>OY856361.1:10836590-12086590 GCA_963693475.1 Ectropis crepuscularia
TAGACACTAGACACGAAGCAAACGAATGTTTGTTCTAGCAACTTTGTAATTTACAACTGCACGGGGGTGAAATTAGAGTTGAAATGGGGGGGATGAATGTCAATATGAAAGTTCCCAACCGTTGAAGATAAAACCATGAAACTCTGTGTATAGACACTTGACACGAAGCAAAAGAATGTTTGTTCTGGCAATTTTGTAATTTCAAACTGTACGGGGGTGAAATTGAGGTTGAAATGGGGGGGGGGGGGATGAATGTGAATATGGAAGTTCCCAACCGTTGAAGATAAAACCATGAAACCCTGTATATAGACACTTGGCACGAAGCAATCGAATGTTTGTTGTTGCAATTTTGTAATTTCGAACTGTATGGGCATGAAATTGGAGTTGAATTGGGTTCGAATGTCTCTAACGCTTTCAGATCTTAACAACTGAGCCGATTTTGATGGAATTGTTTACAATTGTTTTATTATAAGCTTTTTTAGAAACCGTAAATGTGTCTGGGTATACAAATAGGTACTGCCTGAGTCACCTTAGTGTTTATTTCGCGCGGACGAAGTCGCGGGTAACAGCTAGTAAATTAAATAAACGTGTATCTTTGACTGTATATTAAAATATTCAGACTATAATAGTTTAGCGTACAAATAATACAAATTAAATACATTATAAAGAACTAAAAACGTATGTACACAAATTTACACGTGTATCAAAGTAGGTATTTCATTGAGCTTACTCATTTATATGTACATAATAATTCGCAACAAATGGCTATGCAAAACAACTATATACAATTAAATACTTGATTTATCTTCACATAACGTCTTATATAACTCAGATCATATAATAAACAGGACTGAACCAAAGTGTATTACAAAACTTTATCATGGAAATGTTACATTATTTTGGGCTTAGCGTGCATTTGCTAGATGACTAACTTTTACTTTTGACTTGCCTCATGGCTTAGTTGGTAGTAAACTAGTAAAGTCTGCCTGCGAAGCCGCGACTCATTCGAGTCCCACCCAGAGCATATATTAGTGTGATGAATACATTTTTGTTCTGTGTCTCAGTGTTTGTTTAAACATGAATTTACAACTATATAAGTATTATATCAGCTATCTGGCTCCCATAGTACAAGCTTTGCTTAGTTTGGGATTAGATGGTGTATTGTGTGAAATGTCCACCAATATTTATTTTATATAATAATAAAAAACGTTACTATTACATTAAAAAATACAAAACAGATGTAATGTGATAGGAAAAATTGATTGAGGAGTACATTCAATGCATAAAAAAACATTAAAAAACTTCGTTACAGGCCTTTGTTATACAGGTAGATTACTAGCAGCACCTTGAGGTATTACGGAATTCCCTTTCATGTAATTTTTCCGCAATAAAAAGTAGCCTATATGCTATTTCAGACCATATTTATTATAATTTACCTATAGTCCAAATTTCATCAACCCTATCCGTTCAGCCGTACCGACGGGATTGAGCAACAAACATCCAAGTATCCAAACTTTCGTTTTTATAATATTAGTAGGATAGTAGGTTTTTGAGCCATTTTCGAGTACGTTCAACGTCAAAATAGAATATCAAAATAACCACATGAAACCGCACGAGCATAAACAGAGGCTTAAGGCCGATTTAAACTGAACGAACATAGAGCTAGAGCTGGAACAAGAGCATTCTTTCTCGATCTTTTAGAGTAAACGAAAGATCGTTCTTAGCGTTTTCCATGTTATAAATTCCATAGAATCTTTGCGAACGCAAACAAAACAACGAAAGAATGCTCTACGTTTGTTTACACCAAATGAATTTGATACAGTGGGGATAGAATGAGCATTCGCTCGTCTGATGTAAATCGGCCTTTAGAAGTTAGGTTCGTTTGTTATACCCATAGATTAATAACGCCTATATCGATAATCTTCAAACAAACGCTTCATCTTAGGCAAGACAAAAAGCAGATTGATTGCGGCGTATTAAGCAAGTATGTATTGAAGTTCGCCAAACAAAACTTTAATGTCGTAGAGTATGTACAGTGAAAGACCACACACAAACCATTATAATGTTTTAAATTGTCCGAGACGCATGCATTAGCGTTGCACCTTGACAACTGATGATAGTTTCGAACGGACTGAGCCAATATGGCTCACTATGATTTGCCATTTTTTTTTTTAATTTTTATAGGCTTACACTTGACCGCCATCTCGCCTGATGTTAAGCGACGATGCGGTCTACGATGGGGCGTGTTTACCTAGAAGAAATCGATTCACTCTCGATTTGAAGACACAAAGATTGTAACCAACAAGGAAAACCCACTCAGGCAACGCATTCCACAGCCTAGACGTTCTTATCACAAAGGTAGAGTCAAATCTCTTCGTTCGTGTCTTTGGAACATCAACCATGAAACGATGTCGTTTTTTTGAGCTACGAGCATTCCGATAGAAAAAAGGGCAAGGTGGTATTAGATCATGTAAATCAGTCGCACACTCTCCGAAGTGTATCCGATAAAAACCCGAAAGGCTAGCAACTTTTCGGCGATGTTCAAGACTTTGTAGTCTTTTTCGCACAAGAGTGTCGTTGCCTATGAGCCTTTTGGCACGTCTCTCGATCGATTCCAAGGCCTCCAGCTGATACTTAGCCGAACCATCCCAAAGATGCGAACAGTACTCCATACAAGACTTCACTTTGCCTCACTTTTCTTGCGTGGACTAGGCGTTACTTTCTTGCCGTTATTATTCTATGGTTATTTTTAATACGTAAACTGTGGTCGCCGTAGCGGAAATTGACTTACGCATATGAATGCGTAATGTGGATATGGTCTATTTTTATTAATGCACATGCATATAGATATTGCTCTATTCAATGGATTGATGTGTAATAAATAGCACTGATACGTAACCTACAAAACACGTGCGTAAATGATGTCAGTGACCATAAATTGCATAATTTCGTATTTTTTTTCATCAGATTTTCAATTGTTTTTCAGCAGGTTGTGTTCAGTATCGGCAGTAGATTATGCTGTAAAAATTTTGGTAATGTAAAAAAATTATATTCTAGCACTTTTCAACATATTAGAAATTTTACAATTTTCGTGCAGTTTTTATTGTGCTGTTATTAATACCTTTTTGGACTAATTTAAAGAAAAAAAACCTACAATACATAGTATTGATCTTGATCAGAGGCCTGATGTTAAGCGGCGACGCGGTCGGCTCTGCGCGTTCACTGCTGCGCGTGAGTGTAAACGTAGGTGATGTACTCCCCCTGCGGGTCGATGAGGAGCTTGTGTTGCGGGACCGGCGCGGGCGCAACTATTGGCTCGGCGGTCTCCACTACCTCTGTACCTGAAAATGAAGAAACATATAGTTTTTTCTGTGTTATTTGACATGTAAAAGTAGCGGCGGGAAGGTGGTACAATAAAAAATTAAGGAGAGGAGGTTTCAGATAGAAGTATCGTGTGATGAATACAAATATATTATGTATTTACGAATTATATCAGCGGCATAGCATCCTACTAATATTATAAATATCAATGTATGGATGTTTGTTGCTCAATCACGTCCTAACGTATGAACGGATCGGGCTGAAATTTGGAACACAGATAGATTATAGTCTGGAAGAACACATAGGCTTTTTATCCCGTAAAAACAACGGGAACAACGGGAACGGCAACTTCGCGGGTAACACCGTGGGGCGCTGCTAGTAGATAATATATATAGAACGGACACTCCCCACCCCCCGCCAATTGCTAGCTTCCTCAGGCCGTTTCAAGTACGCTAGGCGCACTCAACGAAGGGCTGGTATCGAACATCGAATTCCTAACAAAATGTTGTAGTGCTGTTTATGGCTGTCCGTCAACTAAACGGGACAATAATAAAAGATTTTTTAAATTTTCGAAGGATAAAATAACATAAGTTTTAATAGTATTTATCTCAAAGTTAGTAACTTACGCAGTCACTGCAGTATGGCCAACTTAGTATATATTTACTAAAAACTGGTAGAGTGCGCGCAATTTAACTCTGGAATACAGAACTAATTGACGCGCCGTCATCTTCTTATTTACGTCAGGTGACAAGAGTTTGTTTACATTTGGGGTTTTTATACATTTCTAAAGAAATTAATTGCTCTGATTATGCCGAAAGTGATTAAAAGTGCTGGACGCGATATGATCCTGAAAATAAATCGTGCTTGTGAAGAACGAGACAATAACGGGCCAAAAATGCCGATTTCCAAAGGCAGAGCTATTTGACAGGTAATATTCAGGGATACCATAACAATCAAATGTCCACTTGTTATCGGCAGATTTTTAAGCCGAGCTGGATTGTTTTCATTGCCAATATCAATACACGTGGGGGGGGGGGGGGGGGGGGGGGGGGGATAAAAATGTGTGTGCTACCGAACGTGAGAAACAAGATGTTTTGGCTGTAATATATTGTGTTCTTTATGTACTTAATAAAAGATTTACAAGTTTAAATTAAATTCTTGTCTCGTTGTTCATGTAGGTTGAAAATTACAGATATTTTAACTATAATAAAGTTCTCCTGGTAGTAAGAGACTCCGCCAGCCAATAACCTACCAATGATACTTGGTCATATTGAACCACAGTAGCACTGCATCAGCGTTCAATACTTCGAGATATTAGTTCTCGAGTCTCACTTGTTCTGCATACAATACCTTTTCAACCGGAACACTGGCACGCCACTGCTTCGCGGTAAAAATTTAATTGAATAAGAGTCAAAAGTGGGAAATATAAACGTTACTAAACTTATCGGTGTAGTTCTATTGCTACCCAGAATTATCCCTTCCCTATTCTATCTTATGATGACGAAATTTCTCAGTGCACTGGGGATAGTCACGTCACAGTCAATTTATAATAGTTATTTGCCGCCTTGACTAAAATACGTTGACCTGCATCTAAGATGAGTCGCAAACGGTTCCTCGGTCTAGTTATGAAAGTTACCTGCAGCCAAGCTGAGTTGTTGCGCCTCCTTGCGTCTCTTCCTGTTCTTCTTGTCCCAGGGTTTGTACGGTATCTTCATGTGGACGGTCTGTATGTGTAGTTTGACGGCCGTGCTTTGGGTGAAGCGACGGCTGCAGTGCTGGCATTGGAAGCGCTTTTCACCCGTGTGGACCTAGACGGAGACATCCATTTTTTAGATTAGATTTTGACGTGATATTAATAGTAAGTACCTGGGTGACCGAGCTTTGCTCGGTTTAAATATACAGATAAAAGACTCCAAGAAATAGATTTTCTTTAAAAAACGAATTGAAAAAAAAGAGAACCCTTCTGGATTCGAACCCGGAGCTACTAATTCGTGACCGCTATGAGCGCCCGACTTCCCGTCTGAGCTAATTATACTGTCGCGTCACGCGGCGAAATTTACCTCCACATTCTAATGTCTAATGTGACAGTTTTTCATTGTCTAAAAACGCGCATAATATGCGTTTTTTTTAAATAAGACCTAGTTAGATCGATTTATCGTCCCCGAAATCCCCTGCATACATAATTTCATGAAAATCCGTCGAGCCGTTTCCGAGATTCAGATTCTATATATATATACATATTTATATAGGTACAAGAATTGCTCGTTTAAAGGTATAAGATATAACGGTCTACATTAACAAATACGGGGGATCTACCGCCGAACGAAATATGTCATCGCTTTGATGTTTCTCTCTCTTTTTTTTTCGCTTGAAATGATAGAGACAGAATTAGCAAAGCGATAACCGATTTAGTTAGGCGGTAGAAGCGCCGACCATCTACATCCTAAATTGAATCGGTTTGGGCTTTGGGCTATTGTTTCATTTATTTAGATAACGATATCTTAATTCGCAAAACGATTAACTCCGTAGTAGCAAATTTCACAGGGGCCACTAAAAGCTTGATAAAAAAATATTAAAGCATCAAAAGAAAAATCCCTTTCGAAATTGTGTTTCTTTCGAAATTAATTATTTATAGTTCAGTAATTTTATACATTACTGTATGCGTTAAATCCGGAAGATCTGATTTTTTGCAGACTTGTTTATGATGACCTAATGATTGATCCAAGTTTGTGACCTCGAGCGTCGAACGCAACTTTGTCAAAAGACGAGACGAACTTCTTAGCATTCCATGGATTCACCGTGCGGGTGCCGGGTCCATCGTGTGGCAGAGAGAGAAATCTCGAATAGACCCCAAGACTTGTGACTCGGGCGTAGGTTTAAAAGGGGCCCCTTTTGGTGACGTACGTCAACACTCACCTTCACTACTCGTATTTCTCTCCCTGCCCAGCCAAATCCGATATGATCCTACTAGTGCAGCTTTAGATACTCGTTCTAGTATAGAACTTACTTCACTTCTGGACAATCCAAAGTCTTTAAGCAGGTTATATAGAGATTTTGCTGGTATACTTCTCGCTCCTACTTCTACAGCGTATAAATTAACTACATAGCCATTTTTTGTTAATTCGTTTTGAAGGTCGTAATACTTATTTTATTTCATCGCGTGGTCTTTAGGTATATTAGTTTCCCACGGTACGGTAAGTTCTACAAGGACTATGCGTTTCGTAGCCCTAGAAAAAAGGAAAATGTCCGGTCTGGATGACGAAACACCTACATCCTCTGGGATTTTGTAGTGCTTTTTATACGTGTCCATTAAAATAGTCCAATCAGGTGCTGAACCCAGGATTGAGTAAGGCTTGTTCTTGGAGTTTGAAGTTGAGCCCTCTTTTACAAAGTTAATTTGTCTTTTGTTTATCGTCAATCCCTTTTGGGCTCTAGCTACCGAAAGGCTTACGGCTTCACGTATGATTTCAAGTACTCTGTCATGGCGCTGTGAGTAATGACCCCTATTAAGGAGCACCTTGCATCCCACCAATATGTGCCTTGCTGTACATATCGCCTCACCACAAGTATAGCAACATTTTTCAGAGGCTTTTCCCCACCTTACCAAGTTACTCTGGTCAGGGAGGGTCATTTGGAAAGCGTTTAGATAAAATTTTAATAAGGCAGGGGACCAGTCATATAGCAAGGTGCATTTTTTTGGTATATTTTTCAAATTTTGGCGATTATAACCCTAAACGACTAGTTTTTGAAAAAACTGTCTTTGACGTGTATAAAGTAGACTAAATTTTCTACATGATACTAGAATTGTCTCTGTACACCCAATAGTTTCTGAGAATAAGTCTTTCAAATTTTATATATTTTTTCGAACTTCGCAATTTCTCGCAATATTTTAACTCCTACTTGACCAGTTTATGGCACAGTTACTGCGTTTTTTAACCCCCGACCAAAGAAAGGGGTGTTATAAGTTTGACGTCAAAGACAGACAGACAGACAGTTCTGTCTGACAGACAGACAGACTTTGACGTCGGTAGTATTTCTTTATACTGTGGTACAAGCTTGGCCTAGTTTGGGGTCAGATGGTGTTGTGTGCGAAATGTCCACCAATATTTAGATAAGTATTTATTTATTCAATTGTTATAATTTGAAAAGAGAAGGGAGAGCGATATCAAAGCTAAGGCCGTTTAGATATTATAATGTCAGGAGTGAGCCAGGCAGTAAAGTTTAGTAGTGGTAGGACTCTTGGCAGAGTCCGCCTGGGGAAGTACCACACCTTTGCCAGTTATTCTACCGCCAAAAAGTAATGAGCAAATATTACTGTGTTCCGGTTTGAAGGGTAATGTTTCCAGAAAAAATACTGGGCTTAGAGATATAACAACTTAGATCTCTGGGTGACGAGTGCAGTGCAGTAATGATTAGGACTCTTCCTGTTCCAATAGCTGCGTGTCACTGTTATGTGGCAGGCATGTTGCTTACCATCAGGCACATGTTCTGCTCGTCTCGAAAAAAAATTAAGTTTTGATAATTAAATTCTATGCGAAAAGAAAGGAGAGAACGATATCAAAGCTAAGGCCGTTTTAGTTAGACGGTAGAGTGTCAGGAGTGAGCCAGGCAGTCGCAGAGTGTACTCACAACGAGATGCCGGTCCCTGTTGCTGGTCATACTGAACCGGCGGTCGCAGTGCGGGCACGGGTACGGCTTCTCGCGCGTGTGCGTGCGCATGTGCACGAGGAGGTTCGCGAATTGCTGAAACAATTATCATAGAATTAAGACGTGATATTTCAAATAAAGGTATCACTATTCACTTTCGGATTTGCAAGTAGAACCTCGTGGTTTGGTAAAGGTTAATCACGTCGCAACGGTTGAACGGAATGGAAATTCGTAACACATTTAGATTATAGCCTCTAATTAACTGTTATAATGCCCACCACAAATAGTTATTCACCCAGTCTCTAATCAGACGCCATCCGAATTTCACAGGGGACATATCGAAATCGCATGCGTTAAATCTAAAAATTTACAAAATATCGCACATAGGTATTCCATATTAATTTTTATTGCGAGAAAAAAAAGTGAACGGTAAGTAAGCTGTTAAAATGCGGCATAATACTAGCAGAACATAAACCAGCGAGGTACCTTAGTAGTGTGCCCGCAGACGTCGCACATATACCGCTTCAGGTACTCGGTGTCAGGTGCTCCTCGTAGGATGGTACTAGGAGAACATGAAGTAGCGAGGTACCTTAGTAGTGTGCCCGCAGACGTCGCACATATACCGCTTCAGGTACTCGGTGCCCAGGTTCTCCTCGTAGGATGGTACTAGGAGATCATGAAGTAGCGAGGTACCTTAGTAGTGTGCCCGCATACGTCGCACATATACCGCTTCAGGTACTCGGTGCCGGGTGCTCCTCGTAGGATGGTACTAGGAGAACATGAAGTAGCGAGGTACCTTAGTAGTGTGCCCGCAGACGTCGCACATATACCGCTTCAGGTACTCGGTGCCCAGGTGCTCCTCGTAGGATGGTACTAGGAGAACATGAAGTAGCGAGGTACCTTAGTAGTGTGCCCGCAGACGTCGCACATATACCGCTTCAGGTACTCGGTGTCAGGTGCTCCTCGTAGGATGGTACTAGGAGAACATGAAGTAGCGAGGTACCTTAGTAGTGTGCCCGCAGACGTCGCACATATACCGCTTCAGGTACTCGGTGTCAGGTGCTCCTCGTAGGATGGTACTAGGAGAACATGAAGTAGCGAGGTACCTTAGTAGTGTGCCCGCAGACGTCGGACATATACCGCTTCTGGTACTCGGTGCCGGGTGCTCCTCGTAGGATGGTACTAGGAGAACATGAAGTAGCGAGGTACCTTAGTAGTGTGCCCGCAGACGTCGCACATATACCGCTTCTGGTACTCGGTGCCGGGTGCTCCTCGTAGGATGGTACTAGGAGAACATGAAGTAGCGAGGTACCTTAGTAGTGTGCCCGCAGACGTCGCACATATACCGCTTCAGGTACTCGGTGCCCGGGTGCTCCTCGTAGGATGGTACTAGGAGAACATGAAGTAGCGAGGTAGGTACCTTAGTAGTGTGCCCGCAGACGTCGCACATATACCGGTTCAGGTACTCGGTCCTTCTCGTAGGATGGTACTAGGAGAACATGAAGTAGCGAGGTACCTTAGTAGTGTGCCCGCAGACGTCGCACATATACCGCTTCAGGTACTCGGTGCCGGGTCCTTCTCGTAGGATGGTACTAGAAGAACATGAAGTAGCGAGGTACCTTAGTAGTGTGCCCGCAGACGTCGCACATATACCGGTTCAGGTACTCGGTGTCAGGTGCTCCTCGTAGGATGGTACTAGAACATGAAGTAGCGAGGTACCTTAGTAGTGTGCCCGCAGACGTCGCACATATACCGCTTCAGGTACTCGGTGTCAGGTGCTCCTCGTAGGATGGTACTAGGAGAACATGAAGTAGCGAGGTACCTTAGTAGTGTGCCCGCAGACGTCGCACATATACCGCTTCAGGTACTCGGTGTCAGGTGCTCCTCGTAGGATGGTACTAGGAGAACATGAAGTAGCGAGGTACCTTAGTAGTGTGCCCGCAGACGTCGCACATATACCGCTTCAGGTACTCGGTGTCAGGTGCTCCTCGTAGGATGGTACTAGGAGAACATGAAGTAGCGAGGTACCTTAGTAGTGTGCCCGCAGACGTCGCACATATACCGCTTCAGGTACTCGGTGTCAGGTGCTCCTCGTAGGATGGTACTAGGAGAACATGAAGTAGCGAGGTACCTTAGTAGTGTGCCCGCAGACGTCGGACATATACACCGCTTCAGGTACTCGGTGCCGGGTGCTCCTCGTAGGATGGTACTAGGAGAACATGAAGTAGCGAGGTACCTTAGTAGTGTGCCCGCAGACGTCGCACATACACCGCTTCAGGTACTCGGTGCCGGGTGCTCCTCGTAGGATGGTACTAGGAGAACATGAAGTAGCGAGGTACCTTAGTAGTGTG
This sequence comes from Ectropis crepuscularia, assembly GCA_963693475.1. NCBI lineage: Eukaryota > Metazoa > Arthropoda > Insecta > Lepidoptera > Geometridae > Ectropis > Ectropis crepuscularia. The sequence continues at coordinate 10,846,910 of OY856361.1, forward strand.
CCCGCAGACGTCGCACATATACCGCTTCAGGTACTCGGTGTCAGGTGCTCCTCGTAGGATGGTACTAGGAGAACATGAAGTAGCGAGGTACCTTAGTAGTGTGCCCGCAGACGTCGCACATATACCGCTTCAGGTACTCGGTGTCAGGTGCTCCTCGTAGGATGGTACTAGGAGAACATGAAGTAGCGAGGTACCTTAGTAGTGTGCCCGCAGACGTCGGACATATACACCGCTTCAGGTACTCGGTGCCGGGTGCTCCTCGTAGGATGGTACTAGGAGAACATGAAGTAGCGAGGTACCTTAGTAGTGTGCCCGCAGACGTCGCACATATACCGCTTCAGGTACTCGGTGCCCGGGTGCTCCGCCTCATAGTGCCGTCGGGCCTCCACGTCGTTCACTAGGAACAAGCCGCACTGAAACACAATCACGGAACAATTATTTCAAATAAATAAAAATATAGGTAACACAAAGGTACAACAGTGAAGAGCAGTTGACTGTGTCTTTCTCGCTCGGATACACTCGGCAGTCCCGAGTTCACCCGATCGCGCCTTTAACCTCACAGCGTGACGATCATATTCACAGCCTACGAAATTAACCTGTGTGGTGCTGCGCCAAAAAGTTTTCATGAAAAAAAAAACATTTTTATGAAGGAAAACTTCTTGTAGCACAGATTTTTCGTGGACTGTGAATGAAGCTCATCGTCATGATCGGTAATGAAAGAAATGTTCGGGTGAACTGGGGAACTAACAATAGATGGCCATGCTTAGAAGAAGACTTAACTAGACGACCATGCTTTGAAAATTGATTCTAGACTAGCAGCGCCTACTGGTTTCACTGGTTTTCAAAGTGAGCTATTAAATTCTGAGTTATAAGTGTTCACTTCTATCGGCAGTTCTTATAACTGCCATTTTTTGAAGTGATAACTTCTTTAGGCGCGCTATAGACAGAATTTTCGTGGGCTGTGAAATAGATTCATCAATCGTCACGCTTGGATATGATAATGGATCGGATCGGATATGAAATCTTCGGGTAAACTCGGTAAAAACGGCCAGGTAGGTACAAGGGCAACAGAAACAGTAAAGAGTTTCGATTACCTACCACCAACAGCCCAGCGTTTATCTCCAGATACCAGGACAACAGAAATATAAAAGAGTTGCGTTTGCCCCTAGGTACCAGTACCAGGGCAACAGCAAGTTTTCACTTCTATCGGCAGTTCCTATGACTGCCATTTTTTTTTGTGTTTTTCGCCCGTGTTGAGTACTTGCGAGTCGGCCACGCGCCGCCAAGCTCTCCTTCCTAGCTCACTGGCGGTAGTACTCACCACATTGCAGTGTGTCGCGGTGGACACGCCCGTATTGAGTACTTGCGAGTCGGCCACGCGCCGGCGTCGCGCCGGTGCTATGCTCACGCGGCCGTCCGGTCCGGTCTCCTGTCGTCCCGCACGCGACTTGCCTTTCATCACCGATTGCCTGAGACGGAAACACAAAAATCTATATTACCGTTTGTAGGAAAGAAAACACAACACAAATAAATGACTTTCGTCTCCTGACAATAACTATACTTATATTAACACTTTGGACATTTATACAGTTTTGACAAATGAAATTATATGATATTTATATGATACGATTTTTATGACACCAAAATGTGTATCTCATTGTAACTGAATGCTGTTGATTTTGTTTTGTAAATGAGTGTTGTCCAAGTAGAAGAAGCAAATTATTATACTTTCAAAATCATTTGCACGCCAGAAGTGGCAGAGTGTAAGGAAACACCGTTTGACATTCTTTGAATGGGTTTTTGAAGACGTTGTACATGCCTCGGATCACAGATATAGGTACACAGTTGTTTTTCATTAGCAACATTTTAACTGGCTATATAGACAACATAGCACATTAAAACTGTGCAACACGTTTACCCTTATACATAAACACGGCGACGTCATTAATACGTACCTACGACGACCGGGGGCCGGATGCACCTGGCTTGCAAAACTTCCTACTTTTTTAAATTCGAATTATGTACTGCAAAATTCGTCCATATTTACCAATCTAGATAGAAACGTACCGCCTCCTTTTAATTTTAAGTTATTATTGCTAACTTTTCCTTCACGCTTTCTTGGGCTTAGAAAAATTCATCAAATTTAATTGTGTCAATCTTTATCCGCTAGAATCTTGAAAAAAATAGTATTTTCGCATATTCAAAAAGTTGGAATCGCCTATTTATAACGATCACTAATTTACTAGACAGTTTGTACTTACAGGTACAGGACTTGTTTTAGTTATTCTTTTAACACCATTATTGATACACACACACGCGGCCTTATAACCTGATTGGATTTTAGCGAGTGCAGCACATTGCTCTGCAAAATTTGTGCAGTGTCCGATTCACCAAAATAAACACGACGTTTTATTTCACTCGCAAAAAAAGGTCACCTGTAACGTTTCACTAGTATTTTTACCGCACACAAACTATCATCGACTGACCTTGAAAGCGATCGACATGTAATGAAGAAATGCAAGTGATTATTAAATTTGCAGGTAGGCGGGTGCCGCCGATCGTCTGACCTTGACAATGAGTTTACATGTAAACAAATAACAGTGATACGTACACTACAAAACTCATGCGTATATGATGTCAGTGACCATAAATTGCATAATTTCCGTGATTTTTTTTTTCCATCAGAATTTCGATTGTTTCTTCAACTTGTGTTCAGTAACAGCAGTAGATAACGCTGTTCAAATTTTACTAATGAAAACAAAAAAACCATGTTTATTCTCTTTATTTCAACACACATTTTTTAATACATATTTACAAAATAAAGAGACCGTCGCCACAGATCAGAAAATAGTTACTTCGTAACATATGCATCACTGCTATACAAAAGTGCAAATACCTACACGATAATCATCTAAACTGTCGTATACTACTTACCTACTGTTACTTGCAAACAAAAATAAACCTTTGCACACGCACGCAGCGTTATAAATGCCGTGCGCACTGTGTCTTGTCGTCTGCTTACGTCACTGACCAAACGTGCTAAGGTTGTACGAAATATGATAAGATGATAAAAAATCTGCAGATTGTAATTTTCATTATTGTTTATTTAAATAAAATGAAAAAAATGTTGAAAAAATTATTGTAGAAAGTAAAGTTTGACATCTCTTGTTGTTGTATGGCCCATTCTATGAACTGGTTTTTCTATAGCGTCCAATAACTCTTGAAATATTAGACATACATATACATAACAAGATCAAAGTTATCCCCTTGTCCTACGTCAAACGAAAAATACGCGAAGAATCGGTCAAGAAATGGCAGGACCGATATGAGACCTCGGAAACCGGAAAAGTCACTCAGATGTTCTTGCCCGATGTAGCAAACGCATATCGGTTGACGAGAACCACGAAACTGACTCCTTTCCAGGTACAAGCGTTGACGGGACATGGAGGAATAGCTGAATATCTGTACAGATTTAAGCTCAAGAGCAGTCCTGCATGCGAGTGTGACCCTGACCAACCCGAAACGGTCTGGCATGTGCTGGTCGATTGTCCCAGATTCATGGCCGCAAGACATGAGCTCGAATCTATAATCGATGGGAGGCTGGTTGTTTCGGATCTCCAAAATATCTTAGCAGATCCAGATAACAGACCACGGCTCCTGTCCTTCATGGAAAGCTCATTCCGCATAGCGACCAATAGGAATTCCACACTCTCAAATACACGCCCCCCTTCACCACCACATTCTACACGCCCCCCTTCGCCACCACATTCTACACGCCCCCCTTCGCCACCACATTCTACACGCCCCCCTTCGCCACCACATTCTACCGCGCTGTCCGTGGAAGCCGCGCGGAATGCAGTCCCCGCCCAAGATAACCCCTCAAAAAGCATCTCCGTCCAACAGCTACTGGAGAATGCAGACCGAGGAGAGGCAGGGATTCGTATCCGCGGAGTGGCTCTCTTCATGGACAGCAACAAAGAAAGATTCGGAGTAAGCTTTTGCTTCGCCTGGGAACGGAAACGCGCACGTTTGTCACCTGGATTGTCGTGCCTGCTCAATGGGAGTACCGCTAAAGTCACAATGAAGCGGAAAACCTACGATGCTATGCCAGTGTGCGAGGTAGACGGCCACCGATTTCGGTTGGTGCGATCGAAAAACAAAACGATTGCACTAATAGAGTACTCGGAAGGTCGGACGCCTTTCACACAGGCAAGTGCGCTGCTCGCACATCTGAGCAGAAATGCGGGTGACACACCCCGGGTGATAAGCGTGGATGCGATGGCGATTGAATACTCAAGAGCGAGGGTCGCAGACCGGCTGGGTTGCATTGAGGCCTCTAAACATCACGAGGTTGTCGTATACGAAGATAGAGGAGAAAATCTGAGCTTCCTCAGAGTCCCTTCGCACGACCTAACTAATGCAACTGACAGCTGGGGACATCCTGTTCCAAGTTCGACCGCCCAAACCGGCTCCGAAAGAGCACAGCAGAGGGCGGCGGCGGAAAAAGCCGCAGCCAATCAAAGCAGCAGCCGAGGAACCAACACGACTTTCGTGGCGGCCTTTAACGCAGCAGCAAGGAGCGTACTCCGAATCTTATCCCCTTCATCATCATCAAACCCCTTGACGTCAAAGACCCTCAAAGCAGCTTCACAGCAACTAATTAGCCGAACCAGAGCCGACATGGGACTGGTGGAACCGCCCCGTTATGTCACGGCCTCGGAGCCGCGGAGTCATGCACGTAACGCCTTTATCGAATTCACAGCCACACTAAGAGCGACAAGACAAGTCAACCTCAAGACCTGCGAAAACATCATGCAGTTCTGTAGGCTGGGAAGTGAAAGCCTATTAAAGGCGAAACTCGAAGAGGCCGAAGCAGCCATTTACAACAATGTTACTTCCCGGGTCATCAAGGGAACCATGACAGGACAGTATATGGCAGCCTACAGTGCAGAAAATGGCTTCGTGACACTGAACGAGAAAGAGACAGAGCGCGCGGGAATGCCTGTATATGCGACACCACCAAACGACCCTATTGTAGTTACCGCCCGATGCACCAAAATTATGTTGGACGACAAGATCCTAGAGATGGCCAAAATTATCGAAGGGAACTCAAGTGTCACAGCGGCTTGGGCAAATTGGGAGGTACCAAGAATACAATGGGTCAATGGTGTTCCGGGATGTGGAAAGACAACATGGGTTATTAGACACTTCGACGTGGACAAGGACGCTATCATCACCACAACAACTGAGGCAGCAAAAGATCTAAGAGAAAAGCTATCGCACCGCATTGGAAACCTGGTCAAAACCAGGGTGCGAACTATGGCTTCTACTCTCGTAAATGGATTCGGAAAAGAGAGTTTCAGTCGCCTCATGGTGGATGAAGCCCTCATGAACCATTTCGGAGCCATTGTAATGGTCTCACGCCTGTCTGGTGCTGGCGAAATTGTCCTCATCGGAGATGTCAATCAACTGCCTTATATCGATAGGGAAAATCTCTTCGAAATGAGGTATCACCGCCCGAATCTGGTAACAAAGATCAGCCAGGAGTTGCTCTGCACACATCGAAACCCAATGGACGTCGCATATGCGCTGAGGGAAATATACTCGGGTATGTATTCTTCGGCGCCTCGCATAAAGTCCCTAGAGCAGAGAAGGTACAAGGGAGCGCAAATACCCAACACCCAACCAAACACCCTCTTTTTAGTTCACACTCAAGAGGAGAAGGAGACCCTGACAAACCAGGGTTATGGTTCAGGCACCGGGTCACGCATCCTTACCATCCATGAAGCTCAGGGACTAACATACGAGTCGGTAATCGCAATAAAAACTAAGGCAAACACGAAGCTGCACGAGAGCGTGCCTCATGCGGTCGTCGCAATCTCACGGCACACGGGGACCTTCACATATTACGCTGACGACACCGACGACGCCATCGGTCGGTTCGTGCGGCGGGCGTTGTCTGCAACACCGAAGACCATCCGAGAGTTCAATTTGCAGATGGCCATCAAGGATAGAAATGCAGTCGTGGTGGAGGCGCTGAGCCGGGAGGAGGCGACTTAGAAAATAAAATAGTCCTAGAATTAGCAAGAAAATGTTCCCTACTCTCCCCTATTTCCTTTTCTTCTACAATCCAAGATTCATGTAACAAAAATAGAAAACGATTGACAAAGGTCACGGACCCCGGAGTCTGTGGAGCTGTAAAATTTAAATAAAAAAAAAAATAAAAAAAAAAAAGATCAAAGTTAAAAAAATTGTATTATCCTCGGCTACCTTGGATTAGATTTTTTTCATTTGAGACCCATTTTGAAGGAGTAGTGAATAAAATATGATTTGCCATTTTGTAGTGGCAGCCATCTTGGATTTGAAATTTGTCATAGTGCTTAGAATTCTGCTAGTCCAGCCTTTTCATTTGATACCTATATTGAGAGTAAAAAAAAATTATCCGCTATTTTGTGGAAGCCGCCATCTTGAATCAATATTAACCTTACGCTTCATGTAAACTAGCTTTCCATTAAAAAGAACGCATTGAATTGGGTTGATCCGTTTGACCTCTACGGTACCACAGATAGACAAACATACACAGGCGGAAAGACAGACAGACAAACATCGACGTCAAACTTATAACACCCCTCTATAAAATTATATTGAGGTAGTAGTGAAAAAAATCTAATTTGTCATTTTGTGGTGATGGTAATCTTGGATTTGAAATTTGCCATAGTGTATTATAGTATTCCACTAGACAAGCCCTTTCATTTGATACCCATATAGAGGTAGGTTGTGATGAAATATTTTGTCCGCCATTTTATGGAGGGGGCCATTTTGAATCGATATTAACCAAACAAAGCTATGAACCACCGCACGAATATAAACCTTTATAAAAAAACGCATCGAAATTGGTCCACCCGTTTGAACTCTACGGTGCTACAGTCAGACAGACAGACACACACATACAGACAGACAGATATCGACGTCAAACATATAACACCCTTTTTTGGTCGGGGCTTAAAAATTGGTTCACAATTAGCTCAGCTATCGCGAAACATACTTACATCCAATAAAAATTAAGCCCAGAACCGCCTCCTTCTTTGAATCCGGTTAAAAATTCTATAGCTTTTTTTAGGTAGGTACGTCTTATAGTCAATTGATAGGTACTGAAGTATATTTTAGTTATACAATGTAGGTAGTTGTAAGTTGTTTTCATACCGTCGAATAACAGAAAAAAATAGTATCATTCAGTATGTACATGGATATTCAAAAAAGTATGTCTTCAAAAATTCATTTAAATTTTATGAGACATAATAAAGATGAGGTAAAAACCTATTTCAGACAAAATAATTTGTATGATCTCTACTGTATCTATTCTGAATAGATATTATACAATCTACATAATTTATTACACACTACTGTTTCTATATTCTGTGCGATTGAAGCCTACCAAAATTTTGCTCAAAAATAAATATTAAAATAAAAACACTTACCTTGCTTCTTGTTTCGGCAATTTGAAATAAGATAAATTACTACTACATTTTAGTGTCTTGCTATTGAAGCCATCAACAATACAATTATGTACATTCCACGACATTATTTATGCGCGCGCTCGGCGTTCGTTCGCACGTCAACTCGGGCAAACGGCCGGCGGCCTTGTGATTTTCTGATTTTAGAACACCCGGGAGGACCCGAAAGAGTAGGTTAGGTACTAAGCTCGCGCCGTTTAGCCAGTGATGAGGGTGTGCCGTCGCGTCGTGCACACAAGAAGTAGGTATTAACCAGAAATAATTCCAAAGTTTACTTAAATATTGGCCTGCTTACTTTAGGGTGTCGGTTTTTCGCGACGGTATGCGCGCACAATACTCTCAATTTGACGATGCTCCAAAAGAAGTAAGCTTTAAAAATGCATACTCACGAGGAGAGGTTGACCTCGACGTGTTTCTTGGAGCTCCCCAGATGCGTGACGTAGGCCTCCTCCGTGAGGAACTGTAGCCGGCACTCTGGGCAGTGGTGCGGGCTCGCGGTGTCCGGACGCGCTATCATCGATTCACTCTCTTCTATCTCCTGCGAGAGTGATACGATAACCAGTTGTGAAACGAAATCTGTGTATGCATTATGGAATTTTGGCAGTTTGCTGGCCTACAGAACTATAGGCTTGTACCTGAGCTACACGAATCTAGTCTTTCGCCCCATTTTAATGTAACGTATACGATTTAGGGGGGGGGGGGGTCATGTCCCTTGTGACCCCCCCTTCGGACCGCGCATGTTCCAAGCTATACGGCTAGCCTAGCCTACGGCTAACTGGTTAGACCGACGCTTTACAAAACGGCCCTGTTTTTGATAACGGCTAGCCGTAATGTAATACGGCAGATTATACAATCCGTCTACGACGTCTACACGAAGCTAGAAGCACTAGATTGCTAGCTTTAACACTAGCTTGCTATCCTAACTTGAAAAACTAGCCTCGTGTAGCTTGGGCATGACAAAGGGCTTTACTTGCCTAGACTTGCTAACTATATATACGTACAACACACATACAGAGTTCAGAAGTGCGTAATAACTTTCATGTTTGTTAATTTTAATTTGATTTGAAGAATCAAAATATGCTTTGTTGTTGAAATCTGAATATTTAGTCTGCAGTGTACTTTATTGCATGAGTGAGTAAACTGTGACTCCACACTTTATTGAATATGATGTATGAATGTGATATTAAAATGATGCATGACTTGAAATAGAATGTGTGATACCTGGTGTGATTAACATAGTCAGAATAAACTTTCTTGGGCAAGTGTTTGAATAATAAGCGAATTTGTACTAATACAAATAAGTATCGATGGTTTTTTTTAGCTTGAATTCGTCGCTTTTCCTGTGTGATTTAAAAAGTTCTATTTACAATTAAAAACACAACGCTTGGGGGTAAATTGTAGGCCACATAACATCGGCAGGTGAATTCACGGGGCACATCTATTCAATAATATAATTCAATAACCCTAGGTCAAACGCGTGTATAAAAACAAGATCTGAATGGTTGTCCGAAGAAATTCGAGAGCGTCGTTTGTATGGAGTTTTGGACGAGTATCCGGGGCGTCACACGGTCATCACAAAAGGCTACAATAAAATTGAAATAAATGAATCCAACATACCTCTTTACTATGTGCAACTAGCTTGTGATATTTAAGGCCACTTGAACTAATGAAGCTATGTCCACAAATGTTGCATATATCCGTGCCGGGGTGCTTGAACCTTATGTGCGTCATTTGCGTAGTTATCTTACTGAAAATAGCATAACAGTATTTTAGAATAATAGTAGTTAAACACTACCTGTATATCCGCTTGCTTCACTTTTGGCGCCTCGATTTTACAATTTTGGCGGGAACACGGGTGTCAGGTTACCTAAGTGCGTTTGTTTACGCTTCGGCATATGAAGTGGCGCTTTACTTGTACGTGTTTAAGCCCATTATTCTCAAGAGCGTTTCAAGACGCTTCTAGCGGTATCGTTTGTTTATAATTAATGTACTTAAAATGTTAACTAACATTTTTGACACTTGAGATTTTTTTTTGCGATTTCTCAAGTAGTCGATCAGATATTTATATTAATAATTTATAAAGGAGACAGTGGTTTTATGGCTTAAATGTGTTGTATACGAAATAACAAACTCGAAAAACCAAAAATAACTGCATTCGATAGCACAATTTTTATTTTTTCGATACTTCGGTACCATTTCTATGTATAATAAGTATGTATTTAAAACTGTATAAGTATTATATCAGCTATCTGGCCGCCATCACACAAGCTTTGCTTAGTTTGGGGCCAGATGGTGTTGTGTGTGAATTGTCCACCAATATATTTTCCCGCCATTTTTTTGTGTAATATAGTTACCAAAGTGTATCAAGCGGATATACCGAGAACTGGCACTAATTATTTTGTAGGTATTTGAGGCAAGCTGAAAACTTGTCACGTTAGCTACGTGTAACTACTACTTCCTATTTAAGTAATAAGTATTATATCAGCTATCTGGCCGCCATAGTACAAACTTTGCTTAGTTTGGGGTCAGATAGTGTTGTGTGTGAAATGTCCACCAATATGTATTTATTTATACTCCAACACGGAGCTGCAGACTTGGCTGGTGAGTAACAAGGCAAAATACTAATTACCCCACAATTTTTTACCTACCAAATTATTTACCTACATTTTTTTTAAATACATAGGCAAAATGCATTTTTAATGTGTTGCAGTCCAATGTTTTTAAGGAATAAAAAAAAAAAGCTAGCCGATTTAGACGGGGTTTTAACATTCCCAGACGCGTGCTAAAAGCTTTTGCAAAAACATATTTGAGGTAAAATAAGAAATTTTAGTAAGGTATATATGACTAAAATTTAGGGAGTTTCAAAAAGACAGATCATTTTGGTGGCACTTTCAACCTGCCTGGTGATCTAAATTGAGGGACGCATTTTGCCCCACTAATTGGTATTGGTGGACAATTCACACACAACACCATCTAACCCCAAACTAAGCAAAGCTTGTGTGATGGCGGCCATATAGCTGATACAATACTTATATCACACAAGCTTTGCTTAGTTTGGGGTCAGATGGTGTTGTGTGTGAATTGTCCACCAATATTTATATTTATATTTATTTATTTATTTATATGTAGGCAGGCCGAGTCTCGCCATCATCATCAGTAGTCGCATTCTTCTGCTGTGGGCGTAGCCGGTGGGTAGTGTTGGATGAAAACTCGCGAACTCACAAACACAATAGGATTTATTAAGTTCAGGTAACAAAGTAGGTTGGCCTATTATTGCTTCTTGGCAGCGTGACGTCAGCCGCACCGACGTTATTCCATTTCAAGGATAATTAACACAACTTCACTTAAGTCAAAGTTTAGAGACGAACTTCTTGGCTTCACCTGGACTCACCGTGCGGGTGCCGGGTCCATCGTGTGGCAGAGAGAGAAACCCCAAGTAGACCCCAAGACTTGCGACTCGGGCGTAGGTTTAAGGGGCCCCTTTCCAACGCGCGTTGACGCTCACCTCATCCACTCGCATCTCTCTCCCTGCCCAGCCATATGCATGCTGTAATTAGCATAGATTCCAATAGCTTAGGTGTTCACTCTCCGAGCGCAGGCAAGCGACTGTCCGCTCCGCTCCCGCTCCGAGCGTAGGCAGCGATGACATAATGTTGCTCGCGCCGACACGGCTATCCTGACATGCGCAAGTCCTCGTGCGCCCCTCGCCTCTCCTTTGGCTCATGTTCAGTTAATCTGTCAAGGAAGAAATAAAACCACTAGGATCACCATATTTACTATGCTCGTCCTATCCTGACATAAAAGACCTAATTTCACGCATGTACGCGTAGGTGAATACAACATCCCTCATTAGACCTCATGCAAATGAAACCAGCTAGAGGTATCCCTTCGACCAAGACTCGTCATCTCTTATGACGACATGGACCGGACGAGCCCGCAGCTTTCCCTGATACATACGTACACTGTGTGTGCTATTTGACCTCGTGCAAATAATACTCGACCGAGGTGTCCCTTCGACCGCATCATTATCTCATATGATGACTTGGACCGGACGGCCTCGTCGCTCGACTAGATAACCATCTCATATGGAATACTCGACCGAGGTGTCCCTTCGACCGCATCATCATCTCATATGATGACTTGGACCGGACGGCCTCGTCGCTCGACTAGATAACCATCTCATATGGAATACTCGACCGAGGTGTCCCTTCGACCGCATCATCATCTCATATGATGACTTGGACCGGACGGCCTCGTCGCTCGACCAGATAACCATCTCATATGGTAACTGTGAAGGTGGTCAAAGAGCATACACTGCAATACATAGCCATCTACAATTTGATCGTATGAACTGACGTATTTTTCAAACTACCTTCAGATACCATTTTAAGTAACCTACAGAAATCTCGAAATATTTACCGACTCACATTTATCAGACGGGTCATTTTGTGCGTATAGGTACCCGCTGTCAAAATAGATTACGATTGCTCCAACTAGCCAGTAATGTTAACGCACTATGCCAATGAGTGAACACATTTTCTTCAATAGTGAAATTTTCTCAAAATTAAACCAATCAGATTTCTAAAGTAAATAGGTAACTGTGATGATAAACTTGATGAAACTGCTTCATGAACTCAACTTGGCATAGGGTGTGATATTACAGCGATTCATCATCATCATCATCATCATCATCAACAGCCCACTAAACGTTCCCACTGCTGGGACTCGATTACAGCGATTGCAATCTTTAAATTAAAACTGAATGAATAGGCACTAATGACAACTAGAAACGAACACACCTGATTGACATCTGAGGCTCCTCGCTGAGCGTAGACTTCCGACTCGTCAACTTGATCTCGGTGCAGGCCGGCAGGCAGCACCTCGACAGACCCGCTGTCCAGCAGCAAGCACGTTGGATTTGCCAGCCAACAGGCAAGCACTCGGGCGCGCCAGCCCAGCAGCCAGACGGATCACGAAGACAGACCAACCGGCAGGCAGGAACGTCTACTTTTGGCTTGATCTTCGGTTGAGATGAATTCTTCCGTATTCCGTCTGCTCTCCTCTCATAGTAGCTTCATTGATACATCGACTTGTGGGTTGTGAACCTTCGATGCGATAATTTCATCTTCATTTACGTTTTTCCAAGAATTAGGTAACAAAGTGATTAATCGGCAAATGCGGGTAGTTTTCGATATCACTTGGGTTTTCGCGATTCATTTGAATAACAGCACCCACTTTCGCTTCGGTCGAAATGTAAAAGCACCTTGTTTCCACGTAATTCCTTTGTAGGGCAATCTCAGTTAACCACGATGATGCTTCACCTCGAAACGCCTTGCTTGTGGTCGATTGCCACTGGGTCGATTTTCTTCTTTGTTCTCATCCATCACGAATCCCGCTTCTGATGTAGGCAGGCCGAATCTCGCCATCATCATCAGTAGTCGCATTCTTCTGCTGTGGGCGTAGCCGGTGGGTAGTGTTGGATGAAAACTCGCGAACTCACAAACACAATAGGATTTATTAAGTTCAGGTAACAAAGTAGGTTGGCCTATTATTGCTTCTTGGCAGCGTGACGTCAGCCGCACCGACGTTATTCCATTTCAAGGATAATTAACACAACTTCACTTAAGTCAAAGTTTAGAGACGAACTTCTTGGCTTCACCTGGACTCACCGTGCGGGTGCCGGGTCCATCGTGTGGCAGAGAGAGAAACCCCAAGTAGACCCCAAGACTTGCGACTCGGGCGTAGGTTTAAGGGGCCCCTTTCCAACGCGCGTTGACGCTCACCTCATCCACTCGCATCTCTCTCCCTGCCCAGCCATATGCATGCTGTAATTAGCATAGATTCCAATAGCTTAGGTGTTCACTCTCCGAGCGCAGGCAAGCGACTGTCCGCTCCGCTCCCGCTCCGAGCGTAGGCAGCGATGACATAATGTTGCTCGCGCCGACATATAGTTTTAAATACATACTTATTATACATATAAACACCCAGACACAGTGCAAACATTTGAATTCATCACACAAATATTTGCACTGGGAGGGAATCGAAGCCACAACCCTTGGCTTCGCAGGCAGAGCTACTACCAACTAAGCCACGAGGCAAGTCATGCCTAATCATTAGCCATGTCTCCACCTTCATGTTAGGTTATAATAAGAGAGGTACTATGTGACAAGTTTTCAGCTTGCCTGAGATACCTAAAAATTAAATTGGCGCTAGCTCTGGAAATACTATCAAGGGTTTTAAGCTCACATTTTGTAGCGATGGATTTTACCATGTCTGTCAGGCTTACTTACCTAAACTTTTTATCACAGTGTGGGCAGTCGTATGTCACATTCTTGTGCCATCTGTAGTGGTATATCGCTTGACCTCTGTGAAACAATCGAAACTGAAATAAATTTACACAAAATCGATTTTTTTTTCTACTTTTCTTACAAATATTTCGGTTTCTATTGGTTTTACGATAATAGGGTAGTCAGTTATACCCCGTTTACATTATTCCAGTCCAGCGACCGAATCCAGCGCTGGATTGCTTATTGAAATAATGTAAACCGGCACTGGAATACATTGGCACTGGATGGATGCTTTCCAGTTCCGGTTTCCATTATTCCAGTAACCAATCCAGCGCTGGATTCGGTCGCTGGACTGGAATAATGTAAACTGGGTATTAGATTACTAGAAAGTATTGTAAACGTATTTTTTATTTTGTTACACAATCAAAAATGACGAAGATACAGTGCTTAGAAGTTTCGCGTAACGTCACTTGTGGGTACAATTTTTACCCACAAGTGACGTCACGACTCCCCGCTCTGGTTTGATGATCTATTAAATCTCTATCGATTTTTAATATTTTGAGAAAATTAAAAATACGTGTGCCTTATTTTTCCCCATTATGTATGTCTTATTGTCTTATCTAGGGAGTTATTGCCGTGTCTAGTGTCTTATCTAGGAAGTTATTGTCGTGTCTAGTGTCTTAATTAGTGATTTATTATTGTCTAGTGTCTTATTTAGGGAGTTATTGTCATGTCTAGTGTTTTATTGTCTTATCTAGGGAGTTATTGTCATGTCCAGTGCCTGATCTAGTGATATATTATTGTCTAGTGCCTTATTGTCTTATTGTCACTCGTCTAGTTGTATCTCGTCTACTCTATTTTAGTAACGTTTAGTCTAATCTCATCATATTTAATTTTATATTCTTACCATAGGTTTCTCTGCTTTAATCTTAAGTTTAATCACGGTTTCATTTGAATTGTTTTCTGGTATAATAAAGTGTTTTGTATAGTATTTTCGTGGGTACGCGAGACACACACTTGTTAGTAGTGACGTAGTCGCAGATGCGGCACGCGTACTTAATTTAAGCGATAGCTGATCATGTGCTTGTACAGACGTCACAGATGTCGCACTGGTGGCTACTTGATACTGATGACGGATGACTAATCTTTACTACAGAGTTTAGCCTATATTAGCCTTATTGTTTCGTCTAATGTCTTACAACTTACAATCACGTTGTTGTACATTAGTCTCGTTTAGTGTATTTAGTTTTGTCTAGTCTATTATAAATACGTCTAATCACAGAATCAGATAGTGTCTTATTTTCTTGTCTAGTGTTTCATTGTCTTGTCTAGTGTTTTATTGTTTTGTCTAGTGTCTTATTGTTTTATCTAGTGTCTTAATGAATCGTCTAGTGTATTATTGTCTTGTCTATGGTCTTATTGTTTTATCTAGTTTCTTATTTTCTTGTCTAGTGTCTTATTGTTTTATCTAGTGTCTTTTTGTCTGGTCTAGTGTCTTATTGTCTGGTCTAGTGTCCTATAGTCTCGTTTAGTGTCTTATATTCCCATGTAGTATGTTAGATTTGTTTAGTGTCTTGTAGTCTGTACTCACACGTCACGTCTCGTATAGTCACGTCTCGTCTATTCTATATTAGTAAGGTCTAGTCTAATCTCATAATGTTTAATCTTATCTCTAAGTAGATAGTAAAATCCTATAGCTTACTATAGGATTTTACGAGGTTCGAGTGCTAGTAAGTGTACACTCACTTGTTAGTGGTGACGTAGTCGCAGATGCGGCACGCGTACTTGAACAAGTGGTAGCTGATCATGTGCTTGTAGAGACGGCGCGTGTCGCGGAAGTAATGCTTGCACATGTCGCACTGGTGGCTGCCCGATACTGCCTGCGGATAACACATCACATCATACGCTGTGCTCTGTTTGCTGTATTTACCTGATTTTTTGGTTATTTCACGGAACCCTGTTTATTTTCTTCATGTAAGAGTAGCCTAAGTTATGAATTAGAATATCAGCTATCTAGTAATGATAGCCCTGTCCTAATCGGTCCAGCTGTTTCGGAGATTACCCGGAACAGACACGCAGACAAAAATTGTGACAAAAATATTTTGGTTTACTTTACATTCATATGCATGTACTTAGTAAAAAGCAGTTATTTTAATATTAGGTCCTACAAAAATATGAAATTGGTGTTTTGTCATACTGGCTACTTTGATCTCAAATATCTCCGTTTTGGTTAGGAATTTCAATTTCAAAGTTTTAATTCAGCTTTTGTTTTGTACATCGTAATTAATTTGTTTGTTTTCTCTATTGTTTTTTTTTCGGTCACTCGAGTTACAAAATGAGGAACTTGAAATATCGAGTATGAGTTCCATCGTGGCACCAGTGCTTCAGAAACGACTCAAGGGTTTAACCAAAGAGGAGACATTTGAGATCAAAGTTAGCCAGTACGACAGAACACTAGATTCATATGTAAGGACCTAATATTACAAATAAAGACTACTTTTTTTTTTTTAGATTATACAATTTATTTTTTTCGACAGCCATGCTGTTGCAGTCTCCGAAATTTATCCGATAAAAATTCGATAAGATAGCAACTTTGCAGCGATGTTAAAATCTTTTTCGGACAAGGTTGCGTATTTCCGATGATTTTTGTAGTGGTAGGACTCTTTTGCAGAGTACACCTGGGGAAGTACCAACCCTTTCGCCAATTATTCTCCCAGCCAAGCAGCAATGTGCAATTATCATTGTGTTCCAGTTCGAACGGCAATGGTTCCAAAGAAATTACAAGGCAAGGCATAGAGACAAAGCGCCTTTTCAGTGTCTCTGGATAGCAGCTTAGTTAATTGGAGTCTTCATTTTCCAATACCGTCTTGACACTGTGTTGTTATGTGCAGGCATGTTTCTTACCATTATCACAGTATTAAGAAATACTACCAGTAGTTGATTGTATCTGATAATGTCTAGACACGGGTAGAACTGTCCACATTATAAACACGTGGCACCAAAATAAAGTTAAAACATACGGAAGACGTCAGCCCTGAGCCGCGCTCCTGCAATGTAGGCAATGCAGGAGCGCGTTTCCCGCGTCTCACTCCGCGCGACTGCCCCGTATTGACGGCTTCGTCGAACGACTGTATGATTTAATGGACTGTGCCATTATGCACAGTTACTAATTTACATAAAAAACTCACCGAGTCGTGTTTCGCCATATGTTTATTATACGTGCTAGTGAGTCGGTAGCCTCTAAAGCACAGGTCGCATTTGTACTTGGCCTCTAAATAGTTACGCGACTGCCGTCTCCGTTGTACCATCTCGTACTGCTCTAGTGGGGTCTGGGGCGAGTACGCAGGGAAGTCGATTGGCAACTTCTTTCTTGTGGCTCGCTTTGGCTTCATTTTGCAAATACCCTGGAATTATAATCATTGTATAAATTCAGACCAATATAAATTTGCCAGACATATTGCATGCTTCCCGAAAAGGCCAGTTTGTTAGCATAGGCTGCGCTGATGATAACAGTACAAGGGATAACAAGGGCTTTGTTGGTATCACCTTACTTGGCTACCTCTCTGTTCATAAGAGACAAACTTCTTAGCATTCCATGGATTCACCGTCCGGGTGCCGGGTCCATCGTGTGACAGAGAGAGAAATCTCGAATAGACCCCAACAATTGTGACTCGGGCGTAGGTTTAAAAGGGGTCCCTTAGTGACGTACGTCAACACTCACCTTCACTACTCGTATTTCTCTCCCTGCCCAGCCAAATCCGATATGATCCCACTAGTGCAGCTTTAGATACTCGTTCTAGCATAGAATTTTGATTTACTTGCTTTTTATAGGCCTACATTTTGTAGTTATTGGTTTCTATATGTACCTTTGTTCGCAAACCACCTCTATTAGTAGGTGTGATCCAGGAAGGTTTCTTGGTAACAGCCTTATCAGTAGGAGATCCACTGTCTGGTTTAGCATGTGATGAGTAGTGCTGTTTCGCTGATGGTCTGAAATAACAAATTACAAGTATTTATGGTGAAATAAATAAAATTATTACTTATTTTATTCTCATATACATTTGTCTTCTTAAATCTAAGTTTTTACAATATTTAATAATCAATCATTATTTATTTAATAATTATTTTATTTATTATTACATAACGATAGATAATTTATTTATCTTGTTTTTATTTTGATCTCTCCTTCTACATTATGTGTTGTGTGTGAATTGTCCACCAATATTTATTTTATTTATTATGCTTTGATTGCACTGTTCTGTCTGCCTATTTTAGGCTAGCCTGGTGAAATGATAAAATTCAGCGAGTAATGTATGAGTCCAAAAATTAAAGGTGTAAAAGGATCACCTTGGCAACACACACTAACATATAGACTTGAGGTTGTTTAACACACTCTTAGGACCTGGCTTATACATCAAGTACAGTTAAATTACTAGCCTTATTATCATGAAATTAGGAGATTACTTGTATTCTTTATGGGATATGATCACTTAGAAAAATGTCTTATAAATGTCTTAAAGAGGTCAGACAAGAATTCAGCATTTACTATATGATCTCACTTGCAACACCATGGGTAAATCAAACCGAATGTATGTGATGCTCTATGAAGGCTTTAAAACAATATCAGCATAATAATGTAATGTGCTCATAAACCATAGATTTAAGACGGTTTATTTCTGATTTCAATTATAAAAGACACTACTACTACTATACATTTAATTCTTTGGCTACTTTGATGACAATACTTACTTGGTAAAGGAGACTTCAGGGCATATTTTACACAAATATTTGTACATGTGTTGGTCTGACATATGACACTGAAGGAGGAATGCAGTCTTGAAGTAGTAATCACAGATCTCACAGTGGTGCGTGCCACTTATATGCTAAAACATTAAGAAAAAGGTTTTGTATGTGTCATATAATTTTTTAAATGGGTAGAGGCTTTATTAACACAACTAAAATACAATGAGGACTATATTATGCTATATACCTAAAAACTTACACCATATATTTATATCTATCACCAATGCATAAAATTATTGTCCATAAACCAACTTTACAGACAACTATTTTTTATTTGTGAACGTTTAGATAACCACATCTAAATACCTGTATTAAGTACTTGTATTGTCTTGTTCAGATTTATAGTATGTGGGTGACGGAACTTTACGGTTTAAACACTGACAAGTATTTTATATGCAATTTAATTTCAACAAATGTATTGCAAATAGGTTCTCTAACAAAATTCAGTCTAGAATATGATAATTAACTATACATATTTTTTTTGAACAGTTCACTTAAATGGATTAAATTTTTGAAAAAAC
This sequence comes from Ectropis crepuscularia, assembly GCA_963693475.1. Taxonomy (NCBI): domain Eukaryota; kingdom Metazoa; phylum Arthropoda; class Insecta; order Lepidoptera; family Geometridae; genus Ectropis; species Ectropis crepuscularia. The sequence continues at coordinate 10,866,035 of OY856361.1, forward strand.
TGTATTAGGTACATGATTTATTATTTTGGCATTACTCAATGTTTACCTTTGAAATAATGGGCAAGTGCTCAAGACAGGACTATGCAGCGTTGATTCAAATATTAAAAAAAAGAAGTACTTACTAAATCATGCCTCCTGCAATGTGTTTTAAAATTTTTCTCCAAAACAAATGCTTTACCACAGTGACATTGGTGAGGGCCCTTTGATGTATACTTATATACTTCCACAACTGCCTTGGCTTCCTTCACAGACATTGGCACAACATCCGCACAATCAGCAGTGTGGTTAATCACTTTACTATCCACCTTGCAGGAAACTGCTTCAAATTTGTCATCATCCTCAGCATCAGACTCGTCAAAATCCATATTTGTGTCAAATTCAGCCCCATTTACGTATAAATCATTTAATAAATCATCATTAGTGGAATTAGGCATTCTTGTAGTGGCAATAGGTATATTTTCGTTCTGAATTTGATTGAAGTTTTGCGAGTTTTCTTCATTTAGGGCTTCCTGTCCCGACGGTTCAATCTTAACGATGGCAGTTTTAAGATCTTTTGTGGTAACATTTTTCATTTCAAATTCAAATGTTTGTTCAGGTGTGAGAGTACTACAATGAGCTACAGGGATGTGGTCCAGCAGTATGTTACCCTTACGGAAGTGGTCTACCATTTCAAATTGGAATTGTGAATAGTTGGTCCTATCCAGGCTCATGTATGATAGCGTAGGCATGATTTTGAGCTTCTTGCGGTCTATGTATGTCAAGTTAGACTTTTTAATCTGTAAAATATAAATAATTATCAACCTCAATGACATGAATTATACATATTCTAATACTATAGGTACATGAGAGTTTGAATGTATGCATGGATGTTCAAGCAAAAAATACTGATTTGATCTGGATGAAATTTCATACATACTATATCCAAGTGTCTTTATTGTGTTGTCTTTACAATAAATAACATACAGAAATACTTAGTACATAGATTTAAGGATATTATCATACAACCAAGATGTGATTTGAGGCAACAGGTAAAGACATACGCCCTTATATTAGGCTTAGTGACACTACTGAAGCCTAAGAATGATAATAGAAGAGTCGTGGTCCCAGCCTCGAATTAGTAGAAATACAATAAATCGAGTAAAAAAGACTACTAGTAGAGCCTCATTTTAATGTAACGTATACGATTTTGGGGGGGGGGGTCATGTCCCCTGTGACCCCCCCCCTTCGGACCGCGCATGAGAAGAGTGGTTTGAGTGTCTCTATTGTGTCCCTCAACAATACCCTTAGCAATCAGTAAACATGTGATGGTATAGCTTAAAACAGAGCACTATTATTAATATATTATGCTAATTAGAATACCTCTTTATTTTTTATGAGTATTTGTGACAATGTATAATGTGCTCTATGACACTTGTGCCTAAATGCTTTATACTTCACGACCAATGCTGAGCATTCCACACATAAGTACTCTGGCATACCATTCCCTTGCACTATCTGAAAGAAATATGATTTATGTTTTAGTACTTTTAATGTAAACCTAATTGGAGGTTGAAAATATACAGCAATAGAATCTGGTTATAGTAGGCTATAATTATTGGGTTCACCAAATAGATCATGAGAAATAAGACCAGAATAATGTAATACAAAGTTGTACCTGTCTATTCTGCTAATGTTTTGGTATTTTTAAACAAATCATTACTATAATTTAAAGCGAAAAAGAAAGCTTGGTCAAATAACTGCAATGCCATGATTAGGATAAAGCTTTTAGTAAGATCAGCAAAAATACGGAATGAATATAACAAGTACCTTTAGTCCGGAAACCAAGTTGAAATCATTTCGCAGAGTTCCAGAATTTAAGCTAAACAGTTTTACGTCTGTGCTAAAGCAGACAATACACGCTTTTAAATTCCACATCTTCGACGTGATTTATTTACTACCTACATACATCATACATTTCACAAAAAAATAAAATTATTCTAAAATAAAAAATTATTCACATAAAGCAAGCCCAGCATTCATGCAAAATTTGCTAGGGATGAGAAATTGAGAATTTAGAATAACATTCCATTCCATAACTTTACTATGGTAATCATTCCGTATTCGATTCCAGTCGATTTATTTAGTGTGGATATTGACTACGTTGGTGATATTAATATCGAAAACATAACATTAACAATATTAACGTAAGAGCGTATGACACAAAGCCAACTAAGAACGTTACCCTTACCAGGGGAATAAAAATACACCATTCTAAAAGGAAACTTTTGAAGTGAAAACTTCTTTAGGCGCGCTATAGACAGAATTTTCGAGGGCTGTGAAATGGATTCATCAATCGTCACGCTTGGATATGATAATGGATCGGATATGAAATCTTCGGGTAAACTCGGTAAAACGGCCAGGTAGGTACCAGGGCAACAGAAACAGTTTCGATTACCTACCTCCAACAGCCCAGCGTTTATCTCCAGATACCAGGACAACAGAAATATAAAAGAGTTGCGTTTTGCCCCTAGGTAGGTACCAGTACCAGGGCAACAGCAAGTTTTCACTTCTATCGGCAGTTCCTATGACTGCCAAATTTTTTTTTTTATGGTACCTATAGAGTGACGAGACGAGCAGCAGGAGACATGTGCCTGGTGGTAAGCAACATGCCTGCCACAAAACACCACAGTAACAAGTGACACGGAGCTATTGGAACATGAAGAGTCCAAATCATTACCTAGCACCGCACTGCGCTCGTCACCCAGAGATCTAAGATATTATATCTCTAAGCCCTATCATTTCTCTGGAAACATTACTCTTCAAACCGGAACACAGTAATGTTTACACATTACTGATTGGTAGTAGAATATCTGGCAAAGGTGTGGTACTTCCCCAAGCGGAGTCTACTAAGAGTCCTACTACTATAATACATCTGGATAGGTTAGATTACATCTAATAGAATTTCAAACCCCGAGAGAAATTGTTTGGCTATGATTGTTCGATTTCAATTCTGGCCGAGCTCCGAGCGCCCGAGCCGTCAACTCAGTCTGATTGGTTCTTCCGTGCGTGACGTAAACTTTGACCAACCAACTAACCTTAGAATATAAATATGTTCAGAGTTCAGACAACGAAAAGAGAACTTGAAGTCCATTAGTATGAATAAAACACAGCCAGCAGCTGGTTAAAGACCAGCCAACGTAACTAGACCACTTTGTTTTTGGGAATCACATTAAACGAAAACTAAACAATCATATTATTTTTACGTATCAATGAAAAGTGATAACTGGAAGTTTTGCTGTTGTTCCCACGTCACTATACAGAACGAGATCACGACGATCGACGACTATTAGAAATAATCTTTTGACGTGACAACGTCTTATAAGTCGATGAAGCCGGCTGCACGCACGAAAAAACATAACGTCATGCGGCGTTACCTCGCTCTGAAGCGCTCCATTTAAGGCTTGGAGTTGAAGTTGTCACGTTCAACTATCGTCAGTAACTTTACAGACAACTGATTTTTTTTAAACGGAAACAACATAAATATTGCATGCGTACATATCGAGGTACTGTTCATAATTATTCTTTGTTTGCCCGTGTGCAGATTGATATTGCTCGATGGCAGAACTCAGAAGTAAAACGTTACAACTATTACGGATACGTATTCAATGTCTTAGCTATCTTCAGCGATTCTTATCAGCTATCTTAGCTGATGAGAATCGATTGATCTAAAGTCGATTAATTCATTTGTTCATCATCTCTAAAGCCAATGACATTTCTTTTCTGTCAAATCATGATTTTTTAAATTTAGACGTCACAAAGTCACAATCGTCATCACCGACATGGATCGAAAAACAAATAATTTTAGCAAAGAGAATGTAAATAGTTTTAGTTTAGGTAAGATGTGGAAATTGCTACCGAGATTCCGTGTCGGATGCAACCGAATGGTTTCAGAATCGCTACACAGAGGCAATGTAAAATAAAAATGTAAGTCTGTGCTTGAAATCTCAGTCAGTTTAAATCAGGGGGGCACAATAAGTGACGTCACGACTTGCGGAAATGAGATAGTCTAATTATCTATCACTTGTGAAAAAAAGAGAAAGAGATACTGATTTTCCGTCCTTATCATCGTGGCCGGCTTTTTCTCTGGCTAAATTACAAATCTGACATGGCGTTGCCAAACAAAAGTCTGTTCAAAGCTCAGACTCGGATTTTTTATGTTTTATTAAATATTGTGTGTATTTAAAGAAGATTTAAAGCTTGTTTGTGAAAGACTGTTAAGAGATTGGTGATATTTATGCTAAACAATGTGCGTTGTGTAGTGTTATGAGCTGCAATAGCCTCTGTAAAAGAAAAATCAGTGGAATCTCATTTTACACGTAAGTAGACAATATTTGTTATGACGACTTGATAGAAATTCATATTAATGCCTTCTAGATATCTACGTGAATTAAATTTATACTATAACGGCAGTATCTAATCCAAAATTTGCAAAATATGTAAAATGTAAACATAACCTAAATAACAAAACAAACAAAAAAGTGTGACCAGTTATTTCTTACAAAATTACCCATGAAATATACAAGTCGGTACATAACTGACAGTTTATTTACTGACCGTTTACTAATAATACGTACTAGATTTTGCCTGCGGATTCGCATTTGTTAGTTTTTTAAGTGAAAACTTCCTTTGGCGTACTACATACAGATTTTTCGTGAGCCGTGAATTGAACTCAAACATCACGCTTGAGAATGAAATAAATCTTCGGGTGAACTCGGAGCTATGGCCACAAATGCGTAAACATTTTTAGATGGTCATGGCGTGTTACCATGGTTACCATTATACATATCTAGTCTAGATGGTCATGACGCTTCAATTTCTGTTTCTACTCTACCACTGCCATTCCAACTCTTGTTTTCTGGAGTAGGAATTGCATCAAACTCCCATTAACTTACACTATCTCATCTCGCTAACAAGATAACATGATGCTTTTAGTATCTACTCACTACACCTACTTCATACCCACTCACACAAGAGACCTATCTATTGTGTGAGTAGATATGAAGCTCTAAGCTTTTCACATCTGATTTAACCCTTTTGTTTGAACTTTTACAGGAATAATTATGCAACTTGAATGTATCACTAGATTTCTGGTAATAATTTGGATTGTTTTATTTATTCAAATTAATTATTATTTCGCAGATGTGCCGTTCCGAAGAAGAGGATAAAATATTGTGTGAATAATAAAGCAATATTTTTCATGAAGTACAGAATATCAAATAAATAAATTATTCTGAATTACCACAACATCTAAATAATAGTAGCCTGTCTACTACAACAAGGTCTACTAACATTGAAAAAGTTACATTTTTGTTATATACCTAAGTTCCGAATTACCCCGTGCGAAGCCTGGGCGAGCTGCTACTATGATATAAATATGACAGGCAAACTATATTTTTATAACGTTGAATGTAAAGTACAATTTGAAATAAATGTTTTATTGCCTTGTTTTTGATTAGGTATTTATTTAAGTACCTCCTATTTTAGTTATATTATGTAAAACCTCTTTTTAAAATGTAATTTTAGAATGCATAGAACACAGGCTGAATTCATCAAACTATCGCAGCACTAACCTTACCTAGTGGAATATTTTCTTTATGGCAATACTTTTTGAGTATTGAATTGAAAATTGAATTGAAATTGAATTGTAATTGAAAGAACGAGAAGCACTTAGTAGTCATGAACTCTATGCATCTTGAGGTAAAACTATCTTTGGTTTAAATCAAACTCCGTTTGTGAAAAGAAATTTCAAATGATTTTACAACTGCACGAAGTATAACGATGCAACACGATATAGCCTTTCCTAAAAGCCAAAAAATGTAATAACGGGTGATGCCATTACAATATAAAGAAACCAAAAAAACTAATTCTTTGTTTACTAATAACTTTTACTTTTATTCGTGTTGCTTTCTTTTTCTAGTTTAGAAAAACTAAAAAATAAAAAAAATTGGTAGTCATAGGAACTGCCGATAGAAGTGAAAACTTATAACTCAGAATTTGATAGCTTATCTTGGAAACAACACGGGTGTAACCGGAGGGCGTGGTCTCGCCATCTTGACATAGCCATCTGGAAATGCGTCAGCATTTCCCATTGGCTGATGCGTTTCTAGATGGCCATGCCATGATGGGCTGTCCACGCCCTTTCAGCATTTCCCATTGGCTGACGTATTTCTAGATGGTCAATAGCCATGGTCCCGAGTTTACCCGCAGCTTTCTTATCATACCCGAGCGTGACGAATGAATTCAATTCACAGCCCACGAAAAATCTGTCTAGGCGCGCCTAAAGAATGTGATTGTGTGTGTGTTGTTGTGAAAAGTGATTGTCAAAATGTGCAACTGTTAGTGTGTGAGTGGATATGTGTTCGAATAGTACCTACGCGCATGTATTTGTGATCACGGGGGTAGAGTGTTCGCAATATAACTCTGCGCGTAGCAAAATATGGAACTAATTGACGCGCCGTCATCTTCTTGTTTACGTCACAGACAAGAGTTTGTTTACATTTTCTGTTTTTATTCATTTCTAAAGTAATTAATTGCTTTAATTATGCCGATAGTGATTAAAAGTGCTGGCCGTGACTGGTTCCTGAAAATCAATCGTGGTTGTAAAGAAGAACGAGACAATAACAAGCCAAAAGTGCAGTTTTTCAAAAGCAGAGCTATTTGACAGCTAATATGTAGGGATACCATAGCAATCAAATCTCCACCTATTATCGGCATATTTTTAAGCTGCGGCTTTATTTTTGAGGTTTGGTTAAACCGTAACACAATAATGTTTGCACATTACTGCTTGGCGGTAGAATAACTGGCAAAGGTGTGGTACTTCCCCAGGCGGACTCTGCCAAGAGTCCTACCACTACGAAAAATTGGGTAAATTGCGTGCGAAAAAATGTGAGTGCTTAGGACCGAATGTGAGAAACTAGTAAACAATTATTTTTTTCATAACATACGAATCAAAATAGAAAACACAGTGACACACCAGTGAAGATAAGCGGATTGTATCTTTCTAGATCGGGTACACTCGGCGGTTCCATGTTCACCCGATCAACCCTTTCACCTAACAGCGTCAGCTTCATTTACCACTTAAGGGAAAATATGTGGGCGGTGCGCCAAAAGAAATTTTACAAAATTTTTTTTTCAACGTTAGCTTGGATGCTCTTTGATCATTTACTTTGTACCAATTACTGTATTTTTATTATAGGCGTTTCAGAACGTACTGTCACGTGGTAATGGACAACGCATTACACCACTGCGCTCAGATAAATAAAGCGGCTACAATGGGCAATGTAAAAGAAGAAAGCCAAAAGTGGCTTAGGAAAAATGAAATAGATTTCGACGATTGTTGAACAAATCCGCAGTTACTCGAATAAAGAGGCACAAAGAAGACCCACAATACCAAGTAGAATAACTGTTAAAGGAACATGGACAGGAAGTTACCGCTGTGATCCATCGTGATTTTAACCCTATTGAAAAGAGAAGATGATCCTATTAGACTACAGGCCCGTGAACAAAATTTACGGGTCAAATGAACCACCAGGAGACCTATTTAGGATGATAGAAGGGTGTAAAGTATTAAGATTCAGCACTATGCCGTCACTTGTAAGCTGTCCAACTGAGTGTAATTGAAGAGGGGGGGTTGCAACCCTCTATCATTTCTCCTTGTCGCATGATTTTTGTACGGCGTTGCGAAATAATGGCTTAGAAGAGGTATTGAAACTGTATGGAACCAATGCCTAATAATACTAATAACTAAAAAGATAAAATTTTAAAGGACAATGCCCATTTTTGACCCGCTAAAATAGTTGTCGTGTAGACATATGAGTTATATATTAAAAAATTGGTGATTTTTTGTTGTACTCGTGTGCGAAGTTATATAACTTTCTAACATTCCAAAATAAAATAATTTGCATTTGTTTAAATTAAACCTACCATTTACCAACAAAGCTGACTTGTAAAATATTGCAATAACGAAACGGTACCTGCGTTTCGTTTTAGTGATCGTGAGCGTGAGCGTTAGATTGAAATTGAAAATGGATATTATGTATATCAATTTCTTTTACAATGGCGTTTATTTACTACTTTTACATATTTAAATAACGATATATATAAATACGGCGACAAAGAAACTATCAAAGCTTTTTTTGGTAATGTAAACGAGGAAAAAGGTGGCATGCAATTTTCACCAAATCCAAATTGGTCAAAGATCAATGTCAAATTGACAAATCAAAAAAAAGTAAACAAGCAAAATGCATGGTTTTCTTCATAACTTTGGGTTTCTTCTTGTTTAAATTGGTTTTAACAAAACTGGGAATTATGTGATTCAGTGCTCCTTATTAACTACTTACATAATAATTGTGGTAATAATTACATAAAACCATATATTGTTGTGATGGCTTGCTTGTGTTTTCTGATGGAAACCCTCGATTGTTATGAACCTTCTAAGACCACTGTCTCGAATACCAAAATAATGAAATATTTATATCACAATTAAGATATTCCTTTCTGTGACAATATTTCTATGCGAATGAAGTGTTCATACTCTACAGGAAATACGGGGATAGCGCTAAGTTGCTACAAAACCTATGCAATTACCAATTTTAAAACCCTGAGTTGCTTTTAGAAGACAGACACAAGCTGAAGCAAATAAAATAGACATAATATGTATATTTTAGTTGAAAATGATAGGGACAACCAGCAGAGGCCATCTTTCGGTACTGCTGTACTTGCATTGCAGAGTTCTTCGTGAGATTTCTAGGATGGCCAGACACCAGGACCACATAAATCCACGAGCAGAGTATTTTGGCTATGTAGTAGTTTTGGGCTATTAAATATATAAAGTTATTATGAAATGTAAATATAATTATATGATAGCAAACAATATATTTTATTTATCCTCTCTTGCATTGGTTCGAATATAGATTCAGTAGAAAGATATCGGTAAACAGTATTATCTACACTGATTTAAGTATTTTTTCAGGAAACCATGATATGATGAGCGAAACATGTGCCTGATGGTAAGCAAGAAAACATGCTTGCCTTTAACAAGACACACTGTCTTGTGTCATAAATTATTAGAACATGAAGACAAGTCTACATCATCAGACCTAGCCCTGCACTCAGTTAAAGGATTGTTTACCCTATGATAATTCAATCCGAGAACTATTTTATGGTAATCAGTTGGTAGTGAGAAGTACTATTATTCCTATTTATTCTGATAAGAAATATGTTTTGAAAGGCAATACCATAGTTATTCCTTTTCTTTTCTGTTCTAATCCAAAAGAAAACATAATTCTAAAATATTTTGACAGTAAACATAACCTTACTTTTGGTTTAACTGTAACTCATTTTTGGTATTTAGGAAATGAAAAACACCAACAGCAGACGTTTATAGAAGCATTAACAATCCTAATTAGATACTATTCATCTCTATACACTTTCAGTATCAAAAAAAGTTGGCCAGGTTTTTCAATGTATGGGACGTGGGCATTGTCCTTTGTATAGTTTCAATACCTCTTCTAATCTATGTATTATTCCGCAACGCCGTACAAAAATAATGCGACAAGGAGAAATGATCGAGGATTGCAACCCCCCCTCTTCAATAACACTCAGTTGGACAGCTTACAAGTGACGGCATAGTGCTGAATCTTATTACTTTACACCCTTCTATCATCCTACATGGGTCTCCTGGTGGTTCATTTGACCCGTAAATATATGGAAGCCATTGCCCCTTTAAAAGAGCATTCATGCGCCAAATGTTCAAATAGTGTTATTTATGGTCTCAATAAAAGATTTACAAGTTTAAATTAAATTCTTGTTATTTCGTTGTTGGTGTAGGTTGAAAATGACAGATTTTTATAATGTAATAAACTATAATAAAGTGCTCCTGGTGGTAACAGCCTGTACCAATTACCAATGAAACTTGGTCATACTGAACCAAACCAGCACTGCAACGGCGTTCATTACTTCGAGACATTCGTTCTTGAGTCTCAGAGTTGTCTTGTAACTTATATGCGTATAGTTACTTATATTGCTTCCCTGAAAAATCCCTTCCCGTACCTGTATTATGAAGTTGTAAGTTCTCTATTACCTTATTAGATTTCTGTGGCGGTAATACTACATTAAGTTTCTTGACACTTGAAACTTGTGTAATGTAGAAAACAGATGGTGCAATTAAATACGATTAGTAGTGCCATCTAACAGGCAACTTTAGAACTACTTCTACTAAAAGAGCTTGTACACCAATTGTCGACTCTAAAATGACTGTGTCGTGGTTAGACATAGAAGTTATAGATGGCGCAAAAGAAAACATTGAATAACGACATCTCAAGGAAAAGATTGGAATTACCAAGGAGTTCAAGCAAGCCTTCAAGGTAAACGAAAAGGACTTTCATAGTCACGGTTTTTGTATAGATTTATGTTGTTCAAAATAGGTTGACTATTTGCCATAGAAGCCGCTAACTTCAAACTCAAAATGAACAAGTCGAGTTCGTTTTGCTTCTCGCCGCCAGATGTCGGATAATTTAGTTACAATTTAGTTGAATTGTGTCCATTGAATGATTGTATGTCACAATTTAATCTAGGATTTAATAATATTACCGTGATATCTCTGGGTGGCACCTGGCTACCTTTACGCCCGGTACCTATATTAAAATCATTGTTTAAAAATAAATAATTTATATTACCTATCCGATAAAACAACAACCGACTGCAATTTAAAATTCAAAAGACAAAAGACAAACACAATTTTTTTAAAGCCGTAAGTTATCGAGATAGGTATCTAAGTCACATATTTGAAAGTAATTTTTTTTTACATATTTCAAAAACCACCACATCGATTTCGATAAAATTTACCTGTGTACTTTGGCGGAGCTATCTGGTAACATAAATAAAAGTAGCCAAGTGCGAGTGGGACTCTTACACAACGGGTTCCGTACCATTGACAAATAAAATCTCTCATGACTGAGGATCGTGGTCATCGCTGGATGTGTATGCTCTACACCTAGATTTTGTAATCTGCTTCCACCGGTGTCTGCTCATTGTGTCTCTGACGAACGTGCAGATGAAGATGAAGAGCCTCTCACTTGATCGCTCCATCTAGTTGGGGATCTACCCCGGGCTCGCTTACCCTCCGTATTTCCAACTATGATCAGCTTTTCAAGGCTGTCATCTCCCCTCCTCACTATAAGAACTCAAAACGTTATAATAACAATGTTTTGTAGTGGCTCTTAGCAGAGTCCGCCTGGGGAGGTACCACACCTTTGCCAGTTATTCTACCGCCAAGCAGTAAGGTGCAAACATTACTGTGTTCCGGTTTGAAGGGCAATGTTTCCAGAGAAATTACAGGGCTTAGAGATATAACATCTTAGATCTCTGGGTTACGAGAGCAGTGTAGTGCTAGATAATGATTTAGACTCTTCACGTTCCAATAGCTGCATGTCACTGTGCTGTTATGTCAGTGTTATGTGGCAGGCATGTTGCTTAGCATCAGGCACATGTCTGTCAGTCTCGTCACCTTTCATTTAAAAAAAAAAAAAAAAAAATCAAGATCCCGCGCACCGCGAGTAGTCTGCTAACTCATGCATCCATCATCATCCTTCAAAAGGCAAGTTATTTGTGGAGCGGCCGCCAAGTTCGTTCGAATTACCGGAGCGCGGGAGTTGATGAAATTGGCGGGGCCGCGTCTCGAGCCACCTCGAACTCGCTTAGTGGAACTTTGCGGGGCTAAATTACCCGCACTAAGGATGTGACACTGTCGATAAACGATACGATAGGATATTTATTTTGTTGATTTATAAAGAGGCGCTTTCGGAAGCAAAAAAATACATAAATACATTTGATATTAGTAGACACTTCACGCACAACACCATGTGACCTCAAACTAAGCAAAGCTTGTTCTATGGAAGCCGGATAGCTGATATAATACTTATATTTAATTATTTTTAAAGGTGAAAACTTCTTTAGGCGCGCCTAGACAGATTTTTCGTGGGGTGTAAATTGGATTCTAGCGTCACGCTCGGGTATGATAAGAAATCTCCGGGACCTTGGCGATTGGGCATCTAGAAATGTGTCAGCCAATGGGAAATACTGAAAGGGCGTGGCTTTGCCATCATGGCATGGCCATCTAGAAATGCGTGAGCCAATGGGAAATGCTGATGCATTTCTAGATGGCAATGCCATGATGGCGAGGCTACGCCCTCCGGTTACACCCGTGTAGTTTTCCAGGTAAGATATCAAATTCTGAGTTATAAGTTTTCACTTCTATCGGCAGTTCCCATGACTGCCAATTTTTTTTATTATTGTACATAGAAACACATACTGTATATCTGTACTGTTTTTGAAGAGAAAGCTTTATGAGCTGCGTTGATCACTTTAGTAGAAAAAAATGTGGGTTAGTTTTACTGACATGTATCACAAGAATTGGTAGTGTTTAAGTGTGAGAATCATCATCATCATCATCATCAGCCGTAAGACGTCCACTGCTGGACATAGGCCTCCCCCCTAGATTTCCACAACGAACGGTCCTGCGCAACCTGCAACCAGCGGTTTCCCGCGACCTTCGTGAGGTCATCTGTCCATCTAGTGGGAGGCCGCCCAACACTGCGTCTTCCGGTTCGTGGTCGCCACTCGAGAACCTTTCTTCCCCATCGGTTGTCAGTTCTGCGAGCGATGTGGCCTGCCCATTGCCACTTCAGCTTAGCTACTCTTCGAGCTACGTCGGCTACTTTCGTTCTTTTGCGAATATCCTCATTACGGATTCTGTCGCGCAAAAAGAGACTCCGAGCATAGCTCGCTCCATAGCTCGCTGTGTGACTTTGAGCTTTGTTATGAGGCCCACAGTTAAGGACCACGTCTCAGTTCCATAAGTCATCACTGGCAACACGCACTGATTGAAGACTTTCGTCTTCAAGCATTGGGGTATTTTGGACTCCAAGATGTGCCGTAGTTTCCCGAACGCTGCCCATCCGAGTTGGATCCTTCGCTGGACCTCTTTGTCGAAGTTGGATCTACCCAATCGGATCTTTTGACCCAGGTAGACGTATTCGTCAACAACTTCGAGTGTGGTATTCCCAACAATAACCGGTACAGGTGAGACATGAACATTTGACATGACCTTCGTCTTGTCCATATTCATCCTCAAACCTACCTGTTGGGATACTCTACTGAGGTCCCTGAGCATAGCACCGAGGTCCTCCATCGACTCCGCCACAATGACTATATCGTCGGCAAACCGAAGGTGGGTGATGCATTCGCCGTTGATATTGATGCCATGTCCGTTCCAGTCCAGTAGCTTGAAAACATCTTCCAGCGCGGCAGTGAACAGTTTCGGAGATATGACATCTCCCTGTCTCACGCCTTTCTGTAGCCGGATATGTTTTGTGCACTGGTCCTGTAATCGGACAGACATTGTGGCTTTGCTGTAAATGCACCTCAACACTTCGATATAGCGATAGTCCATGCGGCATCGCTGGAGAGACTGAAGCACTGCCCAGGTCTCGATGGAATCGAAGGCTTTCTCATAGTCCACATACGCTATACATAGTGGCCGATTATACTCCTCGGTTTTCTGTATAATCTGCCGAAGCGTATGTATGTGGTCTACGGTACTATAGCCTTTTCGGAAACCGGCTTGTTCGGGTGGCTGGAAGTCGTCAAACCTGCGTGCGAGACGATTCGTGATTACCCTCGAAAACAACTTATAAACGTGGCTCAGAAGTGAGATGGGTCTGTAGTTCTTCAACAAGGTGTTGTCACCTTTTTTGAAGAAGAGCACCACCACACTTCTGCTCCACGCTTCTGGCGTATTACCGTCAAGTATGACGGAGTCGAACAGCTTCTGGAGGACTTTAAGTACCGGTTTTCCACCCGCTCTCAGAAGCTCAGTCGTAATTCCGTCGTCGCCAGGTGCCTTGTTGTTCTTAAGTTGTTTGAGGGCCATCCTAATCTCATACAGGCTGACTTCCGGGATGTCTTCGGTAAAGTGTCGGGTCAGCTTGGCTCTTGGGTCTTTTGCCATGCTAACGACAGGTCGTGTTTGCGTAGAGGTGTATAACTGTTCATAGAACCTCTCAATCTCCTCCAAAATCTCGGCCCTCGACGAGACGACGTTACCACTGTCGGTCTTCAATTTGGTCAATTGACTTTGCCCAAGAGACAGATTTCTTGCGAACACTTTCGAGCCTTTATTCCGCTTGATCGCTTCTTCAATACACGAAGTATTGAAGCAGCGTATGTCGCGTCGCACACAAGTAGAAATCTGTCTATTGAGCCGTCTGTATACCGTCATGTCGACCGAAGACTGCAATCGCATATCTCGCCTAACCGCCATGAGATTCAGAGTATGATCGGAGAGCTTTTGGGTTCTATTCTGGCGTCGGCTCTTATAAAATTCCCTGCCAACTGCTTGAACAGTTTCCACCAGCCTGTCGTTTATTTCATCCGCCGTTACGCATTCATCTAAGGCTTCGAAGCGATTTTGAAGTTCGAGTTGAAAGTTGTCGGGATCTTCGATTTGAGCATAATTTGGTCGGAGTGTGAGAGTGTGAGAATACATAAAACTAAAAATTAAATCTAAAACATTTTTAGTTTGAAAACTAACGTAGTTATTACACATTTTAAATAAATACCCGTGTAAATGATACATAATTATTTATGTAACTCACGTTTGATATAAAGAAAAGATCGCCGGACGCGATCGAAACTTGAGTCGGGCTGACTATATGTATATCAAAGATTAGAATCTAAAACATAGCTACACTAAACCAAAAATTTTAGTTTTACGAAAATGATTTGGCCAAATCATAGTAAAATTATAAATGTTATGGTTTGGATGTTTGTTGCTCAATCAAGTCGCAACGGCTGAGTGGATCGACTAGAAATTTGGAACACAGATCACAGTCTGTATGAAAACGTGGGCTACTTTCTGTCTCGGGACAAATACGGGAACAAAATCATATCATCTGTAAGAGTAACATACGTAGCAGAAATTTCCAAAAATAAGGAACATCGATAAGTTATCGATTATAGACGGCTAGACAGCACTAGCGATTGTAAGAATGAGATGCCATAGACTTAAATCCGTTTCCTGCTATCGCACAATCTGAACCGAAGCGAACGAGCAACCAATCAAGCGCGAGGAGGGCGGCGCGCGACAACAGACCGCGGCCGTTGATTGGCCGAAAATATTAAACGGGTTGCCCATCATAAAAAAAAATAAGCGCCACGTAAACCTTACAATTGAGTGCCACTTTTTGTTCGTGTTAAATTGATGAAAAAAGACTCAGAAAAATTGGTACAGAGATGAAATAAAAAATGATTTATTATTTGCGTCGCTTAACTTTTTAACTTATTGGACATTAATGACTTTTGATTTTGCATTCTATTTTTGAATTTCACTCATTTCGAAGCACGTTTCTTTTTATTTATAGAGTGTTGCCAGTTATTATGCGGACGTCTAATTTGGTCAATTTACGGGGATGGATTTTAAATTGGATTTTATTGTAGATTGGTTGAAATAAGTTTGAAGTAAAATGTGATTGCCATTTTAATTTTGTATTCTTGCTGCTACCTGCTTTTCGATGAGTTTTCGAAGCTATAATTTTATTATTTAGCTTCAGAATTTTATGGGAATTTGATAAAAGGGGGTGGTATTTTACGAGCAGATTACCTTTAATTACTTATGTTACTACCACATTCTATACGTTTCGAGTATACACATAGATACACCTAAGTATCTACATACTCGTTGAGAGATGTAATTGTATTGTATCAACTAGCTTTTACCCGCGACTTCGTCCGCGCAAAATAAATATTAAGGTAAAGGCAGTACTTACTTGTACAGACATACAAATTTACGTTTACTAAAAACTACTTATACTTATTAAAACTATTTTATTCAATTTCATCAAAATCAGTTCAGTGTTAAAGCGTAACAGACAGACAGAGTCACTTTCACATTTACAATATAAAATAGTCTGGAATGCAAGTGTCTAGTTTCAACGGTTTAATCTTCAACATTGACGAACTTCCCTGTAAACTTTCGTTCTTAATTTCCACCCGTTCAACTCTTTTTCTGTGATAAAAAGTCGCCCTTGACTTTTCCTGAGTCTAGACTATCTGTGTAAGAAATTGCATCAAAATCGGTTCAGTGGCTTAGACGTTAAAGCGTAACAGACATACAGAGTTACTTTCATAGTTATAATATTAGTATGGAAATCAAGGGTCTAGTCGCAAAATTTCACAGTTTTATCTTCAACAATGACGAACTTCCATATGAACTTTCATCCCCGTACAGTTAGAAATTACAAAATTGCTAGAACAAACTTTTACTTGCTTCGCATCAAGTGTCTAGATACCTACAAAGTTTCATGGTTTTATCTTCAACAATTACGAACTTCCATATTAACATTAACTGTCATCCCTAATTTTTAAACACTTATTTCATCCCCGTACAGTCGAAATTACAAAATTGTTAGAACAAACATTTATTTGATTCGCGTCACGTGTCTGGATACGACAGTTCATGGTTTTATCTACAACAATTACGAACTTCCATATAAACTTTCATCCCTCATTTCAACCCCTTCAACTCTTTTTTTCCGTACCAAAAGTAACTTAGGTATGTCCTTTCTTGGGATCTGTGTACCAAATTTCATTCAAATCGGTTCTGTGGATTTCGTGCTTATAACTTTGAAAATTACTGAATCTTCATACAACCTTCCATCGCTTGTTTCACTCTCTTAGGGGTCGAGTTTCGCAAAACCCCGTCTTAGCGAGCGCCTACGTGCTAAAAGACACCTCCATGCAAAATTTCTGACTCCTAGCATTTGTAGTTTCTGCGATTTCGTGATTTTTGACCTTTCGCTGTTGTATATATAGATTAAAAATCGACAAAGATCCTCAAACCATAAACCTCGAACCTCAGACCATCAAACTTCTGGAGCGGAGGGGTATGACGTCAAGTCTACATAAACATCGTATACCTATAGACGTGACGTACGACGGTACTTCCCCAGGCGGACTCGGCTAAGAGTCCTACCACTACTAAAAATGTTTGTATGTAAAGTCGGTTTACTGACGATAGAACGTGACAACGTCTTAAGAAAATACTGATGGAATGGTAGCATTTTTCAAAAGAAATTTTTATTTCATTTGTTTAATAGATTTGTATGTAAAAAGTAATCAGTAGAATTTAGTCATTTTCAATCAAAACAATGCGAAAAAGCTTTTAGATGCCGGGGATCGAACCCGGGGCATTTCACATGCAAAGCGAACGCTCTACCACTGAGCTACATCCCCGCTTGCACAACTGGTCGAAATAATTAATACAACTGTAACAAACATGCGGCGAGGTAACGACCGACGGTAACGCGGTAACGGTACATGACGTCATGTTTTGTGGGCGTGCAGCCGGCGGTTCATCGAATTATAAGACGTTATCACGTCAAAAAGTACTGGCTGAAGACGAAAAGCCGAGAATAGGGCTGAGTGACGTAAGTGTCATGGGAGACGTTATCAAGATGTAAATATACAAACCACGACTGGCCTCGTGGTTTAGTGGGTAGTAACTCTGCCTGCAAAGCCTAGAGTCGCGGGTTCGATTCCCACCCAGTGCAAATATTTGTGTGATGAATTCAAGTATTTGTACCTACTGTTGTGTCTGGGTGTTTCTATGTATGATAAGTATGTATTTAGAACTATATAAGTATTATATCCGCTATCTGGCCGCCATAGTACTTTAGCTTTGTCTAGGGTGTGAAAATATCACCTACTGTATTCAGGTCTGGGCCATCGATATAAATGAACGGATGTGCCCTGAGCACCTTGAAATTGGTAATAAACTGCGTCTCTGTGTGTATCGTAAGTGGTTTACAAACAACCAATCTACTTGATCCTTAGAATGCCTAGCGGCGAGATATGCTGTGGTTCTATCTATTTTGGTTGTTGTCAACGAATAGTGATAGGTAAAACGTCTGCCGTCCACCGCTTCCTGCAACCGACTAGAACGGAAATAGTGAGCTCACTCTTCCCAACGATGACATGATTCCGTGCACTCTGAAGTTTGGGAGGGCACATCTTTGTATAGAGATCGTTGTGAAGGGCAATTTTTCCAGATAAATTACAGGGCAAGATAAAAATCATCTACGAGTAATAGGCATCTTTTTTTTTACACTTGACCGCTATCTCGCGACTATGCCGTCTACAATGGAGCGTGCTAGAAGAATCCGATTCATTCTTGATTTGAAGACACCACTCTTGGTGTCTTCAAAACCACCCTGGTCACCATTGAAAAAAAAAACAACTCGTCACTTTGATGGGCACAAACTCGATTAGCTTTCAGCTCTATCATCAGATCAGCATCAGGCCACCGTAATATTATTGTTACACAATTTACACATGTATTATGCAAAATTTGTGTTGAATTGGTGACCTGGTGTATAAATTGATAGAGTAAGATCCTAGGGCCGCCAGACGTCACGTACTTTCTGACGAACGAAATGTGGACGATTGAGTAGAGTTAGTAGGTACGTACTAAGAACACATGCTTACATCCGCTAACTTGTTTAGGCGGCCAATTTTGAGATATGGGGTAATGAAGGTACATAAAAACATCGCTTAGTTCAATTATTTTCTGACAAATGATTGTTACGTATGTTGTAGACAATATCCTTACAAATAAGGCTCCAATACTCCCAGACAGGTGAAATTAAACAAAGCTTGTAAAAAAGCCCTATTTTTTAATTATTTTTGAACTACAGGAAGCTACGAGGGCCAAAAACCTGTCAGATTTTTAAGTAAAGTCAAATCGGTATAGAAACATTCAAAAATACCTATATTGCGGTAAAGTTTTGAAAAATTGCGATTTGTGTACAAAACCAGCTGATGCGTTTGTCAAACAAGTTGTGTAGGCGGCGAAAAGGTTTGTTGGCGGCTTACTGGGTCAATGTCAGATAAAAACTGGGCCAATTTATGTTGGTGCAAATCAAACTGCACCTTTGTCGATAAAACATTTCGATACCTAAGTATATGTAACTTTATTGGAATGAAATTCCAATTCGATCTTTCGCGCTCTGAGCGAGTGGGGACAATGTAGAGCGAAAATAGTTATTTGTTGTACAAAAGTGCAAAGTGGCTTTTTAACCGCGTGCTCAATTTTGATGACCGAGCAAGCGAAGGATTCTAAAGTTGAATCACGAGCGTAGCGAGGGATTCAAAAATTAGAATCCTGAGCGTAGCAAGGGAATCAAAAGGGCACAAGGTGAAAAATCTTTGCACTCGAGTGTAACACGTAATTTTTCATCCCCCCCTAGCGAGGAAGTTACTAAACGCTTTGGGGGCGTCCATTAATTACGTGAGGTGTTTTTTTAAATTTTCTGGCCCCCCCTCCCCCGTTGGTGAGATGTCGTGAGATTTTGTTCAACCCCCTCCCCCATCCCACAATCTCACGTGAGATTTTTCAGAATGTGGGTTTCTTACGTAAACGCGTTGGGTTGTTATTGTAGAAAGAAAAAAAACAATTTGCTTCGTGCTTTTATTTACGACTAGTTTAGACTAGTAATTTGACAATCTACTATGATAAAAAGAAAAGAATACCTACTCTAATTCAGTCCATCTTATACCTTTAAACGAGCAATTCTTGTACCTATATAAATATGTATATATATTATATAGAATCTGAATCTCGGAAACGGCTCGAACGATTTTGATGAAATCATGTATGCAGGGGGTTTCGGAGACGATAAATCAATCTAACTAGGTTTCATTTTTTATAAACGCATATTATGCGCGTTTTTAGACAATGAAAAACTGTCACATTAGACATTAGATTGCGAAGGTAAATTTCGCCGCGTGACGCGACAGCGTAATAGCTCAGATGGGAAGTCGGGCGGTCATAGCGGTTACGAATTAATAGCTCCGGTTTCCAATCCAGACGGCTTCTCATTTTTTTCATGTTTTCTTTTTTTTTAAGAAAATCTATTTCTTGGTTTCTTTTATCTGTACGTATCTAAGTATATTTACTATTTAAACCGAGCAAAGCTCGGTTACCCAGGTACTGGAGAATTATGAGCGGTCTCAAGAGAGACTATTGGCACCAACATGTCCATATGATTTTCTGTAAAATCATCTGCTCCTTCGAAATAGTGAATAATCTTAATCGTATTAATACGATGACGCTCAAGATTAATCTTGAGCATGTACATACAATTTGGATTGAATGGAACAAAACAGTATAATCTTTTTTTGTTTCAATCAGAACAAAAATTACGTGATATTTGTCGAGACCCTCCCTCCCCCTAACGTGAGATTACATGAGATTTGACTCGACCCCCTCCCCCCCTAAATCATCTCACGTAATTTATGGACGCCCCCTTTGCGCATTTTCAGTTTCAGTCGATTCTGTTGGCGTTAAATGAACTTCTTGGTCGCTAGAATCACTTATTATTATGATATTTCGGTTTTCACTTGTATTCAATTTTATAAGTTTTAAACTTAAGTTTATTTAGCCATGGTTTTAACAATAACAATATGACGTGAAAATATGGAGAGTTGACCGATTGAGGTAAGGAGTTTCATGTGTACATGAAAAAGTGTCCGCCCAAATGCATTAAATTATAGTAGCGCTAAATTTGCATCAGGGTACCTACATTTTAAAGGAAAATAATAAACGTACTATTCAGAATTCATGAAAGAAAAATATTGGCAGTCATAGGCACTGCCGATAGAAATGGTAACTTATAACTCAGAATTTGATTTTTACTTTGGAAACTACGCGTGTGAAACTGGAGGGCGTGGCTATGAGCATAACCATCTAGAAATGCTGACACATTTTTAAATGGCCAATGGGAAAGGCTGAGGCATTTCTAGATGGCCATTGGCTATGGTCCCGAGTTTACCCGAAGATTTCTTATCATTCCCGAGCATGACGCTAGAATTAAATTGACAGCCCATGAAAAATATGTCTTTGGCGCGCCAAAAGAAGTTTTGACTTCAAAATATATTGTACCTACATGTTTTCTCAAAATAGTAATTATTTATTTGATGTTATATTTACTACATTATTTTGTACTGCACAAGTAGTTGAAATTATCTATTAGTTACTATTTTAGTAGTTAATAATATTTAATTATTTAACTCGGCAACTCGGCATACTTCAATTCGATAACAATTGATTAATTCATAGCATTTCAAAATGTTTTGCCATTTGAAATAACATTCTTTACCTCTATCCTTTTTTTTTTTTTTTTTATTTAATTTAAACACTCCACAGACTCCGGGGTCCGTGACTTTTGTCATTACATTAATCTTTTTTTATTTACATAGTTCTTGGATTAGGAGAAGAAGAGGAAAATAATGGGGGGAGTAGGGGGGTGGTGAACATTTTAAGCGTAATTCTAAAGCTAGTCAATCCGATTTCGTCTGTTGAGCCGATCACTACCGGTTGGGATTCCGATAGTAATCGACTCGACATCGTCTTTTGCCTAAGCCGCCTCCTCCTGGCCCAGAGCCTCCACTACAGCCGCATTTCTGTCTCTAATGGCCATCTGCAGGTTGAAATCTTGAATGGTCTTTGGTGATGCAGCCAACGCTCGCCGCACGAACCGACCGATGGCGTCGTCGGTGTCGTCAGCGTAGTATGTGAAGGTCCCCGTGTGCCGTGAGATTGCAACAACCGCATGGGACACGCTCTCGTGCAGCTTCATGTTTGCCTTAGTTTTGGCTCATTTGTTGCTGTGAAGCTGTTTTGAGGGTCCCTGACGTTAAAAGGGGTGGTGCATGGGATGAGGTTCGGAGTACGCTCCCTGCTGCAGTGTTGAAGGCAGCCACGAAGGCCGTGTTGGTGCTTCGGCTGCCGCTTTGATTGGCTGCGGCTTTTTCCGCGGCTGCCCTCTGCTGTGCTCTTTCGGAACCGGTTTGGTTGGTCGAACTAGGAACGGGGTGTCCCCAGCTGTCAGTTGCATTTGTTAGGTCGCGCGAAGGGGCTCTGAGGAAGCTCAGATTTTCTCCCCTATCTTCGTATACGACAACCTCATGATGTTTAGAGGCTTCAATGCAACCCAGCCGGTCTGCGACTTTCGCTCTTGAGTATTCGATTGCCATCGCATCCACGCTTATCACCCGGGGTGTTTCACCCGCATTTCTGCTAAGATGTGCAAGCAGCGCACTTGCCTGTGTGAAAGGTGTCCGACCTTCCGAGTATTCTATTAGTGCAATCGTTTTGTTTCTCGATCGCACCAACCGAAATCGGTGGCCGTCTATCTCGCACACTGGCATAGCGTCGAAGGTTTTCCGCTTCATTGTGACTTTTGCGGTACTCCCATTGAGCAGACAAGACAATCCCGGCGACAAACGGGCGCGTTTCCGTTCCCAGGCGAAGCAAAAGCTTATTCCGAATCTCTCTTTGTTGCTATCCATGAAGAGAGCCACCCCGCGGATACGGATCCCCGCCTCTCCTCGGTCTGCGTTCTCCAGTAGTTGTTGGACGGAGATGCTCTTTGAGGAGCTATCTTGGACGGAGATTGCACCCGGCGTGGCGTCCACGGACAGTGGGGTAGGGTGTGGTGGTGAAGGGGGGTGTGTATTAGAGTTAAGTGTGGAGTTTCTTTTGGCCGCTATTCGGAATGAACTCTCCATGAAAGCCAGAAGCCGTGGTCTACTATCTGGATCTGCCAAGACGTTGTGGAGATCCGAAACAACCAGCTTCCTGTCAATCATAGATTCGAGATCATGTCTTGCAGCCATGAATCGGGGACAATCTACCAGCACGTGCCAGACATTCTCGGATTTTTCAGAGTCACACTCGCATACAGGACTGCTCTTAAGCTTAAATCTGTACAGGTATTCTGCTATTCCTCCGTGTCCCGTCAACGCTTGTACCTGGAAATGAGTCAGTTTCGTAGTCCTTATCAACCGATATGCGTTTGCTATATCGGGGAGGAACGTCTGAGTGACTCTTCCGGTGTCCGAGGTCTCATATCGATCCTGCCACTTCTTGACCGATTCTTCGCGGATTTTGCGTTTGACGTAGGACAAGGGGATCCCCTCGTAGTCCCTGGGCGATTCCGTTAGTGCTGCCGATTTGGCCAGTTCGTCAGCTCTTTCGTTGCCGACGGTGCCCACATGCGCTCTTACCCAGAAAAGACGAAGAGATCTCCCTTCAGCATTTATCTGTCCAATGTTTTCCTTTATGCACTTTGCCAAGGGGTGACTCGTTTTTGGATTACTCAGCAGCTCGAGTGAAGATCTGGAGTCACTCAGGACATTGACTTCTGGGTCCTTGCTCTTTAACACCATTTGAGTTGCCCGGCAAAGAGCATAGAGTTCCGATTGAAAGACTGTGCATTCGGAGTGGAGCTTGAATGTCGAGTTCTTGACCTCTTTGCCATTCTCCCACCATGTTAGAGCAGCTCCAACCTTACCCTCAATCTTACTGCCATCAGTATAAATTTGGGGTCCTTCTGGAAGATTGGAGGTGTCTTCTATAAGTTCGTACTCTACGGATGTCTGCGTGGACGGATGGGGTTTGTCCAAGTGGTTTACGTTCCGCTCGAGTTCCACTTCTGGTGGGAGGTAATCTTGGGAGAGGTTCTTTTTTACTCTGTACAAACTTGCTGCTTCCTGTATCCTGAGATCCAGGGGGAGCAGACCTGAAAGGGCAAGTGCTGATTTCAGAGAAACAGTACGGTACGACTTGCAGATTTTCTGGGCAAAGCCTCTTTGGATCGCGTTTAAGTGAGACTTGTTTTCCTCGAAGTCTACTGCTTGTGCCCATACACTTGAGGCGTACATGATGATGGGTTCCACTACCGCGACGTAGATAGTTCTCGTGATTTCGCCATTTAATCCCCAGGTCACCTTCGCTGCACATGCGAGCTGTCTATAAATGTTCGCCACTTTTTTACATTGGGCGTTCACATGTGCTTTAAAGTTGAGCCGGCGGTCGATCATTAGGCCTAGCAGTTTGACTTCCTCGACCAGATCGAGCCGGACGCCGGACATGACTATGTTTGGAGTTTCGTACTTCAACTTATTTGTGAAAAGCATCGCGTTAGTTTTATGCGCTGCAAAGTTGAGTTTATTAGTTTTACCCCATTTCACTGTCATGTTCAACGCCCTGCTCGCTTGCTGTTCGATGATGTTCGGGCTGCCTGTAAACACGAGAACGACGTCGTCCGCGAATGCTTGACAGTATACTCCCTCGGCTTCTAGCATTCGTAGTAATGAGTCTAGAATCACATTCCAAAAGGTTGGTCCACAGATAGACCCTTGGACGCATCCCTTGGTTGTTTCCTTCTCATAGACTGCTCTTGCATAGTTGACCTTGATTTTACGATCGCTGAGGTAGGAGTTTACCATGTCGTAGAGGTTTGTTGGGCACCTCTTCTTCGCTAATTGATGTTTGAGGGCGGGCCACCAAGCATTGTCGAAGGCACCTTCTATGTCCAGGGAGATTAGGAGTACGGTGTCTTTACTGTCTACTCCTTTTTTGATGTGCTCTACCAGGTCATAGAGGGCGTCCTCGGTGCCTCTTTGGGGCATGAAGCCGTACTGTTTTCTACTGATGGTTGGGAGGAGATGCCATTGGAGTCGGTTTACCAGAAGCTTTTCAACGATTTTTCCTAGAACGGACAGAAGACCTATGGGGCGGTAAGATTTTGGATGTGTGTAATCTGTCTTACCGGGTTTGCGTAATATGACCACGTGCGCTTCTTTCCATTGCTTGGGGAAGTATTTCAGCGACAAGCATTTGTTTGCTATCGCCAAGAAAACCTCCCATTCGCATCGAATGGCTGCTGCACAGATATCAGCGGATAGCCCGTCTGCGCCGGGGGCTTTTTTCGGATTCAGAGTTCTCAGTACTGATTCCAGTTCTGCTGATGTGAATAATGGGTCATTTTCCGGTAAGTCCATAGGCGTTTCTGTCGTTCGCTCCCGTAGCTCTGTATGACACGGTTGGTCTGTGCTCTCAGAGTCGTCGGGATAGAACGTTTTAGCAAGTAGTTCTGCAGATAGCTGGGGGGATAGAGTGTTACCTTCGGTGTCTCTTAGGAGTATTTCTTCCTGTCTTGTCGAGGTTTTTTTCATCACTCTGTAGATCTTGTCCCACATGCTTTCTTTCTCCTGATTCGTGCAGAACTCTTTCCAGCTTATCGTCTGAGCTTCTTTGACTTTATCCTTGTAGTCTTGCCGAGCAATTTGGTACTGTTCGACTACAAGTTCCACTCTGTCGGGGGCGGCATTCCTGATCCGTCTCTTTCTTCTGAGAACTTCTTTTTTTAGATTATCGAGCGTTTTCGTATACCATGGGGGGGTTGGATTTCCCTTCGGCGACCTTACAAGTGGAATGGTTTGTTTGCAAGCTTCATGTATACTAGCTGTGTAGCCCGTAATCATCGATTCAAGTTCCAATGGACTTTCACATTTCTCCACTGACTCCGGCGAGAGGTTTCCTTCTGCAAGGGAGGATTTGAACTGTGACATAAAGTTTGACCACTGTGCCTTCTTGGTGTAGTATTTACGAGTTGTTATTGGTCTCTGTTTTTCGAGACCTTTAGTTAGACGCAAAGTGAAGGTGATTGCGTTGTGGTCTGATGTTGTAATACTTTTGTCAACCTTCCATCCCTCGATTTTCCCCAGGAGAGACCCACTGCACGTTGTTACATCTACTATGCTTGTGCAGAGTTTGCCTTCCCTAACGATCTCGAAGGTTGGTGTATCGCCGGAGTTGAGAATAAATAAGTCCATTTCGTTGAAGAAAGAGTTTACGGCTTCTCCTCTCTCATTTTGCGATGTGCTTCCCCACCAGTGGGACCACGCATTCACGTCACCAGCAACAATAAGGTCTTTAGTCGCTAGTTTTTCGCTGAATACTTTAATCCTGCTGAGATAGGGGTCGACTTTTTGGTCTCCTTCTAAGTAGACAGAAATCACTCCCAGTTTTAGGCCTGTGCCGACCAACAGGACCGCCGCTTCCGTTTCGGTAACAAGTTGGGGGTCATGGATGACCTCCAGCCTGTCATCGAAGACTATTATGGCTGCCTTACTTAACTGGTTTTTGCCTATTTAAACTGCACTGAATTACGCGAATTCCAGGATACTGTTTCATTACGCCTTTGTTTCCCACATAGGGTTCTTGAACAAGGGCAACTGAAACTCCCCTTTCTCTCGCGACCTTCAGGAGTTCTGTCGTTGCATTCTGGGAGCGCTGCAGGTTTGCTTGGATGAAACGCATACCTGGTTCGCCTACTCTTTGGGAGACTGAGCCACTTTCCTCATGAGTGCCCTTAGCAATACGATATACGAGACCGCGCTATACCATCCCATTTTATCCTTTCAGGGCACTCGCTACTAAAGGCGTTGTGAGCGAGTTCTCTGTTGGGGCTGTTGGGATGAGCAATCGCACAGTTCTTGCATTTGGGTGGCAGGTCTTCTTTTCTTGCCTTGCATTGTGTCCAGGAGTGGGTTTTTCCGCAGTGACTGCAGGACTCATCCCTTTCCCGGCAGATCGCTTTTGTATGGCCGAAACCTAGGCACTTGGAGCACTGCACCAAGGGCGAATGGTCTGCCACAGGTCTCCTCTGGAGTCCTATGTAGACCTTTTCAGCGTTCAAAAAAGCTCTGTGAATGCGAGGGGAGACCTCGATCACCGGATGACACTCGTGCGGATTTCGCGCCTTTTTCCTCTATCCTTTACCTCTATCCTCCATACGTGAAAAGAAAATTGAGCGCAAAGCATTTAAAAAAAAGTACACAAAAGAGGTTCCGAGTATGAGTTTTTAACAAATTAAAAATAAATGTATGATGAATTCGGCACCAAGGAGGTAGAAATAAATAGGTTAAATTATGTATAGAATTCAAAACCTCAGTACACACGATGTTCTAAATTCAAATTTACTTTAACCTCTAGAGGGTAAAAACGACTTTTGCGCCCTGATATCGAGGAGCAAAACTACTCTTTCCGAGCTGGTGGGATGAAATAGTTATTTGTTGTACAAGAGTGCAAAGTGGATTTTTACCGCGTGCTCAATTTTGATGACCGAGCAAGCGAAGGATTCTAAAGTTGAATCACGAGCGTAGCGAGGGATTCAAAAATTAGAATACTGAGCGTAGCAAGGGAATCAAAAGGGCACAAGGTGAAAAATCTTTGCACTCGAGTGTAACACGTAATTTTTCATCCCCCCCTAGCGAGGAAATTACTAAACGCTTTGCGCATTTTCAGTATCAGTCGATTCTGTTGGCGTCAAATAAACTTCTTGGTCGCTAGAATCACTTATTATTATGGTATTTCGGTTTTTCACTTGTATTCAATTTTATAAGTTTTAAACTTTAAGTTTATTTAGCCATGGTTTTAACAATATGACGTGAAAATATGGAGAGTTGACCGATTGAGGTAAGGAGTTTCAAATGTGTTCATGAAAAAGTGTCCGCCCAAATGCATTAAATTATAGGTAGTAGCGCTAAATTTGCATCATTTTAAAGGAAATTAATAAACGTACTAAGTATTCAAAATTCATGAACGAAAAATATTGGCAGTCATAGGCACTGCCGACAGAAGTGGTAACTTTTTTTTTTTTTTTTTTTTTTTTTTTTTAATTTAAACACTCCACAGACTCCGGGGTCCGTGACTTTTGTCATTACATTAATCTTTTTTTATTTACATAGTTCTTGGATTAGGAGAAGAAGAGGAAAATAAGGGGGGGAGTAGGGGGGTGGTGAACATTTTAAGCGTAATTCTAAAGCTAGTCAGTCCGATTTCGTCTGTTGAGCCGATCACTACCGGTTGGGATTCCGATAGTAATCGACTCGACATCGTCTTTTGCCTAAGCCGCCTCCTCCTGGCCCAGAGCCTCCACTACAGCCGCATTTCTGTCTCTAATGGCCATCTGCAGGTTGAAATCTTGAATGGTCTTTGGTGATGCAGCCAACGCTCGCCGCACGAACCGACCGATGGCGTCGTCGGTGTCGTCAGCGTAGTATGTGAAGGTCCCCGTGTGCCGTGAGATTGCAACAACCGCATGGGACACGCTCTCGTGCAGCTTCATGTTTGCCTTAGTTTTAATTACGATTACCGACTCGTATGTCAATCCCTGCGCTTCATGAATGGTAAGGATGCGTGACCCGGTGCCTGACCCGTAACCCTGGTTTGTCAGGGTCTCCTTTTCCTCTTGAGTATGCACTAAAAAGAGGGTGTTGGGTTGGGTGCCGGGTATTTGCGCTCCTTTATACCTTCTCTGCTCCAGGGACTTTACACGGGGTACTGAGGAGTACATACCTGAGTATATTTCCCTCAGCGCATATGCAACATCCATCGGGTTGCGATGTGTGCAGAGCAACTCCTGGCTGATCTTTGCTACCAGGTTCGGGCGGTGATACCTCATTTCGAAGAGATTTTCCCTGTCGATGTAAGGCAACTGATTGACGTCTCCGATGAGGACAATTTCGCCAACACCAGACAGCCGTGAGACCATCACAATGGCCCCGAAATGGTTCATGAGAGCCTCATCCACCAGGAGGC
The DNA here is from genome assembly GCA_963693475.1 of Ectropis crepuscularia. NCBI lineage: Eukaryota > Metazoa > Arthropoda > Insecta > Lepidoptera > Geometridae > Ectropis > Ectropis crepuscularia. Next base: position 10,894,578 of record OY856361.1, read on the forward strand.
GGCTGAATTTCTCTTTTCCGAAACCATTTACCAGAGCAGAAGCCATAGTTCGCACCCTGGTTTTGACCAGGTTTCCGATACGGTGCGATAGCTTCTCCCTTAGATCTTTTGCTGCCTCAGTTGTTGTGGTGATGATAGCGTCTTTGTCCACGTCGAAGTGTCTAATCACCCACGTTGTCTTTCCACATCCTGGAACTCCGTTGACCCACTGTATGCTTGGTACCTCCCAGTTTTCCCAACACGCTTTGACGTTTGAGGTCCCTTCAATGGACTTGGCCATCTCGAGGATCCTGTCGTCCAGCATAATCTTGGTGCATCGGGCGGTAACTACAATTGGGTCGTTTAGTGGTGTCGCATAAACGGGTCTTCCCGCGCGCTCTGTCTCACTCTCGTTCAGTGTCACGAAGCCATTTTCTGCACTGTAAGCTGCCATATACTGTCCTGTCATGGTTCCCTTGATGACCCGGGATGTGACATTATTATAAATGGCTGCTTCGTCCTCCTCGAGATTCACCTTTAGAAGGCTTTCACTACCTAGCCTATAGAACTGCATGATGTTTTCGCAGGTCTTGAGGTTAACTAGTCTTGTTGCTCTCAGTATGGCTATGAATTCGATGAAGGCGTTACGTGCATGGCTCCGCGGCTCCGAAGCCGTGACATAGCGGGGCGGTTCAACCTGTCCCATGTCGGCTCTCGTTCGGCTCATTTGTTGCTGTGAAGCTGTTTTGAGGGTCCCTGACGTTAAAAGGGGTGGTGCATGGGATGAGATTCGGAGTACGCTCCCTGCTGCAGTGTTGAAGGCAGCCACGAAGGCCGTGTTGGTGCTTCGGCTGCCGCTTTGATTGGCTGCGGCTTTTTCCGCGGCTGCCCTCTGCTGTGCTCTTTCGGAACCGGTTTGGTTGGTCGAACTAGGAACGGGGTGTCCCCAGCTGTCAGTTGCATTTGTTAGGTCGTGCGAAGGGGCTCTGAGGAAGCTCAGATTTTCTCCCCTATCTTCGTATACGACAACCTCATGATGTTTAGAAGCCTCAATGCAACCCAGCCGGTCTGCGACTTTCGCTCTTGAGTATTCGATTGCCATCGCATCCACGCTTATCACCCGGGGTGTTTCACCCGCATTTCTGCTAAGATGTGCAAGCAGCGCACTTGCCTGTGTGAAAGGTGTCCGACCTTCCGAGTATTCTATTAGTGCAATCGTTTTGTTTCTCGATCGCACCAACCGAAATCGGTGGCCGTCTACCTCGCACACTGGCATAGCGTCGAAGGTTTTCCGCTTCATTGTGACTTTTGCGGTACTCCCATTGAGCAGACAAGACAATCCCGGCGACAAACGGGCGCGTTTCCTTTCCCAGGCGAAGCAAAAGCTTATTCCGAATCTCTCTTTGTTGCTATCCATGAAGAGAGCCACCCCGCGGATACGGATCCCCGCCTCTCCTCGGTCTGCGTTCTCCAGTAGTTGTTGGACGGAGATGCTCTTTGAGGAGCTATCTTGGACGGAGATTGCACCCGGCGTGGCGTCCACGGACAGTGGGGTAGGGTGTGGTGGTGAAGGGGGGTGTGTATTAGACTTAAGTGTGGAGTTTCTTTTGGCCGCTATTCGGAATGAACTCTCCATGAAAGCCAGAAGCCGTGGTCTACTATCTGGATCTGCCAAGACGTTGTGGAGATCCGAAACAACCAGCTTCCTGTCAATCATAGATTCGAGATCATGTCTTGCAGCCATGAATCGGGGACAATCTACCAGCACGTGCCAGACATTCTCGGATTTTTCAGAGTCACACTCGCATACAGGACTGCTCTTAAGCTTAAATCTGTACAGGTATTCTGCTATTCCTCCGTGTCCCGTCAACGCTTGTACCTGGAAATGAGTCAGTTTCGTAGTCCTTATCAACCGATATGCGTTTGCTATATCGGGGAGGAACGTCTGAGTGACTCTTCCGGTGTCCGAGGTCTCATATCGATCCTGCCACTTCTTGACCGATTCTTCGCGGATTTTGCGTTTGACGTAGGACAAGGGGATCCCCTCGTAGTCCCTGGGCGATTCCGTGAGTGCTGCCGATTTGGCCAGTTCGTCAGCTCTTTCGTTGCCGACGGTGCCCACATGCGCTCTTACCCAGAAAAGACGAAGAGATCTCCCTTCAGCATTTATCTGTCCAATGTTTTCCTTTATGCACTTTGCCAAGGGGTGACTCGTTTTTGGATTACTCAGCAGCTCGAGTGAAGATCTGGAGTCACTCAGGACATTGACTTCTGGGTCCTTGCTCTTTAACACCATTTGAGTTGCCCGGCAAAGAGCATAGAGTTCCGATTGAAAGACTGTGCATTCGGAGTGGAGCTTGAATGTCGAGTTCTTGACCTCTTTGCCATTCTCCCACCATGTTAGAGCAGCTCCAACCTTACCCTCAATCTTACTGCCATCAGTATAAATTTGAGGTCCTTCTGGAAGATTGGAGGTGTCTTCTATAAGTTCGTACTCTACGGATGTCTGCGTGGACGGATGGGGTTTGTCCAAGTGGTTTACGTTCCGCTCGAGTTCCACTTCTGGTGGGAGGTAATCTTGGGAGAGGTTCTTTTTTACTCTGTACAAACTTGCTGCTTCCTGTATCCTGAGATCCAGGGGGAGCAGACCTGAAAGGGCAAGTGCTGATTTCAGAGAAACAGTACGGTACGACTTGCAGATTTTCTGGGCAAAGCCTCTTTGGATCGCGTTTAAGTGAGACTTGTTTTCCTCGAAGTCTACTGCTTGTGCCCATACACTTGAGGCGTACATGATGATGGGTTCCACTACCGCGACGTAGATAGTTCTCGTGATTTCGCCATTTAATCCCCAGGTCACCTTCGCTGCACATGCGAGCTGTCTATAAATGTTCGCCACTTTTTTACATTGGGCGTTCACATGTGCTTTAAAGTTGAGCCGGCGGTCGATCATTAGGCCTAGCAGTTTGACTTCCTCGACCAGATCGAGCCGGACGCCGGACATGACTATGTTTGGAGTTTCGTACTTCAACTTATTTGTGAAAAGCATCGCGTTAGTTTTATGCGCTGCAAAGTTGAGTTTATTAGTTTTACCCCATTTCACTGTCATGTTCAACGCCCTGCTCGCTTGCTGTTCGATGATGTTCGGGCTGCCTGTAAACACGAGAACGACGTCGTCCGCGAATGCTTGACAGTATACTCCTTCGGCTTCTAGCATTCGTAGTAATGAGTCTAGAATCACATTCCAAAAGGTTGGTCCACAGATAGACCCTTGGACGCATCCCTTGGTTGTTTCCTTCTCATAGACTGCTCTTGCATAGTTGACCTTGATTTTACGATCGCTGAGGTAGGAGTTTACCATGTCGTAGAGGTTTGTTGGGCACCTCTTCTTCGCTAATTGATGTTTGAGGGCGGGCCACCAAGCATTGTCGAAGGCACCTTCTATGTCCAGGGAGATTAGGAGTACGGTGTCTTTACTGTCTACTCCTTTTTTGATGTGCTCTACCAGGTCATAGAGGGCGTCCTCGGTGCCTCTTTGAGGCATGAAGCCGTACTGTTTTCTACTGATGGTTGGGAGGAGATGCCATTGGAGTCGGTTTACCAGAAGCTTTTCAACGATTTTTCCTAGAACGGACAGAAGACCTATGGGGCGGTAAGATTTTGGATGTGTGTAATCTGTCTTACCGGGTTTGCGTAATATGACCACGTGCGCTTCTTTCCATTGCTTGGGGAAGTATTTCAGCGACAAGCATTTGTTTGCTATCGCCAAGAAAACCTCCCATTCGCATCGAATGGCTGCTGCACAGATATCAGCGGATAGCCCGTCTGCGCCGGTAACTTATAACTCAGAATTTGATTGTTTACTTTGGAAACTACGCGTGTAAAACCGGAGGGCATTGAGCATCTAGAAATGCGTCAGTCGATGCGAAATGCTCTACCATCTAGAAATGCTGACACATTTTTAAAAGGCTAATGGGAAAGGCTGAGGCATTTCTAGATGGCCAATGGCTATGGTCCGAGTTTACCCGAAGATTTCTGATCATTCCGTGACGCTAGAATTAAATTGACAGCCCACGATAAATCTGTCTTTGGCGCGCCAAAAGAAGTTTTGACTTCAAAATATATTGTACCTCATGTAGGTAATTCTCAAAATAGTAATTATTTATTTGATGTTATATTTACTACATTATTTTGTACTGCACAAGTAGTTGAAATTATCTATTAGTTACTATTTTAGTAGTCAATAATATCTAATTATTTAACTCGGCATACTTCAATTCGATTACAATTTATTCATTCATAGAATTTTTAAATGTTTTGCCACTTGAAATAACATTCTTTACCTCTATCCTCCATACGTGAAAAGAAAATTGCGCGCAAAGCATTAAAAAAAAAGTACACCAAGGAGGTTCCGAGCATGAGTTTTTAACAAATAAAAAATTAATGTATGATGAATTCGGCACCAAGGAGGTAGAAATAAATAGGTTAAATTATGTTTTGAATTCAAAACCTCAGTACACACGATGTTCTAAATTCAAATTTACTTTAACCTCTAGAGGGTAAAAACGACTTTTGCGCCCTGATATCGAGGAGCAAAAGTACTATTTCCGAGCTGGTGGGATGAAAAAACTTTTTTGCAATGGATGTGAAATGCAAATTTAATATTTCGTGACATGTTCAAATGCTACCTACCACTAGGATGGAATAACGTGCAAAGATGTCGTACCTCCTTTGTGGGACTTTGCAAAAAGTCATACTACTACTACTACTAGGTACTACTAAGAGTTAGCTGTTCCTACATTACAAAAAAGTTAAAAAAAAGTATCTCTCTCTTTTGTCAAAAAAGTTAAAAAAAAGTCTCTCTTGCTCTCAAACGGATGAACCGATTTCGATGCAGTTTTTTTTTGGGCGAGTTACATTTTTTTTCACAACTGCCTCAATAAGGATATATATATATATATAGAATGAAAGGGCATCCGCCCTTTACTAGTAGAATACTGTACAAATTTCAATTCAACAATTACAATAATAAAATACGTACGTCCTAATCTACAGTTTTTTTTTAGTTTTTTTAAATAAATTTGTCTCAAGAAACGAGCAGGTCATGTGCCTGATGGTAAGCAACATGCCTGATCAAAACAACCCAATGACACGCAGCTATTGGAACATGAAGAGTCCGAATCGTTACCTAGCACTGCACTGCGCTCGTCACCCAGAAATATAAGATGTTTTATCTCTATGCCCTGTAATTTAACTGCAAACATTGCCCTTCAAATCGGAAAACAGTAATTTTGTTCTTGTTTGATATAACCTTAGATAAAGAATAAATAGATCAGATTTTTCCGCACAGTTCCTTTGTGTCAATCGTAAGCATATGAGGCGTATGTTAGCTATGGAAACAAAGTGATGTGCCGCGACAAAAGTATGACACTTCCGTAGAGCGACAAGGTAAGAGCGATCAGACCCGTGCTTTCGGTGTAAAATGTCTTAATTTGGTATCATCATCGTCACACCCAGAGAAATGTTTAACATTCTGAATCAACTAAATACATGTTAAAATAAAAGTCACTTGTTTTGGATATATTTAAGATTTTATTATTATGTTGAATGTTGAAATGTTATTTACTTTGAAGACAAAATTTTTATCAGCAGGAACGGCATATAGTATAGGTATTTATTGTTGTATTTAAAGCGTTTGTTCTGACTCTGGGTATACGTAAGTAGTATATGTAAACTCTGTGGATCTAACCGTCACTTATCAATTGGATCCATTTGATGTCTGTTTATTTGTCAATCTTTCCATTAAAATACGCATCTTTTGTATACTCTCCCCATTCTATAGGTATAAAGTAAGCACAGTCCTTCATAAGACGCTATCTAATCGGTGAGTAGGCGTAGGTATGTAAGTATCGTCGGAGTAAGCACTGCGTTAGTTTGCGATTTATTTCGCGCTGATAACGACGACTTCGGACCGGACTTCGACTGCGGATGCAAAGGTTTGTAGCGTAGAATAAGCTACGCGAGAAAACAAGCCTTTATATGCGATTATAGTTAAATAAAATTACTGTCCAACGCAGTTTTTTAAAGTTTCGAGTGACGAGATGAATAGGACGGGACTGCGACTGATGGCAAGCAACATGCCTGTCACTTAACAGCACAGTGACACGCAGCTATTGCGACTTGGAGAGTTCAAATCGAACCTAGCACAGCACTTTGCACAGTGCTATGCACTAAGACGGGTGTCTCGAGTGGTGTCTGCGGATGTGTCTCGTTCGTGCTACTTTGCCACGGTGCATTCTCAGTTACAGTACGGTGCCGAACTATACAGGCGCGCTGCCGACTGGGAACGTGCGTTCCGCGCCCAAAAACGTGCCGTACTTACCATCGTGGGCGTGTCGCAATGCACATCCGTTAGACCATATTTCAAAGAGCTTGGCATACTTACGCTGCCTGCAATCTTGATCTACCTACCAAGTGGCTGTGTATGCCAGAAATAACTTAGACTCATACAACACGCGAGGAGAGAGACATGCTTGCAATATACGCAACGCTGACAAGCTGGATAATATACCACACTCCCTCACAAGATCGGAAAAGCTGACTCACATTATGGTACCGGAAGTTTATAACACTCTTCCTAAAATAGTTAAATCAGCCCCGAGTTTGGGCAGCTTCAAGAACCGATTAAAAAGCTGGCTTATCGATCAAACTTTTTATAGTTACAGCGAATTTTTAAAGAGTGATAGTAAACTCACAATAAAATTGTAAAAAAAATGACATTGTTCATTACAATTGTATTAAAAACATATTATATTTTAATGGTTGACACTTATTTGTACGATTCTTATTATCGTACAATAAAATGTTAAATTTAAACTTTAAAAATGTATACTTTTTGTATGCTCTTCTTTGACTTTGCACTGCGCTCGTCACACGGATATATAAGGTATTTTATCTCAGCATCAGTTATTTCTCTGGAAACATTGCCCTTCAAACCGAAACACGCTACTGCATGGTGGCTGAATAACTGGCAAAGGTGTGGTACTTCCCCAGGCGGATTAAGATTCAACCTGTTGAACCAGTAAAAAATACACTACAATAAGTTACATTTACGGTGGCTCAATTCAAACTACGGAAAATAAGCGATAAGTTTATCTACAACCCTAGCCCAAGTAGCCTATTGTACCGTTTTTTTTAAGTAGCAATATTTTAACAGGCTTTGTTGACAACATAGCATATTGTAACCCATAAACTTAATAAGTATTAAAGAATCTGTAACTAGTTGAAATTTATAAAAATCCTGCTATAAAGTACATATTGTCAATTGGTCATGTTTGTAAACAAAGACACTACGACGTCATTATTCACAAAAAATGACGTCGTAGTATTTTCTTTCGTACAGCTATTTGCGTATCTTTCTTCACTCTTTTCTGGGGGTCTACCGCCTAACGAAAAACGCTTTGACGCTTTGATGCTTTGGCATTGCCTTCTCTTTCATTTCAAGCGTGAAGAAAAGAGACAGCAACGTCAAAGCGTCAAAGCGTTTTTCGTTAGGCGGTAGAGGCCCTGGTCTGCCTGCCGCCGTTATTCGCCCGGTACTTACGACAACCACGTACCTACGCTTGCCTTGCAATACAACCTTAATTTTTCTACTTAAATCGAATTATGTAAACCTACTTCGGTATTTTTTTAATTTTAAGTTAATTTTAATTTTTAGTTAATTTTAATTTAATTTTAAGTTATTATTGCTAATTTCTCCTTCATAGTTAGGGCCGACAAAATTACATCCAATTTAAATAGGTAGTTTAATCTTTACTCGCTAGATAGGGACTTTTCTAAAATAAAAATAACGTGTTATTGGAATATAAAATAAAGTGGCCAAGTGCGAGTTGGACTCGCTCATGAAGGGTTCCGTTGCAGCAAGTAACATAATATACATAGTACACATAGTTCTTGTAGTTCGTTGTAACTTTGATCGAAGTTTCAATAATAGTGTATTTATGACGTAAGTACTAAAAAAAATTACTCATCAGATCGAGTTCAAACTAATTTTCGTTGGTAGTTTACATGGTAATGTACATCATACATTTTTTTTAGATTTTTCATTCTCTTACTTTAGAAGTTAGAGGGGGGGGGGGGGGGACACACATTTTACCACTTTGGAAGTGTCTCTCGCGCAAATTATTCAGTGTAGACGAAAATGATTTTAGAAACCTCAACATCATTTTTGAAGACCTATCGATAGACACACCACACGTGGAGGTTTGATAAAAAAATTTTTGTTGAGTTTCAGTTGCAGTATGGGGTAGTAGTTGCAGTAGAGTTCAGTATGGGGGGCAACCCTAATTTTTCTTTTTTTTTATTTTTTTTTGTTTAAATCTTAATGCGGTTCACAGAATACATCTACTTACCAAGTTTCAACAGTGTAGTTCTCATAGTTTCGGCAAAAAGTGGCTGTGACATACGGACGGACAGACAGACAGACAGACAGACATGACGAATCTATAAGGGTTCCGTTTTTACGTTTTACGGAACCCTAAAAAATTTTAATAAGCGTTTTACAACAATCACATGGTGGTCAAGTATAAACCTACCTATACAAGTTTAAAAAAATCACAAATTTACTAAACTGTTTGTACTTACAGGTAAATCAGTAATGGTTCCAAATGTTTTCACCACCATTACCGATACACAAATACATACACACGTCCTTTTAACCATATTGGTTTTAGGTACCTAGTAGGTAGACATACTGCTATGGCACCGCACTTTGTTATAAAATTTGTGCAGTGTCCGATTCACTAAAATAAACACGACATTTTATTTCGTTCCCAAAAAATTCACAAGTGCACAAACGGTAACGCCACAAGCGACCTACCGCCAAAATAAATAAAAATAAAATTTAATAATCACTTACCTTTCCTTAGTTACGTGTGAGTGTCGTTCGCGGTCAAGGTCAGTAAATGACGCGTGCAGTAAAAATGTTAGTGAAATGTTACGGATGCATAGTGATTTTTTTTGGGAATGAAATAAAATGCTGTTTTTAGTTTAGTGAATAGGACACTGCACATGTTTTAAAATGAAGTGCGGTGCCAGAGCAGTATGCCGTACTAGGTACTACCTTAAGGGCGTACCCCGAGCAAATGACCTTGAGTATTTCTTACCTTATCGCACACCGCAAGAAAGAGCAAGAGAGAAACAGTGGGATTTGTCGCTGTTTTACGCTCAAATTTTAGAATAAACGCTTTATAAAATCAGATTTTGGTCTTTTGAAAAAAAAAAAAACTACCAAAATATTCGTAATGGAATTGTCTATCCGTTGGTGTAAGTACAAAATCAAAATAATGGACGGTTTTCGAGGAGATGCATGATAACTACAATTATTTAATTTTTTCATGGTTTTGTTGTGAGGCGATTATTTAAACAATAAGTTCATTAACAAAAAAATAAAACTACCATTTTGAAGCCAAGAAGTTGAAGAAATTTAATGTATTTTTTACCAGTTGATATTTGTTTTGGCTAATGAGTAGATAGCTCTGAAAACTGGACAAAAACCTCGTTTTGCTGGGGGACGCACCTTAAACCGATGTGGTTAAAAGGGCGTATATAGGTGTGTGTGTATCTGTGTATCGATAATTGTGGTGAAATCATTTGGAACCATTACTGATTTAACTGTAAGTAACAACAGTTTATTAAATTAGTTACTTTTTTTTAAACTTGTATTGTACTTGTTGAGGATTTGGAGTACCGAAACCTCTGTCTCATTGCAACACTGTATGTAGCCGAGTATGAGTCTAATTGAATTGTCCACCAATTCATTCTAAATTTTAACCGATGCTCGTTTTTTTTTTACATTACATTATCTTTCATTTTGTCTGATGTTTTAGTAAGAATTCTAGGTTCTAATTGCGTTGTAAAAAAAATAACAACGAGTCGGCTGACTGATTATCATTTTTGCCTAGCTTTGTCACAGCACAACCTTTACGGCAAGTGCCCTCATATAACAGTCTGTCGCGACCGTGGGCCGTCCGCGTCCGATACGATATCGTGACGACTTTATTCTGAAACGACTCTCCGATTTACAGTCCAGGGACCACAATACAACGATACGCCGATACTGAGTGCGCAGGCGATATGGTGTCTCGATGTTCCATTTTACGTAAATAGATTTAAGAGGTTGTAAAAATCTGACTTTTAATATCATTGTGCCATATGCAATGCGGACTCGCTGTACCTGTTTATGAGACTAGTTAACCGATTTAAAAAGGGAAAGGGTTCCTTAATTCGGTTGGTATTTTTTATGTATCTATGTAGGTACCTAGAGCGGATCCAGCTTTGGCTCATAATCGTGGTCAAGCCATCGATATAGATCAATAGATGTGCCCTGAGCACCTTGAAATTGGTAAGCGCTGCGCCTTTGTGTGTATCGTAAGTGGTTTACAAACAACCAATCTATCTTGACCCTAATAATCGCGAGCGGCGAGATTTGCTATGGTTCTACATACTTATTTAGGTTGTTGACAACGAATAATGATAGGTAAAAACGTCCGGCGTCCACCGCGTCCTGCAACCGATTAGAACGGAAAGAGTGAGCTCACTCTTCCCAACGTTGACATGATTGCGTGCGCCCTGAAGTTTGGGAGTGCCCATCTTGGGTTCTACAATCTATGGGTAAAGCCACAAAACCATGCAATAAGTACATCCATGCTTTTTAATTTGTGGCCCACCTAGCCAACGGAGGGGGGGGGGTCCACCCCCCCTCCGTTGATTCGGGCTTACTATGTCCACTGATCGCGCTAAGATTTATGATTAAGGGCGTACCCCGAGCAAATGACCTTGAGTATTTCTTACCTTATCGCACACCGTAAGAAAGAGCAAGAGAGAAACAGTAGGATTTGTCGCTGTTTTACGCTCAAGTTTTAGAATAAACTCTTTATAAAATCAGATTTTGGTCGTTTGAAAAAAATAAAACTACCAAAATGTTCGTAATGGAATTGTCTATCCGTTGGTGTAAGTACAAAATAAAAATAATGGAGGTTTTCCGAGGAGATGCTTGATAACTACAATTATTTAATTTTTTCATGGTTTCGTTGTGAGGCGATTATTTAAACAATAAGTCCATTAACAAAAAAACAAAACTACCATTTTGAAGCTAAGAAGTTGTAGAAATTTAATGTATTTTTTACCAGTTGATATTTGTTTTGGCTAATGAGTAGATAGCTCTTAAAACTGGACAAAAAACTCGTTTTGCTGGGGGACGCACCTTAAGAATGAAAATTATTCTTTAGTTTGATGCGGAATGGTTAGCATTAACATACCTACTTTGACCATGTAGATTTATTTCACTGTTTTTTGGAATGGAAGCGAGAAAGAAAAGAGAAAAAAATGCGAGAAAATCGTAGGTAGACGAGTAACATCTGTATTTCAGAGAGTTGACCCCATAGCGATAATTATGTTTTCATAGGTAAATTAAATATATTTTCAAGATGATTAGTAAAAAAAAACCCTACTCTGGACTAACCCTGTAGGACGTCAATTGGATACCAAATTTAACAGATGAGAGCAAAACAAAACTTTTATCGAGCGACGAGACGAGCAGGTCATTAGCCTGATGATAAGCAACATGCTCTTGCCTATAACAACACAGTGGCACGCAGCTATTGAAACATGAAGAGTCCAAATCATTGCCTAGCGCTGCACTGTGCTCGTCACGATAAGATGTTTTATTTTAAAGCTATGTAATTTCACTGGAAACATTGCCCTTCAAACCGGAACACAGTTATTAACTGGAATAACTTGGTTTGCTTGGTGGTAGAATGGTAAAATAACTGGAAAAAGTTTGGCACTTCCCCAGGCGGACACTGCACAGAGTCTTATAGGTACTGAAGGAAAGTATAAATCTGGATTTACACATGATATAATAGTTTTCCATGTAATGGTGTATTGGTCCAACTTGGGCCAACGTTACGTTACTAACCGCCTCGTGTCGATTATCGCGCTTTCATTTAAATGCCTTCGCCGTGTAAGTGACGATGGGTTGTACGGCTCGACGTAAGTGTCTAAGATAAATTCTAAGTCAGTGTCAGTGAGGTTGACGTTCCATAATGTCTGAAGACCGGGCCTGTCGAATCAGTGTGTCTTACCCAGCACGACCATTTAAATAATTATATATAATTATATAATATATATTAAATAAAGAGCGATGAGACGAGCAGAACATGTGCCTGATGGTAAGCAACATGCCTGCCACATAACAGCACATTGACACGCAGCTATTGGAGTATGTAAGTCCAAATCATTAACTAGCACTGCACTGCGCTCGTCACCCAGAGGTCTAAGTTGTAATATCTCTATAATTAATATCGCTGGCCTATGATGGCTATCCAATAATGCTATGTACAATGTTACAAATGTGAACGTTTGGATATTTGTCACTCAATTACGTTGGAACGTAGTAACATACGTTACTACCGATTAAAATTTAAAACATAGTTAGATTATAGTCCGGAAAAACGCATAGGTTTGAAGAACACTTTGTATCACGGGAAAGTAACCGAAGTAAAGGGAACAGGGACTTTCCGTTTTAAATCGTGGGGTGCTGCCAAGTACATAATATGTATTGAATGTCATTTCACAACACCATCCAGCCGAAAACCAATCAAACATTGCGCAATGGAAGCCAAGATAGCTGATATAATACTTATCTGATACAATTATACGTACAAACACCTAAACACTCAATAAATATTTGAATTCACAACAAAAAATATTTTTTCCTGATGGATGGGACAACCTATACCCACAACCTAAAATTTCGCTGGACTTATTACTTACCAGTTTACTTACAAGGATTTTAGGCTAGTGAAAACCGTATTAACTGTTTTTATTAATTAACCCAAAAACTGCACAAAAATATCCGTTAGCATCACTGATCTTACTGATCACACGGCACACGGTCATTTGTCAGAGACACTACTTGCATCTCGACCAAGGCTGCATAATAAAGTTTGAACAGAACATTATATTACATAGCTTTTAACATTCCTGGTGATATCTTAACGTCTCCAGCGGAAAATAAAATCTAAACATACGAAAATAAAAATCATCATCCAGCCATTTATAATTACAAACACTCACCTAGAAAATGTCTATGTATTAACTTATTTTAAAACTGTTTTTTTTGTGGATTACCTCAAAAACTGTACGAAAACTTCTACTGATCTTGCATTACTGATCTTACTGACCACTCGATCATTCGTCAGTGATACTTACTTGCACCTCGACCGAGTCTGCATAATAAAGTTTGAACAGAACATAATATTAAATAGCTTTTAACATTCCTGGCGCTATCTTAACGTCTCCGGCGGACATTTATATTTAGTCCAATACGTGTCCAATGTTTACCTTTCTGGCCGTTTATCGCGAGGCTTTTTTTCGTTTTATGGCTTTTTGGGATCGACATCGAGAAGTGAAAACGATCAGGGGTCTTCGTTTTACAAAATCATAAACTTGCCATCGCATCAATCGCTGACGGTCAAAACGCATTGGGCAAATAAATATTGATTACATTTTTGACAGAACACTAGTCTTTTCTAGCCTCAATTTTTTAAGTGAATTTTTTTCAGCCGTGTCGAGCATTTGTTTTGAGGGGAACATCTTATGGATTCGCGTCACCGATATGCTTTTTTATCAATTAATTTAGCCACTCCATATTTTATTTAAATATTTCTTGGACTAGGAGAAAAAAAGGAAAGTTGGATCACTACCGGTCGGGATTCCGCTAGTAATCGATTCTATATCACGACATGCTTATGTAGCGGCGTAGCGTAAAAGAGGCAGCGGAGCAGCGAAGGATGATGTGCGCGTTAGACGGCAAGAGATGGTTAAATAATCTAGTGTGCCACCAACATGAGTACCTATTAACTGTATATATGTACCTATGCAGGCTGTACTGATGACGTATTGTGCAATATTAGTGTTGATGAACATTAAAATGTTAGGTTAAAAGTTTTTACAACTATCGGAAGTAATAAAGTAACTGTATTTTTTTTGTTTCTCTTAATAAAGGGTATACAACGTGTTGCAAAAAGGTGCAACAATATTTATGGTAGTTCATCTACATTCAGTTTTGAATCATGTATGTGAAAATTAGGCATGAAAGATCAAAGAATGAAATTTTTTGGTTGTTATTTAATTTGACATACCCCTAATGGCCAGATCTCCGCACGGATTTTTGTACAACGTCGCGGCGTCGGCGGCAAGGTCGTTTGTCTGCTGTACAAGCTTTAGGGTTGAAGCTGGTGATTTGGTGGTAATTCTACGTCAAACTTTGACTCGAATTATCTCGTGATCTACCGTGCTGAGGGGAAAGAGACCTTGGGTGATAAAGTCTACATCAGTGTTAGAATGGAGTGTTAAAATATTGTTGGGGGTAAATCCACCACGTTGTATAGTTAGGACCCATGCCCCAAGTCAAAAAAACATTGATTAAAAATGCTAATAAACGTACGGAACCATCTCAACATCCAAAAAATCGTTAAAAAGTACCGGAATGCTTCACAGTGATTTGTGTCGATTCGCCTCACATATTGAACGTTTTTAAAACCTTTTAAGTTCAGGCCGAGTGCTGATAAAATTGTTATAAACTTGTAATTAATTGGCCATATTAAATAGACACATATTTCTTTGGGGGAATATCGATAAGGCCGTACTTTATTGCCGTTTGAGTGGCGTGTATGGGATCGAGGTTAGTGCTAATACGCGATGTTTTTAGTGTATTTTTATTACGGCATTAGCGGTGCCTCGTGACTTTACCTGTCCAAACTGTCCATGTTTTAAAGTTTCATTTCCTTCGCAATGAAAAACGATGTTTTTAAAAGACATCAAACTAACTAACACAAAACTAATCATAAACAAAACTAGTCTTCAGTAATTTATTTTTTTCTAAAGAAACAAAAAACTATTGCAATTTAAAATTAAATTCAGACATTTAACTTATTTTTATAAGAAACCAATACAAAGTCATCTAGATTTCTAGATAAATGAAAGTAAATTTTATTTTTTTGGCCATATTTCAAAAACCGCCACACCAGTTTCGATAAGATTTACCTACTTGGAACTACTTAATATAATATTATCAAAATACATAATAATCTGTCAAGCAACAATTAACCATCAAAATCGATTGTCAATCGGCAGAGCTATCGCGTAGCATACATAATACAACTGAATTGAGAACCTCCTCCGTTTTTGAACTCGGTTATAAATAATAAGAACCTCGTGTTCATTTGAGAAACACTAGTAGGTACTAGGTAGGTAGGTAGGTCCTTCCTACTAATATTATAAATGTCAATCTGTGGATGTTTGTTGCTTAATCACATCGTAACGTCTGAACGGATCGGGCTGAAGTTTGGTATACTTGTAGATTATAGTCTGGGAGAACACACAGGTTACTTTTACTCCCGGAAAAATAGCGGGAACGGGAACTACGCGGATAATACCGCAGAGCGCAACTTGTAATTTTTATAAATTTCAAATTCAGTGTCATGATTTTGTTCCTTGTGCTCTTCACCAAGTCAATCATTCACGAAAGTACAGATTTATGTGTAGGTAATTTGGTGGAACTTGAGAGAGTTGAGAGAAAGAGTATTTAATATCTTGTTTTTACCACAGTTCAGGAGTGATATTATTTACTATTTACTAATGCATGTGTAGAAGCATTACCCCAATAAAAAACCGCGGCACTTCTAAGGTGCTTTTAGAAGTAAAAACTTGAAAAGGTAAGTAAGTTACGACTGGTATATTCGGGAGAAAGGCAATAACCGATCCAAAGCCTAGTATGAATCAAACGTGGACCACTGTCTTTTTGAAGCCTTGTGCCTAATACCGGTAACTTAGAAACGGTGGAGGAAAACATCGTGAGGAAACCGACATGCTCCTAGAGTCTTTCGAGATCATACGCCGAGAGATAACGAGGGAATGCCCAGAGTCCCGGCAGTGGGAGCAATTAGTGGGCTGTTTATGATATAAGGCTGCTTATGATAAATGACAATGGATGTTTGTTGCTCAATTACGTCGTAACGCATGAACGGGTCGGGCTTAAATTTGGAACACAGTTAGATCTTAGTTTTTTTTATTTTATTTCTATAGGTTTACACTTGACCGCCATCTCGCCTGATGTTAAGCGACGATGCGGTCTACGATGTAGTCTGGAAGAACACATATACTACTTTTTATACCGAAAAAGTAACGGGAACTCAGAAAGCGGATGAAGCCGCGAGGCGCTGCTAGTACTTAGATACAGCGGTGTCAGTTATTAGTCAAAAAAAACCTAAATCGCCCAAAAAGTTTTAATTTAAAATGAAATGTAGCATCGATAAGACTTCTTAAAAACTTCAAAACTCCGATCTCCATCGCATATACCCTCCAAAGGTAATTGATATTCACCTGCAGATGTTTATGAAAGTTTAATACCACTGCAGTGATTTCCATTGCTTCCGTACGTGACCGGGCAGGGTTTTCACAGGTTTATGTGGAACTCTAATTTTATATGACTTGTAGTACGTGGAAGACCAATCATTTGAAGTTATTGTCGGGTATTGCAGCCCCTGTGGGTAGGGGTGGATAACTTATTATCGAAAAGGTTAGAATATTTGTTAGGAAGGAAGAAATCAGAAAAGAAAATGAAAATGTCATAAGGATACGTTTCCGAGAGTGTGTGACTGATCTGCATTATTTAATAGCACCTTGGTCTTTCTTCTATCGGATATCTCGTAGCTCAAAAAAGCGACATCGTGTCATGATCGATGTTCCCAAGACTCGAACTTTGTGAGGTCACTGGACTTTGAGGTTTGACTCTACTTTTGTGATAAGAATATCTAGGATGTTGAATGCGTTGCCTGAGTGCGTCGTTCCTGATGATTATAATCTTGGTGTCTTCAAATCGAAAGGTAAATCGTTTTGTTTACGTGAACACGATATGTGTATATCTGTATTTACAACTGTATTTGTATCTATAGGTATCGGTAGCTTTACAAGTATCAGTACTTGTATTTGTAACTGTATCTGTAAATTTGTATCTCTCTATATAGCTGTACACGAATCTCTAGCTGAGCATGTATCTCTAGCTGTACATGTATCTGTAGCTGTACACGTTTCTCTAGTTGTGCATGTATCTCTCACTGTACATTTATCTTTAGCTGTACACGTTTCTCTAGCTGCACATGTATTCCTAGCTGTGCATGTATCTCTAGCTGTCCATGTGTCTCTAGCTGTACACAAATCTCTAGCTGTACACGTATCTCTAGCTGTACACAGATGTCTAGCTGTGCATGTATGTCTAGCTGTGCATGTAAATCTTGCTGTACATGTATTTGTAACTGTAAATGTAGCTGTCTAATGTCTATTAATCTCTAGTTGTACAAGTATCTCTAGCTGTACACATATCTCTAGCTGTACACGTATCTCGAACTGTACTTATATCTCTAGTTGTACATGTATATCTAGCTGTGCATGTATCTCTAGCTGTGCATGTATCTCTAGCTGTGCATGTATCTCTAGCTTTATACAAATCTCTAGCTGAGCATGTAACTGGAGCCATAATTGGCGGGCACTCCACTACGGAGGTCGCCGATTCGCTTTGCTCGTCACCTGCGCCCTTTCGCTACGCCTGGCCTCACATGGCTCGCTCCATTCAGGACCTCCCTTGAGCTTTTAGCTCCCGCATTTTTGAAGTGAAAACTTCTTTAGGCCCGCCTAGACAAATTTTTCGTGGGGTGTAAATTGATTTCTAGCGTCACGCTCGGGTATGATAAGAAATCTTCAAGTAAACTCGGGACCTTGGCGAGTGGGCATCTAGAAATGCGTCAGCCAATGGGAAATGCTGAAAGAGCGTGGCCTCGCCATCATGGCACGGCCATCTAGAAATGCGTGAGCCAATGGGAAATGCTGACGTATTTCTAGATGGCCATGCCATGATGGCGAGGCCACGCCCTCCGGTTTCCTACCCGTGTAGTTTCCAAGGTAAGTTATCAAATTCTGAGTTATAAGTTTTCACTTCTATCGGCTATACGACTGCCAATTTTTTTCAAGGGGTATTAGCGACAAAGCAAGGTGGAGTTGGGGTGCTCGGAGTCGGATCTGGGTCCTGTGTAACCTGGGTCTACATTTGTATAATTATTTAGTAGGACAACAAATAAATAAAAAATGCCTAAAGACTATTATGCGTCCCATCAATAGTCGAATTGAATGTGGTACAATATATTGTTATGCTTAGAACACATTACACCAAAAAACGATTATGCAAAAGTTACATTATGACACTATATGTATGTATATTATGCTACATTCATTGTGACAGAGTAAAATAGAAAAAAATGCGTTTTCAATGGCACCCGTATGGCAGCAGTGTAGAGCAAGAGAAAACTCAGTGCGTTTTTGGTTCCAACGTTTTTGTTCTGGAAATTTCGACCTTTAGAACAAGACCCGTGGACGGCCAGATACCAAAGTTGATAATGAAGAACTGTAGACTATTGTTGAAGCGTATCCATCGCAAACCAGGTCCGAGTACGCTGAAGGCAATTAGCGATAAAATTGTATTAATCCACGTGAAACAAATTGTGAAAAAAGGGAACGACAACTACGCGGTTAAAACCGCGGGGCACTGCTTGTAATTAATATAAGGCTTAGGCTCAGTAAGAGTGTCTTATAATCTTACTTGTCTATCAATTTCTTACTCATACAACTCCCTTTATCCAAGTTTGGGGCAAAACAAACATCGAGGGTATTTATATGTAGTGTAACCACGCCACACGGCGAGGTAAGGAACGGTTACCGCAGTATCGTAAATGTCCCGGACAAATTACATAAGAACAACACCAGTGGGGTGCGCACACGGAATCACAATGTGGGACAGTTTGCAGGCTCGGCACGTGCCGCGTCGATGGTATACTGCGCTCGAATGAGTGTGATCCTTGAATTTTATTGAAGACGAAACGTTACCTACATCGGGATGGTGGCAAAGTGTATCTAAGCCAATAATATTTTTTAAAAACTGTGTGTGCTTAAGACCACACAGCAGAAGTGAAAACATCATTATAATTAATAATGACAATCATTACATAATTATACATTAGAGACAGCAACATAGCAGGGAAGAGCAATTGACTGTCTTTGTCGCTCGGGTACGCTTTGTGGTCCTAAATTCACCCAATCAAGCCATTCACCTCAAAGCGTGACGAGTTAGGGTTACTTACAGCATACGGAACAATCTATGATCTGTTAGCAAAAAGAAGTTTTTATTTAACCCTATACTTGGGAAAGATTTTATTTTTTGGTGTAATAGGTACAATATATCTGATCATTCTATATCATTAAAAAACCTAAAGTATGTTCTGGGACTATTCAATATTTTTCGAAAGTTCTACGTATCAAATTGTACACCATGTCAAGAATAGGGTTAAAAAAAAACGAGGACGTAAAGGCAGATAGGTACATTGCAGTGCCAGTGTGCTTACCGGTAGCGGGTGCGTACTATTTGTACAACTTAAATGACAATAACTTGTACTACGTAATAGGCGAGACGACTAAAACAAACTGATTAATCCGTTAGTCAAAATTATTAAAAAATATTGTAACGTTTAATTTAATATCACAAACAAAAAAAAAAACGATAATACAGTGCGTAAAAGTTTCGAGTGACGTCACTTTGTGGTGTGATTTTTACGAAGACGTGACGCCTCTGCATCAGAAGTTTGAATATCTTTGACGATTTTACTTATTTAATTAAACAAAAAAAATGGACTAACTGGAATTATATATATGTTTTATTTTTGTTCTAGTTGCCTTTCCAATTAAGTTAGTTTCTTTACGTGTGGCTTCCCATTTATGTGTGTGCCAATATGTCTAATGTTTATTTCTCCTTCAGAAATAATTATCCAGCCTCAACAAACACTGTTATTACCGTTTATAAGTTTTCCTTATTGTTTCCTTCCCAAAGTTTGTTGTAGGTACATAATATAAATAGACATAATTAATGTACTATTAAATGTCGTAGGTTAGTATCGTCGAATATGACCTCAAAAGTTGACATTACATTATTTTTATTTTACATTATCTATGTGTACATCATATTATTTTTTACATTACTGTAAATTATTATTTTTTAGACTAGACGGCTTTGGGTAGTGAAAAAGTTCTACATCTATAGATTAGAGGTGGTGGGACGAGGAGGTCATATGCCTGTTAATAAGCAACATTTTGGTCTGCCTATAATAATATAGTGTTAAAAAGCTATTACAATATGAAGAGTCTAAATGATTACCTAATACGCCTATACCTATATCTACGCTCTTAATCCAAAGATATAAGGTGATCTTTAAACCATGTAATTTATCTGGAAACATTGCTCTTCAAACCGGAACACTGGCAAACGTGCAGACAAACTCTGCAAAGAGTCCTACCTCTACAAAAATTATTTACAACTTTACAATTTTATACTACAACCAAAATAAACAAGAGGAAATAAAACAACAAAGAGATACAAGTGAACCTAATAAATATGCTAGTCTATGCTGTAACTGATACTTTAAAGAGAGAACGATGATTTTGTCAGTTATGTTTACATGAGTGATGTATTCTTCAGCTTATACCTTACACCTACTCTAATGAAGTGATATTAGCGTAGGTCTGTGTAAGCAGCCCGCTAAATGTTCCCACTGCTGGAATACGAATCGTTCTCTCACAAGGAGAAAGACAAGGTCCTTTCTATCCACCACGCTAGAAAATTGCGAGTTGACGGAAGACACATGCCTAAAATGTCATTATTGGAATACTGCGCTTTCCTAGCGATGTTTTTTTGCTGTTAAATCCGGTGCTGAGAACAAATTCGTTCTGCAGTGTTAAAATATTTAGAAGTTCAGATGGTTTTAGTGAATAAGTTACAGTTGGTCCAGCCGAAAGAGCGGCGAACGCCAGTCCAGAACTCCGGAGGCCAAATCCTACGCGTACCACTACCTTTTCGAAGTCATCTGCGTAATGCTGCTAGCTTAAAATGGTGAAGCAAATCATTGTGAGAAAATCGACACGTACCTAGAATCCTTCGAAGTCATTTATCATTTATATTCCACCAACCTGAGCTTCTCTCTTTTAATAGTTCTTAAAATAACGGGAACTGTAACTGTGCGGACGAAACCACGGTGCGCTGCTAGTCTATTCTATTTTTTGAATAAATCATATATTTATCTTTATAATTATATTCCTGAGCAAAGACAAGACAAAGCGCTAGTTAAAAATAGTAAGTTAAAAATAGTATTAGGATAAAAGTACTAAAGTATCAAGACATGTCGCTCCCTTTCGAATGAACAATGGAACAATGGAAGTTCTCATAAAAATTATATCGGAGTATGCCCCCGTATCAACAATCCATATTATAGTCATGAGAAAGAAGAAGCCATCATTTACAGAGGAATACCTATTTGTATACCTACAACCATGAAAACATTACAAAATAAATAAATATTGGTGGATATTTCACACACATCACCATCTGACCCAAAACCAAGCAAAGCTTGTACTATGCTAGTACTATGTACGATGCCAGATAGCTGATACAATACTTATCTATTTCGAAAATACATACTTATTATAGGTACATATAAAACACCCGGCCACAGTACAAACATATTTTAAGTAACTAGACTCAGTGTAAACAAAACCTGACAATGATCAGCGACGATATATGTGATTTATTTATTATGATCACAAACGTGGAGTCAAATCTCTTCGTTCGTGTTTTTCAACGTATCAACCATGAAACAATGTCGCTTTTTTGAGATACGAGAATTCCGATAGAAGAAAGGGCAAGGTGGTATTAGATCATATAGATCAGTTGCACACTCTCTGAAGTGTATCCGATAAAAAACCGATAAGCTAGCAATTTTGCGGCGATGATCAATTCAAGATTTATCTTTAGTTGTGAGTCTTATTAGGTTTAAGCTGGGTAATATTCATATTTAGTGGGAATTATGATGACAAATAAGTCGTTGGGTATTTTAATATGTAACAAAAATAATTACATTAAAACAATACAATGTTATCCTGTTTACATACATGGTTACGTATGTCATACAAGAACAAAATAAAATAAAAATGATTTACCCCCGACTACCTCCGATTTGAAATTTGAACAGTAGCACGAGTCCAGCCTTTTCATTTGATAGCCAGATAGAGAGAGTAGTGAAAAAAATATGTAATTCGCCATTTGTGGTGACAATGGCGGCCATCTTGTATTTGAAACTTATCATAGTATTTAGTATTTTACTAGTCAAGCCCTTTCATTTGATACCAATATTGAGGGCAGTTATGAAAAAATATTTTATTCGTAATTTCATGGAGGCAACCATCTTGAAACATAGCTAAAAACTACCGCACGGAAACCAACCTTCAAATAAAAAACAACACTGAAATCGCTAACAGACAGACACACACACACACACACACACACACACACACACACACACACGGAGACAGACAGACAGACATCGACGTCAAACTTATAACACCCCTCTTTTTGGTCGGGGTTTAAAAATGGAGCAAAATGAATTTTTCCGATGCTTGACCATTTTCGTTATACAAATTTTGTCAAAATTTTAAAATACTGTAAAGATTCCATTAAAATTTTATCGAAATCGGTGATGCGGTTTTCAAAAATCTCGACTTAGCTTCTTATGAAATTTATTCAAGTGTCTGAATTTAAAATTGAAATCGGTTTCTGTTTTTTTTGTGGAGAAAATTAAATTATTTGAGTTCACTCTGTTTTTCAAAACGATGAGTAGAATTGAACCATTAAGAATTGGACATGCTTCTTGGGTAACTTTGTATATTACACGCAATATATGTACATACATGTTTTTTATCTTTAGTTTGCAGTTTCCTGTTATGAAATGGGAATTTGGTATTCATTTGTGTTTTTATTAGGTAGGTATATTTATTAATTCTCGTACTAGCGACTTGTCCCAGCTTTGCACGGCACCGCATACGACGTAAAGAATTTTGTAAGGTATAGGTAACGACCTCCAAAAACGTTCAGCTATATTAATTAACTTGCACTTGACCGTCATTGTGGACCTCGTGTATTTTATACAAAAATGTTAAAAAAAAATCGTTTTGACATTTGTCACACATGTCATGTGTCACACCTACCAAACCTGCACTGGGCCAGCGTGGTGGATTATAAGCCTTGACTCTTACGTTGAGAGAAGACCCCGAGTCCCAGCAGTGGGAACATGGAACATTAACTGGGCTGCTTATGCATAACTTCTAGAAAAATATACTATCTTTCAAAGATACTACATTTTCTAGCGTGTTGAATAATAAGTACTAAGTAGTGGTCGCCAAGTAGTTGAAATTTGACCATAACGCAATATTAATTTATTCTCAATTTGACCACAAACTGTATCTCTAAACAAAAGAGTCTATGTCAAATGGTAGTGTTTGTAACGCGTTTTTTCATTTATTTAATGTATTTATTTATTAGATCAGGCGCTGAATAGAGTTGAGTGTGCGAAATATTAGTTCGTGTGCGAATTCGTTGTACGATTTTGGAAACCATGCAGATTATGATTCTGGATGTTGTCCGGAGGTGTGTTGGACCATTTTTTACACGGACGGGGTGTAAAAAAAATCAAAACATTTTGACGTGACAACGTCTTATAATTCGATGAAGCCGGCTGCACGCACGAAAAAACATGACGTCATGCGGCGTTACCTCGCCGCATTACGTTATGCGGCGTTACCTCGCTCTGAGGCGTTCCATTTAAGGCTTGGAGTTGAAGTTGTCATGTTCAACTATCGTCAGTAACTTTACAGACAACCGATTTTTTTTTAAATTTGTTTTTTTGTTTCCTGAAAAGACGTTGCGCCGGCGACAAACTAGTATCTGTTTTTTACATTTTTTTTCCGGAAATATTAATTGAACGATAAAAAATATTAGGATTAAAGTGGTAGAAAATCATATTTACGGCAACTTTAGTACCCATAATTTTTGTAAAAAAATGAAAAATGAAGGAAATATGGCTAAAAAAGTTTAACCTTCAAACCAAAATGGCGGATAAGGCATCGGTCGGATTTGGTCGAGTTTTTAGATTTAAGCTATGACAAACATTGACACAAAAAAAATCTCACTGTAATTAATTCCAGGTTAGAACCTACTTTTGAGCTAACTCGACTGAGCTAGGGTACACAAAGTGTTTGATTCACGTATTAATAGTTAGATCGACACTGAAAAACTGAAGAGGTTGTTTGTTTGAACTGGCTAATCTCAGGAACTAGTGGACCGATTTCAAAAAATATTTCACCATTGGATATGTATATACTATGTATTATGTACTATGGAGCGTTAGTACTTAATAGAATAAGTATATTGTGAAGTGAAATATTTTTTAATTGATTTATTTCTTTTGAAACACACGCACCACTGTCTTTTCGAAGTCATCTGCGTAATGCCGCTAAAATAAAAACGCACTGGGACAGCGTGGTGGATTATGGCCTTGACTATCTCCTTGCGAGAGAAGGCCCCGAATCACAGTAGTGGGCTGGTTTATGTGAAGTTTATTAGTAACAGACAAAAATACATTTTTTTATAATACGAGTATCAATATTAATAAATTATGTTATTTAAGTACAATTTAATATATTTAAACTATGAGGAAAAGTCATCAGTTTATAGTTGAAGTGTAAAGAAGTGGGTGGACTTACTCGTAATAAAATCTTTGAACTAAAATTATATATTCAAAAAAGGGGTTGGAAGTTTGTCGTATTAGTGAGTCTCGTATCATAGCGTAATACTGCCGTATTTCAAGCTGTTCTTCGAGGTTTATGATATTCCAAAATATGTCAGATAAAAAAAAAAAATACTATTAAAACTTAAAAAATTGTATTATAACGTACATTTTACATTATAACGTAATCTGCACATAAAAACACAGAGCCACGTATCTTCATTACAATTCCAATAAATACATAATTTACAAATTATAGGTAATGCTTGACAGATATAAGTACCTATGTACGATTACTCTTATCGTAAGTACAGTGAAATGTTCAGTTTAAACTTTGAAAATGTAAAAATACTATCTGTATGCTCTTGCTTTTTTTTATTATTGTGTAAATTATTAATTTCTGAATAAAGAACTTTGTCGTTGGCTATAAGAACAAGAAAGCACTGCACTACACTTATAACTCAAAGATATAAGAGACGAACTTCTTAGCATTCCATGGATTCACCGTGCTGGTGCCGGGTCCATCGTGTGGCAGAGAGAGAAATCCCGAGTAGACCCCAAGACTTGTGACTTGGGCGTAGGTTTAAGGGGCCCCTTTTTGTCTTACGTCACCACTTCTTCACTACTTGTATTTCTCTCCCTGCCCAGCCAAATCCGATATGATCCTACTAGTGCAGCTTTAGATACTCGTTCTAGTATAGAACTTACTGCACTTCTGGACAAGCCAAGATTTATCTGTTTTCTCCGTAATTTCTTTGAAAACATTGTCCTTCAAACCGAAACACCGTAATGTTTCCACTTAACGGTAGAATGCCGCTGAGCAGAGTTTAAAAAAGGAGTGTCTCAATTCGCTGCATGTATTTTTATACTTATGTAATAGTATGTACGAGTATGTTACGCCATAGCTACGCCAATTACAAATCGATATTGATAATTTATTTTTGTTTGGTAGGTTATACTGCGAAGATGGTTCCAGGATCATTTAATCAAGAGCTATACATGTAGCGTTTTTGTAATAACTACAAGATATGAATTACATCAATTGATTATTAATTTAATTACCATTAGTGGTGATTTAAATTTTAAATTGAAGTCGGTTGTTGAGTATTTCAGAAAAAAATAACAATAGATAAAAAACAATTGTCTATCAATACGTATTATTATCACAGAACATGTATATGGTGATGCGAGCCGTGACTTTTACGCTGCTATTGACATTTAAACCAGTTTATTCAACATCGGAGACACCACCAGTGTTAAGCTGTAATCACACGAACTGTCAGTACCTTGAGCGGAATACTTACTACGGTATAGATACTGATACATTCAATGTACATGGTACGTATTATTATCATAACTATATCATAAACAACACACTAAATCTTCCCACTGCTCTGACTTCGGACTTTCTCTCGCAAGGAGAGAGTCAAGGCCATGATACACCACGCTGGCCCAGTGCGGGTTGGTGGATGACACATGACCTGGAAAGATTCTAAGTCCGTGTCGATTTCCCTACGATGTTTTAAGTTAGCGGCATTACGCACATGACTTCGAAAAGACAGTGGTGCTCGTGCGATTTTGACCCGGCGATCCGGATCGACTAGAGCTGTAAATTTAATTAAATTTAAATTATTAACATTGCCTTATTATATCACTGCTCTTCCTTTTGAAATCATTGAAATCAATAATTGTTTTTAAAAGCTTTTCTTTAAAGCTGAATGCACTACGAAGGATATATCAATTAACTAGCAGCGCCCTATATTATTCCAGACCATTATCTATTTATGTACCAAATTTCATCCAACTCCCTTCAGTTGTTTTTGCGTGAACGAGTAACAAACATCCCTCCATCCATACATTCTCTCAAACTTTTGCGTTTAGATTAGTAGTAGGATAATAGCAGTGCTGCGCGGTTTTATCCGGTTTATTCTTGTTCCCACTAACTACTATACCGAGATATAATGTAACTTATGTGTAGAAAGATTTTGCGAAATCTCCGCGATTGACGTTATAGACTTTGACATTACCATCATTTGCATTTATCGCACGGGCCTAGCTCATGTCAGAGGTTTCTTAAGTGGCTTGGAACGTTTGCTCGATAAGCTCAGTGAAACCGATACAACATTTTTGATTCTCGGTGATATGAACATAAATATCTTAGACAACACTAGCTCTGACTCCCAATTTTCTCGAAAACTCTAAATGTTTTTAATATTTCGTAGGTAACCGAATAGATACAATATACAACGCTATGAAAAACGAAATACATATCAAGTGCAACGCAGCAAATGTTTTAGAATCACTTGCTCTTCCGCGCGTTGATACCGCTCTACTCGTGTCAACTGTACACCTGGAAAGTTGTCTGATGGTAAAGCCATCTACAAGATCAATAGGAGAAATTCTTTCCACAATGAACGTGGCGTTGAATTTTAGTGAACCCAGTGGCTATTTAGTACTCAAGTTTTTGATGCACGAACCACAACTCACAGCGTTGCACTTTCGTGGCCTTGAGCAACTCATAGGATTAGAGATCGAAGGAAATAACAATCCTATGATACCTAAACGGGGCTTCCTCAACCCTTTACAGAAGCTACGGTCACTGTTGATTTTTAACTTAAACTTGTTGCACGGAGAGCAGAATGTGCTACCGCCTATGCTACGCAAGCTTTACGTTCGTAACGACGGAGAATCTGACAGAGTGGAACAATTGCCTGAGTCACCCGTACTGGAAAAACTTCACTTGGACCACTGGAATTTGAAGCAACTAGTACCGGTTTCACGCTGTGATGCTTTATAGATGCTGCGCCTAGAAACACATGTGTTGAATGCTTTACCCGATGGGTGGCTGAGCAACTGCTCATGCCTCAAACAGTTAGAAATAAGACATGCACATAATCTTCTTACACTTCAGCCGAAGTTATTTATGGGTATTAAATCACTGACGCATCTCATTCTCTCGGGGACATCACTCAAGACTTTACCAGACGGTTTACTGGATCATTTGCCTGATCTTCGTGTCCTAAAGTTAATAAGCAACAATCAATTAAAAACACTCCCTAGGTAAATTATACCAACTAAGTATGTTTAGATATTGTATTGTATCGTAATTTTATTATCTGGTCCTTTTTCAAATTTTGTTTTAGTTGGCTGTTGTACATATTGTAAGTTGGTAAAGTACAATAGCCAAAGAATAAAATTAATAAATATAAGTGGACATTTCACACACAACATGAACCCAAACTAAGCAAAACTTGTGCTATTGAAGCCAGAGTTTTTAATAATTATATATATGGGTGTTTCTATGTATAATAAGTATGTATTTACAACTATATAAGTATTATATCAGCTATTTGGTCGCCATATTACAAGCTTTGCTTAATTTGGGGTCAGATGGTGTTGTGTGTGAATTGTCCTCCAATATTTATTTATTTATTATTATTTATTTGTAAATCCATAATTATTATACACAGAAAACACCCAGACACAGTACAAATATTGGTACTCATCTCACAAATATTTACACTGGGTGGTGATCAAACCCGAAAAATCGGTTGATAAATATGTTAAAATAATTCTGACTCCAGTACAACAAACAACCTGCTTTTGAGGATTAATTTCAATTTTCTCGGTTTCAATTCCCTATCAAACTTAAAACTCGGCACCATAACGATTGCTACAGTTAATGTTGTGTATCGTGGTGACAAGCCTGCGATTTTTAGAGACCAATTGTGGGTATATAAGATTTTTCTCATTCCCAATGAGATAACCTGACGACGATATTCCCTCCATAACTCGGGAACTGTGATGATACACTATTTCACTTCATTATTAACGTGATCGTCCACAGAACTACTACTGGTGTTAAATTATGGTGAAGTGAATTAATGAGAAATTAACTATAAAGATTAGTTTAAAACAAACATTTACTTAACTTTATTTGACTTAGAGATGTTGAACTCATGTTTTATTTCTAGAAAATTATTTGCGGTATCGTGTGGTATTGAAGAGCTGGACTTAAGCAGAAACGACCTCCGTAGTGAAGCAATAAACGCACTGGCACCACTTCAAAATCTGAAAATCCTCAGCCTGGCTAACAATCGGGACATTTGGGACATTTGCGGTGCAGACGGTAAGAAAAACTTTTTCCTTTTGAGAACTAGTCGTAGATCCCGATTTACACTCAGACAAGAGAAAAATGTGTAACCTTTTTCCATCTTGG
Source organism: Ectropis crepuscularia (assembly GCA_963693475.1). Lineage (NCBI taxonomy): Eukaryota > Metazoa > Arthropoda > Insecta > Lepidoptera > Geometridae > Ectropis > Ectropis crepuscularia. The sequence continues at coordinate 10,923,549 of OY856361.1, forward strand.
TTGCTGGGTGTTTGGGAGTGATTTAGTGAAAAAATGTGTAAATGACTTACAGGAATCCAAGGAAGTGTGCACTATCAGAGTGTACTAATGAACGGTGGTGGAAAAGCTCTGAGATGGTGCCCAACAAACTTTACGAGAAGTTGGGTGAGGTTGCATACCACCTCGTACTTCGTTCGTTTTTATGATATTCCACTTTACGATTTATCAAATCTTAATTCAACTTCTTATATGAAAGCAGGAGCGAAAGTTAGTAACAAAGGTTTGATACGTGTTTTTATTGGAAAGATGATGGTCTCTGACGCTTCTACATCTTAGTAGGTGCATACTAAGACCAAAAAAATGCCAGTCATAGGAACTGCTGATAGAACTTGTAACTCAGAATTTGATAGCTTACTTTGGAAACTACGCGGGTGAAACCGGAGGGCGTGGCCATGAGCAGCAGAAATGCATTTCTGGATGTCCAATAGCCATGGTCCCGAGTTTACCCGAAGATTTCTTAATCATTCCCGAGTTTGACGTTAGTATTCAATTCACAGCCCACGAAAAATCTGTCTGTGGCGCGCCAAAAGAAGATTTCGCTTCAAAAATGTAGAATGTGAACCCTATGACAAATAAGGTATTTTTTGAGCATTTTTATATCTCTGGACCTTTACTGGTTTGTTGTTAGCTCAGATGAGCTAAGCGTAGCGGAGTGAGTGAGTGGTGAATCATTGACATAGCTCAACGCATTAGCAATGCAGTGGAAATGAGTCTGCTATATCTGTGGCTAAAATTTGCATATCTCTATGTTTAGTGTTTACCTAGGGCAGACGCTCGACGTTCATTGACAGTGAGGCCATGAGAAAAATCCAGTTAGGCTGGGCAACGTTTGAGAGCAATCCGATCCGTTCATACGTTTATACGTTACGTTATTATTAATAACAACGTAACGTGTGACGTTACGTTTTGAATGAGTGAACTTTGTGTCTCGAAGTGGTAACCGGTAGGTGCAATCACACTATATAGGTACTTTTGGAGCTTTTGTGGGTTGATACTTGAAAGGCTATTCTCGTTTTTTCTGAGGCAAAGGTTCATTCATTCGAATCTTAACAGCGCACTGTAAAGATAAGAAACGAAACATTACATTTGGTACTATGCTTTAACCTCTGACTTGATTTACAGGTTATTCTGCAATACGAAACTCAAGTAAGCTAAAAACGTTAATTTTGGACAGAACTAGCGTACTTCGAATTTGCCGAGATTGGAGAACGTCTATGCCGGATTTAGAAAAACTTAGTCTAATCGAAACGAAGTGGACTAAAGTAACGGTAAGTAAGTTATATAACTAACGAACTATAAAACTAACTAAAAAAATAATGAACATAAAAATTCTAAATTAAAAAAATCTGTGGAAGCCTTGCGAGCAGGTCGTATGGTATGTACCGCATATTCTAATTCTAATTCAGAGTGGGGGTGATAGACCTGCACTGACGTCCCGCTAGGGGTGTATTGTGCACTTCCCCCGGCCAGCCTATCCAAAACCAGCCTAGCTCTTTAAAATAGCAGACAACGGCCTTGGGGCGCTGGCATATTAGTTCCACTCCCCTTGTTATTTCTCTAAATACTTTATTTGGAGTTCCCTCAAAGAGTCCCGATTCTAATCTTATACTTTTTGTGGCCTCACAGCGTAGCAGCACGCGCTCCACGGTTTCATTCTCCCGCAAACAGCCTCTGCATAGGGAATTGTCAGTGGATACTATTTTGTGAAGATAATAGTTTAGCTCACAGTGACCTGTGATCAAACCCATCATCAGACGAAGATCTGATCTTAACACATTTAGGAGCTTATTAGTAACTCTTCTATCTATCAGTGGGAACACCGCTCTTGTGTGTTTACACTTTATAGAGTTCTCCCAAAGTTTTTGCTGTTCTTTTTCAATTTGTCTTTTTTGCCGCAAATTTTTCAATTTGTCGCATTAGGAAGAGTTTACAGTGTTCATCCTTCCCAGTCAGAGTGCTTTTATCTCCGAATACTTCTTCACCATGTACGTGGTCCAACATCGTTCCAAGACTTAAAAATCGTGGACGGCATTGTTAAAGAAACGTACCAAGCCGCATGCCGAGATAGGGGTTTGTTAGAAAATGATAACCAATGGGAAATCACTTTGAGAGAAGCCTCAATTTCCCAGTGTCCGTTGAGGCTGAGAGAGTTGTTTGTGGTGATATTATTATTTTGTTTCCCCTCGGAACCTCTTAAATTATGGAACACTTTTAAAGACGACTTGTGTCATGACATCAGAAATACAGCTCAACAACGAGGTCCGGATTATGATGTATATAATGAAGGGTTGATACAGATAGAAAATAAACTTATAGAGTTGAACGATAAAAATTTAAGAGACTTTGGATTACCTTCTCCGAACCGCTCACAGAATACAATCGATACCATACCGTGCCGCACGTATGATGTTAACGAGCTATCAGTATTTGTCAACACAAATGTACCTAAGTTAGTGGAAGATCAAAAAATAGCATTTGATGCTATAATTGAAAGTGTGGAAAATAACAGTGGTCGACTATTTTTTTTGGATGCGCCCGGTGGCACAGGTAAAACCTTTCTTGCCAATTTAGTATTGGCAAAAGTACGACAATCGGGAAGAAAAGCACTGGCAGTGGCGTCTTCTGGAATTGCAGCTACCTTATTAAATGATGGAAAAACAGCTCACTCTGCTTTCAAATTGCCATTGTCTGTGTCTTTAGAACAACGGTCTGTATGTTCAATTCGAAAAAATGGTCCACTGGGAAAACTTTTACAGGACACATCGGTAATTATTTGGGATGAGTGCACCATGATCCATAGAGCTCATGTAGAAGCAGTGGACCGCACATTAAAAGACATCAGAAACTCAGGCAATACGATGGGGGGCGTAACTTTTGTTTTCGCTGGAGACTTTCGCCAAACACTACCGGTTGTAGCAAGAGGTACACGTGCCGACGTTATTAAAGCGTGTCTCAAATCATCACCTTTGTGGCAATCAATTGAAACACTCAATTTGCGCACCAATATGAGAGCACATTTAATAAATAACCATGATGACAATTTCTCACAAAAAATACTTAAGTTAGGAGACGGAAAATTAACCACTTCAATTGCAAACAGCTACCAAGTATTTTTAGATAGTGAATTGGCTCAAACTGTCCCCAGTTTAGAAATTCTTACAGACACAATCTATCCCGACATTGAAAATCTTACAGAAAGCAATTTCCATTGGCTCTGTTCGAGGGCTATTTTATCACCAAGAAATGACTCAGTAAATGAGATAAACAACATGATTATGAAAAAAATACCCCGTGACTTTAAGTGTTACAAGTCAGTTGACACCGTGTGCAACATCGAAGATACAGTGCACTATCCACAAGAATTTTTAAATTCCCTCAATCCTGCTGGCTTGCCACCTCACGAACTAAAGTTAAAAGTAGGTATTCCTATTATGCTGTTGAGAAATTTAAGCCCTCCTAATATGTGTAATGGTACGAGACTTTTGATAAAAGAATTACGAGAGCATGTGATTGTAGCAACCATCACGGGCCCCGCGGCCGACCAGCTCGCGCACGTTCCACGGATCCCCATGATACCGACAGATTTGCCTATTCATTTTAAAAGGTTACAGTTCCCTGTAAAGATATCGTTTGCCCTCACTATAAATAAATCCCAGGGACAAACTTTCTCGACGGTTGGTGTCGACCTAAGAAAAGAGTGCTTTTCTCATGGGCAATTGTATGTCGCTCTTTCTCGGGTAGGATCTCCTGAAAGTCAATATGTTTTGTTGCCACCTACAAATACCACTGCCAACGTAGTATACAGCGAAGCTTTATGCTAAAAATGTAATTTCATACAATTTTCAATTTTGTTTCTTTTTACCCGACTGCGCGACGCAAAGGAGTGGTAATGTGTTTAACAGTCTATGTATGTATGTATGTATGTATGTATGTATGTATGTATGTATGTATGTATGTTTGTATGTTCCTTTGAGGCACTATACAGACCAAACGCCTGGGCCGATTTTTATGATTCACACGTCAATCGATTCCCCTTAATCTGGCGAGTGACACTAAAGACATGTCATTAGTGTAAGTCCAATATGGCGGATTCAGGACGCCATAATGTCCAAATAAAAAAATGAAAATCACCAAAATATGTCAAGAGGGGTATCGTTGAATAGGTATTTAAAAATAATGTTTAGCTTTCTCTCAATATTTTTCGATTTGACTGATCGTTTAGGATGTATATCGATTTAATGTTGAGTAACAACCATTCTCACATTTATAGGTTTTTAGGTAGCAGAAAACTTCGTATAACTAAGTGTACGTGTGAATGTGGATGGACATTATATACTAATGTATCTAGTAGGCATCGATATAAATCAATAGATGTGCCCTGAGCACCTTGAAATTGGTAATAAACTGCGTCTCTGTATGTATCGTAAGTGGTTTACAAACAACCAATCTACTTGACCTCTATAATCGCTAGCGGCGAGATTTGCTGTGGTTCTACTTATTTTGGTTGTTGACACCGAATAATGATAGGTAAAAACGTCCGGCGTCCACCGCGTCCTGCAAACGACTAGAACGGAAAGAGTGAGCTCACTCTTCCCAACGTTGACATGATTGCGTGCGCCGTGAAGTTTGGGATGGGGCCCATCTGGGGTTCATCCAGATGGGGTTCTACGATCTATGCTAGTAGGTATATTGGACTACCTTTTTTTCGTACGTGTAGGAAATGTATTTACGCATACCCTACTGCCCCGCCCGGGAGACAGTCGGGTTATGTTGCACTCTATATCATGTATGGATATGGTGCCCCTATCTACTAATAAACCTCCATGGGGTTTCAACTCTGCCGCTGATAGTGGGAACACGGAACCGCTCTCGGATTGCTCCGCCTCGGTCGCCCATCTCCAACTTCAAACGATTTAGTAGGTACTCAACGTCAATCGAAAACCTATACTAACACAAAACTATTAATATGAATTACATGCCGTAGAAAATCCTACATATTATATCAGTAGAAACGAAGACATTTGGTCAACAACCAAAAGATGCATATTATTATGTTGAGCAAATTAACATTCACAACATTGTTCATAACTAAAAAGTATAAAATAAAAAAATGTAATTTAAAAACTCAAAAACCCGACTGCGTAAAAAGTGAACCAAACTACGTACTTGCATACTAAAAAAACTGAAAAGAATAAAACAAGCATTTAGATTTCTGGTGGTCTAGAATTCTATAATATGTTATTGTATTAATACTATTGAAATATATACCTACAATATTTTGTAATAAAAGAACATTACAACTGAACAGTCGGGATCCATTGAACAATTACATTGTATGTCCAATAATAATATCGAATCTATTGAACAATTAGATTGTATGTCGAATAATAATGGATCCCGACTCTTCAGTTGTAATGTTCTTTTATTACAAAATATTGTAGGTATATATTTCAATAGTATTAATACAATAACATATTATAGAATTCTAGACCACCAGAAATCTAAATGCTTGTTTTATTCTTTTCAGTTTTTTTAGTATGCAAGTACGTAGTTTGGTTCACTTTTTACGCAGTCGGGTTTTTGAGTTTTTAAATTACATTTTTTTATTAATTATTTACTTGATAAATAAATAAATATTGATGGACATTTCGCATACATCATCATCATCACCATCTAAACTAAGCATACACTATTATTCAAATAGAAAACACCCAGCCACAGTGCAAATATTTGAATTCACGACACAAATATAATGCACAGGGTGGGGATCGAATCCACGATCCACGGCTTTGCAGGCAGACTAACAACCAACTAAGCCACTAGGCCAGCCAGTTTAATGTTTTTAAACTTTAAAGTTTTAATTTTTGGTTTTTAATTTTAAACATTTGGAAAAAAATAGTCATATACGCTTCAATTAGCATACTTAACAAAAAATGTTGACCCCGTGCGAAGCCGGCACGGGCCGCTAGTAAAAAATATAGACATATTTATTCAGACAACTTGTATTCATACATAGTCAACGGAAAATTGACCATTCTGGCTATCATTCCCACGCTGTATCGCAAGGTAAAATTTGCGAACAAAACAGATGTAAAAACGTCGTCCAAAAACATCGCGAGGAAACCAACATGTGTCAAAATACACATATTTTTAAAGCATCAGCTAAACCGCACTTTGCCAGGGTTGTAGATTATGAATTGTTATTTAGCTGAATATATTTGACATCGTTGTACCTATTTGTATTTATTGTATTGTAATTAATATGGAATAACATGATATGATATGAAATAAATTATTTGATTCATTGATTGAATGATAATGCGCCATCCAACCCGATCCTTGGTCTTAGCCTGCATGAAACAGCTCATTATATTTTTTATCGATTTAGGCGACCTATAATGGCGGAATAAAACGACTTGTTAGTTTTTTAGTGCCCCATAAATTCTCGCGTTCTACTCCACATTTAATTTTACCCAACGACTTAAGATAGATAAAACTATTTATTGCGCTTAAATTACAAAAAGGAAAAATCTGAAATAAATAGCAATAACCTCAAAAATAACGAGCGATCTCTTTCAGATAAAAGCGTAAGAAAGAGGAAAGTAATGTTTTTGGAGAATATTAATGTAATTTTTAACATTGTTTGGTTATTTGTTGCTTGAAAGAGCTGTAATAACTGTACAGATTAGGATACAATTTGGAACTCGGATAGATTAAAGTCTGGAATAGCGTTGGCTTTTTAACCAAAAAAAATACAGAATGTATACGTCCATTCCTATATTCTACTTGAGCCAAGTCGTGGGCAGTGCTGTAATGAATGCAGTCCATAAAATTGAATAACTCCCAAAGCGGCGAGTCCTTAGGGTACGAAGGGCAGATATCATTCACTCTCGCACCCTTTTTAATTCGTCAAACATAAGTCCTGCGCCCTCACAGATTAACTCAATTACTGTGTGTGCTCATATTTTTATTTAGATACTGCCAGCGCAAAGCGGTTTCGTCCACTCTGTGCATTTTTTAGTGTTGAGAAACTGAAGTTAGATTATTCACATATTTTTCGTGTTATTTTTTGTACTTTTCTGTATTGGAACAATTTAATCTTTTGTATTTGTGGGACTCGGGCAGACGATTAAAACTGTAGAATAAATACATACCTACATACATATTCTATACAAACATCCAAACATTGACATTTATTTTGGCTGGCCTCGTGGCTTAGTGGGTAGTAGCTCTGCCAGCGAAGCCGAGGGTCGTGGGTTCGATTCCCACCCAATGCAAATATTTGTGTGATGAATTCAAATGTTTGCACTATGTCTGGGTGTTTCTATGTATTATAAGTATGTATTTAAAACTATATAAGTATTATATCAGCTATCTGGTTGCCATAGTACAAGCTTTGATTAGTTTCAGATGGTGGATTGGTGGTCAGATGGTGTTGTGTGTGAATTGTCCACCAATATTTATTATTTATTTATTATTCTAATATTATAGTAGGACCAGCAGCAACCGCTGGTTAACATGCATAGTTCTCATTCCCGTTATTTCTTCGTGATAAAAAGTAGTACTTACTCCAGACTATAAACTGTGTTCCATACTTCAAACCGATCCGTTCAGGCGTTTTTGATTGAGCAACAAAAATTCAAATATCACGGTGCAGGCTAAGATAATACACGCTGACTTAGAAGATGCCTCTTCACTGTGTTCACTTGAAAATGTTGAAATGTTGCAGATTAAATTTCTGAGGAAATAGTGAAGCAGGCGATTTATTCCACTCTTTAACAACATTAATAAAGGAGTAGGTACCTACTCGTAAGACTCAAATCACATCGTGCTTTCGGGAAGATCTACGAGAACGGAGTTCTGTTTTTTTCTTTCATTCAAATATGAAACGAATAAGACAAAATCATACCCAATGATTTTAACATTTTCCATTCACCAATACTGTACCAATTTATTAAATTTGATTGTGCTCATTATCCTTCCGAATTCGTGATGAGCTGTTATGTAGCTCATTCATGTTGAGCTGTCATGTGGCCATTTAAAACAGTTTAATAGCTCAGGTCAGGTTGTCGTGAAATAATTACTTTGTTTTATCCACTGTGTTCATTTTTTTAAGCTCGTATATGACTGCTTTAGCCAACTCTCCTTTTTATATAAAAGGCGCTACATACGTTCGATTGTTTTATTATGTTTGATTGTAATTAATTTTTGACGAAGAACGAACGTTCGGGACATCGGTACTTTTTTTAAAATATAGAGCAACGAGAAGAGCAAGACACGCGTCTGATGGTAAGCAAAAAGCCTGCTCTTACCAGCACAGTGACACGCAGCTATTGTACAAATCGCGAAAGCTTAAAAACAATATTGCCCTTCAAACCGGAACAAAGTGATGCTTACACATTACTGCTTGACGGTAGAATAACTGACGAAGGTGTTCTCGAGGGTGACGAGGGTGACTTCTCCAGGCGGATTCTTCAAATAGTCCTACTACTACTTAACTACGGTAATGCAGCTACCGTGGAGTTGGACTGGACACGTTGCTAGCCGCGCTGATAACAGGACACAGGACGTCTACTTTCTTTCTACGAAAACGTAATTTCGAAAAAAAACTCGCGACTTTCCTGCTCTCGTTCTACTTCGTTTCGTCCTATAGAACATTGTTTGACGTTTAAATGTTCTAAGCTTACTCTAATTAGAGTAGGCTTAGAAGATTTAAACGGTAAAAACGACGGATCGAAGTAGAATCGGAGAAGGAAAGTCGCGAGTTTATGACGAAATAACGTTTTCGTAGAAAGAGAGTAGACGTCCTGGTAGAGTAGGATTACGACCGAGTGGTGGCCGAAGCAAAATATGCGGAGCGTAGATGCAAGATGCGTAAACAAAATCGTCTTTATCAAGGGTCGAAGTTGGACTCGATTGGCACAAGAGCTCAAGACCGGGGGAAATGGCATAACAACACGTTCCATCGTAGAACGCATCGTCACTTAGCATCAGGTAAGATGACTGTCAAGTGTAAACCTACATATTAAAAAAAATAATAAAAGAGAGGCCTATACCCAGCAATGGAATAAAGAAGGTCTTGAATAACGATGACGATACCGACAGAGGGTCCTCAGTCCCAGCAATGGGTACATACATTGCACAGTCCATGCTATTCTTTTGCTATGGCTTCATTACTTAGATATGATGTAACATTGTAAAGGTAAGATATTTGTTGCAACATTTTTAAAGTTTATTTATTACTTTTATACAATAAAATTAGCAGTAATACAGACGGTCGATAGAAGTGAAAACTTATAACTAAGAATTTGATAGCTCACAGCATTTTCGTCTAAATAAGTCTTCTAACCATGGCCATCTAGAAAACCTAAATCATTTCTAGATGACCATGTCCCGTGTTCACCCAAAGATTTCTTTCACTTACGAGCGTGACGTTTGAGTTCAATTCACAACCCATAAAAAATCGGGGTGTGGTGCGCCAAAACAAGTTGCCACTTCAAAAACTTTCCTGGTAATAATATTATCAGTGTAGAAAGAGGGATAAGAGGAGAAATACATGTGTGTAATGATTTGCAACACGATTGCTCATTATAGCACAGTCCTCGCCATCATCAGCCGCAAGACATCTACTGCTGAACATATAACATACACAAATCAAGGGAGGAAATCTAGATTTCCACAACGAACGGTCCTGCGCAACCTGCAACTAGCGGTAACCTGCAGCGACCTTTGTGAGGTCATCTGGCATCTAGTGGGAGTTCGTTCAACACAGCGTCTTCCGGTTCGTGGTCGCCACTCGATAACTTTTCTTCCCCATCGGTTGTGAGTTCTGCGAGCGATATGGCCTGCCCATTGCCACTTCAGCTTGGTTAATCTTTGAGCTATGTCGGCAACTTTCGTTCGCGCAAAAAGACTCCGAGCATAGCTCTCTCCATAGCTTGTGGTGCGACTTTGAGCTTTGATGGCCCACAGTTAAGTCTCAGTTCCATAAGCCATCACTGGCAACACGCACTGATTGAAGACTTTCATTACAGCACAGTGCTACGCAGTTATCTGAGAATCCTGTGTCTTCTATACTAGCGTAAAGTTCGGTAACCACTTAAGGTCAACTACTATCTGAACATGAAGAGTCCAAATCACTACTTAATACAGAAATGTGCTAAGCAAATAGTTACCATACTATTATAGACAGATGTGCTGCTCACCATCAGACACAAATCTTGCTCATCTTATCATAATATTATAAATAAAGACCACACTACTAATCAGCTAATGTCCATAATCGTTGGCTGACGACATAAAAATGACATTAACCGTTAGCAATAAACCGACAGTTAAACAAAACCATGGAGCGGTAATCCGACACCCCTCTTGCAAACAATTAAGTTATTGCAACGCAGAAATGCATAGAATAAATAGGGTACAGAAGAGATTTTACGAAAAAGGAGTTGGGTAAAATTGGCGTCGTTTTGAATTTTGCACGGCCAGTAATGAAACTTGGAAATTTTGAAAGAACACTTATAGACTACAGGCCCGTGAACAAAATTTACGGGTCAAATGAACCACCAGGAGACCTATGTAGGATGATAGAAGGGTGTAAAGTATTAAGATTCAGCACTATGCCGTCACTTGTAAGCTGTCCAACTGAGTGTGATTGAAGAGGGGGGGTTGCAACCCTCTACCATTTCTCCATGTCGCATGATTTTTGTACGGCATTGCGAAATAATGGATTAGAAGAGGTATTGAAACTGTATGGAACCAATGTCGTACTTAATCAAATGACCAAATTTGCTCTGTAAATTACTCGTACTCTGTAATTTTTTCCGGCAAACTAATAATTAAAAAGTTAAAATTTATAATTTTTATAGTTGTAATACCACTTTTAATCTATTATTCTGCAACACCGTACAAAAATAATGCGACAAGGAGAAATGATCGAGAATTGCAACCCCCCCTCTTCAATTGCACGCAGTTGGACAGCTTACAAGTGACGGCATAGTGCTGAATCTTATTACTTTATACCCTTCTATCATCCTACATAGGTCTCCTGGTGGTTCATTTGACCCCTAAATTTTGTTCACGGGCCTGTAGTCTATTATTATTCAAAGAAAACACAGTATAATGACACATTTCCTTAAAAACAATATCGAAACGAATTTATTAGGCTTTGTTTTTGTTTAAACTTTGAATAGCCATAACTCAGCTCCGATATCATTCAGGTAGGTAGGTACAGCAAATCTGGTTGTAAAAAATACCTTTAAGGTAAGATAATGTTACAAGAAAGTGACAAAAAACGTTTATTTTAATTTTTATTACTAGTCGTTTGTTGGCTAGTCGGGAGAACGGCGACTGCCGATCCGGAGACCCCGGGTTCAAAATCACGCGTCCCACTATCTTTTCGAAGCCATGCGCGTACGAGTAATGACGCTAACTTAAAAACGGTGAAGGAAAACATCGTGAGGAAACCGACATGTACTCAGAATCTTTCGAAGTCATGTGTCATCCGCCAACCCGTACTGGACCAGCGTGGTGGATTATGGCCTTGACTCTCTCCTTGCGAGAGAAATCCCCGAGTCCCAGCAGTGGAGACATGTAGTGGGCTGTTTATGCTATGCTTATGCTAACATGTCACCAATCTGCGCTTGGCCAGAGTGGTGGATTATTATGGTTATGAATTTTCATTATTAAGAGACGCCCTGAGTCCTAGAGCATTCCGTCTCCACTGGAGAGGCTGTAACGTCAGACGGTAGGGGTAATCGGTAGTAGCGGCAGTCACTCTACGTGTGGTGTCGAGCCTGACATACCTCGCCATGTCCCTGCAAGGTTGACTACGCGCAAATACATTGCCCTTTCAATTATAGAGGCGTTGTTTACAAGTTACAAGTAAAATGACATGTCATATTATTAGGTGAAACTAAAATGTTGTACCCCTTTTGAAGAAAATTTCGCTGACAAAGGAGTACAACATTTCGGAAACTTACAGTTTAAACTCATAAGGAATTAATGCTAATATTATTTTCTTTTCAATAAAAATGAAATTTAATTAAAACCTTAAAAAACATGACACACACTACCATGTACCTATTTGACATGCATAAATAAAACTCTTTTGTTGATTGTTTAAGTCTGCGTAGGCTTCTGCTATTTTAATCATTGAATAATAAATTATTCAACCCTAAATCAATCTTCTGCTACAATAAAATTATTCTTTGCCAATAGATATTTCGATCCCGCCCTATTCAGTTTTAACGCGCTTTTGAGGGTTAAATAACTGCCCACTATAACGTGACCTCAATCATTCGCATCCACGCTTCCGGGCACAAAAGTGGCAGAGTTCAACTTAAGCTGGTAAATGGTGGTAAAATTTATTTGTTTGTGATTCGATTATAATCGATCTTATTGCGTGATACGCATCTTAATAATAATGGGAGTTGTATGGTAAAGTAATTGCAATGTAGAGATATAGTATAGAGTTAAAGGTCTCTACAGAGGGCATGTTACGAGTTAATTAATTACAGATACCGAGTTCTTAGTACGGTAGTTTTTTTTTATAGAGTGACGAGACGAGTAGGACATGTGCCTGATGGTAAGCAACACACCTGCCACATAACAGCACAGTGATACGCAGCTATTGAAACATGAAGAGTCCAAATCATTACCTAGCACTGCACTGCGCTCGTCACCCAGAGATCTAAGTTGTTGTATCTGTTAGAATAGAATTATTAGAATTTAATTAGAATTAGAATTAACAAGAACGTAAAAATAAAATGGTATGTTTTTCATTGCCCCGTAATTTTTCTGGAAATTTTAGATACCCTTAATATCTGAAAATTGTAATTTTTAGACACCATTGTTTGGCGGAACAATAACTGGCAAAGGTGGTAATGGTAGTACTTCCCCAAGCAGTTTCTGATTAGAATACTACTGCTACAAAATATCCAGAAAATTCTTTATTTTTCGGGATAGCGACATCGACAGCGGATAGTCATGTTTTGTATTCTTAGTAAATAAAAAACATATTATGTTAGCGTTCTAATATCTACAGAAGACGTTGAACGGAGTGACGAAATTATAATATAAAAAAGAAATTATACTCCTTTTAAAATTTAGGTTTTGGCAAGTTAGAAAGTTAATATTAAAAACAGATCTGTTCAATCTCAATAAATCCTACACATATTTTAAATACTGAAGTTTGCATGTTCCTTGCTCGATAGCGACGTTACAACGGCCCATATGAGGGTAAAATTTGCTACTCAGCCTGGAATAACTCATACGAATACTTTTTACTCCGAAAAATATAGAGTAACTCTAAAACGTAGAGTAAAAAAAGCTTATGCGACAAAGTATTAGGCAGATAGTAGAAATATCTAAGCTTGCTACGATACGAATATTATGATAATAATTTTTCTTTGAACACCGAAACAACTGATTTCATTAAAAAAAAGTTACACAGTTATCTAATTTTAATCAATATATAAATAAAATAAATAAATATTGTTGGACAATTCACACACAACACCATCTAACCCCAAACTAAGCAAAGCTTGTGTGATGGCGGCCAGAAGATAGCTGATATAATCTTCTTAATATATATAAATCTCCTGTCACGATGTTTGTCCGCGATGGATTCCTAAACTACTTAACCGATTTTAAATTAAATTGGCACACCGTGAGCAGTCTGGTCCAACTTGAGAGATAGGATATAATAGTTTTTTTTTCGATTAATAGTTTTTATATGACAAAATCCGAGCGAAGCCGGAACGGGCCGCTAGTACTTATATAGTTTTAAATACATACTTATTATACTTAGAAACACCCAGACACAGTGCAAACATTTGAATTCATCACACAAATATTTGCATTGGGTGAGGATCGAACCCACGACCCTCGGCTTCGCAGGCAGAGCTACCAACTAAGCCACGAGGTCAGTCAATAGAATTATATCTAATAATAAACTGTATATCATCGATGTTTGTATTTTATTTGTTGATATTACAAAAAGCGTTCCACCGATTATAGTCTAGTCAACAAGTTCAAAAACGTGCAAAATAGACATAAAGCTCCTAGCTTGCACCTATTGGAACTTGGAACATTAACAGTCCAAATTATTAATAGCACATTTTTGAACTTGTTGACTAGACTATTGCGATAAAAATTACATTAGATCATTTGCTTTGATCAAAAAAAGAATTATTAAAATCGGTTTCAGCAATTTTGAGAAACCGAGTAACATCCATAAAAAATACGATTGTCAAATTGGTAACCTTTTTTTAAGGCGGTTAAAATAAGCACTTATAAATGAAATTGTATGAAAATGACACAGGACAATAAAACAATATGTTGTATTTTCAAATAATAAACATAACGTTTTGTTTCCTCTTCTATTCATAATCCGTTTAAAAAATATTGTTCAGGGTTGTCGCTACAAATTTTCCAAAATGTGTCTATGAATTTTTTAAGACAACCTTTCAAAAATGAAAAAAAAGTAGTCTCAAGCAAAGTTTGTCGATATTAGTCTGCGTGAACTATTGTTAATATAGCACCAACCTCAATAATAATAATCGATCAAAAAATAACTTCCAGATGAACATGATCTTTCTTATCTTGTATAAGTGCACGCTGAGCCGCTGACTCTTCGACGACGCAACGTGTGTGTTATTCTCCTTGAACGGTTCTTGATTATTTTTATCAAAAATATAATCATTAAACCACTAAATGTTCCTACGGCTTGGATTCGGGTCCTTCTCTCGCAAGAAGAGAGTCAAAGCTTAAATTCACAACATTAGGGTTTAAGGGTTAGGGGATGACGCATGACGTCGATTTTTTGAAAATGACTTCGCTTTGCTCACTTTTTTTTAAACCAGTGATGAAAACAAACTTGTACATCTGCACGAAAAAAATCCAAAGGCGCAGGTGGGATTCTACCCTAGAACCTAATGAATCACATTCTAGCCGGGCCACCACGACTTTCTTTGTTACCTTGAATCAGGTAAATATGAAATATATGAAACAAACATTGTTTTAAGCTATCATGGTTATCTACCACACTGGTATTATTCACCGTAATTAAATGGTGAAGCGAGTCTCGATATTTTGGTGCAGTTTGGTGCACCATACATGCGAACTGTAAATATTCCGTTATTAATAATACTAACGTGTGAAACAGATGATATTTTTCCCAATTTCAAGCATATAATCAGCGTCTCCACACTCACTAGGAAAGTAATCCATATCATACAAAATCTGCGTGACTCTTTTGCCCTTTTTACGACAAATTTACTTTGTACTCAGCCCATCTGTAATGCAGTATTGCATTGCAGTGTGTAGTTGTACGGGTCAAACTATATTTTTGACAGTCGAGAGAGCACAGAGAGCCTTGCTATAGGTTATGTTTAGAAACCCCTTCCGTTACCCAACAGATTCTCTTAAGCGAAATCTTAGATCATGCACATCCGCCAACTCTTTGTTTTAGCTGCATTCTCAAAAGTATGTAAATAAAAGTGCAATAAATCAATTAACATCTACCAGCTCAGATTCCGGAAAACGGCTGAAACATATCCCGCTCCCTCGAGCTTGGTCTCTAATGGCGAAACGTAGCGCTTACTCCCCACCTTGCATCTTCAACAACATCATCAGAAAAAGCAATTTTACGGGCCTCAGTTGGCTTGCACTCAAAAAGAAGTTGAAGTGGTGGCTTCTTGGTCTAAGTCTGGAGGAAACTGAAACCCTGATTCATGGAATCTACCATAAGATATAGTATGAATTTGTGTTTTACTCAACCGTCTGGATTATTCCGTTATTTTTTGTTCCGGTTTAACTAGTTCTCTTCAGACTACTTGTAAAACTGTTTTACTTTATATTGTTGCAATGTAAGTTTATTTAAGCCATACATTTTGTTTTACATTATTGTACTATGTTTAGTTTAGACAAAACTCGCGAGTCCCAAGACACAAGCTTAAGCTTCGTTTAAGGCTCACTGGTAAGCTTTTGTACGTAGGCGTTATTTTGACAAATAAAGTATTTGTATTTATTTGTATGGCTGAAGTTTAATTTCTTAGCACGCGGAGTAAAGAGAAGAAGTATTAATTTCTTAAGCGCGTAGGTACAAACATATTTTTTTAGTTTTATAGCGCGTGGCAACCCTATCAAAGATAAGGGTGTGAGCACACTGTGTCCCGAAGCGTAACCCCTCGCGTCAGATCGAGTTATCCCATAAAGTACGCGAATAATATGCACCGCGGTGGGGTAACCAGCTGATATCGTTGTGGCTCTGGGCCCTTATATTTATTACACGTTTTTCTATAGAAGTCTGTTTTAGCAAGTGACTAGCCTTGTTGTTAGAGTTTTTTTATCCGGCGATGATGACACATGTTTTGTTGATAGATTTACTCTGTAATAATTATTTCATCACCATCAACAGCCCACTAAACGTTCCCACTGCTGGGACTCGGGGCCTTCTCTCGCAAGGAGAGAGTTAAGGCCATAATCCACCGCGCTGACCTAGTGCGGGTTGGTGGATGTCACATGACTTCGAAAGATTCTAGGTACATGTCGGTTTCCTCACGATGTTTTCCTTCACCTTTTTTGAACCCGGGGTCTCCGGATCGGCAGGCGCCGTTCTCCCGACTAGACCAGCCGTAAGCCGTTTTGTAAGTGATTAATAATTATTTATCACTTACGAAACATTTCAAAATTCCGATTTTAATTTAATAACACCTCCTTGAAAAAAACAAACACATTCGAAATCAGATTTTTTATTGCATGCTAGCTACGCCCCACGATATATACGTATTATAACTCGCGGATAACCTAAACTATAAAATTAAAATAGTCTAAGTTAATGGCATTTAATGGTTATTATACTTATCAGCCAGTAACACTCTTATTAAAATCGGTTCTGCCGTTTCACAAACAGAATAAAAAACGTAAATGTAAGTTTTCATATTTATGCATCTAGAGAAGAGCAGAGCTGTTCATTTGGAATAACAAACGAGTAGTTAAATATTATGTATGTGTATAAATGTAGTATAACCTACGTACCTCTCAGCTAAGATAAATCTTTAGAAGTGTAGTTTTGTAGTGGTAGGACTCTTAGCAGAGACCCCCTGGGGAAGTACCACACCTTTGCCTGTTATTCTACCGCCAAGCAGTAATGTGCAAACATTACTGTGTTCCGGTTTGGAGGGCGATGCTTCCAGAGTAATTACAGGGCTTAGAGATATAACAACTTAGATCTCTGGGTGACGAGCGCAGTGCAGTGCTAGGTAATGATTTGGACTCTTCATGTTCCAATAGCTGCGTGTCACTGTGATGTTATGTGGCAGGCATGTTGCTTACCATCAGGCACATGTCCTGCTCGTCTCGTCACACTTTATTTAAAAAAAAAATCTTTAGAAGAAAACGCTTCATCTGATTTAGATTCCTTTAAAGGTTAGCCTCTCTAACTATCTAATAAGATCCATAAAGATACCCACAAATATCACATTTATCAAAAAACAGTTACGATAATAAATTTTATTCGCAATGGTAACTGTCACATAAAACCACCGCTGTAGGCTCACACATCGATACATCGATATCTTCTGCGCTAGTTAAGTAGGCAATAGAAGCCGTATTAGGCTAACTGTCCTGGGTCATGGGTTCATAACAAAATAAATTGACAGTCATAGGGACTGCCGATAGAAGTGAAAACTTATAACTCAGAATTTGATAGCACATTTTGGACACTGCGCGGGTGAGACCGAAGTACGCTACTAGTCTGGAATAAAAAAATCTTTAGTTTAAATGATAAATGAGTCGTCTAAGCATGGCCATCTAGAAATGCTAACGCATTTCTTTTTGTTACAATTTTACCAAAGCCCGGTCTGTCATGCGTCCCGAGAATGTGTCGAGTTCACTCAAAGATTTCTTTCATTTACGAACGTGACGATGAGCTTCATTTATAGGCCACGAAAAATCTGTGTGTGGTGCGCCAAAGAAATTTTTCACTTCAAAAACATTATTAACTTCAGTTAATAGCTTCGACTAATCTATCTGAATAGGGAGCTACCCGCAAACCAACTATACTCAAAATTACACGCCCCATTATCTTTTAATCCTGCAAATCGAGCGTGAGAACAGATATGATTCAGATGTCAGAAGCGCCCTGTACGACCCTTCGAACAAGATCCTATCCATGCCTCCGAACAAGTGCAAAATTCACTTCTCTGTACGCGTTACTGATTATGGGAATCACGCTTCACTTTCAATCACAAAATGTCTTTACTTTCATCTTCTTTCTCAACCAACATTAGAACCAATCCTTTACATTTCAGAGCTCAATTTTCAAGCATCAAATTTATAGCAGCAATTACGTGTCTCAGATCATTAACGTCACATGAATCGCTCGCAAGAAAAATGATTCCAAATTCTATGGCAACTGCAATTGAGTCGCGTTTACAATGTTTGGAGGAGCTAATATCAAGTGTGGTAATCCCTGGGGTCACAAAGCTTTGTGGGGTCCAGATGGACTTTATGAGGTTCACTTGTCGGGGATTAAAAAAACCGTGTTATTGTGTGGAGGGGAAATTTTACGAGTTAATAAAATAGGGATGGAAATTGTCGAGAATCGTGATCTAATATTCTATTGTTGTTGTCTGTACCATTGTTATTGTTGGCGTGAGTGTATTGTTGTCGTAATGGCACTTGACTGTTTGTCAGTTTGTTTTGTTTGATTTTTATTGCAAAGTCAGGTTGACTTTGACCTTTTCTGTCTTCGTTAGGTAAGTAGGTCGTGGAATTGACCTATATCCTGTAGCTGTCAGTTTGACACGAAATGGTTGGACCTACCGTATCATATGGGGATTGGTTGGAAAAAACTTTACAAACAAATGGATGGAACAAGGTAACCATTCCGCTTACAAGGTTACCATTTGGTCGCTTGCCGTTTTTAAACAACAAGTAAATCAAATCTGTCACAACAAAGTTTTCATATACTGCGTATAGGTATAGTCAGAAAAAACGCTTTACACCGAGTCTGGTCGTTCTTGCCTTGTCGCTCTTGTGGAAGTGTCATACTTTTGTCATTTTTTTTTAAATAAAGAGTTACGAGACGAGCAGGACATGTGCCTGATGGTAAGCAACATGCCTGCCACATAACAGCACAGTGACACACAGCTATTGGAACATGAAGAGTCCAAATCATTACCTAGCACTGCACTGCTCTTGTCACCCAGAGATCTAAGTTGTTATATCTTTAATGTCGCGGCACATTACTTTGTTTCCATAGCTAACATACACCTCATCTGCTTACGATTAATACAAAGGAACCGTGCAGAAAAACCTGGTCTACTTATTCTTTATCTAAGGTCACAATAATCTCTTAGTTGAAGATGATACTTCTTTAAATCGTACAAGTACAATATCTATTCCGTAAATCTCCATAAGTCAAACATGATATTTATGTATCAACTGACGGCCCGTTCTGGCTTCGCTCAGATATTGTCATACAAATGTCATTATTCGATATGAAAACAATTATATCTCTCTAGGTGGAGCAAATAAAACATAAATGCCAAGTTTTGTGAATATCAGTTGACTTGTTGAAGAGTTCACTGGGAACAAACTTCATGAGACTAGATTTTTACACATTAAGATATACTAATGCATTGCCATTCAGCGTGGTAATGCCGCCAGCATGCTGGGTACGCTTCCGATTGGTAGTGGGCTTGAACATCTTGATTATCTGTAGACCTTCATTGGTCTATGGATAATTCAGGTGTGCTTAGTGTAAGTAGTTGTTAGGTATGTAGCGTAGTGTAGTTCTCATTGTATTTTAGTTTTGATAAAGGCTCTGCCTCATTAAAAAGATATACTAATCAGCTATAATATTCATATTTATGTACTTATCAATTTATAGGATATTTTTTTTTATTTTATTAGTGCCTGCTATAGTTTATTTTGATTTTTTTATGGTACATATTTTTATGGTTATAGTAGAGAGACGGGACAAGCGAGACATGAGACTGCTGCTAAGCAACACACCTGTCCATAACTGCAACCAGCGTAAAAGTATCTTCCACTCCTTAATTGTACTTTGCCGTCTTCGTATTCTTCATCTCTCTTTTTCTCTCCTACCTGTCTGCCTGCTTGGAAGCGATCCTTTTAGCTCTTAGCTAAGACACTAAGACGCTCTTAGCTCTAACGCTACTTTATTCTTAAAGATTTGTATATTTTGTTGTCAAATTAAATGCAACGAAAAGTTAATCTATGTGCCAAATCAAACGTAGCTGTTAAAGTTTTCTCATTTGAATTAATTTTGAAAACATGACACTTTCTCGAAATGATTTTATCAATTAAAAATATAAATTATATCCAAATTAGTGATAATGGATCTATTTTCATTTGATAGTCTGTGACGAAAGCGTGGGAGCGTATAATATTCCTATAACGGATTCCACACATTTATGGTGCGTCTCCTGAGGATACCACTATTTTGAGGGATTCGCGAATCGGCCAGTTTATGTAGACCTTTTGGAACTTTTGATCAGTTTATGTTATTTAATAAATAACACAAAATGTAAATATAAAGAAATCTATGTTTAGATATTGTTGCGTTGCATAAATATTATATACATTTTAATGGTTTTCTCTGGATTTTTTGAGTTGTGACCATAATTGAAATTGGTGTGAAATAAAGTGATAAACGCTTATTGTTGTAATGGAATTGTTTAGTGTGTTTTATACATAAGAATGTATGGTTTCAAATGGACCTAGTAATTTGTACATTTCAACACAAAATATAGTTTAAAATTACTTTGTAACGAATTTTTTTATAGCGTGAACATGCATGCGCTATAGAAAATAATGTTAGAGGCAGCGTTTCTGCTCTTCTGTAATCTGGCAACTCTTGAACGAAGATTGAATAGGAGCCAGTATATCTTACATCTTGTGTATGTACCCTGTTTTGCTTGGTAAGTCAAGATCAACGGTAGGTCATCTATCTATATATATAAAAATCAATGCCACTTTTCGTTGTTAGTGAACTCCTCCTAAACGGCTGAACCGATTTTAATTAATTTTTCTGTATGTGTTTGGGTAGGGCCCTCCATGGTTTAGATTCACAAATCAGCCCGGCAGATGGCGCTGCAGTTGGTATCTAGGTTATTATCCGAGCGAAGCTGGAACGGGCCGCTAGTTCAGTATTAAATAATAATAAACAAAAATGCGTATTATATAAAAAGCTTGTTATCTATGTATATTTAAATGGATCGCTGTTCGTTAGTCCCGCGAAAACTCGAGAATGGCTGGACTGATTTGGCAGATTTTTGTTTTGAGTTATTATATTTGTATGCGTCCAGGGAAGGTTTAAAAGGTGGAACGAAGTTAGCCGGGTCAGCTAGTTATTAATATTAGGTACTAGCTGTAATACATAATGTATCTATTGTGTGTAATGTTCAATGTACAGGTGACGTCGGTGCCAAATATTAGTCGTACCTCGTCTAGTCGTAACTCAGAAACATGCATGACAACGTTGCTAAAGATAATCAAATGCACAGTTTACGATTCTATAAACGATAAACAGACAAACATTCATTTTTAAATAGGTATAAGTACAGATATGTCTTTGATTAAGTGCCAGCTACCATGCCTCTCTATAAATTTCCTCTTTAGCCGTCACTTCAATGGATTGACCGTGGAGGTTCTTTGTATATCGGTTTGGTTTCGTGTACTATGATAGTTTACAGATTCGCACGAATATCTGATGTCGGGAGCAACTGAGATGAGTGCTGATAGTCGCTCGGAAGGGTCAAAAGGATCAGGGGTTAATTATTTTGTTCACAGCAAATCAGAATTGTAGTACGTAAAGTTTTAAATTTAAAAGAGCGAAATGGTATTCAAGCGCTAACCTACTCGTAACAATAATAAGTTCAAACAAAAAATGGATAGTCGGGACTGATTGATTGTTTTTAGGGTTCCGTACCCAAAGGGTACTCTATTACTGAGACTTGGTTGTCCTTCCGTCCGTCTGCCACCAGGCTGTATCTCAAGAACGGTGATAGCTAGACAGTTGACATTTTCACAGATAATGTGTTTCTATTGCCGCTATTACAAGAAATACTAATTATAAAATAAAATAAATATTTATGGCGGACTCCCACAAAAACTTGATTTTTACCGTTTCTTGCTCCATTAGTCCGTCCCTAGCAAACTAAATGGCGCCACTAGAAGACTAAAACGCGCTATCGAATTCGTCGATAGAACCATGACGTAAAAATGTAAATTTTAGTAAAGCTTTTTGGTTGAACGCCTGTCCGCGGAAACTGCTATAGTCTATGTATACGGAATTCGTTTTTTTTTAAAATAAAAAGTGACGAGACGAGCAGGACATGTTCCTGATGGTAAGCAAAATGCCTGCCGCATAACAGCACAGTGACACAGCTAATGGAACATGAAAAGTCCAAATCATTACCTATTAGCACTGCACTGCGCTCGTCACTCAGACATAACCGTGGACCGTGAGATTGGGGACCGTGTCACCTCCGTCCGTGGGGAAGCACCTGTACACAGAAACCCCCCACACGTGGTCCCTGGGTGGTGCAAATCGGGTGACAAAAACACCGGTGGTAGGCTTTGGCCGTGGCTGGTGACCACCCGCCAGACTGAGTCGTGCCGCCAAGCGGCCTAGCCGTGTTCCGGCATGAAGTCTGGTGACGCCGTTAGGGAAAACGGGTCAGAACAGTTGCTGCATAACTGCAAGACCAGATAGTTGCACACCAATACTTTACATCGGGAAGCTAGTCATGGAGGGTAGCGGGATCCGAGGCACGGTTTTTGCCGCTACCGACCGCAGATAGTTGGGGGCCCAAGTAGTGAGCTAGCCACTCATGAAAGGCTGCCCCGCCATCTAGCGAAAAATCCCGGGATGCGCTATCCTGCCGGTTGGCGACCGGATGACAAGGCCAGATAGACATCTCCGGGGGGGCTCGGGCGTCCCCGCAGTCTCCAGACTAGTTTCCCATTGGTGTATTTGTGTTGTGTGCTGTGACCGTTGGTTGGCAGTGTGCAGCCTCGTTCTACTTCCGTTTTCCCACCGAAAATCACTCTCAAAATAAAACCATGAAAAGTAAACACAGAAACAAAGTAAAACAGCGGCTGCACTCCTTGTCTCTCAAAGTGCACCTCACTAATATTCGAGGTCTGCACTCTAATATCACCCCAGTCCACCATCACCTCGAGACTGAGCAGCCGTCACTCTTGTTTCTTACGGAGACGCAGATAGGATGTCCGTCGGACGTGGCGTACCTAACCTATCCAGGGTATACCTTGGAGCACAACTTCAAGCCGCGTGCTGGAGTGTGCCTGTACGCCCGTGACGATATCTGCTGTCAGCGTCTCCGTAATCTAGAGGACACCAGGTTCTCTGTTCTATTGCACTTGCAGTCTCCCTGGATATCTCGAAGGCTTTTGACAGGGTTTGGCATGATGGCCTTGAGGCAGTCTCTGAATGGGGCGAAACCAATCTGGCCAAGTTTAATGAAGGAAAGACGCAGGCGTGTCTGCTCTCCGCAAAAAGGAGTCAATTTCTACAGACTTCTACTTTTCGAGGTGTATCCGTGCCGGTTACTGATCATCTTGAGCTTTTGGGTGTTACCCTGACATCTACACTCAACTTTGGTTCATATATCGAGTCCAAGGCTAAATTAGCTGCCAAAAAACTAGGTGTCCTCTCAAAGGTGCGAAAGTACTTCAAGTCTGAACAATTGCTTTTATTATATAAAGCACAGATTCGCTCTTGTATGGGGTACTGTTCGCACCTTTGGGATGGATCGGCTAAGTATCAGCTTGAGGCTCTGGAATCGATCGAGCGGCGGGCTAAAAGGCTCATAGGCAATAACACTCTTGTGCGAAAAAGACTGCAAACTCTTGAACATCGCCGAAAAATTGCTAGCTTATCGGTTTATTATCGGATACACTTCGGAGAGTGTGCATCTGATCTGCATGATCTAATACCACCTAGCCCTTTTTTCTATCGGACTTCTCGTAACTCGAAGAAGCGGCATCGTTTCATGGTTGATGTTACAAAGACACGAACAAAGAGGTTTGACTCTACTTTTGTGATAAGAACGTCTCGACTGTGGAATGAGTTGCCTGAGTGGGTTTTTCCCGATGGTTATAATCTTGGTGTCTTCAAATCGAGAGTGAATCGGTTTCTTCTAGGTAAGCACGCTCCATCTTAGACCGCATCGTCGCTTAACATCAGGCGAGATGGTGGTCAAGTGTAAACCTATACATGTAAAAAAAAAAAAAAAAAAAACGATGTTTTATCCCTGTGCTCAGTAATTTCTCCGGAAACATTACCTTTCAAAACGTAACACAGTAATGACAATAAATACTTAACCACATTACTACTTCGCGATAGAATAACTAGCAAAGGTGTGGTACTTCCCCAAGCGGACTCCACAAATAGTCCTATGGCTTCAGAAATATGCAATGTAGAAGATTCTATTGTAGGTATTTATTTATTTCAAAGAAGAAAAAACATCAAGTTGACGTTATATTAGACGATAGACGGCAACTAATACCAAATAACTAAAATTTAACATAACCACACGACTTTGTCAATCTCATTATTTTAATCGGATCGAATTAAAGACAAGCCCTCCTTAAAAGTTGTTTTTAAGTTATTTTGACGGATCGCGTGACGATCTCACAAATTAGTTCCCAAATTGTCCGTAAGGGCGAGTAGTCCACGGGAATCGCGAGTTTTTTTTAATCAGTGTCGAGCAATCTAAAGTTTTTGGGAAGTATAGGTAGATCGACGAGCATCGGTCGTGGTTACGATTTCCACGATGGACTAATCTTTTAGTGACGAATAATGGAGTTTGTTTCTTTGTTTGTAGTTATGTATTTACATGTATGTATTTATAATTATGCCAATATTTTTTCTGCTATCTGGTACCCATAGTACAAGCTTTGCATAAACTTAAATAGAGTTGCTTGAAAAATTAAACAACAAGCGTCTAACACAGACGTTCGCGCGAACCCATAAGATTTCCCAAAAAAGTGCACAACGCGGCTAAAGAAGTTTTCATTTCCACCTAAGAAAACAAACAAAGAACAGTTGAAAAAAACGGTTGTATGTAAAGTCGGTTTACTGACGATAGTTGAACGTGACAACTTCAACTACGCCTTAGAGCGAGGTAACGCCGCATGACGTCATGCGGCGAGGTAACGGCGGTAACGGTGCATGACGTCATGTTTTTTTGTGCGTGCAGCCGGCTTCATCGAATTATAAGACGTTGTCACGTCAAAAATTACCCCACACTTAAATATCAATCAAAGATGTAGGCTACTTCAAATCCCAAAAATTCTATCACAATGAGAGCAGTTGAATTACTTATCGTTTGTTGGAAAGATCCAACAAACAATAAGTAAGTACAATGACCGATTCTGTTCAAACTCACTATACGGTTATTAACATGACAAAATTGTCATAAACATTTTGTGAACGATTTGAACGACACGGCCTGCAGTTACCGTCACGAACCCAAAGCCCTTGTTTTTATTTAATAAGCCTCATTTTGGTACAAATACGCGTATTAAGATGTTTTAAAATAAGGACACATTTTTTTTTCAATAATAGGCTCGACTTGACCGCTGCCTCCTCTGATGTAACTCATCTTTTCATTTTGTGATGTTTCTTTTCGTTGCATGGGATTTTTTAAAGTGTAATGTTCGTTTGAACTTTTTGGTTGGAGGAAATCTAATGGGTTTGCCTCACCGATATTCTAATATTACCTTTTTCCTGTGGCTTCGCTCGCGTTTTGTAAGTCGTTACCATAAAGCTAAACCGTTAATATGAAAATTTTATCCCCTATATGTACAACGAATAAAAAGTTTCATACAATATTTTATCCCCTATTTCACCCCCTTGGGGGTAGAATTTTGATAAATCCTTCCTTAGATCATACAAAGTAGTTCGCACCCGTATAGGGTGCGAAATTTTAAGGGTTGCCCTGTGCATTTATCTAAAACTTCTATCTCCTATTTTACCCACTTAGGGGTTGAATATCGCAAAACCGCGTCTTAGCGAGCGCCCACGTGCTAAAACGCACCTCTGTGCAAAATTTCAGACTCATGGTATTTGTAGTTTCTTAGATTTCGTGATTTTTTGTGATTTTTCGTGACCTTTCGCTTTTAAATAATATAAAGTAAAGTAAAGTAAAGTAATTATTTATTTGCGTAGCATGGGTACATTTATGGATGACATGGTTATAGAAAGTAGTTCGCCATACACTGCCTTTCGGCATGCAAAAAACAACAAATGGAAAAAAACAACTGAATCTACAACATTTCAACAAATTACAATATAAAACACAAATAATATGTAGTGAAACTAAATTTAGAATTGAAAATAAAGTAAATATTTCACTAGTCACAATCAAACAATCATGTCAATGTCAAAGTTTTTTTTTTTTTTTTAGCAGAAGCGGCATAAAGCTTACCATACACAGTCAAACTTATCGTTAATATGTTTGTTACATTTTGATATTTGCCCATAACCGACAAATAATTAAATCATTTTTTCACAATATTATAAAATACAAAATAAATGTTTTATTACAAAATACAAAATCAATGTCAGTAATATTATAAAATACAAAATAAATGTCAGTAATGTCAGTTCCAATATTTGATTAATTCTATACATACAACATAATAGACGTAACATTAGAAGAAAATAAAACATGTCAATTAATTATTACAATAATATACTTGGTCAATTTAGTTAGGTATTAAAAATAGTTAACGTTAAAATTTATCTGATAAATACTCACGAATTGAGTAGTATGACTTTTCTAATAAAATGCACTTCAATTTATACCTGAATGCATTATTTTCCTCCAGTGTAACCAACTCTTTTGGCAGGTGATTATATATCATTGGCGCCATGCATAGTGCGCTATTAGCAAGTAATGTAGTATTTCTTACGGGTTCGTTGAGTTTATAATAATTTCGAGCACTTTTGAAACTTTTAAATAAGTTTAAATTTTTGCGCACAAACATTGCACACTCATATATATACAGAGAGGGCACTGTTAAAATTTTCAGACTTTTAAAATGAGGTTTGCAACTTTCTCTTCGTTTTATTTTGCAGATGGCCCTTACACACTTTTTTTGCGCTCTAAATATAGTTAATTTGTTTGGGCTATTCCCCCAAAACATAATTCCATACCTAAGTAGCGATGAGATATAACCATTATACGCTGTCAGCATAGTAGACTGGTTCACAGTTTTTGAGAGTAAATAGAGCCCATATGAGCATTTGCTTAACTTTGCCCTTACGTTTTCTACATGGTGCTTCCAATTTAAGCAGCAATCCACAGTCAGGCCCAAAAACTTAGTGATATCCACAGTGTCAATTATATTACCAGAATAAGAAATGTCAAGATTACGCAATTTCTGAAGTCTATTTCTGAATAACATTATTTTTGTTTTACTTAGGTTTAATGTCAGATTATTTAGAGTTAACCAATTTATAATGTTACAAAGCGTGTCGTTTATATCTTTTTGAATGCAAGCACTATCTTTGCCAGTGAATAATATAGTGCTGTCATCTGCAAACAGAACCATAGAATTTTTTGTGGCCTTAGGAAGATCATTGATATAAATGATAAAAAGTAGTGGCCCAAGAACACTGCCTTGTGGAACACCACACTTAACAGTTTCATATTTTGAGTTATGTTTAACTTCTTGCTTTAATTTTGGACAAACATAGCTTATTTGTGTAGATTGCTGACGATTTGTCAAATAAGACTCAACAAGGTTATTTATAGTTCCTCTTACACCATAAGAATTCAATTTGCTTAGTAATATTTCATGATCCACACTGTCAAAAGCCTTTGTTAAGTCCATGTATAAAGCACAAACAGGCACTTTTGTATCCACACTTGTCAGGACAGTATTTAAAAAATTGTATATTGCAAGGTTAATGGTTTTTCTCTTTCGAAAGCCAATTTGCTCTTTTGCAAATAGGTTTTTTTGCTCAAAATAATTATAAATACTATTATAAATGACCCTTTCAAATACTTTCGACAAAACAGGGACTAAAGCTATCGGTCTATAGCAATTTATGTCATCTTTGTCTTTATTTTTGAACAATGGTTTTATTATAGTCTTTTTTAACTTTTCAGGAAAGACACCATTTGTTATACATAAATTTGTAATGTAGCTTAGCACTGGTGATATATTTACCGATACACTTTTTAGAACCTGGGTACTTATGTCGTCATAGCCTGTACTATTTGTATTTTTTAAACCCATTATGATTTTATAAATATCTTCTGGTAATGTGGGGGGCATAAATAGTGATCCGTTGATATTACCATTTGACGGGTAATGTACAGTTCTGGTTAGTTTTGGTACCTGATTAATAAAACAACCATTAAAAAGACTTGCTACAGTACTGGGTTCTTTTATCAATTCACCATTAATGTTTAGCTTTATAGGTTCTTTAGGAATATTGTGTTTAGTTCCATTAATTATTTTCCACATTGCTTTACATTTATTGGTAGCATTTTTTATATTATAATCATTTTGTGACTTCTGCGTGAGTTTTATAATGCGGTTTAATCTAAGTGACAAATCTTTGAAATTAAGTTTGTTTTCCTGGGTTCTGTTTTTGCGATATTGCCATAATAATACTCTTTTCCTCTTACAGCAAGTTTTTATACCAGTTGTAAGCCATTTTGGTTTTTGTCGAGAGGTAATTTTTATTCTATGTATGGGAAAACACATATCGTAAAATAATTTTAATTCGTCATGAAAATCATTAAAAGCTACGTTAGGGTCACTTTGGTCAAAAATATTAGAAAAGGAGATGGAGTTCAAGCATTCCTTGAATTTATTAATATTATCTCGACAGTAGTCACGTCTCTCAATGTACCAGTGTTTAATATTGTAAGTCGGTTTAACAGGAAAGGTTAGTAATTGACCTGAGTGATCAGATAAAGCAAGTTCTAGAACGCGCCCTTTACATTTTCGTATGTTACACAGAATGTTATCAAGACATTTGCCACTAACTACTCTGGTAGGCTCGTTTACTATAAATTTTAAATTGTAATTGCTAGCTACTTGTTTAAATTCATCAACTAAATTATTCGATTGCAACATATCGATATTAAAGTCACCACATAAGATAACTTTTTTAGTGCTTAAGGCATTCTCTTCTAGTACAGCATTCAAGTTCTCAAAGAAAGTATTGTAGTGTCGTCTTAAGTTTCGTGGTGGTCTGTAAACACAAAGAATAATGATTTTTTGATCAACCAGTTCTATCCCAGAACATTCAAAAACTGTTTCAACATTGTATTTTTGAATTCCTCTTAGTTGTTTAAAACGGTGAGTATTACGCACTAAAATACAGGAACCACCGCGTCTAGTCTTTCTACAATAAGAGGAGCCAAGATTGAAATTTGGTATGTTAATAAATTTTTTGTCGATATTCTTCATATTGTGTTCAGAAATACATATTATATCCAACTTAATATTATCATTCTCTAGAATTTCCAAATTAGTAGTTACCAAGTCAGATTTACTTAACAATCCATCTATATTTTGATGAAAGAGGTGTAACTCATTGGTAACGAAAAAGCTGATTTGTTTCATTGGTATTGGCAATCTCATCACCATCCTGAAGTGACTGGAAATATGTTTGTGTACCTGTATCGCATTTATTTTTTACACTTTGGGCATTGTCTGTTTGTGTACTTATCTCTCTAATGTTCAGTGTTTGTATATTTCCAAATTTTTTAAAGTCATTCATTTCAATTTGAAAGTCAATGAAGTTATTCTTGTACGATATATGTAAAATTTCTTTTAGCACGCTTCTACATACATTTATACAAAACTGACGTTTTGATGGTCGAAATTTACTGTACGACATATTCACAAATGTTGCATTATCATATCGATTACATATAAATTCCAACTCGCCATTCAGTTTTTGTTCTCGGAGATGTTTGTTAAACGGTATCTCCGGTATTATTACATTCACATTTTTGACTGATTTTAACCACGAATGCAAGGTTGATTGGAATTCATATGGAATAGTATCGTTAGTGCCAGCTAATAAAACTATGGAATCGTTTTTGGTGTATTTCACTGCAACTGCTTGGCTTATGACGTCACTGAGCCGAGCTCCGGGTTTCCATACACACTTCACCACATATTCATCACCTAACAACTTTTGTAGTGTTTGTTGAATGTATTTTCCTTGATCATCAGCAAGAATTAGTATTTTTTTCTTGTTTTCACAACATTGTAAATTGCCTTTTTGTTGTATGTTTTTTTGAGTTTGTGGAGGTTTACTGCTTTGTTCCGACTTTTGGGCTATCAGTTTGTCTATTGTAGATTTTTCATTATTTACTGTAGTAGCATTGTATGTTATATTTTCTTTTTCCATGTTTGCATTGTTTACACTTGTACTTGTATTGAGCTTACTGTATGTTTCTGGACTACGCTTATCATAAACAGATGTGGAAGTTTGTGTTTTATTATCACATGTTATCCCTGTTTCTGGAGTGAATATATGTTTTAATGTTTGTGTTGGTATTGAAATTGTTGTTGATTTAGGTGTAATGGGCGTTTCTATGTCAGATAACACTTCAGTATGTGGGTTATTTGCGTCTATATGGATGACGGCGTAACGTCGGAGCGAGATATATACCGGATCCCTCCAGTTGGATCATACATTCGGCTACTTAAGGCGCTAGGCGATGAGCGTAGTTGATTTGAACTCTTCTTATTCAAAACATTACGTTACCGTTGCTTACCATGTGGCACCCGAAATGACAAACGTCACTTTAAAAAAAAAACACCACAAATGTTACGTACGATCTGTCATCACAAGTGCCTTCAGACTAGACTGCACCACCAATCATTACAGTTCAAAATTAGCACCACTCTCGTAATTCTCCACAAATAAAACGTAACATGTACACTGGAAACGTAGATCAACAATGTCGCCAGAAGACTTCAATGGTGGCAACCTCCATCATTTGGACAGATGCTGAATATTCGATGGCAAGACAGAGGGTCAGCTCCTGTCATACGTCAAACTCCAATTTAACTTTAAATTTACTCCATATTACATTTTTCCTTTTTGGGGGAGAATAAAAGCAATGTCGAGTCCGGGTGAGGAAGGCGATTTTTTAAAATGCTGGTCGATTAAATATTTAGGGGCATTGATTTGTGTAGAGGTCTAGGTTAAGTGTGTTGGTTTGTTTGCATTGTGATACCTGTGACTTTGTCTGTCCCTCTCTAAATAATAACAAATAAATAATGGTGGATACTTCACACATCACCATCTGACCCCATAATGTTCCAAAGACTAATTTTGACAGACACAGAGACAAAAACTCTATACTATGCAAACTAGAAAAAAAATTGGCAGCCATAGGAACTGACGATAACAGTGAAAACTTATAACTCAAAATTTAATAGCTTACTGCAGAAACTACAAGGGTGGAATCTCGGCGGGCGGAAAAACTGGCGTGCCCATGAGCACGGCCATCTAGAAATGCTGACGCATTACAAGGTGGCCAATGGCCATGGTCCGTAGTTTACCCGAAGACTTCTTACCATTCCTGAGGTGCCGAGAATTCAATTCACAGCCCACGAAAAATCTAGCTATGCCGCGCCAAAAGATGTTTTCCCTTCAAAAATACTTATACACAACAATTTTACGTATCATAATTATAACTAGGTGGAAGTCTCAATCGTTGTACTTCTAATATTATTAACGCAAAACTTTGTATGGATGAAAATGTCGCCGTTAAATTGCAAATACAGGCAGTTTATAATAAAAAGCGTGAGATATAAGCCTTCGGTAGATTAGGCTAGTTTACAATCTACCATCATTAGATTGCAAACTGACGGTTTTTACAATTTACAGTGACAGATGTACATCCGTCCAATAATATTTGTTGCTCTTTAATGCAAAACTATTTAATGGATCAGGATTAAAATTGCCATAAAGCTGTAAGTTTATCGTTTCTTTATCGGATTCATTTCGGAGAGTTGGCTATTTTGCTGTCGGACTACACGAAGTTCACAAAAGCGACATCGTTTCATGTTTCAAAGACTCGGGCAAAGAGGTTCGACTCCAATTGCGTAATAATAACATTTGAACTGGAATTCGTCGCGTGAATGAGTATTCCCTGATGGATATGACCTAGTTGTATTCAAGTCGCGAATGGATTGATTTCTTCTAAGCACGCTCCATTATCAGCTGAGACGAGATCGCAACCGCGAACCATATCTATACCTATTGCCAATATTATCGATATCGATTTAAAGATATTTTCTCTGAAATTTGTTTTTTCAATCGACTTCAATTTAAAATTAAATTCAGACACCTGACCAAATTTCATAAGAATCTATCACTATGTCATCGAAATACATGAAAGAAAATCTTAGTTTTTTGTTACTATTTCAAAAACCGCACCGCCAATTTCAATATAATACAATTTGCAACTTCTAAGCTACGATACCAAATAAAAAAAGACATCAAAATCAATGCACAATTGACGGCATTACCCACAAAAATAAAAAAAGACAACCCAATTGAGAACCTCCTATTCTTTTGAAGTCTGTTAAAAAGAGATAGATAATATTTATAGTAGGATAAGTTACTCAGATTACTTTCTATTGCAAGAAAATTATGATAACGAAATTCACGCCCTATATCGTGGGGGCTTTTTTTAGGTTTTTTTTTAAATGAGTGTGTGAATATTCTGTATTGTTCACATTTACAAACAATTTAGAAAAACAGTAAGGCTAGTGAAACAACTGGTGACCTTATCATTGGAAGCGACTTCTTCCAGGCAACCTTGGAATAGACAAAAATTCACAACTTTAACAGTATGTAACTATTTTATGTCGATTCTTCGGCGCAAAACAATTTAACACCGTTCATTACCATCAATAACATGTATAAAGGGAAGTTTACCGTGTCTGGTGGCTGTATCAAAATTGATTGTATCCATTTGTCGCAGATACCCACACCTCCATGGACTAATGAGTTCGGCGGAACTGGGATTACAAGGATCTGGGAAGATTTTGGAGAAGGTAATTAACTCAAAATAGATGCAATGCTAATTTTGCTGAGCGTCTCAAACGGCGCATATAGGCGCAAACTTTGGTATGTAACCACTTGGTTACACATTTGGAAAATTTAACGTTGAGACATTGGGCCCATATCTTGGCCCAACTTATTTTAAAAACCCTCTCTGAACGCTTGGTCGAAGCGACACGTTACCAAAATGCTGGCGTTTATTTAGCCCAACGTCGTATCATGGCCTTTCAGCGTGGTAATGCCGCCAATATACTGAACACGCTTCCAACTGGTAGTGGGCTGGTAGTATCTTTAGACCTTCTTGGTTCTCTTAATTATCTTTAGACTTTGGTCTACGGATAATTCATATGCTTGGTGAAAGTAAGCTAGTTAGTTATGCATGTAGTAAGGCGTAGTTCTCATTATAATTTAGTTTTGTTAGTAAAGGCTCGTAAAATAGCTGGCTAGCTTAGACTTTAGCACGTGGGTTGTCAAGGCATATAATAGGCCTACTAATACCTACTCGTATTAGAGAGACGTACTTCTTAGCATTCCATGGATTCACCGTGCGGGTGCCGGGTCCATCGTGTGGCAGAGAGAGAAATCTCGAATAGACCCCAAGACTTGTGACTCGGGCTGTAGGTTTAAAAGGGGCCCCTTACATTGACGTACATCAACACTCACCTTCACTACTCGTATTTCTCTCCCTGCCCAGCCAAATCCGATATGATCCTACTAGTGCAGCTTTAGATACTCGTTCTAGTATAGAACTTACTGCACTTCTGGACAATCCAAGGTCTTTAAGCAGGTTATAGAGAGATTTTGCTGGTATACCTCTCGCTCCTACTTCTACAGCGTATAAATTAACTACATAGCCATTTTTTGTTAATTCATTTTGTAGGTCGTAATACTTATTTTGTTTCATCACGTGGTCTTTAGGTATATTAGTTTCCCACGGTACGGTAAGTTCTACCAGGACTATGCGTTTCGTAGCCCTAGAAAAAAGGAAAATGTCCGGTCTGGATGACGAAACACCCACATCCTCTGGGATTTTGTAGTGCTTTTCATACGTGTCCATTAAAATTGTCCAATCAGGTGCTGAACCCAGGATTGAGTAAGGCTTGTTCTTGGAGTTTGAAGTTGAGCCCTCTTTTACAAAGTTAATTTGTCTTTTGTTCATCGTCAATCCCTTTTGGGCTCTAGCTACCGAAAGGCTTACGGCTTCACGTATGATTTCAAGTACTCTGTCATGGCGCTGTGAGTAATGACCCCTATTAAGGAGCACCTTGCATCCCACCAATATGTGCCTTGCTGTACATATCGCCTCACCACAAGTATAGCAACATTTTTCAGAGGCTTTTCCCCACCTTACCAAGTTACTCTGGTCAGGGAGGGTCATTTGGAAAGCGTTCAGATAAAATTTTAATAAGGCAGGAGACCAGTCATATAGCAAGGTGCGCCACTTTAGAGCTAATGGGATACAAAACTCACCTATGGTTAACCACTCACTTTGCATTTCTAAATTCATAGCGTGCACTTTGTAACTATCATTTTCGTCTTGTTGTAGAAAGGTTTTTACCATGTCTCGGTCTTCCCTTTTCTTTCTCGCACCCAACCCAGCTGTATTTACTTGCGCACCTGCCATAAATTGTTTGTGGAATTGAAGTCTAGATTCAAGGTCCGAAGCGCTTTTGTCTTTTGGGAGAGATGCGATTAATTCGTCTTTCGACTTTCCCAAAACATGCGTTTTTGTAACTCTTAGGTGTTTGTAGAGTTCGGATGGTTTTTTTAGTTTCAGGCCAAAACTATTGTGATCCCTAAATAGAGTAGAGGGATCAGCCGGATGTGCCAATCCAAACCATGACTTCAATATCTTTATGACATTAGCATCTAATTTTGCGAGGAGGGTTTTACCGATGTCATATACTAGGAAAGGCCAAGTGAGACGTGATGTGAGATAGTTGTCATATATCCATGCTTTTTTGATATTGCTGATAGGCTGTTGGTCTACCTTACTGAGGTCATTCATGAAATTTCCAACAACTACCTCTAATGATGGTGTACGTCCTTTGTAGTCTATCTTTCTACCAAGAAATTTGAAAGGCACTGCCTCTGCTATTGTGGCAACTCTTTGGCCACTTATGGAGAGTCCCGGATCGTAAGAAGTATATTTGGTATCTCGTCTACCCAGACATAAACAATGACATTTACTTGGTTTTGCCCTCATTCCCTCCGTCCATGTACAGAACTCATCAACATCATTCAACAATTGTTGACACTGTTTGGGATTTCGTGTAAGTATTGCAAGGTCGTCCGCAAAGGCTAAAATTGACTCAGTGTACTTATTGTTGATTTTAAACCGGTAGCCCCATTTCTTCTCACGGGATATTAATTTATCTACTAGAATATTTATAACTATATTAAATACTATTGGTGATAAGCAGCACCCTTGGAATAGTCCCACATTATATTTCAGTGGTTTTGAGTATTCTTTGTTTACTGCTATAACAAATTTTAAGTGATTATAATATGAATTAATTATGTCAATAATTACAGCAGGAAAGTTATACCATTTTAGGGCAAATAACATAAGTTCATGCTGCACGGAACCAAATGCGTTCTCTAGGTCTATCCAGCAGACTGTTATTTGTCTCTCATGTGTTCTGGCATCTTTCAAACTTTCCGCTAGTAATGTATTGTGTTCCAGGCATCCAGAAATACCAGGCAAGAAGCCTTTCTGGTGGTTGGGCCTGAAATACCTATTGCTAGCCATAAATGTGGTCATTTTTGTTTGCAATATACTGAAAAAATTTTTAGAAATTGTATTGGTTAGGGCTATCGGTCTGGTGTCTTTTGGATGAGTTACTTCTTTCATTTTAGGAATCAGGACAAAAATTGCTCTTCCAAATGATTTTGGGATTTGCTTTCCTGACCAGATCTTACTGAATATATTTAAGATATGTTTACGAACTGATGGACACTTTTTATACACTATGTAAGGAATGCCATCAGGGCCTGGAGCTGATTTAGTAGTTTTCTTCTTAATTTGATAGTTTACTTCCTCTTCACTAGGTGGAGTGCTTTGAAAGTTTGTTAGAGGATCATTAGGTCTTTGGATGTTTGGTACTACGTACGAGCTCCCGCGTTTAGGCACTTCGTATGTGCTTTTAAAGTGATCGTAAATTTGCTCATTAGTCAAGATAAGCTTTCCATTTTGTTCTCTGAAAATATTTTTCGAGTATTGAAAAGGGTTTTTATCAAAGTCTACTTCGTGTTTAGCTCTGTAAAGATTATCACGATTTTTACTGATTTGTAGCGATATTCCTTGTATTAACTTAAGGATTGATCTTAGAGCCCTGGACAGTTGGTGACTTAGATGGTTGTCGCCCATGGTTTTAGCTACACGAAGACGTTTTATTAGTTCTCTTTTCTTCCTCCGCAATTTCATTTTGAACGTATTTTCCTTGTTATTTCGAGCATAATAAGTTGATGGTGGATAGTGCTCAGAGAAGTATGTATAGATGGTGTCCTGAAAAGTTTCTACTTGGCTGTTTGGGTCTTGTTTTGTACCAGGATGTTCTAACAAAATAGCCAAGTTTTCGTCATGAACTTTCCAGGTGGAATTTTTTAGGCTGGGTATGCCAAGACGTGTCCTGATGACAATGGACTCCTGGTAGTTTTCACTCGATGGTTCACCTTGGGATATATGAGGGTCAACTCTATCCATAGTGTTTGTCAAAGGACTGACCGACGGCTGTCGTGCTTCAACACCATCATGTGTCTTTAAGTGCTTTAGGTACCAGGCTCGTCTCTTGTAAATTTTCCCGCACGTAGGGCATCTCAATTCCGTATTCGCGCCAGGGTCGTCGTTATTATCAACCGGTGGACAGATCTTCCGCCCCCCCTCTCGGACTGTCCCAGGGGTATTTTTCTTTTTTGGACTTTTAGCGGATTCTTTTCCCGGGCTTGGCTTGCTAGGCCTTCACCCTCGACTGTCTTTCCAGTAGTCAGATGTCTTTCCATCCGTCAGATGTCTTTTCCACCAGCCATCTGTCTTTCCAGCGTCATCCCGTCTCTCCGGGCTGTCATTTTTGTTTGAGACGTACTTCTTAGCATTCCATGGATTCACCGTGCGGGTGCCGGGTCCATCGTGTGGCAGAGAGAGAAATCTCGAATAGAC
Source organism: Ectropis crepuscularia (assembly GCA_963693475.1). Lineage (NCBI taxonomy): Eukaryota > Metazoa > Arthropoda > Insecta > Lepidoptera > Geometridae > Ectropis > Ectropis crepuscularia. The sequence continues at coordinate 10,960,862 of OY856361.1, forward strand.
CCCAAGACTTGTGACTCGGGCTGTAGGTTTAAAAGGGGCCCCTTACATTGACGTACGTCAACACTCACCTTCACTACTCGTATTTCTCTCCCTGCCCAGCCAAATCCGATATGATCCTACTAGTGCAGCTTTAGATACTCGTTCTAGTATAGAACTTACTGCACTTCTGGACAATCCAAGGTCTTTAAGCAGGTTATAGAGAGATTTTGCTGGTATACCTCTCGCTCCTACTTCTACAGCGTATAAATTAACTACATAGCCATTTTTTGTTAATTCATTTTGTAGGTCGTAATACTTATTTTGTTTCATCACGTGGTCTTTAGGTATATTAGTTTCCCACGGTACGGTAAGTTCTACCAGGACTATGCGTTTCGTAGCCCTAGAAAAAAGGAAAATGTCCGGTCTGGATGACGAAACACCCACATCCTCTGGGATTTTGTAGTGCTTTTCATACGTGTCCATTAAAATTGTCCAATCAGGTGCTGAACCCAGGATTGAGTAAGGCTTGTTCTTGGAGTTTGAAGTTGAGCCCTCTTTTACAAAGTTAATTTGTCTTTTGTTCATCGTCAATCCCTTTTGGGCTCTAGCTACCGAAAGGCTTACGGCTTCACGTATGATTTCAAGTACTCTGTCATGGCGCTGTGAGTAATGACCCCTATTAAGGAGCACCTTGCATCCCACCAATATGTGCCTTGCTGTACATATCGCCTCACCACAAGTATAGCAACTTTAGCAACAACAAAATTAAGTACCGATTTTAAACGAAAAAAGCTGGTTATTCAATTCACCGTTTAATTTTTTTTTGCATTGACCAAATGACAAACATTTTTGATTTTGCCATTTTAATTCTAAAGGAACAATTTTATGCCCTCGTGTAAAATACTGGACATAAAAAGGTGTCTTTCTTTTCTATTTAAATTCACTTACCACCTTGGTTCCTCGTCGGAGCTTCATGTTCTAGCCCAAATTGCAACCGAGCCGGGATTATATTTGATGCGGCGCTAATCATTCTCACTTGTGCACTAATTGCTTTCCGCGCCGGTCCTAACAGCCACATCCATTATATTATACGTTATCTGATTTAGACTGGTCTGAGATGTATAGATGAAAAATTTCTTATTGTGATACAAACATACTATTTTTGTGATACATTTTTGATCGTAGTGCCACAAATGTCGTCTTGTTGCTGAGAAAAATTTCTTCCTAGTATAAGCGGCCTAAAGTAGAACCTTTTACATACGAGCATTGCGAAGGAAGCGGTTTATTAAATCATTAGCAACGAAAGAAATAAAGAAACCTGCGGGCGTTACTACGCCACCTATCGATAATTGTTCGTACCAATTCAGATTTAGAACAAATTTGGTAAGCTTAAGTTATAATGACGCAACCTTAAAAGATAGCCACATGCTCTCACGGACTTCGGCGCACGTCAGCGCCCGAAGTTCTCAAAAAGGAATACTTTTTCTCGTTTTTGTTACATTCTTCATTCATGCTCCGCTCCTACTTATAGTAGCGTAATGTTATACTATAGCCTATTTACTATAGCCTTTCTCGATAAATGAGCTATCCAACAGAGAAACAATCAATTCGGACCAGTCATAGCATTCAAACAAACTTTTCAGCTTTATGATATTAGTAGGTATAAATACTAATACATTTCTACAAAATCATAAAATACCGAGTAGTGTCAGTAGTCCCGCGCTTCTACCGCCTAACTAAATCGGCTATCGCTTTGCTAATGCTGTCTCTATCATTTCAAGCGAAAAGAAAAGAGAGAGAAACATCAAAGCGATGACATTTTTCGTTCGGCGGTAGACCCCCGTGGGTCTACCGCCTAACGAAAAACGCTTTGATGCTTTGGCATTGCCGTCTCTTTCATTTCAAGCGAGAAGAAATGAGACAGCAACGTCAAAGCGTCAAAGCGTTTTTCCGAACGAAAAATATCATCGCTTTGATGTTTCTCTCTCTTTTCTTTTCGCTTGAAATGGTAGAAACAGCATGGGCTGATGCAATGATAGAGGCAGCAGAACCAGGGCTGGTTGTTAGTTCGGTTAACCGAACTACTGCAACTGTGCTTACACGCGTAAAACCACGGAGCGTGGTTAGTTTATACCTAATATCAGTAGGATATTACTAAATTTACCTGTACGAAATTAGGAATAAAGTAAAGTTGAGAATATTCATCAACAAAAATTAGTAAGTAATGTCTGTAGGTTTGACAAAGAGAGAGACGTACTTCTTAGCATTCCATGGATTCACCGTGCGGGTGCCGGGTCCATCGTGTGGCAGAGAGAGAAATCACGAGTAGACCCCGAGACTTGTGACTCGGGCTGTAGGTTTAAAAGGGGCCCCTTATATTGACGTACGTCAACACTCACCTTCACTACTCGTATTTCTCTCCCTGCCCAGCCAAATCCGATATGATCCTACTAGTGCAGCTTTAGATACTCGTTCTAGTATAGAACTTACTGCACTTCTGGACAATCCAAGGTCTTTAAGCAGGTTATAGAGAGATTTTGCTGGTATACCTCTCGCTCCTACTTCTACAGCGTATAAATTAACTACATAGCCATTTTTTGTTAATTCATTTTGTAGGTCGTAATACTTATTTTGTTTCATCGCGTGGTCTTTAGGTATATTAGTTTCCCACGGTACGGTAAGTTCTACCAGGACTATGCGTTTCGTAGCCCTAGAAAAAAGGAAAATGTCCGGTCTGGATGACGAAACACCTACATCCTCTGGGATTTTGTAGTGCTTTTCATACGTGTCCATTAAAATAGTCCAATCAGGTGCTGAACCCAGGATTGAGTAAGGCTTGTTCTTGGAGTTTGAAGTTGAGCCCTCTTTTACAAAGTTAATTTGTCTTTTGTTTATCGTCAATCCCTTTTGGGCTCTAGCTACCGAAAGGCTTACGGCTTCACGTATGATTTCAAGTACTCTGTCATGGCGCTGTGAGTAATGACCCCTATTAAGGAGCACCTTGCATCCCACCAATATGTCAATATCAATATCAATACTTCAATAAATACACGTAAATATACAGGCACCTTTCTAAGCAGTCTTGGGAACGGGTGATCGGATTGGGTTGAAATATGAAATACAGTTAGAATAGCAATGGAATTCTGAAGTTCTGGAATAGCACATGGGATACCTTTATTCCAGGAAAATAATATAAATGGATACTAAGTGGGTACCCCGCGGTTTTACTCGCGTATTTCCCTTTACTGTTTTTTACCCAGGATAAAAAGCGTAGCCTAGCTAGAATATAAATAGCCTATGTGCTATAACATACTATAACCTAACTATGTTTGTCCGTCTTCTTATTCTTCAATTATTCTTTTTCATACTGCGGTTGCCTGGAAGAGATCGCTATTAACGATTAAGTAGCCAATTGTTACTTTGTTTTTTAAGTTTTTGTATAATATCTTGGTTTTTGTGTTCTAATTAAGTGCAATAAAGAGTGTATCTATCTATGTTCGATAATAATTCAACCCGATCCGTTCAGATGACGGACGGTTTAGGATTTAGTTATGACGTTATTGAGCAACAAACATCCGAACATTGACATTTATAACATTGGTAGAATTATCATTTCTAAGAAGGTCATGACCCCGATGATCTTGGGCGTCACGTTTCATTCAAAATTATAGCCAATCCTGATCTGTTTTCTCTTTGTTTTTATCTTATTCTGTCCGGATACAGTTGTGATTATTGAACCTTATATCTCAGATCTGCCATCTTATTAGGTTTAAAATACTGCTCTATACAAAAATAAAAATCCCCTGGATATCGTTGGAAGTGTAAAATATCTCTACAAGAAAAAAAATGCTGTCTTAAATAGCTAACCATTCTACTAATATTACAAAAGTTTGAAAGTATGTAGGTACAGATGTGTGTCTGTTACTCTTTCACGCATAAACGACTGAAGAGATTTGGATGAAATTTGGTACATATATAGACAATGGTCTGAAATAATGCATACATTATTTTTTATCCCGAGAAAGTAACGATATTAGAAATTAAGCAGGGGAAACCTCGGGGCCCTGCTAGTGATAGATATTATAAACATGAAAGTAAGTTTGTTTGTTACGCTTTCACGCAAATATTAATCTTTGTAGGGTAAGGGCGGGATAAATGCCCCAGTTTTTGGAAATATCCTCCGAATTAAAAAAAAATAATTTTCTATAAATAATGTCTATGAATTTTGCTAGTTCAATCCTTAATGTTTAACTGTGATTTGTATTTTTGGACCTACAAATAACAGATTTTGCAAATTTTAGCTTTTTGTGGAACTCCTTTTTTAAGGATTGATACCTACCCATTTACCCCACCATGAAAATATTAAGAAGGATTGATGCCTCAACCGAAAAACTCTACCAAACCTTTATGAGATTTTAAGGACAATTGGTGTTTTAGCAGTAAAAGGCTACTCCTAAAACAGAAATTGTTCCCAAGGAATGTGGGCCTGGTTCGGCCGGTATTTCTCTTCATTTCGTCGAAAGCTGACTGCAATTGTTCTGTAGTCCAAAAACATTTTCGAACTCGCGTTTCGTTAAAACTTTGACGTGTTTGTAAAGTTCTCCGCGGAGATGAATGCACACATGAATGAAACACGTTTTCCTAACAGGACGGCCCGTGGCTAATTTAGATGCGGGGTGACTGCAGCTCTTAGTTATAGGTACTATTGTTTCTTAGTCGCGAGTTTGGGAAGTTAGGTTTTTTGAAAATGAGGCATCTATCCCACTGGAGCGTCTATCCTGCCTTTACCCTACAACTATTCTTGAAGGTTTTAGAAGTAACATAGGCTACTTTTTATCCCGGTAAAATAACGGGATCAGGTACTATGCGGGTGAAATCGCAGTGTACCGCCAGTGAAATATAACATAAAGTGAAACACTTACTCCTGATGGTAATGATCACGCCTGTGCATTGCAGGGCGTATGTTTTTGAACACGAAAAGTCCAATTCCCTGCTTAATTGCTCAGCACTGGGTTTTGTTTGTCCTATTTTTGATAACTGATCAAAAACCCCGAAGTACATTTCAAATATCATTTTAATGATGTAGAAAGAAAAATCAAGTTTGTGATTCTGCCCCACATAGCTCTCTAGTAAGGCCTGGTCCTACATGCTAAAAATTTCAACAATGATCCCCAATTATTATATACATCTAAATTACCAAGCCAAGTAAATTCAGAAAGCAATCAAACAGTAATCGACAAATACCTAGCAGCCATTTTGTACAAACTTACTAAAGAGAGGGCAAGCTAATCGAAAATAAATGACAACATTTAGCGACAGAAGTTTGAACACAAAACGACTAACAACTCGAAATTATGTTCTAAAAACACACCCATTTGACCTTAATTAACTTCCGACATCAAAATATCCCCTATAACTTTCAAAACGAAAAATAATTATAAAAAACATACCAACATTCTGGTGTACTTGTTTAAATATGAATAACAAAAATAATCTACGATCACGTCTCACTTTTATCAAAGAATTCAAATGCTCGTACCTCAGACCGAGTCACAAAATAAGTTGGTCGATTCGATTTAAAGCAAAACGCTTCAAAACGTACGTTTCCTTCGTATTTAAACGCTCGATTTAGGGCGATTACACATTAATACGATTCTTTAATATAACTTTAATGTTCAATAATGGAGGTGTATTTACTACGTGACTTCTGTGCTGTCATTAGATCGAACCCATCGTTTGATGCGGAAAAAATAAAAGGACACTGGAACCATCCTAATTATGCTTTACGATAGGAAAACGATCTTGAGGTTTTGATCAATTCGATTTGTATTATTTTTAACCATCTTCAGAAAAGGAGGAGGTTTTCAATTCAGGTTCGCCTTTGGGATGGATCGGCTAAGCATCAGCTGGACTCGGTCAAGAGACTTGCAAAAATGCTTATAGGCCACGACACCCTTACGAGAAAAAGACTTCAAAGTCTTAAACATCGCCGTAAAATTGCTAACTAGGTGTGTCAAAGGTGCGAAGTACTACTTATTTCAAATCTGAACAAATAGGTAGGTACTTTTGTTGTATAAAGCATAGATTCGCTCTTGTATGGAGTACTGTTGGGATGGATCGGCTAAGCATCAGCTTGAGGCTCTGGAATCGACCGAGAGACGTGCAAAAATGCTCATAGGCAACGACACTCTTACGCGAAAAAGACTTCAAAATCGTAACATTGCTAAAATTACCGTAAAATTACTAGCTTATCGGATTTTTTTTCGGATACAATTCGGAGAGTGTGTGACTGACCTGCACGATCTAATACCGCCTTCCCCTTTTTTCTTTCGGACTGCTCGTAGCTCGAAAAAGGGGCATGGTTTCATGGTTGATGTTGCAAAGACGCGAACGAAGAGGTTTGACTCTACTTTTGTGATAAGAACGTCTAGGCTGTGGAATGCGTTACTTGAGTGGGTTATTCCTGATGGTTACAACCTTGGTGTCATCAAATCGAGAGTGAATCGGTTTTTTCTAGGTAAACGCGAGGTAAAGGTAAGGAGAGATAGCGATCAAGTGTAAACCTAAAAGTTAAAAAAAAAGTTTTTTGGTATGTGTTTTATGCGATAGCTCCGCTAATTGTGAATAGATTTTGATGACTCTTTTTTCTGGTTATCATATTTCATTAGAGTTACCTAGACGACGTATTCGTTGACGTATATTAGGACAAAGTTCTAAGATCATAGTTAAATGGACAACGTTCTAAAAAATTCAATCCAGATATTTTCAAGACTAGAGCGAAAATAGCGGAATAGAAGTAAGTCACCTGTGTATGTATGACTGTATGTGGGTGACATGATTAGTGCAGTACTAGGTAATGGTTTGGTATTTTTATGTTCCAATAGCTGCGCGATACCGTGCTGTCATGAACAAGCGTATTGATTACCATCACGACGTCTACTCTCTTTCTACGAAAATTTCATTTCGAAAAAAACTCACGACTTTCCTTCGCTCGTTCTGCTTCGTTTCATCCGATGTTTGACGTATAAATGTTCTAAGCGTACTCTAATTAGAATAGGCTTAGAACATTTAAACGGACAAAACGACGGATCGAAGTAGAACTGGAGTTGGAAAAACGCGAGTTTATTTCGAAATTACATTTTCGTAGAAACAGAGTAGACGTCCAGGTACGTGTCCTGCTCATTCCGTCACTATTTACACACAAAAAAATCTGTCGACCAGGTTTTGTCTGACAAGAATAAGTTTTTTTCAGAATGGAAAAATAGTTCTTAAATGCGCCACAGGCGGCGTTAATCTCTCATTAGGTTTAAGTAATTTAATAGGTTTGTAAGTGTACCTAATCCTACTAATATATCAAATGTGAAAGTTTGGATGTGTGTCGGTCAATCACGGTTCAATGGCTTGGGTTGCAATTTGGAACACAATTAGAATATAGCTTAGAATAGCAAGTTTTTTATTCCGAGATATAACAGGATTAGAAATAAGCGGGTAAAGCAGCGGGGCGTTATTAGTATGTAAATATTTTGGCATACCATAATATGGTTGCCTGGAAGAGATCGCTTTTAGTGATAAGGTCGCCAATTGCTACTTTATTTGATTTTGTTATAAGTAACTTTTGTTTTTTTTTTAATTAAGTGCAATAAAGAGTGAATCTATCATACCCATTTTTAACCAATCGAAGATTTGGCACTCTAAAACACAAATAACTGCATGATTAATGCATCATTATTTCGTTTACAATTTCTGTATTTCCATGATAAAACCACTACTATTAATTTTGGTGAGACTTTTTTTTGTCATTTAAATTGGAATAAAAGAGTAACCAACAGATGGAGCTGAGTAGATTGCAAATGTCAAAATAAAACAGTTCGTTGAAAAAAAGTTTTCTCAGTGCAATATTGTTTAATTTGCTTGACATTGACATTTACTAATTCATTTACGGGTAACTTACGTATGTCACGGTCGGTCCAGTCCAACTTAAACGCTTAGGTATTACAATTGGCTAAATTTAGTCGAATGAATTCAGACGCAAGCTTAGAAGAAAGTTCAAAGCAAGCAATTTTTGCTTCTGAATTTAGTGTGGTAACTTACTGAATGTTATTAGGTACACTTCAGTATATTCAGTAGCTTAATTCAGTCGACTAAATTTAGCCAAATATCATAAAAACCATTTCAGTTTCAGCTGCGTCCGGCTTTTTCAATGCGAGTGGACGCGTGTGATCGCTGTCCGTTTGACACATGCCATATACCATCTAACCATCTAACCTTAAATTAATTTGGCATTGAGTTACCCATGAATGAGTTAAATATGTAAAACAATCACGTTAGTTTTTAATTTAAAATTGTCAATAATTTTTTTTCTGCGGTCCTTATTATATCTAATACAAAATCATGTACTTACCACTAGAAGCGCCACCGTGGGTTTACCCGCGTAGTTTCCATTCCAGCTATTTTGCTGCGTTGAAGAGTGGCCAGTGACATTCGAGACTATAGGTACATAATCTGTGTTCCGAATCTCAACATGAATCATTCAGCCGTTCCGAAGTCCACAACAAACAACCAAACTTTCACATATAATCACAGATGGTATAATAATAGTATGATACTTAGTAGAATGTTTTCCATAGAAACTAATTTAATAGCACCTACAAGCACACAAAAGGTTGCTCAACTCGCACCCTTAAACTTAATTTTCCTTCTTCTACTCACTCTAACCTTTCCTTTAGCAAATCATTCACTGAGCAGGCTGTTCTGCTGTGGAATGATCTTCTTCTCAATATAAGACAAGCTAAGTCCCTTCCTATTTTCAATAATCTCGTGTATGAACATTATCTTTCCTTTTCCTAATTGAAATGTTTAATAGTATGTATGTGGTGTGGATTTATGTTATATATTTATCTATTTGCAAAAGTCTAGAAGTACGTATACGTAACGTTGTATAATATGTATGTAATATGTATTTGTGTATGTGTTTGTTTATCTATTTATTTATTTTCAAAAAATCTAACTGTATTTTAATTGTTATAAGTGAGCTATATTATCTTAATAAATATAAATCTCCTGTCACGATGTTTGTCCGCGATGGATTCATAAACTACTTAACCGATTTTAAATTAAATTGGCACACCGCGAGCAGCCTGGTCCAACTTGAGAGATAGGATAGTTTTTATTTCGATTAATAGTCTTTAAATGACAATACCCGAGCGCAGCCGGAATGGGCCGCTAGTAGTAGGTATAATATATTCGTGTTATCTATCATATTAACACTACCTACAGCACATAATATGTTTCACAACAAGTTCTTCCTAAGGTTGCCTGGAAGAGATCGCTTTAAGCGATGCGGCCGCCCATTGCTCTGCAGATTATTAAACCATGATATTGTATTAATTAGTGTAAATGTATTTTGTAGAGGTAACAAAGAATGATATTATTATTATTATATTATCAAAAGGTTATTACACTTAAGGCTTGTTCGCATTAGGCTAGTAATTTAGTCTAGTAGCGAGTAATTTAGCAACTAAACGTGTATGAACAGTAAAAATTTGGTCGAGTAGCCTAGTGAATAATTTAGTCGAGTCAATCCATTTTGTTCTATTTTCAACGGGCGAGTAGCATCCCCACCACGCGTCTGTGCTCTCTGGTTCATCGGCTAAACGAGTGCGAACCTGTCAAATTAGTCGAGTTCATTAGTTGCCGCATCTCTTTACTAACTAGTCTGTGGTTGCCGCCAAAATGTCGTTTCGCTGGAGTGAAGATACTGCATTAAAATTTGTTTAAGATGATTATTTTAATAAATACATATTTAATAATGATTTGGTTCTATGTGATTATTTAATCTTACCTTAATGAATTCCTTTAATGATTAATATATTGCTTCGCAAACTTCAATGATGAATTCAGATATAGTTGACTTTCCGATTCTAAATATATATGTGTAAGTGTCCGTAAACTGCATCCAGTAGCAAGAAAGTATAGAACTACTTGTAATTTAGTAATTGTAGGAATAGCTTTTCTTAAAAGAGTATCCTTCTGCTGAATTTGAGTGTATTTTCATTAGCAGGAAATTCACACAACTTTGGGACATTCTCAAACTATCAAAGTATTCTTTGGGATCTTCCAATGCTAATTCCTTGAGAAGACAATTAGTAGCGCCTAGATTATCTCTTCTGTCGATCCATTTTCGTACCCACAGCTTCTTTTTTATAATCACACAAAGTTCCTCCTCCACCTCTTCTAAAATGGCCATTACAATTAGCGTAATCAGCTTATTTATTTTATTGCGTTGTAGACGCTTCATGTTGCAAAACGCTACTCACTTGTGAACTGTACTAAAGCACGGTGCGAACGATTTTTAAATAGTAGCGAGTATTTTAGCTACTAAATTACTCTCTACTAGACTAATACACTAGCTTAATGCGAACAAGCCTTTAGGTAGCTAAATTCTCGCCGAGTCGTCTAGTCGACTGAATTCAGTGAACTGTATTAGCATTCAGTATGCTACCGTACTAAATTCAGAAGTTACGGCTGGTCTAGTCGGGAGAACGGCGCCTGCCGATCCGGAGACCCCGGGTTCAAACCCCACACGCACCACTGTCTTTTCGAAGTCATGTGCGTAATGCCTCTAACTTAAAACGGCGAAGGAAAACATCGTGAGGAAACCGACATGTACCTAGAACCTTTCGAAGTCATGTGTCATCCACCAACCAGCACTGGGCCAGCGCGGTGGATTATGGCCTTAACCTTTTCCTTACGAGAGAAGGCCCCGAGTCCCAGCAGTGGGAACATTTAGTGGGCTGTTGATGATGATGATGATGATGATGACTAAATTCAGAAGCAGGGATTGCTTGCTTCTACATTTGGATCAGAATTCAATCGACTAAATTTAGCCGAGTGTAATAAGTGTTTTAGCTTAATTTGTGATTAGGTGGTAGGTATTGTGTGAAAAAGTGTCGGCTAATATTTATTTATTTCTACCCATCTCTTGCCAGACGTATATTACCTAGATTAATCTGCTGTTTATGATTGAAAAATAGTACTGGACGATTTAAATTATAATTTTCTTAGCAGACGATGATATTTCTTCCTTCTCTTCTCTTTACAATATGATATTTTCCTCGCTCATATAGAAGCCACCACTGTGACACCTGTCCGTTTTTCATCTATTGTTATTTTTGAAGTGAAAACTTCTTTTGGCGTGCCTAGACAGATTTTTCGTGGGGTGTGAATTTAATTCTAGCGTCACGCTCGGGTATGATAAGAAATCTTCGGCTAAACTCGGAACCATGGCTATTGGCCATCTAGAAATGCGTCAGCCAATGGGAAATGCTGAAAGGGCGTGGCCTGGCCATTATGGCATGGCCATCTAGAAATGCGTAAGCCAACGGGAAATGCTGACGCATTTCTAGATGGCCATGCCATGATGGTCAAGGCCACGTCCTCCGGTTACACCCGTGTAGTTTCCAAATTAAGCTATCAAATTTTGAGTTATAAGTTTTCACTTCTATCGCCTATAACTATCCTATGACTGACAATTTTTTTTTGTATTACAAGAAAAGAAACAATACTTTTACTCTTACTATCTTATTACTTATTTTGTGAAGAGAAAACAAAGACAATAGATTCATAATATTTTATTACATACATAAATTCATTGTATTTCGATACATATCAGATGATAATCTTACGTGTTATGAAAACAATCATAAACCACATTTACTTAAAAATAATCGTATCTACAGTGAGCTTCACCATATACGGAACCGATAAGAGAGTAATATTTGTATAGCAATCATACTGTAGAGCCATTTCAAAATATCTTTGCCGCCGTAAAATTATCAACACTGTCAGATTATAATCTATTGCGTAAAATTATAATCTCACTGTAGGGTTAGGCTACAATTTGACGACGTTAAATTATAATTTGACGGTTTTTACAATTTAATGGTAACATGTAGTATACTTTTTAAGTTGTTTTTTGGTATAGCAACACATGAGTAATCAGACGAAAAACTAAAATTTTGTCAAAATTTCCGGGATCCGAAAATCTTAAAGAAAATTTATAAAAGTCAAAGTTTTTGAAGTTATTGACATTTGTGACATTGAACGTACTAATGTACTTATATGTAGACACAATTTGAGCTTATGACATGTTCCGTAATACGGTGGTTGGTTTTTGAAATCATCACTTGCGTATTTCGCTCAAGGCTCAGAGAATAAATCCAAAGAACATTAAAAACTGGGATTACCAAAGATTGAACTAAAAAGTTACAGTTTCAAGAAACACGTTTAGATGTACCTAACACATCATGTAATACAGTTTATTGATTGACAGATGATAGATGTGCTGCTGAGACAGACCAGTACCTTGACCTAAGTTTGGATAACGCTGCGTATTTCCTCAGTTGTCATATTACCACTGATTTTTTTCCAAGAATAAGTTTTAATTATTTTTTTTTGGTTTGATATACCTACAAGCAATATTTATAATTCGTTTAACACCGGATTTCAAAAGTGAGAAGACCAAAGCTATTTCAATACCTATGTTAGTATGTAGGTATATACCTAAATTATTTTATACAATTAATATTCTATGAGTTTTTAAAATTATCGCTTACTATAATACAATTTGAGTAAGAAAATGTCAAAAGTTTAAAGTTTAAGAATATTATTTACACAATAATATTATTTAATACACTTAATTAGCTTACTATTATTTTCTATAACTATGATTATTACAAAAAGATTCAATTAAACTAATTTATATCAACGTCATTGAATTATAATTATAATACTGTTCATGATTGAGATATACTAATTTTACTTACTATTTACATAATTTTCCTAATATTAGCCCATTTGATTTCATATGCACTTACGGAATATTAAAAATCCAAATTTCATACAGACATTAATAAAATTGTACTCTCCGATCTATGATTGCGCTTTGTGCAACCAAGCGTTTTTAGAATGACAGGTGACAGGAAAATTATAAGTATTGTATGTTTATCAAATCTCTTTAACAAAATAAAACGTTAACGCAATCTGTGACACAATTGAAACCTATTTTTGACATGTTTTGTATTTAACTGTCTTTTAAAAATACGTTGAGGGAGAACTGTACTATTTAAATAGTTGACAGATATAAAAAAAAATGGAAGAAGTAGCAAAACAAAGACGCAGTCATTTATTGAATACAGTATCAGAAAAGCGTTTAAGCATTACTGGGCATGTTTGGTTTCTTTGTCAATTTGTTTGAACATGATACATAACATTTTATATAAATCACGAACAAAATTTGCACTAGTAATTAAGTAACTCGGGTATAGCAATTCAAAACTGTTGACAATTACGTAATGCGCAACAAAACACATTCTTCAACTTCTTTAGAAGGCAATATATTCTGTATTCTTTCCATAGATATATAACCAGCTTGCTCAACATATTGGAGAAGCGACAGGGGGTGGTGGATGTGGTGGTTGGGTGCTAGCCTGAGCGTTCATGAAGCTAGCTTGGTTTCCCGCCCAAGGCTGTAAGTTCTGGAGTGCACTGAGGGCGGTGTTTGATGGCGGGGGAGCAGTGGGTGTCGCAGAGTTCTGGTAGTGAAGTGCAGATAGCTGGCCAGGAGGTTCCGGCATGTAGCCCTTGGAGAGAGCCTCGGCTTGGAGTGACAGCATAAGCCTGTTAGCTGCTTGTCGTTCCGCTTCCCGCTCTTCAGCGGTCTGGCGTCTGGAACAAGGAAAACGTAAATTAGAACCAATAGCTTCTTTGGCAGATAGATGTTCTTTGAGGGTACTACGAGTATTATGGAATACCAAACTCGATAAAGAGAAGACTTGTGTTGGACTTCTGTCGTGTACATATAAATTTAATTTAATTTACAGTTTTAAATTTGCCCCAATGATTTTAGGTTGTGCAGTTCGGCTCTGCTCAAATTCAATATGCTTGATGTCTCCACTTATGAATAATTATTGTGATATTGAGCCTATTTACATTTTCAATGTGGGTGTACACAACTACTGTGGAGTAAATAAATAAATAAACTATATAGACATAAAACAACACCTGTAGTTGTCTTCAGACGAAGTAACTTATACAGGAAGTAACGTATAGCTATAACCTATATATAGGTTTCGTTATTTTGCAGTCATTTTAAAATAAAGCTTCATAGCACGGTGTTTTTAGGCCCGAAAATTACTTAACAATAGCGCACTATTTAATGTCATTTAAAATGGTTGCACCTAAAATCGATAAATAAGTTAACTGCAGAGCATGTTAACACGTAAATGGCCACCGCCGCTAATAGGATACTGAATAAGTTAGCATAGGCCGAAAGCACTACGGCTCCGGCCAAATTGCTTTCAGTACAAATAGGGCTACCAACGGCTTGCAATAGCCCCCAAAATTTGTCACAGTAAGGCGTTTTCATCATGACAGTTGATTGATTGTTCAACGTTCTCTATCAAAAGCAATTCTCAATATCGCCACAAGTAGCATTAACGTTAAATTTGTTGCAGATTTTCTAAGTATACGGTAATCCGTACGCAACTGCAACTAAGTATATGTCAAATTAGTAACTAATGTTTCACCTTTCACTTATCTGTCAATCAAGACTGTTATTCTGGCAACACCTCACTGTATGTTCATCTAAAATGTACTTACGAATGCATAACCTAACAATAAATAGTATAGTTTTACCAATTCATATTATTTATTGATTTTTTTTTTCGGAAATTCTACTAAGATTCCGTGATGCAGTGGCTAAAACGTTTTATTTCAAACCCCGTCTACAGTAATATACATTTATGTATAGATATATGAGTTTGTTTTTTTTGTTTGGAAAACATCGTAGGTAAGCCCTCATGAAGTGAGTGAAGTGAAGTGAAGAGTGAAGCGTTACTTGTCAATAACTATTCCCGATTTTGTCAAAGGTGTCTCTAAAGATTTCATTTTGTTAGAGATATTTTGAGATGTTTGATATTAAATATGATTTTTTTGTGAATAATTTGACAAAGATTTTCATCCATATGTCACTAATTGTATTAAGAAAACGCCTCATTGAAAGTTACGACTGCTTTAGTGAGTTACGGCTGGTCTAGGACAACAACAACTGCTGATTCAGAGCCCATAATTCGAATCCCAGGGCCCCCACTGTCTTTCCAAACTCATACGCATAATGCCGCTAACTTAAAAACGGTAAAGTCAAAGTACTTTATTCATAAATGTACAATTTACACGTCAATAAATCTATATATATAAAAGCGAAAGGTCACTCATCAAGGAATCTCAGAAACTACAAATGCTAGGAATCTGAAATTTTGCATGGAGGTCCCCTTTAGCACGTAGGCGCTCGCTAAGACGGGGTTTTGCGAAATTCAACCCCTAAGAGGGTGAAACAAGGGATGAATGATTGTATGAAAACTCGTGATTTTCAAAGTTAGCAAATTTTGTATCTAGAACTTGACACGAAGCAATTAAATGTTTGTTCTATCAATTTTGTAATTTCGAACTGTACGAGGGTGGAATTGGGGTTGAAATGGGGGATGAGTTACCTTAGTATTTATTTTGCGCGGACGAAGTCGCGGGTAACAGCTAGTAAAAAATAAAAACAAAAGAAAGAGCATACAAATTGTATACATTTTCAAAGTTTGAAATGACAAAAAATTAATTATAAAGAAAACATCATAATCAAAACATCATAACCGTCATCTTCCTACAATCTTATGAGGTCATGCATTATCCACCAACCTGTACCTACTTGAGACCCAGCACCCCAGCATAAAATTTTACTGTTCTATGTCACTTACATAAGGGGTTTATTTTGAAACCAACATTTTGGGCCGTTAAATAAGTTTTACTTTATATAATAATCTACACGGCAGTGCGATTCCGCAATGTTACAGGTTCAACCCTACCGTTACCAGAGTTTGGGGAACATTTATCATTAGCTTGACACGTGCTTGTTAATGTCATTAGTGTCATATTTGAGCTGTTAAAATTACTCTACAATGCAACAAACTTATCCGACTTGTCAGTCTAAAATGGAACTAACAATACCAATATGAAATGTAAATTGTAGTCTATGTTGAATCCGATGGTCGCGACATCATTTAGTATGATGTATAAGCTGGTCGTAGCGTACATTTGTCGACGCTGTCACCTGCGGCCAAATAACAATCGAATAATATAACCTTCAGAACTAATTATTTCCGTGTTAATGGAGGCTGGCAGTGAATGGGTTAAATTATGCGGATTTGTTTCACGTCTGCTACAGGATATTAATAACCTAGTCAAGTGCGAGTTGGCAGCTCGCACAAAGGTTTCCATACCACTACAGTCAATATGAATTTTAAATGTATACCGATGTACTGGTACACCTATCAATGTTTTTTAACAAAAAAAAGGTTTGAACTTAACCGCCATCTCGCTTGATGTTACGACGATGCGGTCCATGACAGAGCATGAAACCGATTCTTTCTCGATTTAAAGACACCAACACAACGTTAAACTCGAAAAATCGGCGTTTATATTGATTTAGTTAATGTAGTTTTGTAAAAAAAAAATATCACCATCTGCACTTCTTCCCTATGTAAACTATAAGTTTGCAAAATATAATAAGGTACCCTCCGCTTGTGCAATTTTCGTAGAAACAGTAAATAAATAAATAAATATTGGTGAACAATTCACACACAACACCGTCTGACCCCAAACTAAGCAAAGCTTGTGTGATGGCGGCCAGATAGCTGATATAATACTTATATAGTTTTAAATACATACTTATTATACATAGAACCACCCAGACACAGTGCAAACATTTGAATTCATCACACAAATATTTGCACTGGGTGGGGATCGAACCCACGACCCTCGGCTTCGCAGGCAGAGCTACTAACCACTTAGCCACTAGGCCAGTACAAAGTTTTTGTTTCACGTAGGCATTTATAACTTTTGATAATTCCAACTATTTATCGGAGAGTTAATAATTATTCCATCTTTCGGTCCCACGTGTACGAAATTCAATTTATCCGACGTTTAATTCAATTCTAAAGTAATTAATGAATCCACCCTATTCACAACTTGGTACATAATCCATGAGGGGTGTCTGTGAGTATCCAACTTTAATTATACTCGTCAAGACAATGTCGAGATAAATTTATCTAAGCGTTTACATAACTACCTACATTATATAGACGAGAGTGAGAGTTTTTAAGACGAACTGAGGCTTTTAATGGTCTTTATTTTGAAGATCTTTGTTTTATGTTTGCTAATTTAAAAACTACGCTATATAACTAAATGAATGACATTGACGTAATTTATTACAACTACCTATTGTTTACAATTCTTTCAGGGTTTGAGAACAAAAATGGAATCAACGAAACAGATTTATCAGTTTATAAATAGTATTTACTCCGAGTTTGTAATGTATCTAATGTCTGTAAAAATGTTATACAATACTAGTCTGTACTTTTCATAATACCTACATTTTTAATGAGATATACCTATCAAAGGTTCCACACAAGTATATTATGTAAAAAATATCATAATAAGTGTGAAACAAACGCAAGCTAAGATTAATGAACTTATAAACTTAAATTAGCCATAAAATATTAAGTAACTTAAATAAACATCAAAGCGAAATTAGGTTATAAATTAGTTCATTATAATGACCTATCTTAAAATTCTCAATCCATAAACATTGCCAAGGTAAAAACCGGCGTATAATCGGACTCTTAATTTTAATACGCGATAAGCACCACTTCTCGTTTAAAACCCTTTAGCTATGTACATATTAATGCGCTTGCCCAAATATAATCGTCGCGTCGCTAACCGGCCGACACGATCGTGTATCTAAGCTGAAATTACGGTGGGATGGTTGGGAATAGGGTTGGGAAACTTATCTGTCGATATCGATAGGTCTGCTGAGTTACAACGTAAGATGGCTGTGCCAACGCTTACCGAAAAGTATTTTTTATTGTTGTTATCTCTTTTATAATTACATTTTATTATTTTTGTTCTTGCTATCGTGTTACGATGCAGCCCGTGATCCGTGATCCAGCGCGTTAATCTGGATGAAATCGATTCACTCTCGACTTGAAGACATCAAGATTATATCGATCGGGAAAAACTCACTCAGGCTACGCATTCTACTCCCTGATCAAGTCTATAGATCGTCAACTCTAAAACTAACCAATTATTGTAGAGCGTGTGCTGGTGTCCGTGTACTAAACCGTAATAAATGGAGTTGCTTGCATGATCATGAATAACTTTTATAAGTAATTCAATTGGGCCAATTCTAAAATCACAAAATAAAATTCAAATGCTTGAAATGTAAACCGTATTCTGTACGTAGTACCTACGCATTTTTTCATCGAATCACCACAGCAATGTCAAATCATAATTTTAAAAATGTCACAGCATTCTTTTTACCTTTGTAACCATATACGCATATTTTTTAATGCATAGTTAAGAAATAATGAAATACAATTAAGGAAATGAATCTTTTAATTTTGGTTAACATTATTCTACGTTTATTGTTCATAAAAATACAAAGTTTGAAGTTATCGTAGATTTAATGTTTTCAATAGAAATTTATTTCAAGTTTATTCTTAAATGTAACGTATTTTATCTTGGGCAGTGTTGCGGTCTTATTTTAATAGTTTCAGATATTAAATGTTAGGTATTTGAGTTACGACATAGGTTAGAGATCTAAATTTTAATGGATTTGAACAAAGTACTCTACGTAGATAAAATAATTAGAATTTTCCTAATATGGTTACAATACAAAATAATTGACTCAATGGTGTATTAAATTTAAAATAAACCAAAAAAATACCATTATCAGTATCTTAACCGAAGTGGTAACCGTACTGTGAGTCGACGTAATGTTTTACAAATAATACGACCTTGATAAATGTTTGATATCCCATGATAAAAACAAAAAAAACTAGCTTAGTGAACTCTGAACAAAGTTCTTAAAGTTAATAAACTTTAGTAATAAAACTATCGACTGCTTCCAACACTATCCTTTATCGACAACTAAACGATATCATTGCAACGAAACACAACCCTCGAAAGCTGCAATAATTAACCCTTCGGTACACGATAATATGTTTTATGCTGTTATCTTAAAGATAATACGAAACAAACTTATAAGTTTGTTTATATTCATGCAAATTAATGTTAAATGAAGCACTCGGTACAAAGATATCTTAATAACTTAATTCAGGGAGCCGACAATGAATATGGTAATGAATATGCTTAAGTACCTTCATTGAAGAGTATGGAATTCTTGACTTTCGTGTATTTGTAATCTTTGGTTGATAACCGATAACCGTAGCTTAAAACATAATGATTATGATAATCAAGCTTAGATTAAATCACGGTCTTTGTAAAGTAAAAAATTCTCAAGACACGTTGAGTATTTTTTAGTTGGGGAAAATGAAATCATTTTATTTTATTCAGACGTAGTGCTAAGTTTCGACTGACGTCACGTCTGGATACGATTTTTATAGTCTGGATACGATAGACTTGACGTCACAAGTCACAACCCCCCTCCAGAACATACTTCAGAAGTTTGATGGTATAAGTATATATTTGTCAATTTTTAATAATTAGATATAATAAAAAATCCGTGATTCAACTTGACTTTAAAAATAAAATTACAGGTTTTTGGCTTCGGAAGCCTTGAGCCCAGCTGAATTTGAATTCCATCTATATATAGTAATTGAAATGTGCAAAATTGCCAAACAAATTTAATAATTTTAAATCCCTATATTTGGAGAAACGTAGCTCTGTATCAAGAATATTTTATGTAATGGTAGCATTTGCAGAGTCAACGTACTTTACGTTGCAGTTACACATAGTTACAGTACATTGAACGTCACAATGTTCCAGTTTGAAAGTCAATGTTTCCAATGAACTTGAAACAGATAAGTTGTCTTATTTTGCCGTGTCACAAACGCAGTGCAGTACTAGGCAGTGATATGATAATTATAGCCTATTCATTTTTGCTTGCTTTTGAGGCATCGGGCACATATCTAGTGAGGTCGCTTAAGTGTTAAAGTTTATTGTTAATTTTTGTGCATCGTCTTTTTTATGGTATGTCAATAAAGTACATAATATATATAAGTTGCTCTAATCGTCTCTCTATGTAAAAAAAAATACTTGTAGAAACAACAAAACAATTTTCAGTATTGTCTGATTTTCTCGTCTCCACAAACAAGAAAGTTTCAGCGAATTAATATTTAAGAGGCAAGGAACGTTTAGCCTGAAGTGTATTCACCCCTTTTAAGTAAAGACTGGAGGCCACCGCTGGAGTTAAGTTTTAGGAGCAATATCTAAGTACTTAGCTTAATAGGACACGATGTAGAGGCTCTGGAAGCGCTTTCTACTCAAATTCATGACACTAATATATTTAAGTAAATTACGAGTTACTCATTGTTAAACCTAATTTACGAACAAAACACAGAAACTGAAAATGAAAATAGTACAGCCATTGACGATCTTATTGCTAAGAGCGATCTCTTCCAGGCAACCACAGGATGGAAAAAGATAAATTAACAATAGACAAATAAGGAGTGAAAGATACTATTTAATGACTTTCAAAATGAACTATGATACTAAAACTAAATAAATAAACTACGCTACTATTAAAAACACACCACAAATAACTTTTTTAACTGTAGTTACATCATATTACATAAACGAACATAACATAATGGACTTAACCATAAATAAATATCGACGTTTAAGAACATAAGAAAAATAAAATGATGTAGAGTACGATTTATAGAAGAATAATGACTTCAATTAAATAATCTACGAAATGTTTATCGATTTTTGTTTGTCTTTTTAGAGACTAAACGCGCGTGTTGAGTATAATTACTAATACGAGTATGATACCGTTAGAATAGTTGCATTTGCGTAAACGTTTAAAATACGAGTAAGTTTTGAACTGCTGTACGAGTATGACCATGATTTAGATACGATTAGACAAATACTCTTTATTGTAGACACCAAAACAAAATTACTGATTTATGATTTAGCTAGCAGCGCCTCAGTGTTTCCCACCACCCACCCACGTTTTTGCCATTTTCGTTAATTTCCAGCTATAAAAGTAAAGTAAGCCTACCACAGCGTACAATCTAACTTTATTTGGAATTTCAAACCGATCCATCCTGCCGTTCTAATGTGCCTGAGCAAATAACGTTCAAACTATCGCATTTATACTCAATATTAGTTAACATTTGATTTTTTTTATTATGTATAATCGATATGCCGTGTCGGTGACTTAATGAAAAACTTAATGTTATAATACGGTAAGTAATGTTAAGATTACAAATACGCTAATGTTAAGATTATGAATAAAGTCGTCGCGCAAATCACCGCATTTATAAGTTTTAATAATTAACATAATTAATTAAAATCGCGACGACTTCGACGCGCACCAAAAAGATTGGATGACAACAGTTAAGACAATGAATAACTTAATGTTAAGATTATAAATACGTTAATGTGAGTACTACGAGTGTCTAAGGGCTCCCACACAAAACTGCGATGCGATGCGTTACGACGCCGCATCGGCGGAACTTGCGATGCGAACTGTTGCGATGCGATTTCGTGCGGCAAACCGTTGGTTAGGATAACCATACCATCAACGGTAGTCAGCCGTGTTGGACGTGTTTTTTCGGAAGCGTAACATGGATACCAAAAATATTGTTGCACTGCTGTTATTGTTAAATAGATGTGAACGAAAAAGATGATTTTGGGTTCATCCATTTATATCGATTATGAATGTTGATGGGAACTATTTTACTCGCAAGTATTATGGGTTGAGAATAGAAGAAGATATTTATTTTGATTATTTTATAATGAGCATATCTTCATTTGAGAAGCGTCTTTCTCTTCTTCTGTCTCAGAACTGACTAAAATGGTGTCACCAAGCATGACGTAATAGGGCAGGAATGCGCGATGCGAATCAAATCGGAAGTTCTTGCGATCCATTCGTGCAAATTCGGAGACATTTGCGATGCGATGCGAATTCGTGGTTTTGTGCGGGAGCCCTAAAAGGAAGTCAACTGCTAATCACGCATACCAGTCAACCAGTCCACCGACAAGTCTGTTACATTATGCATCGACCCATCTGCGGCCAAGTTCGTTACAGCTTTTACTGAGCACTTGACTCGGGGATCAAATACGGGTGTTTCAACTGAAGTTTCGTACAAACTTTCAACACGTTATAAACAAAAACGTTGCTATAAATTATAAATAATATTACGGTACCGTTTGGTTGTTGCGTAAACGTTGTGCCTTGAAATTGGGTAGGGCCTGTAAGCCTGTATATCGATGTTACGGCTGCTCTATTCAGGAGAACACTAACTGCCGATCCAGAGCCCAGACAGTAATGCCACAGAATAAATATTAGTACAGAAGCCTCACTTACCGAAAACAATTATATAAATAGCGACTCTTGCTGGGACACAACAAAGTTCAATTCAGCTCGCAATACCTGTCGCGATTTTCAAATACATATTTGAAAATCGCTCTTTCTAACGCGTAGCTCTGTCCCTTTCTAGCGCGGAGGGTTGTCGACATATCTAATAACAATATGCGCGGGAAAGTGTTGCGCGAGCGCTCAGCCGTGCGTCCGACAACCGACTGGCACTTGTCCCCTGGGAGGCATGGTCTAGCTGTAGGCTAAGACCGCGCGACCTTGAGCGAGTGATGATGCACTGGTAATGCTGCTAGTTTAAAACGGCGAGGGACAAGATCCTGAGGAAACTGACATGTTCCTGAAATCTTTCGAGGTCATGTGTCATTTACAACCCCCCAATGGACTACTACTTCATATATTATTATTATGGCTTCATATATCTTGTGAGAGAAGGACATAAGTCCCATTAGTGGGCTTTTTATTCTTTAAGCTTACCTATGTTGTATACTTATGGTCCAGTTTGGGCAACTTGGGTTCACTACTCTCTGGAGTCCACAGTTGTAATACAGACGACCTCCCGGGAGGCCCCAAAAATTATGGCGCGACATATTTTACAGATAGTTAATTAAATGAATAATTTGCGTGGAATCTTATCTGGCCAAAAAATAAATTATGGTGAAAAACGGTAAAAGCCGCGGATTGCAGCTAATGTCTTTATTAAAACACTCTAAATGGATAAATTTTGTTATTAATATGTTTTATATTTATGCCAAGCTAAAAGTAGGCTAAGGTGACAGGAAAATTACAATAGCAGCGTAATCAACATAAGAAGTTTTAGTTGTTCAACCCTGGTCGAAAGAGGCAAATAAATGGCAGCTTACTAATGGCATATATCGATATACCTTTTAATAATTAAGCTAATTAGCAAGCGCAAAGCGAAGAAACTTTCATAATTCACGTTTCATTAGTACCGACACAGACGTATAAAGTAAATTCGAATTCAAAGTTTGGACTGAAATATGACCACCCCTTTTGAACACTCAGGATTATTCAACCAATTAAATAAGGTCCCTCCCTCCTTTTAAGACGAAGAGTTGTTGCGAGGCTCTTTCTAAACTGGACGAGTGTGTGGGTATAATGAATGATGGAACAAAGCGTTAAGTCTATTATAACGTTGGAAGAACTTTATTAGAACGGTTAATGTACGAGTAGAGATGAGGTCGTGACGTTTCGGTTATGGATATTCGATAAATAGGTTTTTGCCGATAAAAATTATGTTGATTGCAAAGAAATGCTTAGGTACTAACTGCGTTGCATATAAATACAACGGATTTGAGATAGCAGAAGATGAACTTAGAATGTTTATCACTATTGCATATTTCCTTTGAACAAGTATGGTGCTGAAAAATGATAGTCTGAAAAACTAACATAAAAGTAACATCAAAGTTTTTATTATATTGAAATTAAACCGCAATATTTGTGCTAGATTTAAATTATGATTTTAAACGGACCTTTACATTAGGGCAATTTATATATTTCATCATCAAAAGGCAAAAGCCTCCCTGTTTCTGTACCCTGTTTCCACATAAAATAATATTAATTATAATACTCGTATTACATGTGATACAATATATCATTTTTCAAAGTAGCCTTAAAATCGTAACTATTACATTTGGAATATTTTGATGGTAATGTACTTGAAAATCGTATTCTCTGTTTCATCGATATCGATGTTTAATTTCTCAACTCTAGCTCATCGCCGTTATTCCAGAGTTAAGCCGAGTCTTCATAATTGGATAAAGTGAAGTACAATTAAACTTTCCTTAAATAAGCCAAACGCGGGAGGCAATTAGTAATTTCGGGCTTATTATTTTATAAGTCGCTTACTGAAACGGCGGCAGCGGTTACTGGATGGAGTAGACGTTTATTTAGGGTTCATATAATTAACCTCAAGATAGGAGATACGTTTATAAACAGACTTAGGTGTATATTGAGGTATTTGTGCTACTCTTGTGAACTGTTACACGGACCTATATGGAAAATCTTACTTGACTTATTCGCAGACTAAATTGTCATTATCAACAGGGTGTCAGTCTTTTCGTAACCATGGCCTTTATAGCGTGAAAGTTCAGGGGATAATTAAGTAGTCTGTACGTCGCGATTGAATCTTGTTTTTGTTTGACAATTGTAGTTTTGCACTTTACCGCCATCCATCTGATGTAAAGTGACGATCCAGTCTACAATGTAGCGTCGTGCTTACCTAGAATAAAGCGAGTTACTGATTTCACGTCAAAACTCAAGATGACTACACCAATACATTATTTAGCGTGTTCAGTTTTTAATGTTCCCACTGACACTGATTCTTGTTTTGAGTATCTATCAAACACTACATAAGCACACTTTTCTTTTTTATTAGCCCATGTCTGTGCTATTTCAATCTATAATCCAAATGTTTGCAAAATTTCAACCCAATGCATGAAGGTGTTCCGATTTATTTGAAATAACCAAACCTGAACATTTATAATATTAGTATGACATATTTCAGTCTCAAAAAGGCTCCTATAAAATTAGCCAGCCAGCATTAAAGAGTCTTATCCAGTTTTTCGAGTTCTATGGACACACCGCTATGTGGCGCTCCATCTAACTCTACCAGGTAATTAAGACCTGCTTTATTAATTACTTTTGCATCTGGTTTGTGTTTCTTTTCTGGTTAACAAATTACATTTTTTAAGCCGCTCCTGTCATCGAAGTGGGTTTCGGGAATTATTCTTTGTATTCCGAAATTTGGTTTAGGTAAGGACAATTTCGTATGGCATATTGGCTAAGTTAGATATAAGTTTGCCTGCAGAAGCGTAGGTCGTGGTCATGTAATAAATTCGAACACATAATTATTATTTCTTGTGTTATTATATTTATGCATAATAAATAAGTACCTATATATTTCAAGTTAGAATTATATGCAATATAGGTAAGTATAACATCAGGAATCTGGCTTCTATAGTACAAGTTTTACTTAGTTTGGGGTTAGAGAGTGCTGTGACATAATGACAATGACACAGGTATTTAAACTTTTAGACTATCTTTGCTTTCAAATAGCTTGGTACACTTCTGTTTGTTATTGTGTGTAAATGAATTGTTTCGAGTTATTAAAATAAAAAACGACTTATCCAAACCTGTCCATCACTTTTTCTGTCATGTAAATACTTTAGGATACTTTAACACAGTAGTGTACCTCAACAAGTGTAGAAGTAACAATAATGTGTACCTTAGAGTCAATACATCGATGATCGACGTTTGCTCATCAATTTTCTTAAACAAAATGGAGAATTAACACCACGTTCTAACTGGACGGACTATTCAGAATGATAGGTATATTTAGGTAGGTTTTGACCGAGCCATCATCTCAATCCCCCTCATCTTTTCCTTGGAATATTTCCAACAAGGAAATGGGTATACTCGTATATAAAAATGCTTTACAGCCGGCAGTTATCAGCGCAGTGAAATAAATCCGAGGTACGTTTTAAACTCGAGCTCTAAGATGTTAGAACTCGTAAAAACTCCGTGCATTATGAATATCGTCTGAATCTGTTATGGAGCTTTAAACTCTAAAGTTTGGAGGAGAAGTGTCATTTTTAATAAAATAGACGTTTTGGAGGCTGTCGAGATAAATGTTTGATATTTTTGTCACAGATATTCTTCGTTTTTTGTCTACCAATCTCTCTCAATTTTGAACTTTCTAATTACAATGGTATGCGATGACAGTGACAATGACATAACATTTAGAAAGTCTTAAAATAATTAAAATATTATTCCAAAAACTGCCAGCAAAATTTTGGTAGATATTTGAGCCAAGCTGACAACTTGTGATACATATTTCCTATTTATAACACGGAGGAGCAGACCTGGCTGGTGAGTAGCGGGGTAAAATGAACTTCCCTCAATTTAGATCACCTACCAGGTAGAAAATTCTACCAAAATGATGGCTTTTTGAGAATTTCTAAGTTTTAGTTACAAATGATTGAATACCCAATAAAAATTTCAAAAATTCAATTTGGTACATTATTTACATTTTTGCAAAACATTATTACCATGCGTTTAATATTGTTAAAACCACTAAATGGTCTGGCTTATTTTTTTTTTATTCCTTAAACCTGAAACTATAACATACCAAAATTGCATATTGCCTCTACCATACTCATGAACGTTGAATAAAATTTTTTTTTTTTTTTAATGAAAGGATTCATTTTGCCCCGTTACTCACCAGCCAGGTCTGCACCTCCGTGTTGGGGTATAATAGGAAACTATGGAAGAAGTTTTCAGCTTGCCTTAAATACCTACTCAAAATTTGCTGTCAGTTCTCGGAATATAAAATGATAATAATGATACTTATTAAAGAGTCAGATGATAAATAAACTCTCAACACAGTTCTATAGATCAGCTTTTTTGGGAAAATTTGAAGCATTCGTCAAAGTTAACATGGCATTAGCCCACTTTACGAACGTGCACTTTAGACGTTTTTTTAATGGTGACGCACAAGATTAGTGACGTTTAATCTATAATAATATTATAAGAGTTTGTTTGTTTGTTTGAACGCAAGGATCTCGGGAACTACCGGTCCGAAGTGAAAGATACTTTCCCTGTTGGATAGTCCATTTATCGAGTAAGGCTATTAGGCTTTTCAACATTACGCTACTATCAACAGTAGCGCAGCATGAATGAAAAACGTAACAAAAACGGGAAAATATATTGCTTTTCGAGAGCTTTCGTTGCGTGCCAGCATGTGTCTATCTTTTAAAGGTTGCTTCATTAGAACCTAAGGTAACCGAATTTGTTCAAAATTCGAATTGGTACGACCAATTTTCGATAGATGGCAACAACGCGCGCACGGTTCAGCTAGTACCTACTAAAATGTTAAGTTATAACTTTTATCGTCAGTCTGACTGATTGTGGCTGATTATTGACAAGCCAATAATAGCAGCCCTCAAAAAGTTTTGTGTTGCACAATTGCGTAGCTACATCTATATAATGTATTGGTGTAGGGACTACTTCATTCTTTATTTACCAAGCATTTTCCCAGAAAAAGAAAAACGATGTGCAATAAAAATTAACGAGAAGAAAACACGCATTTCCACCCTCCCTATCAATCAGCAAACGGATTTGTTTCCTAATTTCAGAGGAGACAGCCTACAAGCAACAATTATCCAAAATACATCCTTGTTACGCAAAAACACAAATAACACCTTATCTCTACTACCCCAAGCATCATTATCGCTCGATCTGCTATTAAGTCTCGCAAAATTAAATCCGAGAAATGATCAAAAGATAATGAACTCTATGCGGTGGATGTAGAACTTCTTTTTCTTTTAGCTTTTACTTATACGGGAAAAGAATTACATGGAGAAAATGAAGCAGGGAGAATAAATAAATTATAAAGAGAAGTTAAGACGCCATGTTGGTAACGCTGTGTCGGCTTCCTATTCGATTTGTCTAAACGTCTCGACTCGATTGTGAGGAATAGCAATTGCCTTTAGAATGTGTAAATAGGGAGGGGATTAGGTAATAGGGCTACCGAATGAGGGTTGAATAGTCGTTTGACGAGTAGAAAGAGTAAGGGACTTCTTAAAACAATGGTTTGGGTCACGATTCTGTGTTGTGAGAATGTGGAGGAGTTCAATAAATATTTTTTGTTGTCTCAACAAACGGTTTTCGAATAAAAACAAAAGTAAATAAACAAAACAAATTTTTACTTAGATATTAATTTAATAATAGGCTAGCAGCACCCTGCGGTTTCACCCTCGTAATTACCGATTTCGTTATTTTCTCGGTATAAAAATAACATATGTACTATTCCAGACTTATGACCTATCCATGTGCCAAATTTCATACAAATCCCTTCAATACTTTTTTCGTAAAAGAGTACTAAACTTACATTCACACATTTTACAAACTAATCTAATGAAGCATCTAATGAGGAACGGTCAAAACTTGCGCTATATATTGTTGTAGTGGTAGAACTATTGCAGAGTTCGCTTGGTTACACCATGTTCCGCTTTAAAGAGCAATGTTTGCAGGGAAATTATAAATCGTCTTACATCTCTCGATGGTGATTAATCGCAGTAATGATTTGGACTCTTCATGTTCCAATAGCTTCATCGTACTGTGCTGCTATGGGCAGGCGTGTTGCTTACCATCAGGCACATGTCCTGCTCGTCCTGTCAGCATTTACCAGAAAAGAGTGTCTTTAAGGGGGACGCCTAAAGCCAGAAAACGAAAAAAGGACATTTTCGACGCCGCTCACTGAAGTTAAGAAACTAAAAACTATGACAAAAAAATATTGACGTGTGGGTACAATCAAGAAGAAGTACAATAACCGAATAGAATTTTAAAAATAGATCAGAGTTTTTTACAATAAAAAAAATAAAAATTACACCGAAAAACCCCGTTTTAATTCGAGTACTCGAAATTATCAGCGATGACCCCACATTATTTTTTGGTAATAAAATTCCTATTTGTACGTTCTAGTAAAGTAACCGAACACTTTTTAAATTTATGTTTAGTTATTGAGTAATTAAATAAAACTTGGTCAAAAATAGACTCCTGATTAAATATTGGTTTTTCCTCCAAACTGTGTCATGCTATTCTCGACTTTATGTACATCACATTAAGAAACGCGTCGCGCGGTTGAAATCTGTTTTTTTCCTGGCTTTAGGCGCACTCTTCTACTTCCATACAGAAGTCTCGATACCAGTAATAATATCGCTATTTTAAAGTTCAATTGTTTTCTCTTCCGTTTCAAAATGCCCAGCGCTCAAGAAGTGTAGGTCTCAAATACCTCATAAATGTAGGCACGCACGCAACATACTCACAAATTTCAAAGCAATTCTCCAAAAAAGACGTATCCATTCCAGTACAATAGGAGCGAAACTTCTCCGCATTAAAAATAATCAACGAAATCTACATTCAACACAACGTCCACATAAAATAACCTAAAACCGGCGTAAAAGTCACAAAAATAGGCAATAAAGTAGAAGCAGCACAATACATGTAAAAAGCGCCCCCACCACTTAATAATTGATGGCCCAAACTGCCGAGTTGTGTTCCTCATATAATATTAACCCCTAGCTACCCCTAGATACCCTCTGTTGCCGCCTGCTTCGTATATAGCATTAACTTGGGAAGTGTGATTGTTAGTTTGTGATTGAAGTCCGCCAATGAATTTTTGGTAGGTGGTTTATTTTCTAGTAAAGAGACTATCTATCTTATTCTTACTTACTCGGACTTCTCGTAACTCGAAGAAGCGGCACCGTTTCATGGTTGATGTTCCAAAGACACGGACGAAGAGGTTTGACTCTACTTTTGTGATAAGAACGTCTAGGCTGTGGAACGAGTTGCCTGAGTGGGTTTTCCCTGATAGTTATAATCTTGGTGTCTTCAAATCGAGAGTGAATCGGTTTCATCTAGGTAAACACGCTCCATCGTAGACCGCATCGTCGCTTAACATCAGGTGAGATGGCGGTCAAGTGTAAACCTATAAACGTTAAAAAAAAAGATAGGGCTGGCCTACAGGCATACTGGAGTTGGTAGTAACTCTGCATGCGCTGACGTTAGTCGAGGGTTTGACTTTCACACAGTACCTACAAATCGATGCCTCCCACGTAAGATGTTGTATCTCCAAAATCGTGATTTTTACAGGAGAGCGTTCCAAATATAAACATTGCATTTAAATCAGTATTTCTTGTTGTATTTTGTAAAATTTTGATATATATCAAATTTGGATAATATAAAAATTATAGATAAACCAAATTTTACAAAAATACAACATGAAATTACGATTTAAATACAATGTTTTGTCTTTGGAACGCTCTAATGTAAAATCACGATTTTGGAGATACAACCGTCGATATAAATGAATATTAATTTATATCGATAGATACAACTACTTGCGTGGGAGGTATTGAAATATTTGTGCAACGAATACAAAAATTTGCTGTGTCTGAGTGGGTGGTTCTATAAATATGTAGGTAGGTATATCAGCTTTAAGGCCTTGTAAAAATATCCCAAAATTAAGCCAAACTATGGAAATAGTTTGGCTTAATTATGGTCAAATTTTTAACCTCTTAAATAAGAGAAAATAAACGAAATTCTATGGCTTCCCGTTCCCGTTGTTCCTGTTATTTTTTCGGGATAAAAAGTAGCCTATGTGTTCCATTATCTATTTGTACTCTAAACTTAAGCCCGATACCATACCTTTGCCAGTTATTCTACCGCCAAGCAGTAATAATGCAAACGTTACTGTGTTCCGGTTTGAAGGGCAATGTTTCCAGAGAAATGACAGGGCTTAGAGATATAACATCTTAGATCTCTGGGTGACGAGCGCAGTGCAGTGCTAGGTAATGATTTGTTGTTTGAATTCATGTTCCAATAGCTGCGGTGTCACTGTGCACATCAGGTACATGTCCTGCTCGTCTCGTCACTTTTTACTTTAAAAAAAGGTCAGGATAGGTATATATACAATAGCACGTACTGCTCTGTAGGCTGGCTAGCTGGCAGATGTAGATCTTTGTACACGAATACTTACATAGAAATATGTTGGTTTACACGTATAACCCATCGTTTAATCCTGACTGAGCACTGGGCGTGTTTTTTACGCGATTTTTGTACGGGAGAAATTTTGTACGTTTGCGTCGCTGATGTGCGAAAAAGCCTGTATACGTTCTAAGTCACTTCTATCAATAGTCCCACGATTGCTCATTTATAGAAAACTTCTTTTGGCGCCCATACAGATTTTCCGTAGGCATTGAATAACTAAGTAGCCCGTTAATGAGATTGCCAAAAAATATTGTACACGTATTTTTTCTTTTGTTTCACAAACAAAAAATTACGAAGATACAGCGCTTCGAAGTTTCGTGTGACGTCACTTGTGACTACGATTTTTACTCACGAGTGACGTTGCGACCTTGCGACCCCCACTCTCGAAGTTTGATGGTCTATATCTTTGACGATTTTTAATATTATGAAAAAACAAAAAATACGTGTTCAATATTTTTCCATGATCTAGCTGACGGACTAATTAGGATGGTGTATTTTCGACACAGTCCGGTACCCTATTGAGTTCAAGCATCACGTTCGTAAATGAAAGAAATCTTCGGGTAAACTCGGATGATCTAGATGGCCACGCCCTCCGGTTTCACCCGCGCAGTTTCCAAAGTGAGCTATCAAATTCTTAGTTATTAATTTTCACTTCTTGGGCACAAGAAGTGAATCTTGAATCTTGAAATTTTGATCTCATTTTTTAATTTTCTAATTTTCACTTCTTGTGCTCATTTTTTTTTCTCAGACGACTCATTCTGTCAATGTTTAAAACACATTAATAATACTAAATTTACAATCCTATCAAAGTACACTAAGTGTAATCTTTTCTATTATTTCAAGTATTGAAAGCGATGGCAGGTGATCAAACAATCCACACTCAATCAATAAACCTAGTCAGTAGCACAATGATTTTATTTGGAATCCTTTCTTTGAGGTGATAAGACATACCTCATTTGTCATAGATAAAACACCATTTCATTTAATTTATGTCTTTACTATCTATATTGGACAGTTGCTCGATATAGAATACTGTATTCTGTCTAATGTGTCTCGATGTTTTTTTTTTTACTTTTTATGACGATGAAAGCTCGGAGTCATACTCGTATATCGATGGCTTTGACCGCTATACCTATTAAAAAGCTTACCTTGAACATCCTACAAATATTATACACGTCAATGTATAGATGTTTGGATGTTTGTTGCTTAATCACGTCGTATGAACAGATCGGGTTGAAATTTAGAATACAGGTAGATTAGTCTATATGTTACGTCTACAAGTTACGGCTGGTCTAGTCGGGCGAACGGTGCCTGCCGATCCGGAGACCCCGGGTTCAAACCCCACACACACCACTGTCTTTTCGAAGTCATGTGCGTAATGCCGTTAACATAAAACGGTGAAGGAAAACATCGTGAGGAAACCGACATGTACCTAGAATCTTTCGAATTCATGTGTCATCCACCAACCCGCACTGGGGCAGCGTGGTGGATTATGGCCTTAACTCTCTCCTTGCGAGAGAAGGCCCCGAATGCAGTGGGAACATTTATTGGGCTTTTGATGATGATGATGATAGTCTGTAAGAACACACAGGCTACTTTTTATCCAAGGAAACTAACGGGAAAGGGAACAACGCGGGTAACACCGTGGGTTACTGCAAGAAGGTTTTAATAAAGCTTTACTTGTCTTATTGTACGGCAAAATGAAAGACGTACTTCCAAAAAGAACATACTGATCCGATGATGAGCGCTGATTGATCTGAATAACATATTTCGATCTCCTAATAACGAATACTATAACGGAAATTACCGCAAACACCCTGAAAAATTAAAGAGAATTTATTTTCCTTCGGTGTGCAATGTGCATTCAACAACTTAAACGGCCCACTAAATGTTCCCACTGCCGTGACTCGGGGCCTTCTCTCGCAAGGAGAGAACTTTCTACCCACCAGGTGATCTAAATTGAGGGATTAATTTTGCCCCGCTACTGACCAGCCAGTGGGTCTACCGCCTAACGAAAACGCTTTGACGCTTTGACATTGCTGTCTCTTTTCTTCTCGCTTGAAATGAAAGAGAAGGCAATGTCAAAGCGTCAAAGCGTTTTTGTTAGGCGGTTTTTTTATAGCATAGAGTGACGAGTCGATCAGGTCATGTACCTGATGGTAAGCAACATGCCTGCCACATAACAGCACAGTAACACGCAGCTATTGGAACATGATAGTCCAAATCATTATCTAGCACTGCACTCGTCACCCAGAGATCTAAGATACTATGTCTCTAAGCCCTGTAATTTCTCTGGAATCATTGCCCTTCAAACCGGAACACAGTAATGTTTGCACATTACTGCTTGGCGGTAGAATATTTGGCAAAGGTGTGGTACTTCCCCAGGCGGACTCTGCTAAGAGTACTTAACCCTCAGTAGACCCCCAGGTCTGCATTTCCGCGTTGGGGTATAATAGGAAAACAAAGTGACAAGTTTCCAGCTTCCCTCAAATACCTAACCAAAATTTGCTATCAGCTCTCGGAACATAAGTTTTAAGTTTCCACTTCTATCGCCAGACTCTATGACTGTCAATTTTTTTTTGGTTACAACCTGCCGCTTTTATCGCCAGACTCTATGACTATCAATATTTTTTTTTGGTTACAACCTGCTACTTTTATCGCCAGACTCTATGACTGTCAATGTTTTGTTTTGGTTACAACCTCTTTTATCGCCAGACTCTATGACTGTCAATATTTTTTTCTGGTTACAACCTGCCACTTTTATCGCCAGACTCTATGACTGTCAATATTTTTTTTTGGTTACAACCTGCCACTTTTGTCGCCAGACTCTATGACTGTCAATTTTTTTCTGGTTACAACCTCCCTCTATTATCGCCAGACTCTATGACTGAATTTTTTTTTTGGTTACAACACGCCTGAGCGGATCGGGTTAAAAATTTAAACACAGATAGTAAATAGTTTGGAATAATACATGCTACTTTTCATTCTGAGAAAATAACGGGAACGAAGACTACGCGGCTAAAACCGCGGGGCACTGCTATAAGCTACCTAATCCATGCAAGTTCCATTGATTAAATTTTTTGCGCTTAATTCTAATTTTATTTCAGAATGCCAATTTAATTAGATTAGTCCAGTTTCGTTAAAAAAAAAAACAAAAATGTCATCCACCTGTTATTGCTAAGTGGGTTTTACTTATGCAGAATATAAACATTAACTTTGAATAAAATAAATAATAACTGATTTCTGAATTCGAAATATAAAAAAACACAAATTATAATTTTTTACACAAAATGGAAACATCAATTTGGGCACAATTATATTTAAAATCATATTAAATGAATAAAAAATTATAGCTAAAGTGGTATCTTTTTTTTTTAAATAAAACAACTTAATTCCGATTTTAATAAACATTGCTATTTTTATAGACTCGTCGGCGATAAGGAATACATTAGTTTAGCAAATTTGTAACAGCACTGAAACATAAAAGCGCTTTGCAAAAAAAAAATACGATATTCTTTTTTTAAATGTCACCTCGCCAATAAACTTTATTTATTTATTTTTTATGGCAAGGAACACTCAATTAATTAAGCCGATATTTTTGAAATTGTAACGAAATCTTCGAATCATTATCGATTTATCTCAGAATAATCGTGTTAAAAATTTAGCTTCTGTATAAAATGCTCGGAAATTTACCGGTTACTACCACATGGTTATAAACTAATTAAATATCAAAAGAAACCGCTGAAATGGAGGTTTAAATAATCTCTTCTCCTCATACCTATCGATTTTATTATTATAATATATTATCGTAGTGTTAATATTATTGGGTGGGTAGATAAAATATGTAAACATTTTATTTGCTTAACGCAATTAAAAAAATAACGTGTCACAAAATAAAATCCAATTTATTAGGTCCGTTATAGAAAAAACACCTATTTTGGTAGACAAAATTACGCTAAAAAGCATGTCGTAAATTTCAGATTGTTATGAACCACTTAAATAAAATCCGTGGTAAGGAGCTGACAGGTAAATTTTGGGTAGGTATTTAAGGGAAGTTGAAAACTTGTAGCAAAGCTCTCCTATTATATCGTAACAACGTTTCGCACGATATTTATTTCAAAAATACCTTACATCAACAAATGTTTTATTTTACAAACCATCATTTTATAACCAATTGCATGGCAAACGTTTCACTTAAACAATGTATTGAATGACACTTTGTTTTTTGTCCATTTTTCATTTCATAAATTGCAACAAGGAGGTGCAGACCTGGCCGGTGAGTAGCGGGGCAAATCTTCGCGTTAACTCGGGATCATGGCCATGCCCTCCGGTTTCATCCGTATAGTTTCCAAAGTAAGCTATCAAATTCTGAGTTATAAGTTTTCACGTTTTCAATTTTTAGCAAATTTTTACTATTACTATTATTAAGTAGTTATTTTTAGTACAGGAGTGCCGATGAGATGCCTGCATACAGCGCACTCAATGGTTAAAGCCGCCTCTGACTATAGTAAAATAACTAAACAGACATAAACTAAAATAAACACTTTACAATTGTGTATACAGACACAGCCATTAGCCACAGAATTAATCAACTCTCAACAGCGCCGTCAACACTGTCTACCTTCATTAGAAGATAACCCCTCAGCGACCTAACCTGTCACCGGACCAATAGAGCCGTTCTTTGAGTCTTGGCCTCTGAAGCCAGACTTCTAAACCATTGAAACACAAAAACATAATTCATGATCTTAATAATCGTGAAATGAAATTAGATGATTCATAAAAGGCGAAATGTACAAATTAGGTACCTACATACATATTTTTAGATGCTAGATAAATAGTTAAAACAATAAACATGAAATATAAAAAACCCTAATTCGTATGCTTAAAATTTTAGGTCACAAATATTTTGCAAGTAAAGTAAATAGTACAAAGAAATTTAAAAAAAATTACCTTCCTAGAACTTGGCAGTCATAAGGACTGCCGATAGAAGTGAAAATGGATAACTTCGAATATATGTGTTTTCCAGCACTAATATTGCACGATATGTTACCAAGCTATTACATACCAGCTACAGATATACTTTTATTTTATGTATAGCAGTAGGGAGCAATAGG
The DNA here is from genome assembly GCA_963693475.1 of Ectropis crepuscularia. Lineage (NCBI taxonomy): Eukaryota > Metazoa > Arthropoda > Insecta > Lepidoptera > Geometridae > Ectropis > Ectropis crepuscularia. Next base: position 10,996,973 of record OY856361.1, read on the forward strand.
GAGGCGAACTCACAAGATTTCACCCATCCAAAAACGCTGCTTCTATGCTACACCGCAGGCACCACCCGATTAGCATGTATGAATCCATATATTTAATTGGGTAAACGGGTAACTCGCGTGTAATATGGTCGGTCAATCCGACTCGAGTTTCGGCCGCGTCCGGCGGCTTTTTTCAAGCACTTTTTTCACGCGCGCTTACCCCAAATTTTTTTTTTAATTTTTTGACATATTTTTTTGTTATATTTTTTTTATAATGTGGCATTAAAAAATACATACAACCTCAAATTTTTACTCTTTTATCACCAACCCCTATTATTTTAATAGCCATTTTAGTAATCATTTGACAGTGAACTCCTCCTAAACGGCGGGACCGATTTGAATGAATTTTTGTGCGTGTACAAGTGCATTCGAGGATGGTTTAGATTCATAAATAAGCCCGGCAGATGGCGTTGCGGACAGTATCTAGGTTATGATCTGAGCGAAGCCGGAGCGGGCCTCTAGTTTTCCCATAAAATACTCAACGCCGCTAAATCACATCAAAAATTCAAAAATCTATGCTAATCTAATGCTAAATCAATCAAAAGTTTTCACTTCAATACAAAATCGTTAGATATAAATGAACCAATCCTACTGATATTATAAATGTCAATGTTTGGATGTTTGTTGCCCAATCACGGGAAAATAAGGAGAACGGGAACTACGCGGGTAAAATCAAGCTGCTAGTATTTAATAAATGCATTATTGAAGTTTGTAGATATCTATCGAAACCATAAAAGAACATTCCCATAAATTCGTCCATCAAATCTGTCTTCGCCGGATTACAAAAGATAGTTCGGACCCGAACCAAAATTAAAACGGTCAAGCTTTTAATATTAACAAGAAACAAAGCAAAGAGTTAGATAAGGGCCCATTAACACGCCTCGTTAATACGAAGAGACGTCCGATAAACCGACCGAAACGAAAGTGTTTTTCTTGTTTCACTTTAGTTTACATTCCGGGGTTTTTTACGTTATAGCATAGAATAGATAATATTACGTAATAGCAAAGAAGGTGGACATCACAAAAACGAATCAGGGGTGTTCGGAGACAAGATATATCGATATATCTGGGTGTGTTTAAATGAGACGAATTCAAGAAAAACTTTTTTATTTTCGATTGTGAAACATTCACAGATTTATTTATAAATTTACTAGCGGCCCGTTCCGGCTTCGCTCGGACATAACCTAGACACTGTCTGCATCGCTATCTGCCGGGCTTATTTGTGAATTTAAACCATCTTCGAATACACACACAAAAAAAAACATTCAAATCGTTCCCGTCGTTTAGGAGTCCACTGTCAAATGATTAAATTACTAAAATGACTATAAAAAAACAGGGGTTGGTGATAAAAAGGTAAAAATTTAGGGTTGTATGTATTTTTTAACGTCACATTATAAAAAAATAAAAACAAAAAAAAATGACCAAAACTTTAAAAAAAATGTTTGGGGTGAACAACCCCTAACACTTAGGGGTATGAAAAATAGCTAGTAGCCGATTCTCAGACCTACTGAATATGCATATAAAATTTGGTAAAAATCAGTAAAGCCGTTTCGGAGGAGTAAGGAAACAAACACTGTGACACGAGAATTTTATATATAAGATAAATATTTAGAATGAATTTTATTGTTTACCATAAAAATAATAGGAAAAGTTTATTTGTGAAGAAAAATAAGCTAGTTTAATAAAATTTGATGTTAATATAGTTTGAAATACATTATTTTAAATATTTTCTTCAGCCCTGGCCACAAATTATACAACTTGAAATGTTTGATAACCTTATCTTATAAGTATTTCAGAATTGTTGTACTGCACTACTGCCAAATTTATACTCTTTACTATTTAAAAAATCCAAACATTTAATCAAAGCTTCCAAAATTCAGACATGTAAAATTTTTGAGTAAAGTCAAATCGGTATAGCATTTTTTAATATTTTTGACGTCAAACGAACTTAAGGAGAAACAAATCAGTACTTAAGGAATGCTCACTAGCTCAAGCACGTAATTTTTTAAATATATTCTATATTATTTATACGTTGCGTCTAGAAACGAATAAATGATTCCAAAATAAAGATTTTAGAATTGTAACCTTGTAAAATAAACTTTTTTTTTCGAATAAAATGCGAACCAAACATGGGGCACGGCTATAAATAATGGCTTGAGTCATTTCAACAAAGATTCTTAACCTTAAATGTGTATTTTTCTTTAGCTTTAATTGCAAATGATTTTATTTAATAAATTAAATTAATACGCTAGTTAGTACACATAATTTTTTGCAATGCTTGTCTATGTCTATTATTGAAGTGAAAACTTCTTTTGATGCATCACAGACAGATTTTTCGTGGGCTGTGAATGGGCCTCAAGCATCACGCTCGGGAATCAAAGAAATCTTCGGGTAAACTCGGGACCATGGCCACGCCTTCCTGTTTCACCCGCGTAGTTTCCAAAGTGAGCTATCAAATTCTGAGTTAAATATAAGTTTTCATTTCTATCGGCAGTTCCTATGACTGCCATTTGTTTGTTATATTATGTATGTAGGTTAGGACGAGTCTCATACGCAACTACCATAAAAAAAAATTACTAATTTTTAATAGCATTCCATACAAAGTCCCGCGTTTAAATTACCAAAATACTTACCTACCGTTTCGTTTATTACCGGAATTCAAATTTAAAGTAGCTTCGATTTTCTATTCCTACTTTAATTGTACTATGCGTTCTAAATTCAAATTAAAACGTAAAACAAATATCAGACCAAGTAGATCGGCAACACTATTTTTTTTTCCAATAAAATCAGTGGCATGGCGCCTCGCGTATCGAGCACGGGTTATCTCCCCCGAACACAAACAGCGCTTGTCCATTAGAACGTAATCGGTTGTGCCACCAACACTGTTCGAAATTCGAATGTGTATTGTACTGCCATTCCTGCATGCTGTTTTGAATTTGGAAGCATTGTTTTGTGCCAGTAAGAATAAGTTTTTAAAAGAAGATTTTTTTTGTTATAATTTTTGCTGTTGTTTTGTCTAAGTTATATAATCTCCCTTTCTTAGTAAATGGCTATATCTTCTGTTGATTTTGTGGATTGTACTTAGCAGTACAGCATGCTGTTTGAAATTTAGAACCATTGTTTTGTGCCAATAAAAATTAGGCTTTTAAAAAAAAGTCTTTTTTGTTGTTGGCATATTGTGTTCAAAGTTAAATTTGTCTTTCTTAGTTCATCGTTTTGTCTTATAGATTGGCTTTGTGTATTATTCTGTGATTCAAGAAGATTTTTAGATAAGTAAGTATTTTGTTTTTATACTGTTGTTATGTCGAATTCACTTTGGTCAGTTATTTTATCGGCAAGCAGTGTCCAAACATTATTATGTTTACAGATAAATCACATAAATCATCTTAAATCGTAAGGTTACGAGCGCTAGGCAGAAATTTGAACTCCTCATATTCAAAGTAAGTAGAAAGAAAACCAAATATTTTTCCCGTTCTTGTTAGAAAATAACAAACATAAACAAAATTTTATGAATTGTACGTTCGTTCAATATGAACATCTAACTTACTAATTTCACTCAGAGTCTGAAATACAGTTAACAAATGAATAATGCACGGACGGTGGATCCACATTATGTCACTGTATCATTTAAGCAATTTCACTTGGAGTAGTAAACTGATGTTCACATATTTATTTTGTCATAGATATAGGTCCAAAAAGCAGTTATAACATAATAAAAATATTGAAATTAGATAGTAATAAAAAATTAATAGTCAATTAATAAAACACATCACACTAAAAGGAAAAGGTGTTGCTACTAATTAAAACACTTAAGTAAACCTGTCCAGCTATACTTAAAAAGTCTTAAAATATAACCATTAAAAAGTTGAAAGTCCTGAATAATATTTATGATTATAATTTAACTGGGCACTCGTGCGAGTAGGTATCTACTACGAGTAACATCATTAATCATTATTAACATACTTTAATCATCATTACTAACGGGAATTTTACTGTGGTTCTATGGCATAATTGTAGACCAACTTTTTTCTTTTCGTCAGTTTACCCGTAAGCATGTTCATGCATCATCATGAAACTAGGTCGAAATATCGGAGGCTTGTTCCACCGTACAATGATAGTAGGATAGTAAACTTTCGAAATAAATAACACCAGTGTAGTATACCATTGATATTGTGTTTAAAATACACTGTTTTTTTTCATTAGCAAAATTTTAACAACTATATTTACTGCTGTTACTGAACACAACAAGATGAAAAACAACCAAATAACTGATGAAATGAAATTTAACGGAAGTTATGTAATTTATGGTCACTGATACGCATGAGTTTTGTAGTGTTCGTATCAGTGCTTTTTTTTATGTAAATGCCATTCATTGGTCAAGGTCACAAGTCACAACTAGCCAACCGTGACTCCCGCCTACCCTCAAGTTACTTAAAAAACAAATGTAATAATCACATGCATTTCTTCAGTTACGTCTAGATCGATTCATTTGACGATAGTGTGCGGTAAAAATACTAGTGAAACGTTACAGGTGTAGTGATCTTTCTTTTTAGAGTGCAATAAAACGCCGTGTTTCTTTTGGTGAATCGGACGCTGCACAAGTTTTAAAACTAAGTGAGGTGCTAGAGGAGCAGTGTGCTGCACTAAAGTTAAAAGGGCTTGTGTGTGTATCGGTGTGTCAATATTTATTTATTATTATTTATCGAACAAAAATGTATCGTACCTGCAAGCACTACAAACTGTTTAGTAAATTAGTGATCGTTGTAAATAGCAGATTCCAACTTTTTGAATATGCAACAATACCTACGTTTAAGATTCTAGCGTGTAAAAATTGAAACAATTAAATTGGATGTAATTTTTGCGGTCGTAAGATCAAGAAAGTATTAAGGAAAAGTTGACAAAAATAACTTAAAAATTAAACGGGTAAAATTAGTAGGTATTTCTATTTAGCTTGATAGATAGTATTATTAGATAGTATTATTAAACATTAGGTAGTTTTGCAAGGCAGGTGCGCCCGGCCTAACGAAAAACGCTTTGACGATTTCATGCTTTGGCATTGCTGTCTCTTTTCTTCTCGCTTGAAATGAAAGAGACGGCAATGCCAAAGGGTCAAAGCGTTTCTCGTTAGGCGGTAGAGGCGCCGGTCGTCGTAAGTACCGTTCATTATGACGTGCGGTCCTATGTTTAAGTTTTACAAACATGATTATTGTAATTTTCTTACAAAACTAGTGACAGATTCTGTAGTATTGGTGGTGGTGGACAAATCACACACAACACCATCTGACCCCAAACTAAGTAATATTGAGTTTAAGGATAAACTTATTGCACAGTTTTACAATGGGTACTCTTAGATTGATTTAATTTGGGTACCTTACAGCCTTAACATAGATTTACTCGTAGTACTTGTAAACCCATTTTCGGCGAAGCACAAATCCATTGTCTGTACCTAAGTTATAATTAGTTCATCCCAATAACTTTGAACGCCAAATAAAAAGAAATCTATGAAGCTTACTTACGATGTGGTGGTACCTCGAATTAGTGCAATAGGTATATACAGCAATCATGGACGTATAAAAAAGTCGGACGGAGTCTCGCTAAAACAAAACCTGTGTTCATCGAGTCGGCCACATAATATGCACGTGTGCGCTGCCACATGCAGGCTAACACGCACACATCAGTGAGTCATTACACGCGCTACTTGTGTATATGTGTGCGTGTCAGCTTATCAGTGACAACCTGACAACGCACACGTGCATATGTGGCCGACTCTAGTGACACAGTTTTTGTTTTAGCGAGACTCCGTTTTTTATACGCCCATGTTCGCAATAAGTAATATTGCGAAATAGATGAGATTATTTATAGGAAACTTTGATGGTAAACTGAAGTGCAATCACTTAAATTCTTACTTAACTAATTCTATAAATGCAAAATTATATACATATGTTTGTTGCTCAATCACGTTGGAACCTCTGCACGGATCGGGTTGAAATTCGGAATACAGGTTATAGCCTGGATTAATAAATAAGATACTTTTCACAGCGGGAAAATAACAGAAACGGGAGCTACGCAAGCAAAACTACGTGGCGCTATTAGTAATGCTATAAAACAAATAATATATTCTCGTTAAACTACAAATCTATTCACTTCTCGAATATATGTAAAAAAAGCTATTATTTGTTATTCATTTATGATCATAGTTAAAAGCGTTTACGAAACACGTGTTTCGAAGTTAATTAATTGAGTTTCCGATAGCCAACGATAATGTTTTTGAATTTATTGGTTTTTTAATGGAATGGTTCAAAGATTTTTCTGTATAATTCAGTGGATTGTGCCTGTATTTAAATGACCTCACAATACGCACATTTAGATAGTCATTTGAATTGTTTTGTGAACATTAGGTACGATTTTTATCTTTATTAATACGAAAATGTAGTTAATATTTTGTTAATTGATGTGATTTTGTAAAGTGTTTACTTTTTTCCATATTTCCAGAAATCTAGTGGTTTTTAATCGATTTTCCTTTAACCAAATAGAAGAAGAAGAATAAAAGAAGAATAGAGCAAATGTATATGTAATGTATGTTCTAAGTAAGCGTGCTACATCCTAGGCCGCGGTAATAATTAACATCAGACAATTCGCGCTCTACTATGGTCTCACAAACTCTACTCTGGATTGTAAAAAAGTCAATTCATTACTTTTTTAACTTGCTTAGTGCACAATTTTCAGTATTATTAATTACTGTAGTTTTTTTTAAATTACTTGATGTAGAGTTCTCAGTATTAGGTACATTACAATAAAATACAAAACACTTTATTATTCCACAAAAATAGTATAAAAAACATTGAACTTAACATCATCACATTTTGGGTACAAAAGGTGATCTTATCGCTAATAACGATCTAATAGGCAATAGTATTAGGTGTAGGTTGTATTTTTTATGTACTGGGCGTTGGGTACATTTCATTTGAACATATTTTTTTGTTTTTTTTTATGAACGGGCCTTTCCTTCCTTATATAATTCCTCGTCCTGAGACGTCTTACTTCAACCATAGAGTTTATAATAATTATCTATAACGCAAGTAATATTAACATGAAGTTAGTTACAACGTTAAGTTTAGTTTAACTGAGATTTTTCCTCACTTAGCCTCTTTTGGACCATAGCGCGTGGCTCCTTTTTCCTTGGTACAACCAGTCCAGGCTATCCCAGAAGATCTGCGCTTCTACTGCCTAACTAAATCGGCTATCGCTTTGCTAATGCTGTCTCTATCATTTCAAGCGAAAAGAAAAGAGAGAGAAACATCAAAGCTATGACATTTTTTGTTCGGCGGTAGACCCCCCGAGCGGCCTATTAAGATTAATTTAACTTATAACAATCTTAATAATAGAAGGGTCGGGGACTTATAACTTCTACCGCCTAACTACATCGGCTTTGGCTTTGCTATTGCTGTCTCTGTCATTTCAAATGGAAATAAAAGTGAGAGCAATGTTAAAGCAATGACAGTTTTGTTCAGGCGGTAGACCTTCGGGACAGATGCTAAAGTTTTGGGGAAGTCTGCCCAATGATATGCCATGCTACTGCATTCTTAGTTACAATGTTGAATAGCTAACTTCAGGGTGTTGGTTTTTGGAAACGGTGTGAGCGTAAAAAATATCTTCTTCTTCTCTCTTCATTTACCCTAACGTGCCAAAAAAAGTAAGACATCAAAACAATCTCACCTCCATTTAGTTCTTCTATTCTGGAACCACGTTTTGACTTGCGCGTCGGTCATCTTCAGTGTCTTGGCGAGACTCGCCCGTTCTGCAGACGCCAGGTACTTCTGCTTGTGAAACCTCTTCTCCAGCTCAGCGATCTGGAGCCTGGTGAACGAAGTCCGGGGCTTCTTCCGCTTCGGAGGTGTTCGGTTCTGGTACGGGTGCCCGATCCGCCTCGTTATGGGGAAGGAGGCTGGGGGAAAATAAACCTTATTGTAATGGGAATATATGTACATATTTTAGTGGTAGAATTTTATGAAAAGTGACATGGGGAAGCACCACTCCTTTGCCCGTTATTTTACCACCAAAGCAGTAATCAAACGCGTGAGTACGTGTCACTGATCCAATAGTTGGGTGACGCTGTGCTTTTATGCACAGACGAGTTGCTTACCATCAGGCACATGTCTTACTCGTCTTATCACGCTATACTATAAAAAAACAGATTGCTATACAGTTGACTTCAAAGACGTATTAGTGTTGTTTAATAGTAAAATTCTAAGTTTTCCCTTCTTTTGGCAGTCTCTATGGCTGCCTATTTTATGTATGTTACGCAGCTCGGTCTTGGGCTGTAAACAAAGGCCAGTTAATGTATTCACTTAGTCGTTAATGATAGTCTATAGGAATACGATAATCGCATTCATACAATCGAGACTCAAATCAACATACAAATCACTTTTATAATTGAAATCACGATTACAGGCAAATTACACGTTATACGATTACAAAAACTTATGAATAAATAAAATTCTTAGAATTGCTGATGATATCAAAGTTATTCTTGGAATGAAAATGCTATATTAAACGGTGAACGGCTGAAATAAAATTAAAGTTAGACCATTTTGAATGGTCTAACTTCATTTAAATAAGACCATTTCAATCGATCTTCATGGGTCGTAAATCAGTAAAAAATACAACGTAATTTTACGTTTTTACTAAGATAGCAGCATAGAATCTTCCACATGAATCAAACGATGCAATTACACCACTGCTCTCTGAAGTTGGCGCTTGGAATCCTTGTATAATATAGGTACAATCAGTACTTTCTTATGAAATACATCAAATGCGCAGCGCCTTGCCATAGCTCGGAAAGTTCTACCGTAAACAGCCGTACTGTACCATCACAATTATCTATGATAACATCTAATAAAATAACAAATCACACACCATTCCCATGAAAACTCAAAAGACCGTATCAAACTCATTTCTGCTTCTTTTAAAAAAGGAAGTCGTAATCATTTCAAAGTAGCAGTTACACGTTTTCAAAATTACCAAAATGGCCGCCGCAATAACGTTTTTAAAATTCGAATCTCAATAAATTACATTCGTTTATACGGCGCTCTGTCATTGGTCGGATCGTACCTAATGGTTAGTGTAGCCGGTAATAGATCGATTTGCATTAAATGACGCATGGGATGAGATTGTTAGGCATTTTGTGCTGATGTTAAACCGATATCCGATGTAATGATGATCATTTGAAACATTTACTTCGGTAATTTTATATTCGTCAAATCATTAGGCTTTTGAATTTGATAGGGTAATCATAAGTTCTATTATTGTTAGGTATCCTGCCTCTATTATGTTCGTAATGATGCTTTGTAATGACGTTTTCATTATTAACTCTTTCAAATGTACCTAACGTTTGAAAGAGTTCAATATTTGGTTCCAGTACTTGTTTTATGTGAAATATTGTTTCCTCTAGGTTGTTAGATATTTTTTGTAGGAATGATTTCATGAAATAGGACGGAAATGTGTAACAGGAAACTGGAGAAGTGTGACTGTGAAAGAAGAGTGACTTTGATTTAAGAGTGCGCCTAAAGCCAGGAAAAAATCAGATTTCACCCGCGCGACGCGTTTCTTAATGTCATGTACATAAAGACGAGAATAGCATGACACAATTTGGAGGAAAAATCAATATTTAATCAGGAGTCCATTTTTGACCAAGTTTAATTTAATTACTCAATAACTAAACATAAATTTAAAAAAGTGTTCGGTTACTTTACTAGAACGTACAAATAGGAATTTTATTACCAAAAAATAATGTAGGGTCATCGCTGATAATTTCGAGTACTCGAATTAAAACGGGTTTTTTCGGTGTCATTTTTATTTTTTTATTGTAAAAAACTCAGGGTAGCGATTCTGAAACCATTCGGTTGCATCCGACACGGAATCCCATATCTCGGTCTTTGTCTTATCTGTTTAGCATGACAAAGACCGAGAGATGAGATTCCGTGTCGGATGCAACCGAATGGTTTCAGAATCGCTACCCTGATCTATTTTTAAAATTCTATTCGGTTATTGTGCTTCTTCTTGATTGTACCCACACGTCAATATTTTTTTTGTCATAGTTTTTAGTTTCTTAACTTCAGTGAGCGGCGTCGAAAATGTCCTTTTTTCGTTTTCTGGCTTTAGGCGCCCCCTTAAGCAACGAGCGCGCGCGTTGTTTGAGATATGACTGAGATGGTGCCAATCCATTTATCCATTTTGCGTAAGATTGATCCATTGTACTGTCGGACAACACAGTGTGTGTGTGTTTGTCGAATAGAAAGAGAGAGAAATATAGAAGAAGAAAGCATCAATCAGTACACTTCTACAAAATAGCATGTCAGATTTTATCACATTATGTCATCATATTATCTACGACATTTTTTTCAAGTAGTTTGTTAGTATCAAATTTTTATAATGTGCAATTTTATAAAGATCACGGAGGCTGACCCTGAAAATATCTTACCCTACTATCTACAGGTATAGTATTATAAATGCAAATGTTTAGATGCATGCGTGGATTATGGATGAATACGCTTTCAACTCTAAATGCGCCAGGTTTCACAAAAAATATTCAGTTACGAAGTCAAAACTTCCAAATTCGAATAACCTTTCTTGCAACCCCATTCGAAATTTGAATATTTTATTTTCTTTTTCAAATATGGAATCGTATTAAACGGTGCGCTGCCATTGGACGAGGTAACGTAATGGCGGCTTTACGTGACCGCAAATTACCGAGCAATTGGGGTACATAAGTTGAACGTAGAGTCGGCAATGTTTTCGTGATCGTTGATGTGCAGCGGTACAATCGTTATTCGTACTGAAATTCGAAAGTTGTCTTATGAAAGTGGTGTAGTTGAAACTTTTCGACATTGGTTTTGATCAGTGGTAAAGGGTCTAGTTTGAGACTTTGTTGCCGCAATGTAGCGCTAAATAAGATAGGTATTTCTTTCATTTTATTTCCGATGCGGAACGATTTATCATTGCAGTATGATGATTAAGAAAAATACCTTTTTAATTTAGAATTTGCATTTAAAAACACATTTTCTTCATAAAACAAAAGTGACGGGAGTATGTAGATGAGATAGCAAAAAACATGCCTGTTAGAAACAATCTAGTGTCACACAGTTATTTGAACATGAAGAATCCAAACTTCTGTCTAGAACTGAACTGCGCTCGTCACTCCAAGGTAACAGATGATTTATGTATTAGTCTTACAATCTTTTCAAACCGGAACATTTACTCTTGATTGTGGGAAGATTATGGGAACGAGAACGAAGCGAGTAAACCCACCGAGAACTGCTAGTCATCATTAGCCAGAGATCTGTTTTAAAGGTCATGTTATTCAAACATTTCAGATTCCCTACGACTGAGCTATACAAAATTGCAAAAGTTTTAACAGTTCGACAGTTGTATGTACTTGCTATTGTGCTTTACCAACACACCAAGATTCCATTTGACATTGTTCAGGCACACAGAAAACATCGCAAGCTAAAACCTATACCCATCGGATTACACATGTATCGAACACATTTTATAAAAACCCAACTTTGTTTTTGTGCTCCCTTTTTATACAATAAGGTAAATAAAAAGTTGCACATTATAAACTTGTCAAAACAGGAAACTAAAACGGTATTACAGGATTGGCTTCTGGCTGCTGATTATGTACAAACAGAGAATTTAATGGAGGTGCAGAGTTAAATGATGAAGTTGGAATCTCATGTGAATGTATAAATAAAATCTTAAATTGAATAAATAAATGTATAAATAGAATAACGTTTAATAATAGCTGGTGAACTTATGGCATCAGTTTCATGTACACTTAAATGATCGATGACTGGTTTAATTTGCTTGGGTTTAAAAGTTTGAGAACTGCTTGCCAATGATATTTCATATTCATAGTGAGTGAAGTTTATTCATAACTACCTACATAATTATAATGTTACTTTTATTGCTTACCAATGTTATTTCATATTCATAGTGAAGTTTATTCATAACTACCTACATAATTATAATGTTACTCTTATTGAAATGATTGTATGATACATTAAGTTAGTATATAGTGAGTAGGCAAAATCACATTACATAATGTTGTTTTTGTTGTTTCTTTTAGGTTTTTGTTTTGTGTTCCGTTGAATGATGTCGGGCCCGAGATACAGGGTAACCTAGTTCGGGACCGACGCACCAATGTTTTGTAAAAATATTTTTTGCCAATAAATAAATTATAAATATAAATTATAAAATAATTATATAAATACTAGAAGCGCCCTGCCATTTCACCCGCGTAATTTCACCTTTATTTATTCACCTTTTTTTCGGGGTAAAAAGCCTGTGTTCTTTCAGACTATAATCTATCTGTATTCCGAATTTCAGTCCGATCCGTTCACAAGTTACGACGTGTGACGTATGATTGAGCAAAAAACATTAATAATAAAATAAATAAGTGTAACTTTGTAGTGGTAGGACTCTTAGCAGAGTCCGCCTGGGGAAGGACCACACCTTTGCCAAATATTCTACCGCCAAGCAGTAATATGCAAACATTACTGTGTTCCGGTCTGAAAGGCAATGTTTCCAGAGAAATTACAGGGCTTAGAGATATAACAACTTAGACCTCTGGGTGACGAGCGCAGTGCAGTGCTAGGTAATGATTTGGAATCTTCATGTTCCAATAGCTGCGTGTCACTGTGTTGTTATGTGGCAGGCATGTTGCTTACTATCAGGCACATGACCTGCTCGTCTCGTGACTCCATATTTACAAAAAAAAAAAAAAACTTTATTTGCGCATATGGGTATTTACAGATGATATGATACAGACTAAAGAGCTCCACATTCTGCCTTTCGGCATGCAAAAACACTAATTTATGATAACACATTTATGATATTAGTATAGATAGTATAGATTAGATACAGATTGATACTAACGGCGCCAAGTGGTTTTACCCGCCTAGTGCTCGTTCCCGTAATTTATTTGCAATAAAAAGTAGCCTTTGTTGTTTTTCCAGACTATAATCAGTGTTTCATATTTCAACCCGATTTGTTTCGCTGTTCGGATGTGATTCAGTAACAAACATCCGAACTTTCGAATTTATGATATTAGTACAATTTTTTATCATTCATTCACTTTTTATCATATATATTTATTTATACATAAAATATATATAAATGTATATTATAATAAAAAAATGTTCGACATTTTAAAATCTATACAACCCTTGTCCTGACAATAACAACTACAAAAAAACAAAAAATACAGTCAATCGGAAATTATACGCGTACATTTCAGGGATATTTTTTTATTAATATAGAAGATAAATCAGTGCATAATAATAGTAAAAAAATCGCTGGTTTATTTAGTTTTGCTACGAAAGCCCCCATAAAAAAGCAAGCTGACGTATCTGTACAAGCCCTTACGAAGTCTCCAAAACAAAAACTATCCTACGTCACATAGCATCAGGGCCGAAAAGGGTGCCGTAACAAGGTTCCACTCGTAATCGGGTTAGCGCCGTATGATTCATGGCGCGGTCGGAAACGCGCGGTGTATGTTTCGGAACACGGATATACAGACAACTTTTGCTATATTGAAAGGATTTTTTTAGTGAAACTTTTTTTTTCTTTTCTCTATCTTTTTTTTTTCTTGACTGACATTGTATTCTTTCATCGGCGTTAGCAAATTGGCCGATGATGTCACAAATCAAACTCGTAATGAGGCTATCTCAGTATGATTCATAGCGTGGTCGGGAACGCGTGGTGTATGTTTCGGAACACGGATATACAGACAACTTTTGCTATATTGAAAGGATTTTTGAAGTGAAAACTTATTTTGTAGCAATGAGGACCTTTTGGTGGTCTGATGAAAATTAACGTGGTAATAACACATTTACACACGCTGCAATGGACCAGTTTATCCCGTCTTTGCCAGTAATTCGTCAAAAGTTCTAGTTGTTTTTCGAAAGTAATTAAAGAATTTATTTTCGTCAGCCCTCAACGTGCCATATAATAAGACAAAGTCTCCTGCAACGGCATCCACCAACGGATGAACATGGAGCCTGCATCGTCGCCAGTTTTTATTGTATTGGGATAGGTAGTACAAAACAGCAGTAAAGTACCAGTACAGTAAAGTAGTGTACAGTAAAGTGGTCAGTACGATACTGAAAAAATCCACGCAGAGCCTCAGCGCTGATAACCTACGCGCTGAGCTATAGGCGTTGACGGTGACAGTGAGACTAAAATCAGCCTGAGCTGACTACAGGGTTACTGGTAATCAGCCTGCATCCGTTTAAGGGCATGTTCTGTATATTTAAACAAACAACTTTTGTTCTACAACTTAATAGATAACCCAAAAAAAAATTGTATTTGTTGCCCTTTTTTGTACTGTTTAGCGACTTTTTAGTGTTTATTCACTTCGGTACATCATTTTTTGCGCGTTAAAGAGCGTACGCGCTCTCGTTACGAATTGTTAGGAAGAGTTCGATACTTTTAGACCGTGCAAATGCACTTTTTATTTATTTTGTAAAAAAAACGTTTTTTTAAAAAACTGTAGAACAAAAGTTGACGTATTGAATGTACCTAACATCCCCTTAAAAGGATGCAGGCTGATTACCAATAACCCTGTATATCAAACGTCTGTTGATATAGTCATTAGTCAATAGTCAAATCCCTGACGTTCTAACGTAGCGGCATCGTGGCTTCGGATAACAGAAACTACGTGGACAAGACCGCAAAGCACTGCTACATAGTTAAACTAGCTGAATCGTGAGCGCGTTGCTACGCCATCTATCGAAAATTGGTCGTATCAATTCAAATCTAGAACAAATTTGGTTATCTTAGATTCTAATGACGCAACCTTTTAAAAGATAGACACGTGCTGTCACGCAACGAAAGCACTCAAAAAGCAATATTTTTTTCCCGTTTTTGTTACATTTTTCATTCATGCTCCGTTCCTGTTGATAGTAGCGTAATGTTAAATAGCCTTCCTCAATAAATTGACTATCCAACAGAAAAATAATCTTTCAATTCGTACCAGTAGTTCCCGAGATCCTTGCGTTCAAGCAAACCAACTCTTCAGCTTTATAATATTAGTATAGATAATAATTCTCGTTTTAAAAAAATATCGTGTAAAACATTTCCCTCTTTAGCAGTCTCTTTTAATTACTTATTTACAATTTCCAGAAAACCTTTAAAAATCTTTCAAAGTGAAACGCAATCCTGCTAAGGATAAAGTGGTGGAAAAATTAACAAACTAATTAGAATTGAAGGGTTAAACCTTTCAGAGGATGTTTTGTCTAGACTGGGAAACGACTCTGAATTATTTGCTTGGCTAACCTACTAAACTCGCCATCCTCTTCTAACTTGAAAAGTGTAGATGTACGAATTTTAGCGCTTTCAAGCCCTTCTTTACAGTCACTTTTAACTTAGCAACTGTTTTTATTTACTTATTATTAAATACTATCAGTGGCTTGCGGTTTTACTCGCGTAGTGCCCGTTCCTTTTATTTTTTCGGGATAAAAGGTAGCCTTGTCTTCTTTCAGGCTATAATATAACTGTGTTCAAAATTTCAGGCCAATCCGTTCATACGTTACGACGTGATTGCGGAACAAACATCAAGTCAGCCAATGGGAAATGTTGAAAGGGCGTGGACAGGCCATCATGGCATGGCCATCTAGAAACGCATCAGCCAATGGGAAATGTTGACGCATTTCTAGATGGCCATGCCAAGATGGCGAGGCCACGCCCTCTGGTTACACCTGTGTAGTTTCCAATGCAAGCTATCATATTCTGAGTTTTAAGTTTTTACCTATATCGGCAGTTCCTATGACTTCCCATTTTATTTTTCTATCGGGATGCTCGTAGCTCGTAAAAACGATATTATTTCATGGTTGATGTTCCAAAGACACGTACGAAGAGATTTGACTCTACTTTTGTGATAAGAACGTCCAGTCTGTGGAACACGTTGCCTGAATGGCTTTTCTTCGTTGGTTACAATCGTTGTGTCTTCAAATCGAGAGTGAATCGGTTTCTTCTAGGTAAACACGCTCTATTGTAGACCGTATCGTCGCTTATCATCAGGCGAGATGGCGGTCAAGTGTAAACCTATAAAAGTTAAAAAAAAGAGTAGCAAACATCCATACAAAGCCACTCACAAAGATTCGCATTTACAATATTAATAGGATATCATATGGTGGTAAGGTCCTAGTGTTGTGGTTACCAGGATTTCAGCCGCGTCGGTTGTATTTTGCGTCGAGTTATGATCCCTTCAGGATATTATCCTTCTGGGTACGTTTTGTAACCCTTCCCTCGCTAGGGCTGTTCAGCATTAAATCTAATTGTTATTTTATGACATTGCAATAAGGTGGTCGGGTTTAGTATGATTTTGGGATATTTAACGACTATTAAGAAATGGGTTGTTGAAGAATAATAGGTTAGAAGACAGAATTTTGACACATATATAGATAACTAGCTGTGCCCCGCGGTTTCACCCGCGTCTATTTGAGGAAAATCCATACTAAAATATCCATTGCTGGCCACTTTATTACGTTTTACGGAACCCTAAAAATACGTAAATAAGCAACAATGCATTGTTGTAGAACAAATTTGATTACTTCAAATGACACAAACTTCAAATGTAGACACGCGCCGTCACAGACTTCAACGCCCAAAGAGAATTTAAATTCACGGAACTAAAGCTCTCGAAGAGAAATATTTTTTCCCCGTTTTCTTTACATTCTTCACTCATACTCCGTACCTATTGATAGTAGCGTAATGTTATATACCTTATAGCCTTCCTCGATAAATGGAGTATCCAACAAAAAAAGAATCTTTCCTATCGGTTCAGTAGTTTCCGAGATCCTAGCGTTCAAACAAACAAACTCTTCAGCTTTATAATATTAGTATAGATAGAGCAAAGCAATTAATCGTATTATATCTATGGGTGATGAGCGCTGTAATGTTGTAATTTGGACTCTTCATGTTGAAATAGCTGCGTAACACTGTGGTGCTATTGACGAGCGCAGTGCAGTGCTAGGCAATGATTTGCACTCTTCATGTTCCTATAGCTACGTTTCAGTGTACTGTTATGGGTAGACATGTTGCTCACCAGGCACGTGTCCTGCTCGTCTCGTCACTATACTATAAAAAACCCCCTAACCCCATTTTGCTTTTGACAAAATTGTATTTCCATATAAAATCTAATTCAAAACAGATCACTCATGTCACAATTAACTTCATCCCATTTTCATTTCTCCCCTTTTAGATTTAATACAAAAATGTGATTAAAAATTCATGGGTGCGTACGTTGTATACGGTGCTACAGAGTACAAACGATTGGTGCGGACCAATGGCATCTAGAGCCCGGACCAATTGCTCATGGGATTTGACAGAAAAATTGAACCACACAAACTCACTCAACAGCTTCAGAATTACTTGAGACAAGCGATGGTAGCGCCACGAGATAAAAGAAAGTATCGAGTGGTAGTGTGGACTGATAGAGTGATCTTAGCTCCCTAGAGGGTTCTCTCAATTTGATGTCACGCATCCATGTTCTCTTAATTTATAAGTCACGTGTTAGAGTTATAAAACTATTTGAAAATATAATGATAATTGCTCTGTCCAATGCAAGTTTTTTTTTAATAGGCCAGAATTGTTTTTCGAAAATAGTCAAGGTTTTATTTGTTAGTGTAAATTTATCAAAATAATCAGTTTTGTGTTTTAAATTTATTTTAAGTTTAATTTGTATTGTTTTTGCTAAATGTATTGAAAAACATTTGTTTTCTTTGTTATGGCCCAGAAAGTTACTGGAACATGAACATTTGATGAACAATTGACAACTGAACATTAAATGCTTCACGCTGATAGCAGAATTCCTCATTAATTAGGATGCCATGGAGTATATAAGAAATATATAGGTACGCTCCATCATAGACCTCATCGTTGCTTAACATCAGTCGAGATGGCGGTCAAGCGTAAACCTATAAAAATACACGCGAATACACCAAAAGCAGGACGTCTACTCTAATTCAACGAAAACGTAATTTCGAAATAAAGTCGCGATTTTCCAACTACGATTCTACTTCGATCCGTCGTTTTATCCGTTTAAATGTTCTAAGCCTACTGTAATTAGAGTATGCGTAGAACATTTAAATGTCAAAAAATGTTGTATCGGACGAAACGAAGTAGAACGAGAGTAGGAAAGTCGCGACTTTTTTTTCGAAATTTCGTTTTCGTAGAAACAGAGTAGACGTCCAGTTCAGTTCAGTTCAAATTGAGTCGTGAATGTGAAATCGAAAACCTCTGTTCTGGATTTTAAATAGGATCGTAAACTGTTGTAGCGTTGTCTACACGAAGCTAGAAGTACTAGCTTGCTAGCTTGGTAACACTAGCTTGAAAAACTAGCCTCGTGTAGATCGGCCATTACCTACAGCTTGAAAATGTATATGAAACGCGAACAAATACGCGTAACAACACAAATTCTGTCTAAGTAAGAACGAAAATATAAAATAAACAAGGTGAGCTGTAAATCATACTTACTGAAACTGTAAAGGTGCAGACAAATGCTTGTATCAGAGTGAGTGAGCGTTCTGGCGTAATCCCTCGCGACTGCGCCCAATTAGATGTCAGACATTCGTCTTGTTGTCCTTACTTTTGCACCTCCGCTCCACTGGGCGGGAATTGGTAGGCGTATTACGTAGAAACAGTATATTATCTTGCTATATCATATGGTAAGAGAATAGGACATTTTGCATCTTTATAATTTAATAATCCCATGTTATAAAGCAGAGATTATCTTATACCTTTAAACGAGCAATTCTTGTACCTATATAAATATGTATATATATATAGAATCTGAATCTCGGAAACGGCTCGACGGATTTTCATGAAATTATGTATGCAGGGGATTTCGGGGACGATAAATCGATCTAACTAGGTCTTATTTAAAAAAACGCATATTATGTGCGTTTTTAGACAATAAAAAACTGTCACATTAGAATGTGAGGGTAAATTTCGCCGCGTGACGCGACAGCATAATTAGCTCAGACGGGAAGTCGGGCGCTCATAGCGGTCACGAATTAGTAGCTCCGGGTTCGAATCCAGACAGGTTCTCTTTTTTTTTCAATTCGTTTTTTTTAAGAAAATCTATTTCTTGGTGTCTTTTATCTGTAGGTATCTAAGTATATTTAGTATTTAAACGGAGCAAAGCTCGGTCACCCAGGTACTAATATATTAAAAAAGTACTAATAATTAGATTCAATAACTTCCCAATACTCCGGAAAAGTATTTTGTGTTGTTACGTGAATCGGCCAGCAATTTGGCTTCGTTGTCCAGTCGCAAATCTCAAAATTAGTTTTTTTTAAAGTAAGAGTTGTTGTGATCATACAAAATTACGACCACTACGATGATTCGTTATCTGAAAAACGATTCGACCAATTTATTTGTTTATCAAGAATTGCGAATAGGACATAAAGTATTTTTCACCCTCCTGTCACCGCTTTCATTTTTTTAAATCCCGGTTTCCATTATTATTTCTTGAACACTATCCAAATAAAAATTTAACCGTGGCATCGTTTCTTGACTTGACTATAATATTGTAAATGACTTTACAAGAGAACACGAAAGTTGGCGTTTACTTGTAATTTGCTCCAGCTTGAGAGATACTATGTATGATAGTTTTCATACTAATCTATACTAATATTATAAAGCTGAAGAGTTTGTTTGTTTGAACGCTAGGATCTCGGAAACTACTGGACCGATACGAAAGATTCTTTTTTTGTTAAATACTCCATTTATCGAGGAAGGCTATAGGGTATATACCTAACATTACGATACTATCAATAGGTACGGAGTATGAGTGAAGAATGTAAAGAAAACGGGGAAAAATATTTCTCTTCGAGAGCTTTAGTTCCGTGAATTTAAATTCTCTTTGGTTGCTGAAGTCTGTGACGGCGCGTGTCTACATTTGAAGTTTGTGTCATTTGAAGTAATCAAATTTGTTCTACAACAATGCATTGTTGCTTATTTACGTATTTTTAGGGTTCCGTAAAACGTAATAAAGGGGCCAGCAATGGATATTTTAGTATGGATTTTCCTCAAATAGACGCGGGTGAAACCGCGGGGCACAGCTAGTTTATGATATTTTTACGACAATATCCGAGCAAAACTGAAAAGGGCTACTAGTTAACTTACTGTTAGTTGATTACGTTAAAAAGTTGTATTTAGTTGATACTTAAACTGTGAATTAATACAAAGGTTATTTTTTTTTAACTTACAAGTGCTATGATAGCAACATTACAATGAACACTTGATTATTAAGTTACAAAGAACGTGATATCAGCTCGTGTTGTACGAAACATCTAAGTGGTACCACTTAGCCGCAGAAGAAAATCTCCTCTAATAGTATCATTATATTTGTGTCTAGCTGTTTCTAGCACCATATTTTTGTCAGTGTTCATGGATATTGTCCTACCAGCCCAATAAGTATTTCGTATATCTCGTTATATGGTACTGAAATGGTGGCTCATTACTCAAAGCTTACGTGAATCATTTAGAGTAAACATCGGTATTCAAATACTTAGGTATGTGATGGTTATCGATGTTTGTTCTTTCAAGGTGTTTCTACGTATAATAATCAAAATGATGTCTGTACTGTATCAACTATCTGACTTCAATTAAATAAGCTTGAATTTTAAAGCTAGATAGTATAAAAAACTGTATTAAATCATTTATTAGCCTAATAATATAAAAATAGATCTTCAAAAATGATTTCCAACTGTGGAAAAATGTGTTTTTTTTTTTCTAAATAGGTTTATTTGCGGGAGAGACTCTTCCAAAGTGGTAAAATAAATGTGTGCCTCCCCCCCCCCTGTAAATTCTAAAATAAGAGAATGGCAAAAAAAAAAGGTATGATGTAAACTTTCAACGAAAATTGGTTTGAATGAAATTTAGTAAGTAGTTTTATTTCATTACGTCATACATTCACTATTATTAAAACACTGATTAAACACTGGGTGTTTCTATATTTAATAAGTATGTATTTAAAACTATGTAATTATTATATCAGGTATCTGGCCGCCATCATACAAGCTTTGCTTAGTTTGGGGTCAGATGGTGTTGTGTGTGAATTGTCCAACAATATTTTTAAAAAAAATACCCGAGCTATACGAGACTAGATTTTTAAGCTAGTACTTCTAGCTTCGTGTAGACAGCCCTATGCAACGCTAGTTTTGTCTACACGAAGCTAGAAGTAGGTACTAGCTTGCTAGCTTACTAACACTAGCTTGCTATCCTAGCTTGAAAATTTAGCCTCTTGTAGCTAGCATTACGCAGTATTTGAACATAAATAGAATCCAAGTCATTGTCTAGAGTGCTAGGCACTGCGCTCGACACCCATAGATATAAAAAGATCTATCTCTTTGCTCTGTAATTTTTCTGCAAACGAAACACAAAAATAAATAAACTGAAAACAAAGCAGCAGCCAGCTATAAAAATCAATACACACGGCGAACAACCCCAACAATTATTCACTGGACACTGGACAGTGGTGCGAAGCGAAAAAATAAACGGACAAAATCTCATACATTTTGCATGGAACAAGCGATACCAATTCCCACTAGTTACGGAACGTCGGATCGAGGGACTCGATGTAATATTCAGTGGATGAAAGCGCATGCAATCGGGATACGATGCATTTACAACTGCAAGCGGACAAAGGCGCTACTTGTTAGACGATTTTTAACTCGACACAAAAACGACGAGTTTGATGTGTCTGTGTGTGTCTATGGCAGCGTAGCTCCCGAACTGATGGACGGATTTTGTTTTTTTGAAGTGATAAGTCTTTTGGCGCACCAATTACCGATTTTCAGTGGGCTGTGAATTGAACTCAAGCATCACGTTTAGTACGTAAATTAAAGAAATCTTCGAATAAACTGGGAAAAAACGGATGATCTAGATGGGCATGGCCATGGCAACGCCCTCCGGTTTCACCCGCGTAGTTTCCAAAGGTATCAAATTCTGAGTTATTCGTTTTCAGTTTTATCGGCAGTTCCTATGACTGCCAATTTTTTTTTTTTTTTGTAGATATGTGTGTTGGGAGTGTTCTGAGCTATTCTTGATGAAAATTGTACCAAGATGGCCTCTGCTACAAAATGGTGATTGATTTTTGATGTCATTTAATTTCTGTCTGTAAATAACGGCTATTTTGGAATGCCATGTCCTGTCCGTGACTGGGCACCTGGTATGGGAACCCACTAACTAGTTGGCCGACTGTATTTTAAACAAATCCCACAATATGGTTATCAATTGAAAGACATTGACTAGTAAAGTACTATACACAATGACAAATTTCAAATTTAAGATGGCTGCTACCACAAAATGTCAGTGTGTTTTTAATTTTTTTTATCAAAAGAATCAGGAGTGTTGGAGTTATTTGTTAAAAATAGTTTTTAAAAGATTTAAATAAGAAATGTGTGTCTGAAAGTTTGGATGTATACAAGTTTGGATATTTGTTAAATATTCAATCACGACGTAAAACAGGTCGGATTGAAATTTCGAATATAGTTCCACTTTCGAATGTAGGTAGTTTATAATCTGGAATAAACAAAGACAACAACAAAACAAGGCAACAACACGCAAAATTTCCGAGGAAAATAAAATTCTTCACCCAGTTGCGAGAATATAATCTCTACGTATGCTTACATTGCTTACGCAATGAAAACTTTACCCCGATAAAACATACCTAAATTAATAAAATGATTTTGACAAGGCAGGATCTTTAAATTAACTTGTCCATAATTTATGTATGTTTTATGCGACAAACATTAATTAGGTATGCGCTAATTAAAACAGCTGCCAAAAACTTACGTAACAAATGAATAAAAAAACATTAAATGTTGACGTAGGTACTTAAGTATCGAACATTTATTTAATTCACGTCTATTTATCACATCTACTCAAAATGATTTATTTATTACCTGAATTAAATTATCGTAAATTGTACGTAGTTATTGAAGTCGTGATTTTATCAGTCCATTGGGCACTTTGACCATAAATTTATTCCAAATCCCAACCAAACCGCTTATGCAAGCGAAATTGATTTGTCGAAACTTCATAATTCTGTATAAAATATTTACGTAACTTTTGTACAATCTGTGCAACAAATAGTCGATAATATCGATAATAACTACGTTCAATAATCCTTATTCTAAAACATTAGTGGTTTGTCCCGGCTTTGCCTGTGGTACATAATATATAGTCTATAGCACCCAGGGATCTCATATCCAACGGTGAAAGAATTTTTGAAATCGGCCTAATAGTTCCTAAGATTAGTTCTTTCAAACAAAAACTCTTTTCAGCTTTACCTCTATAATATTAAGTATAGATTACTTAAGAGTGCGCCTAGTGCCAGGAAAAAGCAGATTTCACCCGCGCGAGGCCCTACTTAATACGATTTGCATAAAGTCGAGAATAGCATGACACAGTTTGGAGGGGAAATCAATATTAAATCAGGAGTCAATTTTTGACCAAGTTTTATTTAATTACGCAAAAATTAAACATAAATTCAAAAAAGTATTCGGTAACGTTAATAGAGCGTAAAATTAGATTTTATTAGCGAAAAATAATGTGGGGTCATCGCTGATAATTTCGAGTACTCGAATTAAAATGTTTTTTTTCGGTGTCATTTTTATTTTTTTGATGTAAAAAAATCTGATCTATTTTTAAAATTCTATTCCGTTATTGTGCCCCCAGGTCAATATTTTTTTTTGTTATAGTTTTTAGTTTCTTAACATCAGTGAGCGGCGTTGAAAATGTCCTTTTTTCGTTTTCTGGCACTAGGCGCCCGCTTAAGAAGCCTACTATATTTTCTCCCTTCTGGGACTCGAAGTCTTCTCTTACAAAGATGAAGTACTCGACCAATTTCAATCAAATTTGCACTTAATCCAATTTGATAGATATGATGGTTTTTATTTCGATTAATAGTCTTTATATTATGACAATAGCCAAGCGAAGCCGGAACGGGCTGCTAGTAGATATCCCTAATAATTAGTATTAGAACATTGCCCTTCCAACGGGAACAAAGTGATGGTTGTATATTTGTACATTACCGCTTGGCAGTAAAACTAACAAATATTTGTACATTGGTAAGTAGTATAACGTACAAAAGTGTGATAGATTCCAGGCTAACTCTGCCAAGAGTCTACAAAAAAAAAAGATTGTAAAGACTGGTGCTTAAATGGCCACTTGGCTACTCTATCAGTTCAAAATAGTTCCTTTATCATCGTTTCTTACCACTGCTGAATAAAATATTCTATGCTCAAATGCCGATTTTGAAATTGAAAAACCATGTTCATGAGATATGACCCTGCTGCACACCGATATAACAATGAATAATCGACAATCCTTTATTTAAAGATAACAGGTTACCCTTAAATCGTATTTGTTGATACTGTGTTTCGTTTTATCAGCAGTTAGCCACTATTGCGGAGTTTTTCTGCATTTGCACTACGTTTTAGAGTTCTAAAGATAATGAATTTGCATATTAAAGATATCGGCACCTCTGTGTAATCCTTTGTTTTTGAATCGTTAATAGTGGGCAGTTATTTTAAAACGAGTGGGATAATATATTTGCGATAGCTTAATTAAGATGTGTTCTTTTATTGTGCAAATTTATGTAAGTACTTTATTCAATGTTTTTTTTTATAGATACCTTCAAACTCCATTCATCGCATCACGAGATCATACAAATCAGCTTGCCTGTTTTCTATACTGCTCGTAATTGGAAAACTGACATCGTTTCATGGTTGACGATCCAAAGGTTTGAATAAAAGGTTTGACTCTATTTTTACAATAAAAATTGCCTAGGTTGTTGAATGCTTTGCTTGTGTGGGTTTTCCCGAAAGATACAATCTTGGTGTCTTCAAGTCGGTCTACTAAGGTAAGTATCAAGAGATAAACCATATGCAATGTAGAGGTTACTAATATGTTATGTTCAGTGGGAAGATTCACAAATAATATGTATTCACAAAATTTAATTTGCTTCTACAATCCTCCATATTCCATTGACCAATCAACGGTTGTCAGCGCGGCGGTTGGTCCGACTGAATTACGCGGACATCATTTATAATGAGTTTAATGACCAACTACGCGTAGAACAACACATGTGAACGCTCACCGTCGCACGGTGCAATTGAGATACTTCCTAGTCTTTTCGTAATAATTCTGAGTTGTTTTATAATTGGTAAGGTAATTTTGATGAGATCCAACAATAATAAATATTTCTTAATGATCTCGACATTCTCGACAGGCTGGAAAATTTCTCTTTTAGCGCCAAGGTTGCCATTTGATTCACTATTTTTAGGTTATGTCATTTTGTTTATTTCATTTAGTATTGTTGACAATAAAGTGTTTATATATTATATCTATCTTTGATTTTGGCTCATTGGTATAATTTTATGGTTGTGTGATATTCGTGCTTGATCTGATTTTTAGTAGGTATAATAATCCACATTATGATAATAAAATGTAAAGTGAATCGAATAATAATAAAAAAATAAATAAAAATCAAGGGTGTAAGGGGGAAGCGCTTAACATCTAGTTTCCCCAAATGTCAACCTCTCCTGCGCGCGGTACACCCTGCTGCCGACTAACGAGGCTCTGACGACCGAACCAATGGCGGTATATCCATTTAAAAGCCAGTCCTAAATTGACCTGGCCGGTGACGGGCAGCGGCGTCATCGGTGCAAAGGACTGGCTCCGCGGTTACCAACCCGCCTGCCAAGCGTGGTGACTATGGCAAACACCCCCCCATATGATGGTCACAACAAAGAAACGGCCCCTAGTCCCCGGCGGCTCCGTTATTCCAGGCGCTGGTGGCAGCCTTGGTTCCGGCGGAGCATGGGGTGCTAAGAATCCCCGGCAGACGCCCCGCCACCAAACCCAACGACTCGACCTGGCAACGTACAACGCACGGACGCTGAGGGCTGACGAAAAGATTGTGGAGCTGGAAGAAGAAGTGGACAAGTTGCGCTGGGATATCATAGGGTTATCCGAAGTCCGTAGACAGGGCGAGGACAGAATAACCCTCGAATCCGGCAACTTGTTCTACTACCGGGAGGGAGATCAACAATCCCAAGGGGGTGTCGGGTTTATCATCCGCAAGTCTCTCGTCAACAACGTGTTAATGATCGAGAGTGTGTCGAGCAGGGTTGTATACCTTGTACTTAAAATAACCGACCGGTATTCATTGAAGGTCATACAAGTATACGCACCGACCTCGACACATCCCGACGAAGAGGTTGAGACCATGTATGAGGACATCTCCAAAGCCATACATGTCTCGCCAACACATTTCACAGTTGTGAAGGGAGACTTCAACGCGAAACTAGGCAAACGTAGCGGTGATGAGTTGAGAGTGGGACAATTCGGATATGGGCAGCGGAACCCAAGAGGGCAACGTCTAGCTGATTTCTTGGAAAGGGAGAGCCTCTTTATGATGAACTCCTTTTTCAGGAAACAGCCACAACGAAAATGGACCTGGATTAGCCCAGATGGTTCCACAAAAAATGAGATCGACTTCATTATGACGACTAAACGGCAAATATTCAGCGATGTCTCTGTGATCAGTAGGGTTAAAACCGGCAGCGATCACCGTATTGTAAGAGGCACGCTGAATCTAAACATTAAGTTCGAAAGATCACGTCTAATGAAGTCCACGCTCCGGCCAAATTATGCTCAAATCGAAGATCCCGACAACTTTCAACTCGAACTTCAAAATCGCTTCGAAGCCTTAGATGAATGCGTAACGGCGGATGAAATAAACGACAGGCTGGTGGAAACTGTTCAAGCAGTTGGCAGGGAATTTTATAAGAGCCGACGCCAGAATAGAACCCAAAAGCTCTCCGATCATACTCTGAATCTCATGGCGGTTAGGCGAGATATGCGATTGCAGTCTTCGGTCGACATGACGGTATACAGACGGCTCAATAGACAGATTTCTACTTGTGTGCGACGCGACATACGCTGCTTCAATACTTCGTGTATTGAAGAAGCGATCAAGCGGAATAAAGGCTCGAAAGTGTTCGCAAGAAATCTGTCTCTTGGGCAAAGTCAATTGACCAAACTGAAGACCGACAGTGGTAACGTCGTCTCGTCGAGGGCCGAGATTTTGGAGGAGATTGAGAGGTTCTATGAACAGTTATACACCTCTACGCAAACACGACCTGTCGTTAGCATGGCAAAAGACCCAAGAGCCAAGCTGACCCGACACTTTACCGAAGACATCCCGGAAGTCAGCCTGTATGAGATTAGGATGGCCCTCAAACAACTTAAGAACAACAAGGCACCTGGCGACGACGGAATTACGACTGAGCTTCTGAGAGCGGGTGGAAAACCGGTACTTAAAGTCCTCCAGAAGCTGTTCGACTCCGTCATACTTGACGGTAATACGCCAGAAGCGTGGAGCAGAAGTGTGGTGGTGCTCTTCTTCAAAAAAGGTGACAACACCTTGTTGAAGAACTACAGACCCATCTCACTTCTGAGCCACGTTTATAAGTTGTTTTCGAGGGTAATCACGAATCGTCTCGCACGCAGGTTTGACGACTTCCAGCCACCCGAACAAGCCGGTTTCCGAAAAGGCTATAGTACCGTAGACCACATACATACGCTTCGGCAGATTATACAGAAAACCGAGGAGTATAATCGGCCACTATGTATAGCGCATGTGGACTATGAGAAAGCCTTCGATTCCATCGAGACCTGGGCAGTGCTTCAGTCTCTCCAGCGATGCCGCATGGACTATCGCTATATCGAAGTGTTGAGGTGCATTTACAGCAAAGCCACAATGTCTGTCCGATTACAGGACCAGTGCACAAAACATATCCGGCTACAGAAAGGCGTGAGACAGGGAGATGTTATATCTCCGAAACTGTTCACTGCCGCGCTGGAAGATGTTTTCAAGCTACTGGACTGGAACGGACATGGCATCAATATCAACGGCGAACGCATCACTCACCTTCGGTTTGCCGACGATATAGTCATTGTGGCGGAGTCGATGGAGGACCTCGGTGCTATGCTCAGGGACCTCAGTAGAGTATCCCAACAGGTAGGTTTGAGGATGAATATGGACAAGACGAAGGTCATGTCAAATGTTCATGTCTCACCTGTACCGGTTATTGTTGGGAATACCACACTCGAAGTTGTTGACGAATACGTCTACCTGGGTCAAAAGATCCAATTGGGTAGATCCAACTTCGACAAAGAGGTCCAGCGAAGGATCCAACTCGGATGGGCAGCGTTCGGGAAACTACGGCACATCTTGGAGTCCAAAATACCCCAATGCTTGAAGACGAAAGTCTTCAATCAGTGCGTGTTGCCAGTGATGACTTATGGAACTGAGACGTGGTCCTTAACTGTGGGCCTCATAACAAAGCTCAAAGTCACACAGCGAGCTATGGAGCGAGCTATGCTCGGAGTCTCTTTGCGCGACAGAATCCGTAATGAGGATATTCGCAAAAGAACTAAAGTAGCCGACGTAGCTCGAAGAGTAGCTAAGCTGAAGTGGCAATGGGCAGGCCACATCGCTCGCAGAACTGACAATCGATGGGAAAGAAAGGTTCTCGAGTGGCGACCACGAACCGGAAGACGCAGTGTTGGACGGCCTCCCACTAGATGGACAGATGACCTCACGAAGGTCGCTGGAAACCGCTGGTTGCAGGTTGCGCAGGACCGTTCGTTGTGGAAATCTAGGGGGGAGGCCTATGCCTATGATGATGATGATGAAATAAAAATCGGGTAGTTAATGTCAATGTCAATCAATCAGATCACAAAATATTGAAAATGTTGTCACTCTGAAATAATACTAATTTTGTTTAATCAATTTAGACATATCGTAATTTTTATTAATTTTTTATTACAAATAAAGAGTGACGAGACGAGCAGGACATGTGCCTGATGGTAAGCAACATGCCTGCCACATAACAGCACAGTGACACGCAGCTATTGGAATATGAAGAGTCCAAATCATTACCTAGCACTGCACTGCGCTCGTCACCCAGAGATCTCAGTTGTTACGTCTCTAAGCCCTGTAATTTCACTGGAAACATTGCTCTTCGAACCGGAACACAGTAATGTTTGCACATTACTGCTCAGCGGTAGAATAACTGGCAAGGCCTGGGGAAGGATCCCCAGGCGGACTCTGCCAAGAGTCCTACCACTACTATACTTATCAAGCTTCAATAAATAAATATTGGTGGATACTCCTCTAACTGATCCTAAGCTAAGAAAAGCTCGTGTTGGTACCCAGATAGCTGATATATCTACTACTTTTATAATCATTGTAAATACGTAGAAACAATCAGACATAATAGGTAAATACTTATTTAATCTATTCATCTGTTGGAACTACGCGAGTAAAACCACAGCATTCTACTAGATTCCTTCTTTAATAATATATATGCTGTGTAACTCAGTCTGTCCGTTTCTTAAACTTTTAAGCCCAAGCTACTGGTAGCCAGTTGGTTCCGAGATAGTGTAGAGACTGAAAAAGGATATTATGAATACTTAGTATCGAAAATACATAATTTACTGATTTGACTTTACTAAAAAAAAACTACTTTCGGCTCACGTTTTTTTTTTTTTTTTTTTTTTTAACTGTAATAGGTTCGCACTTGACCACCATCTCGCCTGATGTTAAGCGACGATGCGATCTACGATGGAACGTGCTTACCTAGAAGAAACCGATTCACTCTCGATTTGAAGACACCCAGATTGTAACCATCGGGAAAAACCCACTCAGGCAACGCATTCCACAACTTAGACGTTCTTATCACAAACGTGGAGTCAAATCTCTTTGTTCGTGTTTTTGGAACATCAACCATGAAACGATGTCGCTTTTTTGAGATACGAGAATTCCGATAGAAGAAAGGGCAAGGTGGTATTAAATCGTGCAGATCAGTTGCACACTCTCCGAAGTGTATCCGATAAAAAACCGATAAGCTAGCAATCT
Organism: Ectropis crepuscularia; assembly: GCA_963693475.1. NCBI lineage: Eukaryota > Metazoa > Arthropoda > Insecta > Lepidoptera > Geometridae > Ectropis > Ectropis crepuscularia. Next base: position 11,027,013 of record OY856361.1, read on the forward strand.
TGCGGCGATGATCAAGACTTTGAAGTCTTTTACGCACAAGAGTGTCATTGCCTATGAGCCTTTTGGCACGTCTCTCAATCGATTCCAGAGTCTCCAGCTGATACTTAGCCGATCCATCCCAAAGGTGCGAACAGTACTCCATACAGGAGCGAATCTGTGCTTTATACAACGTGAGCAACTGCTCAGAATTGAAGTATCTTCGCACCTTTGAGAGGACACCCAGTTTTTTGGCGGCTAGTTTAGCCTTAGACTCAATATACGTGCCAAAGTTGAGCGTCGATGACAAAGAAACGCCCAAAAGCTCGAGATGGTCAGTAACCGGCACGGATACGCCTCGAAAAGTAGGAGCCAGTGTGAATGGACTCCTTTTAGCGGAGAATAAACACGCCTGTGTTTTTCCTTCGTTAAACTTGGCCAAATTGGCATCGCCCCATGTAGAAACTGCCTCAAGGGCCAAGTTCAAACGCTCGATCATACCTTCTCTCAATAGCTGAGTTTGTTGTCCACTGGCTCTCGCGCTGGATATATAACTCTCTACGACGGTGCTATCATCTGCGTACCCAAAGATACCGGGCTTCAACAGATCATCGATATGTAGCAGGAAGAGCGTCGCAGAGAGTACCGACCCCTGAGGAACTCCGGCATTGATAGCCATTTGATCCGACGAGCAGCCATCAATGACGACTCGTATGGATCGATCCCTCAAGAAGTCCGATAACCACGCAATAAACCCAGGTGACAAACCATAGCCCGAAAGCTTGCTTATAAGGCCATCATGCCAAACCCTGTCGAAAGCCTTCGAGATATCCAGGGAGACTGCAAGTGCTTCCCCGTGTTTCTCGATAGCTTCACTCCAGATGTGGGTGACATACGCTAGAATGTCCCCGGTGGACCGGTTCCGGCGAAACCCATATTGCCGGTCACTGAGGAGGTCTTTCGATTCTAGGTATGCCAGGAGCCTGTGGTTTAAGACACGTTCCATAGTCTTACAGAGTATGGACGTGACTGAGATGGGCCTGTAGTTGACAGGGTCAGTACGACTGCCTTTTTTGGGCACAGGTTGCACGTTAGCAAGCTTCCACGACTTCGGCACTTGCCCAGTTTGGAGAGAAAGTCTAAACAGGCGTGTTAGTACTGCAGACAACTCGGGTGCACAAACCCTCAGTACTATGGCTGGAATTCCGTCCGGGCCACTGGCTTTATTCACATCCAGATTGCGTAGCACTTTACGAACCTCCTTCTGGCGAATATGTATTTCAGACATTACAGTCTGACTGCCAGGTGGAGTTGGGGGTATCGCACTACCAGCATCTAGACGTGAAGATTCCGCAAACTGAGACGCAAACAAGTTTGCCTTCTCTATAGCGGTGTGAGCCAGCGTCCCATCAGGTTTAAGCATTGGAGGTAGTGAGGGGCGGCAGAAGTTCGATTCGACTGACTTAGCTAGGGACCAAAACGCTTTGCTGCCCGTAGGGTATGAAGCTAGTTTGTTCCCTATTCGACTAATATGGTCAAATCGAGCCCTCTGTAGAACCTTTTTGCATGCCTTAGCAGCCTTGTTAAACGCTTTCTTCTTCTGGTGCGTGTCCTTTGCCTTACGTTGTCGAGCATCAACCCAAGCTAGGTAAGCCTCATGCTTAAATGCTTCAGCATTTATTCATTCATTCAGCACGTTATTCATGAGTAATAAATAAATAATACATACTACTAATAGTAAAAAAAAAACCGTATGCTTGCATGCATATGTGTATGTCTGTTACTCTTTCACCAAAAACTACTCTGAATAAAATTGGATGGTACATATAAGGAAGTTTAACATAACATAAAGGCTAATTTTCCGGGTAAATAAGGGGATAGGGCCGCGGGTAAAACCGTAGGATGCTACTAGTTGATGATTAAATGAATAGTTTTTGGGACTTCAGCGGTCAGATCGCATCACTTAAAATTAATCAAGACTGCGCTCAGTCGGAAGCAAAAACGTAGGAAAAGTGTAAAGAAGATAATTCCGTATATCCTGCTAATATTTTGAAAATTATAGTTTGGATGTTTATTACTCAACCACGTCGTAACGGCTAAACGGATCGTGATGAAATTTGAAACACCGTTTATGGTATATGGAATAACACATAGGGAACTTTTACCGCGAGATTAAGGTATTACGGAAGATTTCTAAATCTTTAATTCTTAAAATTACGAGATCGAGAACAACGGGCAAACCCACGAAACGCAGCTAGTTCTTATAAAAGCTCATACCCCAATCTCCTAATCTTCGTAAAGCTGTATATAAACATCAATATAATATTTTACGCGTCGTCCCATCCGTCGGGCGTCATATATTTACACTTTTAAGATATGGCCCCTTTTATAGCCATTCTATAGCCTCGCGCCTTATGGATTGGACATAAAAATATTATATTTACTTGTCAATTTATGGATATGTGCTCGGATGTATTTTTATTTTAAGGTCATCCCTAAATGAGATACGATCATTTTGCTAAGAGATGTTTTAGTAGTAAATAGGTTCCAGTTATTAATAAATAAAGTCTCGTTAGATATTTGTTATAGGTATATCCTATAATGTAACTTGGAATGAAGGTGAATAAAAAAATGTGTGCGCTTAGTACACACGGCAGAAGTGTAAACTTAATCGGCAATCGTAATTTATAATAGTCCGAGATCCCAGAGCTGCCAGACGTCACCTATTTTCTGATACTTACTTCACGTATTTTCTAATAATTGATTTTCACGTATGTTGTAGGCAATATCCTTAAAAACAAGGTCCCAATACTCCCAGACACTTTCCGTCGGCCGTTTTGCTTAACAACTCCAAAATAATAATTTAACTTCACCTAAATTATCATGCTCCATTTGTAAATATGTTCGTCAGATAACTATTTTGAAGCTTTTTCCAAAAAGATAGACCAATCTAAAGGTACAAGTTCGCGCGGAGACCGCGACACAAGACCGCGACAGGAGACCGAGACCGGAGACCGCGACAGTCACTTGACACTATGGAATTGTATGGACGCCAGTTCGCGCCGCGACCGCGACAGGACACTGAGACAGGTCGCGGTCTCGGTCGCGGCGCGAACTGGCGCCCATACAATTCCATAATGTCAAGTGCCTGTCGCGGTCTCCGGTCTCGGTCTCCGGTCGCGGTCTCGCGTCGCGGTCGCGGCGCGAAACGCTACCTTAAGGGGGCAATCATCCCTTATTAGAAAATACGTGAAGTAATGTGTGTATGTACCCTCATTACCCCATATCTCAAAATTGGCCGTCTGGCAGCTCTGGATCTTACTCTATAATGGTAATAAATAGTAAGTAATATTATGTAGAATTATTAAGGATCGTAGTACCTGGGTGACCGAGCTTTGCTCGATTTAAATACTAAATATACTTAGATACCTACAGATAAAAGACTCCAAGAAATAGATTTTCTTAAAAAAAACGAATTGAAAAAAAAAAGAGAACCCGTCTGGATTCGAACCCGGAGCTACTAATTCGTGACCGCTATGAGCGCCCGACTTCCCGTCTGAGCTAATTATGCTGTCGCGTCACGCGGCGAAATTTACCTTCACATTCTAATGTCTAATGTGACAGTTTTTCATTGTCTAAAAACGCGCATAATATGCGTTTTTTTTAAATAAGACCTAGTTAGATCGATTTATCGTCCCCGAAATCCCCTGCATACATAATTTCATGAAAATTCGTCGAGCCGTTTCCGAGATTCAGATTCTATATATATATATACATATTTATATAGGTACAAAAATTGCTCGTTTAAAGGTATAAGATTAGGAGAGACAAATGATATACAAGTCATAAATTGACGTTATTATCACTTGGCCGTCCTGAGTTCACCCAATCGAGTTTTTCACTTCCGACCGTGACGATCAGCCTCGTTCATAGCCTACGAAAGAAGAAAAAATCTGTGTTCAGTGGCACCAAAAGAAGTGTTTACTTCAAAAAACAAAGTGTTTGCCCGTAGCCGAAAAACCGACATCGTTTCGTAGTTGACGTTGCAAATACTAGCACGAAGAAGTTTGATTACACTTTTGTGATAAGAACTCTAAGCCTCTGGAATACGTTGTCTTAGTGAATTTTTCCCGATGGTTAAAATCATGGTGTCTTCAAGTCAAAAGTGAATCGGTTTTTTCCCGTAAGCACGCTCCATCGTAGACCACATCGTCGCTTAACATCGAAATGGTGGTAAAGCATTGGTAGGTCTACCTAAGTTAAATAAATATTCTTACACTAGCTGAACGCGCGCACGTTGCTACGCCATCTATCGAAAATTGGTCGTACCAATTCAAATTTTGAACAAATTCGGTTACTTTAGGTTCTAATAACGCAACCTTTAACATATGACAAATGCTGTCACGCAACGAAAGCTGTCTAAAAGCAATTTTTTTTCCCCCGTTTTTGTTACATTTTTCATTCATGCTCGGCTCCTGTTGATAGTAGCGTAATGTTAAATACCCTATAGTCTTCCTCGATAAATGGAGTATCTTACAAAGAAATAATCTTTCAATTCGGACCAGTAGTTCCAGAGATCCTTCCGTTCAAACAAACAAACATACAAACAAACCTTCAGCTTTGTAATATTAGTATAGATTTTCGATGTTTTTAATTTGGATGAGGTGAACTAGAGTTGCTATCAGATCAATAAACATTACCATTAATAAGTACCTACGGTCGGAACGGTACACGATCATTTACTAAAACCAAAACTCACATTCAACAAACACCTATAATTTCCTGTATATTATTATACGGCCTCAATCACTTATCTATCAATAAATGTTTCACCGAAACTGGTACGTTTCACCGTTGTAATGATCATTCAAAATCAAAAAGGCCTTCCAAAAAGCATAAAAAATATGCTATATTACTTTAATAGTCATTATGAACTAATCAAGGTCCATAAAGTGTCGTAAATGAATGATTACTTATTTCCGTATTTAGTTCAACAGGCCTGGACGGGTGGTACCTATAAAAATCAGTGTATTTGAAGTGGTAAGAATCTTTGTAGAGTCTGTCTGGAGAAGTACCTACCACAAATTTGTCAGTAGTTCTGCGGCCAAGCAGTTAACCTCGCTATGTTCCGGTTTGTAGGATAATGTTTGCAGGGAAATAAAAGAGCTAAGTAACGGTGACGGGCGCAGTGTAGTAATTTCAATGTTCAAATAGCTATTGTGATGTTATGGACTAATGTTGCTTACCATCAAGCACAGGTCTTGTCCGTCGCTATCATATTATATAATATATTAAAATAAAAAATAATATAAAAAATAATTTTCTTTGAAAAAACACAAGTCGACTTCAATTTAAAATCAATCTCAGACACCCGACTTAATTTTGTAATTTTTATGACAACATCATACGGATAAAGTAAGTAAATTTTAGTTTTTTGTTGTTATTTTAAGAACTACTTCACCAATTTCAATAAAATTATTATGGGACTATTTCTAAACTATGATCTACGAAACAAAAAAATAAACATTAAAATTGATTCACAATTGGCGGAGCTATCACGTAACATACATAAAAAAAACATATAACCGAGTTGACAACCACCACCTATTTTTGAAGTCTGTATGTTTCGCACAGCATGGATGAATGGACAACGATAAATTAAAACTTCATTTAAACGATAATAATGTGAAATTGGTAGTCCTTGAATAATCAGTTTAGCAATTAAGAAATGAATAAAATTGTAAAGTTTTTTATCAAATTGTCATAGACAACCTAATATTTGCATGCCGTAAGGTTGATTATGGAGTTCTCAATATAAACATTATAAGATCTTATTGTAATTACCTACATATTTTCGTAAATAAAGAAATTTATTTATTACTATATTTTTTTGCCTTTTTATTTTTAGCCATTCTCTATCATCTTGCTTATCAATAGACTTCCATAGGTCTTTAGATAATTCAGATATACTAATAGTAAAATATGTAAGTATCATTCGCATTCTAATCCAGTTTTGATAATAAAAGCACTGTCCAGATTGGTTCCCAAACAACCCCTTACTGCCAAAGAAAATAAAACACATTAATTTAAACTTTTCGAGTTTCCGAAGCCTATTACCCTATTTTCATTAGGTACATGTTTATTGTTAATCCTGTAATAGGAAGCCACATCCTAAATTGCGGAAACATACGAGTCTCCCTATGACCTCATCTTCCCACTTAGCGGAACCGGAAACCAATTACGGTTATAGCTGGATATATAGATAAAGCCGAATACGCAAGGTTTCGCAGATTGGAACAATGCGTGCTTAGTCTGATTTTACCGTAACGACGGTAGCATACTATATAGCGCCCTACTTTTTTTACCCGACCGAAAGAAAGGTTATGTTTTTCGCGCGTATCTTGTATGTTTGTAATTTTTTTTATTCCCACGTATCTTCTAAACGGCTGAATGGATTTTGACAATTAAGATATCGTTAGACTCTTCTTAATCACCCTTACCACCAAGTGTCCTTAGATAGTATAACATTATGTTTTTTTATCTGTTGTTTTTTTTCAGTCAGGTTTTTAAAACTAAAGTTGTTAGAAATTATACTTCTTTTGACTCGTTTATAATCCTCCGTTTTGGAAGTCGGTTAAAAAGTGATAAGAGTAAATTATTACGACGCGCGAACACGCCGTCACAAAAAAAAAGGCAGTCATATGAACTGTCGATAGAAGTGACAACTTATAATTCAGAATTGGATAGCTTACTTTGGAAACTACGCGGGTGAAACCGGAGGGCGTGGCCATGGCATCTATTGACCCAAGTGTCCCGAGCTTACCCGAATATTTCTTATCATTCCCGAGCGAGACTCTAAAATTCAATTCACAGCCCACGAAAAATCGGTATGTGGTGAGCCAAAAGAAATGTTCACTTCATAAACCGACACCCTAAAGTCAGCTAGTCGATATATTAGTAAACATCAATACAATACAGTAATTCTTTATTAAAAAGCCACAAACAAAGCAAAACTAACAACATCATAGCTAACTTCAGGTTAATTTTTAAACTTTTGGTGTTATTTTCAGATAATAGGTACATACTCTCGGTTTACATTAAATATTCTTTGGCTGACGTTAGACTTCTTACCACGAGAAACAAAGAAAAGAATTATATGGAAAAAATAATTAAGTTTTATTTTTACTGTGTTTTATGCCCATTGCCTAATTTCACCAACTTAACTTTTAGGGCACCTTAGCTAAGTTAGATTACTTTAATTGGCGACGGCGGGGGCGAGCTAAGAAAGCGAATGTCTTAACAAAAAATCTGTTAAATACCTACGCTATACGCTACTACCTATAAGAAATGCCCTTTATCTTATTAAGTGTAAAAATGAGTTTATTAGTAGATTTATTGTTTTTATTTCGATCATTTTTTAAGTTGATCTAAAGTATAGTCAGCCCCTTTAACCTAATACATCCGTTCTGTGTAGTCTTCTTTATTGCCGGATATGGCCGTTACCCCGTCATAAAACAGAGGGGGCGTCTGGGCGTTATTTCACACTTACAATAACACTTGCAAAATGTAACCCTACACTGGCAACCCCGGTACTATCATCGCGTATTGGCTCACGTCAAATTTTCATAGCGCTGCGATATGCTTAATGTTGCCAAGTGAAGAAAACAGTCCAAATATGGGGAGGTCTTGTGAGTATGTGTGTGTTTTTTAAATCATATTATTTTCTTTATTCTTACTTAACTGTACACCAAGCTAAAACGACTATATATAGCTAGGTATATATATTTCCCTTGGAGTAATCTGTAAAATATCAGAAATATTATTTTGTGTAGTGCTATCAGAAATAGCACTTGATAAAATAACAGGGTTCGGTGTTTTCAAGGCTGTTTTAAGATAGTCTGCCAAAGATGAATCGCTGAATTTTCAATTTTATTTCAATTGACTTTAACGTTAAAATTAGATTGGTCTTATTATATTCAGTCATCTCCTGTCACCCCGTCCAAGACATTGTGTCTAAGAGTCAATTATGCGATGTTTAAAACCTTATTTCCGTATTAGATACCATAACGTCTCAAAACCTGGCTGAAAATTGTCAAATAAAAGGTCAGTGTTTTGTAGGTATATAAAGACTTTATTTTTAAGATTTCTATTTAAAAGATTATACATAAAGTATTATATTTTCAGTCTCCATGCATCACATATTTTTAGTTTTTGAAGACTACGAACTAAATTGGCATTACGGAATCGGCATCATTTTGTATATTTGAGTTCGTTTGACGTCGAAAATTAATTAATTAATTAGGTTTTCCTCTTAACTTTGGCGGAGATATATGACATAGTCTAGTATGTTTATAGCTAACCTAGCATATACTTTACTCAAAACTTTGATATTTTTTAGAATCGCATAACCCTTTAATCTGGAACTCGGCGGTCTTGTAACAGCGGTGAATGTAGACGTTTCTTTGAAAACGAAAGTTTTTATTTCAAGGACATTTTGTATCCGTAAATGGCAACACACATCACCTCCCCGCGGGAAATGTGGGTAAAGCCTTTCGAGGGGAGGCTGGGGTAATATCAACCGTATACTTTAGTGTATCGATGATTTCGCGGGGTTTTCCGAGGGAGGAACGAAGTATTAGGAAAGATGCTTTTGACGTATGACGAAATATTAGGAATATGGTAGCTTTGGCAATATGGGTGTAAAGTTTTTATCATTGGATTTTACCTAAATGTCCTTGAAAATTAATAAGAATTTACGTTTATTTATACGGAAGTTTATAACTTTATAACATGATATCTTAATTCAATAATGACTAAAACGACATGTAAGCACAAAAACCATCTAGTTGAGAGCATAGCCTTCAATTAAATAATTATACAACATTATACAAAAAACCTATGATACCATACGATCAAAAATAAGCTGAAGTGATAATGGGTTGGATATTTTTAAACTTTATAAATAAAAATCCAGCATCATGATATTTGTTCTCAGTGGACAGTTTACCAAGTCAACCGAAATTCACAAAAGTTGGCATTTATTTGATATTTGGTCTAACTTGAGAACTGGGGTGGTTTTTATTTCGATCAATGGTCTTAGATTGCCGATAAAATAGCCGATACCTAGATACTTATAACGCCATTGGTACTGCTATAGTACATTACAATTATTTTTATGAAATAGTCATCGCCAAGTGGTCGAAATTATACTGTAAACCAATATTCATTTATTCTCAATTTGACCACACACTTTAAAAATAAACAAAAAAGTCAGCGTATTTCAAATACCTACATGGCAGTGCGCGAAAGGTTTTTTTATTGATGTAATATGTTTTATAAGGATAACCTTTCGATTACCAAGCCGCGCCCAACATTTAAAAAAATATTCAACAGTGAAGCCATAGTTTATTTTTCCGTAAATGATTCTGTGCTCGTTGATATATCCATACCTGGTGCCAGGTGCCTATCTATCAATATTCAAAATTTGAGTATTTAAGTTATTAACAAAAAGTCGAACGACAGAGCATATATGATCGCGTTGGCGTCAAAGAGTGGATTTAAAAATAATATTAGCTTTCTGCACTCTTTCTCTACAAAACTCCTCCGTCTGCGTAGTTTTCTTAAAAAGAAGTACAAAGTTTTTGCTTCACTTATTAATATAAATAATAGATTTTGTAAACATAATTTGAGTGAAGCCTCCGTACAGCTGTATTTATTGACAATACCTCTTTACAGCTGCATTCAATTGTAAACCTTGATTTACTTAAACGGAATTGCCATTTTATGATTGTGGTATGTGACGATACCAACTAAAGTGTGAATTTCTTAAGGTTCGAATTAATAAATTTAATTAATAACAAGGTTAGGTATTAAACATACTTGTAGCATTTTTTATAATACTCTTTTTTTAGAAAAACAAACCTTTTAACTCCATCATTGATATTCATTATTTTATTGACACAAATGGACTCGAACTATGATGAAATAAACTCGCCATTGTAAAATTGTAATTATGTGTATCTTTAAACGTAAACACTACAGAAACAATTGCAGTAATACAACTCTACACAATCAATGTAGAAAAATTCTTCGACGTCGATTAAACGCAGACTAACAGATTAACATTGATAACCTAAACATGAGTAAGACGAGAAACGAATTGAGGAAATAGTGCATAGTAACAATGTGTAGAAAACAATTAGGTACATATTATTACATATTAAAAAACGTTAAAAAATAAGTAACCCTTAACTTATTTTAACATTTGAATTATAAGTTTGAAAATCAGACTTTTCAACATTTTTGAAAGGGAATAATTATTTCAATCAAATGTTGAACTGCAATGAATACTTTGCTATACCTACTGTGACGTCACGCGGGCTTGTTTCTTTCTAACTAGCAAAAAAACTTTTTAAATATTTGTAACTTTATACTAATTCAAAGAAATACATTTTTCAACACACTTGCTCAGAATGTGGCTCTAATTTCACAGTAATCGGGCACATAGTGACACCTATAATCAAACTGACTTTTTATTAAGTACTATTCACAAGTGAGTTATGGATTTTGAAGTTGAGTTGCTTTTTCTTAAGAAAGTTTCGATATAAAAAAGATCGTGTTCAATAATTCAAAGAAATCAAAAAAAAAACAAAGAAATAATCTTTGTTTTTTTGATTGATGTAGATAACTATTACTTGCTCACTTCATGGAACTTCGTATTTCAATTGATAAATTAAACTCGTACGTGTTTAAAAATAAAACTTTCACTCCAATATTAACTTTTATTTTCTTTGTAATGAAAAAACTTTAAATTCCACTTTTTGTACGTAGCTACAACGCTATCCGCAGAAAGACGAAAAAAAAGAAAACAAGTTTTTTAGGCTGTGGCTGGTAGCCATCGTTAGTTGTGCGCGCATTTTTTGACAACTGCTTTATTTTTCCCAGCATAACGAAACATTTTCAACAACTCGTTTTCATTGTTGATTTTGTTTTTATTACTATGTTATTTACGAGTGTGTTGAAAAACGTCGTATGATACACTTGTGTATTGATGATTACTGTCTTTGGCTGTATTAAAAGCGCCTCAGCGGTAATCACCAACATTACACACTTGTGCCATAACCACACCCGTCCTATAATTTCTAACTCCCAACGATAACATGCGGTTTAGTGTATGTATGTATGTGTCTGTGTTAGCTACCTACTTACAAATATGGATTCAATTCTATTCTATTTGAATCTGATACCTAAAGTAGCTACTTGGTATTCAATTCCTCATTAAAAATAATTGCATATTATGAATTTAGAAATTACGTAGTGGAAGTTGCTCTACTGTTTTTATAGATTTTTAATGTCGTATTTAAAACAACTATTAATTATATCATTAAGTGATTTGTCGGCGGAGATCAAATGGATGTAATGAAGAGATCTGACCGCCGTTAATTTCGTTTTGTTTCGATTGTCGGGAAATTAGATAATTGTTTTATAGAATATGGTGAGGGCAATGCCCTGACCAGGATTAAAGGCTTTAAATCCGTGAATAGCAATAGGGCCTGTAGTATAAATATAGTAAGTAAAAAACAGAATTTCACAGATTTTTCTACAACATTTTATACCTAAACAAAATCAACCGCTGTTTTTAAGCTCTGACGCAAAAACGTCGGGGTGTTATAAGATTAATGTTTGTGAATATGTGTATGTATGTGCGAGTGCGTGTACGTGCGTGCGTAGAAAAATATTATTTATTTACCAAAGCAACACATACAAGTCTCTGATGCTAAAAAAATATTATAGATGGATAAATAAATTAACTATTCCTACTGCGTACCTGAAGGTTGTAGGTTAAATATGAGACATCCCAAATAAAACTTACGTAGGTAAATAGTGGGTTAGATAGATGCTTGCCTTGGAAAGCAACGCGCTGTAAAAACCTTAAGTATTGTAGAGTAATCAAAATATTGTAGAGTAGCCATCACTGCCATCATGTAGATGGCAGTGATGACCAGTTACCGTCAGGTAGCATCTTGATATTAAAACAGAGCCTTGGGAAAAGCCACCAATGGCGCGCAAATATAATAGCTGCCACTTAAAATCATCAAAATATGATTTCGTAAGACGCCGCTCACCAAAACTGAGTCATTGTCTAATCAGCGGCTCTCCCGCGACCCAGTTACACCCTTTCATTAATATAACAGACCGTTCACATTGCCTTGCAAACTGCGTACTTGGGTAACAGTGAAAGTTAAAGTAAATTTTAACTCATATCGTCGGTTTGCTACTACAATTTAGCTTAAGCTGGTTGTTACAAAGAAACTACATAATATGCCGTACTGCACAAATTTACTAGAAGCTTAAAATTTTATGCCAACTAAGCCATGACATCAGTCTAACGTCACACTGGCGTTTTTCTTTTGTGCAAATATTATTAACAGCTGTTTTATCTAGACAAAAGTTTGCTTTAATTTAATCTCATGGTACTTATAATACGTAAATGTAATACCAAAATTAACTAAATACTAATAAGACTCGTTAGTAACTTTGCTCGATAATAAAGTTTTATGAACAGTGTAAAATAGTTTTTATAGAAACAATATTATAAAGAATTATTTAAAATCTTAATAAAATAAACCTAAGTACTTAATTATATTTAGTAAATAACAAATAACAATCCATAAACTAGACTTTAACTAATTATTTTCTTCAAAACTTTCTGATTGTTCCAAATTAGGGGTGAGGTTTGAAAGTAAACAAATAGATTACACAATTTAATTTATTGTTAATTTTTTATAAATTGTTCGATCGATTTCAATAAAATTTATATTAAACCACCTCTAAAGTTTGAATATGCCAAAATAAAAAAACTCATCAAAATAAATTCACAGTTGACGGAGTTATCGCGTGACATACGTACGTACAAAACCAGCAAAACTACCTGCACCTTCTTTTTTGAAGTCAGTTAAAATACATTTACTAGCTACGCGTCGCAGTGCAATCCGTAGCTTGACAGTTTTTTATATTATTTCCGGAAAATACGATTCACACATAACAACAATTTAATTAGTTTTTCTACGGAAACCAGTAACTTTGGCTTATATCCAGGTACTGTATTTACTACAAATGTAATATTTATTCAAATCGGTTCTACCCAAAGTCTCAAGTGACTCACAATGAACTCAAGTGAGTTTCTGAACATAAAACGCGTGAGGCAGTTGCAATGGTGTGAACGAGGGGCAAATGTAATAACTCAAATTCGTGTTGGCGGCGAATTAAAGGAATTGCCGAGGATTACGGCGATTACCGCGCGGTAATAAACGAAATAAATGGGTTAACAGAAGTTTGCATAATTTTATACCTTTTGGTCGCTTTTTGTTCGGTTATTAAATGAATTGAAATATACATAAAATATTATATTTTTCACATGTAAACGAACAACGAAAAAAACTAAAGTAGGTACCAATAATTATTTTAACATTTGAACCTTTAAAAACCTACTTTTTATCAACCAGTATCAACCCATAAATTATGAAGGTTCTCTCTGCTGGGGGACCTCGTAACCATGTTATGGAGGGGTGGTTTAAGCCATATTCCACCACGCTGGCCTATTTGCAAGTTAGCAGACTTCAATTGTCTACAAAAGCCAGTTTCCCTTGACGATTAATGTCCTTCGCCGTTAAAAAAGTGAGCAGCATTACACACATCGCTTCAAAAAGACAGTAGTGCGCGAATGGTTTGAACCAGGGGGCCTCAGAATAGCAGTTGCCGTTCTCTCGGCTAAGTCACCAGTAACTTTTTAACTTTTTATTGCCAATTTATTTATTTTTTAACTTTTTTCGAGTAGCATATACTAAAAACTTATACCCAGCAATGGGCGAGAACAAACTGATAATGATGATGACATTGATGACGAATGCGCAAAAAGCGGCTGTTTTCTACAAGCGCCGACGGTGCGGCGCGCGGCGGCGGGCTCGGAAAGCCGCCGGTAGGTATATTTACTCTGTATGAGACAATAAGTTTTACCCTGATTTTGACACCTCGCAATAGTATAAAATCTAGGACCTCTTAATTATGAATACGTTTGATTATCTTTATTGCTTTAGAGATATTCAAAGCAGGAACTAGATGTACTACTCGTTGAGTACAGTAGGTACTTAGGTTAATAGCCACAGTACTACTTACTTACTTATTGGCAAACAAAAGACAAAATTATTATGCCCGAACCAAATGGGTAAATTCGTCGGACCCTACTCGGTCATTACAGAAAGACTATTTTTTGTATCTTGAGTTTGTTTGAGGATATTAACGTTGACAATTTCAAAACCGTAGGTCTGTGCCTACCTAATAAATTTAGGTAAAGTCAAAAATTATTTTAGGCATAAATGAACATACGCCACTTTTACGGCAGGCATTCAAAAATGCTAAAGACTATCAAAAAGCTTTTCTGTCTAACTTATTATGAAACAGCACAATCATAGTGAAATCGACGCCATGTCAAATCGCTCTTTTACTCCTAGTTTCTCGCCATTTTCTAACAACGCGCCATCAATTTATGGTGAAATCAAACCATAAAAAGCCGTAATCGATGAGATAGAAGGGAAAATAGCGTTTTGCGGTCGAATAACGACACCGGAAATCTATCGGTTGATACCGGACACTCGTTTTGTTGAGATACTTTTTATAACTAATAGACTGAGAACTTATTTTGTACTTGATTGTACAATCTATACGTGACTGTAAATTTTTGGTCGCTTGGCCACCGTTTCCTTTTGTTAAGGCTTTTAATTTTCAGTGAATAGAGTCTAAAACTTTAGAAACACACTAGAAAAAAAAACATACAATTAAACACTGACTTATGTCTAGTACCGTTTACCAAGCAACCTTTAATAGCAGGAAAATCATGAAAATAGGAATAACTAGAGTGAGGGGACGAAGTAACAACAAGAAAAAAATGTGTATTCACTTGGAATAGTTAAAAATAGACTACTTAACAATATTGGAACAAAATGATAAAGAACTTTAGAGAAATGACGATGATGATGAATTTTCAGGCCGACTAATTTATAACCGACTTCAAAAAGAAGAAAGTTCTGAATGCGGTTTTATGTAATTTTCTCTTTTTAACACGCTTTTATCACTATGAATCAATGTATCTATGCAACGGAATCTTGGTACGTGATTTTCACCACTTTCTAAGCAACGGATTGGTTTGAAACTTTGCACACCTATCAAGGATCGATGACAATGCAATAATTTGTACCGTTACTCCCACTAACCATTCATCCGCACCACGATCATCAGGATTAATAATTTTCTTTAGATTTCATTTTCAATTACTGTTAAATACAAAGACGTCAAATGTAAAAGACACACAAAGGCTGCTCGGAGACCTGATAAAAAATCATATTTACATGTGTTGGTGACTAGTGTAATGATTCGGATTATAATATCGTCTTGTATCACATTCACGCACAGAACATGCCATAATATAAATAATTTAATAAAATCGTCTGCAATCCAAGGATTAATAAAAAAATACACGATTTTCACCGCGACGAAATCAGACTGTTACGTTCGGGTATACTAAAATATTGTAATGACGTTACTTCATTCACTTTCTCTTCTTCTTTCGAGCGATTTCCACTTGAAAATTATTTCTCGCTCACTCGCTTTGTTGATCTTTTTGCGTAGCAAAAAAAATTCTTCATCTATGGTTAAATATTAGTGTTTTGCTGACTGCTACTAATGACAGAATTATGCAGTCAGTGACTACGTTTGGTTGGCAAATATAAATAAATACTCTTTTGAAGATAACCAATGCAGAAAGTTTTTTTACTTTTTAGTTGAAAAAGAGTGTTTTAAGATTACCTAATTTAAAACAATATATTTATTAATAACAAGGTGTGGATATTTCCGCAGGTGTGTAGTGAAATGCAATCAACAAGACAAAATCAATAGTAGATCGAAGTGTTTAAGATTTTTTTTACTTAAGTCACTACTTTTATTTTTTATCCCTAAACTACGTGGAATAACTAAAAATATCTAGATAAATTATACAAATAATCTATTTAAAACTCTCAATCAGTACAAATAAAACATTTTAAAAAACCTACACAAATAATCCCATACCAAAAATAATGAGCTTAGCCGGCGATCTTACGTGACAACCGATAAATGCCTCGAAACTTCACAAACCAATTTTCTGTCACAGCGAGTAAAAACCCAATAAGTAAAAAATCCCCCAAAGTAGTCCGACGGCGACGCAACAAATTACTGGGCAAGGCGCCGCGAGTGTCGAGTCAACGTAAGAAAAAAAAATACGGAAAAAAAGGAATAGTTTCGAGGATGTGTCATCGGGTCTCACGCGACGGATCAGATTGACCGTCCGGAAGGGCATTGCCACCCAACTGTTTTGTTTTGCTTGAAAAAAAAATGGTGTGCAAATAATCGTAAAAGGCTTTTGGGCTTTTGTTTTTAAGTGATTGTTAGGGTGATGTTTAGATTTTTGCTGTTTTGGCTTTTGAAGTTGTTCTTCTTTTGGCGAAATTGAAAAAAAAAAAATGATAGTGATTTTTTAATTATGTGTTCGCACCATCATCATAAACCCACCCTAGTCGACTGTTGGATATAAGCATCTCCCATGATACGCATCACAGCCGTATCCGCGGCTTTTCTTCTCCAGTCACTGTCTGTAGTCTTACGTATATCGTCACTCCATCGAGGCGTCCTCCGCTACGTTTGCCTATTCTCTACTCTAGAACACGCGTGCGCACACAACACTGGTACTGGTACTTCCCCAGGCGGACTCTGCTAAAAGTCCTGCCGCTATTAAAGGTTGAGAAGTTAGGTAGTTGCGCGTTTTTTTAAAAGAATTGCCTCTATTGTGTGGGCATTTTTAGGCTAGCGAAGATAGAAGAAGCCTATAGAAGGACTACGTTGCGTATTAGCGTTAGTAATACTTTTTAAAATTATAGAAATAATAGGGTTCTTGGGTGCGTACAAAAGTAAACACACATTTTTTTTACTTGCAGATTAAACCAGCCATGACAATATTAAGCGGGCTGCTTATGTTTACGTTAACTATTATTTAAATTGTTCCTTATTGTTCATACTCAATTTACCATAGTCTTTAGAAAAACTGTCTTTAGAATACAGAGTAATACATAAGAACTATTCAAAACTGATATATTTGTGATCTATTTTACTGGTCTTGTATCTCAGTTAGAAATAAGTCTCTACTTGCAGAGTCTGCTTGTAGGTCGTAGATTCGATTTCCATCTAGGAGAAATATTTGTGTTATATTGGACTATGTTTAAGTGTCTCTATATATCGTGACTTGGTAGGTACACATTGAAATACAATCGTGAAAGTATTCTATCAGATATCTGGTTCCCACAGTACAAGCTTTGGTCAGTTTAAAGCTAGTTAGTCTGGTATGAGAAATTTCCGCTAAGTTTTGTTTTATTTATTTGTTGTCTACTAGCAGCGTTCCACGGCTTTACCCGCGTAGTATACGTTCCCGTTATTTTCCCGCTTTTTAAATTTAAATAAAGTGGTCAAGTGCGAGTTGGACTCGCCCATGAAGGGTTCCGTTGCAGCAAGTAACATAATATACATAGTAGGTACATATAGTTCTTGTAGTTCATTGTAACTTTGATCGAAGTTTTAATAATAGTGTATTTATGACGTACTAAAAAAAACTACTAATCAGATCGAGTTCAAACTAATTTTCGTTAGTAGTTTACATGGTAATGTACATCATATATTTTTTTTAGATTTTTTATTCTCTTACTTTAGAAGTTAGAGGGGGGGGGGGGACACACATTTTACCACTTTGGATGTGTCTCTCGCGCAAATTGTTCAGTGTAGACAAAAACTATATTAGAAACCTTAACATCTTTTTTAAAGAGCTATCGATAGACACCCCACAGGTGTAGGTTTGATGAAAAAAAAATTTTTGAGTTTCAGTTCTTAGTATGAGGGGCAACCCTAATTTTTCTTTTTTTTTTGTAAAAATCTTAATGCGGTTCACAGAATACATCTACTTACGGAACCCTAAAAATAGCTTACATGTTTGATGTACCTATTTCAGACTATAATAATTATGTATGTTTTAAAACTCAACCCGATCCGTTTCAATCAGACGTTCCAACGAGATTGAGCAACAAACATCCAAACAGTTAAACTTTTATTTGACATTAAACTAGTAGGGTTGGTAATTTGGTGAGTGTAAAATGTCTCAGAACAAGAGAGGTGTTTTGCTTAACCTCATAGATCTAGTTAGCAAATCAGGTATTTTCCTCGATTTTAATTTTTATGTACCTATATTCTATGACAGGTCAAAAGTCAGCAGTTTAGCAAAATGAAAGCACTTTACTTATCAACATAGATATGTAAATAATTATCTTCAACTTAGCTTTTTTGTTTAGTTTAAAATAAATAAAAAATACACAATAAAACAATATTTTATGCGTATTTATCAATGTAAAACATTAAATTGTGAAATGTTTAAACATCAAAAGACGCAGGAATAAGAAATAATAATAATAATAAATTTAATAAATATTGGTGGACAATTCAAATGTGGCTCATTCCTCGCGCGGAAAATAATGTTGACTATTCAGCATGGGAATGCCGCCAGCGTCTTAGCCACATTAGCACACGGACAATAATCGCTAAATCTCTTTTAAACGTTTGTTTTCTAAATGTTTTCGTAATTAATTAAGTGTAAACAAAATGTTATTATTATAATTATGTAGTACCTATAGAGTGGTAAAACAAGTTGAACAAGTGTCTGATGGTAAGTAACGCGCCTGCCATAACAGCATAGTGTCTCGCAGCTATTGGAAAATGAACACTGAACCCTGAACACTGAATCTATATTATCTATTCTATGACTGAACAGTCCAGATAATACTCAGCCCTGCACTGCGCTCGCTAATCAGACACACGAAAGGTACTAATTCATAAGAAAAAATGTTAACCTTTGACAGAACAAAATCTATCTGAACAGCTAATTAATAATAATAATAAATAACGGCTAGTAATCAATAGTTTCAAAATCATTTGAAATGAAATAAAATTACGACTTTAAATTACTTCGCTACACTTTGAGCGTTTAAATCGGCATTATCGCTAAATCATTGATCGGTCATAATTTCACATTACCCCACAGAGTGACAAATGTAATAAATGTTTCGTTAATTATTTCCACATTCATCGCGTTAACACGAATATTCGCCGTAGCCCGCTAATGTAGCCGAAGCAATAGACATACACACTTACAAACCCACAAACTATCGTAATTAAGTACATTATTATGTGTGTTCACTCAAAATAAACCCGCCGGTCATCGCACGGTCGGATTGCGCACAATGTGTAAAACCTTACATATCCTACTAACATTATAAATAAGAAAATTCGGATGTTTGTTGCTCAATCGCGTCGAAACGGCTGAACGCGTCGGGTGAAAATTACTTACACAGACGTGTTTTGTAGTGGTAGGACTCTTAGCAGAGTCTGCCTCGGGAAGTACCATAACTTTGGCTATTATTCTACCGCCAAGCAGTAATGTGCAAACATTACTGTGTTCCGGTTTGAAGGGCAATGTTTCCAGAGAAATTACAGGGCTTAGAGATATAACAACTTAGATCTCTAGGTGACGAGCGCAGTGCAGTGCTAGGTAATGATTTGGACTGTTCATATTCCAATAGCTGCGTGTCACTGTGCTGTTATGTGGCAGACATGTTGCTTATCATCAGGCACATGTCTTGCTCGTCTCGTCACTCTTTATTTAAAAAAAAAAACGTTTTGTCTCAGAATAACAGGAACGGGAACCACGAGGCACTTCTAGTTTTATTTAAAATTTAAAAAGGGACATAGAATTAACAAAACATTGCTTGCTGCTAAAATGAGTTGTGTAATCGAGACATCTAGAGCGTGTCTACCTGTGTAATATTCTGTTGCCACAGATTTAGGATTATCTCAACTTTTTTTCCGACGGCCGACATGGTTTTACCAGAAAAAAAATGACAGGCAGTGCTAACGTATTTCTAGATGGCCATGGTCCCGAGGTAACCCAAAGATTTCTTTCAATTACGAGCGTGACGCTTGAGCTCAATTCACAACCCACAAAAAAACTGTGTGCGGTGCGCCAAAAAAAAAGTTTCACTTCAAAAATGGAGGAGATTTTCAATAAAAAATCATTGAAGAATCACTTAGTTATTTTGAAAGGGGGTACCTACCCCTTTTACAGTTACAGTTTTTTTTTAACTGTAATAGGTTCGCACTTGACCACCATCTCGCTTGATGTTAAGCGACGATGCGATCTACGATGGAACGTGCTTACCTATCTAGAAGAAACCGATTCATTCTCGATTTGAAGACACCAAGATTGTATCCAAACTCTTAAAGTAGTAGTAGTTCTGTAAGTACTACTTAGTTGACGCTCTGAGACTGAGAGTCAGAACTATACCTACATAAATAAGAGCAAAACGAATATAATTGAAAATATTTCGTTATAAGTACAATTTTTAAATTTATTTTTCAAATGATATTATGTATTTGAAAAATAAAGACAGCAACCTACAGCGACAACACCTACCTGAGTGTAGTGGCGGAGAGCCACGACAGCCCGTTCCTTAGGCATTTTAAAAATCTAGACTAATATTATAAAGCTGAAGAGTTTGTATGTTTGAACGCAAGGATCTCTGGAACTACTGGTCCGAATTGAAAGATTTTTTCTTTGTAGGATAGTCCATTTATCGAGAAAGGCTATAGGCTATTTAACATTACGCTACTATCAACAGGAGCCGAGCAGGAATGAAAAATGTAACAAAAACGGGAAAAAATATTGCTTTTTGAGAGCTTTCGTCGCGTGACAGCATATATCATAAATATGTTTAAGTTTGCGTCATTAGAACCTAAAGTAACCGAATTTGTTCAAAAATTGAATTGGTACGACCAATTTTCGATACATGGCGTAGCAACGCGCGCGCGTTCAGCTAGTTATATTATAAATTTACATGTGATGCCATGACGTCACTGTGTCAAATAAATATAGCTTGAATCAATGTGTGACTTGTTACTGTTCAGTTTTTGTTTGTTTAAATTTATTTATTTTGTTACAGTTTAATTTTACTCAGTTTTTGATGTATTTTTATTTTGACTTAATTTGATATAGTTTGAACTAATTTAGTTTCGACTTCATTTGATATAATTTGGTTCGATTTACTTTAATTTGATATGATTTATTTGATTTGATTTTGTTAAACTCAATTTAGTATGTTTTCATTTGATTGTATTTAATTTTATTGAATTTAGTTTTGATTTGATTTTAATTTTAATGAATGTGGGGTTGTTTTCTTAATTCTGTTAATGTAATTAATACCCTGTATGTGGAGTTTTAGTTTGACAAATAAATTATTCTATTCTTATTATTCTATATCACACAAGCGCTGGTAACGACGGCCTTTTAAAGTAAGCTACATTCTTATAAAAAGCTGCATCGTGTTAACAACTGCAATAAAAGCCAGAGTTTATTGATAATTGTTGCCCAAATTACTAGAAATAGATAATTTATTATTAATATTACTGTATACTTCATTAGTGTTATAAATTACTAGATATCAGCGCTAATTTTACCCAGGCTAGCTCCGTTCATGCAAGTTTCCTACGATAAAAAGTAGCATTTGTGCAAAGTAGTATTTCAGACTACAATTATGTTTATTAATTCGCAACGTTCTTAACCAATCTAGCCCAAAAGTGACGCCGCCGGCGTCGCGACGTCACACAAAACATCATTACTCAAAAATGAAACCAAATTTTGTGTCTCTAAACGACAATGTACTAATTAATATTATCGCCTATCTCTTAGGCATCAAAATAAACTAATAACCGAGTATGTATATCATGTAAAAATAAGGTTTTAAAGTCCAAAAACCGGTGTTGCCCAAATTTGGCCGCTTGGGGTACATGTTAATTTCAACCCAATCCAATACGTTCTAAAGTTCAAGCATGACAATGTACCAACGTCTGCCCACAACAGTTATTCTCAAGCAGCTCTAGAGTTCAAATCAATGCTTGGCACTGCACTGCGCTTGTCACCCAGAGATAAAAGATGAATAACTTTGTTCTCTAATTTCACTGAAAACATTGTCCTTCAAGAACACAATCATGTTGGCACATGCTACTTGACAGTACAATAAAAGGTAGCAAAAGGTAGGTACTTCACCAGGCGGCCTCAGCAAAGAGTGCTAAAACTACTAACCTTCAATTATAATTATTTTAAAGTAACTTAAAGCAGATAGTTGGCTAGTCCAGGAGAATCGAGCATGTTGGGGTCAAATTATACCTTAAAGCTAACGACTTACAGTCGTATTTGGGTTTTTGTATTCGAGATTACGCGCTTGGTTCGCATTTTTTTTATTCGACCACCGAGCGAGCAAGGAAGCGCGGATACCCGACCTGTAATTGAGATAATAGCTCTCGGAATCGGACGTGTGTCGGAAATGGTCAACTAAGTGACGAAAAAAACGGGACGATTTGTTGGTGACGCCATTTAAGCAAGTTTTTTTTCTTGCGGAAGTCGGGACTTGTAGAGATGGGCGATTGGGAAGAAAAGGTTATTAAGTGTTTTTTTTTATTATTTTGTCTATGTGAATAATACCTATATTTTTATGTTTTGCAAATTTTATCGATGGAGGAAAACGTCGTGAGCAAACCGATAAGTTAAACGAAAAACGTTATTCGTGTAGCTGCCATTCGCCAACCCGCATTTGGCCAGCGTGCTTCATTCTAACGGTATAAAGAAAATTCACTGCTATGAGAAAGGTATTGCAATCCAATTATCAATGAAATGGAACGATTTCATTCATAGTTGACTAGGTATAAAATAGTAATAGAAACATGATATAAGTACCTAAATAATAAAATCAAGAGGAAGTTTTAGTTCTGAGAATATCTTAGATCATCGGTATAAAACTTGGACAAAATATATAAAATATGTAGTTATAATAAGTTAGTGTAATTGGCTTTCCACAATAATTAAATCCCTTAAATCTCTGACAAACCTACGCTCGTCTTATTTTTTGTAGTTAGTACCTAAGAAGTAAATTACAAATTTTACGATTTTTGTTGATTGCTACTGAACTTTATACGAGTAATATTTTTTACAAAATGTCGGTATGTTTTACGGTCTTTTCCATGATATTTATAGTTGCGAGATAAATAATTGATTACCTATGCCTTAAATAAATTATAAATATGTCACATGTTTTTTCGTGGCAACGAAGACAATACCACTAATAGCGTGTCTATGTAGTAGTACTACTTATATCGAATAAGAAAGGTTTGAATTACTACGCTCGCATTTCTAAGTTGTTCATAAAAAACCCTTCCAAGAAACAATAATATCAAAACAAAATAAAAAAATTGCGCACAACAGCTAAACTTTAGAATACTGGCAAACCTATGATATCGTCCTAGCCTAAAGATAAATCATTGCACTAAACAACCAAGAGATCCGACTGTAACAACATTTATAAGAACAAAACAAATGAAGAAAAACAAAATATTATTACAAAATGTGAAAGTGCAAGTTTTGGAACTGAAACATATTCTGGCTACAGCTAGACTACTTTTTATTCCTAATAAAAGTTGAGTTAGAGAGAGAGAGTAATTTCTACGTAGATGAAGTCGTAGCAAGATACTAGTATTACACAAGTTGAGAATATTAAAGGGTAAATATTAAGTGTTGTTAATTTCCAAATAGGGTCGAAATTTCGAACTCCAAAGATTAAAGTCTGAAATAACGCAATAGACTACTTTTCATCATTAAAAACTAAGAGTTTCTATGGGAATAGCAATTTACTAAACTACATGTGGATAAAATTGCGGGCAGATACTAGTAATACATAAGTTAAGAATCTCAAAAGGTAAATATTGTGAATTGTCAATGAGTGCTGTAGCTTTTAAATAACTCACCATTTAATCTGTCCTTAACCACTTGGTGCGCGAATGCCGCCGCCGCCGCTTGCCTCATGGGGTCCAAAGCGACCCCCCACGCTCCCAACGCACCCAACGCCCGATGCGCCGGCACTCTCACCACTCCCGGACTACTGAACCCATAACCAGCCCCCAAACCCAACCCAGGCCTCATCAACAACCCCGAATTAGGATAAAGTCCTGGATTATGTGAAAAGTTCAAAGGCAAAGAACTGTCCTTCCCCTCATCCTTAGCACTCTCGGATTCAGTGTCCTGATCACTCCTATCTTCGCTCTCCCCGGAATTTCGCCGCTTGTCTATATCCTCGAAGTGTTTCCCTAAGAGACGCGATATGCTGAAAGGTAGGTTCACCCTCTGTTGGGTGTCAGTCATGTGACTGGGGGAGTCGTGATATCTGTCATGGTAACTATGTTCGGAGTCTCTGTCCTCTGATGCTATGCTTCTGTCACAGTGACCTGATAATCTACTGTCAGAGTCCACATTGATCTCTTCTTGGTCATCGTCAGAATGCACAGACGACATTTTTATTATTTTATAAGCACTGAACACAATTTTTATATTTTGTAATGTCCGCTCATTGTACACGTAGTTTGTGTCACAACTCAAAATAAGAATGTGGTTCGACTACGCGAATCTTATTTGAAAATGTGGGCTGTTGGCTATACGCTCGACCGCGCGCGACCAAATCGTTACACAAAATATCGGACTACGAGCCAATCAGCTGTATCCCCTCCACTTCACGAATGTCAAACGCGATAGTTTGACCGCACAAACGCCTTCACTAGGCCCGTTGAGTGGAACAGTTTCCAACAAAAGCTTAATACGATTTCCAAACATAAAAACTCGTTTGGACTCACTAACTTAAAGAGAACGATTCGTTCCGTCCCTTTCGAATCGCGTCTCGCTTCAATTAAGTCCCCCTTCAATACTATTAACACAGAACCGTGGACTTTATCGCCTTGTGATTAAGCTAAAAATACCTTGGACGGTGTGGGCATTTGGCACATTTTTACTAGGGTTGTAACAAGGTAAACATACCCAAGAACAGTTGTCAAAAAGAGACAGTCGCATCATTGTAGCCTTGAAACACATGAGTAGGAGTAAGACAGCTATATTTATTCGGAAGGCGTGGCCTATAGTATTGTAACGCGTCGTTTAAATCCAGTTATGGCCTGACAAATGGTGTACATATTAAGGGGGGCAATGTAAGGAAACTATTTTTGAATCTTTTAAGACAGTTAAATTATTTACGTTCGGCGGTCGACCGAGCTCTTCCATAGTAGACAATGCACTTTATAATAAAATAGATCCCAAGTTTCGTGTTATGGCTAAAGATAAGTGGGGATAATGTATCGTCGAAGATAGCTAGTTTATGGGATTGGCTCTGACATCTCGAGTAGTAAAGGGCGTTCGTTAGATTATGGTTCCCTATGATAAAATAGTGGGAATGGAGATTGGTTTGCGTTATTGTTTCGATTGTATTGAATTTTGATAGAGTATGAATAATTTAAATATTAAGTTACGACAGTTTGTCGTTTGGTGAGCGATTGATTTGAGGTTAATTGTTACGGTTAAGGGAATTTACGGTTATATCTTGAATTTATTGAAATTTCGCACGCCTACAACGTTCGCCAATCAAGTTGAGTTTTGGGCCTCAACATTTAACAACATTAAAATCAAAATAACAACTCTAACAACTTTTTTACGATTATTTGGCTAAAAGTAGGTACCTATTCTATTACTTAGGTGATATTTATTTCGTATTTATTTATTTAATTAAATACATATATGTAAGTACCTATTATATCAGCTATCAGGCTCCCATAGCTATCAGCTTTGCTTAGTTTGGGAACATTGTGTAAAATGTCCACCCAATGTCTATTTATTAGTATCTACCTATTGTAATAAAATTTATTTAATCATTGAAACTGTTGCGAAATTTCGCAGAAATGTTGGTTTCTCTTTAATTCATAGGGTTAAATTAGATGGTTTTACAGTGTATCTATTAAAATGAGTTAAGGTTTTCATTTTTATGTTAGTGTATTTTTTAATATTACTTAGGTACTACATATCAAATCATTCTGAACTATTATAGGACTTTCATTTGACCAATCATAAAAGTCTAATAACAAATAAAAAAGTAAAACAGTGCATTATTCTTTATCAACTCTGCACTTACCTACATCATCTTAAGGTACAAGTTCGCGCGGAGACAGCGACACGAGACCGCGACAGGAGACCGCGACCGGAGACCGCGACAGGCACTTGACATTATAGAATTGTATGAGCGCCAGTTCGCGCCACGACCGCGACCGCGACCTGTCTCGGTCTCCTGTCGCGGTCTCGGCGCGAACTGGCGCCCATACAATTCCATAGTGTCAAGTACCTGTCGCGGTCTCCGGTCGCGGTCTCCTGTCGCGTTCTCCGGTCGCGGTCTCAGCGCGAACTTGTACCTTTAGAATTACTTAATTAATTATTACGAATCTGGTAGAAATTTGGAACAGTTTTAGGTAATAATATTGCACAAAGGCTACGCGTTGCACTTTTTATTGCAGGAAAATATATTTTTCCCATTCTAAGAGGGTCTATATGTGGTAGCACAACACTTTTTGTACTAATTTAAGAAGGCATAATATTTTTAGGACTAACAATATTTTAGTATAACAACTAAACTATAATTATTTTCGCATAATGTTTACTAGCATAACCATATACAGCATAACGATAACTTACCATAATGCTTAAACATATAACCATATATAGCATAAAGATAACTTAGCATAATGTTCAAAGGCACACATTGAGAAAAGCAGACGGCACACTAAAGAAATATGCACTTTTTGACTCCGGATGGGCTCCCGCCAGAAGCAGAATGGGTCAGCTCTGAATGTCGCTTCTCCATACTCAGGACCTCCCTTGAGCTTCTAGCTCCCGCATTTTTTATATACACTCTAGGGATAGTAGCGACACGACAAGGTGGAGTCGTGGTGCTCCGAGTCGGATCTGGGTCCTATGTAACCTGGGTCTATATTTAGTAGCACAACAAATAAATAAAAAATGCCTAAGGATTATTATGCGTGTTATCAATATGCCTTAAGACTATTACGCGTCTCATCAATAGTCGAATCGAATGTAGTACAATAGTTTGTTATTCTTAAAACACGTTATGCCAAAAACCTATTACGCAAAACGTGCATTATGACACTATATATTATGCTACATTCATTATGACAAAGTAAATTAGGACAAAAAATATATGCATTTTAAATGCATATATTTTTTCTAAACCCTTCTAAAAGCATCAAACTCTTCGTAACAAGAGCGAGTTCGTTATTTAACGCTCGACAAATAATGAGCGGAAGGGAATAAACAGTAAACACCAGCTAAACGGTGCTAGAAATTATAACAAACAAAAATTTTTTTGACATGTACTTATCGAGTTTTAGGAAAAGTTGTAGAACAGAAATTGTTTTGTTTGTTATAATACACAGAACATGCCCTAAACGGATGCAGGCTGATTATTACCAGTTAAGGCCGAATTAAACTAAACGAACATAGAGCTAGAGCTGGAACAAGAGCATTCTTTATCGATCTTTTAGTGTAAACGAAAGATCGTTCTTAGCGTTTTCCAAATTAGATATTCCATAGAATCTTTGCGAACGCAAACAAAACAACGAGAGAATGTTCTACGTTTGTTTACACCAAATGAATTTGATACAGTGGGGATAGAATGAGCATTCGCTCGTCTCATGTAAATCGGCCTTATGATGATGATCTAATGAAGAGGTCTTCACATACATATGAAGCATACTGAAATCATGTACTTGAAGCATGAAGCATACTTGATTCCATACAATCATACCTCATCATCATTATCACCCCATATCCTTTCGTTCGTTGTTTTAATGCCGGTAACTAAATTAAAAGGGAAGCAAACCATCGTGAGGAATCCGATATAGTCCCAGAATCTTTTTAGAAATCCATGGTGGATTATGGCCTACGAAGAAGACCCCGATTCCCAGTAGTGGGAACATGAAGTGACCTAATCATTAAGTGAAAATCAGAATTAAATCCCGGAAGGCAACCGAAAATCACATATAATTTATTTTCTCCGAAAACACATAAAGCTATTTCAATTTAAAATTAAATTAAATTTAGATAGACAGACCAAAGAACACAAAATAAGTGTAAGTTTCATGGTAGCGTCTATAAATAACGTTTATACAAAACGAATTGAATGCTTTTTCTAAGATTTTTCAAATAAAAAGTACCTATTTTTGGTAAAAACGAGTAGAAGCTACAATAAATATTACTATATATATTGGGTTTTTAAGTTACGGCTAGTCTAGTTGGGAGAACGGCGACTGCCGATCCGGAGACCCCGGGTTCAAACCCCACACGCACCACTGTCTTTTCGAAGTCATGTTCGTAATGCCGCTAGCTTAAAACGGTGAAGGGAAACATCGTGAGGAAACCGACATGTACAAAGAATCTTTCGAAGTCGTGTGTCATCCGCCAACCCGCACTGGGCCAGCGTGGTGGATTATGGCCTCAACTCTCTCCTTGCGCGAGAAGGCCCCGAGTCCCAGCAGTGGGGACGCTTAGTGGGCTGTTGATGATGATTGATGATGGGTTTTTACGATTCAAATATGATACATTAAATTACACTGAACATAGTTCAAATATGATAATTTACTATAACCAAATACCTCGCCTCGACTGACTGGCCTCGTGGCTTAGTTGGTAGTAGCTCTGCCTGCGAAGCCGAGGGTCGTGGGTTCGATTCCCACCCAGTGCAAATATTTGTGTGATGAATTCAAATGTTTGCACTGTGTCTGGGTGTTTCTATGTATAATAAGTATCTATTTAAAACTATATAAGTATTATATCAGCGATCTGGCCGCCATCATACAAGCTTTGCTTAGTTTGGGGTCAGATGGTGTTGTGTATGAATTGTCCACCAATATTTATTTATTTATTTACCTAATCATGCTATTTTGTCTTAAATGTACTATACATACTTAATTTTAATACATGAATGCATCAACTTTTGTACTACAGTTAATTAAAACTCGTAATTTTTCCCCTCACAAAATAATGAAAAAGTAGATACATTTGCCTGGAATCATCGAACTCTTCATAACAAGAGCGCACGCGCTCTTTAACGCTCGATAAACGATGTGCAATGCGATGTGATGTGAAAAAACACTAAACAGCCGCTACACAGTGCTAGAAAAGACAACAACAATAGCGACTCTTGCTGGGACACAACAAAGTTCAATTCAGCTCGCAATACCTGTCGCGATTTTCAAATAAATATTTGCGCTCTTTCTAACGCATAACTCTGTCCCTATCTAGCGCGGAGGGTTTACGACATTTCTAATAACAATATGCGCGGGAAACGTTTTGCGCGAGCGCTCAGCCGTGCGTCCGACAACCGACTGTCACTTGTTTCCTGGAAGGAACGGTCTAGCGGTAGGCTAAACCCGCGCGACCTTGAGCCAGTGAGGGTGCACTGTAACTGGGCCGATTTGTTTTTTTTTGTATGCGTTTGCGTAAGGCGCCACGCCTTGGATGGTTATATTCACAAATCAGGCCGACAGATGGCGTTGTAGCCAGTATCATGCAGGACAACGACTGTCTCTCTAGTGCTCTGGTATACTTGTAATTATTTGAAAATATCTACCTACTGTAAAATGACTTGTCTTATATAACGTAGCGTATTCTGTAGTGGTAGGGCTCTTAGGAGAGTCCGCCTGGGGAAGTACCACACCTTTGCCAGTTATTCTACCGCCAAGCAGTAATGTGCAAACATTATTGTGTTCCGGTAATATAGGCTAGGTAATGACTGAATTACTGCTTGGCGGTAGAATAACTGGCAAAGGTGTGGTACTTCCCCAGGCGGACTCGAACTCGGACTTCGGACTCTTCATGTTCCAATAGCTTCGTGTCACTGTGCTGTTATGTGGCAGGCATGTTGCTTACCATCAGGCACATGTCTTACGCGTCTCAACATGTCTCGTCACTCTTTATTAAAAAAAAAATAACGAACATGTTGTTTGGTCAATAAGCATCTGAAATCAAACGTGAAAGTAATTTGGCAAATAAAACTCAAACGTTATCTACGTTTGAATTTCTAAATCAAAGAAATCACATCTAAGTAGTTTGCGTCAAGGTTTAAGACCATTATACAATTTCCATAAAATAATTTTATTTGAAACCACCAAGACAGGAAATACTACTTCAATAAATGTCATTCCTAACGATAAAGCATTGAAGCATGAAAACCAATTATTTTCGTACACATGTGAACGCAAAATCACTGTTATCTCTTCCTTCATTTTGTAAAACTTCGAAATGCAATGTTTAGTTAGAGAAATTTTAGTGTATTTTTTAGTTCTTATCAAATTTAGTATCGGTAAGTAAGTTAACCAACTCAATCTGAACATTAACTTGAGGACCTCACGACCCAAAAACTGCATTTTTCAAACTAAGGCCAATTGTCCACGTAGCTGCACGACATCCGCACGATTTCGACAATTGTCGGATGGAAGACGAATGCTTGCATCTTGCGTACAAATAATGAAGTATGTGTCCACGAAGCGTCAACGACACGACAGCTGCACGTCTTGCGTTTGTTTGTAGGATGCATGCATTCGACAAAAGACGCGTGCGTGGACAGTAGGCCTAAGTCAATTAAGAAGAATTTTCCAAAAAAGAACACGCCTATCCTAACGATTATCTATACCTACGAATATTATACAGGGTTACTGGTAATCAGTATGCATCCGTTTAAGGGTATGCTCTGTATCAACAACAACATCAACAGCCCACTAAACGTTCCCACTGCTGGGACTCGGGGCCTTCTCTCGCAAGGAGAGAGTTAAGGCCATAATCCACCACGCTGGCCCAGTGCGGGTTGGCGGATGACACATGAATTCGAAAGATTCTAGGTACATGTCGGTTTCCTCACGATGTTTTCCTTCACCGTTTTAAGTTAGCGGCATTACGCACATGACTTCGAAAAGACAGTGGTGCGTGTTGGGTTTGAACCCGGGGTCTTCGAATCGGCAGCCGCCGTTCTTCCGACTAGACCACCGTAACTTATATTTAAACAAATAACTTTTGTTCTACATCTTTTGTTAAAACTCAATAGATAACCCAAAAAAATGGTGTTTGTTAACCTGTTTTGTACTGTTTAGTGTTTTATCACTTCGGTACATATTTTTTTGCGCGTTGAAGAGCGTATGCGCTCTTGTTACGAAGAGTTCGATGCTTTTAAACCGTGCAAATACACTTTTTATTTATTTTATATAAGAAAAAAAACAGACATTTTTTAAAACTGTAGAACAAAAGTTGACGTATGGAATGTACCAAACATCACCTTCAAAGGATGCAGGCTGACTGCCAGTAACCCTGTATAGTTGAAGAGGTTTTTTGTTTCGCGCTAATCTCAGGAACTACTGGACCGATTTAAGAAATTATTTCACCGTTGGATTTGCACGTAATCCCCGAGTGCTGTAGCGAATGCACGGGCGAAGATAGATAGATAGATAAACTCTTTATTGCACTTCCATTAAAAAGAAAAATAACAAAAATACAGAAATAAATCCTTAAAATACAGTAGCAATTGGCGACCTTATCGCTGAAAGCTATTTCTTCCAGGCAACCGTAGGATGATAAGAAATAAATTTATAATGGAAGACGGGGAGTAGTACAATTAGGAGTACACAGATTAATAACTAACCATTAATTTTAAATACATAATTATATTAATTTTACGTCCTAATACACAAATAATGTTATAGGTACTAATAGACTAATAGATACCTACTAATACACTAATAGATAATAATAACAGGTTCAACCAACGAAAACATTTGATAAATAGAATAGGCGAAGCCGGGGCTGACAGCTAGTTTTCAAATATTTTGATCCTTATTTTTAGATTCTCAAGCAATTAATGTAGCTACAAAAACTCCTGCAAAAGTAGAAGATATTTTGAAGAAGACAAACTTGTCAGATGTAAAGTATCTCCTGAATGGTTCCAGAAGGATCTTACAAGGGAATGAAGCTAAGTCTGAGAGGCCGTACATGGTATGTTTTTTCGCTTGATGTTAAAGATTTAATGATTTAATGTCTGTATTCATGATAATGTGTATGATGTATTAAGGTTAAGGTAAGGTTAGTTAATGAAAGGCCACTTCATATAAATAATCTCCGTTTTCCGTGCAAGGTTGCCTGGAAGAGATTGCTTTAAGCAATGAGGCCGCCAATTGAGAGCCACACCAGATAGTGTCTTAGTTTATGACGTCTTTTCTTGTGTTTGTGCGGTTTTTAATATTGAGTTTTTATTTTATTTAGATGTTTTTTACAATACATATAAAAAAGTTTTTAAGTTTTTTATAATATAACATTATAAAAAACTTAAAAACTAGGGTGCCGCTAGCAGCGGGGCAGGGCCCAAGCTACCGATGGTTAGGGTTGCAGAGTGAGGAACCTCCTGAAGATGCGCACTGTGCCGAGGATGACCGCCTTCTACATCTGACCCTTGATCCAAATATTATTATTATTATTAAAACATGTAAAAACTGTAAAAATGTGAACGGATTTCTATGAACCTTTTTTGTATCGCTAGAACTCTTTGCAGAGTCTGCCTGTGGAAGCACATTTTTACTAATTATTGACGTGATAACGTCTTATAATTCGATGAAGCCGGCTGCACGCCCACAAAACATGACGTCATGTAGCGTTACCGTCGGTCGTTACCTCGCCGCATGTTTGTTACAGTTGTATTAATTATTTCGACCAGTAGTTCAAGCGGGGATGTAGCTCAGTGGTAGAGCGTTCGCTTTGCATGTGAAATGCCCCGGGTTCGATCCCCGGCGTCTAAAAGCTTTTTTGCATTGTTTTGATTGAAAATGACTAAACTCTACTGATTACTTTTTACATACAAATCTATTAAACAAATGAAATTAAAATTTTCTTTTGAAAAATGCTACCATGCGATCAGTATTTTCTTAAGACGTTATCACGTTCTATCGTCAGTTAACCGACTTTACAGACAAACATTTTTTTTGTACCGCCAAGGATTAATAACTGCTAGTCATGTTATAATCTGTACGAAGTCATGGATGGCTTCTAGCTTGGTCTAAACTTGGTCCCAATTCCAGGTGTACTTGAAACTGCCGGCAAATAATCCGAAATTCCAAGACTATAAGCGCTGGCTGTGTGGTGGCGTCATCATTCATGAGGAATACATCCTGACGTCAGCGGCTTGCATCGAGGATGCCAAGCATTTCTACGTGGTATCTGGCACTCATAGGTAGATGATTTCCAGTCGTTCTGTGACTTTCACCATTCAATACGATTTTTGTGTTTAAGTAGGTACTATATGCGCTGGTTTATTGTTTGTTTGTTGTTTGAGCCACTTGAGTCCCAAGCGGCCAAATTTGGCCAAACCGGTTTTTGGGGCTTTAAAACCTTATTTTTACATGATGTATTTACTCGATGATTAGGTTATTTTGATGC
Organism: Ectropis crepuscularia; assembly: GCA_963693475.1. Classification (NCBI taxonomy): domain Eukaryota; kingdom Metazoa; phylum Arthropoda; class Insecta; order Lepidoptera; family Geometridae; genus Ectropis; species Ectropis crepuscularia. The sequence continues at coordinate 11,060,518 of OY856361.1, forward strand.
CCAAGAGATAGGAGATTATATTAATTAGTACATTGTCGTTTACAGACACACAAAATTTGGTTTCATTTTTGAGTGGAGATTTTTTTGTGTGACGTCGCGCCGCCGGCGCCGGCGGCGTCGCTGCTCGGCAAATTATGAAATCATGAATTAAACCATCAAATAGGCAACCAAAAGAGATGGGTAGGACTTATGTGATGATGAGTTATCCTGCGTCTGCCCGCCGGCAGCGATACGATGACACCATACTAGGTTCTGGTTTTACTGATTATCCGATTAGAACAGAATGGCCACTGGTTGACTGAGTGAGGCCATCTTTAATATTATTTTCTCGAATGAGGGAAGGAAGGTTGATATTAGAGGGTAGGAAATTGAACAAAAGTGATGCTTGTATGATTCCCACAATATTGGCCAAAACACGAACAAGTAACTAACTAAATAAAAATAAAATAAAAACCATAGACATTTGTGATTGCAGTCGTCTTGCTGTTAAGGATATTAAACAATTATAAAAAAACTAAGATCTACAACACTTAAAGTTCTCAATTGCTTGTTTTAGGCATGACGAACAGGATGATCGATTTAACAACATGTGCATAAAGAATGGGGCAAAAAAGGCTGTATGGAAATGTATACCAAGAAGTAAGCAATCAGTCATTATTTATTGAAGGTATATCTCTATCGGTACCGACAGCTAAAATCGACATGATGAAGTTGGGTGACAACTGTCTCTTCAGTGATATATTTTTGAAGTGAAAACTTCTTTAGCCTAAACAAATTTTTCGTGGGGGGTAAATTGGATTCTACCGTCACGCTCGGGTATGATAAGAAATCTTCGGGTAAACTCGGGACCTTGGCGATTGGACATCTAGAAATGCGTCAGCCAATGGGAAATGCTGAAAGGGCGTGGCCTCGCCATCATAGCATGGCCATCTAGAAATGCATGAGCCAATGGGAAATGCTGACGCATTTCTAGATGGCCATGCCATGATGGCGAGGCCACGCCCTCCGGTTACACCCGTGTAGTTTCCAAGGTAAGCTATCAAACTCTGAGTTATAAGTTTTCACTTCTATCGGCATTTCGTATGACTGCCAATTTTTTTTTACCGTGTGAGTGTGTGTGTATTCAGTGACGACACGGGCAGGACATGTGCCTGATGGTAAACAACATACTTGCCACATAACAGCACAGTGCCACGCAGCTATTGAAACATGGAGAGTCCAAATCCTTACCAAGCACTGCACTGCGTTCGTCACCCATAGATATAAGATGTTTTATCTCTATACCCTGTAATTTCACTGGCAACATTGCCCTTCAAACCGGAACACAGCACATTACTGCTTGGGGCAGAATAACTGGCAAAGGTGTGGTATTTCCCCAGATGGACTCTGAACCGAGTCCTACCACTACAAACATGATTTTGTGATGCGCCCGCTCACACTGACAATACGACATACTGAGTTTAGTTGCGTGGTTTTTTAAGGGACCTATAGCAGTTGACCTTAAGTTGCGTCTATGTCTATAGGCTAGAATAATTGCTGATTGGTTGATGGAAGCTGCTCTCGATCTCTTTATTGAAATATGTCTGTTACTCCACAACATATTCCTTCACTGTTTAAAGACAATGCTAATAACAGTCTCGTACTATCTTTACTATACAAAATACGCAGATATTGAAGCGAAAATCTGGAACATCTCTTATCACTAGGCAAAAGGACAGTCAAACGTAAGATAGACAATGACAAAAACCAACTAAAAACCTAGTGTTGCCGTATGCAAGGGAAAAAAGGGAAGCCAAATATGTAGACTAGCAACATAAAGGTAACGAAACAGTTTACTATCCCATAAGAAGCTATCACTTTAAAAAAACAGCTGACCTGGGGATCTACCGCCTAACTAAACTGTATTAGCTTTGATATAGCTCTCTCTTTTCTTGTCGTTTGAAGTGATAGAGACAGCAATATCAAAGCCATAGTCGATTTATTTAGGCGGTAGAAAGGGGGATCAGCTTCAGCTGACTATGTCTAAATTTTAGTATTAAAATTGACGTGGTTCTTACACATATTGATTGGGTAAACGGGTAACTCACGTGTATTGAGGTCGGTCATTCCGACTCGAGTTTCGGCCGCGTCCGGCGGCCTTTTTCAAGGATAGTGTACGCGCCCGATGGCTTCCCGTTTGGCACTGAGACTGACTGTTTGGTTTCAGTGCCAAACGGGAAGCCATCGGGCGCGTACACTCTCCTTGAAAAAGGCCGCCGGACGCGGCCGAAACTCGAGTCGGATTGACCGACCTCATTACACGTGAGTTACCCGTTTACCCAATCAATATATGTCGAAATTCATCATCGTATCGCAAACACATTATTACAGACTATGCATTTGACGGTCACGAGAACGATAACATCAGGTGGTTGGCCAACGACATCGCAGTCGTGAGAGTCGAAGATGAGTTCGACTTCATAAGAAAGATCAGAGGATGTGACTTCGTGCCTCGACCGATTTGCTACAACAACCAGAGTCGAGCGCTTGAAGAGCCGGGGAACGATGCTTCTATAGCGGGCTGGGGGAGCACTGCTAATTATAACTCTGTAAGTATTCATTAGTCAGTTAGTTTTTTAGTTAGTCATGCACTTTACTGCACTGCTACACATAGGCCTATCTAATACGTCACTAAGCTCTTCGATAACTGCCGATAGAAGTGAAAACTTATAACTCAGAATTTGATAGCTTACCTTGGAAACTACACGGGTGTAACCGGAGGGTGTGGCCTCGCTCTCTTGGCATGGGCATCTAGAAATGCGTCAGCATTTCCCATTGGCTGATGCGTTTCTAGACGGCCATGACATGATGGCCTGTCCACGCCCTTTCAGCATTTTCCATTGGCTGACGTATTTCTAGATGGCCAATAGCCACGGTCCCGAGTTTACCCGAAGCTTTCTTATCATACCCGAGCGTGATGAATGAATCCAATTCACAGCCCACGAAAAATCTGTCTAAGCGCGCCTAAAGAAGTTTTCACTTCAATAACTTCTTGCGTGCGTACATAGGTGCACACAATTATTTTTTAGTGTTCGATCCCTAATTATCTTACAAAATAATGGTTTGAATGTAAAAAAATAGTAGACTGCATTGACAAAATAAATAATATTTATAACGACACCAGCTATACCTACCCTGCGCGCATTGTTACGCCACCTGTCGAAAATTAGTAGCGCCAGCTTAGATACCTTCTTTGGAGAGCCGGGCTTAGCCATTCGGGCGAGCCATGCCTCAGGCGCCCTAAAGGACAACACTACACTTTGGGGACGTTGAAATACCTACACCCACCAACTATGGTCAGACACCACATAAAAGAATTTTGGTTTTGGTGAATTTCTGATTCTTTACCGGGGCTTGTGAGTTAGGGAGGGAGATAGGTGAACGTTGGGTACTTACCTCGGCCTCCTCTGGAACCGCTAACATACCGGCCGGCACTGGATTTGATGTCCACGCACACTTCACGCTGATTATTTTGTTATGTTATGCTAGTATTATGGTTATTTAGATTCACAACACAAAGTACAAGTATAAGTAAGAAAGTTGCTGAGGTTTGATGCGGTTTTTTGAATTGTTTTCGGCTATTGGCACAGTTGCACACGCGCGCTGACTTGATAGAAGAATTGCGAGAGGCGACGACCGTGATTGGCTGCTGTCGCTGAGGTGCGTTCTTCCTGGCGGGGTTCACGCGTATCGCGCGGTCCATTTAAATAATTTGCTTCTTGTGTATTTTGGCCGAGGTAAAATATTTGGATTGGATGGAGCGAATGGAATAGGAAACTCACAAGCCGATTCAAACTAGGTTATTAAGATTTTCCAGCGCCCTTGTGGTACCATCTAGGCGCCCTAAAGGACATCAATACATTATGTTGAAATACACCCCCCCCCCCCTAGGTTACCCCGGGCGAGCCACGCCTCAGGCGCCTTAAAGGACACAACAAAGCCGGCACTGCTTCTTTGGCTCATGCACAACAACTTTGCTAAAGATCGTTACAATAGTTTTATTTCCAAAAAATACAATAGTTACAGCACTTTTAACATTATAGTAAATTCCATGGTAATTAACATGTATGTCTACGTATAACCGAGGGCACAGATAAGAAAATAGTTACTTCGTAACCCCAACATTAAAATATTAAGTACTATAAAGTACATTCATTGGTAAACTGTATATGAATTTGTTTCTTATTGTTATGCAGGATGGACCAAGCACACAATCCCTTTTAGAAACTAGCGTGAAGATCATTTCGAAGAACAAGTGCAAGAGACGGTGGGGGAAGAGGTACTACAACATTATTGAGAACTACATGGTCTGTTCCAAAGATATCATCAGAGACATGTCGGAAATATGCCAAGTATGAATATTTAATTTCAACTAGTTTCTACCCACAGTTTTACCTGTCATGCCAAATTATCGGTAAGTACCGTATACGAGCCACCGACCACAGCCACACAACGCAACCGCCGACTTATTCCCAAAATCTCCTTAGGTCTTTCCCTGCCAGGGGATTTGTGGATTTTTTATCTATAAATCCCCTGTGACACTTTGAAAAGGCATTTGTGGATATGATAAAGGATAATGCAACCTACTGGGCTTAATACCTATAAGATAATGGAAAAACATGATACATATGCCAAGTTGTAGATCTCATTCATAGAATCACTTTGTATTAAGGCATAAAAAAAACTATCCTAGAGGAAAAAAGATATGAACTGCTAAAATCATGGCTCTTTGAACCTTGAACCAGTGCATCCTCACTCGCTCAAGGTCGCGCGGTTTTAGCCTACCGCTAGACCGTTCCTTCCAGGAAACAAGTGCCAGTCGGTTGTCGGATGCACGGCTGAGCGCTCGCGCAACACGTTTCCCGCGCATTTTGTTATTAGATATGTCGACAACCCTCCGCGCTAGACAGGGACAGAGTTACGCGTTAGAAAAGAGAGTTGGAAATCGCGACAGATATTGAGCGCTAATGCGAGCTGAATTGAACTTTGTTGTGTCCCAGCAAGAGTCACTATTTAAATAATTGTTTTCGGTAAGTGAGGCTTCTGTGCTAATATTTATTCTGTGCTTGAACCTCGGATAATTTAATTTACAACATTTTACGGGATTATGCTTGTGATGACTACTAAATATGAAAGAAGTAATGTAAAGTGGGCAGTATGTAGTAAAACAATAAGCCCTGAAACACAAAAGTTTCATTATCCTTTATCACTTTATCCGGAAATTTTAAATATTAACAGGTTGAAGTAAGTCAAAGTAAAAATTATTATATTTCCCGGTCATTATTATATGGCTACGTGACAAATCGGACCAGTTAGGTTACTTAGGACGCAGATCTGACTCGGAGCACCGTGACTCCACCTACTCTTGTCGCTACTACCCCTAGAGTGTATAAAAATACGGGAGCCAGAAGCTCAAGGTAGGTCCTGAGTGGAGCGAGTCATGCGAGGCCAGGCGTAGCGAATGGGGAGGTGGCGAGCGAAGTGAGCTGGCCACCTCCGTAGCGGAGCGCAGGTTGAGAAGAAGATGAATGAAGAAGCAACACTCAGGCTGACCGCAGAGCTTCTAGCGGGAGCCCACCCGGAGTCAAATTTCAGTGATATACCAAAAATCCTCTGCCAGTGAAATACCAAAGGAGATTTGTGGAATTTTTGTTCATAAATCCTCTGGCAGGAGAAAACCTAAGGGGATTTCGGGAATAAGCTGTATTTCCTACAGTTTTCACACATTTTATATGAACTCACGGCACACGTAAACGCCGCTTCTCTTTTCTTGTGGCTGGAACCAGCTTGTCGACCACCGGTCATAAGCGATTGTTGCGCGCTTCAGCTACTTGTGGCATTTTGTGGCGGCGTTTTGCAACGTCGGCGGCATTTTGTAGCTGACGGGTGTGGCTTGTGTGCAGCGACGCTTATAGAATATCGGGATGAAAAGTAGCCTGATCAAGTCAACAAAATCCCTTCACCATAAAATAATAAAAAAATTGGTGAATGTTTCTCACACAATCCAGCCCAAGCTAAGCAAAGTTTGTACTATAGGAGCCAGATACCTAATCATAAATAATAATAGATAATAATAGATACATCACCACTACGTAGTATAAAACAAAGTCATAATATATGCTTAGATCTTTAAAACCACCAAACAGTCTTAAATTCGGGTTTTTTAATAGATCTATCTATCAAAAAAATCTGATGATGAGGTTCTCAATTCGGTTGTATATTTTTGAATTGAAAACTTCTTTTGGCGCGCCACAGACAAATTTTTCGTGGGATGCGAATTGAATTCTAGCGTCACGGTCGAGAATGATAAGAAATTTTCGGGAAAACTCGGGACCATGACCATTGACCATCTAGAAATGCGTCAGCATTTCTCATGGCTCATATTTTTTAAATGTAGGTATGTAACGCGATAGCTCCGCCAATTGTGAATCAATTTTGATTGTTCTTTTTTTTGTTTTTTTACCGGCGTATTTCCCGTTCCCGTTGTTCCCATTATTTTTTCGGGATAAAAGGTAGCATCAACATCAACATCAACAGCCCACTAAACGTTCCCACTGCTGGGACTCGGGGCCTTCTCTCGCAAGGAGAGAGTTAAGGCCATAATCCACCACGCTGACCCAGTGCGGGTTGGCGGATGACACATGACTTCGAAAGATTGTAGGTACATGTCGGTTTCCTCACGATGTTTTCCTTTGCCGTTTTAAGTTAGCGGCATTACGCACATGACTTCGGAAAGACAGTGGTGCGTGTGGGGTTTGAACCCGGGGTCTCCGGATCGGCAGCCGCCGTTCTCCCGACTAGACCACCGTAACTTATAAATAAAAGGTAGCATATATATGTTAAATTCAGGGTGTCAGCTAACTACTTACCAAATTTAATTAAAACCGCTTCAGCTATTTAGACGTGAAGAAGTAACAAAACATACACACTCACAAACTTTTGCCTTTATTATTTTAGCATGATTAGACAAAGTTTATAGATCAGCAACTAATTATAGGTTATGGTTATAGATTTGTAATGGATCTCTAATAGCAAGGTTTTGAGATCTGCTATGGTCACGTATCTAATCTTCACGTCATCTGGTCAACGAATTGGATCATCACAATGACCTCAGCGGGTCTTTAGATCCTCCTTATAATTTTATTATCCTCACTTGATAAATATTTATTTATGAAAAAAAAAATGTAGTCACGAAGTCGTTTTTTTTTTTTTATTAAAAAAATACTTTATCCTATTAATAGGTAATATAAATGTCAAGGTTTGGATATTTGGATGTTTGTTTGTTGCTCAATGACGTCGTTGCATATTTATTTTATTAATGAATCTGGTTGAAGTTTGAAACAGTTAGATTATAGTGTGAAAGATCATAATATATAGGCTACTTTTTATTTTATTTTATTGAGACAGGCCTATGTCCAGCAGTGGATTAAGATAGGTTGATGATGATGAATTCTATACAACTAAGTTAACATATCAAATAACTAGCTGTTACCCGCGACTGCTTCGTCTGCATGCAAAGTAAAATTTGGTCTGTGCGGGAATTGAATTCTTTGATTTGATTGAGAGGTACGTACCTACTCGTATAGATGGAGTTTTATGTTATGGAGAAAATTAATTTTTACTCAAACAATATTAAATAAAAGCTGGTTTTTAAAGTAACATTGTTCATACATATTTATTTAATATCCTAGGAACTATCATTTTTTTTTCGGTATTACAAGTAGGTACCTTTGTACTCGTAGTACCTAAACTAAATGTTATAGGCTCTACAGACGAATCCTTTTATCAGAGGATAATGACAATGGAAACTACTTATACGGGTTAAACCGTGGAGCGCTGCTAGGAATATTATTGTCTATTGTTGTAAGGTAGACATTTGATAAACATAACATCAATGTTAATAATTTGGTATATTTTTAATCCATTTATCACACATATCTGTCAATCTAAACACACCTCAATATCCAGCCTGTAAATAAATATTGTTAAATTTGCCCCAACCCATCCGATTAGCGGCATGAGCCCGCCGGCGGGCCCCCTTTTTCAGTTGATTTTAAATCGAAATTCTAGTAATATCGAGTCTAGATTTGTTTAACTTTTTCAACTTACTTATTTAACAGATGATCTAGGGATACTCAGACTGAAAACATTTGACAGGGCTTTATCACGGCCTAAACGTTGGAGTAATTTAATAATGATTTAGGTCGCGATTAAATCCTGAATAAATTTAATATGAGCTCAAATTGTAAAAGTTTAAAAATTGTACATAAGCAGCCCACTAAACGTTCCCACTGCTTGGAATCGAGATCTTCTCTCACAAGGAAAGAGTCAAGGTCATAATCCACCACGCTGGTCCAGTGCGGGTTGGTGGATGACACACTAACTCGAGAGATTCTAGGTACATGTCGGTTTCTTCGTGCTGTTTTTCCCTCACTGTTTAAAGTTAACGGCGTTAAACACATGACTTTTAAAAGACAATGGTGCGCGTGGATTTGAACCCGGAGGCTCCGGATCGGCAGTCGCCGTTTTACCGGCTAGACTAGGTAATTTAGTGGTTACTGGTGGCATTACTGTAAATGCCAATGGCAATGCTTATACGTTGGCCAAATAACCACCAGGTCACGCATCGCGTCAACCAAGTTCTCGAAATCAATTGATGTACTTAATTCTCACAATTTGATTGCGTTTTAATTCTGGTATATTTCAGGAGAAATACGTTGATTGCACAGACATCATGTACTCTTCGGAGTCAGGAGAGGATTCAAGGAAAATGCTGGGCCAATCAGAGCTAGTTAATTCTGACTACCACAACTATACGGGGAGGCGCACCGTGAAACAGTTTGACACCGGAGGATTTTGCGAGGTAATGCAAGCATAACGCTTCGGCTGCATTAGCGGGCTACGGCGAATATTCGTGTTAACGCGATGAATGTGGCCGGGTACATCGTGTCATCGCGTAGTATTCGGGCGAAGACGATGTAGTAGATGTCTTCTCCCGCCTTAAATGTAGACAAGAACATCGCCTATACCCGAACACGACGTTTTTGTCGCGCCATCACGATACGAATGTTCGGCCGCTAATGTAGCCGAAGCATAATAAACCTAAAAAAGTGGCTGTCATAGAGCCGATGGAAATGAAAACTTTTGACTTCGATTTGCAGTAAGTACCTATTATTTTAGTAGCGGTAAAGCTCTTTGCAGAGTCCGCCTGGGGAACCACCATTTGCCAGTTATTCCACCGCCAACCAGAAATGTGCAAACATTATTGTGTTCCGGTTTGAAGGGCAATGTTTCCAGTGAAATTATAGGGCATAGCGAAAAAACTACTTATATATCTCTGGGTGACGAGCGCAGTGCAATGGTAGGTAATGATATGGACTCTTCATAGCTGCGTGTCACAGTGCTGTTATGGGCAGGCATGTTGTTCCACCAGGCACATGTCCTGCTCGTCTCGTCACTCTTACTATATAAAAAACATAAGTTATGTTGCTCAATACGTCAGTTGTATAGCTTTATACGTCAGATGTATAGCTCCGTTATTATAGGTGTCGGTGACGCGAACTGACAAGATTCACCCACACAATAATCAATTTTCATCAAAGAAACAAAAACCGACTCCAATTTGAAATTAAAATCAGGTATTTCATCATATTCAAAGGTAAGCAACCAATATGTCCTTGAGGTACATTTTAGCTGTTTTTTGTTCATATTTCCAAAACCACTACACTGGTTTCGATAAAATTTATATGGAACCACCTCTGAACTATGAATCAAAAAATCATAATCGATTCATAATTGGCGGCGCTGTCGCATAACATTCATACAAAAAAAGTGGCCAAGTGCGAGTTGGACTCGCCCATGAAGGGTTCCGTTGCAGCAAGTAACATTATATACATAGTACACATAGTTCTTGTAGTTCGTTGTAACTTTGATCGAAGTTTCAATAATAGTGTATTTATGACGTACTTAAAAAAACTACTCATCAGATCGAGTTCAAACTAATTTTCGTTGGTAGTTTACATGGTAGTGTACATCATACATTTTTTTTAAATTTTTCATTCTCTTACTTTAGAAGTTAGAGGGGGGGGGACACATTTTACCACTTTGGAAGTGTCTCTCGCGCAAATTATTCAGTGTAGACGAAAATGTTTTAGAAACCTCAACATCATTTTTGAAGACCTATCGATAGACACCCTACACGTGTAGGTTTGATGAAAAAAACATTTTTGAGTTTCAGTTCTCAGTATGGGGGGCAACCCTAATTTTACTTTTTTTTTAATTTTTTTGTTCAAATCTTAAAGCGGTTCACAGAATACATCTACTTTTTCAACAGTGTAGTTCTCATAGTTTCGGCAAAAAGTGGCTGTGACATACGGACGGACAGACAGACAGACAGACAGACAGACATGACGAATCTATAAGGGTTCCGTTTTTACGTTTTACGGAACCCTAAAAACAACATACACCCGAATGTATAACCGCTTCCTCTTGGAAGTCGATTAATAATGGTACATACAATCTGGCTGCTACATGTACATTAGCATGTCGGTGATCCGAAATCCGAACCCATAAAATGTTCCCCTATCAAAAATTAATTATGAGACTAAAGAAGTTTCACTTCTATGGTTATGGAATATTATTAAAAATCACACTAATAATAGCTAGACACTTAACATTGTGGTAAACACTTGCCAGACACCCATGTTGTGTTAATGTTCATGTAACTATAATTCTACATGCGTCATAATATTTGATTTTTATACATAATACTTGGGTAACAATTAGCAGCCTAAGTATTTTAAGCAGCCCACTAAAAGTTCCCACTGCTGGGACTCGGGGCCTTAGTACCGTTTATCTGCCAAACCAGGATGACCCAAACTTTTTAATGGTCCATCGTTCTGACCTGTGTCCTAGCATAGTGCTCCTAGCATGCGCTGACAAGTTTTCAGCTTTTATAAAATAACGAAGGTCTGGGGTTCACGGGCTCTTGCTCTATAAGGAAAGAATTAGGTGTGGTAAATTAGTCCTGTTATTTTTAGTTAATTCATTACAAACATACAGTTACAGAATTATTTCCTCTTTACAATATTGGTATAGATTACCTACAAATGTTCACAAAAATAACATTTATTTCGTTTTCAGAACGATCATGGTGGGCCGTTAGTCTACGGGCATGGCACTAACGCAGTGGTAATTGGGATCATTTCCGCCTGCCTCGTCAAAGAACAAACCAACAAGTGCTACGGACCCTTCCTCTACACCAGTGTCTTCAGAAACAAGAACCTCATCAGCTGCGCTGTTTATAAGGATGTCGCGTAAGAGAGCGTTTTCACAAAAATGTATACTCTCAATTCGATACTTCCGGAACATTCCATTATGTGACCGGATTCTACACCAAATTTGTTTGTATAGTAGTAACATTTGTTTTGAAATAAATGTTCATCATCTCATCATCATATGCAGCCTGCAGACGTCCACAGCTGGGCATAGGCCTCCCCCAAATAATTCCACGATGATGGGTCACATGCCGCCTCCATCCACCGACTTCCCGCGACTGAGACAATAATTATCATCGGTCCATCGTGTGTGGACATCGTCTTACACTACGTCTGCCAGTTTGTGGTCACCATTCGAGAACCTTTACTCTCCAGCAGCTGTGAGTGTTCTGTGACTCGCCCGTTGTCACCTCAACTTGCAAATTTTAAGTGCTATGTCGGTGACCTTGGTTCTTCTACGGATTTCCTCGTTTCGGATTTTATGCCGCAGTGAAACTCCGAACATAGCTCTCTCCATTGCCCGCTGCGCGATTTCGAGCTTGTATATCAAACAAATTGTACTGAGAAATAAATGTACTTACTGTAAAACATATTTGGTATAAAATGCAGTCACAAAATGGATTGTTCCAAAATGTTCAAAGTAAGAAGAGGGGTATACATTTATGTGAAAACGCCCAAGGACGATAATTTGATGATACAATTTTATTTGACCTGACCGGCTAAATTCAGTCTAATTAATTTAAAAGCCTTGAAAACTTGGCCATCAACAACTGCAATGTCTGACCGAGACCGCAGCATCGCTCCACTATGTTCCGTTACTACTACTATTACTGTGTTCCGGTTTGAAGGGCAATGTTTCCAGAGAGATTACAGAGATTAGAGATATAACATCTTAGATCTCTGGGTTACAAGCGCAGTACAGTGCTAGGTAATGATTTGAGCTCTTCGTGTTCCAATAGCTGCGTGTCATTAAGCGGTTGTGTGGCAGGCATGTTGCTTACCATCAGGCACATGTCCTGTTCGTCTCGTCACTATTTATTTTTTAAAAATGTTTTCGGCCATCATCAGTGCAACCGAAAACGCAGTCATCATAAGCCACAGCAGTAAAACATTACTGCTGTTGTTTTTTAATGAGTACGTATAACTTTATTTTTATTTCTAGTACCGACTGTGACAAGCTATTCAGATCGAGTGAGACACACACAGAAACAGAAATGAGCTGGGTAGACCATCCAGACGGGTAAGAGAATATTTTCCGCACGAATCCTCTCAAAGCTGCCTAAAAAATCAATTTAAAAGGAATTCAAGGAAAAACTTCATTTATGAACCCCCTAAAATCATACTTATTATTATAAATGTGAAAGTTTGGATGATTGTTGCTCAATTACGTCGAAATGACTGCACAGATCAGATTGAAATTTGGAATTCGAATAATTTACAGCACATAGGCTTAACATCAGGCAAGATGGCCTAGCGCAAACCAATTGACTTCGTGCCCCAGCAGTAGAGACAAAAGTGGGATATTCATATTTTTAACTTTACCATTGAGCACAATAATTGAAAGGCCTTTTTAATATTTTTAAAAATAAATAAAATATATCACTATATAGTATATACGACTTTGTGCTGACAAATTTAGAAAACATCTATTCTGTAGAGAACTCTGCGTTTTTTCCAGATGAAAACTTGTCTCAACGCTATTCTACATTAGATTCTATTTGAGTACTTCAGATTAATTCCTTCAACTCTTACTTGTTGTTGTATAAAAACACATCGAAACTTTCACAAGAGAATGTAGAATTTAACTTTGTTAACACATTTCAGACCTGCGAAAACTGATCTAGTAAAAATGAGACGAACGCAAGAAAAAGAAGCAACAAAAACGAATTATACATCAACAGATGTTAACAAGACAGATACCAATACTGAAGTTATAGTTATGAAAACAATTCCATCGGCAGATTCAATTACAGAAGTAAAAAATGTTGGAAAAACGGCCAAAGAAGATAATTTAAACGTTGTTCATGATATCATCACATTTGATGATGTCATGTCTTCTGATAGAATAGAGCAGCATGAAGGCATCGTTATAAGGACATTCAGTGGTACATCTACCTCTAAATCTATAGTCGGTAATAAAACAGCTACTTTATCGTCCAACAACACAAAACACTGAACATGTACGATAAACTTATGAATGAAAATAAATAGTTCGTGATATTTGGTATTTCATTCCATAATACCTCATTAATGTGTATAGAGTAATAGAACTTGTAGTGGTAGGACTCTTTGCAGAGTTCGTCTGGGGAAGTACCACGCCTTTGCCAGTTATTCTTCCGCCACGCAGTAATGAGCAGTTTCTAAGTAATAACAGAGCAATGAGATATATAATTCTATATCTCTGAGTGAAGAACTCTTCATATTACCATAAATTAAATCAAATTTGTTTTAGCTCCATCATCCATCGTCGTCATCGTACAATTTGTTACAATTCGCTACGTGGGAGTTAATGACCCCTTTGTGTTATTTTTGTCAGTATTGTTTAATGTAGATAAATGGATAAGTATGTATTTCAGTGTGTACCGTGTATGCCACTGTATGTACTTAAAGAGATCATCAGGAATCACTCACTAATTGGATGAGAAGTGTTCCGCTAAAATAAAATTATAGTTATCCATTTTTATTTTGTTTGAGTAGTACTTTGCGCGCCAGAATCCGTAATGAGGATATTCGCAAAAGAACGAAAGTGGCCGATATAGCTCAAAGAGTAAGCTAGCTGAAATGGCAATGGGCAGGCCACATCGCTCGTAGAACGCGGTGTTGGACTCGGCGGCGGCCTCCCACTAGTTGGACAAATGACCTCACAAAGGTCGCTGGAAACCGCTGGTTGCAAGGTTGCTTGCTTGCTTGCTTCGGCTGATAGGTAGAACTAAAGTAATTTACAACATATTTGTTACCCCAGGATATACTCATGACCACGGTACACCTCTCAAAAAGGTTAAAAGAAAAGGACTACCTAGAGCAGATCCAAATACGAGGTATAAACAACGAAAAGGAAGTAGAGTACGAGAAGAGAGTAGAGTTCGGCTAGGCTGGGCAGAATTTGGGAAACTTCGTAATTTTTTCTAGGCGGCCTTTCCGCAATGCCTGAAGAATAAAGCATTCGATCAGTGTGTCCTCCCTGTCTCAACATACTGACCCAAACAAAACGTGGACACTTACTGTGAAACTGGTCGATCGATCGAAAGTTGCCCAGCGAGCTATGCTCGGTATCTCTGTGAAGAATAAAATCAGCAATGAGGTTATCCGACAAAGAACTTAGGTGAGAGACAAACAGCTCAGCGAATCAGTAAGCTGAAGTAGCAATGAGCCAGTCATATCTGTAGAAGGATCGATAACCGCTGTAGACGAGTTCTAGAGTGGAGACAGTTGGATATTAGGATTAAATAACGTGGAGCAGTAATTGAAACGTCCGAGTCGGTGACACAACAACCTTTATTCATTTACCCACATGTACAATATTAATATCAAGCCTACCTACATCACACGTCCCCCTTTAAATCAGCGATATAAAAAAATACACATTAATAATTAATAATACTAAAAAAAGTTTTTGCTAACCAAAAGACAAAGTTATGTATACAAGAAAAATAACAGAAAACAACTTAACTAAAAAATATTACATTGGGTGGTACGTGGATTAAAATAAGTAGATAAGGCTTATCGTATGTTATGAAGAAAAAGATATAACACAAAGAACAATAGATAGATAGAACACAAAGAACAATGAATCTGCAACCAATGCAATACCTAACTCCCGTTTTGAATTTACTAAGTAATATGCTTAACCAAAGTAGTTTAATACAATATAAAACAAAAATTTACAATTTATATTTATTGACATTTAGTCTACAAGATCGCACCGGGCGCTGACCGGGCGTGATTGGTTTTACAGATGATGTATCAATCGATGGACTCGGTTTCGGTTGTGATTTATAAATAACGTCGTCATTACATTGAATAGGCGATGGCGATGGTGATTTTTCGTGTACCGAATTAACAGGGTTTTCGTCAGTACCATCGTCTAATTTAACCGTGGAGTCGATTTCTTCCTTTGGTGCGGACGAAAATCGCGCAGAAACAATATTGCCCGGTAACAGCTGGTCGACATGCCTTTTTAATTCGCGACCATCCTCGCACCGGACTCGGTAGGTGAGCGGCGCCTCGCGGCCGGTGACCACGGCCGCGGCCCACTTGTCGGCGCGCGCGCGGTAGTCGCGGGCCAGCACGGGCGCGCCCGGGGCGAAGTGCCGCTCGGCGCCGGGGCGCAGGCGCGCGGCGCGCTCGGCGGCGAGCTCGCTCGCTCGCTCCGCGCTCGGCTTTAGCGCGTCGAGCCGCCCGCGGAGGCGACGCCCCAGCATAGCGACGGCCGGTTCGATTCCGGTAGTCGCATGCGCACTATTCCGATAGTGAAATAAAAATTTACTGAGCGCCGTACCGACGTCCTCACCGTCGTGCACGGCTTTTTTCATAGCCCGCTTCACCGACTTCACTGCGTTTTCGGCGGCCCCGTTTCCGGCCGCTCGATACGGGCTCGTTATCGTGTGTGTAATTAAATTTTTGGTCATGAAATTACCGAACTCCTTGGACGTAAACGGAGGCCCTCCGTCGCTCACCACCTGCGTCGGTAATCCGAACCGAGCGAACAATTCACGTAGTTTTGAAATAGTTACCGTGGCATTCGTACTCGGCATGTACTGTGCCTCGATCCATTTACTGTGAGCGTCGACGCTCACTAAATAATGTTTTCCCTGAAATTCCGCGAAATCTATGTGCACCCTTTGCCACGGGCGCGCCGGGAACGCCCACGGGTGCAGCAGCGAGCGCGCCGGCGCGTCGCGCTGCTGCACGCACGCGGCGCACGCGCGGGTGAGCGCGTCGAGCTGTGAGTCTATGTTCGGCCAATACACATAGTTTCTCGCAGTATTTTTCATTTTTACTATTCCTAAATGTCCCTCATGAAGTTCGCGAAGAACTTGCGATCGTAGCGACTCCGGTACGATCACCCTGTGGCTATACAATAGACAACCTTTGTCTATCGATAACTGATCTTTACGAAAGAAATATGGTTTATCATCCTCTGAATTTACTACTGACGGCCACCCATTAATAACATAATTGCAAATGCGTTTTAATACCAAATCTTTTCGTGTAGCCATCGCCACCTCCCGCGCACTTATAGGAAACGTTTCTTCGACGTAATTGATATACGTCACCGAACCCAGGTCATCGATTAACTTATGTTCGCGTGGCAGAGGAAGTCTAGATAACGCATCTACGTTCCCGTTGTCCTTGGACTTAACAAACTGTATTTCGTAATCGTACGACGCTAACTTAGTCGCGTATCTTTGGAGCCTGCTAGCGACCGTTTGTGGAAGCCCTAATTTAGGGCCAAAAATGAAAGTCAACGGTTTGTGATCCGTTTTAATAATAAAATGGCGGCCATACAAATATTGATGGTGTTTTGTGACGCCATTTATAATCGCCAGAGCTTCCTTGTCCAGCTGACTGTAGGAGCGCTCGGCCGCGTTCAACGTGCGCGAGGCGAAACAGATAGGACGTTCATCGCCGTTCGGGTAACGGTGTGAGAGCACACTTCCAATGCCATACGAACTGCTGTCGACAGCCAGCACCAAAGGTAGTTCTGGGTTGTAGTGAACCAACACGTCACTGCCCGCTATCGCCTTTTTTACCATTTTAAAAGCTATATCACATTCTTTTGTCCAGGCCCAAGCAATATTTTTACGTAATAATCGATGCAAGGAATTTAGTATCGTACTAAGACGCGGAATAAATTTTGCGTAATAATTTACCAAACCGAGAAACGATCGCAGCTGTGCGATGTCAGTCGGTGGAGGAGCCTCAGTTATAGCCTTAACTTTGCTGGGGTCTGGGTGTAAGCCATTTTTATCAATTATAAAACCAACATAGGATATGCTGTCTTGCATAAAAGCACATTTTTCGAGTTTGATTCTCAAACCGACCTCACGTAAACGACGTAACACAGCTTTCAAATTAACAATGTGATCAGTTCTGTTTACCCCGGTGACGGCAATATCGTCAATAAATACCGCTACCCCCTTGAGTCCTCTTAAGGTTTCTTCCATAAACTTTTGAAATTTTTCGGGAATACAAGTTAAACCGAACGGCGTACGTAAATAAACGTACGTACCTACATGTGTAGTGATTGCGGTGCAAGCCTGCGCGTCCTCGTGCAATAATAATTGTTGATACGAGTGAGTAAGGTCGATTTTTGAATACTTATCACCGCCGCTAAGTGCTGCGAACAATTCTTCGATTCGAGGCAAGGGGTACGGTTCTCGAGTCAGTTTAGGGTTAACCGTGACCTTATAGTCACCGCAAATTCGTAAATCACCGGATTTTTTAAAAACAGGGACAATCGGTGTTCCGTACTCGGAGTAGTCGACTTTACGTATCGTACCCTCTGCCTCGAGCCGCTTGAGTTCAATTTCCACTGGCTTACGCAGCGCTAGGGGCAATGACCTCGCCTTGATAAATACCGGCGTTTTATCACTAAGTCTTAATGCAATTTTCTTTGTACACGTTCCTAGGCCCGGGGCGAACACAGTGGGGAATTCACTTTTTAACTCTGCGACTAGGTTATCTCCCGATAGGTTAAGCATCATCTCGCTGATTTGAATGTTATCAATATTTAATCGAGTTAACCAAGAGCGGCCCATTAGAGGCGGTCCGCCACCCTTAATTACATATAATTTAAGATTTCCCGCTTTGTGTGTGCCCATCACTACATTGACAAGAATATAGCCTGCCGCTTCGATTAAAGTTCCTGTATATGAATGCATGCGAACATTAAAGTTTGTCATAGGCAAATTGAAAAAATATTTTTTGTAAAATTGCATATTGATCGCAGACAACTTACTCCCGGTGTCCAGTTCAAAGGTTACCTCCTTGCCGTTCACGTTCGCTCGCACGGCGTAGGGCTTGTCTTCTCGATTAAAAATTTTGAGGTTGTGCAAATCGTACTCCGACTCGGTTTCACTATCCAAGTAATTTTGCTCCCGCCGTTTTTGTGCACCGCCCTGAGTTTTCTCCGCAGTCGCGGTACCCTTGCACATCACTTGAAGATGGCCTAATTTACCACACTTGTTACACTCAGAATTTTTAAAGCGACAATTAAACGCACGATGATCCCTGCCGCAGCGCCAGCACGGCTGCGCGCCGGCCCGGCCCGGCCGGCCGCCGGCGCCGCCGCGCGCCGCCACCCGGTGGAGCGGCTCGGCCGGCCCGGCCGCGCCCGCCGGCGCCGGCGCCGCGCAGCCCGAACTACTTCTCCTGGAATGTTGTTCAGCCGCTTCGAGCGCGAACGCTAACTCCACCGCTCTTTTGTACGTTAACTTTGTCTCGGCGAAGAGTCGCGACCGCAATTCGTCACTGGCCAGCCCTGACACGAATTGGTCGCGCAAATTCTCTTCTAAGCCGGTGTTGAAGTTGCAGGTACTGGCCAATTGCTTCAACGTCCGCAAGTAGTCGCTCAGACTTTCGCCCGGTTCTTGTCTCCGAAGGCGAAAAACATGCCGCTCCGCAATCTCCGAGCGCTTCGGTTCGAGGTGGTCACCGACGAGTTTCACGAGCTCACTAAACGATTTTCCTTCGGGAAGTTCAGGGGCGCACAGATCGCACATAAGATCATAGGTTGCCTCCCCGACCAAAGTCACTAAAGTAGCCACATGTAACGTCGCTTTAATTTCGTTTAAGGTTATGAATTGTTCCACGCGTCTAATGTATGCCGACCACTTTTTGCTTGATAGATCGAAATGTTCGACTTTTCCGATCGGCATTTTTATCTACGTCGATCACTTAGTAAAAAACACGTCGACACAAACAATCTGATAGATTTTCCTCGTCGCCAGTTGGATTAAATAACGTGGAGCAGTAATTGAAACGTCCGAGTCGGTGACACAACAACCTTTATTCATTTACCCACATGTACAATATTAATATCAAGCCTACCTACATCACAGAGACTATTTATTGGCAAGTGTAGATAGGATAGGAGTCTATAGTCCTGTCATAGGACCCTGTAGCCAGATGGAGAGACGATTTGCGAAAGACTGCTGGCAGCAAATGGTTGCGAACAGAATGATGTGCGTTGTCATAATCCATGCGAGAAGCTAAGTTCAGCAGTCCAATAGTCCAAATATTTCATATGCTGATGATACGTGGTACTTCCCAGGAATCCTACCTCTACCATCTTTAGATACATATGATATACTATCAGCGCCCCGCGGTCTGACCTACGCAAACCCCGTTCCCGTTATTTTTCAGACTCTGTGTTATTCCAGACTACAATCTTATTGTATCCCAAATTTCAATTTGATCCGTTTAGTTGTTACGACTTGATTGAGCAAAAAACATCAAAACATCCTTACTTTTGCATTAGTAGGATTTACTTATGAAAATAAGCTATATACACATTTGGATATATACCTTTAAAACTTTATAAATCAAGATCACGATGTATTTTATAAATGTAGGCAGTGCCGGATCTAGGGGGGGTGGGGGCAAGCTGGGACCCGTGCCCTGGGCGGCAAGTCCAGGGGGCGCCAAAACGCACCTTGGTACGTACATCAGGATGGCATGTGGCCCATAGTCTGCGTAGTCAAGCACACCGCGTGCCAGACTAACTACACCTCCACCGTTTCGATGTTCAAATCTTGGGCGATCACAACATTTCATAGTAAAGTCCCATTTCAAGTACCGGCCGGCTTCTGCAATCATCCTCAGGGACATAGGTACTTATTCTGAGGATTATACTTTACTTGAAGTCTATTTTTTTGACTAGCCGCACTATAGGTAAGACGCGTACGAATGTAGGTCTAGTAAATGCCCAGTTTGAATCATAGCAGCAGCTTGGAGCCCAAGATTGTCTCCAGCAATACTCGACCCGCCTTCGATTGCTAGACCTCGTTACTGGTTTGAGAGTGCATGCTCAAGTCTGCGTTGATGTGGGCGCTTATTTGACTGTGCGTTCCTACCTGATGGCCTATTCTCAAAGTTACAGTAGTAGTGGTAAAGATGATAGACACAGATTCTATTTAGGCCTATTCGTTGTGCAGCCGTTTTTCCTACAACGCGACAACGTTTACAACGCTCCGCATCTGTCGATCCATCCTGGCTGTGAATCGAGAAGTTTCTGTGTTCGAGAAGCTCTGTTAGCTGCAATCTGTGGGTTACGTGAGTCTGTATGTACAAGCTTTCAACGGCAAAAGAGACAGGATCTTTGCCAGATTTTGGTAGTTTTACATTGCAAGTGTTCCATATTGAGGGAAAATATCCGGTTTGAAAAATGCATTGAATAGCCGGGCCAGACAAACCAAGCTTTATATCGGCATCCTTTTACTAGCAGCATTAGGTACTAACTCTACTAACTAGTACTAACTCTGATGAGTTCTATAGGGGCGATCAAACTATTTCCTTTCAGTGGTGCCACCAGAGCCCGAAGGTCAAATGCGTCTTACAACTATTGAAGTTGTACTGCACTTGGGCGACTAAAAAGGTAGCAGCGGGCCTATTAAGAACATTTATCAACATTATTTTTTTCATTTGGCAGTTGATAATTTATATATTGGATAATGGCCAATATAACCGGCATCCACAATAGGACACAAGTCAAAATGACAGAAAGGAATAATAAACTGGCTATGTCTGTGCCATGTTTGGCTCATTTCAGTTTAGTGGTGGTCATTTTAGGGCTCTTTGCAGAGTCCACCTAGGGAAGTACTACACCCTTGCCAGTTATTCTGCTGTCAAGCAGAAACCCCCCTTTCTTTTCTTTCTTTGGGGGGGGGAGGCAAAACAAAAGAGAAAAAATATAAGTGGGTGGGGGCGGCATTTTCTAGATTTTGCCCCGCCTAAAAATATTGAAGATCCGGGGCTGAATGTAGGTAAGAGCGGATATGACTTTCGTTCACGTGCTTGGATTTAATTTATTTCGTACACCGTGAAATTGCCATTTGTAACTGAATTAAATGTTTTACAAATACCAGCCTTGTTATTTGCCATTTTATAGCATGAAGGTTGCTTATTCTATTTTTGTTACAATTTTGTATATCTTAGGTAAGATCCTTTTGTAGATAGTAGTAGGACTCTTTACAGTGTTAACCTGGGGAAGTGTTATAACTTCCCTGATTAATCTACCACTTGGGAGTAATGTCGTTATTTTTAAAGAAATTATAACAGATACATCATCAGTGCTAAACAGTTATTTTGAGTATTCATGCTCCTATAGCTGCATGGCTGTGTGCTGTTTTGGGCAAGGTTATTTCTTACCATCAGATGCAGATTGCTCGTCTCAACAGTATACCTTTTCTAAAAAAAAACTGATAATATTATATGACAATGAGATAAAGCTTCTGATATATAGTATACAGGTTCTAATATATAGTACAGTAGTGGTACATAGTACAGTGATTGGGGGTAAATTAGATTGTTCATATTCATGGGTAGGATTGTATAGTAATGGGCAGACGATTCGTCTATCATTAAGTGCATGTTTTGCTCGTTTTGTCTATGAAAAGTTTACAAAAATGTGGCATGTACCTATTTTAGGGCGAAAACGAACGTAGTTATATATAGTTACTATCTGTATATACATTTATAATAAATAATTATTTAATTTAATTATTTATTCAACGTGCAACGGTAGAGTGCATTTTACTTTAAAAAAGCCGCCGGATATACTAGACTGATCATAACACACGTGAGTTGCCAATGAAGTAGGTAGGTAGAACATGTATTTAGGCCAGAACATTGAATTGTGGAAAAGTCAATTCAATAAATTGCAATGTATGAAACGTTGTCATCCAATTACCTACTACTGTTGATATTGCATATGTAAACATAAAGTACCGTATGCAACACAATGCTGTTTAATTTTCAGATGTGAAAGCCGTAGAAGTAATTACTGAACTGCCAAAAGATGCACAGAAAATACTTAATGAAACTAGAAGAATCATCCATGGGTCTGAGGTTACAGATAACAGACCCTACATGGTAAGAGTCGAAATAAATAATCCAGTACACCGGCTTTCATATTAAAAAAATGGTTCGAGAAGTAAATAGTAGTAAGAAAATAAAACAATTGAACAGAGAACAAAACTACTTTATTCTGTCTAGTAGTATTTGTTGTTGTAGCAGCAACATAAATATATCATCTAACTATCATGGTTTATGAGATACTATCTGGTGACAGACTGACAGATAGACACATGAACGGACACCGGAGACTTAGTAATAGGATCCCATTTTACCCTATGGATAGAACCCTAAAAACGACAAATTTTGTGCTTTGTCGTAATTCGAAGTCTAAATGTAGTAGAGAAAAGAAATATGAAGATAACAGACAGAAGCTCATTGAAACACACAAATTGATTTTGATTCAATAATTCGAATGCCACTATTCTTGTCCTTGGTCCATAATTCTCATAATCTAGCGGTCGAAGCAAATATTTTCGCCCCTTAAACAGACCATTCCCTTATTTTAGAACCCAATCTGTGCAAGGCTAAGAATGCTTAGAGCCTGTTTTGTACGTACAAACATTGATTTCTCCAGATTTTTGTCATCTCAGAGGCAGCGGGATCGACCTATCTGCCCTCTGCTCAAAATCACAGGCTATATTGGCGTGAAATATGATTTCATCAACGATTTTTCCACTGCCAATGTCACAGCGATACCCAAACCAAGTTGCCTTGCGCGTGAAGCATGCCAAAAAAGTCACGTATATAGTATGGAACGTAACTTACGTTCAATAACGTCTTCCAGAGATTCATGTCTGTGAGAGGGCTGGCGTATCGGCAAGTTTTTCTGAGCCCCTGAAACTAGCGAGTAAATAAGCAAACATTGAAGGCAGTTACACATTTTACCCGTTTGATGTTCTGACTGGGTCCGTGGCGGGAGCTCATCCTAATGGGATATAATCCTAAAAAACATGAGTCCGTTAGCTAGATTGCTAAAAATTATTGTACACGTATTTTTTCTTTTGTTTCTCAAACAAAAATGACGTCGATACAGTGCTTAGAAATTTTGCGTGACCTCGCTTATGGGTACGATTTTTACCCACAAGACCTCACGACCCCCACTCAGGAAGTACAATGGTCTATATCTTTGTCGATTTTTAATAATTTGGTGAAACAAAAAATACGTGGCTCATATTTTTCCGTGATCTAGCTGATAGACTAATTTATTAAAATGGTTCATCAGTCCGCTGCTCTATTTTACAACCTTTTTTGAGTTCTTGGTAGACGCTACGCTTGACCATAATGTTGGTGTTTGTTTTTGTTCTATTTGTGAGCATTGTCTTGCTTGCTGGCTTAGTGGCATGCTGGTCATGCTTTTAATAGGTTATTATTGGCTGCATCATCTTGATTGTTGGTTAGTGTACGTAATTAATAGTTACTACTGGTCTAGTCTATAGAACAGCGACTGTCAATTCGGAGCCCCTGGTTTGACTCCCACGCACACCTGTCTGTATGTCGCTCTGTACAACTGACATGTACCCAGAAATTTTAGAGGTCAAATGTGTCATCAAATGAGTCGCAGCAGTTAGTGCACTTAGTGGGCTAATTATTTTCGCTGCTTGTTTATTTGCACAAAATTAATTCAATTGCACTAGCATCTTAAGAGATAAGAATGGAAAAACAAATCAATTAATCATCCAAAAAATTGTGCGTTTATGGTGTCATGCACAGAGTAAACTCTGTGGTGTCATGTTACTCCAACGACCAAACTGGGTAATAACCATCAAACAAATATTCTAAATGGGTTTTAAAATAGCATTGGTTGAATTTGTTTTTATATTATGACTAAATGTTTTGCCAGGTGTATTTAAAAATGCCGCAAGCCAACAAGAAAGCACCCAACTACAAATCATGGCTCTGCGGTGGGGTGATCATACACGAAGACTTCATACTCACATCAGCAGCTTGCATTGAGGACGCTGAACATTTCTACGTTGTTTCGGGAACTTATAAGTACGTATATATTTCTTATTTTAACTAATCCCATCTACTTACTATGTAGATAGATAAATAAATATTGACGGACAATTCACACACAGCACCACCTGACTCCAAACTAAGCAAAGCTTGTACTATGGTGGCCAGATAGCTGATAAAATACATATATAGTCTTAAATACATAATTATTATACATAGAAACACCCAGACACAGTACACATATTTGAATTCATCACACAAACATTTGTACTGGATGGGAATCGAACCTACGGCCCTCGGCTTTGCAGGCAGAGTTACTACCCACTAAGCCACGAGGCCAGTCAAGTAATAGAAATCACTTTATTATGTCACAAACAAATTTAAATATTACAGTAAAACACTTATAAACTACGCTAATAAAGGCAGCGGTTCGCGCGGAGACACGAAATCGGGACACGGAATTGTATGGACGACAGTTCGCGACTCCCCTGCTGCTGCCTGTAGTCTATTAACTGCTAGCTAATAGACTACAGGCCCGTGAACAAAATTTACGGGTCAAATGAACCAGCAGGAGACCTATGTAGGATGATAGAAGGGTACAAAGTAATAAGATTCAGCACTATGCCGTCACTTGTAAGCTGCCCAACTGAGTGCAATTGAAGAGGGGGGTTGCAATCCTCGATCATTTCTCCTTGTCGCATTATTTTTGTACGGCGTTGCGGAATAATAGATTAGAAGAGGGTATTGAAACTATAAATATTATAAATTTTAACTTTTTAATGGTTAGTTTGTCGGAAACATTTACAAAGTACGAGTAAGTTACAGAGTAAATTTGGGCATTTGATTATGTACGCCATTGGTTCCATACAGTTTCAATACCTCTTCTAATCCATTATTTCGCAATGCCGTACAAAAATCATGCGACAAGGAGTAATGGTCGAGGGTTGCAACCCCCCCCCCCCCCTCCCCCCTCTTCAATTTCTTCAATTACACTCAGTTGGACAGCTTACAAGTGACGGCATAGTAGTGAATCTTAATACTTTACATCCTTCTATCATCCTACATAGGTCTCCTGATGGTTCATTTGGCCCGTAAATTTTGTTCACGGGTCTATAAGGCTTATTTTGCTCTATGTTTCAGGTACGCGGATGAAGACGATAGGTACAATAATCCATGTATCAAAAACGGAGCAAAGAAAGCTATATGGAAATGCATACCCAAAAGTAACTTAATTTTACAGTCATTAAGTATATTGAATTAGTGCCTAATTCACTTTACCTACGTAATTACTTGGGTTAACGAAATGGAATGGGCTTTTTCCCGAATTTATTTTTGGTATCTTCAAATCGAGATTAAATCGGTTTACTACTTTACTACTTTACGGTTATACAAAAAAACTAATAATATAAATGTCTCAAGTTCAGAATCAGTTTTATTTTATTGTTAAAAAAAAGAACACAAAAAAATGATGAATGAGATTGCAACTATCGGAAAAAAACCAGTCAAGCAACGCATTCCACAGCCTAGACGTTTTTATCACAAAAGTTGAGACAAACCTCGTTCGAGTGTTTGGAACGTCAACCATGGAACGATATCGCTTTTTAAGCTACGTACAGTCCGATAGAAAAGTAGAATTTTGCTGTTCTATTTGCTTCAATACAACAAAAAACCTCCCGAGCGCTGCGCGGTCGAAAATCTCGCCACATTTGGCCGTTTGGGATGATTTGGGTTTTAAAGTATTTACATTTTGCGTAGATTATGTTTTCGACGGTCACGAGAATGATAACATCAGATGGATGAACAATGACATCGCTGTCGTGAGAGTGGAAGATGGTTTCGACTTCACCAGAAGAATCAGAGGATGTGACTTCGTCCCGAAGCCAATCTGTTACAATAACCAATCCCAAACGATGGAGAACCCTGGTACTTCTGTGTCTATAGCTGGGTGGGGTACGACTGAAAAATACAGTGACGTAAGGATTTTTTTAAAAGTGAAAACTTCTTTTAGCGCCTCACAAAGATTTTTCGTCTGCAGTGAATTAGCCACAAATGTCACGTTCGTGAATGAAATCTTCGGGTAAACTCAGGACACGCTATGGCCATGGTAGCACGCCATAGCCGAACTGGCCATGGCTTCGACCATTGCCATTAGACCATTCTAGATGGCCATGGTGTGTTACCGTGGTTACTATTACACATCTAACCGTGAAGACTTATTTAGACGACAATGCTTTAAATATTTGTTCCAGACTAACACCGCCCTCAGGTCTCACCCGCGTAGTAGTAGACTGCCTATGCCTATGACTGCCATTTTTGTTTAGTAGAGTATCGGGACAAACAAGAAATTTCCCTGATGGTAAGCAACACGCCTGCCCAAAACAGTACAGTGTCACGCAGTTATTGGAACATGAAGAGTCCAACTTAGCCCTGCTCTCGTCACCCTGATATAAAATGGTTTAAATTTTTAGTTGAATTTACCTACTCCAAAGTATAGGTATATTGGCTAAATTATTATTCAGCTTCTTCATTGTTTTCTGAGTTTTTATTGTTTAATAATAAATTTAGAAATAGTTATTTATTAATTTAATAATATATTTCAGTGTTAAATAACTAATCAGGTATATTGTCTGTTAAACTAATATGTCCACTATCCATTTGTCTAGTTTGTTCTTGAAAGAGTTTAATGTTTGCCGCAATAACACCCTCAAGTAACTTGTTCCAGTTGTAAACCACTCACTCTGTTGCTGAAGATGTGATTGTATCATCAACAGCCCACTAAACGTTCCCACAGCTGGGACTCGGGGCCTTCTCTCGCAAGGAGAGAGTTAAGGCCATAATCCACCACGCTGGCCCAGTGCGGGTTGGCGGATGACACATGACTTCGAAAGATTCTAGGTACATGTCGGTTTCCTCACGATGTTTTCCTTCACCGTTTTAAGTTAGCGGCATTACGCACATGACTTCGAAAAGACAGTGGTGCGTGTGGGGTTTGAACCCGGGGTCTCCGGATCGGCAGCCGCCGTTCTCCCGACTAGACCACCGTCACTTGTGATTGTATCATTAGCATTTAATAACAATTTAAACAATTAAACTGTTTACCTATGTTGTTATTTATATGCGTGAAATCTATTCATTACGAACCAAATTAATTTCGTCTTATTTTGATTTCAAATGTACTTACCTACTACACATGCTGTGAGCAGATTTAGATAACATTACCGTTATTAATGAAGAACTATCGTAAAAAATGTTATTTTTAGTGGGTGAACAGAAGAAGGGACAGTAACCAGCAAACTTTGTTGGAAACGAATGTGGAGATCATCACCAAGATGCGATGCAAGCGGCGCTGGGGATCCCGGTATCACAACATCATTGACAACTACATGATCTGCACTAAGGACATCGGACAGACTATGTCGGAAATTTGTAATGTATGAAATATTTGATCAAATATTATTACTTTACGGACAGTACTTATTCATTCTTATGTGTACGAATATGTTGTACATACAACAAATAAAAAAAATACTTAACCTAATAAATACAACATAATTATCTTTAAAAAAAAACATCATCAACAGCTCACTAAATGTTCCCACTGCTGGGACTCGGGGCCTTCTCTCGCAAGGAGAGAGTCAAGGCCATAATCCACCACGCTGGCCCAGTGCGGGTTGGTGGATGACACATGACTTCGAAAGATTCTAGGTACATGCCGGTTTCCTCACGATGTTTTCCTTCACCGTTTTAAGTTAGCGGCATTACGCACATGACTTCGAAAAGACAG
The DNA here is from genome assembly GCA_963693475.1 of Ectropis crepuscularia. Classification (NCBI taxonomy): domain Eukaryota; kingdom Metazoa; phylum Arthropoda; class Insecta; order Lepidoptera; family Geometridae; genus Ectropis; species Ectropis crepuscularia. The sequence goes on from OY856361.1 coordinate 11,088,652, forward strand.
TGGTGCGTGTGGGGTTTGAACCCGGGGTCTCCGGATCGGCAGGCGCCGTTCTCCCGACTAGACCAGCCGTAACTTTAACATTAAAAAAATATATACATAAACATATATGACTAAGTAACCCCCCGATCGTCAACTATATAATAGAGTTGTGTTCTTCCAAATTACAATTATAATCTAGCTGTGGTCAAAATTTCAGCCTGATCCGTTCGTAAGTTACGACGCAATTGAGCAACAAACATCCAAACATTAACATTTATAATATTAGTAGGATTGACTAAACTTGTCCCACGTCAAAGTACACGTCATTTTACAGTGAATACTCAGTCACATAATAAACATGATATAACGGACACATAATATGTACATGATATCCTACTAATATTATGAATATGAATATGTGAATGTATGGATGTTTCGATGTTTGTTGCTCAATCACGTCCTAACGTATGAACGGATCGGGCTGAAATTTGGAACACATATAGATTATAGTCTGGAAGAACACATAGGCTACTTTTTATCCCGAAAAAAACAACGAGAACCACGCGGGTAACACCGCGGGGCGGTGCTAGTAATATCATAATTTATCAAATGGCCGGTAAAACACAACAACAGTGCTTGGCAATGTGATTTATAATCCACAATTAAAATCTTCACAAATAGCCACACACATTAATTAAAATAATAATCATTTTATAATAAGAGAATGAATTAGAAACACAGATTTAAAATGAAAATAATACATTTACTTAGGCTAAAAAAATACTAAAGTTCCTATGGTTCTTACTTCAGTGTAGGTACCTACATTGTTTTCTTTCGAGACATGTATTCCGGTCCAATGTCATAAAGAGCTTAGCTAACAGACCAATTCTTCAATTTAGTTTTGAAAATGGGTAGTGTTGGGGGCTCAAGTAGATACATCGTCGGTTCATTAATTATTTTGGTCATTTATGTTTGATGAAATTTTGGATCTTTATTAGCTTTATGCTTAATTATTCCAATCATTACAGGATTATTTTTAACCATATATTATACAGCAAATATTGAATTAGCTTTTTATAGTGTTAATTACATTTGCCGAAATGTAAATTACGGTTGATTAATTCGAACTTTACATGCAAATGGAGCATCATTTTTTTAAAAATCATTCTAGGAAAAATACGTCGACTGCCAAGACATAAACTACTCCGACGAAGAGGATGGTCGTCGTGATGATAGTTTCCCCAAAGTTGAGAAGATCCCAACAAATCTGGTGATGCATTCAGCGTTTCACAACGAAACGATACGCAACGACTTCTCGAGATCCACTCCTGGGAGTACAATAGTTGATGCAGTGACAACACATGACAACGCGAGGAGGTATGGGCCAACCAATGAAGGTGGATTTTGTGAGGTAAGTTCAAAGAACCTGAATACCCAGCAGTAACAAACATCACTGTGTTCCAATTTCAAGAGCAAGGTTTTTAGAGAAATTACAGAGCATATAGATGAACCATATTACGAGTATATCTCCCGGTGACAAGCGCAGTGCAGAATAGGTTCAAATCCACAAATTTCAATTTTTTTTGGTTCAAATCATTATTTGAACTCTTTTTTTGAATTTTCCAATAGCTGTTTGACACTGCGCTGTTATGTGTTATGGACAGGTGTGTTGCTTACTATCAGGCACACGTACTGCTTGTCCCGTCACTCTTTACTAGAAAAAAAACCCTCTTTTAATCATCTAGGAATCATACGTACATCAATTTATTACCTACGTCACTGTATTTCTCAGTCGTACCCCACCCAGCTATAGACACAGAAGTACCAGGGTTATCCATAGTTTGGGACTGGTTGTTGTAACAGATTGGTTTCGGGACGAAGTCACATCCTCTGATTCTTCTGGTGAAGTCGAAACCATCTTCTACTCTCACTACCTCCTATGTCGTTGTCCATCCACCTGATGTTATCATTCTCGTGGCCGTCGAATGACCGTCGAAGTGTTAATATTAACAAATAAAATCGTACTTTTCTATCGGACTGCTCGTAGTTCGAAAAAGTGCCATCATTTCACTGTTTACTTTCCAAAGTCTACTTTTGTGATAGCACTCCACTACGGAGGTCGCCGGCTCGTTTCGGTCGCCACCTCCCCCCTGCGCTACACTTGGCCTCGCATGGCTCTCTCCACTTTGGGTTGCTATCTCTAAAGTTTGGCAACTAGGACAAGATTCGTGAAACTCCCGGATTTTAGAGTCCAAAACAGGTTTTTTACATATTATTATCTTGGCTTTCATGCCTCGTACGTTGAGAGGTTGAGACACCCCCGTTCACCAACGTACATAAATTCATTTTATAAAATTTAAGTGTAATGGATAAAAGCACAGATTTACTCAACAATGTTGCTTAAGTAATTATTTATCTGTTCTAGAATGACCATGGAGGTCCTCTAATTTACGGCTCAGGGGTAAACTCTATCGTCATCGGGCTGATCTCTGCGTGTCTCGTGAAGGAAAGAACTAACAAGTGCTATGGACCGTTCCTGTATACAAGCATCTACAAGAATCGACAGTTCATCTCCTGTGCTCTCTATAAAGATGTGGAGTATGTATATCTCATTGGCATCACCATTCGAAAATTGCAAGGCTATCCCTCTCTGCGTATTTAAAAGCCCAACCTACCTCAGCTACTAAATTTTCAATCTAGGAAATTTTATGGAATGGTGCTGATGCTGAATTGTAATAAAACTATATTATACCCTGAATTTTCCCATATATGACTCTTAAATTATAAATTCAGAAGTGTGGTAAACATTATCTTTGGTACAAATAAACCGAAAACCATGTGACCAGTCCAGCGATCGAATCCAGCGCTGGATTGCTTACTGGAAAAATGGAAAACGACACTGAAAAGCATCAATCCAGTGCCAATGCTTTCCAGTGCCGGTTTACATGATTCCAGTAAGCAATCCAGCGCTGGATTCGGTCGCTGGACTGGAATAATGTAAACCGCGTATTATACTTACGCTTTTAATTAATAATAATTAAAACTGCAATGAAGTTTCGTGTAATGTTTTCGCGAATTAATAATCAAGAAAAAAGGAAGTTTAAAAACTATTTCAGGTTATCTTAGTCTACTGACAGAGATTGGCCTTTCCTATGGCTAGTCACGGAGACTGATCCTCAGCTTTACGATACCATCCACTTCTTACTGTCCTATGTGGATGTATTATCCTGTCATCTAGTCTCAGGGTGTCTTAGACTACGTTTGCTAAGACATCGTTTGACGTTCGCGGTCTCCTTACAAGACCACATTTAGCAATACTTACTGGTTCTGCTAAGCGGCCCATTGCCACTTCAGTTCTTTGATGCTCTGAGCTATCTCGGTAAAATAGGTTATTGGACGAATCACCTCGTCCCGAAAGTAATCCCTCAGAGAAATTCGATTTAAGAGTTATATACCCCTTCAACTACAGTATCCACGTTTTAACTTTGTAGATAATTAAGGTTAGAGCAGTGGTTGAAGAGTTTTGTCTAAAGACATTGCTGGTCAGCCCAATTCAATCCTGTTATGAGTTTTTGTTGCTCAGAGATAGGTTATTCGTTATTCACTAGGATTATTAATAACGGGATATTTGTTTATTTTTGTATATGTAAGGGCGCAGTAAATTCCCGATATTCGAATGCAGTTTCATGCACCATATCCACGGGGGAATTGGCATACAAGTTTCTAATGACGGGCTAACGTCTCCAAGTACCCTCTTGAGGATGAGAACCCTTTGGGATTACTACTGTTAGTTGATCTCAAACGTAAATCTCGTCAAAACACACTGTATCACTGCTTTTGTTAAATTAACCATAATTTGTATGGGAATTTTTATATTTATTAATACTAGTATTGTAACCCGTGATAACTTAAAACAAGACAAAATTTAGTTAGAATTATCACAATTACTACTTTTTATCATAACAAAATACAGAATTCCTTAAGAAACTGTCCTTTTCTTGTTATTTGACGTGGGTAAAATGCTGAGTGCAGGAAATTATATTTATTTAAAACGAACACTTAATTAATATTTTGCAAGTAATCCAATAAATCCATGACGTATGGTCACCTGAGTAGATTTCCAATTAAACTCAAAGTCTGTCTTACAATGTTGTATGTACAATGAAAAATATTTTTCAAGCTGTTACAGCATTCCTCCTTCTCCTTGCGTCGATATTCCATTTACTGAGGGTTGTGATTTATTTGTAATTGGGAATATCTTTTTTCTGACTATTTACCGCCATTGGTGACGATTTGCGGCGGTGTGGGCTGCGTTGTGGACAGTAGATTCGAGTGCGATGCGTATCTGGTCCGTCCAACGCGTCGGCCTTCTTCCTCTTAGTCTCCTTCGATTTTGCATGTGACTGATAATTAGTTGTTACATTATTAACTCACAATTTCTTTATTTGCAGACCAAAATGCAGACGTCAATTCCGGTCAGGAGTAACCCACGTCGAAACGATTGTGTCGTGGAAGAACCATCCAGACGGGTATGTGCGATGATTCGATGTCAGCTTAAATTTTAATCTCACTCTCTAAATTAGTTAGATAGGACGTTTGATTTGTCAAAAGTAAATAAATGGTTGGTACAAATTTCCCATGGCAAGTGTGAGTCTTGAAATGAATGGATTCAAATTTGCACGTCAACAAACTTTTATCCAGCATCTCAGCTATAAAATATTTACAAGTTGTCATGTCAAATAACGCATCTTTAAAAGTATACTGAATTAACTCAAAATATTGCAAATTTGCACCTACATAAATTGCCATAGACTTTTTTAGGGGTCCGTGCCCAAGGGGTAAAAACGGGACCCTATTACTGAAACTTCGCTGTCCATCCGTCCGTTTGTCACCAGACTGTATCTCAAGAACGGTGATAGCTAGACAGTTGAAATATTTTCACAGATGATGTATTTCTATTGCCGCTATAACATCAGATACTAAAAATAAAATAAATAAATATTTAAGGGGGGCTCCCATACTTAACAAACATGATTTTTTACTGTTTCTTGCTCGATTATTACCATCTCAAGCAAACTAGATGGCGCCACTAGCAGAATAAAACGCACTATCGACTTCTTCTTTAAAATCGTTTAGACTTCCAAGCTTCGCGGTAGTGACTTCCACCTCGTTGATACTCGAATGCATGGAAACACTTTTCTGTAGACAGGTGAAACTCCCGTAGATACCCTAGTAAAACTTTTTGGATGAAAGAAAACTGCGATAGTCTAGAATAGTAGGATAGATAGAATTCGGAATAAAGTCAAAGAGGTTTTCGCCGTTTATATACGGAACCCTTCGAACGTAATAGTACGGAACCCTTCGTGCGCGAGTCCCACTCGCACTTGCCCGGTTTTTTCAAAGAAACCCTAAGGAAGTCGGCCTCGGAGCTATCGATATTTCAGATATGCTTTGTGTACGTAATTCACTACATAGTATAGTGAAAATCTAATTGTTATTTGTTTTGTTAATAATTGCTACGCCCATCAAAGAAAATAGTACTTACGTCATTTTGATATCGTAATGTGTGTCCGCTTGCTTAACTTCGTAAGAAACCATTTGTACTGCATTAGTTTTTTTACTCTATTTCTTTATCTATCTATAATCTATAAATATATATAAAAATCAATGCCACTTTTCGTTGTTATTGAACTCCTCCTAAACGGCTGGACCGATTTGAATGTTTTTTTTGTATACGTTTGGGTAGGGCCCTGGAAGGTTTAGATTCACAAATCAGCCCGGCAGATGGCGCTGCAGTTGATATCTAGGTTATTATTCGAGCGAAGCCGGAGTGGGCCGCTAGTATATTATAAAGTATCATATTTTTTTCACAGACCAGCTAAGAATGAACTAGAACCAACGACAAAGAAGGAAGCCCCAGTCCACCGAGCCCTAGAGGATCCAGTTGACAATGCTGATGATAAAGTATTCCCTAAAAGCGGCTTCATACTACGCACTTCGAATGAAACACAAGTACAGGCACCTAACCGTACTCTGACTACTAGTAAACGATAAGTTCGTACAAATAATAGTAATAAAGTGATTAATAAATAATGTATGGGTTTTTTATTGGAGACTCTTGAACGTCGCAAAACAGGCTGGCCGCCAAACAGGCGACTTCTTACGGTTCACTTTGGGGAGCGTACTCTAAAGTTGCGTAACCACATTTTGTATGGCATGGAGTGTGGCGTCCGGCAGGGCGGAATAACCTCTCCTCTACTGTTCAATATTTATGTTAATGACCTCATCGGCGAGCTCAGCGGCACCCATACGGGATGCATCATAGATGGCGTGTGCGTCAATAATATTAGTTATACCGATGACATGGTGCTGCTGGGTCCATCGGTGGGATCAATTCGACAATTAATTGATATTTGTGAAGCATACGTGGCGGAACATGGGCTGAAACATAACTCTAAAAAGAGTGAAGTAGTTGTATTTAAAACTGGAAACATTAAACCCGCTCATGTTCCGCCAATTATGCTCAGCGGTGTGGCCCTGCAGGTAGCGACTAGGATTAAATACTTAGGACACATGATTACTGAAGACATCACCGATGATGATATAGAGAGGGAGGCGCTGGCGGTCCGAGGGAACATGGTTACTCGGCGGTTTGCTCGCTGCTCGAGGGAAGTGAAAGCTACTATTTTTAAGGCTTATTGCCAGTCCTTTTACTCGAGCAGCTTGTGGGTGAGTCATACTCATCGGGCTGCCAGCGTTCTGCGCGTCCAATACAATGACATTTTCAGGATGCTGATGCGGCTACCTCGCTGGTGCAGCGTATCTTTGATGTTCGCTGAGGCACGCACGGACGACTTTCACGCGGTTATCCACAAGAAACTCGCTTCTCTACGACAGCGAGTGCGAGTCAGTCGCAACAGTATCCTGAAAATGATATACTATAGACTGGATTGCCCCATTCAAAACAAATGTTGTTTTAGGACATAAGTTGTGATGTTGATATATTATGTTGTTGTTGTCCTGAATGTTTTTAATAATCAATTTTTATAAAATAATTAATTTGTGTGACATTTTATTATATTGTAATTTTATTGTATATGGTGTTTACCGAAATAAATGATTTAATAAAATTGATCTGTCCATCTTCTCTATTTAATAGGACAAATCGTAGGTCATGGTAGTAGTAGGACTCTTAGCAGAGTCGGCCTGGGGAAGTACCACACCTTTGCCAGTTATTCTACCGCCAAGCAGTAATGTGCAAACATTACTGTGTTCCGGTTTGAAGGGTAATGTTTCCAGAGAAATTACAGGGCTTAGATATATAATAACTTAGATCTCTGGGTGACGAGCGCAGTATAGTGCTAGGTAATGATTTGGACTTTTGATGAATGATTTCTTCATGGTCCAATAGCTACGTATCTCTGTGCTGTTATGTGGCAGGCATGTTGCTTACCATCAGCCACATGTCCTGTTCGTCTCGTCACCCTTTATTTAAAAAAAAAAGTCATAGAAGTATCATGCCTACGTAGACGACCTACCACTGGCTTGTGGCTACAAAAGGTTTGCTTCCACTCCTTAATGCGAAACACTAATACTTGGAATATCTTGCCCTCGCCCTTGTTTCCTGAGACCTATCGATTTGGTGGCCTATCGTTAAACTATTATTTGATAAATGATAAAAAACTACCGCCACATTAGTATCACTTACTCAAACTTACGCGAACGAAAAACCAGTTAATATTAAAATCAAGTCAATTCGATTCAACTAGCTTTTTGTAAACTGAATTGACATATTGACTGAATTCTAATTATTACCATTAGGTTTATATTTTGTACTATAATAAAAATATAATAATGACAATCAGTTGCCATAAAACTAACATTATAAATGTGAAAGTAACTCTGTCTGTTACGATTTCACGCCTGAACTACTGAATAGATAAAAAAATAGTACAGAGATAGTCTAAAGAGGGTGCGTGGTGCTGGAATCTTTCGAGGTGCACCCTGAGCGTCATTCAACAACTTGCCTCGGAGGCATCTTGTTGTATGATGGTTAATTCCGGCTTGGAGGATACTTCTATTCGCGCTCCTCGCTCTACGAGTAGCGCGACTAAAAATTCGGGTAAAGGGACTAGAAAACTTAGAAAGATTACTCGGCTGATAAAAAATATCCACCACGTAAAATTCCTAAAAACTCTTCTAGATTATGGTCCTCCGAGAGCACTCTGATTAGCAGAGTGAATTAGTAGAAATAAATCCAAGGCTGCGATATAGCTACGGAGGCGGAACTACGGCTATGAGGCATGAGGTCGGACCTCTCCCTGCCGATCATCTTAGGCAAGATGCTCGACAATGAGGGGTTATGTCAGGCGTAGGGGGCTGAGGAGGCTGTAACCTCTCGCTTATCCACTAAGGCGGGATTGGACACGTGAGCGAGCCCAGAGGGGCACTATGGGTTGCAACCCACGATAGCATACGATAGAATGGAGAGCCAGAAAGGTTTAGGGCTCCCACACAAAACTGCGATGCGATGCGATGCGACGCCGCATCGGAGCTATTTATCATCGCAAGTTCCGTGGCGTCGCATCGCATCGCAGCTTAGTGTAAAGGCCGGTTTGCATTTTGAGTAGTGCGATTGCGAGTGCGTGTGCGAGCAAGAAATCGCGATTGATTATTGCAGGTGTGTAGTGCGAGTACTGTCCAACTCTGTATAGTAGCTGTGTTTCGTTCATTGAGTTGCCAGCCGTCGGCCCGCAAGTAATCAGGGTTAGATGTAAGCAGAAAACACAATGATTGGTCAATTCAGTTATTTTAGTATTCATGACTTTTATAAGTTAAGTTTTTAAATCGTAGAAAGGTGTAACAGATTCGATAACATTCAATTAATATTTTGAAGAGAAAAAAAAAATATTTAATGTACTTTACTTAATGTAATGAACGCAAATAAGAACCAACACGACACTAGCCTTTTCCGACATATATATAATTAGTAAAATTAAACTGAACATTTCATTGTACGATAATAATTATCGTAAAGCGCTAAAGAGTGCGCGTGTTCTTGTTACGAAGAGTTCGATGCTTTTAGATCGGAAAATACACTTTTCTTTTATATATAAATATGGGAAAAAATAACTTTACGAATTTTTTAAAACTGTAGAAAAACATAATTACGTATTTAATGTACTTAACATCCCCTTAAAAGAATGCAGGCTGATTACCAATAACCCTATAAACATATCTGTATCCAATGCTAATCAGTATCGCACATTAAAAATCTGTATAAATACGGAGAAATCTGTATACATGGCAACGCTGCTGTTTACTGGCAGGCAAACTGCGAGTGAGGGGAAGGAAAAAAGCGCGGGAGGAGGCTACTCGCAAAAAAATAGAACGCGCTTCTAATCACTTCACTACGCAAGTTACTACACACTCGCATTAATCAATCGTTGTCCACACGTGTAAATAACTAATAACTCAACACCTGCACTACTCACTCGCACTCGCAGTAATCAAAATGAAAACAGGCCTTTAGAGCCATATGGCCGTCCAGCATTCCACCTAGGGTTAGGCCTTCCCGAGGAGGTAAAGTGCCGCTGATTTCCGGCTCATCTATACATTACATAGTATCTATAAAACTTACTTAGTACCTAAGTACTAGTCTATAGTAAGTATATAGGTAGCTTACAAGGCCATTGCCATAATCAAAAGGCATAAAATTATTAATTGTGAATAACCAAATAATTGGAAACGACTGTCTTCCGGTTATAACAATAAAAATCTTTCGTGCGAATCAATAAACCCAATTGAACGTAAAATTTTTCAATTATAGTTATATACTGAAGAAATTAATTGTGATCCTTTTGAGATCTATCTTTGAAGATGGAGCTACTGGGGACTGCGGCTTTTTTAATAGTAATTGGTGAGGCCTTTATCTTTTTAACATGTTTTTTTTTTTAGTATTGGTAGGACTCTTAGCAGAGTTTGCCTGGGGAAGTACCACATCTTTGCCAGTTATTCTACCGCCATGCAGTAGAGTGCAAATATTACTGTGTTCGAGTTTGAAGGGCAATGTTTCCAGTGCAATTACAGGTCTTAGAGATATAATATCTTAGATCTCTGGGTGAAGAGCGCAGTGCAGTAATGATTTAGCTAGGTAATGATTTGGACCCTTCATGATCCAATAGCTGCGTGTCACTGTGCTGTAATGTGGCAGGCATGTTGTTTACCACCAGGCACATCTCCTGCTCATCTCGTCACCACTCTATACTATATAAAAACCTTTTTGGAATATATTTTGAAATTGCTTATGATTTACAACTACAAAAAAAAAAGTCTGTGTATACTTATGTAAGTACGCACGGAAGAATTTAATATTTCTTCTCTTATTACGAAATAATACTTCTTTTAATTGTATTTCTCGTCCTAAGAAGTCTAACTTTAGCTACAGAATAGAAAGTATCTTCAACGCTAGAAATATTAACTTGGAGTTAGTAAAAATGTTCAAAAAACCAAGAAAAGTTCCTACTTATAAGTACCAGACCAAATTTTTTCAAGTTATTACTTGAAAAAATTTGGTTTCAAGTTATAACTTCAAAAAATTTGGTCACAATAAGTATAAAAACAGCTGTAAAACATAAAACATAATCTGAGTGAAATCCGAGTCAGAATTTATTTTCAGAGTCGGGATTTAAATAAACAATAAAAAATTTATAGTCAGGATCATACAAAACATTTATTCAAGAAAACTTTGGCCTTTATCAAACAACGGATAACTTGTATTTTATAATAGTAATGTTAAGTTCTTAGAAGATATTATCTAATTTAACATTGCATTTATACGGTTCTGTAAAACGTACAAACGGAAATCTTATAGATTCATCATGTCTGTTTGTCTATCCGTCCGTATGTCACTGCCACTTTTTTAAAAGCTATAAGAACTGTAGGTACTGTTGAACCTTAGTAAGTAGATGTATTCTGTGAACATTTAAGATTAAGATTTTTATACAAAATTAAAAAAAAAAACAAAATAAATTTTGGGGGTGCTAAGTTGGTGGTGGGGGTGTGGGAACTGAAACTAAAACAATTTTTTTCATCGCACCCATATCTATAGATAGGTCATTAAAAAATATGTTGAAGTTTTTAATGAAAAACAATTCTATACTGGATAATTTGCCCGAGAGACACATGATAAGTGATAAAATATGTGGCTAATCTTCAAGTAGGTAAATATGTTCTCATCTTCACTGTAATTTAGTTAAAATGAATTTTTCATAATCAAATTGATTTTAGAAAGTACGCATAGTAGAGTTGGAGAATTGGGAGATAAGCGCATTGCAATGATGCCTTGGCAATGATTTCGACTATTCATATTCTAATAGCTCGTCTCACAGCGCTGTTGCTTGTCGTCAGGCACAAGTCCTTCTCGTCTTATCACTCTACATATTTAAAAAAAGAGGGCGACACGAAAAAATACGAAATGCAATAAGCATTTGATAAATGTAAAAAGTATTGTATTGAGTAACGTACTAAGTCTACATTCATTTCAATTTTAAATATTTCTGCAGGTACTTGCCTTTCAAATCCAACCGTAGAACAAGCACAATCAAAAGATGCATCAACATCAGCCCCAGCCACTGAACACATACCCAGAGCCACTATTGGTCAAAATAGCGCAAAGTTAAATAGCAGCGAAAATGAAATTAAGGATGATGGTTGGGAATTTGAAAATACAAGCGCTGTCGACACTAGAAGAATCCTGTACAGCAAAACGGTTCAGCCAGGAAAAAGGCCTTACATGGTACAAACAAACCGTATTGCAAATTACTACTGCTTACAAAATTTGCATTTTGTTAAAAAAAAACGCAATACATAGATACAGATACTACAATAGATAGGGCATGTACGAGTATAGTTTGGTTTCAGCAAAAAAAAGTTTCAAGTTGCAATCAATATATGCGTAAGCAACTTTATGTTTTCACAGCCGAGACTCGGAACCTTGCAGGTCTACTACGAAGTCCGATAAACGATATATCGGCCGAACTTATGGACATTTCTTACCACGAAACACAATCAGTCGGTTGATCGGATCGGGCGTTTCGTTCATCGCGAATTCCTACCGACATAGATTTTTTGTCGTAACCCTTACTCCGAAAGCATTTAATTACCTTACCGATTATTCGGACAGCTGTCGGTCGGATCCGATTATTCGGAGGTAGTTTACGTAGTAGACCTGCTGCTCTCAAAAGGAAAGTGTCAAGGTCATAATCCACGACACTGCGCAACAGCGGCTTCATCGGGACGTACAAAAACGTAGTTCTTGGAACACATCGGTTTTCTCATGATTATTTCCTGCATCGTTAAAGCCGCAGTTATGATGATATAATCGTATATTTATACATGAAATATGTTTCCAAGATTTTCGATTTCAATTTCGATTCGATCTTCAATGGAATCGAGAGAAGAGAAGAAGTTTTCGTTCACGTTACTCACCTCTCAACCAACACAGTTTTTAACCATCACACCATTGCTTAAACAATGTTGGCAACCTTGACTATTTTTAACAACCTTTTTCAAGAGTTATCGTTGAGGAAAGAGCCTAAAGCGTACAAATATCGCTTCTACCAGTATTCACGTCGGGTCCTGTACAACGTAAACCACACCATATCAAAAAATATCCTATTTGACCCACGTTTTTCAAGTAGCTCCACTCATTTTACAGGTGTATCTTTCTCTAACGAAAGAGTCAGCCAAAGCACACAAGTACCGCGGATGGCTGTGCGGTGGAGTCATCGTGGACCCCAACTATGTCCTCACTTCTGCAGCTTGCGTGGAGGACGCCGACAGGTTCTATATCGTTTCCGGGACGACCAAGTTTGTGGATAGCTTCGACTATAAGAATGATGATTGCGTTTGCAAGCACAGAAGGAAAGTCGTTTGGAAATGTATACCTAAAAGTAAGTTTTTGGGCAAATTTTGAAACGCTGTAGATTCCATTGTTCGTTAATATTTTATCAATTAAGTTATATAAAGTCAGGTAATATTATACCAATAGTTATTTTGGAGAACGAGCTTATAACATTTCTGTGCATTGTATTTATGTGATTCTGATACCTACAATTCATCATGTAGTTAAATTAGTTTGTAGTGTTTCATTGATGCTCAAATAGCTTTAAACACAAACACAAGCAATCTGCAATCACACAACCGCTAGTCCCTTTAATCAAATGTGTATTTCTATCTATATTTTCCAGATTACAAATTTGACTTCCAAGACAGCATCAAGTGGTCTTCCAATGACATCGCGATCGTTAAAGTAGACAAACCTTTTAAGTTCGGAGTGGTAGAGAAAGGCTGTCAGTTTGCTACTGACCTCATCTGCTACAACAATATCAGCAGGGAGTTGGAGAAGCCGGGGACGAAGGGATTCATTGCTGGTTGGGGAAGTGGTAGTAACTTCAGAGAAGTGAGTGCAGAAGACATTAGGTTATTTTCCCGCCTTATTAATACATAGGTCGTAATCATGGGGAAAGGGAATAACGGATCTTTGTTCATGGGTTTACTCTATTTATGCGGTCTTGATTGAGCGTTTAATAATTGTCTGGTCATATTATATTTATCTTTTTAGTATAGATTTGGGTAGTAATTCATACTAGGTCGAAATATCATTTTTAATAGCAATGTTTGTGTATGTTTAATACAAGTGCCTTATTTATAATAAACTATACTCGCGCTCGCTGTTTTCAAACCAAATTTTAATGGAATATTGGAACATTGATCTGATCCATAAATTTACTGAATACTGGATAGATAACCAACATTTTCTAAACCACTATCCTAGCAACGGATGTATTAAATGTAAGTAATGCTGATATTCATACAAAAACTGTATTTCAGGGAGTGTACCGCAGAGCAGACGAAAATGATGGACGGCCCGTGAACGCTAAATGCTTGCAAGAAGCCAAGGTTTGCATTATGGACAATGAAGCTTGTGCCAAGAAATGGGCGCAGCGGTTCCGATCCATCATCACGCAATACATGATCTGCACCAAGGATGTTATGAAGCGACTTAGTGAGATTTGCGATGTAAGGATAAAGTTATCAAGCTTCTGTATAAACCAATATCTAGAATGATTTATAATTGCAGCCTTGTCAAAGATTTGTGAATACATTCTATGCAGGGGTATAGAATGTACTTATCAGTCAAATGCATCACTTAGGTCTTACCTTTTATTTAAAAGATTGCACCTTCCCATATCTATACTCTACTGTATTCAACTGATACATGTACTTCATGATGATTACGTCATGAAGTGGACGTATCAGTATGATGTGTATGTGGTTCTACGTCATATAAAGACGATGAGTTCAAACTTCACAGCGTGTATATATGTTTCGTAAGTGAGGGAAGATCGAGACAAGATTGAATTCTCCAAAGAATAGTATTTCAACTTTCTTCAAAAGTGCACCAAAATGTTTAGATTGATTTGATAGTCATCAATCATACTCGTCCTTTGCATGACATTGGAGCATAATAGGTTGTACATAAAATTAAAATTATTAAAATATAAATATATTTTTTGGAATTTTAAATTTCTCGTTTCCAGAAGAAATATGCTAATTGTACGGATGTGGAAGCGCGACGATCAGAACAGCTAGACGCCAATGATGGCGCGTCAACCAGCATCGACTTGGGCAGGCATTTAAGGGACCCTGATGACTACACAGCGAGGAGATCGTCTATGCAGGGAGGATTCTGTGAGGTAAGGTAACAATAGAAAACTGGAACAAAAATAATCATATTATCTTGATTTTGTAGTCGTCAGGCTCACACAGGCCATACAAGCCTGTTCAAGATAAGATCAGGAGTTTCAGAACATACTGAATAGTGGTCTAGTGTTTTGAGTAAACCATCTGATACACAATTTGTCAGTACGTACGTACGTAACGAAATAAGTACAAATTATTCAGAAAGGTAAACAGAAAGTGAAGAACTTGAAATTGTTTAATCAAAACTTCACTACATCTCCCATCCTAAACCTGGTTGTGGTAGAACTATTTACAGAGTACACCTGTGGAAGTAAGTACCACACCTTTTCCAGCTATTCAACCGCCAAGTCGTAATGTGCAATCAGTATTGTCTGTGTACTGGTTGGAAACTCGTTTTTTTTTAGAAAAAGAGAATCATTTTTTGTCGCTGGGTAACGAACGCAGAGCAATGTTGGGCA
Organism: Ectropis crepuscularia; assembly: GCA_963693475.1. NCBI lineage: Eukaryota > Metazoa > Arthropoda > Insecta > Lepidoptera > Geometridae > Ectropis > Ectropis crepuscularia. The sequence continues at coordinate 11,103,855 of OY856361.1, forward strand.
GTGATTGAGACTCTTCAAGTTTCAACAGCTTTGTGACACTGTTACCGACAAGCGTGTTGCTCCGCTTGCTAATCCTGACACTCGCCACGAAACGCGCCTTTGCGTCCACAGTGCAAGTTATAAAGATGGATTTTTTTTTATAGAATGATCACGGAGGACCTCTGCTTGTGAAGTACCAAGGAAAGGAGCGTGTGATCGGTGTGATATCAGCGTGTAAGATCGACCCGAAGAGCCACAGCTGCCACGGCCCCTTCCTTTACACTTCCATCTTCAAGAACAGGCAGTTCATATCCTGCGCTATCCATAAGGATGTTGAGTAAGTAGAGATTCCAGTACAACACATTATGATAATAATTTAGATAACAATATTATAAATCTTATGTAAAAGTATATTTGTCTACACAGTTAGGTCTTACCGTGTAATTTTTATCGACATTGGGTTAGCGTCATTTCAAAAACCAACAAAAATCTAAAATTTGCTTACATCGATGATATTTTTGTTTACTCCAACTCCTCGTTTTGTCATTGAAATTGTGTGTTTAGTTGTTTTCACAAATTTAATGAAATTAAGTCGAGAACCTGAGCTTCATTTTAAATGGAAGCCAGTGTTTGATTTTCGAAGACAATGAATTATGGTATATTGAAGTACTATCTACATATTTTATGCAGGGATGTTACGGAGCTTCGACTCCGACTCCGATAAATCAAATTTAAAAACTCCGACTCCGACTTCGGTTCCGATAAGATCACCTCCGTTACATCCCTGATTTTATGTTAGAATAATATATTCACAGATATTCTATTATTTCGCAGAGAAAACTGCCGGAGAGTATTCCGTACGGGAATCACACACGAAGAATACACAGTCGACTGGAAGGATTTCGAGTAAGATACAATTTCGTTAAGCATATTATTTTATTAATTATGTGGTTAGTTTATTTTATTTATTTATTTATTCTCTATTTCAATTAATGTCATGTTTATGTTAAAACAATATACGATCAATATTATTATCAACATCAAACAAATAATTTAGCTTTAAAACAATGAACCAATATTGTATCTATTGTTTCAGGGAAAAGGACGATAGGTAACCTTTGATTTCAAATTTATTCGACTAAATTTCTAATCTTGTAGTAAAGTCATACATTTTTAGTCTAATCTTGTAGTAAAGTCATACATTTTTTTAGCAAATATGGGCGGTGAGAGAACGCTACAAACAGCCACAGCCACTACCGCTCTATTTTTTCTCCATAACACGACTCATATAAAAAATATATAAATTGACACACTTACATATTTCCTTACTTTCCAGGGCAGAGAGAGTCAAAAGGTTTGGATAAATTTATACAACTAATATACATACAAACATATAAATAAAATTTAAGTACCTACCTGTTTGTAATTCTAAATTAACGTATTAAATAAACTTAGATACGTAATTATTGATCTAAAGGCATGTAGAAGTATATGCATACAAAAATATTATTTTAAATGGTTATCTGTCTGTCTATCTGTTTGTTCCGGCGAATGTTTGAAACGACTGGATCGATTTTAACGGAACTTTCATTGGGATATAGCTGATGTTATAAGAAGTAATTTAAGCTAAGATTATTTAAGAAAAAAACGGTATATTTGTTTGTTTCGCGAAAACTTTCCCTAATTTAGATAACCCGCCGGTCATGGCACGGTGCATTGTAGTCTTTATATATTAAATTTTGCGTGTCCCGTTGTTTGTCCACCATGAACGCCAGAACTACTGAAACCATTTTAACAAAATTTGATTCAACTTGAGACATAGCATAATTTATAGGTAGCTAAATGTATGTTATAACAAATATTGCGAGGTCCCTTAAATTATTATTATTTTTTTAATTCATCTAAAATTACTTAAACGTTTATATAACCAGCAGATATCCGTTTCCGTTCATTCCCTGTGATAAAAAGTAGCCAGTTGTTATTTCAGACTATAAGCGCACTGTGTTCTAAATTTCAACTCGATCTGTTCGGGCGTTCCTACGTGATTGAGCAACAGACATATAAACATCATAAGTTTCACATTTTATATAATATGAATAAGATAAGGATTTATTAATAACATGACTGCATATTTACAGCTCTGACGATTCCGATGACAGGTAAAATCAAAAAAAAAAAATTATTTATTAATTTTTTAATTAATTATTATTATAAAGTATAAAGTATTAGTATAAAGTTAACTTAATATTTTCTAATTTTAGCGATGAAAAGGAAGTTCTAAGAGACACGTAAGTTTTACACTAAACGCTTCATGAGGTTCTTTTAACTCACAAATTAAAACACGAAAAATCACGTGAGAAAAATATCAAACGACTCGAGCGTTGAATCCAATCGCGCACAAGGACAATACAATTTTATTTATTTAGGATAACTTTTTGTACGACATACGAGTATGAAGTAGATACGATTTGACTGATATTAATGTACCTACATTAATTAAATGTACCTACATTAATAACAGTCAAATAAAATGAACAGTATTTACCACAGGCCACTGGTATTTATTTACAAATGAAAACACACACTATGTTATATATATATAACGTCAAAATAAGTAGTGTGTAGGTATCCTTAAAACGTATTATTTTAACTTCTCAACCAAACAGTTAAACAAATATGGACTCAATGCTATTAGAGTTTAGATTTAAATCAGCAGGAAGAGGGAAGCTTTTATAAAATATACCCATTCATTTACATTTTTAAATATGAAAATCAAGCCTCTCCTCAATTTAAGTTAATATTAAATCTCCGGATACCAGCAGATATAAAAACAGTATTTTGGAATACTTTTTTATACAACAGTACAAATTAATATTAGGTATATTATATTGTATTGTATACAAACTTATATTGACCTACGAAAATTATAATACTTACTGTTTAATAATAACTATGGTTTCCAACTCTTCTTATATCCTGGATTGTTTTAGGCTGAGCCAATATTCGCATTTTATAAAATCATCATTGACATATTTTCATCAAGCACACAATATTGCTATCTATTTATATCTGGTTACAAAAGTCATCACTAGGTTTATAATAGACAAAACCGCAAAGTGTGCGTACTTTAGTTGGTATTACTGCACTAGTTTTACAGGGTGAAGGAAAATATCAAGTTTAGTTTTTTCAATTAGTTTTTTGAAGATATATGACATGTGCAAACCCGCACTTGGCCAGTTTTGTGGATTTTGGAGTCGATTGTAAGAGAGCAAACTCGATTTTTGTGAGAGAAAGCTCCATGTCCTATTAGTGGACATATAAAATGGGTTTATTATGTGTCTGTGTACTTAATTATCAATTATTATTATGATTAATTATTATTATTTTATATTTAATGACAACTAATTATTTGTGACGTGTAAATTGGCTTTACCAAATAAATGAATATGAATATGAATAATCATTTATTATAAATTACTTATTATTAATTTTCAGAAAAAAAGATAAAAAAGAAGTGAAAGCGGCTACTGCGAAAAAAGATGATTCTAGTTCGGACAGCGTCGAAGAAACGAAAAAAGAAGAAAAGAAGACTGAAGACGAAACTGAGAAGCCCAAAAAAGAAAAGAAGAAAGACAAGAAGAAGAAGAAGTCGAAAGGGAAGAAGCCAAAAGAAAACGGCGAAGAAGATGATGGCGCTCACGTGAAACAAGGGCATAAGGACGTAGTTTACGAATCTAGCAAAGACGAGAATGTGAATGAACCTGAAGAATAGAAATACAGTTTGAATTGTAATTAAAGTTACATTTTATCTTTAAATTGTTAGTGTTTATTTTACCCAGATAATTTGTAATCTTCTCCTGTTGTTCATGGCGTACCTAATTCACGATTATCTCTTAGCTCTTGACATTTCTTAAAAACGTTTTTATTTAGACTTTAGCGAACACAACTGGGGTCCGTGTCCGTGCCCTTTGTCAGATTGTTTTATGAGCGACCCGACGTTCAACATTTTGAAGGAAACTATTGACGTCACAAGCATCGAAAATGTGTTACCGATTCGATTTTACACGAGCATTAAAAAAGTCAAACAAGCCCAGACGGAAATCTGGAAGGAGTTTTGCAATAATCAGCAGAAAGAAAGTATGTGGGACAAGATCTACAGAGTGATGACAAACACTTCGACAAGACAGGAATAAATACTCCTAAGAGACACCGAAGGGAACACTCTGTCCCCACAGCTATCTGAAAAACTACTTGCCAAAACTTTCTATCCCGACGACTCTGAGAGCACAGACCACCTGTGTCATACAGAGCTACGGGAGTGGACCACAGAAACGCCCAAAGACTTACCGGAAAATGGTCCACCATTCACATCAGCGGAACTGGAATCAGTATTGAGAACTCTGAATCCAAAAAAAGCTCCCGGTACGGACGGGATAGCCGCTGATATATGCGCCGCAGCTATACATTGCGAATGGAAGGTTTTCTTGGCGATAGCAAACAAATGCCTATCGTTGAAACACTTCCCCAAGCAATGGAAAGAGGCGCACGTGGTCAAATTAAACAAACCCGATAAGACAGATCACACACACCCAAAATCTTACCGCCCCATAGGTCTTCTGTCCGTTCCCGGAAAAATCGTTGAAAAACTTCTGGTAAACCGACTCCAATGGCATCTCCTCCCAACCATCAGTAGGAAACAGTACGGCTTCATACCCCAAAGAGGCACCGAGGACGCCCGCTATGACCTGATAGAGCACATAAAAAAGGAGTTGACAGTAAAGACACCGTTCCCCTAATCTCCATGGATATAGAGGGTGCATTCGACAATGGATGGTGGCCCGCCCTCAAAAATCAATTAGCGAAGAAGAGGTGCCCAACAAACCTCTACGACACCGTAAACTCTTACCTCAGCGACCGTAAAATCAAGGTCAACTATGCAAGGGCAGTCTCTGAGAAGGAAACAACTAAAGGATGCGTCCAAGGGTCCATTTATGGACCAACCTTTTGGAATGTGATTCTAGACTCATTACTACGAATGCTAGAAGCCGAGGAAGTATACTCTTGTTTACAGGCAGCCCGAACATCATCGAACAGCAAGCGAGCAGGGCGTTGAGCATGACAGTGGAATGGGGTAAAATTAACAAACTCAACTTTGCAGCGCATAAAACCAACGCAATGCTTTTCACAAAAAAGTTGAAGTACGAACCTCCAAACATAGTCATGTCCGGCGTCCGGCTCGATCTGGTCGAGGAAGTCAAACTGCTAGGCTTACTGATCGACCGACGGCTCAACTTTAAAGCACATGTGACCGCCATGTAAAAAAGTGGCGAACATTTATAGACAGCTAGCATGTGCAGCGAAGCTGACTTGGTGATTAAATGGCGAAATCACGAGAACTATCTACGTCGCTATGGCGGAACCTATCATCATGTATGCCTCAAGGGTATGGGCGCAAGCGGCAGACCTCGAGGAAAACAAGTCTCACTTGAACGCGATCCAAAGAGGTTTTGCCCAGAAAATCTGTAAGATCAGCCAGGAGTTGCTCTGCACACATCGCAATCCGATAGATGTCGCATATGCGCTGAGGGAAATATACTCAGGTATGTACTCCTCAGCACCCCGTATAAAGTTCCTAGAGCAGAAAAGGTACAAGGAAGCGCAAATACCCAACACCCTACCAAACGCCCTCTTTTTAGTTCACACTCAAGAGGAGAATGAGACCCTGACAAACCAGGGTTATAGGTCAGGCACAGGGTCACGTATCCTTACCATTCATGAAGCTCAGAGACTGACATATGAGTCGGTAATTGCAATCAAAACTAAGGCAAACATGATGCTGCACGAGAGCGTGCCCCATGCGGTTGTTGCAATCTCGCGGCAGGGACCTTCACATACAACGCTGACGACACCGACGACGCCATCGGTCGGTTCGTGCGGTGAGTGTTGGCTGCATCACCGAAGACCATCCGAGAGTTCAACCTACAGATGGCCATCAGGGATAGAAATGCAGCCATAGTGGAGGCTCTGGGCCGGGAAGAGGCGTCTTAGGCAAATGGCAATTAGGCAAAGAATCGATGTCGAGTCGATTACTAGTGGAATCCCAACCGGTAGTGATCGGCTCAACAGACGAGCTCTAGTATTAGGTTTAAAATGTTCCTAACACCCCCCTTATTTTCCTCTTCTTCTGTTAATCCTAGAAATATGTAAAAAATGTATATTATCAACTGAGTAAAAGTAAACCAATTAAATAAATGTAAGAATTTATATTGACAACTGTTCGATCCTTCTCATGTAAAATTTCAAATAGGAATGCTCTTCAACGGCTTAGCTCCATCTACTTATAGCGCCAACCCCTCTAAAACTCTTTTGAGATGGCGGGTAGAAGTGAATGGTATCTCACCGGCGCCCTCTACACTAAATGACACATATTTAGACTCAAATCCCAGTATTAAATATAATACTATAGTGAAATACACGGTAAACAAAATAGAGGTGATAACACGGCCCTCCTGCGCACGCTGCCAACCTTGGCAGTGTCACAGTCTGGTGTAGTTGCTGTGAACAAAATACACAATTTTATCAAAGTTAATTTTACTCTTCCAGTATTATCCACTTAAGATGAGTAACTTTCCCAAGCAGTTGCGCTGTCACATGTCGCAACTCAAGATACGTCATTACATTACCACATTCTCCATAAATCCACTTAAAATGAGTAATGAATAGCTTTCCCAAGCAGTTGCGCTGTCTCATTGTCGCAACTCGAGTTACGTCACTACATTAACCACATTCTCCATAAATCTCAAACATACACCTTTCCCTAGCTGCCGCCTGGTAACTCTAGATACGCGGCATTAAAGTCATAGTCAAAGTCAAAGTCAAAGTCAAAGTTCATTATGTTCACTCTTAATGCTTTCTCTAGCAGTTACACTCCTAGGCAGACACAAGGTACGTCAGTTTATGTCCAAGGTATTACGGTTTCACACTAACGCTTACTTTGTCAATGGATCGAAGCCATTGCACTTCACTACGTTATTCAAACGTTAACTCATCAGCAATCAATCATAATACCTGACAACATCCTAGAGCCATTGCACTGCTCGATTGGGTTTGACTTTCAATTACATATATCTCCAAGTCTACTAATCGTACCTATTCAAGGTTTCATATTTTTCTCACATATTTATGGCCTTCTATGTAGTTTTTTTAAACGCTCCCAAGTGATATTTATAGCGAATTAAAGGGTCTCATTTTTTTAAACAATACCAAAACAATTAATTGGTAACGTACATAGCTCGGCATCATCTGACTAAAATCTTTCTAATTTCAACCATAAGGGTATCTTATAACTGCACTGAATATAACCACTTTGTAACCCAACTACGGTAACCAAATTCAAATCAAAGATGTAACACTTTCTATTACTGTATTATGTTTTAAAATGCATGACCTTTTTCAAACAGTTTCCCTGAAAGATATTTAAACCAATATCCAACTGATTTGCACTTTTTATCTATGGTTGCTGTGCCTCGCAACAACTCTTCCACAAAATAAGCTATTCTCATAAAGTTTCATAAAACAGTTTCCACAAACTTAAAAAAAAAACCGAAGATGTTTCATTCTACGAAATGTTCTGATTGCAGTTCCCGGAATCGAAGATTATTTTACTCTCACACGATAGTACCCCCTTATGAGATAATAATCAACAGTTCTTACTTGTGAGTGATTCGGAAAAATTTCAATTGAAATGCAATGTTAAAAATAATTTCAATCAAAGTAAATCGTAATATTAAACTGTAGCTTACTCACGTGTACATTACGCACTCTTAACCACTGATAAAAGAATAACATTTCTGTAACTGCGGGCGACGCTTGCTTTTCCGCTTTTTTGAAGTGAAAACTTCTTTAGGCGCGCTATGGACAGAATTTTCGTGGGCTGTGAAATGGATTCATAATCACGTGATCATCACGCTCGGATATGATAAGAAATTTCGGGTAAACTCGGGATGCTAGAGCGAGAAAGATAATGTGGTCAACAAACGTGCCAGACCGAGAAAGATAATTGTTAGAGGAGGACATGGGACAATAGATACTCTCTCTCTTTCTCGCTGCTCGCTACCGGCAACCAGTGTTGGCACCTTAGCGACTTTGTCGCTGAAACTGGCGAATTTTTAAAACCTTTTAGCGGATTTAGAAGACGTGTTACCGACAAAGGGGAATATACTAGTGTAGTGTAGAAGGTTGGAGAAGGAAACACACAAGGTCATTGGGAGTCAGATCATATTTATAAGGAAATTAACTCATTCTCTCAAACATAAACAACATGGAAGTCCATCAATTCCATAATTCAATCAAAACCGGCGACTTTGTTTCATAACTATTTGGCGACAAGCTCAAAATCATAGTGGCAACACTGACGGCTACCAACTCCAAAAGACTTTTCTTTGGGCGGGAAAACACGACGGGTGCTTTAAAATTTTCACAATGAAATTAATTAGTTTTGCTGTGTTAATATTTCGTTTCTTTTGTGTAAATATTTAGTTTTGTATATAGTCAATAGTATAAATAAATATGAGCGTCGCTAGCGAACAGACCAGAAAAAGAAAACTATTGAAGCCAAATCCAAGTGAAAATGTTTCTTACAAACCATTGAAGTCTTAAAACACTGAAGTCTCAAAACACATTCAAACGTCTCTCACTATGCAAGTGAAGCTGTGTGCACATTGCGTATACTTGTGTGATATTTTCGGCATATTATGCTGTCTTTATATTAGAGCGTACCTATTTTTTTTTATTTTTTTTTATTTAAATTTTACAGCTCCACAGACTCCGGGGTCCGTGACCTTTGTCAATCGTTTTCTTTTTGTTACATTAATCTTGGATTGGAGAAGAAAAGGAAATAGGGGAGAGTAGGGAACATTTTCTTGCTAATTCTAGGACTATTTTATTTTCTAAGTCGCCTCCTCCCGGCTCAGCGCCTCCACCACGACTGCATTTCTATCCTTGATGGCCATCTGCAAATTGAACTCTCGGATGGTCTTCGGTGTTGCAGACAACGCTCGCCGCACGAACCGACCGATGGCGTCGTCGGTGTCGTCAGCGTAATATATGAAGGTCCCCGTGTGCCGTGAGATTGCGACGACCGCATGAGGCACGCTCTCGTGCAGCTTCGTGTTTGCCTTAGTTTTTATTGCGATTACCGACTCGTATGTTAGTCCCTGAGCTTCATGGATGGTAAGGATGCGTGACCCGGTGCCTGAACCATAACCCTGGTTTGTCAGGGTCTCCTTCTCCTCTTGAGTGTGAACTAAAAAGAGGGTGTTTGGTTGGGTGTTGGGTATTTGCGCTCCCTTATACCTTCTCTGCTTTAGGGACTTTATGCGAGGCGCCGAGGAATACATACCCGAGTATATTTCCCTCAGCGCATATGCGACGTCCATTGGGTTTCGATGTGTGCAGAGCAACTCCTGGCTGATCTTTGTTACCAGGTTCGGGCGGTGATACCTCATTTCGAAGAGATTTTTCCTATCGATATAAGGCAGTTGATTGACATCTCCGATGAGGACAATTTCGCCAGCACCAGACAGGCGTGAGACCATTACAATGGCTCCGAAATGGTTCATGAGGGCTTCATCCACCATGAGGCGACTGAAACTCTCTTTTCCGAATCCATTTACGAGAGCAGAAGCCAGTACGCGTAGAGCGTACCTTATCTTCGTTTACTTAGTTTCATCAAAGTTACAAACTATTTAGAAAACCCCTTTATAAGAGAAAGAGACTGTGCACCGTATGAATGCATACAAAGTTGGAGTAACTTTTAAAGAGCCGGCCCCGGCCAACAACTTTTTGAACAAGGACACTTTTTTTACTAACCATAAATGTGTAAGTATACAATCTACTATACAAATATTAAGTACTGCCTGAGTAACCATAGTATTTATTTCGCGCGGACTAAGTCGCGGGTAACAGCTACTTTGTATATAAATAAAATTTCAATAAATATTTACTTTAATTTCTGGCTTGTTTTACTTGTTTATTCAACTAATACGATCCATAATATTTTATTATAATACGACATACCTATCTAATACAAAAATCAGCTAATGAAGTTTTAACTTCTGCCGTGTGGTCTTAAGCACACACCTTTTTTTGCTCATCACCGTTGTGATTTCCGGGCATGGTGTTCATAGCACTTCTGATATTATCAACTGAGTAAAAGTAAACCAATTAAATAAATGTAAGAATTTATATTGACAACTGTTCGATCCTTCTCATGTAAAATTTCAAATAGGAATGCTCTTCAACGGCTTAGCTCCATCTACTTATAGCGCCAACCCCTCTAAAACTCTTTTGAGATGGCGGGTAGAAGTGAATGGTATCCCACCGGCGCCCTCTACACTAAATGACACATATTTAGACTCAAACCCCAGTATTAAATATAATACTATAGTGAAATACACGGTAAACAAAATAGAGGTGATAACGTGTATAAGATTTGAAATGACAAAAGTCACGGACCCCGGAGTCTGTGGAGTGCCAAATAAAAAAAAAAGCCTTAATTAAATATCCGGAATATTAGAGTTTTGGACTGCATTGAGACTTTACCAAATAATTATAAAGATAGCCCCGAAGAGCAGCAGGCACAGGCACGGTCGCAGTCCTCAAATTTTCGGGAAGTCACCAATAATAATACAACATGTAGGGTAAAAAAGAATGTACTAGTTCGGCCCTACGATTTTACCCGCATAGCTTCCGTGGGTGCCATTTAAAACGCATAATTTTTGTGTCCTAATTTACTTTGTCATAATGAATGTAGCATAATATATAATATAGTGTCATAATGTAAGTTTTGCATAATCGTTTTTTGGCATAATGTGTTATAAGCATAACAATCAATTGTACATTCGATTCGACTATCGATGAGACGCATAATATTCTTTAGGCATATTGATGACACGCATAATAGTCCTTAGGCATTTTTTATTTATTCGTTGTGCTACTAAATATACACCCAGGTTACATTACTAAATATATAGGCAGGTTAGGTTAGTCGTTTTAGTAAATTATCGTTAGTCCTAAAAACGTTATGCCTTCCTAAATTAGTACAAAAATTGTTATGCTACCACATATAGACCCAGCTTCCATTCTAGTTGTTTTCCCGCGGTAAAAAATAGCCTATTTAGACATGATGAGATTTTTCAATTTAACAAAATACGATTTTGAGGGGTGGTTTGAAATTTTGGGGTCCTAGGGGTCATGACCGCCCTTCGGACCGCGCCTGATCAGGTGCTCTGTAGGGATCCATAAATCGAGCTGAGTTGTAGGTACTTATATCGTTAGCAACACCTATAACCTAATACCTAGCACTGCTTGTTTGATTATTGCAAAATAATAATGTAGGTTAATTTGTAATACATCTTTAATCTTTAAGTTATTATAAGCTATAGAAAAAGCATAACAACGTTGCCAGTCCGACATACAGCATGTTGATTTTAGCCTGGCATATGTGAACACAATCTGACTTGCTCAGATCAAACATATTTTAAAGAAAACATCGTACCTTATGAAAATCTTATTTAATCTGTAAATTAACAAAATACTGTAAAGTTAGGTATAATATATAGGTTCGTAATAAAGACTTTGGAATGCGTTGCTGAAGGTAAGGGATAGGTATTATCTCCGTACGGTTTACTATAATCTGGACGTCGCTTCGGCGACTCTAAAGTGATTTAACGCCAATGTTAGTTAAAAAATAATCCTCACTCTGCACTTGAAGCACTTGCACTTGTTTAATAATACAGCAATACAGTCAAATTATCTTAATTAATAATAAATATATTTGAAGTAATTACAACCAGCTAGCACCGTTCTATGCTAAGGTCCAGTTTGAGAGTGAATAGTAGTTCCCGATCGTTCTTACAGTTTTCTCCAGTGCTCTTGTACATGAACAGTTCTGCGAGGTACGCACCGCACTGCTGGTCTTTTATATCGAACTCTGACATGTCCACGATCAGGTTGGCGATGTCGAATTCCCCCTGAAATATTTTTCTATTCACTCTAACTCTTAAAATAAATAAATGATTGGTCTTTGTACACAGATCGACTGATTTCGTAGAACACATCCGATTAGAATTACATTGCAATAAAATCTGACGTAGGTATGTGAGATTTTTTTATGAAGAATTATTTTCAATGGAACAGCCACAGAAATCTAAATAATAAGGTACTGTGGGAACAGCAATAGAATAGGTAGAGTCTAGCCTTGAGTTAAAGAACGCAAAAGCTGGTTTAGAAAAAAAAACAAAACCAAGTCTAGATAAAAATACTTTAGTATAATAGTTCAAAGATGAGTCTAAAAAAACCATTGAAAAATTAGTCTCAAATAGTATGGTTAAAACCCTAGTCTTCAATGATATGGTTCAGATACATATTTTGGTTCAGATAGAGTCTATACTAAGTACCTATTGGCAGCGCAACGTAGCTTCCTTTCCCGTAATTTTCTCGCTATGAAAAGTAGCCTAAATGCAATACTAGACTATAATCTAACCGTATTCCAAAAACCGAATTTCAAAAACTAGTATTAGAGTTCTCATATTCATACTCGTAGGTGTATCAAAGACGGAAAGTTAAATAAATAAACATATTCTTACAGCATCAAATGGACAGCTCTTCGGAATTCCAAAAAACTGCAAATACTTCTTGTAATCGCTTTCATCGTCTCCCAGCTCCTTACACAGGTCGCAGATGTCGTGGGAGAACATAACTTCGTGCTTTCCACTAGCTTCTTTCTTCAGGATCACGTCCAGCTACAATATTGGATATTTATTATTAAGTAAAAATAACCATGAGACAATGTAAACTTCGAAAGAACTGAGGTTTTCTTACTTTTTTTTTAAGTTAAATGTCTTTTTGTAATTTAAAAACAAACTTTGTGTTTTTTGAGTTTGTCTGTTTGAACGCGATAACATATACCTATACTCATACTCTATACTCAGGAGCTACTAGTCCGGATTGAAAGATTCTTTTGTGTTGGATAGTCCATTTATCGAGGAAGGCTATTTAACATTACGCTACTGTGAACACAGGAGGAACACCACTCTACCATTCATATGAGAGGAGCTTGAATGAAGAATAAGGCATAAAACGGAAAAAATATTCCTTTTCCATTGAGTGCGCTGCCTAAATAAACGGTTAAAACTACGCAAAACTTATGAAGGACGAAATTGTTTTATTATCACAAAAATGTATTTGTAATTTTGAGCAAAATTGTCCTTCACGTCATTTGATTTGAATGAATATTTTAGAAGTACCGTAGTTTTATAATAACTCCGAAAGGAAATAATAGACTGGTCTGGGTGTTTCTATGTATAATAAGTATGTATTTAAAACTATATAAGTATTATATCAGCTATCTGGCCGCCATCATACAAGCTTTGCTTAGTTTGGGGTCAGATGGTGTTGTGTGTGAATTGTCCACCAATATTTATTTATTTATTCTATGCGACAGTAAACTCGGAACGCGTATAAATTCATACGTATGATTTCATGCAACGCGACGATAAACTCAGAACGCTTATGAATTCGCCCCCAGTTTGTTTTTATGCGACGCGACGGTAAACTCAGAACGCGTATGAATTCGCCCCCAGTTTGTTTTTATGCGACGTGACGGTAAACTCAGAACGCGTATGAATTCGCCCCCAGTATGATTTCATGCGACGCGACGGTAAACTAGGAACGCGTATGAATTCGCCCCCAATTTAAGAAGTTCCTTAAGAGTCATATCATCATCATCATCATAGGCATAAGCCTCTCCAATTATACGCTACTCAGACGTATAATAGACAGATAGGCGCCATCTATCAAAAAATTAACTGTTTTTATCTCACCTGGAAACTTTTAATTTAGTTAAATGGAGTACATTTTTACAACTTACATTCGTAAAATTATACATTGTTTGTTGTTTGGCATTGGTAAGTTTATAGTTTATAGTAGGTAAGTATAATAGGTAGAACTATGTTAGGAACCATCTTTTTTTCTTTCGACTTGTTTGGGTTCGTCACTAGTATTGTCAGTAATTTACCTATACCTATACTTACTTTCATTCTGTGGAATACATTTTACTTCACTTGATTTCTTAGTTTATTCTTAGTCTTGCTTAGTCGTTAGTCTTAGGCACACAAAGTCGTAAACCTAAATGTTAGTCGTAGGTAGTTTAAAATTAGTTAGTATGCGTATGATGTACCACATAGTTATGTATTTATCATCATCACCCAAAGCCTTCTTTATCCTACTCCTGGATATAGGCTTCTCTTTTATTATTTAGGTATCTATACATAGGTTTAAATATTTGTGTGATGAACTCAAATGTTTGCACTATGTCTGGGTGTTTCTATGTATAATAAGCTTATGTATTTAAAACTATAAAAGTATTGAGTATTATAGCAGCTATCTGGCCGCCATAGTACAAGCTTTGCTTAGTTAGGGGTCAGATGGTGTTGTGTGTGAATTGTCCACCAATATTTAATATTATTTATAGGTAATTAGATACGTATATACATACTATCTTTATCGGTCCGGTCCCAACGACTAGAGGAAAAAGTCCTTAATGTTATTTGAAACTTAGAACATAAATAATCTTACAATGAGTCCTTCTCCCATTTCTTTGAGGAACTCGATTTCTCCAAACATAACCGCCGTTGTCTCGTTGTATCGCTCGCACATCACTTTGGAAGTGTCGATGTAGTCTTTCCCGCCGGTTACATAAATTTGCGACTCGAAGTTGAGCACGTATTGGGCCTCTAGGTTTAGTTCCTGAGGACATTGTGAGGAAATATTATAATACGGGTTGTTCTTAATCATGATAATAATAACATGCATACTTAATCTCGACCAATATTTTAAAAGCCTTTCGCTAGACGGTTGAATCAAGAGTCAGATGCACAAGGCATGTACCTAATCCTCGACACATCACGCATCGTCAAGAGTAGGAGGTTCCTCAGTATAGCCCTAACTTTGTAGTTACCCTAGTTGTTTTGGCTACTTGCTGGCGGCACTCTAGTTTTTAAGATTTTTGTAATGGTTATGGTAAAAAACTTAGAAATTGAGAAAAGGAATAAACTAACAAATATACTTAATAATAAATCAATTGATCATTCACATATTTACTACCGACGTCTTCTTATTATTTCAGTTATTTCTACAAAAATAAATGTATTAGGTATAACGTTATAAGATTACGAGTATAAAACTTAAAACTGAGAATACCGCTTTCAGTGGGGTATAGAGTAGAGACTCAAACTACCGGTCGCTAAAGCTGCAAACTGAAGAACCTCATGACCTCTTTAGAGTATAAGTGTTCTGCAGGTCTACTACGAAGTCCGATAAACGATATATCGGCTGAACTTACGGACGTTTCTTACCACGAAACACAATCAGTCGGTTGATTGGATCGGGCGTTTCGTTCATTTCGAATTCTGACCGACATAGATTTGACAGTTTTTGTGTCGTAAACCTTACTCCGAAAGCATTTAATTACCTTACCGATTATTCGAACAGCTGTCGGTCGGATCCGATTATTCGGAGGTTGTTTTCGTAGTAGACCTGCTGTGCTCCTGGCGATGCGTGCCGTGTCTAGGACTACCTTTTTAAGTTCTTAACAGTCGTTTGTTTTGTTTTTAGACTACAGGCCCGTGAACAAAATTTACGGGTCAAATGAACCACCAGGAGACCTATGTAGGATGATAGAAGGGTGTAAAGTATTAAGATTCACCACTATGCCGTCACTTGTAAGCTGTCCAACTGAGTGTAATTGAAGAAGGGGGGTTGCAACCCTCTACCATTTCTCCTTGTCGCATGATTTTTGTACGGCATTGCGAAATAATGGATTAGAAGAGGTATTTAAACTGTATGGAACCAATGCCGTACTTAATCAAATGACCAAATTTACTCTGTAAATGACTCGTATCTACTCTGTAAATTTTTCCGCCAAACTAATACTTAAAAAGTTAAAGTTTATAATTTTTATAGTTTAAATACCTCTTCTAATCTATTATTCTGCAACGGCGTACAAAAATAATGCGACAAGGAGAAATGAGCGAGGATTGCAACCCCCCCCTCTTAAATTGCACTCAGTTGGACAGCTTACAAGTGACGGCATAGTGCTGAATCTTATTACTGTATACCCTTCTATCATCCTACATAGGTCTCCTGGTGGTTCATTTGACCCGTAAATTTTGTTCACGGGCCTGTAGTCTATTTTGTATGCATGTTAGATGATAACTCCGCCAGATGTGAATCGATTTTGATGGTTCTTTTTTTGGTCATAGTTCAAAGGTGGCCCCATATAAATTTTATCGAAATCTATATGTTGGTTTTTGAAGTATATACAAAAAACTAAATATGTCTGGATGACGTTATCGAAATGACAGTGGTGCATGTGGGGTTTGAACCCGGGGTCTCCGGATCGGCAGTCGCCGTTCTCCCGACTAGACCAGCCGTAACTTACCTACTTACCTTAATTAACATAAATCTACTTACCCCTAAAGATTCACAATTCGAGAACAAACTCAGCAGCACTAACACATACATTTTGCAATATAATGTATTTTCAAACAAGTAATTCAATTTATAAACTGTTAGTATCATTCGTGCTACATCTGATACCGGACTTGTAGGAAATGTAGTACGTACATAATGTATGTTATTTAGATAAAATCACGGCTATTGTTAACGTACCTATATTATTATTATTAACATATTGTGATTTATGGGTATTTTAACCTGTCTGGTTTGATTACGTATGGATACCTACGTGTAAGTAAAGAAAGAAACAGAACTTTATTCCTTCCATTGGTAAATTAAACCAATTCGAAATAAAAACTATCCTATCTTTCAAGTTGGAACAAACTGCACACGGTGTATGTACAAATTTAATTAAATCGGTTGAGCAGATAGGTTTAGGAGTAGGTACCTACATCCTACATCGCGGAATTCGCGGACAAATAGCGTCATGCGTAATTTATAATTTATGTATCTATAAGTAGCTATATTAAGATAGGACTTTGAACCTACTTCAAATAAGGGACGTCGGAACCGATTTACATTTTAGTTATTTTTTGAAGTTACAGGTTACCTCCTTCCTACTTCGGTAGACAAATTATTCTTACTAATGCTCTAAGACATATCTACTCCTTTTGGCGCACGATTTCGATACACTGAAGAAAGTTGCGCGTTTTTTTTATGTGTTTATCAAATGTGTTCGCATCACCAACATGCTTATGTCGGGCGGCGGCGGCGCGGCGTAACGTCGGAGCCACAGATTAGACACCCTGTTGATCGGCGATGATACGAATCTCCCGTACATTCACAACTCACCAGCTTCACAGGACGAGGTACAATACCGCGCTTGTGATTAGCCGAATATCCGTGTGACGTGTACCTACTACTTTCCACGAATGAACGGACAAAACGAGATAGAGTTATACAAACTTCGAAGGACAGAGCAGGATGCAAAGAAAGACATCAACGGGTTCCCATTGTGCTGAACTGTGTAATCCTGCTACTAAACGGCGAAGGAGAAGTTGTACGATCAGTCAAGTGGGTTATTGTCTTTGGTCGGAGCAGAGGAACAGGTCGTGCGTGTTCTACGCTTTTTGGATGGATGAAATCTTTGTGAGCTCGCATCACCAATGACTGTCCAATATGCGTAATAACATGTCCCGACTGCTATTACTGTTACAGGTGACGTATTGTGGGATATTCATCATCAACAGCCCACTAAATGTTCCCACTGCTGGGACTCGGGGCGTTCTCTCGCAAGGAAAGAGTTAAGGTCATAATCCACCACGCTGGCCCAGTGCGGTTTGGTGGATGACACATGACATTGAAAGATTCTAGGTACATGTCGGTTTCCTCACGATGTTTTCCTTCACCGTTTTAAGTTAGCGGCATGATTTCGAAAAGACGCGTGTGGTGCGTGTGGGGCTTGAACCCGGGGTCTCCAGATCGGCATGCGCCGTTCTCCCGACTAGACCAGCCGTAACTTCATTGTGGGATTTAGAGCTATTTAATACCTATAGAGCCACCCTAGAATTCGGCGCAGTCCGGCCCTGGATGCAGATGCACCCACAAGCGGTCGCTGTGTCAAATTTTGGAGAAGTATAGTAATAATAATAGAATATGTCGAGTAAAAAAACGACTACTTTTTTTTTAAATAAAGAGTGACGAGACCAGCAGAATATGTGCCTGATGGTAAGCAACATGCCTGCCACGTAACAGCACAGTGACACGCAGCTATTTGAACATGCAGAATCCAAATCATTATCTAGCCTGGACTGCGCTCGTCACCCCGAGATATAAGATGTTATATCTCTAAGCCCTGTAATTTCTCTGGAAGCACTGCCCTTCAAACCGGAACACAGTAGTGTAGTAGCGCCTTGCGATTTTTTTAGTAGCCCGCGCAGTTACCGTCCTAGTTGTTTTGCGGTAAAATAGCCTATGTAAGTAGGCACAACTACTACGAGGTACTACTCGATGCTTTGTACATTTTTGAGGGGAGTCATATCCCCTATGAACCCCTCGCCCCTTTGGACCGTTCCTGGATACACCTCCCTGAAAATAATACTAGCGGCGTACATAGTGGGTTATAATTTTAAAATAAAACATCAAATCGCTAAAAAAATAGAATTTAATTTCCCCTCAACCTCTAATCGACGAAATAAAGTACAATCACAACATTAAGTTTCAAGATTAAACAACTATAGAGTATATTTAACAACTAGATTTATTATATTTTATTATAATTATATTTAGGATAAATGGAACGTAACGTTTAAACCGACAAGGATTGTTGCTAATCAGAAGACGAGATACGAGTAGGTATCAGTTACTTAATCTGTAATAGCGTCGCGTAAACGCAAATGTTTTATGAAATGAAAACTTCTTTTGGCGCGCCTAGAGTGATTTTTCGTGGGGTGTGAATTGAATTCTAGCGTCACGCTCGGGTATGATAAGAAATCTCGGACCATGGCTACTGGCCATCTAGAAATGCGTCAGCCAATGGGAAATGCTGAAAGGGCGTGACCTGGGCAGCACGGCATGGTCATCTAGAAATGCGTGAGCCAATGGGAAATGGTGACGCATTTCTAGATGGCGATCCATGATGGCCAGGCCACGCCCTCCGTTTTCACACCCGCGTAGTTTCCGAAGTAAGCTATCAAATTCTGAGTTATAAGTTTTCACTTCTATCGGCAGTTCCTATGACTGCCAATTTTTATACTTTTTTGTTCAAGTTCTTGGCTAAATTTAGTCGCTACTGAATACAGCGAAGTGTACCTATTAGCATTCATTAAGCATGCTAGCTCAATTCAAAAGCGATGATTGCTTGCGTCTAACTTACTTCTGAATTCAGTCGACTAACCTTTCTTCTAAATTCAGTGACTAATTTTAGCCAAGTGTAGGTAATAAGGGTTTCAGTTATGGGACACCAGGTAAGAAACGAAGTACCTTAGGATAACATACACAATTTGCAAACAAAAATATTACTTAATTATTACTTTGAAATTTTGTGACCTATTTTATATATCATGCATTATGTGTGTTTGTAATTTACTCTATATGTTATATGTTTTGAACAAATAAATTATCTTTTTTTCTTAATTTTATTATTTATGGTACGATCATTTTTTTACGCTTCGCTTCCGTTATGCCCGCCATACACGCTACGGTCTGCCGGAGAGGTCTACCTGTGCAGATATGTCTGCGCAGGTAGACCGGAGTGTGTGTGGGAAGACTGCGCAGGCGGCGAAAATCAATTCTGTTCAGTTGAACTGCGCAGTCATACCTGCACAGGCAGACCGTAGCGTAGAGGGCATTATGTTTTTGTTGCGGTTTTAGTTTGTTTTTTCAGTTCTGTGGCGCAGCTAAATCCTATCTCCTTCAAGCCTGCCGTGACGAACTTCAATTCAAAATCCCGACTAAAAGTGAACAGTGGTAGGGTGAAAAATATTCTTTTAGGACCTCTCCTCATTCACAAAAAACAGCAAAATACACGTAAAATGTTTCTTAAAAAAATCGAACCGCTTTTTTGTAGAGGCACGGACATAACCATCGGGACACGAGATTTGTGTAAAATATAGGAGGACGAACAAGCGACCGACCACCTGTATTATTAACCATATGTTTGTATTTTAGGGTAGTCAAATATTACTATTAAGTACAGATTGTACGCAAATTGGCCTACGTAGGTAAAATCACCATGACAAAACAGCTATAGCATCACATTTGACAATAGTGAGGTTACAGATTCGAAATGCACCTCTGGAGTATTTTTCCAAAAGCAGATGTGCATATGAATTGTCATCACCACTGGCTTTAACGGCAATGGAAAAAAATCACGAGAAAACCGGCGTGTTCCAAGAAAGACATTTTTAGAGGAAGCAACTCAACTGCCAACTTACACTTGGCCAGAGCGATGGATTTATGGCATTGGAGAGAAGTGCCCAGGTTGTAACAGTTGCTTACGCTAGCATATAAGCTATGTACTGAACTAATATGCTCGTCGCAAATCAAATATAAAACAAAAACAAAGCAATAAAGTGTTTAGTAAATTTATTTGACAAAAAAAAAATACAAAACAAAACCTCCAGCAATGTTGCCCCAAAGTTAAATATTACAAAAAGTAAAGCATGCTTCAACAACTAATATAATCAACAGTGCTAATATTACTCCAAGGAAAAAAAACGAAAACAAGCACATACCATCGTAGTAAGTTTAGGACTGTACAATTTTAGAGTTAAACCTAGGTTACGAAATCTCAGTTATTTTGGCAATAATATACATTGGAGGACAAATTTCGACACAAAACGCAAAAGCAAAGCTTATAGTATGGAAACCAGACAGCTGATAATTTTACATGACGTACTAAGTTCAACACTTAAGGAGTAGGTAGTTAACTGCACAAATAAAAATTTAACTTTTTTCATGAAACCATTCTACAAATAACACAGAAACATCTCTTTACAATTTTAAGATCAGCTTGATCAGTTTGTTTCAAGAGCTGATATTCAATTGATATATCGATTTTGGAAGGTAGGTATTTAGTTCCATAGGTTTTCTATTTTTTATGTCCTAATGTAGTAATTGTACAATGTCAATAAGGTTGAAAATTTACCACATTGTCACTTTATTTCAAGTCATCGCGTAGAAAGATAAATCGTCAAACGAGGATATTCAACAGTTGGACATTCGTAATGGACGGTGAATTTAGTTCCTAGAGCAAGGGTTTTCCCCATTTTCTGAAAAACAGACAGTTCAGTTCTTGGATTTCGGTTTTTACTTTGTCCTTATTCTGCCATTGTCCGTTTCATGACAGCTTCGTAAATGGAAACTTGTAAACCGCAGTTTAAGAATATAGTATGTATACGTTGGTTCTTCACCACCAGAACAATGTTTACACAATATTAGTTGTAGATCAAAGAAACTTTCACTCAATTATTTAGCAAAAATACCAAATTTTCGGATTCAGATCAGCACACTTTCAATGGCCAAAAGTTTGAAAAATTACGTAAAATTAAGTTTAACTGCTTATGGTATTTTATAATTTGGAATATCGACAACCTTATCGACATTCATAATATAACTGAGATTTCTAAAACTACGCTTACTTTTAAAATTGTTTAATCGGCCCTTGGGATACGCATCGCAAAGAGACAGTTATTTTTATGCATCATTTTGTCACGTTCTTTCCAGTCGAATTAGAGTATTTTGCATCGTGTATCCCAAACAAACCATTGCTGTACATCTTCCAAATACTAAACAACCCAACAGTTCTTATACCTTGTGTCTCCTTCCATACCAACGTACGAGAAAGAGATAACAATATTAGCTGTCAAAAAAGACTATAATTGGAACATTGTTCACAGAACCGACTTAAGTCTACGAATGGGAATAAACAAAATAAAATGCTTACTTTTAAAATATTTTAAAATTATTATGCTGTCGATGAACAAAAAAAAATTTAGACAAAAAAATATGTATTTTACGTGTGTAAAATGAAGCTACTACTCGCCTAGCGTCCATACAATGTTTTGTTTTACAAAAATACGTAACAGATACAGAACGCCTACAGGCGTACAAAAAAATTGTGTACAAATCCGAAATTTGTGTGCAATATTCTGAACAAATTTTGCAATGGGATTGACCAGCCCTAAGACCGGCAAACAAAAAGGGTTTGGACTTGCTGTCTTTGTAATCTTAAGTGAAAATATAGAGAACAATATTAAAACCCAGACCAAGATTGATAGGCCATAGAATCCCTAGAACGCACGAAAAAAATCAACTGTTTACTACAAAAACCCCTCTAACCACGATTTATATATCTCAATCCAATTGGTTACTTGGTTATGAGGACGCAGCCGTTTTTTCAGTCAGGCGTTGTTCTACACAATTATGTAGATCCGATTTTTACTATTGATCAATTAATGTTTCTTTTTTCTAAAACAATATTGACGCTAAACGAGTAGTACATAAGTAATGCTAAGTAATCGTTTTACACCCTGCACAAAATACATCTTTTAAACGCTAAGAGACCAATGCTTACGACCTTAGCGATCGCGATATCTAAATAGAATATTAATATTTAAAATATATCTTAAATATGTCTATATATTACTTTTCAAGTCTTAAATTATATATCCTAATACTGAAAAAGTAACTTTGACAGCTATTTAAAAAATAATCTTTACACCAACATTCGGATATGTTTATAATTAATTCCATTAAATCTACGAAAAATTTACAGATCTCGGAGTTCAGGCGTTACAAAATATAACAACTACTTAAAATAAAAAAATTAGTTATATTTTTTTATTTCATGTTGGCACAAACATATCCGTGAAAGAGGGAGAACGGAAACCCAAAGAGAGAAATTTAAACAATAAAATTCTTAACTCTAATCAAATCCGTCTGAAAAAAATTCTACCCACAGACCTTAGAGAATAGACAACGCTAGTTGTTCTATAAACTGTTACACCCCAAAAACTCAACATTCGGTGTGTTAGGATAAGTGTTTCAGATTAGTATTACTGAGGATAGAGTTGCCTTGACGATATATTTCGTCTCGTCCGCATTCTTGTGCCTGTATTAGAAATACAATGAGGTCATCAATCGACACGAGGTCGAAACCCTGAGAAGGGTATTCATCACTCACCCTCAATGCCTGGGGTACGGAGGTATCAAGTCAGATTTATACTCTACCACTTCGCTTGGGACTGTAGTATCAAAATACTGGGAAAAGAGACATGATATAGGCCATTGATACAAAAAAGAATTGACAAGACTAAAGAACACACTTAACGTCTCAAAAATAGTATCTGGGACTATTTCCTTGTGATACGAGGCTTTTACAGAAGGTGAACGAGCGAATTATATAGAGAGGCTCAACATTGTATTAAAACCAATTTACTTGCAACACATACATGTGCCGCCATTTTGTAGAATATTTCACTACAAAATGGCGGCACGTTTGTAAGCGTTGAAGTTACGGTGATCAGTTGAAGTTCACATCCACCCATTTCAGTACCTACAGATAACAATTAAATATCTTTGTAAAATGATTTGCGTTGTCCATTTCTATTTCGTTACAAGTCTGCGGTTCCTTTGGGATTCCGTTCTAGCAAGCACCTTAACAATTACAATAGTAAAATATAACTTTAGTGTGTTCGTACCTACACTAGTATACTAAAAATATAGCTTCTTTCGTTACATACGTTTATTAATGGAAGAATGCATTAAGAGAATTCGCATTGAGAAAACGAGGAATCAAGTTGTGATATCGAAGAGTATGACGTATCGGAGAAAAGAGAAAAAAGATATATGTATCTACTCTTGTCTTATGACAAGACAGCAAAATTGCGATGTATAATATATTATATGTCGTTGAAATAGTGTTGAAAATCCTTTCTCATCTCCGAAGCGCCACTACGTATATCTTAGGTTAATAAGATGTTAATTACATACTAATTTTAGACTAGAGAACAACTAAACATTCATAAAGACATTCGTTAAGTTTTTTTTTTATAAATATATATAGCTCACTCTCGAAGAATATGTGCTGCGTTAACATCGATCAAGTGAATAGTCAAGTGACTGGAGTAAATATGGTCAAGTCACAAAAAAAGTTGTATTTTATATTTTTTTATGGAAAAATAAAATACTATTTTACAAGTATTCAGTCAAAAATCGAAGCTACATAACCAAAATAAAAATGAAAGTTATAATTTAAGAAATATTTTTTTATTGTTGATATTTACAACAATAAATCGTTCTCAAAATGTCTACTATCTCACTTGACCGACGTAAACACACCAAAAAGCGCCGACCCGTGGCTAAGAACAAAAAACCATGGAGCGAACATTCGTCCGAACATTCTATAACAAAAATCGAACCTCATCGCTAATCGGTTAAAAGCGTGCGTCATTAGTTTATAATTAGTATATCTAGAGAAATACGATAATAAACGCTTTAAAGCAACGATGTAATTTTTTTTAAAGGCGCTTACCCAAAATAAACCGATTCACTCTATACTGTAGACTTATACGACACCCAAATTGTATTTTTTTTTTTTTTATAGCATAGAGTGACGAGACGAGCAGGGGGTCTACCGCCTAACGAAAAACGCTTTGATGCTATGACGCTTTGGCATTGCCGTCTCTTTCATTTAAATCAAGAAGAAAAGAGACAGCAATGTCAAAGCATCAAAGCGTCAAAGCGTTTTTCGTTAGGCGGTAGAAGCGCAGGTCATGTGCCTGATGGTAAGCAACATGCCTGCCACATAACAGCACAGTAACACGCAGCTATTGGAACATGATAGTCCAAATCATTACTGCACTGCGCTCGTCACCCAGAGATCTAAGATATTATGTCTCTAAGCCCTGTAATTTCTCTGGAATCATTGTATCTCAAATACGAACTTAAAAGAGGAAGACCCCATTCGAGCAACATATTCCATTTCAACTAAAACAAATGAACGATATTCTGATCAAGTGCTCGAAATTGTCAACAATGTATTGAAAATATCAGCTAACTTGACACATGTTACTAAGAGCAACGTTATTGTAACATCATTTATTTTAGTTAATATTTATTGTAAAACTAGCGGCCCATTCCGGCTGCGCTCGGATATTGTCATTTAAAGACTATAAATCGAAATAAAAACTATCCTATCTCTCAAGTTGGACCAGACTGCTCACGGTGTGCCAATTTTATTTACAATCGGCTAAGTAGTTTAGGAATCCATCGCGGACAAACATCGTGACAGGAGATTTATATATATTAAGATATTGTGATGTTGGTATATTGGCGATAAGGATGTGAGTTGTGATGAATCCGTTTTGAAAAAAAAACAGCACAATTAAAAAATAAAACAACGTCCTGAATGTATGTACATAAATATATAGTTGGTAAATAATATGAACAGATCTAACAGATGCCTACCGGTCTATGTGTGCTACATTTCGGTGAGTGTGCTCAGGAAATGTTCAACGTAATCAATCATACCGCCTCGATTCCGATTCTCGAAAATCTAAGATTAGAATAAAAAGTCACTCCCACAAACGTACAGATAACTTTTGCACAATACGTTTTTTTTACTTATTTATTTTTCGTATTTGTGGCTTAGAACAAACAAGCTGATGTAGTAATATAACCTCTAGCTTCATAAAATCAGGGTATTTTCAAACGAGTTAATTGAATAGGTAAAGGCAAATAAATGCTATACCTTAGAACACAAATAACAGCCGTACTCCAGTTAAAGGTAAACGCTTCACTTGTAAAATATAATAATTTGTAAACAGTACCCACCTAGACTAAAGTAAACTAACCCATAGTAGTGATATTCTATACATCTGGAGTTCGAGTATAGTAAATCAAAATGTATAGTGTTTCATTAAGACATTCATAACTATAAACTAAAACGCACATTGTTGTGTAACCCATTAATTTGTTTTTGTGTTGAAAAGCATAATTTTTTTGTTGAATTTCGCTTTTTTAACAACTTTTGACAAACAATCTGAAATGAAACCAAAACGAACGTAATTAACAAAATATTTGAAACAACTATTATATTTATTATCAAAAAGTTGTTCATAAAATTACGAGTATTCCATACAATTCGGAAAGTTCACACTTTTATACGTATGTAGTTTTGATTGCTAAATCAACACAAAACAAACGAACGAGCTTATGTAAAAGGGCCGGCGCAAAGGAAAACCTACCTTAAAGCTATAAAAACAAGTGTCGGAATGCGACAGGCGACCCGTCAGACCGCGTGCAACCAAGCATCTCTTATGCGTGTTTAGACAAAATTAATATTCGTTTCAGTATCGTGGTTTATGCATCGGTCGCTTTGGCTGCCTCGAATCAATGTACCTGAAATAGAAAAACAAAACATACAATTATTATTCGTAGTGGTAGCACTCTTTGCAGAGCCTGTCTGGGCAAGTACCACACCTTTGCCAGTTAATCTACCGCCAAAGAGTAATTTGCAAACATTACTGTGTTCCGGTTGAAGGGCTTCCAGTGAAACTACAGGGCATAGAGATAAAACCTCTCATATCTCTGGGTTAAGAACGCAGTGCAGTGATGGGCAATGATTTGAACTCTTCGTGTTCCAATAGCTGCGTGTCACTGTGCTGTTATGTGGCAGGCATATATGCTTATCATCAGGCACATGCCCTGCTCGTCTCGCCACTCTTAAAAAAAACATTTCTTCCATTCTTTCATTTCCGAGCGTGACGCTGAGCTTCATTCACAGCCCATGAAAAATCTGTGTGATGAGTCAAAAAAGTTTTCACTTCAAAAACTGAAAAACTAGGGTGCCGCTAGTAGCAGGGCAGGGCCCAAGCTACCGTTGATTAGGGCCGCAAAGTGAGAAATTTCCTGATGAAACGTGTTGTGTTGAGGACCACCTTCGCCATTGTTATTATTTGGAGTCTATACTGTCCCAATCAAAGAGTTTACATATACTATGTATAGTGTTAGAACAAACGCTTTATACCGAAAGCACGGGCGACACGACACGACTTTTGTCGCGGCACATCACTATGTCGCCATAGCTAACATACACCTCATCTGCTTACGATTGGCACAAAGGAACCGTGCGAAAAAAACCTGGATATACTTATTCTTTCTCTAAGGTCCCAATGCTGGACAAATGCCTCCCTACCCTGCATCCATGTGCTTCTATATTGTGTTAATGTATCCCAGTCTCTTAAATAGCTATCAAGTTCATCCTGCCAGCCTTTTTTTTTATTTTTAACCCCCAACCAAAATAAGGGTGAAGTTCGCTGTCTGTCTGTGGCACCATATAACTCAAATGGATCGACCAATTTCAATTCAGTTTTGTTTGTAATGTAGTTTCCGTGCGGTAGTTCTTAGCTGTTTGGCTAATTGATTCAAGATGGCGGCCTCTACAAAATTACGGATAAAATATTTCTTTACAACCCTCCTCAATAATATGGGTGGGTATCAAATGAAAGGGTGGACTAGTAGAATACTGTACAAATTTCAAATCCAAGGTGGTAAATCTAAATTTGTAGCTTTGTTATTCCCGGCTCGACGCACAGTACGCACGCGGCTTCTCCTCCGCCTCGTCGGTGGCGCCCTCGCTGCGGCCCGGCGACACCCAGGTACTAACACCCGAGTGTGACAGTGTACGTACCTCAGTCAGCTCGGTCTGCGCCTGCGGCTGCGGCTTCTGCTGCTCGACGCACAACAACCGCGGATTCTTCGCTCGTCGGTGGCGCACTCGCTGCGGCCCGCCGACGCCCAGGTACTAATATTGTGATACTGAGTGTGACAGTGTACGTACCTCAGTCAGCTCGGTCTGCGTCTGCGGCTGCGGCTGCGGCTGCGGCACGGCGCGCGGCGGCGCCGGCTCGACGCACAGTAAGCGCGGCTTCTCCTCCGCCTCCTCGGCTCCGCCCCCGCTGCCGCCCAGAGACATCTGCGCCAGCGCAGATAGAACACCGTCCATGTTGATGGCGGCCGCCGTGTCACCCTCGCCCTGACGTCACAATAGTACATTTTAGTATATGATGTCGGGAAGTAGTTTTAGGTAAGGTCCAGATACGGCGGATTTTTTTTAACGAGGTAAAAGTGTAAAATAACTTTTTTTTTATAGTATAAAATGACGAGAGGAGCAGAACATGCGCCTGCCTGTTGCTGACCGCTGGTATAGAGCTATAGAGTATAGATAATACATTCTAAAAATGAACGCCCCTCCACCAAACTAGATAATTTCAACATGTGAGATACTTATAGCGTCGCTATACTTGTGTGCGTGCTGCAACTTTACCGGAAAATGGACATTTAGTACAAAAAAACTTAAACTTAAATTCTGAATGAAATGACATAATTATTCTGCGTATTTATGCGTTCATCCGGCGATCATCAATTTATTAGACGTTATCGCGTCAAAAAGTACAAAATAAAAAAAAGTGGCAGTTATATAACTGCCGATAGAAGTGAAATTTATAACTCAGAACTTGATAGTTCACTTTGGAAACTACGCGGTGGAAACCGGAGGGCGCGGCCATCACCATGGCCATGGTCGCTAGTTCATCCGAATTGTCTGTGGTATGCCAAAAGAAATTTTCACTTCAAAAATAGTTTTTTACTGTTATTGGTTTACATTTCACCGCTATCTCGCTTGATAGTATAGAGCGACGATAGGGTCTACGATAGAACGTGCTCATCTAGAAGAAATCGATTCACTCTCGATTTGACATCAATATTGTAACCATCAGTACTCAGTCATCGCATTCCACAGGCTAAACGTTATTTCCATAAAATCAAACTTTTTCGTTCGAGTCTTTGGTTTGTCAACCATGAAACGATGTGGATGTAGTTTTATTCTAGTTAATTTTCCGTCTTACCTTCTGAGGGCTGGGCTTGAAGAAATGTAGGTAGCAGAATCCGCGGAATCCCTACAAAAGAAATAACAACAAATTAGAAATAATACAATAAAACAAAATAGTGTGGTTGTGTGTATTCATGCACACATGAAGGTATTTCATTCCTTGTGCTAAAAAAACCACAGAAAAGATAACATAATCAACACAAGAAGTATTAACCTGAAGTTAGCTACAATGTTTACTAAAATGTTGTCTGGCTAACTTTCCGAGTTCTTCATGACGGTGTGAACGCTGCAATGTAAAAAAATATTCTCATCAGCTTTCTCCCTTATGTACCAAAATAAGAATAACTTTTAAATTTCATGGCGCCTGTACCTTTAGTGAGAGTTTTGATACTTAACATTTGAAATTTCGTCACGTTATGTAATAATGCTCAAAACAGTTAATCATCATGATCATCCACAGCCTTTCTTATTCCACTGCTGAGTATATGCCTCTCTTTTTTCATGCCATCTTCCTCGTTCCTGTGCCAATCTAGTCCAGGTTGGACCCACGATAAAGATGATAATATCGTTGACCCATCTTGACCAAAACAGTTGATATTTTTTAATTTTGTTTTAATGTTTTGTGTTAGTGTGAATTTGTTTTATGGGATATTGATGTCAATCATCTAGCATAATGAGAGAATGTGTCATATTTCATGCCAAACTGATAAGTCTCATACCTTCCACACCATCACTTGTGGCTTGACGCCGCGCTCGGTCAGAGCTTGCTTCAAATCGCGCACCCGTGTGTTGGGACTGATGTTCGATATCTGAAACGAATACAATTAAATTATGTACATTTCAAAATAAATTCGTTGTTGTTTTTTAAATAAATAAATAAGTAAATTTTGTTGGAAACTCCTCACATAGGAGCTAAATAGTAGGTAATACTTATACAATCTGAAATTTATTCTAAGATACATTGAAACGCACACGACACAGAACAAATATTTGTATTCATCACAGAAATATTTGGCCTGTGTGAGAATCAAACCCGACCTCCGTCTCAGCAGTATTTACTACAAACTAAGTCACGGTTTAAACAAACTAATCAATAACAACCACTGAATTTTCTACAAATTAAAATTGATCAAAAAATTATTATTTACCATAACAAAATAGGAGCAATCACAAATATTAACGATAAATGTCTCTCTCTAGCACATCCAACAGAACCCTGCACCCCTTTCAAGAATGAGACGAAGCCTCCAGACATCATCAAACTGCCCGCTACCCTCACCAAACCACTCTTGTTGCATAACGCCATACTTGGCCCAGCCCCTTCCCTTGGTGATATTCTAGAATAGTATAGTTATCTACTACTAAATTTCATTTGATACCAATATTAAGCTTTAATACCAAAACAGACTATAGTTTGACAAATTTAGATTGGTATTTCACAAACCTTTAGCACTGATTATCTGAAAAAAACCAGGATGATCTAAACTTCACAATGGGGTACCATTCTTATCTGTCGGGAGCATGCGCTGACAAACTGTCAACTTTGTTAAAATAGCAAAGGTCTGGGGTACACTAGCTCTTAATTTACAATTACATATGTATAATATCGGCTATCTGGATCCTATAGCAAATAGCATAGGCTTTGCAAAGTTTGGCGCAAGTTGGTGTTGCATAAGCAATATCCACTATGTGTAAAAACAATCTTTAACAACAACCTTAACAGAGAACTCGATCCGAGGCTTGGGACGCTTGTTCCGTTTCGGTTTGACGTCGCCCTCCTAGCCTTCCTTTTGATCGTCTTCGGGTTGTTACGGCTGCCAGCGAGGCTTGCCAGTCTTGCCCTTCTCGCCTTAATTAGTATCTTTTTGTGATTTTAGCAGTCACCATTTTATAGAATCATGTGCAATTGGCTATCTAAATTTGCCAAAATAGCCGATTAGTTGATAGTAAATCTTTGCGAAGCCATAGGTCGTGGGTTCGATTAAGGCCAATTGTCCACGTAGCTGCACGACATCCGCACGATTTCGACAATTGTCGGATGCAAGACGAATGCTTGCATCTTGCGTACAAATAATGAAGTCTGTGTCCACGAAGCGACAACGACACGACAGCCGCACGTCTTGCGTTTGTTTGTAGGATGCATGCATTCGACAAAAGACGCGTGCGTGGACAGTAGGCCTTAGTGGTATATCAGCGATCTGGCATATACATATAGTAGAAGTTTCATATATTTTACGCTAAATGGCGTAGGTTGTACAAGAAATGTCCACCACATATTCAGACAATGTTTAACCTCGAATTAGCTATAAATTCTCACCTTAACAGAGAACTCGATCTCAGGCTTGGGACGCTTGTTCCGTTTCGGTTTGACGTCGCCCTCCTTGCCTTCCTTTCCTTCCTTGCCTTCCTTGCCCTCCTTGCTGATCGACTTCTGGCTGTTACGGCGGCGCGGCTGCCGACGAGACTTGCCCGATTTACCCTCTTCACCCTCGGTTGTGTTACCACCCTGATACAGAGTGAAATGAAATTATGTTTATTTGCGTAGACATGTCATACCTTTGGTGAGACGAGGGCATTGCCAAAAGTTCAGTATACCTTAAAGCCATAATCTGTCAACTGATATAGGTCCACTGTTATATATAAAAAAAATTGGCAGTCACAGGGACTACCGCTAGAAGTAAAAACTTATAACATTAAATTTTCGTATTAAACAGCACGTAGCAATGCAATGTAGCACAATACGTTACGTGTACAGATACAACGATATAACGCCGGTGACGCGAACTATGTATATTATACTAAATTATAAAAAAAAATACTAATAAAAATTGGCACTCATAGGAACTGACGATAGAAGTGAAAACTTATACCTCAGAATTTGATACCTTACTTTGGCGGGCTGTGGGATTTTACCCGAAGATTTCTTTCATCCCCGAGCGTGATGGTTGAGTTCAATTCACAGCCCACGTGAAGCGCCAAAAGAAGTTTTCACTCCAAAAAATGTCAAAAGGTTAATACTACATTAATACCATGGACGTATAAAAATAGTCGGACGTAGACGGCCACATTTGCACGTGTGCGTTGTCATGTTGTCACTGATAGGCTGACACGCACACATATTATACAAGTTTGCGCGTGTAATAACCCACTGAATGAAGTGTGTATTTGTGCGTGTTTTAGCGAGACTACGTCCGACTTTTTGATACGTCCATTATTGATACATATCGAAATTTATAAGTAGGTACCTCTCCCTCGCTCTGGCTCTTGTGGCTGCGCGTGCGCCGCCGCAGCCGACGCGGGCGCGCCGTGCTGCGCTCCTCAACATCCGTGTCCACCTCCTTCAGTACGCACGCGCGACCGGCGCTACACAAACATATCACTATTAAACTACTACATTTTTACACAATTTAACTCTTGCACTGGCAAACAACGACAGGGCCCGAAATCCGAAGTTCATCGTAACACCACAGAATAAATATTAGTACAGAAGCCTCACTTACCAAAAACAATTATATAAATAGCGACTCTTGCTGGGACACAACAAATTCAATTCAGTTCGCAATACATACCTGTCGCGATTTTCAAATAAACATTTGCGCTCTTTCTAACGCGTAACTCTGTCCCTGTCTAGCGCGGAGGGTTTACGATACATCAAATAACAATATGCGCGGGAAACGTTTTGCGCGAGCGCTCAGCCGTGCGTCCGACAACCGACTTTCACTTGTTCCCTGGAAGGAACGGTCTAGCGGTAGGCTAAAACCGCGCGACCTTGAGCGAGTGAGGATGCACTGGTAACACGATCGGGACGAACCACGACAACAAGAATAACGAAGACAGAAGACAACATGAGAGTCACTTTATCTGTCGATCAATTCAAGCAGTTGCTGGCTGCAATGGGAAATTCGAAGAGAGGATCATTCGCGCAATGCTCCCATTTCTACGAAGGACAGAGGGACCCGGAGATACTAGAAGCCTTCTTATCGGCCATAAAATACTACAAAAACATCGAGCGGATAACAAACAGACGACAAACATTTTATTTTGAGTTTATGTATTAAGTTTTAACTAAAGTTGTCGAATAAAAGTTGTTTGTTTAAATATAGGTACTGAACATGCACTTAAACGAACGCAGGGTGATTACCAGTAACCCTGTATAATAATTTATTTTTTTCCGAAAAGCAAATACCTACCTACTTCAATTTAAAATTAAATTCAAATCATTAACATCAATCATCAACAGCTCACTAAATGTTCCCACTGCTGGGACTCGGGCCTTCTCTTGCAAGGAGAGAGTTAGGCCATAATCCACCACGCTGGCCCAGGGCGGGTTGGTGGATGACACATGACTTCGAACGATTCTAGGTACATGTCGGTTTCCTCACCATGTTTTCCTTCACCGTTTTAAGTTAGTGGCATTACGCACATAACTTCGAAAACAGTGGTGCCTGTGGGGTTTGAACCTGAGGTCTCCGGATGGGCCAGACGCCGTTCTTCCGACTAGATCAGCCGACAACGAAAACTAAATTCAAATATACAACCAAATTTCATAAAAACCTATTACTAATATACTCTTCTTCTCCTAATCCAAGAACTATGTAAATAAAAAAAGATTATTGTAATGACAAAGGTCACGGACCCCGGAGTCTGTGGAGTGGTTAAATTCAATAAAATAAAAAATATGAAATATAAATGAAAGTAAATTTTAGGTTTATGTTCATATTTAAAAAACCGTCACACCGATTTCGAATCAAATTTATACAGGACCACCTCTGAACTAATCTACCAAACAAATAAAGAACCATCAAAATCGATTAACATTTAGCGTAACATACAAATGAATTGAGCTTATTAAATATGATCTCCCTTTTTAAAAAAAAAAACTAAAAAATTACTGGCGGTTTTCACAAAAATGTATATACCCCTTTTCACTTCACTAAATATGTATTGATAATTCCGGAATATTTGGTGAAGTTAGTAGAGAGGTATACATTTTACGCCCTACTACATGATTCACAATACTCACAGCATCTCAATCTCCCTGAGTTGTCCGAGGATGGGCATCAGCTGAATGCGACGGTTGGACAACAAATGCCAGAGGATGCCAACTGGACGCTGGCACATGCGCTGTGTCTCAATTATCTGTAGAAAAAAAAATTGTTTATTCATGACATTTCAACCAAAACCAAACATTATTGTGATCGACTTTTCTTGATCTGTAATATTTTTTACTATTTCACTAATGGCCAGTTGTACGTTGAAACTTCGTCCTGGCCAAATATCGTCACAACTTGTATTTATACTATTAATAAAATAGCTGTAACCATCTTGAGTGTGTTGGTGTCCACATAGAAGTACATATAATAGGTGACAAAATTACTTTATAAATAATCTCTGAGTGTTCTTTCATTATATTTTGAGTAAATATATGAGAAAACTGAATATTTTATACAAAAACGAATAAGTATAAATGCTTTAACTAAAATCAATTCAAAACATTGGACAAGATAATTAAGATAATTTATTGAACATCGTAATATACAGTCTAGTATAGAGTTCTGCTTTAACCTAACAATACAGAAATGCATTTTTCATTTTTAGTTTTAACTTCTTTTGAGATGTAAACACTCTTGTCATTCATGTTGTGTATTATATATAGTTAAGAATATAGTTTGGGTCGAAATTGTACCATGTTACAGTCCGCGAGGTATAAGCTGAGCTTTGCATTAGTGTGAGTGATCACATGCATACGCATCTATTACCAAAAGTACAGTCAGACAACAAACTCTTAAACAACAAGCTGACATTAACTATCCAGGATCAATATGGTCATTGCGAAAAGAAGTATCTCTTTTAGGATTCAAATGGTCAAGGACAGAGAATAACAGAAAAATTTTAATGGAAAAGCATGAGATCCGTCACCTACGTATAACTTATTTACTTAAAATTTCCGAATACCGTATTCAGGGCAGGCCTATCGTTTATACCAATATACAATTGATACTGCATAATAAACAACGATTTATTGAATATAAAATTGACACCTTATTAAGAGAACATGGTCACAGCGTCCTGCGTCTGACTGTACTTTTGGTGATCACTCACACTAATGCAAAGCTCAGCTTATACCTCGCGGACTGTACTTATTTATGTTTACTATGGTATACCTGATTTATACCTAAATAAATAAATAAATACAACAGACACCTATACTCATTGCATGAACTACAAATGGAGTGTTGGAAGGAAGCTCCTTAATTAGTGATCCTATCTATAAGAACTACAAGCAGCGCCCCGGGGTGTTACCCGCGTAGTTCCCGTTCCCGCTGTTCCCGTTGTTGTTCCGGGATAAAAAGTAGCCTATGTGTTCTTCCAGACTATAATCTATCTGTGTTTCAAATTTCAGCCCAATCCGTTCATACATTAGGACGTGATTGAGCAACAAACATCCAAACATCCATACATTGACATTTATAATATTAGTAGGATTAGTAGGATAGTGAGTTATTAATTTATTATCGTATCTATTCCATGGCCTTCATATAATTAGGTTTATTATGCACATAAATACACATCTTACCTGAGTAGGTGTGACAATTATGTCTATGGGGACATCGTGAGGACCGAACAGTTCTGCTGGTAGGGTGTCGAATACCTGTAAAAGTGTACATTGAAATTAAATATCGCAACGAGCAGGCAAAGGAAAACGTCTAGGCTGTGAAATACTGTTGCCTGAATGGGCTTTTCCTCCCAAATGATGAGAAGCAAATTACTACAATTTTGATGTCTTCAAATCGAGAAGGGAAGTTAATTGTAGAGGTAGGACTCTTTGCAAGTCTTTAACACGGGACATCCTAGTGAAGACTGTTACGTATAGGTGCCAGCAAACAAGTTGACCCAATGAAGTTAGCTGCGCATGGCTCCGCAGAAATGTTTTTAAGGTATTTACCCTTCCACGTTAATTTTGGGTCAACTTGTTTGCCGGCCCCTATACCCGAGAGCTTACCTCTCTCTTCTTGTTTTAAAAATATTGTATTTATTGTTACAACTATTGACCATTGAAACATTTGCACGCTTAGAATTAGTTATTATGTAACTATTAATTAAGGAGTGTAACAATGAATATAAATAAATGAATGAATTGTCATCTGGGGAAATACCACACACTTTTGCCAGTTATCCCACTGCAATGCAGGAATGTGCAAATATTACTGTGTTCCGGTTTGAAGGGCAATGTTTCCAGTGAAATTACAGGACATAGAGATAAAAGATCTCGTATTTCTGGGTGACGAACGCAGTGCAGTGCTAGGTAATTATCTGGAGTCTTCATGTTCCATTAGCTGCGTGTCACTGTGGCAGACATGTTGCTTACCATCAGGCACATGTAAAGCTTGTCTCACTCAAAACTATGTAAAAAAAGTTAGCTCACTCCATAGCATCATCGTTTAACATCCAAGATGTCATTCAAGGGTAATCCTATTACTGATAAAAATATAATTCCGACACCATAAAATGGATATTTACTTGACAATCATGTACGGTGGTGATGACCACAGTGTTGGGTTTGATCGCCTTTATGTGCATCATCAGACCAAACTCCAAATCGCCATAACCTGTAATAGATACAAATATCAAAATAGTACAGTTTTTTATTAACCAGAACATAATTTAGTACTGGTGGGACTCTATGCAGTCTGCCTGGCGAAGTAACACACCTTTGCCAGTTATTCTACCGCCAAACAGTAATGGACAAACATCAATGAGTTCCGGTTTAAAGGGATTCATACCTCATTATTGTTATGGGCAGACATGTTGCTCGTCTCATCACTCTATACTTCCTATTTTAAAAGAAAAGATTAAGGGTTAGGCTTATTCAAGGGTAAGGCAAACTTGTCCATTCATTTATGTCTTGTAAACTTCTTCTATATTTATAAAAATGGATCGAAATGACTGCACCAAATTGGATGATTCTCTGTTTTATGTCTTCGTTATTGTCGCGACAAGATTTATGGCAGAAAATTTAGAAAAATGTTGATGAAAATAAGGTATGGTGGTACGAAGTTAGCCGAGTCAGCTAGTTTAGTACAAAAAAAAAACCTTAAAAATTGTATGAATATGTGAGTAATAATAATAGATTGACGATTAAACAACGACCATGCCAAACAACAACATAAGGTATAGGACATTTTATTAGACTGGAGTAAAAGACACTACACCCGGCCCATACGCTAAAATAATCCCAATCTAGGGAGCTGGACAGTGTAGTAATCTCAATTTTACATGCCTTGAAGATGTGGGTCATTTGTTCGGGACCTACGATTTAAGGTCAAATAGTTTCTCAGTTCACTTACAATGACGTCATGCACTAATCTAACACGCTCTTCAAATTCTTTAGCCTTTATGTACAGTGGTTTAGGTTGAGTGTTGTTTGACATCAAATGAGCGTCTGAGGACAAACGCTTTACACAGGTATGGCACAGACAATTTGATAACGCAAGACACGAAACAAAATGTAAGACACAACAAACTAAGAACGTATGAGGTGGTTAAGTAAGACTCGAGCTCGACTGCAAAGCCTTAAACATTGCCGAAAAATTGCTAGCTTATCGGATTTTTATCGATACACTTCGGCAACTGTGTGTGTGTGAAAGTGTGCAACTGATTTGCATGATCTAATATTTTACTACTTTTTACTGTCTATTTTTCTATCGGAATGCTCGCATCTCGCTCGCAAAGCGATATCGTTTCATGATTGATGTTTCAAAGACACGAACGAAGATATTTGACTCTACTTTTGTGATAAGAACGTCTAGACTGTGGAATACGTTGCCTGAGTGGGTTTTGCCCGATAGTTACAATTTGTGTGTCTTCAAATCGAGAGTGAATGGGTTTCTTCTATGTAATCACGCTCCATCGTAGATCGCATAGTCGCTTAACATCAGGCGAGGTGGCGGTCAAGTGAAAAAAAATATTGCCCTGTTTTCTATTAGACATAATAATATATTATCAAAAAACTATACTAACCTCGCCCTTTGCCAATGCGATAACCCTCTTTGGAGACTGCCACTGATCCCATCACCACCATATCCAAAGAAACAGTATCTTCAATGCCTGTAAAAATAAAAAAACAAATAATTAACATTTATAGTTTTACCTTCATTGTACTAATAATACTAATACTAAACTAATAGTACTAATAAAACAATCGCCTTGTGGCTTAGTTGGTAGTAAGTCTGCCTGTTAATCCGAGGGTTGTACTGTGTATGTTCTATGCAGGGATGTTACGGAGCTTCGACTCCGACTCCGTTAAGTCAGAAGTTCCGGCTATTATTACACCTCCGGTTCCGACTTCGGTTCCGAAACTTTTGAATCGGAGGTTTTAATCGGATGTCGAAGCATAACTTAGCGGCGGCGCCCTGCACCGACAGTAAAAAACAGTTTCATACATGTCGCGTAGGGAATCTCCTGCGCACGAGTGGAATGAAAAGTATACTAGGTACTTAAATGAGTACAACATTGAAAAACGCATAATTCCAGCACCTTATATAATGTCCGCCAATATTATCGTGTCCACCAGGCTCGGTAGCGAGCGAACACCTTTTTGGTGGCGTCGACTCGTTAAGAAATATCTTGGACTGAGACAGCTTCAAAGCCTATGTTCATGAAGTACATTTACACACTTTTGGTGTCAATTTATTTACAGTAGAACTCCAATTATCCGAACTCCGACTATCCGGATCGCCGATTATCCGAATCACAAAAAAAGTCTAAGTGCGCTATTATTCTTCCCCCCGCGAAGCCAGTGTTTGCGCGTCAAGTCTTGACTTGACTTGTCTTAACTTGCCGTTGTGCCTACACTGACTTCCCCCCGGCGCATTGCAGTCACGGCGCACCTTCCAAAACGCACAAAATCCGATTATCCGAATATTTGATTATCCGAATGGGTCCCGGTCCCCATTAATTCGGATAATTGGAGTTCTACTGTAATTTAATTTGTTTAAAACCTTTTGTTCATTTAACATAGGTACTTAATATGCCACTTTGGGATTCAATTAATTTAATTTTTTGTTTATTTTTGCACATTTCATTTTTATTTTTTTGTGATATTTTATCAAACACAAACAATGAGAAGTTTTAATGAATGTTTTATTTGTCAAAAAATCTAAAATAAAAAATCTCTCTCCTACCACTACTTCTGACCCTACCTCCGCCTCCGACTCCGGTTCCGACTCCGACAAATCAAATTTAAAAACTCCGACTCCTACTTCGGTTCCGATAAGATCACCGTTACATCCCTGGTTCTATGTGCTTATAATAAGTTTTGTGAGTTGTACAAACTGTGAGATTATAATCTAGCGACCTCAGATTACAAACAGAATTCGTTGTGAGGAGATCAATTAGGAGACAGACGTAAAAAATACAATATAATAATTTAAAAAACTAATCTCCGAATAATCCACCCCTAATTGCTCCCGGCGCAAAAGTGCCCATGATGCTCCCCGCGTTCCCACGCTGAATGGCAAGGTATAATAAGTATCTATTTACAACTATTTATGCTTTCGTATATATCAGCTTTCTGGCTTCCATAGTACAAGCTATGCTTAGTTTGGGGTCAGATGATTTGTCCACCAATGTTTTACAAACACAACCACTTCTTCACATTCATTCTACGATGAAATCTAAAATAGTCTAGAAAACCACTATCAAGCATTAACATGCCAAAATCAGTCCAGTATGAAGGGTAATGTTTTCAGATAAATAACAATGGGTGAGATAAGAGCAATTTAGACTCTTCACATTCAAATAACGTGGCGTGGGATTGTGCAGTCCGTATTGCTTCCCATCAAGCACATGCCTTGCATGTCCCGTTACAGTAAATTATTTAAAAAAAAATTGGCAGACTTGGTTAGTATCAGTTAAAGCAACTCAAGAGTGTTAATACGAGGGTCAAACTGAAAGTACTTAGAAAATCAAAAACTGATTACATTAGCCAGTTATTAGTTTTATTATATCTTTTCAAAATATTGTCCATTCACGTCAATACACCGCTGCATGCGATGGAACCACTGGGAAAAGCACTTTGCCCACTCGTCCTTAGGGGTCTCTTCAATGGCATCGCGATACGCAGCCACCGCTTCTTCAGCATTCATAAACCGCTTTCCTTTAAGTTTTTCTTTAATTTTTGAAAATAAATAAAAATCACAAGGCGCGAGGTCGGGGCTATACGGCGAGTGACCCAGTAATTCAACGTTTGATGTCGCCAAATAGTCGATCGTTCGCTTGGCGGTGTGCGATGAGGCGTTGTCGTGGTGAAGGAGGATCCTACTGCGAGGTCGTTTCTCTCGAACTTTTTCCAAGACAAGTGGCAAACAATTGGTAGTGTACCATTCTGCAGAAACTGTTTTTTGATCCTCTAACACAATTGTTGCGAAATGACCTATCCTTCCAAAGAACGAGGCCACCATTTTTTTCCCCGCACTTCGATCTCTCTTCACTTTAGTTGGCAAATCCTCGAAAGGAAACACCCACTGAGCAGATTGTCTTTTGGTTTCAGGATCATAACAGTAAATCCAGCTTTCGTCACCTGTTAGTATGTCGAACACAGCATTTGAGTCACCTCCGTTAAATCTTTCAATCATTTTACGGCACCAATCCACACGATGGAGTTTTTGAGCCTCAGTCAAATTATGAGGTATCCACCGGGCGCAAAGCTTCCTGACCGCTAAATGTTCGTGTAGGATTTTGTGCACTTGACTCATACCGATGCCTAAGCTTGTCCGAATCTGCTGATAGGTCACTCTTTTGTCAGTCTCTATCATACGCCGCACAACACAGATGTTATCTTCAGTCGTCGCCGTAGAAGGCCGTCCCTCACGTAAATCATCAGTGAGATTAGTGCGACCACGTTTAAACTCATTAAACCAGTTGTAAACAGTCGCACGAGATGGGGCTTCATCGTGAAAGGCCAATCGTAGTCTATCATAACTTTCTTGTTGACTTAAATGACATCGAAAGTCATAAAAAATCATTGCACGAAAATTTTCTCGTGTTAAATTCATGTTGACGTGACACAGACAATTTTCAATTTGCCGCCAAATCGTAAAACAAATGACAAATGAATGAAGTATATACTCAGTAATATTGGCAAAGAGTTCTATTTTCAAATTATAGAATTATTTTTTTATTATATTGTTTATAAGTGGCCAGTTCTAAGAACTTTCAGTTTGACCCTCGTATTAAAACAGCATTAATGTTGCTCAAAACGTCATCAGTCACAGATAAGAACGTCTCGGCTGTGGAATGCGTTGCTTAAGTGGATTTTTTCGATGACTACAATCTTGGTGTCTTCGAATCAAGAGTGAATAGGTTACTTTTAGGTAAGCTCATTCTCGTCGCATCGTCGCCGTCGCTTAACATCAGGCGAGGTAGCGGTCGAGTGTAAGCGTACAACAGT
This sequence comes from Ectropis crepuscularia, assembly GCA_963693475.1. Taxonomy (NCBI): domain Eukaryota; kingdom Metazoa; phylum Arthropoda; class Insecta; order Lepidoptera; family Geometridae; genus Ectropis; species Ectropis crepuscularia. Next base: position 11,145,197 of record OY856361.1, read on the forward strand.
TAAAAAACAGATTTACTGTTATTACGCATGTCGATGAGGCGAACCCATAACATTTTTCCCTAACAAAAAATGCAACGCAGCTAAAGATGTTTAAACTTTAAATAAGTAGTGAGTGACTTTAACCTTTTGACCGCCAGGACTAAATTGCATTTCCGTGCCCTGGACGCCAAGCGTACGAAATAAGTCAAAATTAAAAAAAAATTATGCTGTTGCCATTTGATATCTAACACACAATGTTTTGGTATAGTCCGTTTTTTTGTCACGTTTTGTGTCACGACGTGTATAGTTTTACACGTCGTTGGAGCACAGGGCTCACTCGCGCTTGTCAAGTATAGGCGACTCTGGCGGTCAAAAGGTTAACAGGTTTCTTATAGGTCTCGATTCCGTTCCTAGATGCAATGGAACTGCACGGAACTGGATCTTCTGGAAAATCTGGTTGCCAATAATTCCATGACATCTTCAGGCCGCGAATACTTAATGAGTAGTCTCTCGACAACTTCCTTGGGTTTACCCTGAAGATACCGCCGTAGACGGTTGAGATTCTTCACCGGAATAAAGAATTTAAAGCCAGCTATTCCCTATGGCTGCTGGCGAAGGCTGGAAGGTCCAACGGAAGGGACTGGGTCTTCCGAATCTGTTTCCAATGCCTCCATAACGTCCTTCAGGCCGCGAATTGTCGATAAGTAGTCTCCCGACGGCTTCCGTGGATTTACCCGGAAGATACCTCCGTAGGCGTTTCAAATTCTCCACTGGAGTAAACAATTTAAAGCTAGCCATTCCCTATGGCTGCCAGCGAAAACTGGAAGGTCCACAAACTCCGCTGTTCCTTCAGTATGGTCCACGCGGCTAAAGGTTTCGTTTCAAAAGTCGTAACTTACCAACAGGTTTCCCGTAAGTTTCCATTCCGTTCCTCGATACGGCCTTCCTGATGGCCGCCGGCCCGGTTTCTCCCTCAGGCAACTCCAGCCGGTTCAGGAAGCCGGTCTGCAACCGCGGCACAGGCACGTACAGCGTCTTCTTTTGCTCCAGGCATAGCACTCTACGGAATAAAAGAAACATATTTATGATAGAAGCGTCCCGTGGTTCAGCCGCCTAATTCTCGTACCCTTCATTAATCGTGAGATAAAAAGAGCATAATATTAACTATTCCAGTCTATATTCTAACTCTAACAAACATCCAAACTTTCGTATTAATAATATTAGTAGGAATGTAACCATCGATGAACTCCAGTCCGGCAACGCATTCAGTGTTTTTATCACTAAGTGGAGTTAAACCTCCTTTCCTAAAAACATAAAGTCTTTGGAACGACAACCGTGAAACCTATATGTCCCTATTGCGAGCTACGAGCTGTCCGCTAAAAGGGGAAGGCGGTATTAAATTATTCAGATCAGTTGCACACTTCCCGAAACCCGAAATGTATATCCGATCAAAACTGATAAGCTAGCTAGCTAGCTACTATTTTACAGCGATGTCCAAGACTGAAGTTTCGAACAAGAGTGACGTTGCCTATGAGTTATTTAGTGACGTACTAAATCAATTCCAGAGCCGCTAGCTGGTACTTAGCGGACCAATCCCAAACGTACGAATAGTACTACAATATAAGAACGAATTTGTGCTTGATATGTATGTTTTCTTATTTATAAAAAGAACGCAACGCTTTCGGCTTAGGTAGAGATGTTTTTCGTAATCCTAAGTAAATAATTGGGACGCAGATTAAATATTTTAATCACGATATCGAAGAGTTCAAAAGAGGTTACCGTAATCACGCTATCAGTCAAAATGATAAAAAAGAATCAATTGCGAACGATAAGTTAGTTAAACAACAAACTGTTTGCTCGAATGACGTGATAAGCACTTTTTGATTTCAATTGAGAAATCATTCTCACTTTTTCCTTTTTTTTTTAAGTAAAAATCGTTTCATCGTCAGTCTTTCACCGTCACTTCACCTCATAACTAAGTGACAAGCGCAGCGCAGTGCTAGGTTACTGTTTCCTGGGAGACCTAAACTATAACTTTTAAAGGTCGGAGTGAATAGGCATTTTCTTAGGTCATCATGCGCCATTTTTGACCATCTGTCATCTGATTATCTGTCGCTTAACATCTGCGAGTTGGTGCTCAAAAGCGGCGCGATAAAAAAATATCATTGGACTCTTCATGTTTCAATAGTTGCGTGACGCTATACTGTTATGGGCATGTTTTACCATCAGACACATGTCCTGCTCGTCCCACTCACATACTCACTCTGCCAACGCACACCAAAGTTTAAGATGTACTTATTACGAAAGTGGAACCAAACCTCTTCGTTAGTCTTTGTAATATCAACCATGAAATAATATCGCTTTCTGGAGCTATGAGCACTGTGATGTCTGTGATAGAAAAACAAGGCAAAATGGTATTTAATCACGCAGCTCAGCTGCACACTACGAAATGTATCCGATAAAAATCGGTACCTACATCACAAGGATTGTGTCAAAATTGCAAAATTAAAATACGACGTACCTATCACCAAATATTTAACTGAAATGTTAAAATTTGTAAAATAAGATTATAAAATGCAGTTATAACATTCATTCTATCGATAAGTGGCGACCTTTAATCGCGGCTGTATGTACCTAAATATTATCAATCGCTGCATTGAAATTGACCCAGAGTTATCAGTTAGTATGTATAAACAGTACATAGTTGATAAATAGTCAGTAGGCCTGAAATTGTAATTTTCGAACATAATAAAGTTTGAAACACTGCAAATTAACCACAATTTACAAAATAACAATGTTTTAAAAACAACAATTGTAATTCGTACAGCTAGAATGCAGAATGCATTGCCTGAATTGGGTTTTCCCAATAGATACTCGAAAGTGAATCTGTCTTTTGGGTAAACGCACTTAAAATACCGTCCAGGGGTCGTTAAGTATTACGTAAGCACTATAGGGAGGCTTAGGGTATGTGTTTTGCTTTTATGACATGGGGGAAGGAGGGGTGTATATGGTGATTACGTCAGCAATAGTTTTTGTTTTTTTTTACACAAATGTCAGAGCCCCCCTTAAGTATTTATTTTATTTTTAGTATTTGATGTTATAGCGGCAATATAAATACATCATGTAAAAATGTCAACTGTCTAGTTATCACGTTCTTGAGATACAGATGGTACCAGACGGACAGCAAAGTCTCAGTAATAAGGTCCCGTTTGTTTTTACCCTTTGGATACGGAACCCTAAAAACGATAAAATTTTAGAAAACTATAACAGTTCAAAACGATATCTGTCCTAAGGTTCATAATCGCAGGTTTTAATCCCGTTATCGATATCACAGAACTGGGTCACGTTACGTCTGTATGTAAGAGACCTGCCGAGACGGATGCAAGGCTAGAAAACTATATGATGTCATACTTACACCTATATTATACTTATATATGGTGACTAACACCAATTATGCATAGTTGTATTTGAATAAATAAAGCGGTAATATGATTTTAATATTTAGCTGATGATCTTGAGCAATCGTTGATTCTGAGTAGGAGTAGTCGTCAAGTGATTTTTATGTAGTTTTTATACTACGAATAATGTAATATGTAAGAATAATAGATATATTTACTAATTCTACCTTCCCTGCTAAAATTCTAAACGCGAAAATAACTACTATAAACGATTTAAATGAAATGTGGAACCGAAATAGTCTAGCCTGAGAGAGGACATTGTCTACCTTTAAATGCGATAAAAAGGGGCATTATAAAATCGCGTATTGTAAAATAACATATTGTTTCTATACGAACAAAACAAAATCGAGATTAAAAAATTAAAAGAAAAGAGGCAGTAGGGCGTAAAATGCTTTACGTTTAATATTCCTCATCCATCCTCATCTTTCATTTCACTTTCATTTTTTATTCTTTTTTTTTTATAATCATAGGTTAGAACCTGACGATTTCAATAATTGTTATTTACGCGAGCAGCCATTAATTAGAGTACCGATATACGTACAGTATTCTGTACTACAAAATCAGGCCTAACAGGTCCACAAATTATTTAAACACATTTTTGTGTAGAATAAATGAAATTTTGTAAACATACAGGACTTAATCACGATTTAAATTGTTATTTAATTACCTCGACGCTCCGGCAGCGTTCAAACAACAGTCTTCTCGTGACCACGGCGGTTGTAACGCTGCCGAAACGTCCTCTACGTTAATGAAACAATAATTTAGATCTTGATTAAGGATTGAGTATTGTTTAAATGTTGCTATGCTCGGAGTCTCTTTGCGCGACAGAATCCGTAATGAGGATATTCGCAAAAGAACGAAAGTGGCCGACATAGCTCAAAGAGTAAGCAAGCTGAAATGGCAATGGGCAGGCCACATCGCTCGCAGAACTGACAACCAATGGGGAAGAAAGGTTCTCGAGTGGCGACCACGAACCGGAAGACGCAGTGTTGGACGACCTCCCACTAGATGGACAGATGACCTCACAAAGGTCGCTGGAAACCGCTGGTTGCAGGTAGCGCATGACCGTTCGTTGTGGAAATCTAGGGGGGAGGCCTATGTTCAGCCATAAACGAAATTTGTACTTCAAAGTTGAGTTTGAAATCTTAATACGTTTGGCTAGCTGCACGCACACACACAATATTGTTGTCAAAGCAAGATTGTTGAGAATCTTCATCAAAATAATATAGCCCCGTACCTACATCCCACTAATATTATAAATGTCAAAGTATGGATGTTTGGATGTTTGTTGCTCAATCACGCCATAACGTATGAACGGATCAGGCTTAAATTTGGAATACAGTTAGATTATAGTCTGGAAGAACACATAAGAAACATATCCCGGGGAAATAACGGGAACGACGGGAAGTGCGCGGGTAAAACCGCGGGGTACTACTAGTTATGCAATATTATCATAATTGTTCGATGTTACATTTGACTCAGTCTCTCTACAGCTGGACGTAGAAAAACGTAGTTGCACTGAGTGTTGCATTAATTGGAAATAATTTCCTCAACTAAAATATTGCCGCGCGCCCGTACACGACATTATTGACGTGACGTCTAATAAATCGATGAACGCCGGCTGCAGGCGCGGGACAAACACAAGTGGCGTGTGGCGTGTGGCGCGGCGTCACTTCTTTAATAGTTCATACAAAATGTATAGAAGTGGCGGGGCGCGAGACAAATACAAGTGGCGTGGCGCGGGTGTGGCGCGGGCGCCGCTTCCAAGCGAACAGCGCACTAACAGGGCGCGGCGTAGCCCGCGCCACACGCCACACACCACTTGTGTTTGTCCCGCGCCGCATGCACGAAAAAGAGTCCCGCTGTGTCCCGTTACCACCGTTACGCTCATTGTACGCTTGCGCCGCATCTATCAATGTTTTGTTATGACGTTGTCACGTTAAACTATCGTTCGTAAACAAATCGACTTTACAGACAACCAATTTTTTTTTGACAATACCCTTGCCTCCCCAATATTGACGGTAAAATTCAGAATTTCTGGATATCCACAATATTGTTGAACAATACCGCAATACAGACCGTACACACACAATATTGTTGACAACACGTTCTTTATTGTCAATATTATAGCGTGTGTGTGACTTGCCTATGAGAACACTGAAAGACGTCATACTGTTCTAAATTTCAGGTGGATTGCAGCTGTGATACCTCTTACATTCATTATACAAAGCGTGCTATAGTCAAAATAATTAAATAATACTAGTGGTAGGAACTCTTTCAGGTCCGCCTGGAGAAGTACCACACTTGTATCAGCTATTCTATCGCTAAGCAGTTACGTGCAAACATTTGAGTGTTTCGGTTTGAAGGGACAGATAACTTACAGAGTAAATAGACAAATCATCTTTTATCTCCGAGTGACCAACGTCGTACCGTACTGTGCAGTGATTTAAACTTCTCATATTCAAATTTCCACGTGGCACGGTGGTGTATTGGGCTAGCGTATTTGATTACCGTTCGTAGCTCGAGTACGAAAGCGACTCCGCGACTCTGATCCCAAGCCACGTCAGAGAAACCAGTGGGGTTTTAGTCGGTTCGGTGGACACGGGCAGATGGGATGGTGCGTAAAGCATTTCCAACACACAAATAAAATCGATAACCATCAGGCACATTTATTACTCGCGCTGTCACTGACTTATAAAAAACATCCAAAATCGTCAAAAACACCAATCAGTAATAGATAGTTCAGTAGGTATACGAGTATACTTTAACTATAAATTTTATTTGTATCGAGCTCCACGACTCGGAAAGTCCTTGCTACGGAATTCAGTGAAAAGATCCAATCTGTTTTAATACAAAGGGAAGAAACAAATTAATAATAATTAATGTTACTTTCATTACAAGAAATGTTACCGGAAAAATTTAATTTTGTGTCTGAATGTCTAAAAATCCTAGAGTTGGATACAAAGATACAGAAATAAAAAGTTATTTTTATGTAAAACCAGGTCAAAGAACACCTACACATACAGACTCGGTTGAGCAAACAACGATGTTTTGATTATATTCTATCGATAAATAAAGGTATATTTAGGGCTGTGACACGGGCAACATCTGAACACGAGTATAATATCTTGTCACTCGTCGTAACTGATATACGGCATTATTTTTAATTGTCCGTTTCAGTGGTAGATAATTATTTGGAAATGATGCCGTACTTTTTCAAATCACCTCTCCGGATCACTGAAAAGAGGAAGTTGAACCTCCGATCATTTCCTCTTGTACCATTATTTTTGTAGGGCGTGGCGGAATAATGGGTTAGAAGAGGTATTGCAACTGTATGGAACCGAAGCCGTACATTATCAGATGACCAAATTTTCGCTGAAAATTGCCGGAAAATCAAAAAAGTTTCCGACTTTGTGGATACTATTTTTGTACGGCACTACGCGGTCTCTCATTATTTTTCATGGATCTATTGGATGGTAAGAATGCCGTACAGAAACATATGACCAAAATGTACCCACTCTACTTGCTCTTTTGAATTCGCACCTGCACTCCGTTGGACAGCTTACAAGTGACGGCATAGTGCTAAATCTTGTTATTTTGTACCCTTCTATCGTCCTACATAGGTCTCCCTGCTGGTTCATTTGACCCATAAATTTTGTTCACGGGCCTGTAGTCTATATAAGATTGAAGACATACGCGAACTTTAACTTCATGAAGAAGCTCTGAAGATAGAGAAAAGTAGCGTCCTTTGGTTTTAGCTGCCAGAACCCATTTTGGTTTGCTGAGCTAAGTTAGTTAAATTGCTATATCGTTTAGCTACAACGCGGCAAGCAGACCAGTAAAACTTATACTTCCTTTACGTCGAAGATAAAAAAGAAAACGAAACAGTAACAATTTTCAAGAGTCACTGAACTGCAAGTTATAAAACACTCAATAAGGAATGCGTTGCCCAAGAAATCGGTCATGGTTTATGTAATGTGCGAGTAATCAGCGTAGCATGTTATTTCTGTATAGTTCTGTTCCGATTCGTATTTTTACAAGACTGTCAAAAAATTGTGCGATGTATTTAATGAATTTTTAAAAATGAAAGGAATTTTTTAGCCATGTGATCGAAATTCGACTATAATTTAAACGTCATAGTCAAATCAAAGGCTCACTCGCGAATGGGCGTTCCGAGTTTTTAAAATGTTTAATTGATGTACTACAATAACTTTCATACGTCTATTACTTTTATTCATTAAACGTAGCGTGTCTTGTCTACTCGCATTCGTGATCGTTGTCACTAAATGTCCTCTTATTTGGATTGAAACATAAATATCAAGCTTTCGCACTGTACATGCGTATGATACGATTTATAATCGAGGTTAGACGGAGTTTTGCGAAAAATATCTTCTTTAAAAAAAAAAAAAAGAGTGACGAGACGAGCAGGACATGTGCCTGATGGTAAGCAACATGCTTGCCACACAACAGCACAGTGACACGCAGCTATTGGAACATGAAGAGTCCAAATCATTACCTAGCACTGCACTGCGCACGTCACCCAGAGTTCTAAGTTATTACATCTCTAAGCCCTGTAATTTCTCTGGAAACATTGCCCTTCAAACCAGAACACAGTAATGTTTGCACGTTACTGCTTGTCGGTAGAATAACTGGCAAAGGTGTGGTCCTTCCCCCGCCGGACTCTGCCAATACGATACAATCTTTGTGTCTTCAAATCGAGAGTGAATCGGTTTTTTTTCTTGGTAAACACGCTCCATCGTAGACTGCATCGTCGCTTAACATCAGGCAAGATGGCGGTCAAGTGTGAGCCTACAAAAGTTATAAAAAAAAACAAAAAGATAAAGTCTAAACGGCATTTAATTTACTGGCCTCGTGGCTTTTTAGTAGTAACTCTGCCTGCGAAGCCGAGGGTCGTGGGTTCGATTCCCACCCAGTGCAAATATTTGTGTGATGAATTCAAATGTTTGCACTATGTCTGGGTGTTTCTATGTATAATAAGTATGTATTTAAAACCATATAAGTATTCTATCAGCTATCTGACCGCCATAGTACAAGCTTTGCTAAGTTTGGGGTCAGATGGTGTTATGTGTGAATTGTCGACCAATATTTATTTATTTAAACTTATTTATTTAAATTTTTCATCGTTACAGACCTACTCTAAAAGAGAAAACTGAGTCAGGTTGTCTCATACGGCGACTAATGTCTACCAACGAATCTAGAGCGACAACACTTAGGTTCAGTTCAAAATAGTCTGATCTGGAAAATGTCGCCCAAACAGCATCTGATACTTTAAATACGTATGCGATGGGACGTATAGATTTTAGACTATCAATGTTGCCATGGTAGCAAGGAAACAATAACAATGTAAAATATTTTGCAGCGTGATAACATATTAAAAAGAAAAACAGGTAGAGAGACGACAAACAAAAAAAATTGCGACATATAACAGTGGATAGATAATATCAACAAACGGCTACAAGGGGTAGCCTTACAGCTAAAACCGATTTCTTAAAATATAAAAAACTAGCTGACCCCGCAAACGTTGTTTTGCCTTAGTGAACAACCCTTGTCACTTAGGGGTATGAAAAATAGCTAGTAGCCGATTCTCATACCTACAGAATATGCATATAAAATTTGGTTAAAATCAGTAAAGCCGTTTCGGAGGAGTAAGGAAACAAACACTGTGACACGAGAATTTTATATATAAGATATGTTCTGTTTTTAACAACAAAGAGACACCCACCCGCGCTTCTACCGCCTAACTAAATCGGCTATCGCTTTCCTAATGCTGTCTCTATCATTTCAAGCGAAAAGAAAAGAGAGAGAAACATCAAGGCTATGACCTTTTTCGTTCGGCGGTAGACCCCCCGTACCAGTTTCTTACGATAAATTTTGAAGTTTTCTTGAAAATCATGACCTGGACTGTGTAATTTTTTTTATGGTATAGAGCAGAGGTAGGCAAGTAGTTTTAGGTGCGGTCCGGATGCTGGGCGAAAATTTTAACGAGGTCCAGAAAAAAATAATTTTAACAAAAAAAAGAACCGACTTCAAACAGTAAACTAAAAAGTAAAAAATAAATCTCTTTACCACAAAGTAGAACGTATTTTGATTAATTTGAACAGACATGATTACATAAGTATTTAACAATTCTGAAGTCGGTGCCAAGTAAATGTTGCAACAACCTTCCTGTCTATCATACATATGTCCCCAACAACTTGTCTATGTTCCAAATGTCAGTTCGATTTACTACTCTACTAATGTTAGCTTCAGCTGTAGTTGTTTTACTTGGCACCGACTTCAGAATTGTTAAATACTTATGTAATCATGTCTGTTCAAATTAATCAAAATACGTTCTACTTTGTGGTAAAGAGATTTATTTTTTACTTTTTAGTTTACTGTTTGAAGTCGGTTCTTTTTTTTGTTAAAATTATTTTATTTTACGATTTTAAGTGATGGTTAGATGAATCATTCTTGAATTAGGTGAGAAGATAAAGAAAAAACTTGACAAGTAGAATAATATTCACTATGATAAAGTGTTCAAATCCAGGATGGTCGGTGTACTCAGACCTGTAAAATGGTCCTCAGTACCCATGCGAGTGCCAAGTTCTCATCAATATTTAAGAGTACATGAATCAAGCACAAACACTAGCTACTGTAAACCGTTAAACAGCTTACATAACTGTCCTTTGTCTTCATCGTCAGACCCCTAATAACAGTCACATCCCACCTAGGTATGTGTAAAGTGCTCATCGATACAGCTTTATCAAGCCTATACACAAGGTAACTGCTGTAGATCGTTGAGGAGCAGCCTCGACTGTCTTTCGGCTCCTTCATCGGATCGACTCCAGACCTTCATTCAATTGTAGTACTTTAAAATACTTAATTGAAACATTTTCAAACGCACTAGTCTACCCTTGCAGTTTTTAAAGGTCTAACGATTAATTAATTAGTTACAACGTGATTGAGCAACAAACATCCAAACATAGACATTTATAATGATGATGAAAGACAGTCCCAAGACATCTAGACGTACAGTGCTCATCAATACATATTAATCAAGCCCAAACACAAGATAACTGCTGTAAATCTTTGAGGAGTTCCCTCGACAGTACTTTGGCTCCATCATCAGACCGCTTCCAAGTCTTCGTAGTGCCAAACCAAAATAAATTGTAGTGCTTGTAAATACTTAATGGAAAAATTAACAATCGCGCTTGTCGCCCCTACAATTTTTGCAAGTTCTCTTCAATTTCTGCAGGATTCCATCATCAGATCCTGGTTTCCTTATCATGGTACCACCCTTGGAATGTCTCCTATCCAGCAAAAAAATAATCATCCAAATCGGTTCATAAACAACGAAGTTATCCCCGAACAAACATAAAAAAAAACAAATATACGGTCGAATTGAGAAACCTACTTTTTTTTAAAAGTCGGTTAAAAAAATAGGTTGAAGTTAGATTCTAAGTGGCAAAAAAATATTGTAACAATTAATAAAGGTACAGTGTACTTTATCTACATTTTAAAATGTAGACTTGGTTTACAATACAATATTTGGCGGTCCGAAGTTCAACCTTTCGCGGTCCGGATACGGACCGCGGTCCGCCTGTTGCTGACCCTTGGTATAGTGACATGACGAGCAGATATGGGCCTGATAGCTAGCAACACATCTATCCATAAGAGCACAATGTCATGTAGGAACATTGTTATCCAGTACTGTACTGCGCTCGTCGCCTAGTAACGTAAAATAGTTTATCTCCATGCCCCGTAATTCTTCTGGAAACATTGCCCTTCAAACCGGAACAGTGATATTTACACATTACTGCTTGGCGGTAGAATACCTGGCAAAGGTGTGATACTACCCCAGGCGGACGCTGCAAAGAATCCTACCACTACAATTGCGTGTAGGCGTAGTATCTAAGATACGGCTGGTCTAGTCGGGACAACGGCGAGTGCCGCTCCGGAGACCCTGGGTTAAAAACCACGCGCACCACTGTCTTTTAGAAGTTACGAGCGTAATGACTAAAAACGGTGAAGGAAAACGTGATGAAACCGATATGTATCTAGAATCTTTCCAAGTCATGTGTCATCCACCAACCCGCACTGGGCCAGCGTGGTGGATTATGGTATTGACTCTCCTTGCGAGAGAAGGCCCCAAGTCCCAGCAATGGGAACATTTAGTGGGCTATTTATGTAGTCTCTTTAACCGACTCGTCTCGACTCGACAATAAATTGTAAAAAAAATGAAAACATGTAAATTGACCGTCCCTGACCTTGCCGCCTACGACACCAATAATAGCATCTTACAGTGGGTGATAGAACATTCCCCTGTAGAAAAGTAAAAGTGCGAAATTCAGTTCAACGACCGGCCGCGGTGTAAGACAGAAATACCCTCAACTAAGCCCGCCAAACTACATCTAGGATGGGACGCTAGACAATATCGCGTGTTTGTCAGTTTGTTTATAGGTGATAAAGTGATAATGGTTGCCAACGGCTTCGCTCGATTTGACGTGTAAAGTATTTTGTAAACAGCACAAGCAAGTTCATAGATATATACACTTTATTAATACGCCAAAAGTATCTAATAGGATACACAAAAAAAACTATCATGACATAAACAAAATCACTTCACTAGCAAAAGCAAGCATAAAGCAGGCCATTTTAACCGACTTCAAAGAAGAAGGTTCTCACTTCGGTTGTGTTTTTTTTGTATGTATGTTACGCGACAACGCCGCCAATGTCGCCAAAATCGATGTTGATGGTTACTCTTTTGTTTGGTAGATAGAGCATGGATTCCGAAGTGGTCCCAGATAATTTTTCTCAAAATCGGTGCGGCGGTTTTGGAATTATAAACATAAAACTAAAATTTGCTTTCATGCATTTTAGACGACGCGACGTAGTGAGATTTATATGATTTTTTTTTTTTTTTCGAGTGTCCGAGTTTAATTTTAAGTCGGGTGCAAGCGGGATATGAACCTAGCTCCAGGATTTTATTTATGACACTGGACGATGTCGTCGCCACTACAATCACGCCGGAATGTCTTGAACGGATCGGGTTTTAGTTGTATAACAGACTAGCATTTGCCCGCGGCTTCGCTCGCGTTTCATAAGTCGTTGGCGTAAGGCCTATGCGTTTATATGAAATAATTTATGTACATGTAGGGGACTCTCCTGAAGGGGGAAGACCCCTTCAGGGGATGAATAGATAGTTATACACAAACTTTTATCTCCTATTTCACCCCCTTGGGGATGATGAAATTTTGATTAACTCTTCCTTAGTAGATCCCCCGCACCATAGGAGTAATACGTGTGTGGAATTTTAAGTTTCTACCTCAAAGGGTTTGGCCTGTGTATTCATATTAAAAAAAATCCCTTATTTTACCCTCTTAGGAGTTGAATTTCGCAAAACCCCGTCTTAGCGAGCACCTACGTACTGAAAGGCACCTCCATGTAAAATTGGAGACTCCTAGCATTTGTTGTGTTTATGAGATTTCGTGATGAGTGACCTTTCGCTTTATGTATAAAGATTAGGTCTGGAAACTATTCCATGGGCTATATATATAACATGGGCTACTTTTTTACCACGGTAAAATGAAGGAAACTGCTACTCCGCGGGTAAAATCCAAAGGAGTTACTAGGAGAGTAACTAATAGAAGGCTTTTTTTAACATACGTATTTTGTTTAACCCCTTACCGCATAGCTACCCATATTTGACTACATCACTTGAACCGTGTATTATTTAAAATAAAAACTGTTTTGAACCTTTGTTACATACTAGGTCAATTCTAGCATGATTCCCGCTTGTTTTGATGCCATGTGCTGCCATCTAGCTCACCGCGTTAAAAACTTTACGACATTTTTGAACCAGTCGGCGAGAATTGACGGCTGATGGTGTGACGGCTGTGTTAAAAAAAACTTTTATAGTGCTTTTAAGAAGCTTTTTGCCATTTTTTTTACTTGGTGAGCCAAGAACGAAAACTAACTGTCACGTATATTTATAAATACGTAAGTAAAAGTCAGTAGTTTAGCGATATTTTAGTCTGAAAGTAGCTTGACAGATGTGGAATAGTGTGAAGTAAAGGTAAAATTATGTTGCCATATATGGCACAGTATGCATTAAGAACAGTTTTGATATATTTCCATATGTGGCATTGCATGATTTTGGGAGTTCTTTTGGATTACTTGCGCAAAGTGCTTTATGATCTATTATTATTAATTATTATTTTCAGGTAAATGGATCCAAAACGATTTTATGGTATCGCTCTTCCACATGACAGTGATGAAGGTAGTGATGAGCGTTGTGTTAAGTTGTATTGATTCAGTAAAAAATAAATAAATAATAATGTTATTTTATTATTTTAATAAAATAATAAGAAAGTGTTTGATATTATTTCACATTGCGCACTAAAACATTGTTAAAGATCTCATTAAATTGTTGTGTTAAGTTGTATTGATTCAGTAATTAGAATAAATAAATAATAATAATTCATTGTTTTATTATTTAATAATAAAATAATAATTACATAACCCTCAACTCATATTGCATATAATGCCATATCTGGAAACCAAATTTTCGCGCCTGTTACTGCATAATATGGCATAAATGGGATTTTTGGTTTTTCCGGATTTTCTTTGGAAATGTGTGACAAGGATTTTTTAAATTATTTTATGTAGTATCTTTGGGGTCAATACCATAACATCTCTTATTGCCGTCGAAAATGGAAGTCTCATGCAGTAAGGGGTTAAATCCCAATCTCAATTTAATATTCCGCCGCTATTTTCTAAAAAGTTACTTTTCTCTGATGATTTAATATTGTCCATTCAAAAATAGGTCCCTATTTTTTTCCAATTCAATAAAAATATTCTTCTCAATTCAGTTGTATTTTGTCAATGTTTGCAATGAGTTCGAAATAATGTGTTCTGCGTTTTCTTACCTTAGGTATATTGTGTACTGTAGAATGCAGTTTATGTGAAATCAGCAGAGCGGCAAGGCGATTCAAAGCCGAACATCGATTACGTGCAATAATGTGCCGTATTTCGATGTAATATAACCTTGTCTTGCTCTCAAATAAGTCAAGCGACGCCAGTCTAACAGATGGCGGGAATTTATTAATCATATTTTTTTTACTATCGTAGGTTTACACTTGACCGTCATCTCGGCTGATGTCAAGCGGCGATGCGGTCTACGTTGGAGCGTGCATACCTATAAGAAACCGATTCCATAGCAGCAAGTAGCATAATATAAAGATTCTTGTAGTTTGTTGTAAGGTTGTAACTTTGATCGATGTTATAATAATACTGTATTCATGGCGTCTAAAAAAACTGCTTACTAGATCTTGTTCAGACCAATTTTTGGTGTAAATTTGCACGGTAATGTACATCATACATTTTTTTTATGTTATGTAATATTCTTATTTTAGAAGTTGCAGGGGGATTTGGCACATTTTACTACTTTGGAAGAGTCTCTCGCGCAAACTACTCAATTTAAAAAAAGATGTTGCAAACCTCAATATATTTTTTAAAGACCTATCCATAGACATCCCAAACGTAAGGTTTTGATAAAAAAAATATTTTGAGTTTCAGTTCTAAGCACCCCTAAAATTTATTCATTTTTTTAAATTTTTGTGTAAAATCTTTATGCGGTTCAGAGAATACATCTACTTACCAAATTTCAAGAGTATATAGTTCTTATAATTTCGGAAAAAGTGGCTGTGACATACGGACGGACGGACAGACATGACGAATCTATAGGGGTCTCGTTTATTGCCATTTGGCTGCATAAACCTAAAAAAGCCAAGGTTGATCATTGTAATATTGTTGTTGTCAAACCAAAATAGGTATGCTATGTGCGCTATTTTGAGATTTTAACATTTGGACTATTATGATAATGACATTAATGACAAGTTTACAACATTTAAAAACAACTATGTGATTCTAAGCATTACATGACGAACTATGAGCACTAAAATGAAAATGTAATATGCTATGTGCATCAAACCACAATGTTTTCAAAAATTAATTGGAGTAATTAATGCATATAACTGTATAATATATTATAAAAAGAATTGCTTCTCAGAAAAAAATACACAAGAATGTTTTTTTTTACTTCATATCTCAACTTTTGGCACATAGCAGATATCGGTTTGACAATGACGATATTATATTAGGCATCTTAAAAATTATGCAATGAAGGGTAGTTTTTAAACTGCATTCCTGACTATCTTATCTTCTTAATATATATAAATCTCCTGTCACGATGTTTGTCCGCGATGGATTCCTAAACTACTTAACCGATTTTAAATTAAATTGGCACACCGTGAGCAGTCTGGTCCAACTTGAGAGATAGGTGAGATAGGGTAGTTTTGATTTCGATCAATAGTCTTTAAATGACAATATCCGAGCGCAGCCGGAATGGGCCGCTAGTAGATTATAAAAATAATTGCTTCTCAGAAAAATTTACACAAGAATGTTTTTACTTCATACACTTTTGGCACATAGCAGATATTGGTTTGACAATGACGATATAAATATTAGGCATCTTTAAAGTATGCAATTGGGGGTAGTTTTTAAACTACATACCTGACCATCTATACTAATATTATAAAGCTGAAGAGTTTGTTTGTTTATTTGAACGCAAGGATCTCGAGAACTACTGGTGCGACCGTGCGAATTGAAAGATTCTTTACCTGTTGGATAGTCCATTTATCGAGGAAGGCTATTTAACATTACGCTACTATCAACAGGAGCGGAGCATGAATGAAAATTGTAACAAAAACGGGAAATAATATTGTTGTTTGATAGCTTTCGTTGCGTGACAGCATGTGTCTATCTTTTAAAGATTACGTTATTAGAACCTTAGGAAACCGCATTTGTTCAAAATTTGAATTAGTACCACCAATTTTTGATAGATGGGGTAGCAACGCGCGCACGGTTTAGCTAGTAGATAATAAAAATGCTTCTCAGAAAGACTTACACGAGAATATTTTTACTTCATAGTTTCACTTTTGGCAAATAGCAGATATTGGTTTGACAACGACGATATTATTTTAGGCATCTTTAAAATTATGCAATAGAGGGTAGTTTTAAAAATACATACCTGACTGGTTCCTGCGGCTTATCCGGGTTGACTTTAACCGTGTTCGCGTTTTTGAAGACGTCCAGTTCGGCGAGCTTCGCCGCTGCCTCGGGGGCGCCCTTGAAGTTCGGGATGCGGTTGTAGACGGGGCGAGGAAACATGGCCAGCCCGTTCGACTCCAGATGACGCCATATCTTGACGCGGAAGGACTGCTTCGTCACTTCCTCTGGCACTGGCTTCTTGGCTGAAGGAGAAATAAGTGAAGATGAATATATGGTATCACGCTACTAAGGTTCAATCACGGTTGTGACAGTACGCATATTGGAGACACGAGTAATCAACAAGCGAAGTAGACCTTTGGCAGAGTCCACTTACAGTACCGTAGTTTTGCCAACTATTCATCAATCAAGGAATATGGCGTGTTCTGGTTCGAAAAACAATGTTTCTAGAAAGAATAGTTTAATCATTAAACTATTCACTGCGGTAATCTATGATCTTCAAGTAAAGATTACTATGCACTGATTTAAATCCTACTAATATGATATGCTTGTTGCTCAATCAAGTAAGAACTGGCTAGATCAAGCTGGGAAACATTTGGATTAGTCTGGAATTACATTAGACTATTTTTCATTCCGAAAAAAAGAAAGTATTTTTAGGGAATAACCATTTCATATACCTATGTATGCAGAAGGGGGTTTGGGCAGACTAGTAATTTATGTACATAATATTGTGTAGTGATTTTGCTGTTAAAACTTCCCATCAGCTTTCCTACCAGCTCGTCTCGTCACTTTATCGTATTAAAGAAATTAATATTCAGCAATTGTCTCCATGCTATAGGTACCACTCAGGTTCCAAATCTGTATCTGATTTATTCAAAACCACAAGGGCATTTCCTCATGTCCTAACTAGATTGTCGAAACAGGAAAATAATAGTCCTAATTTTAGTCAGTCCTAAAAGTTATAGTCAGGTTTCTTCACATCATTGTCAAAAGATGGAACATCTCTAACATCTACATCATCACAACCAATGTCATCCAGCCTCAATCCAGTATTTCAAAAGAGTTGGGCTGTTAAGATGAACGCTGGTAATGGTATATGTACAAAATACCCCTTAGTAGAGTATGTCTACACTGCCAGTCGATTACAAGAAATCAAACTGCAATTAGCTCGCCAAGTTAGTTTGTTATTTCTTGATCTAGGAGTCATTGTGACTCCCCAATCATCTTAGTTATGGCTGGTCTAGTCGGGAGAACGGCAACTGACGATCCGGAGCCTCTGCTTCGAATCTCCGGCGCACCACTGTCTTTTCGAAATCACGTACGTAATGCTAACTTCAAAACGGTGAAGAAAATATACATTATAAGTAAACTTGCTTCTCAAACATTAAATTCTTTAAAGACAAGTAAAGTCTGCCAAAACGCAACTTGGTCAGCATGGCGGACTATGGCCTAAGCCTCTCTACTTGATTAGTAGAGAGGCTTAGGGCATACTACTTGATTACTAGCAGTAGGGACTCCTATAGGTTACATAGTTTCACACGAAATTATCAAAGATCAAATTTAGCATAGATTGTGACGTTTACATCTATTGAAAGACCTGCAAATGTGTAGACTACACCAGTATGCTTTTTCAGAATCAACCAATTCATTATTTTCAAAAAGTAACCCATAGCATACCATATTTATTTTATCACGACATGAATAATAAATAAATAACATCCATATCAAAACTTTCACTTACATTCTTACCTACACCAACATTAAGCCTATCTTACAAAGACCATTACAATTCTAAGTGGTCTATTTTTAGAAATCTATAAATATGTATAGTGATGAGGATTTAAATTAATCATATGAATCCAATTCACAATGAGAGAGAGACGAACTTCTTAGCATTCCATGGATTCACCGTGCAGGTGCCGGGTCCATCGTATGATTTGGGAAAAAAAATTGAATAAATTGGAATGAAACACTTATTGTTAGAAGCTCAATCAGATCAATTCACAGTTTTTACGTGATTGCCCAAAAGTAGTATCAAATTTAGGTTTCAGTGCCTTATGTAATAAGAATTTATTAACAACTCCTACTATTAATTTATGGTAATCTGTGACTTAGCCTGACAATTCTGTCAATGTCATACAGAAAGAAAATTTGTAAAGAACTATTTCAGTGAAGAACAGTAATAAATGATTTTGTGAAATGGATTTATTGCATGCATAAGAATGGGCCATATTATTTTTGTTTATTTATCTTTATTCCCAACAGTGGGAGCCTAGAGTGGGCTGGCATTTTTTTAAATGTATGATGTGTTACAGACCATTATAAACAATTTGTCAAGAGAATGATCCTGTGAACTTTTAAACACCTTAGCCCAATTCATTTTCCCATATATTTTTCATTATAAGGCTAGTGTTTCTATTATAACTGTGATGTGATAATGGCATAAGTTTGTAAATCAGGAGTGCTGCATTGGTTAGGGATATCAATTTCACAGTTTTTGTAATCTGATGGAATTACTAAAAAAATAAACAAGTTTCATCTCTAAGTCACATTAATTAAGTGTTTAAAACACAAATTTGAGTTACTCATAATTCCCCAAGCAAGATCATCATTCATACCAAAACTAACGTGCAAACATCACTGTGTTCCAACTTGAAAGGTGATGTTTTCAAAGAAATTACAGGGCAATAGAGATTTTTTTTTTATAGAATAGAGTGACGAGACGATCAGGCCATGTGCCTGGTAGTAAGCAACATGCCTGCCCTTAACAGCCCAGTGACACACAGCTATTGGAACATGAAGTCCAAATCATTACCTAGCACCCCACTGCGCTCGTCATCCAGAGATATATTATAACACCTTAAAGGTGTTTTATCTCTTAGCCTAGTAATTTCTCTGGAAACATTGCCCTTCCAACCGGAACACAGTAATGTTTGCACACTACTGCTTGGCGGCAGAATAACTGGCAAAGGTATGGTACTGCCCCAGGCAGACTCTGCAAAGAGCTCTACCACTACTAAAAAAGCATTATGTCTGGTTGATGAGCACAGTGCAGTGTTAGATAATGATTTGGACTCTACATGTTCCAATAGCTGCGTGACACTCTATTATGGGCACATGGGCCGGCCGTGTTGGTTTCTATTAGACACATGTCCTGCTTGTCTCTTCACTTTTTACCATACTTTAAAAAAGAAAATGATTGCACGTGAATCAAGAATAACACAGTAGAATCCACATCTTAGGCTGAGTCAAGCATCTATAAATGTTTGTGTATAGTCAATGTAAATGCTATATAATGTAATGTGTATACAACATACACCTGTTCACACACTTATTTATGTCATACAGCTGCTATTGAAACTGTAAATGGATTTGATATCAACACACAGTTACCAATTTCTTTATTGTTTTAAAGGTATCTATTGTTTTAAAATCTATTGTCTATGTTGGATCGCTCAAAGTTTTGTGTCCTGATTTAAAAGATCTACTGAACTTAACATATGCCTCTTACGTTTTTCCTCTTCCTGTGACATAAATCCAAACATTAGAACCATAGAATGAACATAATTATGCAATTCTCAAAATGTCCAGTCAAAATCAAATTTAAATACAAAATTTAAACTCAAATTCATTATTAGATAATAGCACAATTCACAGAGATGGTTTTATAATATTGACAATGCAAGCCATGAGACACAGTAATTATATTTTTCTGATAAAGCCATCTTAGAGAATGACACATTGCCCAGTTCTAGTTTTGACTTCATATTTCACCCGCTATCTGACTATCACATTAAACATTTTGTGGGTAGAATATTTTTTTTTGTCAAGACAAGCAAACTATATGCATAAATTTCAATGTTTAAGCTAGATATTGCAAGAGTTTGGTGTCAACACTAGCTTTACCAGTGTAAGAAAACATGATGAAAGAATGTGTGAAATTGACCAACCCACTCTTATGTAGCATCCACATACTGGCCCAGCGCAGGCCAACACGAAAGGTAACATCCACACACTGTCCCAGCGCAAGCCAACGCGAGCATCGACAAAACGGCACTAGACGAAAGGTAGCATCCACACACTGGCCGAGCGCAGGCAAAAGCGAGGTAGGCCAATAGGAGAATAGGACGCTACTCGCCGAGCGCCTTTGTTTTGTGCACAAAAACCGACACCGGTCACGAGAGACGAGTCGAGGCAAAACAGCCCTATACACACTGGCCACATGCCGTCACTCGGCCAGCTAGGCAAGCGACGCGAGTGATCACAAAACGACCCTCCATACACTGGCGTTGGCCTCCACTGGGCCAGTGTGTATAGGCGGCTTTAGCATGGTGAATTATGGCCTTCAGGTACAATCTTTGTGAGACAAGACTTTAGTCCCATCAGTGAGACAAAGCAGGCTGAAGTGCTTGTATTAATTTTTAAAGAAATTATTGTTGTTTTCAAACTCAATACCAGTTTGAAAACCCATTTTTTTGATTATAATTTTATATTGGGACTCAACAAAATGTAGGTATGTGTATAATATAATATTGTTTAATTATTCATTACATTTTGTTTTAAAGCTATCATAGTAATTTATTTGCTATCACAGTTTTTAAAGAACATTCAGTGGTTTTATAGTGAAGGGACTCCCTGATAGTTCAATGCAGCTTCAATTACATGTACATTTCTTGTTTTTGTAATTTTTCATTAGAAAAGCAGTATGAATATACTGCCCATTACTATTTGAGTTTCTAATGGATTTCAAAGAACCAATTCCAGAGTATTTAACTTTAATTATTATTTCAGATATGTAATGGCATCTTGATTACCTATTAAGTAATGCAAATGTTTAAGTTTAAATACATGAGCTACCAGCTGAGTAGCCTCGACGTGGGAAGATTTCATCAAGTGCTGGCTGAGCCTGCGTCAGATGCAGCCAGAGACCTGTTCAGGTATGTGGCTCACCTCAACTGACCATTCTACATGCTGAAATAGCCCTTTACGCCTTCTAGTACTACAATTGTTATAAATAATGGGACTGTCATGTGGCTAGTCATAAAAAAAAAGTTTAAATTCAATTTAAGTAATGTATTTTTCATAATATTTTGGTATTCATTTGTGTTTAAATATGCAATGACATTTAACAGAATGTCCAAACTCTTTTTTTGTTTTAGTTTAACCTCAGTTGTTCTTCTGCTGGGCAAAGGTCTCCCCCAATTGCCTCCACTTTACATTTTTTAAACTCTTAGGTTTAAAAAATTAGGAATATACCTATGTTACATTTATGTTTACCATAATTAATACTATGTATTTGTACATTGTTTACACCAGAATATACAAGGAAAGTCACATAATATCTTCTATTAGATAACATCTATTTCCCATCAATGAAGACCTTCAAAGTGATGATTCAATGCAAATAGAAAATATAAAATGACCTCACAAATTAAACGGAGGTAGATTAAAATAGTTATTGCATGTGAAATGCTACAACACAGCGAGCTACTTTCATTTATTTTTTCGAAGCCCGGAACTGTATTAGCACTCGCAACTAAGGCTCATAAATCAAAATGCACTTTTACAAAAGAGGTGGGCAGCATAGAATGTGACTCACGATATTCACACTCCAATTATCCTACCCACGAGTTTCAATAATTACAAGCCGAGGTAACCACCTAAAACGCAGCAAGCGATGCACGAAACAATTTAATTCAAGTGAAATTACCAACACCGCACTGACTCCAAATATTTTTACATCGCATTCAATGGACATTGGTATTTTTCTAACATTATTCTGAAGCGGGTACCTATAAGAACATGTGGTCTGGTGATAAAAATGTATTTTATGTGATTTAAAACTACTTTCTAATGATATAATAGTTTAAATCACAAGAAAAGGCAAATGATACTACGATTGTTATTGCAATAATTTCTTTGACAACAATGTGAAACTTACCATTTTCAGTAGCCGCCGGCGTTTCGTCTCCGTTCTGCATATTTATTATTGACCGCAATCGGGAGGAAAATTTTAAAGAAATAGCGATGATTTAGACCAAAACCATCAAATTAGTTGGAAAATAAAATCCTTTTTGCCGGACAGAACCGTCACACACAAAAATAGAACGCGAATAAAAAATAAATTCAGCCAACATAAAAATACGAAATTTCACTAGAGATGTGAATAAATTTTCGACAAACTCGATAGGAAGTTCGATTCTGCTCGATACATGGCTCGGTTTTGCATACATGGCTAACAAATGGCTAATAATAGTCGGTAGATAGTCGACTTATCTACTCCGTGGATTTAGATCGTAGTGCGTGCATTAAATCTATAAGGTGTTAATAGCGATAGCATATTATAATAATACTAGTTGACTCGGTGAACTTCGTATCACTTTCATTATACTGTTAGTAAGTTTCTTCAACGAATGGATCAATTATTATTAACCCTTCACGCGTGAGCCGTCTCCTTTGTAAGCGTGTCTGTTAGTAAGTTTCTTCAACGTATCGATGGTACGAAGATAACGTTGATATCCCTTTTTTTGTGGGGCGTAAATTCTTACGCACCGTACGCGATACAGAGACATCATGGTAGGTATGTCGGGCACTCGACTAAAACACCTAACAAGTTTGTTCGTTATGGCTCGTGGTCAGAGTCTCGGGACCACATTTGACCACACCACTCTGACACTGCCACCCCCCTTGCGGGTCCACCTCACGGGGCACGGATTGGCTCCAACGACACGCTACAAACTAAAAATCACCTTGGGAGTTCCAATCTCCTGAGGGGATGCTGGTCTCAACGAATCCGGCCCCTAAAAGTGGAGATAGGGTACGAGCCCGACTGGTCACCCCCGTGTCCGCTTCCTCATCTACCTAGAGTGAGAGCATTCATCTCCTCTGTCACTCCTTGGTCTGCCTCCGCAAGATGACGGTCTCATAGAGGGACACCACTTCCAGCAACACTTCACTATCGAGCTTCTTAACTGAGATGGTAGGGACTGACAGGACCGCCCTACGTCTGTTGCGCAGTGTCCTCAGTGCAGCCGCACTGGTGAGCCAGTGACACACACACACACACCGGAGTTTCCTCCATTTCAGTGACTCTACATAGATATCTCTCGCAGAAACTGTGTCCAGAGAGCATCTGCGTAGTCTGGAAGGAGAGCACTCCAGACTTTTCGTACCCACTTAGCGGAAATAATCCAGAACACCCGACGACTACGTCGGGCACCGGCACCCCTCTGAGTAGGTCCCGAGATGGTCCGGTCTATTCAACGCTTCAGAGCCCTGATAATGGTATCCCTGCACCACCGTTCACCTCATGTGGGGTCAAGCGCAGGTCCTGCACGAGGCCAGTGCCAGTAGACTGTCACAGGCTGCCTCGTGTGAGAGTGTGGTGTACTCTGCACACTCTCATGGTCATCACGCTTTGAAGTAGGTACTTAATTAGTTGATACCTTCGATCGACCCAACATGATTGTTAGCCAGTTTTTATGCTTGCCGATAGCAAAATAAAGGCATCCCGACTTTTGTGCCTTGAAAGTCGGATTCTAAAAGATAGTGGGCTTAATCATTTAATTTTCGATTATCAAGAGCTTATCATCTGTCTATGGTTAATTCAGATGTGCCAAACGTAAGTAGTCTGTTTCATTTGTGGAAGGAGTCTTATAGTCCGACTACGGAAGTACCACACCTTTGCCAGTTTTGCAGATTAACTAATCTACCGCCAAAAAATAATGTGCAAACATTGTGCTCCGGTTTGAAGGGTAATGTTTCCAGTGAAATTACATGGCATGGAGATAAAACATCGTATGTCTCTGTAAAATGTATGTATCTTTTAGTGCCAAATTATCCCTAGAGTTATCGTGCCTCGCGCCTTTTTGGAACACGAGTGTCGCGAACATTTTGGCACCCACACTATTAAATTTTTTTTCATCGTTTTAATTATTAGTCAAATTCTATACCAATCGACAGTATGAAGCCCATAGAATATGCAAACGTGCATAGCGATTCTGAAACCATTCGGGTCGGGCTGAGCCACGGAAACTGGCCACTACCGAATGGATTAGGCAATTTGCGATTCTACGTAGTTATTCTGAAACCAGTCGGTTGCACCCGAACCGCATCATTCGGTAGCGGTCCCCAAAGAGAATGTAAATACTACGTAGCGGTGCCACTACCGAATGGTTCGAAAACTGCGATTCACGACGCCAATCGTTTTGAAATCACAACAAAAAGTATTAGTTTTAACTCATAAAAAACTGAACAACACATGAATGTTACTGTTCCTGTAAATGTGATTCTTTGTATAAAACGACTTAGTGATGTCGCGCTTACCTCAACTCGGCATTTGAAGCTACACAGGATGGGCTACTCGGGGGTGCTAAGTGGTGTACCTCCAAGTGTGCCTAGTTGTAATGCAGTCCTGGTGGATCTCGATCACCTAGGAACGTAATGCACTGGGACGGTGTACCCCGGTAACAATGGTTAATAATGTACCTACGGGTACATCACTAGCTATTGGCCAAAATACCACACACACACACACTACACACGCACCACATATACATCACACATAGACCATACACACACACACCCATTAGGTACACAACCACACACACACCTACGGATCACACTCATACCCCATTCATTAAGTACACAACCACACTCAAGTACACTCAGACACACTTTACAAGACCACACACACGGCTGTAGGGCCTAGTGGATGAGCCCACCGAAACTCGCCGTGTATAAACTGTATCCACCTGCGCTTGCGACCTGCGCAGTTGAGCGCCATAAGCTGGATAAAGGGATCCTGGTGGCTGAGCCGAATGGTTGCTGCGGCTTCCGCTAGGCAACACTCCACTTTGGCCCGGATTTCAGGCGAAAAGGTGGCCCCTGCACCTAGTCAGTGCGGGGGAAATGGTCGGAGTGTCCCGTCAGAGGGCCACTGACAGGGGGGTTGGGGCCTGCGGTGGTCACCCCGGTGACGGTGAACGGGCAAGGGACTGTGGAGAACTGTCACATTCCCCGGATCTCTGATGTGACGGCCACAGGACTGAACCCTGGATGTCGCGCATGGACACCAACTCGGCCTCCCTATACCCCGGTAGTAATCCTAGTGTCATATCTGGCACTCCCGGTGCGGGCTCCGTGGAGGGTGGGAAGCTACTGGGATGAAGTCTAAACTGCACAAAACATGGCCGATACGAGATCTCAACACAAACACACACGCACACTTACACATACGAAAAAAAAACAAAAACAGAAGGCTGTCGCCCTCAAAGGTGACGCCCGACATCCGGCTGTCGCCCCCAGGGGTGACGCTAATCGCATGGCCGTTGCCTGGAAGGGTGACGCCAGACATCTGGCTGTCGCCCTGAAAGGTGACGCCGAGCGACAGGCTGTCGCCCCCAAGGGTGACGCTAGGATACCATCGCCTGCAGTCAAGGGGAAACCTGGAACTGCAGGAAAAACACCGCTACTGCCTACCCCATCCAAAGGGAAACCGGAGGATGGGATTCCGAAAGAACCCAGTAGCTCATCGAGCCAGCCGTCCGGATCACAACACCTAGGTGTTGACGAATCCTGGACGCTGGTGCAACACAGCAAGAGCAGGAAGAAGCTGGCACCAAAACACCCTGGTGACAACGGAACCAGCTCTACATCGGGCCGCAGGAAGGTAAAACCCAACTCCAAAGGTCGGAGGAGGGATCGAGCCAGACACGCCAAACAGACCGCTTCCCATGGTCAAGCCGTTGTCGCTGGGTTGTCTGACCAGCCCCAACAGGTGGGTGGGACGGAGAAATCTGCCCAACCACCTCAACAGGGCGACAGGGTGGACGCCAACGGTGACAACAAGCAGACCAAGGGGAAGGGACTAGCGCCAAGACCTACGTCCAAGAGGCCGAGGCCTGAGGAGACTTCTCCTCAGCCCACGTCCAAGAGGACCAAGTCTGGGCCTACACCAACTAGGCAGAGGCCTAGTTATGCTGACGTGGCACAAGGTGACCTTATCGTAGCCGTCACGACGGCAGTGACGAGGCGCCTCAGCCATACAGATGCCAACTCAGTGCTGGCAAGCCTTCAGGACCAGATAGTGAAACTTTCGCTATCCGTGTCCGAAGCAACGCCGTTTGGACCGGTTTTCCGCGGTAAGCCCATCGTAGCCGATGGGGTTATCAAATTGTGGTGCGAAAACCTCCAAACACTGAGTTGGCTGAAGACAGCTGTTGGGGGTGTGTGCCTGCCATCAGGTGAGAAACTCACAGTGATAAAGCAGGTAGACATCCCCAAGAAAGTCATCTGCGGTCTAGTGGTGCCGGGGTCTTGGCCGAAGCCTAGCGTTATCGCTTGTGTGCTGAAGCTTCAGAACCCCTGGGCCCAAGTAGACCAGTGGACCCTGCTGAAGATAGACGCAGGGGAGAAGGACACCTTCTGCGTCCTCAGCATACCGGAGGGTGCCGCCAAGGAGATAGGGACCAGAGAGCGGAGACTGAGTTTTATCTTGGGCTCCGCCTACATCAAGTTCCGGGGCCCTAGGGGGAAATTCATCACTGAACTTTCCAACCCAACGGCTGAGTCTGTGACTGATCCAGGCCCCTCGCAAGAGGGGACTGGAAAGGACATGGACACTACTCCGGCGCCATCAGCCTCCTCTGAAATCGCTCTTAGCAGCGACGACGAGTTGGCAGGGGTGCCTCCTCTGGC
This sequence comes from Ectropis crepuscularia, assembly GCA_963693475.1. Classification (NCBI taxonomy): domain Eukaryota; kingdom Metazoa; phylum Arthropoda; class Insecta; order Lepidoptera; family Geometridae; genus Ectropis; species Ectropis crepuscularia. The sequence goes on from OY856361.1 coordinate 11,172,400, forward strand.
AGTGCCTACGTCCACCGAGACCACGTCGAAGGAGAAATCCGACGACGAGGACGACGAGGGCTGGGCTAAGAGGATGAGTAGGCTGGAGCTTGAGGTGGAGGGAACTCTTTCCGATGGCGACGGCACCCCCTTCAGTCAGGACCCTTAAGGTCCTACAAATCAACCTCCAACACAGTCGCACAGCAACGGCTCAATTGCGCAAATGGTTGGAAGCTAACACCGGGGCTGTCATCCTGATCCAGGAGCCGTGGATCAGGGGGGAGAAAATATGCGGCCTCAACAACACCGGAGGTAAGATACTTGCTTATAGTGGGCCACAAGCACCTAGAGCCTGTATCTTAATTCCTAATAACATTTCTGTGTATACGCTAACAGAGTTCTGTTCCAGGGATCTGGTAACCATCAGTATCCTGCAGGCTCGGAATTCGAGTCTTCCGAACCTAGTAGTGGCCTCTGCCTACATGGCAGATGACGAAACGGTTCCACCACTGGAGGTCTCAAGACTGGTCGAGCACTGCGAGCACCAAGCCCAGGAGCTGATCATCGCAGCAGACTCTAACGCACACCATCCAGCGTGGGGTATGAAGGCAAGTAACAGGAGAGGGGAAGATTTCATCACCTATCTCTTTTCTGCCAAGCTAGCTATTATCAATAGAGGCTCTAAACCAACATTCGTCACTAGACGTAGCAGAACGATCATCGACGTGACACTTGCAACGGAGGGAGCTGCGGAATTTATCCAGAACTGGCACGTGTCGGACGAGGCATCTTGTTCCGACCACAGGTGGATCCGCTTCGACCTACAGGCATGCACGATGATACCCGAGCCAACCAGGAACCCGAGGAAGACGAACAGGGCCACTTTTGCTAAAACAGTGCAAGGTAAGCTCAGTGGTACCCAGTCGTCGGCACGGCTCCATACTAGGCCAGGCAATCAACAAGAAATTGAATCACAGGTAAACTTATTCACTGATACAGTTATAAAAAGTTACCATACATCGTGTCCTCTAACCTCAACCGCCAAGAACAGCAACAGCAGCAGTTCATGGTGGGGTCCCGAGCTCGAGAGAATCAGGAAAAAGGTTAGACGACTTCTAAACAGGGCCATGAACACCAGTGAAGACCAGGACTGGGAAAAATATAAAGAGGCCAAAGCACACTACAAAAAACGACTACGCTACAGAAGTTCGTCATCCTGGCGCGGATTCTGTAGCAACATCAAATCCTGCAATGAAGCAGCACGGGTAAGAAGAATTCTATCCGCAGGGACACAACAAAACATTGGGTCCCTATGCAGGAACGACGGCACATATACTGCCTCCCTAGAGGAGACGTACGAGGTGCTACTCCAAACACACTTCCCGGGCTGTCAGCTCACTCAGAGCTTGGACTGGGAAGAGGAAAGTTATACGCCTTCAGAGACCGATTGGCAGACCGCCCAGAAGGTGGTAACGTATGAAAAAACTCTCTGGGCCATCAACAGTTTCCAACCATTTAAAGCGGCCGGACCGGACGGCATCTTCCCTGCTTTGCTGCAGTGGGGAGGTTGCGAGCTCGTGGAACTGGTAACCACGGTTCTACGAACCTGCCTGGCCTTCCAATACATCCCTCTTAAATGGCGAGAAGCTAATGTCATCTTCATTCCCAAACCAGGTAAGAGTGACTACACCAACGCCAGGTCCTATAGGCCTATCAGCCTTACCTCCTTCATGCTGAAGACGCTGGAAAGGCTATGTGATAGGTATATCAGAGACACAACGCTTGTATCAACCCCACTACATAGGAACCAACATGCCTACAGTGCGGGAAAATCAACTGAATCAGCACTGCATGCTATCATAACTGAAGTTGAGGCAGCAATCCAATCCAAGTCTGTCTGTCTAGGCGTCTTCATAGATATTGAGGGTGCCTTCGACAAGACAAAGTTCTCCAGCATTGAAACGGCTCTGAACAAGCATGGAGTGGACGCCTTGCTGTCGGGTTGGATAGTAAAAATGTTAAAACATCGCATCGTCCGGCCTCCAGGAAACGCAACTAAAATGGCACTTGTTGCAAGAGGGTGCCCTCAAGGGGGCATCCTCTCCCCCTTAATATGGAACCTGGTGGTAAACGGTTTGATTGAGATATTGAACGCGGGGCGTTTCTACACAGTAGGCTACGCCGACGACATAGCAATACTGATAACAAGTCTCCACGCCAGTACCGCTTGTGACCTGCACGCGGCTCTAAGAATAGTAGAGAAATGGTGCTCGGAGTACGATCTAACCGTGAACCCGTCAAAGACGGAACTGGTCATGTTCACACTCAAACGCTCTCTAGGTTTGTATACACTACCAGATCTATACGGCATAACGCTACAGCTGTCTGAGGAGGTGAAGTATTTAGGGATGATCCTCGACAGCAAACTGAACTGGAACAAGCACCTAGAGAACAAGATCAACAAGGCCTGTATCACCTTCTATCAATGTCGCAGAATGATAGGTAAGACGTGGGGACTCAATCCAAAAGTCACCCTATGGCTTTACACCACAGTGATCAGGCCCATCATCACCTACGGGGCTTTGGTCTGGTGGACCAGGACGACGCTGGCCACAACCATCACAAAGCTACAACAATTCCAGAGGTTGGTATGTTTAGCGACTACCAGCGGTATGAGCACAACACCAACGGCAGCCCTGGAAATAATGCTGGATCTGCCTCCGCTGCATTCATTTGTGCAACAGGAGGCGGCGATGTCTGCAATAAGACTATGGACTCTAGGTCTCTGGCACGACACAGGTATTCCTCACACGCGAGTCCTTCAGGACAGTCTGAAGCACCAACCCATGCTGCTGGCGATCAGTGACAGAATACCGAAACAGTTCGTATTTGATAAAAAATACAAAATTCAACTTGAGGAGTCCCCCTCCGGTGATCATAGCTCTACCGAGCTAATGATCTTTACCGATGGGTCGAGAACCAACGAGGGCGTCGGATGCGGCACCTTCTCGGAGGACTTAAACATCAGGTATCACACATCCCTTGGGGCCTACAACTCCGTCTTCCAGGCAGAATGCGTGGGCATCACGAGGGTGGCTACCATAATCACCGACAGGAAGGTACAAGGATATAACATCCGCATACTATCTGACAGCGCGGCAATTTTACACGCCCTAAAGAGCAACACCATTACTTCGGGGCTGGTTCTTGAATGCCACAAATCTTTTATGGAGGTTTGTAAACATAATCAAATCGCTCTTCAATGGATTAAAGGCCATAGTGGATCGAGAGGAAACGACGCAGCGGATGAACTGGCGCGGAGGGCATCAGCGGAACAGGTACAAAGTCCTGAACCGATTGTCCCACTCCCATTATCACAGATTCGGAAATGGCTGCGTGAGAAATCACTGAAAGAACATAACAACAACTGGACCAACAGGACAGACTGTAGTCAGTCTAGGGCGGCACTGGGGGGCCGCAATGCACGGTACACCCGGCAGCTGCTGAGCCTGAATCGACAACAGTTGCGTCTGGTCACAGGCGCACTGACTGGTCACGGTTTGTACAATAAACACCTATTCACACTAGGTATTACCGACAGCCCTCTTTGCAGAGCCTGCCTCGAGGCTGAAGAAACGGCCGCGCACGTGCTGATGGAGTGCACGGGAGTGGCGGTACATCGGGCGAAGTTCCTGGGCACACCGGGGACGCTCCGCGAAGCATGCGGCAACGTGAAGACGCTGCTGGGCTTCCTGCTGGAGCTGGGTTGGCAGGAGTGAAGCCTACTTCCCACACACGCAAAATAGGCGCATCGAGACGTCGAGTTGCGGAAAACAGCCCGCCTACGAATACGAATACGAATACGATGGGCTACTCGATACTACTTTACAAAGCTTATGGGAAATTCATAAAATTGTCAAAGAAGAGATGAAGAAAAGAAATTATGTGACTATTTTAAACACGGGTTTACACCGAGGCAGGAGTTGCAGCGTCAGCTCTTCGTGACCGAGGTGACTTACGGACGCCTCCTAGTTTAGATAGTTAGTGCTCATGTGTTCTTATAAATATTTAATTCATTAATTTAAATTACAATTAAATCTTATGAACTGAACTATGGTTAAATTATTATAAGTGAGCCTAGCTGAAGTGAAGCGAGATCTAACTATCTAAACTAGGAGGCGTCCGTAAGTCACCTCGGTTGGGCGTCACGAAGAGCTGATGCTGCAACTCGTTCCTCGGTGTAAACCCGTGTTTAAATGTGGATTAGCGACGCAGCAGTTTCAGTGGTTGAGCAATATGTAATTAACTCATCTCATAGAGTAAAAATATTAGCTTAAGTACTATAAAGTTAAATAAAGCGTCAAAAATTCTACAGATGATTATAAAAATATTTACTGTGATAAACGATGTTTCATTTGATCTTTTAGTTATGATTATCACCGTGTAACTACCATTACTACCAAATAAATTAAATACCCTTGTTATTCTATACCAGGAATCTTTAATGAGACCACGGCTCAGAGTTTACTTATATTTTATCTAAGCCACGGCTTTATAAATTTAGAGGTATGATAATATTAGCAAACAAGATTGTTACACATTCAATAGGATAAAATAATAGATAGTTTGTGATACATGTTACTTTTATTTACAAAACATATCTAGCTATATCTAAGTCTATAATGGGGGAGATATAATTGTTGAATCAAACATGCCGTACAACTGCAAGATTCTACTTTTAAACCTGTACCAATTCTGCGTTGTCATTAAAATAGATAACTATACCTTCTGGTAGAAGTACTTTCCTTCATCTGTATAACATAGAACTTAAGTCGAACAGGATACAAAAATACTGTCTGTAAAAATACAAGTATGGATCCAGAGGGGGTCAAGGGTTCATTACCACTCTTAAGCTAGTTCAGCTTAAGAGAGAGCGTTAGAACCTAGGTAGACCACTAATTAAAACACATGCACGCACTTATCGTACAGTCTTCTTACTTGGCCCCGACTATATCCACCTGGGGTTAAACCTTGATCCGCTTTTGCTGTTAGGTTGGTATGACGTGATATATGTCCAAAGTTTGTTGGTGTATTTTGCTCAATCATCACATGTTTCATCCTTTCATCTCAAAAAAGTAAGTATGGCAATAACCCATTTCTTCCATGTTGAATCACATGCCTTACACCGGCAAGATTCTACTTTTATATACACGTAGGTACGAGTTCTGCGTTGTCATTATAGAGATTAGGGACCTATAACTTCTGGCAGAAGTTCCTTTTAACCTTTGCTTCATCTATAGATAGAGCTAAAGTCGAACAGATCCGAAAATACTGTTTAATATACAAGGACCAGAGGGGTCGTGGGGTCATGACCCCTCTTAGGCTGGTTCCAATACCTAGGTGGACCACTAAGTAAAAGACACACGCACTTATCACACGTTCACACGGTCTTCTTACTTAGCCCCGACTATGTTTGTGACCACCACTGGGGGCCACAGCTGGATCCGCTCTTGCTGCTATATCGTTGTTTGACCTGATGTCTCGTATCTCCAATTTTTCTTTGTGGTTTCTTGCCTTTTTGCTCAAACAACAAACATGTTTCATCCTTTCATCTCAAAAAAATTGCTAGAATCCATTTCTAGCAATTTTTTTGAGCACAAACTGCCAACTTTGAAAGTTTCAAAACCCAATATTCCAAAAACTAAACACATAAAAATAATAATAATAATAAGCCTTTATTAATCTGAACTTTTTGAAAATTACATTTGAGTATGATTATTATACACACTGCGACCTCTGTTTCTCTTACCGTCTCTGGGATACCACTCTGTAACAATTTTGCACCATTTGTCTTGTGGATCCCGTATCATGTGGCCTGTCCACCTCCACTTTTGTTGGTCTATTCGCGTTAGTAAGTCCACAACTTTGGTTTTTTCCTTTATTACATTGCATCTCACTCTATCCTGTTTCTTTATACCTATCAAGCTTCTCTCCATAGCTCTCTGACAGCGTTCTAACTTGTATCTGTGGTGTTTGGTGAGAGCCCAGGTTTCACACCCATAAGTGATGACTGGCAGTACACATGTATTGAAGGTTTTCCTCTTGATTTTCATACATAGCTCCTTGGATTTAAATATTTCTTTCAAAAACCAGTATCTATTCCAGTCATTTCCAAGTCTTCGCTCGATTTCTTTGGTAGTTTGATCTTTGTGAGATATTATCTGGCCCAGATATATGTACTCCGTTAAATATTCAAGTGTTTGGTTATTAATATTTATTGTAACTGGTACCGAATTTGTAAGCAGTTTTGTTTTGTCTTTGTTCATGCAAAGCCCCATCTTCATACTTTCTTCGTTTAGTGAGTCTATCATTATATATAAGTGCGATGGATTTTCCTCAAATAAGATTAAATCGTCTTCGAATTTTAGGTGGTTCAGTTTTACACCTTGTATGTTGAGGCCATATTCCTTCCAATCAAGTTTGCGAAATATGCTTTCTAGGGCAGCTGAGAACAATTTTGGTGAAAGAGTGTCTCCCTGTCTTACTCCTCTTTCGACCTTGAACTTTTTCCCAGGGTTTCTAGTTGGATCCTCGCTTCGCCATTCAAGTAGATGTTCTTTATGATACTTATGTAATTTTGAGGAATCCCCTGCTGCTCTAGGCTTTCCCATAAGGCTGAGAGTTTTAAGCTGTCACACGCCTTGGAATAATCTATGAATGCCATAATATAAAGTTTCTTATTATACTAAACACATATTACACTCTAAAGTTAATAAAAACTCGTTTACTGTCCATAATCTTACAGAAATATTGAGAAAAGCAGAGAAAAATTAAGTAAATACAATAATCTGAAAAATAAGATTTAGATATCCACGAGTAAAAAGCTGTCCGAATCCCAACCGAATTAGATAGCGATTCTAAATCCATTCGGTTGCATCCGACACGGAATCTCATCTCTCGGTCTCTGTCATGCTACACAGATTAGACAAAGACCGAGAGATGAGATTCCGTGTCGGATGCAACCGAATGGATTTAGAATCGCTACCCTGGTAGTCGGTTGCAAACGTCAAAAGTGATCGGAATTGGCGTAAATTGCCCAATAGTAGCGTCCAGTTTCCGTGGCTCAGCCCGACCCGAATGGTTTCAGAATCGCTATGCTGGTGTATGTTTCCCGAATGGTCCCATATCAATTTTATCGAAATGGGTCAGGGTAGCGATTCTGAAACCATTCGGTTGCATCCGACACGGAATCTCATCTCTCGGTCTTTGTCTTATCTGTTTAACATGACAAAGACCGAGAGATGAGATTCCGTGTCGGATGCAACCGAATGGTTTCAGAATCGCTACCCAGGTGGTTTTAAAATTTTGTTTGGATGACATAGTTGTAGATTTCACAAAAGTTATGAAAATCGATACAATCAATACGAAACTGTGTAATTATTTTGCGCTAAAATGGGTAAAACAAACTATCACCTTTAAGGTGATATCAGACGGTTCACTTTTCTTTCATTTTCGTCTTTCATTCGGCATCTTTCACTCGAAATGAATCGTCTGAACCCCAAATGAAACGAGAGTGCCGAATGAATTCATTAATGAACCGATCCGACGATGTTAAGGTGATATCAGACGGTTCACTTTTCTTTCATTTTCGTCTTTCATTCGGCATCTTTCACTCGAAATGAATCGTCTGAACCCCAAATGAAACGAGAGTGCCGAATGAATTCATTAATGAACCGATCCGACGATGTTAGATTTTGGCATTCGGCATCTTTCACTCCAACTACGAATGAATGGAAAATGAACCGTCTGAACACAGAGAGAACGTTCACTCGGATTCGGGCATTTTGACTCGAGCTTGGTAGCAGACGCACGTCCCGTTGCGTCGCGGAAAATTGGCGGCAAAATGGTGTTCAAGTGGAATGAGCAAAGTATGGTGCTGTTTTTGGAACATTTTAAGAATTATCAATGTTTATGGAACCACAAACTTGACGAATACAAAGATAAAACATTACGTACAAACGCTATAAAATCCCTAATTAGTGATTTAAACCTCGAGGTTACTGAAGAAGACATCAAACATAAAATAAAGACCATATTAAATGATCACAAATTTAACGGATTCCGAGACGCACGACTTCACCCGATGACATATTTAAAGTAAATAACAGATGAACGTTCATTTCTTTGTCATTCGCAGTTTGTCGTGTGAACATGGAATGAAAGAAAAATGAACCATTCACTCGAGTGAATGTTCACTCGAGTGAACCGTCTGATATCACCTTTTTATACAAAACATTTCAACGACTTCAAAACCACAAATATGCACTCAAGTGTCTGGGTGTTTCTATGTATAATAAGTATGTATTTAAAACTATATAAGTATTATATCAGCTATATGGCCGCCATGGTACAAGCTTTGCTTAGTTTGGGGTCAGGTGGTGTTGTGTGTGAATTGTCCACCAATATTTATAAAAAAAAAGCGAAATATAAGTTAACTAGCGGCCCGTCCCGGCTTCGCACGGGGTCAAATTTTTTTTGTTAAGTAGTTATGCTAAATGAAACGTACACGACCAAATTTTTCCAAATGATCAAAATTAAAAACCAAAACTTTAAAGTTCAGAAACATTAAACTGGCTAGGCCGTTTTGTAAAGCGGCGGTTTAACGATCAGCCGGATTGAATACAGCTGATTTTAAAACCACCGGAATGTACTTGTTCAACGCCACACGTCTTTCAACACGGCTAGCCTTTGATAAAATTAAATACTTAAATAAAGTGTTTTAAGACTTCAATGCGGCTAGCCGTTATGTAATAAAGCGAGAGATTAGCCGCCTCTTTGACAATTTTTAGTTCCGATTCTTAACACTCATGGCGCTGCCTGACATAACAACAACTATGGCGTTGAATACTGTGAGTTCATTGCTAAAGTGACAGTGGATTCTGGAGTTCGGAGGAATCGTACACAATATTATTAGGGTGGCACTTGTCACCCTGGGTGTTACTTGGATACTATTTCGTTTCCACCGTCCACCTTGTTAAGACTAAATCGGACCGGGTAGGTTAAATGAGACCCAGATCCGACGCGGAGCACTCCGACTCCACCTACTCTTGGCGCTACTACCCCTAGAGTGTATTTAAAAGAATGCGGGCGCCAGAAGCTCAAGGGAGGTCCTGAGTGGAGCGAGCCATGCAAGTAGCCTTAGTGGAGCGCAGGCCGAGTATGGAGAAGCGACACTCAGAGCTGACCGCAGAGCTTCTGACGGGATCCCACCCGGAGTCAAATCTTTTTTTAACTATAATATGTTCGCACTTGACCACCATCTCGCCTGATATTAAGCGACGATGCGATCTACGATGGAACGTGTCTCGATAATAGACCCTTGTCCATTGACGTATTATATAAATAGACTTATGGTCTGAAAAAAAAATCACCAATACACAGCCCCCAGTTCAACTCGCCAAAGTTGTCAAAGTCATTTGACTTTGACAACTGACTCGTAATATCGCACTAGTGATTGCGATCCGGCGTAATTTACAGTCCGGCCGGATCCGACTGAATTCCCGTCGATCACTTATCAGCTGGTTTATCAAATCGGGATAATTTTCGTTTTTCGGTTCAAAACGAACTTATAGTAAGTTAGTCAAGTGTAAGTAAGGATATCAGGTAAAATAAAGGTGGGTTATATAAATAAAAAATCACGACTATATCAATTTTGATTTTTATCGAATCCTACTAATATTATAAATGTGAATGTATGGATGTTTGTTGCTCAATCACGTCCTAACGTATGAACGGATCGGGCTGAAATTTGGAACACAGATAGATTATAGCCTGGAAGAACACATAGGCTACTTTTTATCCCGGAAAAACAACGGGAACGGGAACTTCGCGTAACACCGCGGGGCGCTGCTAGTAATTAATATTTATTGCTTTTAAATTTAAAATACGTGAACACCAGCGTAGCGATTCTGAACCCAGTCAGATTAATTTCGACACGGAATCAAACTTCTAGGTCTTTGTCTTACGCGTTTAGAATTAATGAGAGAAACAATGATTCATTATTATCATTCCGAATGTTAGCCATTCGGATTGCATTTAGAAACAGTACTCATATTATTTCCAATGTTACAAATATTAGTTTTACGAATTAAATTTGTCGAAATATGCGTCAATCACACCAATCGATATTACATGAACATTACGATAGTATACAACGTGACAACGTCATTACAATACATTGATGAAATGATTACAGACAATAGAATCGAGTGCAAAAACAAGGACAAAATCAAAAGTTTAGATTTACCCCCAACTACCTCGGATTTGTAACCTGTATAACATTGTATTATTCAAGCCCTTTCATTTGATAACCATATTGAGGGAGTAGTGAAACGTATTTCACCATTTTGTGGTGGCACCTATCTTGGATTTGAAATTTGTCATAGTGCATAGTATACTATTAGTCAAGCCCTTTAATTTAATACCCATATTGAGGTAGTAGTGAAAAAGTAATGTAATTCGCCATTTTGTGGTGATAGCCATCTTGGATTTGAAATTTGTCATAGTATTTAGTATTTTACTAGTCAAGTCCTTTCATTTGACACCCATATTAAGGTAAGTTGTAAAGATATATTTTGTCCACCATTTTGTGGCGACGGCCATCTTGAACCGATATTAACCAAACATAGCTACGAACCACCGCACAAACATTAACCTTCAAATAAAAAATCAATTGAAATCGGCTCATCCGTTTGAGCTTTACGTTGCCACAGACAGACAACAGACAGATTTGATAGACAGACAGACAGACAGACAGACATCGACGTAAAACTTACGGGAGCCTATTAGAACGCATAACTTTTTGTTCCTAATTTACTTTGTCATAATGAATGTAGCATAATGTATAGTGTCATAATGCAACTTTCGCATAATCATTTTTTGGCGTCATGTGTTTTAAGCATAACAATCTATTGTACTACATTTTATTCGACTATTGATGAGACGCATAATAGTTTTTAAGCATTTTTTTATTTGTTCTATTTTTTTTTAAGGTGCCGTTTAAATCGCATAATTTTTTTTTTCCTAATTTACTTTGTCATAATGAATGAAGCATAACATATAGTGTCATAATGTAACTTTTGCATAATCGTTTTTTGGCGTTATGTGTTTTAATTATAAAAATCTATTGTGCTACATTCAATTCGACTGTTGCTCAGACGCCTTTAGGCATTTTTTAATTATTTGTTGTGCTACGTAATATATAACCAGGTTATATAGGGTCCAGATCCGACTCGGAGCACCCCGACTCCACCTAGTCTTGTCGCTACTACCCCTAGAGTGTATTTAAAAAATGCGGGAGCCAGAAGCTCAAGGGAGGTCCTGAGTGGAGCGATCCATGCGAGGCCAAGCGTAGCGAAGGGGGGAGGTGGCGAGCGAAGCGAGCCGGCGACCTCCGTAGTGGAGTGCAGGCCGAGTATGGAGAAGCGACACTCAGGGCTGACCGAAGAGCTTCTGGCGGGAGCCCACCCGGAGTCAAAAAGTGCACCATATGTCTTAGGTGTATGTAGGTTTTTAAGTTCTAAAAACGTTATGTCTACATAAGTTGGTACAAAAATTGTTATACTACTGCATAGTCCTGCATAGATATTCCATTAAATTAGTAGATACCTACATTACGAATAATAAATATTGTTGTCGAAGTACCCACCCGCATTTCACACACCCACGTATTTTATTTATGTCCGCTCTTTACACTTGTTTTTTAGTTAGGCGTTTAAAGTTTATGCCGTTGATCAGTATGTTTAAGTATTGTTATGCTTTTCTCAATGTGTGCCTTTAACCATTATGCTATTTATAGTTATGCGTCGAAACATTATACTAAGTTATCTGTATGCTATATATGGCTATGCGTTTAAACATTATGCTAAGTTATCGTTATGTTATATATGGTTATGCTAGTTAACATTATGCGAAGACAGTTATGCGTTTAGTTGTTATGGTAAATTATCATTAGTCCTAAAAACGTTATGCCTACCTAAAATAGGACAAAAAATGTTATGCCACCCCATATAGACCCAAACTTACACCACCCATTTTTTGGTTGAGTGTCAAAATAGATGCGGTATAAGCGTAACGAGACAATTATTGTAACGGGACACTTTTTCACAGATGCACCCGGCGTTCATCGATTTATGAGACGGAGTCACGTCAAAACACGGTGACAGCAGCCAGACAACAGCAGCTGATTGTTTCTTTCTTTCTCCCTCTCGTTCATCAGAACATTTCTTTCATTTACGGGCGTCGCGATGATTCATTCACACATAGTCCACAAAAAATCTTTGCGTGGTGAGCCCAAAGAAATATTCACTTCAAAAATAAAATCGATTCATCCGTTCGGGATAACACCTTATGCCGGATCCACCGGAATATCAAATTCGTTTTTCCGGATGGCAATTCCTATCGGACACGGTACGTAGGTACTTTGAATCGAAGTATACTAAAAAATTGTTTATAAATTGCTTTTTCGAGTAATAACGACCCTAAATTGACAGAATGAGATGTACTTACTGAAAATATGATATACTTTCTCTCTTTTTCAACTTTTTGTTATAATTTTTGCACGATGTTACGATGCAAAACACCATCTTAAGGGAGTCCACAATGCGACCGCTAAGGTGCAAAGTCATACAACGACTGACGTAAAGTTAGCTGACTTGAGGCGTTTTGTCTGTTGTTGAGTGGGGCCGTTTTTGAAGGCTGACATAAAATCCTTAGTTTTAATATCATTGCCCTTGTCTATGGAAGTGCACCATGTTTCTTAGGTGTACCGTCACCGATATCAAGTTATGGGCTTTCAAACTTTATGTGAGAGGTAAAATGTTGTAAAAAAAATAGTACGGAATATCGTACGAAAGAATCGATCAGTTTTTTAAATTAATTTAGATTTTGTGTACCTACCTATTTAAATTATTATTTTTTTAAAATATGGTCACCCTACAACATAAGCAGTAATACCACAGAATAAATATTAGTACAGAAGCATCACTTACCAAAAACAATTATATAAATAGCGACTCTTGCTGGGACACAATGATGTTAAAAATGTTAAAAACTAAGGATTTTAGGTCAGCTTTCAAAAACGGCCCCACTCAACAACAGACAAAACGCCACAAGTCAGCTAACTTTAGGTCAGTCGTTGTCTGACTTAGCACCTTACTGGTCGCCACAGAACAATATTACTCAAGCTTGAGCTGGTCGCATTGCGTACTCCCCTATGATGGTGTTTTGCGTCGTAATATCCTACAAAAATTACAACAAAACAATGAAAAAGAGAAATGGTATATCATATTTTCAGAAATTACATCATTACTCTGTCAATTTAGGGGCGATATTACTCTAAAAAGCATTTTATAAACAATCATTTAATCTACTTCAGTTCTAAGTACCTACGTAACGTATCCGATAGGGATTGCCATCCGGAAAAATCCTCTGATTCTGATATTCCGGTGGATCCGGCATAATTAACCCGGTACCAAAATACAGTGACGAAAATGAGGTGTAGTATATGATTGTCAATGTATATATCTGTATGTGTCTGTAGCATCGTAGCTTCCGGATGAACTGGTTTGATTTTTTTGGTTGGAAGTTCGGGAGTTATCACGAACGGTTGAATCGATTTTATTTTTGAAGTGAACACATATTATTTTGGCTCACACCATACATAGATCTTTCGTGGGCTATGAATTAAGCTCATCGTCACGCCCGTAAATGAAAGAACTGTTCGAGTGAACTCGGGACCGCCAAGTTGCTAGAGAAAGAAAGAAACAATCAGCTGTTACTGCTGCTGTCTGGCTGCTATCACCGTTTTTTTATTAATTTATTCTTTGCCGTAGATACTAGTCCTTCAGCCGCGTCAGTCACTGTCGTGTCGCTGTGGTTACTATGTTCAGATTGTATCTTATTATTTATATTATAGGGAGCGTTCAAGTATTACGGAACGCAATTTATAAAGATTTTAACACCCTTCCTTTCACTCTCCGTAAGCATTACGTGACACCCAAGTGATCGTTTTTACTTAAAAGTCACCAAACAAGTTGCTAACTATAATGCAATAATGGTTTTAATATTTTGAACAGTCGTGATTAATCCGACGAATCCATTCGGATTCATTTTAAACTTAAAAACAATATTTTTTTTATAGCATATAGTGACGAGACGAGCAGGTCATGTGCCTGATGGTAAGCAACATGCCTGCCACATAACAGCACAGTAACACGCGGCTATTGGAACATGATAGTTCAAATCATTACCTAGCACTGCACTGCGCTCGTCACCCAGAGATCTGAGATATTATGTCTCTAAGCCCTGTAATTTCTCTGGAATCATTACCCTTCAAACCGGAACACAGTAATGTTTGCACATTACTGCTTGGCGGTATAATATTTGGCAAAGGTGTGGTACTTCCCATACTCATACTCATTTATTCATACTTTCTGTACATGTCACAATTATTAGATATATCAATTACATCGTTCAGTTAGTTACATGGTATGGTTTTTATAAGATTGAAGTCAAAATAATAATGATATTAAATCAAGAATCATCTGAAATATAAATATGTCAAATAGTAATAGTATAGTAGTTATTTATTATTATTATTATGTGCCTGTCTTGTCCCAATGTTGGGACAAGAATAGTAGTAGAAGGTATATAAAATTAATAATCCAAATTGTATGTCATGTCAAACAAAAGAAATCAAAATTCAAATTCAATACAATACAATGTAAATTAAAAATAATTCAATAAAAATAATAATTAAAACATAGCTTAGCTATGTGACTTGTTTTCGTGTCATAAATTCTTTGTCAATATCATAGAACGCTTGACTGATAAGCCAGCGCTTTAACCTATTCTTGAAAGCATTAAGATTTGGTGCCTCAATTATGTCTTCAGGCAGTCGGTTGTATACTGCTGTGCCCATGACATGTGTCAGTTTAGCGGACTTCTCAAGAGACCGTGGAACACATTTTAAGCGGTGCTTAAAGCGAGTGCAGCGTTGCTTTGACTTGGCAAGGGCTTCACCCAGTTTTTCATATGACTCAAGGTTCAAACGCGTGTACATAGCTACTTGCATTAGTACTATTGAAGGTAGGGTCAGAACCTGGAGTGATATGAAAATGGGTTTAGCCGACTGATCCTGTGGTATGCGCGCTATCGCTCGGATCGCCCGTTTTTGACATATGAACGCGCGCTTCCACATGGCACCTCTAGCCCACAACTCTTCCCCAGGCGGACTCTGCTAAGAGCCCTACCACTACTAATTAATATTTATTAATTTTACCATCAAATTCAAAATGTGGATACACGTGAATTTTCATTATTGTAAACCTTTATTATATATACTCACACTTGACCAATTTAGTAACAGTTAATTTTGAACCGAAAAACGAAAATTATCCCGATTTGATAAACCAGTCTGGAATTCAGTCGGAATCAGCCGGACTAAAAATTACGCCGGATTGGAATCACTAACGCGATATTACGATTCAGTTGTCAAAGTCAAGTGACTTTGCCAAGCTGAACTAGGGCCTAGGGCTTTGACGGCTTTGTATTTGCAATGTTTTGTTGGAGACCTGCCGTCCCCTTATATTTTGTCGATGCTGGGACAAAACAAAGTTAAATTCAGCTCGCATTATCGCTCAATGCCTGTCGCGATTTTCAACTCAACATCTACGCTCTCTTCTAACGCGTAACTCTGTCCCTGTCTAGCGCGGAGGGTTTACGACATATATCTAATAACAATATGCGCGGGAAACGTTTTGCGCGAGCGCTCAGCCGTGCTTCCGACAACCGACTGTCACTTGTTTCCTGGAAGGAACGGTCTAGCGATAGGCTAAAACCGCGCGACCATGAGCGAGTGAGGGTGCACTGGTGATAATACAATGCAGCTGAACGTGGGCCGCCTTATTGAAGAACGTATTGCAATGACAATGCGGCTAATCGTTGAACCGTCGCATTACAAAACGGCCCCGTTTTCAAAACGGCTAGCTGTAATGTAATACGGCGAACTATACAATCCGGCTGCACATCATAATCCGGATCTCGTTGTTAGGCTGTATGTTTGATGTCTTGACACAAATTGTCTTTATAAATGTGCCATAGTTCCGAGGGAAAACAATATAATACCACAAACAATTCTCTTAGCCTCAACGGACACCGAGAAATCTCTCAAAGTGATTTCCCAATGGTTATCATTTTCTAACAAACCTCCTTCCTCGGCATGCGACTTGGTAAGTTGTTTTTACAGTAGTACTTGGTAAGTTTTACAGTAGGTAGTCTTGGAACGATGTACCTAAATGATAAGTACATGATAAAGAAGTATTCTGAGATAAAAACACTCTGACTGGGAAGGATGAACGCTGTACCTACACTCTTCCTAATTCTGCCGCCGGCCGGCCGGCCGCCGCCGCCGCGCCGGCCCGTCGCGTCGGTGCAAATATTTCGATAGGATGGATATTTTTAATTTCGTAATATAATATTTTGAATGGAATGACCGATTTTAATAATTCAAAAAGCAAAAATTAAAGCACTCTTGAATAAGAAATCATTTATTTGGATAAGAATTAATACAAATGTATGCATAGCATGGTCTTAAGTTGATCGGCATTTTGACGTGATAACGTCTTATAATTCGATGAAGCCGGCTGCACGCCCGCAAAACATGACGCCATGTAACGTTACCGCCCTTACCTCGCCTTATTACTTTTCGCACCATCTAGTGTGTGAAATGTGTATTACGTTCAAGGAGTCTGTCCATGTTTTAGAAAAGCGACGATATGAAGTTAAAAACTTGTGCTAGTACAATGATGTACCCAGAGATGGCGCTTTGAACAGCTTTTCAAAAAGCTTCAGAATGTTTTAGCTAGATGGCGCTTAACACAAATTCCATCAGTATTTTCTTAAGACGTTGTCACGTTCAACTATCGTCAGTAAACCGACTTTACAGACAACCATTTTTTTTTGTATAAAAATAGTTTATAATTTTTTTACACATGTTTCCTCTTATCAGGATATATGCAGGACCGGATTTAAAACAACTTATAAAACGCAAAACAACTTTTATTTTATAAAAAATAATTAATTAAAATAATAATATTAATAATACTTTTACTTAGTTTAGTACTTTTCAGGGATTAGACACTGAACCGTCGCAATAGGCGGCGGACGCCTTTATGAGTTAGGTATACCTACCTAGATGATATTAGATAAGTTTAAGTTACCAAGATCCAAGTTAACGTCACATAAACCCCAAAAAATGTATGAAATTCAATTTATTGTGTATTCAAACATATTTTTTGAGAAATCTTTACAATTTCATTATCAAGGTTTGTAAATACCAAGCGTGTCAGAGTTAAGGTGCTGCGCCTACATTTACGACTCCGCTCCCACCCGACAAATAAAATACTCTCAATGTTTGGAATATAATGACGTAACAATATTATTTTAACTAACTTGTAGAAAAGGGTAATGATAGTTTAAAGCCGAGGTGTGGTCACTATTTTTGCAGAGTACCCGCGTTCCGTTTCAATCCGGTATTTTGTTAGGACCACTGAGACGGGAGCGTCCTTGTCATATTGGTCACTCAGTCGGGGACTGTGCCAACGCACACCAGTGAAGAAACACGCGTGTGTCGATACCCCTTTTTTTGTTCCAACGGGAAGGAATGTACCCGCGGTCGGATAATTTTGTGATTGTAGATGCCGGGCGTCGGTTGTGAACTTACACAAGTGTTTTGTACGCAAGGATCGCGTCTAATTCGCTCGTGAAATCTTATCCGCGCGGACGCGAGATATTTGTGGTTTCTACTTGGTATTAAAGACGCCGGGCGTCGATCCTGAACTTTGGTTCCAACGGGTTCGAGGAACGAACCTGTATTGGGAACGCGGGCTTTGGACGAGCGAGGCGTTTAAAAGCATCTACGAGGACTTTGGTGCCACGTCCTCGGATTTTCGGCGGTCGAAAGGAGGCCGACCGCACGTCGAAAACGGCTGACAAGTATCGTAATTTATATTTATTTATATTATAAACATTAGCTACACGGGAAACGGGATAGATTCTTTGGGTAAGCGTAGATTATTATACACCCTTACCAGATGAAACTGGTTATACAAGGTACCGTGTCCTATTTATATATTTTAGTATTTTAAATATCGTCACAAGCGTTTAAATTGTGTGGTAGCAGAGCTTAGTGTAGTTTTAGTATAAGTTAAAGCATCTCGGTAACCATTGCAAATCGCAATTTAAATCGCAAATTAGATCGCGCGGCGGATTCCCTGGCTGATTGGAATTTATCGAAAGCTCAAATATGGGCTGTATGGCATGCCTGTTAAAATATAGAATACATTGGCAACATAAATTAGCAGACGGCTGTCAGCGAGCGGTAAGCTAACCTGTAACTTAACGTGACGTATCTTAATGTCGCATAAAGCACAAATTTGAGTGTATTTTATTTGTCGGGTGGTAGCCGAGTCGTATAAGTCGGCGCAAACCTTTAGAGTAATTTATGCGACGGTAACGCCTAACATTAGTACTTCACCTAAACAGCGCAAATTTCAGCTCTGCAGTGCCATCACTTGGTTATGTGTATAATCCCTTATATCACGAAGTAATTACATATTTCAGTCATAAATATAAAATCGTCTAGGCTAGAATAGGAGAAAAACCGCAAAAACCGCTTGAACTGATTTTCTTGCAGATAATACTGTAACAAATACCAGGGTCTTTATAAATTCAGTTAACAATATAACACCAAGTACTAGTTCATCTAACAATCATTTGTTTTCTTAGCGTGTTGCTAATTGCTAAATGGGTATTATGTTATTAAATAGGGATCAAATTAGTTCCTCTCGAACAACCCTAGATGGCGTTAGCGAACCATAACACGCGTGGTAATGTTTTGTTTTCGAGAGGATGGCTTGTTTTCGGTTAATAGCTGATGGTATCCACTCTGCAGAAACTCTGGTTGGTCCACCGATCCGGATGCATTCTGCTTATACATGGAACAGATAGTTCTAAAAATAAACCTGTGTCAATCGATTTTTTGTCGAGACCCGCTCTTCTACCGCCTAACTAAATCGGCTTTCGCTTTGCTATTGCGGTCTATATCATTTCAAGCGAAAAGAAAAGAGAGAGAAATATCAAAGCTAAGACAATTCTAGTTAAACGATAGACCCTCCGGTCTACCGCCTAACTAGATCTGCTTTGGCTTTCCTATTACTGTTTTGCTGTCTCATTGATTTTAAGCGAGAAGAACAGAGATAGCAATGTCAAAGGTAAGACAGTTTTAGGGGGTAGACTCTCCGAATCGCTTATGACCCACTCGTATGGTGAATGGATCAAAAAGATTCTACTATAATATATTTTCGATCATTTGGGTCGCAGTTCCATTGTACGACCTGTGTCGCGACTCAAACGCAGAGTGAGATCGCCACAAGTCGCAGTCGCAAACTGGTTGCGTGTTTCATGTAAAAGAAGAAGATAGAATACATTTTCGTCGTTACGTCGATGTGATTGAATGAATGTACGATTCAATCAATTTTATGAGGAAGCAATTAGTTAAGTACATCATATTAGCAATAAAGCTCAGTTTGGTTTACTGATAATCCAGTTACAAAAGATCGGGTGTTTTAGAAATCCCAGATTCACGATCGACACAGGCCTAGTAGAAACTCTGACCCACCGATCGGGATTCATTCTACTTTTATAGAACAGATATTGAATAATACTAGTAGAATTTTAGTATAAAAACTAACATAGTTATTTCACATTTTTAAACGAATACTCGAGTAGAGTGCTCGCAATATAACTCTGCGCGTAGCAAAATATGGAACTAATTGACAGGCCGTCAACTTCTTATTTACGTCAGTTGACAAAAGTTTGTTTACGTCTGGTGTATTTATTAATTTCCAAAATAATTAATAGCTTTTATTATACCGAAAGTGATTAAAAGTGCTGGCCGTGACTGGTTCTTGAAAATCAATCGTGGTTGTGAAGAAGAACGATACAATAACGGGCCAAAAGTGCAGTTTTCCAAACGCAGAGCTATTTGACAACTAACATGTAGGGATACCATAGCAATCAAATCTCCACCTATTATCGGCATATTTTAAAGCTGAGGCTTTAGGTTGAGGTGCGGCTTTGGGTTTGATTGTTTTATTGCCAATTTACCCGTGGGAAAAAATGGGAGTGCTTAAGACCGAATGTGAGAAACTAGTTATAAATGTTTTTTTTTCATAATATACAAATCAAAATAGAAAACACAGTGACACAGCAGTGAAGATCAGCTGATTGTATCTTTCTCGCTCGGGTACACTCGGCGGTTCCATGTTCACCCGATCGACCCTGTCACCTAACAGCGGTGCGCCAAAAGAAATTTTACTGAATTTTTTTTTCAACGTTAGCTTGGATGCATTATGGTCTCAATAAAAGATTTACAAGTTTAAATTAAATTCTTGTAATTTCGATGTTGGTGTAGGTTGAAAATGACAGATTTTTTATAATGTAATAAACTATAATAAAATTTTCCTGGTGGTAAGAGACTCAGACAGCCTGTACCAATTACCAATGATACTTGGTCATACTGAACCAAACCAGCACTGCAAAGGCGTTCATTACTTCGAGACATTCGTTCTTGAGTCTCAGTTGTCGTGTAGTTACTTAAATTGCTTCCCTGAAAAATCCCTTCCCGTTCCTGTTTTATGAAGTTGTACGTTCCCAATGAACGGGAAGGGAACCTATTAGCTTGACCTGGCAACATTAAGTACGCCACACGTCGCGCGCAGACTTATACTGCGAGCACTATAACTCGCGTTTGACGGTTAGTACGGTGTGACTTTTTTCATGGAGGCTTACTTGTGACAGGTGCTCGTTTGGCTCTAACCTTGAAAAAAAGTTGCTCGACGCCGAAACTTAAGTTTTTTTATAGTATAGAGTGGCGAAAGGAGCAGGAGCAGATGTGCCTGATGGTAAGCAACATGCTTGCCACATAACAGCACAGTGACACGTAGCTATTATTGGGACATAAAAAGTTCAAATAATTAGGTATCTAGCACTGCATTAGTCACCCAGAGATATAAGATGTTTTATCTCTATGCCCTGTAATTTCATTGGAAACGTTGCCCTTCAAAATGGAACACAGTAATATTTGCACATGCTTGGCGGCAGAATAACTGGCAAAGGTGTGGTGCTTGCCCAGGCGGTATCTGCAAAGAGTCTTACCACTAAGTTAGACTGGACCAGCTTCAATTTTAGCCTTTTCACCATTAGTGATACAATTTGTCGAGTAAAAGCGACTGTATTAGTAGCACCCCACAAATTATACCCGCGTAGTTACATTTCTTTTCCCGCGTTAAAAAATAGTCTATGTAGTTATAACTACATATAGATAGCGCGCGAGTTGAATGCAGAGCTTAGGAATACGGAGTGCTGTGACCGCGACAGTGACAGCACTACACACTGCAGGCGCGGGAGGTGGGGCGTGCGGATAGCGGAGGGAGATGCTCCCGCTCTTTGCCTCAGACCCCGACTGCATTCAACTCGCGCGATACATATATTAATTTTTTTTAGATTTTTAATTTAACATATACGGCCATGTCCCCTGTGACTAAGTATATCATCCGTGAGTTACCCGTGTATTCATTTGAAACGCAATTCTTGAGTTGGCGGTCAAGTGTAAACCTATAAAATAGTAGGATTGTATACACAGATTGTGAGATAATCTATCGTATGGTCTGTGACATGTGTAATGGCGTCTGCATCAGTTCAAACGCCGCGTCTTTCAAGTTGGCGCCGCGGAGGTTCGCTTCGTGGAGGTCGCTGCCAGAGAGGTCGCAACACTGGAACAAATACAACTATTTTAAATGCAAATTAACATTACCAAAAATTCTTGGAGAACTGGACTACCACACAACGCAAATGTACATACAACGAGCACCATAAACTCTGTATAATATATCATATCATAGTTTTGGTTACTTTAAGAAATAACTTGGACTCATACAACACGCGAGGAGAGAGACATTCTTGCAATATACACAACGCTGACAAGCTGAACAGTATACCACACACTCTCACGAGATCGGAAAAGCTGACTCACATTATGGGACCGGAAGTTTATAACACTCTTCCTAAAATAGTTAAATCAGCCTCGAGTTTGGGCAGCTTCAAAAACCGATTAAAAAGCTGGCTTATCGATCAATCTTTTCATAGTTACAGTTTTAAAGAAAGATGGCAAACTCACAATAAAATTGTAATAAATTGACATTGTTCATTACAATTGTAATAAATAATACATATTACATTTTAATGGTTGACACTTATTTGTACGTACAACAAAATGATCAATTTAAACTTTAAAAATGTATACTCTTTATATGCTCTTCTTTTGTTTTTTATAATTGACGTGTAAATTGTAAGTATATTCATGAATTATGAACTGACTTTACCCCATTCTTTTATGTACCCAGAGTCAAAACACTACACTTATCGAGCGTTGAATAGCGAGCGCGCTCGTGTTCGATGCTTTTAGACCGGGTAAATTTACTTTTTTGTAATTTGCATCGAAAAAAAAAAAAAAATTTTTTTTATAAACTATACAACAAAAGTTGACGTATTTCATGTATTTAACATTCCCTTAAAAGTATGCAGGCTAACCAATAACCCTGTATATTTTACCTCCAAATCGGCACCAGCTAACACAGCGGCTCTCAAGTCGCAGTTCTGTAGATTAGCATTCTTCAGCGTTGCCACTCGTAGATTCACCGCACCCATATTGCTTCCTTCTAGATTTGCTCCTAGGAAAATGAAGTAACGGTTTTATATCTTAAACTTCCGTGATTTGAACTAATACATAAAACATTGTCTTTTTATAATAAGTATGTATTTAAAAATATATAAGTATATTATATCAGCCATGGACGTATAAAAAAGTCGGACGTAGTCTCGTTAAAACAAAAACTGTGTCTCTAAAGTCGGCCACATTTGCACGTGTGCGTTGTCAGGTTGTCACTGATAGGCTGACACGCACACATAAACACAAGTTACGCTTGGAATGACCCACTGATGTTGCGTTTCAGCCTGTATGTGACAACGTACACGTGCATATTGTGTGGCCGACTCGATGGACACAGTATTCGTTTTAGCGAGACTACGTTCGACTTTTTTTATACATGTATATCAGCTATCTGGCTTCCATAGTACAAGATTTGCTTAGTTTGGGGTGAGATGGTGTTGTATGTGAAGTGTCTACCAATATTTTTTTTAAATAAAAAGTGACGATACGAGCAGGACATGTGCCTGGTAGTAAGCAACATGCTTGCCAAATAACAGCACAGTGACACGCAGCTATTGGAACATGAGTCCAAATCATTGCCTAGCACTGCACTGCGCTCGTCACCCAGAGATCCAAGTTGTTATATCTCTAAGCCCTGTAATTTATCTGGAAACATTGCCCTTCAAACCGGAACAGAGTAATGTTTGCACATTACTGCTTGGCAGTAGAATAACTGGCAAAGGTGTGGTACTTCCCCAGGCGGTCTCTGTTAAGAGTCCTATTTTATGACAGGCCGTTGTAACGCGACTGCCTATAAGTAATCTATACAAATAAAAAAAGTGTATGTTAAAACGACCGTTTTTCCTATAGAAATAGACACGAAGCCAATAAATGTTTGTTTTAGCAATTTTGTAATTTCGAACTGTACTGGGATGACAAAATAAGGGTTGAAATGAAGGATGAAAGTCTGTATGGAAGTTCGTTATTGTTGAAGATAAAACCATGAAACTTTGTATCTGGACACTTGACATGAATCAATCCATACACATTCCATATGAAAGTAACTCTGTCTGTCTGTTACGATTTCAAAACTAAACCAATTTCGATTAATTGCATAAAAATGTTTTATTATAAGTTGATTTTAGTAACCGTAAATTTGATTGGGTGTACAAATACTGGCTCAGTTACCCTAATTATTATTTCCGACGAAGTCGCGGGTAACAGCTAGTGTAATAAATAAGTTAGTTTGTGGTAATATTTTAATTATTTGACAATCACCTTTAAGATTTACGCCTTCTAAGTGTGCCCTAGAACCAGCTGGATCTTCCATATTACAACCTTTGAAGTTGGCACCTGAAATAAACAAAAAAACATTTTAAAATTATTGTACCCATCAGGAAAAATTCACTCAGGCTTCAGTTAATACAGCATTTAAAAATATTACACACACAATTGTGTATTTAACACACACGCAAATATACTCTTTTGATTCTAATTATTATCGATAGCCTATGGTCAATTTGAGATTAGATTTATTTTTTTAGTATATTAACTCCACGGACTCAACGTTCTCGGATATCAAATCGCATATAACAAACATCTCACGGATCAGGTTTTTCCGCACGGTTCCTTTGTACCAATCGTAAGCAGATGAGGTGTATGTTAGCTATGGCGACATAGTGATGTGCCGCGACAAAAGTATGACACTTCCACAAGAGCGATCAGAACCGAAGGCGGAGTCGGAGTTTTTAAATTTGATTTATCGGAGTCTGAGTCGGAACCGGAGTCGGAGGCGGAGGAAGGGTCAGAAGTATTAATGGCAGAAGAGATATTTTTTATTTTAGGACAAATAAAACAATCACTTATTATTCAAACTTTTCATTGTTTCTGTTTTATAGAATGTCACAAACAATGAAAAATATCGGCAAAAATAAACAAAAAATTTGATTAGATTATTTTGAGTTAAATCAAATAAATTGACACCAAGTGTTATAAATGTACTTCACGAACATAACCCACGACCCTCGGCGTTGCAGGCAGAGCTACTACTAAGCCACGAGGCCAGTAAATTAAATGCCGTTTAGACTTCATTTTTTTGTTTTTTTTTTATAACTTTTGTAGGTTCACACTTGACCGCCATCTCGCCTGATGTTAAGCGACGATGCGGTCTACAATGGAGCGTGTTTACCTAGAAAAATAAACCGATTCACTCTCGATTTGAAGACACAAAGATTGTAACTATCGGGGAAAACTCACTCAGGCAACGTATTCCACAGCCTAGACGTTCTAATCACAAACGTGGAGTCAAATCTCTTCGTTCGTGTCTTTGGAACATCAACCATGAAACGATGTCGCTTTATCGAGCTACGAGCATTCCGATAGAAAAAAGGACAAGGTGGTATCAGATCATGCAGATCAGTTGCACACTCTCCGAAGTGTATCCGATAAAAAACCGATAGGCTAGCAATTTTTCGGCGATGTTCAAGACTTTGTAGTCTTTTTCGCACAAGAGTGTCGTTGCCTATGAGCCTTTTGGCACGTCTCTCGATCGATTCCAAAGCTTCCAGCTGATACTTAGCCGATCCATCCCAAAGGTGCGAACAGTACTCCATACAGGAGCGAATCTGTGCTTGATATAATGTAAGCAACTGTTCAGACTTGAAGTACCTTCGCACCTTTGAGAGGACACCTAGTTTTTTGGCAGCTAGTTTAGCCTTGGACTCGATATATGAGCCAAAGTTCAAAGTAGTACGGCCAAAAGCTCAAGACGGTCAGAAACCGGCACGGATACACCTCTAAAAGTTGGAGTCAGTTCGAAAGGATTCCTTTTAGCGGAGAACAGACACGCCTGCGTCTTACTCTCGTTGAACTTAACCAGATTGGCATCGCCCCATTTAGACACCGCCTCAAGGGTCAAGCTCAAACGCTCGATCAGACTCTCTCTCAGTACCTGAGTTTGCTGCCCACTGGCTCTCGCGCTAGATATGTAACTCTCTACAACGGTGCTATCATCTGCGTACCCAAAGATACCGGGCTTCAACAGATCGTTGATATGTAGCAGGAAGAGCGGCGCAGAGAGTACCGACCCTTGAGGGCCTCGGGCATTGATAGCCATTTGATCCGACGAGCAGCCATCAATGACGACTCGTATGGATCGATCCCTCAAGAAGTCCGATATCCATGCAATGAACCCAGGAATGAAACCATAACTAGAAAGCTTGCTTATAAGGCCATCATGCCAAACCCTATTGAAAGCCTTCGAGATATCCAGGGAGACTGCAAGTGCTTCCCCGTGTTTCTCAATAGCTTCACTCCAGATGTGAGTGACGTACGCTAGAATATCCCCGGTGGAACGGTTTCGGCGAAACCCGTATTGCTGGTCTCTGAGGAGGTCGTTCGATTCTAGGTACGTCAGGAGCCTGTGGTTTAAGACACATTCCATAGTCTTGCAGAGTATGGACGTGACCGAGATGGGCCTGTAGTTGGCAGGGTCAGCACGACTACCCTTTTTGGGCACTGGTTGCACATTGGCAAGCTTCCAAGACTTCGGTACTAGCCCAGTTTGGAGAGAGAGTCTAAATAGGCGCGTCAGTATCGGTGACAACTCAGGCGCATAAGCCTTCAATACCAGAGCAGGAATACCATCTGGGCCACTGCCTTTATTCACGTCCAGATTGCGTAGCACTTTGCGAACCTCCATTTCGCGAATACGTATCTCTGACATAAAAGTCGAACAGCCAGGTGGAGTAGGTGTCGCGCTACCAGCATCTAGACGCGAAGATTCCGCAAACTGAGTTGCAAACAAGTTTGCTTTCTCCGTTGCAGTGTGAGCCAGTGTCCCATCAGGTTTTAGCATTGGAGGTAGTGAGGGGGCAGAAGTTCGATTCGACCGATTTAGCTAGGGACCAAAACGCTTTGCTGCCCGCAGGGTACGAAGCTAGTTTGTTCCCTATTCGACTAATGTGTTTAACTAAGTTACCTTCCATGTTGGCACAAAGAGCTTTGACACCGAGCAGCTGAGCCCCCTCTAGGTTGGCATGAGACAGATCGGCTCGCTCGAGACAACAGTGAGACAAGTTGGCACCACTCAGGTTGCACTTAGACAGGCACGCATACTGAAATGAACAAAAAATATTTTTGTACTGAAAAGTAAGATAAGAAGAGAAGATAAGAAAACTCTTTATTAAAAGACACATACATTACAAAAACAACCGAAAAAGAACTGTTAAGCGTACAAACAAAAAAACTAATATTACAGCGGAAAGAATTATTTTCATCTAAAAAGGACAAAAATACCTTAAAAGAAATCACAAACCTTAGTAAAGAAATTAGCAAAAATATAAAAAAGGACAAAATCAGAAGGAAGATGGACTGTATTAACTACCACATAGCAAAGACAGGAGGCATCAAGAAAGCACTGAAAGAGCTACAAGAGTCTAAATCATGGATACCTAAAATGAAAAATAAACATAAGAAACAGACAACAACTAGGAAGTCTATTCTCGACACCGCAACCAATTTCTATAGAGACCTAAATTCAAGAAAGACTCCCCAGGTAGTAAATATCAATCTAGTAGACGAAGATGAAGAAGACATACCACCAATATTGGCGAGAGAAGTAGAATATGCAATTAGATCACAAAAAAATGATAAAGCTCCAGGCCCAGACAACATAACAAACGAAATAATTAAAATAACATTACCAGACAACATTTCAAAATTAACAAATATATTCAATAGCATCTTAGAATCTGAGTACATACCAACACAGTGGACAACAAGTAATATTATTCTTATTCACAAGAAAGGCGACAGAGATGACATAGGCAATTATCGACCTATAAGTCTTATGTCCAACATCTACAAAGTGTTTGCAAAAATTATCCTTCATCGCATCACAAAAAGGCTTGATGAACAACAGCCTAAGGAGCAAGCCGGTTTCAGAGCTGGATTCTCTACTGTAGACCACATGCATGTATTAAAACAAATTGTTGGAAAATGCCAAGAATATGGATATCCTATATACTTGGCATTCATAGACTACAACAAAGCCTTTGATTCCTTAGAACACCATTGCATATGGCAAGCTCTCAAAAACCAGGGCATAGAAAGCAAATACATAAGAATTATAAGAAACGTATATGGCAATAGCTCAGCTCAAGTCAGATTAGAATCTATAGGAGACTCATTCACAGTTAGCAGAGGAGTTAGACAGGGAGATCCACTCTCTCCAAAAATTTTTTCATCTGTACTTGAACAAATTTTCAGAAATACTGAATGGGATAATCTTGGTATCAACATTGACGGAACAAGAATAAACCACCTAAGATTTGCAGACGACATAGTGCTGATAACTGATAACCCAAAATCACTGCAGTTCATGATCCAAGACCTTGCAGAGAAAAGTGAAGAAGTTGGTTTGACCATGAACAAAACAAAAACAAAGGCAATGACCAACAGATCAGAAATTGATATAACAATAGACGGAGAAAAGGTAGATTACGTCAAAAACTACATATACTTGGGACAGATTATCTCTATTTCGGACCAAATGCACCAAGAAGTTCAGAGAAGAATAGCTAACTCCTGGAAAAGATTTTGGTCCCTTAAACATATAATGAAAAATAAGCAATACACAACTGCAGTGAAACGTAAAATATTCAATTCCTGCATATTACCAATAATGACATATGGATGCCAAACATGGACAATAACACAAAACAACATCCAAAAATTGGTTACATGTCAGAGAAGCATGGAAAGAAGTGTACTAGGTTTTAGAAGAAAGGATAGGAAGAGTGCAGTATATCTGAGAAGTATCACAAAATGGGAAGATGTGGAAACCAAACTAAAGACACTCAAATGGAGATGGACTGGACACATGACTAGCCGCTTGATACACTTTGGTAACTATATTACACCAAATGACGAAAAAATACAAAATGAACTTTGCGGTCGGGTTTTAGGCGGGAAAAAAAATTTTTCGTGTTTTTATTTCGGAAGCTATATCGATAAATTTTTGTTTAATGGCGTCTACTTGAACTAGTCTTTATTTTGATATAATTTACATTAAAATTAGAGTTCATTTACATAAAAACATCGTAAAATTAAAAAAAAACAAAAATTAAATTTTTTGGCGGGAAAATGGTACCGAAGTATTGAAAAAATTTTAAAAAATAATTTGTGCTATCGCATGCAGTTATTTTTGGTTTTTCGAGTTTGTTATTTCGTATACAACACATTTAAGCCACAAAACCACTGTCTCCTTTATAAATTATTAATATAATAGCTGATCGACTACTTGAGAAATCGCAAAAAAAAATCTCAAGTGTCAAAAATGTTAGTTTACATTTTAAGTACATTAATTATAAACAAACGATACCGCTAGCAGCGTCTTGAAACGCTCTTGAGAATAATGGGCTTAAACACGTACAAGTAACGCGCCACTTCATATGCCGAAGCGTAAACAAACGCACTTAGGTAACCTGACACCCGTTTTCCCGCCAAATTTGTAAACGCGAAGAGCAGCCGGTGTAGCAAGCGGCTAGAGACCAAAAAGAAAAGTGGACCAAAACACTGACTGACTGGACCCCCCGGTACTGTGCAAAACGAAAAAGGGGCAGACAATTAAAAAGATGGTCAGATGATATTAAAAAAGTAGCTGGCCCACTTTGGATAAGAGTAGCAAGAGACAGAGAGAGATGGAAAGTGCTGGAGGAGGCCTTTGCGTCAAAGGATGCACTGAACAGGGGAATGATGTCATAAAATGAAATGTATTTTAATAAACTGTTAAACTGTTTAGTAAATAAAGGCTTTTGAATTGAATTGAATTTGAATTGAACATTACAAAAAAACCACATCACAAAAGAATCTTAAGAATAATTTATGCTAGACATTTTAATTGCCGGCCTCATCACTTAGAGCAATCTCTTCCAGGAAACCGTGTACGGTTAGGATATTATACAGCATTGCAGCCATAATATATTCAATAAATTAAACAACATATAAAATAGTTATTATTTCTTTAGTTTTCACTTCTGCCGTGCAGTCTTAGACACACAATTTTTTTTTATTTCTGTAATTTTAGCTGTAACTAGCACTTCATTTCACTCACTCAAATTTGTCATAAATACCATTAATTAACCAAAACAAAAACTATCCTATTTCTTAAGTTGGACCAAATGACAAAAAAATGCCAGCTATTGTGAATATTGGTTGACTTGACGAAGAGTGGACTGGAAACAAACATCACCACTGAATTTTTATACATTAAGATTTACCTTAAAATTAATATACCGCAGGTCCAACCTATTGAGATCTGCGCCAGCCATGTTGACACCTTGAAACCGCAGTTCTGATGTGATTGGAGTTTTTATGATGGAATGTACAACGTCCATTCGTGACAGAGGATGACTACTCCCAGAGTTCATGCGAGAATCCTCTATAAGTTCATTTAGAGTCGGAATCATTGAATCTATACCTGGAATAAGGAATAATCAATTATTACAACGTTACGGGTGTTATAGTCGGGAGAACGGCGATTGATGATACAAAGCTTTAGGGTTCAAATCCAACTAGCACCAGTCTTTTTGAAATCTTGCGTGTAATGCCAATTACTTGAAACGGTGAAGGAAAACATGGTGAGGAAACCGCGAACCTTTCGAGGTCATGTGTCGTCCACCAACCTGCTCGGGGCTAGTGTGGTGGAATATGTCCGTGACTCTCTCCTTGTGGAAGAAGGCCCCGAGACCCAGCAGTACGAACATTTAGTGGGTTACTTATGCTATACTTAATCATTACTAAGTGAAGCCAGCTACCGGGCATAACACGTATATGTGTGCGTGTCAGCCTATCAGTGACAACCTGACAACACACATGTGCAAATGTGGCCGACTCTAGTGACACAGTTTTTGTTTTAGCCAGACTACGTCCGACTTTTTTATACGTCCATGCAATTTTGCAAGATTTCTAGCTTGTGTGTCTCACTGCTATAGGCCTAAATAATAATTAATTAAAGAACTAAACAAGTAGATGTTTAATTATGAAAACCTTTTAAAAGTTTCTGTAAATGTTACTTGCAAGATCACATTCAAACAAATAAAAGAAAAATAATTTATGAAGTTAATAATAAATTAGTTAGTCGGTTAGTAAGTGGTTGTAATACTGCCGAAACATCGAGGTAATCAAATGATAGTTTAATTATGATGAAGGCCTGTAAAGTGTTCACATTGTGTTTAAATTGTGAAAGCTTCTCAAAGCAACTCAAAACTAGACCTTCATATTTCGCAATGCGTAACATACGTACAACAAAAAACATACAACCAAAGTGTCTACATCTATGTCCACAAATGAGTCAAGTCAATTAGAAACCAGGCTGATCAGGTTTGGGTCTGTGGATAACACATATATTTGTAAAATGACTTTCATGGAATGTGCCCATTTTGTCTCAATGTTTTTCTGGACTGGTACAGCCAGTGGAAAACTAGGTGTACTTGGAAAAATTCTGAAGAATTAATGAGGTTTTCGAACCTATAATCTAATTCTTGTTGAGAAATTCTCCACAATAGGCCACCATAGTTTACGCTGACAATAACAATACAACTTCAATTGATGGTTCTAATTAATTGTAAGTAACCTTTCTCTTTAACTAGTTCATGTTATTTACCATAAAATACAGCCTCTTCTAATACTCCTTTAGGGTTCACATGCGCATCCAAAATCACCATTCCATGTCTTAAATAATTCAGTATCGGCTCAAAATATTCAGGACTTCTATCTATTAAGTATGCCCCAGTGCTGTCAGTTGTACTGGGGTTCATTAAGTACTCATTTTTGTCTTCAGCGAACATCCTTGCGAGCATAGAGGATGGTTCTTTAGCCAAAAGAGTCGATCGAGAAGTAGTGAAGTGTTTTCCACCAACATTTAACGTCACCCAGTCTGAAACAGCGTTATTAGACTTCTCTTTTGTACATTTATTTTCGTCCAGATTTTTCGATTTATCACAGGTTTTAATACTGTTAGGGCTTAAGTAGACTTTCTCATCATCTCTCAGTAAACGTATATCGTGTACTTCACAACCATTTTCGAAAAATAAATTTACATTTTCTTCGTTTAGCAGAAAACTATTTTTAATTGTATTTTTGAAGGCTTCAATCGAGTCTTCCAACGCCAAAACCTTTCCATTATCTTCACTTTTATCTCTGAATACAAATAAACGTTTCATATTACGATTCCGGACTGCTTTAATAAAAATAGTGCTACAGCTGATTCAACAAACGAAGAAACGAACACAAAAATCCTTTCAGTTTGCAATGTATTGTTTTTTTTTTTTCATTTGTTGGCAACAATATTTTTGATGGGTGCATGTGTTCCGAATTATACAAATGAAATTATTATATGATGTAGTAAACTAAGCTGTTGTGGAATTTTACTGTATTTGTCCTCTAAGTTTGTCTTTTGATTAAAATAATAACTCGAAATTAAATATTTCTATTTAAAATAATATTATGTTGGTTCGTAATGTTTAGTTCATCAAGGCTGTGACATTATCTACGAATGATACAGAACACAAAAAAAAACATTCTAAATTAAAAAAAAACAGTATTTTTTATTTTTAAACTTTTCGGATTTGTCTCTTTCAAAGTCATAAAAACTCCATTTTTCAATGACATTTTCGTCTCAGCGTTTTTTGTTACAGAATAAGAATAAGAATAAGAATATATTTATTGCTCACACTGTGTAAAAAAGGTCTTAAAATATATAAAATGTACAACAGTATACCCTTGACGGGCGTGCAACATTAACAAGTTTACATAGGTAGTACTACGAGTATCTTGTAATTTTGTTTTTGATAACAATCATCTATATTTATCAAATCAGTTACAAATTAAAATAGTTGTAAATAGTCATTTCTCCCGTCGTTAAAATACTCTTTTAAATCGTAAAATGCCTTAGTCAGCAGCCATTTCTTTAATTCTCTTTTGAATGTAGACCCATTCAACAATTTTATTTTAGAAGGAAGATTATTATAAATTTTGATACATGTGAAAAATGAGTTTTTGTGATAGAGTGCGTTATTTGCCTGCGGAACAAAAATATTATTTTTATATTTAGTTCGCAACAGGTCGGATCTGCTTGATGAGGTAAAAAAATGGCTTCTATGCTGGTTTGCAAATATACTGATATGGTAAATAAATAAACAAGTGAGGGTTAACAAATTTTGTTCTTTGAATACATCTCGCAAAGTATCAAGACTACTCATGTTGAAAATGGCTCTTAGACATCTTTTTTGCAATACAAATGTAGACTTAGCTTCGGCTGAATTTCCCCAAAAAATAACTCCATAACATAAAAGAGGATAAACGTAACCATAATATGCATTTATTGCTATTTTCTTCGATGACACATTTGCTAAAATGTATAATGAATGTATATATCTGTTTATTTTGCTGTTCGTTTTAGTAATGTGCGCTTTCCAATTTAAATTTGTATCGATAGTAACTCCCAAAAAATTTGCCTCTTTTGCCATGTTTAATTTAATACCTCTATGCACTACATTGAGGTCCAGTGGCTGCCGTTTACAGTTTTTGAATTCTATTAACATTGTCTTTTTTATGTTTACTTGTAAATTTAGGTTTTCTAAATAATTTACAACCTTTTCAAGTATCTCAATAATTATCTTTTCAAAATCGTCACGAGTCATATTGTTATCTTTGGGTATGTAAATAGTGGCATCATCAGCGAACATAATGCATAGATATTTGGTTAGAAGTGGTAGTTCGTTTATGTATATTAAGAATAATAATGGACCAAGGATACTTCCTTGTGGTATGCCACATATAATATTTTTAAAATCTGAATATACTTTCTCGACCGTTTTTGTTTTCATGTTGTAGGTTTCGATCAAGGTTGTTTGAGACCGATTTTGTAAATAAGATTCTAATAATTTCAGTGGTTGCCCTCGTATTCCGACATGTTCAAGTTTGGCTAATAGCTGTGAAAATTTCACGCAGTCGAACGCTTTTGACATATCAAGCAGCAAAGCAACTCCTGTTTTGTTACGATTTATTTGATCCCATACTTGAGTTAACAATTTAAAAACAGCTATTGTGGTATTTTTGCCTTTTTGGAAGCCATATTGACAATTACTTATGATGTTATTGGAGTCAAAAAATGAGATAAGTTTGTTAAATATCACTTTTTCAAAAATCTTCGAAAAGCTTGGGAGTATTGCAATGGGTCGGTAATTATTAACATCATCCTTACGATCTTTTTTATGAAGGGGTTTTATAATGGCCTTCTTAAGTTCATCAGGAAAACAACCAGTAGATAACGTCAAATTTATAATATGGACTAGAGGATCAACTATAACATGAATGCATTCTTTAATTACCTGGATAGAGATCCCATCGTGACCTGAAGATTTTTTATTTTTTAATTTATTTACTACGTTTATAATTTCGTTTTTATCAACCGGAGAGAAAAATATTGATTTATTATTAGAGTTTGTTAAATTTTTTGTAGTTATAGATTTGTTATTAATAACTGGCAAGTGTCTCTGACTCACGTTAATAAAGAAGTCATTAAATGTTTCAGCAATTGTAGTTGGGTTCAATATATCCTCGTTATTTACTTTCAGTTTTTGTATGGTAGGAGGTATGTTATTTGTGCAGGATGTATTTTGTTTTATTATACCCCATGTGGCTTTATTTTTGTTACTGCTTCTGTTTACGTATCGTATATTAGAGATTTTTTTGGAGCGTTTTATCACTTGCTTAAATACTTTGCAGTATTTATTGTATGTACCTATATTTTTCTTAGATTTATTTGCCTTATTTTTTCGATATAGGTGTCTTTTATTTGTACTAGATTTTTTTTATTCCGGGAGTTTTCCAGTTCGTTTTTTTGTGATAAGTTATTTTCTTTGCTCGTCGCGGAATACATAGGTTGAAGATCAGTGTAAATAGTTCTATAAATTTTTTATATGCTTCATTGGGTTCATTTTCAGTAAATACATCCATAAAGTTTACTTGCGAGATGTATTTTAGAAACACATCCATAAATTCGTCTATGTAAATTTTTTCGGTAAACCAATACTTTTCATGAAAGCTCAAGTTTGTTAAAATTTCTATAGATTGAGCTGTGTGATCAGAACCAACTATCAGCCCTAAATCTAACACTTCCGTTTTATATTTTTGTACATTAGTCAGAATGTTATCTATACAAGTATTTGAGGTGTTAGTCGATCGTGTAGCTGTACTGATAGTAGGATGTAAATTATAAGAAGCTAATGTTTCTGTAAATAATTCACTACGTTTGTCTTTTACAAGTAAGTTAATGTTAAAATCACCAAGTAAAAATATTTTTTTAGAGTTATTTCTACTTTTGTTATAAATTTTGTGTAATAAAGTTTCTAAGCATTGAATAAAAAGTTTAAAATTTCCATGTGGAGCTCTATAAAGGCATATAACGATTGAATTTAAGTCTGGTATCTTTATTCCACAACATTCAAAATGTGTTTCTAATGCCATTTCTTTTATCCAATCAATTTTAGTGAATTTAATAGAGTTTCTAATGTAAATAATTACACCACCGTGTATCTTTTTGTTTCTACAGAAATAGGAGGCATTTGTGTAGCCTTCTAATTGTCCAACTTGAATATCGTTTTCTTTGAAAAAAGTTTCCGTGAAGCAACATACGTCGAATTTATCTTCGTTGACTATTAATTCCAACTCGTCTAACTTTCTCCTAAGGCTCCGTGCATTTAAATGCATAATTTTGAAATTATTTATGTTACGTTTGGGCTCGAAAAAACTTTTGAGAGATTCTCTTTGGGCTACTTGTTTCAGGGGCTGCTTTATTGTTAAAGTAAAAAGGTATTGTTCCTGGTTTTGGAACGTCCTCTGTTGTACGGCTATTTTCTGAATTTTCTCTGTAGGTAGAGTTGATTTTTTTGAAATAATAGGGAATCGTACCTGGAATTACTCGAGACTGGTTTATCGGTTTTACTTTAGTATTGGAATTTTTATGAGTTTTTGTCAAATTTCTCCCTAAAAAGAATGTGTCATAATCATGCTCATTTATTATTTTATTTATGCGTTTTGTAAGGAAATATTTGTTTATTTGTAGATTTGTTTCACTACACGTGTTTAGATATTGACAGTTGTGTCGGTTATAAGCAAGGATTTTTAAGTTATGGTTAAGTTTGTCCTCATTTAAGTATGGGTTATGGGCAACATTTGTTACAATAACTCTTGGTTTTGATGCAGTTTGCAGGATACTAGAAATCCCCATTAAAAATTATGTCGGGTTTGAGTCGTTTGAACCTACACTTAAAATAATCCAATCATTCTCGTTCAAGGATTGTATGTTGTATCGAATCGAGTTAAATATGTACTCCACAGGTGCATCTGGAAACGTGTAATTTATTACTTCGTAGCTTTTGGCATTTTTATATTTATCGCGAATAGTAATCAGTATCGAAGATAAATCTTTACAGCTCTGATCTCCACAAATTAAAATTTTTGGCATTTTGTCTGGTTTCAGACTGTTATGTTTTCCATTTTCCATCCTTGGTTTTTCAGTTATCTTGATGCATTTTTTTACATTAGTCACTGAGCGTGATTCGGAACTGGTTACAGTTTTTGGTGGAGTTTGAGTAGCTCCTGAATGTAGAGTCTCATTTGAAGTTGGGCTTGATGAACAGTTGCTTAGATGATTGTCCTTTGTGTAGTGTACTTTTCTATTTAAAGATTTACGGCATATTTTGCTCTCTTTCTTCTCATATTCGTGTTTTTCTACTATCTGCTTCAGTTTGCTATTTTCTTTTAATAATATATTAATTTCTTGTTTAGCTTTGATGAGTTGGCTTGTTAATTCTTCGATTTCATCTTTGAGCTGAGTTTGAGACGGATTTAGTGTGTTCTCATGAACCGTGGCATCTTCAAAAATGTCACTCGCGCTGTCATTATTTATTGATAAGTTTTCGAGGGAGAGACAACGTTGAATTCTCGGTTTTCTAAGAGTAATGTTTGAGGAGTCTTCTTTTAAGTTATGGACACCTACTGGCGTGTTTATGTTATTTCCATTTCGTGTTTTGCTTCTACACATTAAGCAAATCCAAGATTGTTTTCTTTCTAAGTCCATCATATAAAACCGGGTGTTTGAAACGTTAGCACACATGATATCATAGTTACTTTTACATAAAGAACATGTTAAAAATAATCTATCTCTGATCTTATTCGGACATGCTACACAGTCCAGGGAAATCAAATCTTTTTTAGGCAATTTTGCGTTTTCTTGAAGTAAGTTAGGAGACAGCGCCATCTTCAGGGTAATGTAAGTACTACTTGGTGTTCATCAATTTGAAGCATTTGTTAATATTTGAAGAATTTGAATGTTTTGTGTGACTCTTGATTCAACTATTTGGGCTTGATAATAATTTAGACAAGAATATACAGATGTCGCTATTCTGTCGTGAAAGTGCAGTATTCTTCAACAATTTATAAAAGCGGATAAATACCTTAATCTTTTTTAGGCAATTTTGCGTTTTCTTGAAGTAAGTTAGGAGACAGCGCCATCTTCAGGGTAATGTAAGTACTTCTTGGTGTTCATCAATTTGAAGCATTTGTTAAATATTTGCAGAATTTGAATGTTTTGTGTGACTCTTGATTCAACTATTTGGGCTTGATAATAATTTAGACAAGAATATACAGATGTCGCTATTCTGTCGTGAAAGTGCAGTATTCTTCAACAATTTATAAAAGCGGATAAATACCTTTTCACTGTTTAAGACGTTCAAATGGTCTTATTAGGTACACTTACGTAGCGTAGCACATTTAAACACATATGGTAGTACTATAACAATTTGAGATCATTTTGAAAAGTCAATGTTAAATGTTTTGGTACGAAATTTCAAATTTTGTTACCGGTCACTTTTGAAAAAATGTTTTATTTTCACTTGTTTGGCACTTATAAGGTTTGAATAACACTTGCATTGCTTTATTATCAGTGATAATTAACTATTTCACTTGTTTTGAGGTATAATAATCATTTAAACTATTTTTAATTATTTAAACTTTGCAGAGCAAAATATTCTTATGTTTACTTGTCAGCGCCATCTGGCGGAAAAAAAGGTAAATCAAAGTACACGCATTTTGCCGGCATTTTAGCAAGACAATCCTGTTCTGTTTGTTTTTTTTCACAGCGAATTAACAAACTTAGATATAATAAGCTTTAAAGCTCTATTCAAAACTAAACTGATATAATTAAAGTTCTTAAATAACGGGCGATTTCAATCAATTGAAAAAAATGTGCAGTCATACGAATTGCCGATAGGATTGAAAACTTATCACTCAGAATTCAATATCTCACTTTAGAAAATACGCGTACGAAACTGGAGGGCGCAGCTTGTCTGGAATAAATTCAAAGCATTTTCATCTAAATAAGTCTTATAGTCATGGCCATCGAACCTTGGTCATTTAGCAGAAGAATTTCTAGATGGCCATGGTCTCTAGTTCACCGAAGATTTCTTTTAACTAGCGTGTCGCTTGAGCTCAATTCACAGCCCTCGAAAAATATGTGTGCACCAAAAGAAGTTTTGACTCCAAATAAATCTAGTGATTCGGATCCCGTACATGATTTGAACCTATTGCAGGGAATTTTATTACCTATATTGTGGTGCGAGGCTTGGGAACTTCCACGTGGTGCACCCTGGTGACCCTGGGGATCATTTAATAATGACTTGCCTCGGTGGCACCCAGGTGCGGTCCTGGCCTCGAATTTTGGGGGGAGGGGGGGGGGGTCACCAGTACACAGCCTCAGATTTTGGGGGGGTCACGAGTTGAAATACCTACAATAAATCGAGTAAAAAGGACTTTACTTGTAGCGCCCCACGATTTACCCGCGTAGTTGACGTTCCAGTTATTTTCCCGCGTTTAAAAATAGTCTATGTACTAAGTATAAGACATTTAGATTTTTTTTAGATTTTTAATCTAATGTATATGATTTATCATGTCCCCCGTGACCCCTCCCTTCCCTGGAGCCGCGCATGGTGGCACCTTGTAGTCCAACGGCTGACTCCTGGCCGGAGAGAAAACTTTTGTTCATGGCTTTTCAAGCAGTGCGTCTTGATTTAGACAGTGCCTGATTAAGAGTTCTGACCGCCCTAGGCTAATTATGAGGACGCGCCCCCACCAGAGGGTCTACTGCCAAACGTAAAGTGCTTAGCTGAAAAGTCTTAGCTTTGGTATTGCTATCTCTACTCTTTTCGTTTGATATTATAGAGATAGCAATGGCCAAAACCGATTTAGTTAAGCAGTGGAAGGGCAGGTCGGTCGGCCTAAAAAGTACCTAGTATATTAGTTTTGACTTTGTTTCCTAGTGCACAAATTTTAATATGATTTATACCAGGGCTTTTTTGAGGAGGCACGCAAGAGCCTACAGTACCCTCAAAGGATTCGAAAGTATACCCCGGCTTTCTCCGGCAGTGATTTGGTGACTGATTCGCGAGGGCGCTTTCACACGCGATAGCAACCCTATCGCTGACTCTATCGAAGAGCTGTCACTGACCCTGTTGCGGGGGACAGAACCCTTGCACACCAACCATGCAACGGAAACCAGCAGTATTTTAGCGTCACCTTTTCGGGAGGGCCACCACCTCACCTTCTGAAATAGGGTGCTGGACGGCATTGAACGTCCGACACCTCAGGCTCTCTAAGTGGAGATGGTGTACCTACAACCTCGTACCTACGAGCCAGAGTGACTCATTCTCGTCACCACTTCCTCCTTTGCGGACAAGCGAGAGTCCACCTCCTTCTTGCTCCTCAGCTATCTTCATCTACGACTTCTGCGAGATAATGATTTCTCAAAAGAGGACCACCGCCTCCCATGACCTCTCACTGTTGAACATCTTGGCTAAGGTAGTAGGCAGGTAAGAGGTCCGCCACTTCCCACGGGTACATCTTCAATGCGTGTTGATCGGTGTGATCTGCGCAATTGCACCGGTGACAGACCAGCCTTTCTACCGCCTAACTAAATCGGCTTTGGTTTTGCTATTGCTGTCTCTATAGTTTCAAGCTAAAAGAAATAAGGTACCGTCTTATGCACCCGCGCCCTATAGTCCCTATGTCGCTCTCACTGAACCCACTCAGCGTCGGTCCTGAGACAGTTCGCTCTTCAAGTTGATGCAAATACGCCCCAAACTTCCATCTGATCAGCTGATCTGCTGTGAAATACCGAAATGTTACAGTGTCAGCTTGCCAGCGACAGACACGCCACACACCACAATATATAGATAGATTGCAGAGATTGCAGGTGCAGGTGAAGGTGTCCGTCAGAAACCACGGAAACAGATGGCCTCCAACTTGTGAAAAACCACCTCTAGGCTGATGCTCCTAATCCTGGCTACCACTGTCGCCAGCACCGCTACCTCGTGAAACCTCCGCCCCTCTCACAATAAGCAGCGTGCCGTTGGCATAATAAGCGACACCGATGCAACGCAGTTCGCAAGTCGTAAGTCGGGCCACTACCACCCATACACTGATATCGGATATTCGCAAAATCTGTACAAAACGGTTTGAATCCACTTTTCTCGTATTTTAGAGTACGTAGCTTTAGAGTAGAATAAGTTGCCGGCCTCTTTGTTCCCTGAGAGACACAATCTAGAACTTTTCAAGGTCAGAGTGAATAGGTACTTTCTAGGTCAACGTGCGTCATCTTCGACCACACCGTCGCTTACCATCAGGCGAGTTGGTGGTCAAACGCGGACCTAAACGTGACAGAAAAAATAAAAAAAAGTTAGCGCCGCTTATTTGTCACCGAACAACCGAAGTGCCGCAGAGGTAGCGTAAAAGCAAACTCCTGTCGAACCTCACGTGACATGAGGGTAAGCTCCCTCTTTTCTATTGTTGGA
This sequence comes from Ectropis crepuscularia, assembly GCA_963693475.1. Classification (NCBI taxonomy): domain Eukaryota; kingdom Metazoa; phylum Arthropoda; class Insecta; order Lepidoptera; family Geometridae; genus Ectropis; species Ectropis crepuscularia. The sequence continues at coordinate 11,213,119 of OY856361.1, forward strand.
GACACCACCTCTCCGTGAAAGAGGTAGTCTCTTACGATGCGCCATCTATCTATGTTAGGAGACACCGTAAACAATACGCCACCACTGGAGCATACCTTCCTTCGGAGCTTCGGACGAACGGCGTCGATCGTGGAGAGGTCTCTCTGAAACCCGAACTGTCCCTTCGACAAGTCCAGATGATTTCAGCGCGCCCCTCCAGATGCTCGCGCCCTAGGCTGCAGCCTAATTAGCCTAAGGGTTAATCAGGCCCTGGATTTAGAAGATCGGAGTGATCGCACTGTAAAACCACAGGCAAAACTGCTGAAACTCTTATCACCTAAGTAAAATTCCTAAGTCTTCTAAACGAGGATCTTCGCGATCCCTCTGATTTGACCGAAATCTGTATCAACCTAGTAGGTATCTTCAGTTTTCGTACTTACTGATTTGTTAGGTTCAATGTAATTTTTAGTTTTTTAACAGGTTCCTGCCTCAGAATGATAAATGCGCCAAACACGTAGGTAAATACTAAATACCATTGGAATGTATGATCATTTACCCGTATATTCAGGTAGGTATTTGTAAAATCTTATTAATAGTTCGATAAACAGCCTGTTTTCCTACATCGATGGCGCGCTAGTGAGCAGATGGCTGTCGTAAAATCTGTCTGATGTCCGGACATCCACCTATGAAGTACCTACTTTGAGTATGTAGGTTGACAATGACGTAATACCATGCCAAGGCGCCACAAAAGCTTGTAAACGAGTTTGGAAAGAACTTCTTGTGAGTGAGTGTGAGCACAGTCAGGAAAATCTTATTGATTCGCGTCATAGACATAAAAAAAATTGGCAGCCATAGGAACTGCCGATAGAAGTGAAAACTTAGGTATAACTCAGAATATTATAGCTTACCTTGGAAACTACACGGGTGTAACCGGAGGGCGTGACCTCGCCATCATGGCATGGCCATCTAGTAATGCGTCAGCATTTCCTATTGGCTCACGCATTTCTAGATGGCCATGCCATGATGGCGAGGCCACGCCCTTGCAGGATTTCCCATTGGCTGACGCATTTCTAGATGCCCAATCACCAAGGTCCCGAGTTTACCCGAAGATTTCTTATCATACCCGAGCGTGACGGTAGAATCCAATTTACACCGCACGAAAAATCTGTCTAGGCGCGCCTAAAGAAGTTTTCACTTCAGTTCAGTTGGCATAAGGATGCAGCGTCGACGGCCAAGTGGTAGAGCGGGACATGCGTTTTTGATTTTTGGATGATTTTTCGATGGGTGAAATTTGATGAGTTTGCATTACCAATGGCCGCAAATTTTAGGTAGGTACCTATTTGAGGCAAGCTGAAAACTTGACACAGCTCTCCAAATATATGATATATACCCCAACAAGGAGGTGCATACTGCAGACCAGGGGGTCTACCGCCTAACGAAAACGCTTTGGCATTGCCGTCTCTTTCATTTCAAGCGAGAAGAAAAGAGAGCAATGTTAAAGCGTCAAAGCGTTTTCGTTAGGCGGTAGACCCCCAGACTGGGGAGTAGCAAATACCTACCCAAAATTCGCTGCCAGCTCTCAGAATATCTATAATAGGAGAATTTCTGATGCTATAGAAGCAACGTATTGCGCAACAATATCAATATTTAATATGTATAATTATGTATGTATATTATCATTCTAAGTTATTTTCACTTCTATCGGGAGTCCCTGTCGACCTTTTTTTAATATTACCTACTTATAATCACAACTAAAATTATAAATGTGAAAGTTCGGATGTTTGTTGCTCAATCTAGTAGACACGGCTGAACGGATCAGGTTGAAATTTAGAAAATAGATTATATTGTCTCGAATGACGTAAATGTAGTATTAGGTATCAAATTATCATAATAAGGGCAGTCTTATGATGTAAACTTTTTATCTTGAGAAAATAACGAAAACACGAACTACGTGGGTAAACCCAGTTGACGCTGCTAGTATACAAATATTTATAAATATTTTTACTTATGAAATGCGTAATCAATGTTAGGGCTAATAATAGAGAAATAAAAAAACTACAAAGCTGTTTTCTTTACGGAACTTGACATTGATAATGATTACAATTAGGTTTTTTTTCGTTTACCCTATATTTATATTAATACGTGATTTTTCAGCACACGTTTTCTGCGAAGAAATGCGTAAAACACAGAGAAATTAAATTTCGGCGAATTTCAGCGATTGAATTATAGCGTAATTCAATTCATGCATTGGTGAAATAAAAAACATACATATATAGATATAGAGCTCAATGCCATAATACATTTATGGATGGAGACATAATGTACGCTACTAAATTTGAGCTGAGAAACTGAAATTTATGTAGTAATTATAATAAATATAAATAATAAATAAATATTGGTGGACAATTCACACACAACACCATCTGACCCCAAACTAAGCAAAGCTTGTATGATGGCGGCCAGATAGCTGATATAATACTTATAATAGTTTTAAATACATACTTATAATACATTGTCTCAATTGTAGTTAGAATTTCACAGTACCTATGTATATGTAAAGTGATATATCCTATCCCACTAGATAATATTATAAATGTGAAAAATAAATCGCTGTTTAGAAGTTTGGATGTTTGTGCAATCACATCGGAACCTTTGAACCATTCGTTCCGAGGTTCCTGTGATTGTTGGTTAAAATTTGGAATACAGTTAGCATAGGGCCTAGAATGGCACATAGGCATATCTTAGGCACTTTTTATCCCGAGAAATTAATGGGAACGAGAAATACGCAGGTAAAATTGCGGGGGCGCTGCTAGTGTAGTTATCAAGGGACTTAAAAAATCTATTTTCTTAAAAAAAAAAAATGGCAGTCATAGGAACTGCCGATAGAAGTGAAAACTTAAAACTCAAGAATTTGATAGCTTACCACAGATTACAGAAATAAAACCAGATGGAGCGCGCAGAACAGAGCTACTGAAGCAGACAAAGCAAATACAAACGCCGAAGCAAATACAAACTCCAGTCAGTATGAAACGGACTTCCGTGTTGTACGGGAGTCCCGTGTCATTTTAAGTTTTGTTTTAAAATATGCCGTCTTGTGTCTTCAAACATTGCAAACAATGTTCCCAAAAACAAAAAAAGGATAGAGGAATATAATTTCATAGGAAAATTTGTATATTTTTACTGTTATTTATATAATTTAGGCGATTTCATTTTGGTGATGAATGGAACACAATACCTCAACGAAAATAGGTTAGTGTGGCGATACTAAATGGAAATTATTTTCCCTGAATTTAGAGTAAAATATAGATATATATTTTTTTAGATACTCGTAGACCAAATTATTGATGGGCATTGTTTTATTCAATTTAATTTAATTTCAATTTTAATTTTGGTAAATGTTAAATTTGTAAAATGAGTAATTTATGACATAAAAATGTACAAAAAACAAAATCTAATACATCATAAAATTTGTTTGTGTATTTATTTATTTCGTTAGTTGCACCACTGCCCAAAATATTACAAATTTTGTTTCCTCATGAATCAAAAGGTTATATGGAAGAGATCGCTTTTAGCGACAAGATCGCCTTTTGTGCCCATTTTGTTTTGTTATTATATGTGTTACTTCTTGTCAACTTTGTTTATGGTGCCAATAAAGTGTTTTGTATTGTATTGTAATGTCATTCGATGTATTATCTAAGTGAAACGGTGGCTATATAATTGGTTATAAAATTATGGTTTATAAAATAAAACATTTGTTGAAGGAAGATATTTTTGAAGTTAATATTATGCATAACGTTGTTTGTAAAATTAAATATTTTTAAATTATTAAGTTTTTTAATATTATACGGTTACTTGATTTTGACTTTGGTTTTATACAAATTCATCCGAAAGCCGATGCGTTGAGAAGCGTTAGCCAGGCTGTCCAGCATCCACTGCATATCCTCCAGCGACTCTGCCATAATGACGATGTCGTCAGCAAATCGTAGGTGAGAGATGTATTCGCCATTGATGTTTAGGCCATGTCCAACCCAATCCAGCGTCTTAAACACATCCTCTAGTGCGTTTGAGAACAATTTCGCGGACATAACATCCCCTTGCCTCACGCCTCGATGTAGAGGAATATGTTTTGTCTGCTGATCTTGGATTTGGACCGCCATCGTAGCGGCGTTGTATAAACACCTCATCACCTCGATGTATCGCCAATCGACTTGGCATCGCTGTAAGGACTCCAGAACAGCCCAGGTTTCGACAGAGTCGAACGCCTTCTCATAGTCCACAAACGCTAAGCAAAGTGGCCGATTGTACTCCTTTGTCTTTTGTACAATCTTCCGTACCGTGTGAATGTGGTCTATGGTGCTGTACCCACTTCGAAACCCGACATGTTCAGGAGGCTGAAACTTGTCGAGTCTTCGGGCGAGACGATTCGTGATAACTCTCGAAAACAACTTATAGACATGGCTCAGAAGCGATATTGGTCGATAATTCTTTAAAAGGGTCTTATCTCCCTTTTTAAAGAATAGGATGACTACACTTCTGTGCCATGCCTGTGGAGTTCTCCCCGTGAAGAGGACGGTATTAAACAGTTCTTGAAGCTCTTTTATAAGTGGTGCACCACCAGCCTTTAAGAGCTCTGTTGTAATTCCGTCCTCGCCTGCGGCTTTTCCATTTTTAAGTTGCCCAAGAGCCATCACGATTTCGTCCATACCTATTTCTGGCAGTTCTTCAGTGTAGTAGCGAGTTAAAGTGGCTCTTTTGTCCTCGTTCTGTGGGAGATGTGGAGCATGTGATGCGTACAGCTGGCTGTAAAAGTCTTCCACTTCTGAGAGAATATTCGCCTTGGATGAAACGACTCTCCCCGTCGAGGTAGTTAACTTTGTCAGGTGACTTCTACCCAAGGTCTTGACGAACACTTTTGACCCCCGATTTTGCTCAATTGATTTTTCAATCAAGAGCGTGTTAGCTAATCGGAGGTCACGTCGTACAAACTTGGTAATTCTCTTGCTAAGAGCCCCTTGTTCAGACGAAGTTAACGTGGGATTCCGTCGTTCTTCAATGAGCTCTAAGGTCTCCCTGGAAAGCTTGGACTTTCCGCCTTTGCGCCACATTTCGCAAAACTATGTGCCCTCATCTCGCAGGACTTTCACTACACTTTCGAGCTTCTGGTCAGCGCTATTTGTGGTTTCCAAGGCAGCAAACCGGTTCTCCAATTTTAACTGGAATGCTTAAGACCCAACTATGGTTTGGAGAAGGTTCGGACGGAGTGTTGACTTCATCAAACGGACTCGTTCAAGCTTGTAATTAATATTCAGGGTGCCTCGAACAAGCCTGTGATCACTACCGGTAGCAAACCGAGAGATCACTGAGACATCCCTGAATATTCGCCGTTTGTCCGCTATGATGAAGTCAATCTCATTTTGCGTCCGTCCGTCGGGGCTTCGCCATGTCCACCTCCTCTGAGGCTGTTTCTTATAGAACGAATTCATCAAATTCAGCCTCTTCTTTTCGAGGAAGTCGATTAGCATTTGGCCCCTGTCATTTCTTCTTCCCAAACCATATGGTCCTACTACCGATTCACTGCAAGTCCGTACTCCCACTTTGGCGTTAAAATCCCCCATAACAACGTTGAAGTGGGCTTTGGAGGTGTGATGTAAGGCTTTCGATATATCCTCATACAAAGCCTCCACCTCTGAATCAGGGTATGCCTCCCAGGGTGCGTATACCATGACCACTTTTAGGGTATACCTCTCGGTCAATTTTAGTACAAGATACGCGACCCTCGGAGACACACTTGCGATTTCCAAAACGTTGTTACAGAGAGTTTTATGTACCAGAAACCCGACACCACCTTGCGACAGCTGGTGACCTTAACGATAGTACATAAGATGGCCTGATTCCAAGGTTATGGTGTCCTCTCCCTCTCTTCGGACTTTACATAAACCGAGGATGTGCCTAGCTGAGCGAGTCTCTCGTCTTCACGAATGGTACGTCCGTTATACACAGCCAGGGTTAGTTGGGTTTGGCGGCCTCCTGTAACCCGGGGATTCTTCGCACTCCTTACCCTGCCGTTACCATGACCGCCGCCTTGGCCAGGAATAGCAAGGCGGCCGGGAACTAGGGGCCTTTTATTTGTTTGGCTTATCATTGGAGGATATTGCCCATAGCCGCCACGCTGGGCATGCGGGTTGGCGACCGCAGAACCGTGCTGTCTTACGCATGTGACGCTGCTGCCCGTCACAGCTATATTTACAACACGGCTATATGGATGGATATCCCGTCATCGGTCGGTCGTCAGAGCCTCGTTTGTTGGTCGGCAGGGTGCACCACGGGCAGGTGAGGTTGACAGTTTTTTGGGGGAACTTAGATGTTGAGACCCCCTTACACCCCCTTTGTGCAACGAGTTTATTGCTCCGGGGCCGATTGCCGTAAGTGGAACCACTCTCGAAATTGTTCGGAAATATCTCTACTTAGGGCAGACGCTCGAACTAGGTAGATGTAGCTTTGAGAGTGAGGCCATGAGAAGAATCCAGTTGGGCTGGGCAGCGTTTGGCAAACTTGGTCGGGTCTTCTCGTCACCCATCCAACAAAGTCTCAAAACAAAAGTGTACAACCAGTGCGTCCTACCCGTTATGACCTACGGTGCTGAAACGTGGACACTGACAGTCAAAATGGTCCGAAAGCTCAAAGTCGCTCAGCGAGCTATAGAACGGGCTATGCTTGGAGTTTCTCTGAGGGATTGCATTCGTAATGAAGTGATTCATCAGAGAACTAAAGTCACCGACATAGCTCAGCGTATTAGCAAACTGAAGTGGCAATGGGCCGGTCACATCTGTCGCAGACCCGATAACCGTTGGGGTAGACGGGTTTTGGAGTGGAGAACGCGAATCGGCAAACGTAGTGTAGGACACCCTGAGACCCGATGGAGTGACGATATACGAAAGATGGCTGGTGGCAGTTGGAAACGTAAGACCGAGGATCGGGCTGAGTGGCGTATTATGGGAGAGGCCTATGTCCAGCAGTGGACGAACACGGGCTGATGATGATGATGATGACTTGATTTTAAAGTCTTGTTTTGTCAAAAAAAAGGTGAATAATAAGTGAACTGTTAAAATGATTATTTTGTTAGTTTTTTTTGTTTGTTGTTTGGACCTATAACATACAGGTAGCCTATATGCATTTTATCAAAAATAGTTTGGTGTTAAAGATGGTTGTTTTAATTTTTGTTTAACCTATCTAAGCGAGTAGGTAAATTACACTAATTTTATTATTTGCGATTCAAGTTAATTTCTAGTTGCATGCAAAATCAAAGTTCTTTTCTTCATAGAATGGAAATAGTAGTAACAAGAAATCCTTGCATAATCGGTGTAATAATATTAATATTTTAAAATATCAATTGATTTGTGTATTATACGTGAAGATTTCCCAAGCTAAGACAACAATAGTGGGACTTTTTTCTTAAGACTGACAACATTATACAAGTAATTTGGAACGTTGATTTGACAATTTTATGTCAACATGACTAATTACGGGCCTCACAGTGTTGTTCACGAAGGTTCCATCTGTGTTTTATTTCTGTAATCTGTGAGCTTACCTTGGAAACTACACGTGTGTAACCGGAGGGCGTGGCCTCGCCATCTTGGTATGGCCATCTAGAAACGCGTCAGCATTTCCCATTAGCTGATGTGTTTCTAGATGGCCATGCCATGATGGCCTGTCCACGCCCTTTCAGCTTTTCCCATTGGCTGACGTGTTTCTAGATGGCCAATAGCCATGGTCCCGAGTTTACCCGAAGCTTTCTTATCATACCCGAGCGTGACGAATGAATTCAATTCACAGCCCACGTAAAATCTGTCTATAGCGCGCCCATGGACGAAAAAAAACGTCCTTGAGCGCGCCTAAAGAAGTTTTAACTTCAAAAACAAAAACCGACTTCAATTTAAAATTAAATTCAAATACTTGACCACATTTCATAAGAACCTATCGCTACATCATCTAAAGAAAGCAAATTTTAGTTATTTGTCCATATTTCCAAAATCGCTACACCGATTTCGATAACATTTATATGGCGACTGAACTATGATCTACCTAGCAATCAATTCACAATTTTGGCGGCCCTACCGCGTAACATACATACAAAAAAAAACCATACAACCCAATTATTGATATCCTCCGCTTTTTAGGGTTCCGTACCCAAAGGGTAAAAACGGAACCCTATTAACGAGACTTGGCTGTCCGACCGTCCGTCCGTCACCAGGCTGTATCTCAAGAACGGTGATAGCTAGAAAATTTGAATTTTCACAAATGATGTATTTATATTGCCGCTATAACAACAGAAACTAAAAACAACATAAAATAAACAGTTCACAGGGGCTCCCATACAGCAAACTTGTTTTATTACCGTTTCTTGCTCGATTAATCCGTCCCAAGGAAACTAGATGGCGCCACTAGAAGACTAAAACGCGGTATCGAATTCGTCGTTACAACCATAAGGTAAAATCAAAATTTTAATGAAGCTTTTCGTTAAATGCCTGTCTGCGGAAACTGCAATAGTCTACGAGTATGTATACGGAATTCGGAATAAAGTCACAAAGGTTTTCGCCGTTTATTTGCTAATGGTAGGTACGAAACCCTTCGTGCGGGAGTCCCACTCGCACTTGGCCACTTATATTTGGAAGTTAGTTTTGTAATAATATTATATTACCTATGGTTGTTGATCTCTTCTGCCTATCGAACTTTGGGTTAGCGCCATAGGCTAACGGCTCATGGCCCTATTAATCTAATCTTACTGACTAGTGACTTGCTAACTGTAGGTACTATATTATAAGTAAATAAATAATAAATAAATAAATATTGATGGACAATTCACACACAACACCATCTGACCCCAAACTAAGCAAAGCTTGTATGATGGCGGCCAGATAGCTGATATAATAATTATATAGTTTTAAATGCATACTTATTATACATAGAAACACTCAGACACAGTGCAAACATTTGAAATTCATCACATAAATATTTGCACTGGGTGGGAATCGAACCCACGACCCTCGGCTTCGCAGGCAGAGCTACTACCAACTAAGCCACGAGGCCAGCATACAATAGAATGTAATATTATGAATTTAATAATATATATTCTTGCATTGTTTAACCCTCAAACTTTTAAATATTGCGCGCGTAATTTTCAAATAACATTTCAGACAAAATAAGTTTTCACTTAAAAAATTGGCAGTCATAGGGACTCCCGATATAATTGAAAACTTTTAACTCCGAATTTGATAGCTCACTTTGGAAATTTCGCGAGTGAAACCGAAGGGCGCTGCTAGTCTGGAATAAATATTCAAAGCATTATCGTCTAAATAAGTCTTCGAAGCGTTGCCATCTAGACTAGATGACAATGCTTCTAACAATGGCCATCTAGATATTTATGTTAACGCTTTTCCCATGGTCCCGAGGTCACCCGAATATTTCTTACATTCACGAGCGTGACGTTTGAGGTCAATTCATAGGACGAAAAATCTGTCTGTGTTTTTTTTTTAATAAAGAGAGACAAGACGAGCAGGTCATGTGCCTGATGGTAACCAACATACCTGCCACATGACAGCACAGTGACACGCAGCTATAGGAACATGATGAGTCCAAATCATCACCTAGCACTGCACTGCGCTCGTCACCCAGAGATCTAAGATGTTACATCTCTAAGCCCTGTAATTTCTCTGGAAACATTGCCCTTCAAACCGGAACACAGTAATGTTTGCACATTACTGCTTGGCGGTAGAATAACTGGCACAGGTGTGGTACTTCCCCAGGCGGACTCTGCTAAGAGTCCTACCATTACAAATGAAGCGGTGCGACTAAAGCAGTTTTCATTAAAAAAAAAATACTAAGCTTGAAACTATTCACTCACTTAATCTTGCCTTATGTTTATAATAAACTTAGACACAGCTGTTACAAGAACGCAACGAAGAACATCAGAATATTATATTTAAAAGAAACTTGGCAAAATGACTAAGCGAGAGTTCTTAGAAAATTTCTGCGGCAAACTATATAAAAAGGGCATTGACTGTAGGTACTTTGATGTTCTCGTTTTTACTGAAAAACTTATAAATAAATGTTGATATGTATCGTGAGTCATTGACTCATTCAATTTGTTATTTAATACATGAGATGAGGGGAATAATTTTGAGAGTTTTATTGCCAAGATTACGTGTAACGATTTCTTGGGATTGCGCAATAAGAATTGACAATTTTTTAACGAAATAGTGACAAACAAATATAGACTTATCCGACTGAATGGGAAGTGGTGCGACATCAACAATATTTAGATATTAATGATGCTTTACCAACCTGGACTTTTAACTAATTTCTAAAAAGAAATTTATGTTTTCGGCTTAATGTATCCCACTAATATTATAAATGTGAAAGTTTGGTTATGTATCTGGATATTTGTTAATCTGTCAGGGAAAACCTGCTCATGGTAGGTACCTACCTGATACCTGAAAACCATGGTATCTGAAAGAAATTTACTTTTAATAAATTTGTTATTATTTACTTATAATAAACAATGTCAATTCATACAGTACCAAACTGTATGAATTGACATTGTTTTTGTGATTGTTGCAATTTGAATTTAATTTGATACTGACAATATTTTTTGAAGTGAAAACTTCTTTAGGCGCGCCTAGACAGATTTTTCGTGGGGTGTGTATGGAATTCTAGCGTCACGTTCGGGTATGATAAGAAATCTTCGGGTAAACTCGGGACCATGCCAATTGGCGATTTGGAAAAGCGTCAGCCAATGAGAAATGCTGAAAGGGCGTGGTCCGGCCATCATGGCATGGCCATCTAGAAATGCATCAGACAATGGGAAATGCTAACTCATTTCTAGATGGCCGTGCCTTGATGACCAGGCCACGCCCTCTGGTTACACCCGTGTAGTTTCCAAAGTAAGCTATCAAATTCTGAGTTTTCACTTCTATCGGCAGTTCCTATGACTGCTATTTTTAGGGTTCCGTAAAACGTAAAAACGGAACCCTTATAGATTCGTCATGTCTGTCTGTCTGTCTGTCTGTCTGTCTGTCTGTCTGTCCGTCCGTATGTCACAGCCACTTTGTGCCGAAACTATGAGAACTACACTGTTGAAACTTGGTAAGTAGATGTATTCTGTGAACCGCATTAAGATTTGAACAAAAAAAATTAAAAAAAAGATAAATTAGGGTTGCCCGCCATACTGAGAACTGAAACTCAAAAAACTTTTTTTAATCAAACCTACATGTGTTGGGTGTCTATCGATAGGTCTTTAAAAATGATGTTGAGGTTTCTAAAATCATTTTCGTCTACACTGAATAATTTGCGCGAGAGACACTTCCAAAGTGGTAAAATGTGTGTCCCCCCCCCTCCAACTTCTAAAGTAAGAGAATGAAAAATCTAAAAAAAATATATGATGTACACTACTGTAACTGTAGTTTTTAGTACGTCATAAATACACTATTATTGAAACTTCGCTCAAAGTTACAACTAACTACAAGAACTATGTGTACTATGTATATTATGTTACTTGCTGCAACGGAACCCTTCATGGGCGAGTCCAACTCGCACTTGGCCACTTTATTTTCATTTGATTTATATTTATGTTGTATTTATGAATTGACGTGTTTAAGTATCTTTTATCAATAACTATAAATATGAATATTTTAATAAACATCTATGTATAATGTATATATATCTACTATACACTATCTTTACTATAGACTAGGTATCTTTAGCCTGGAATAACAAATCGTTTTTTTTTCATGGCGGGACAATTACAGGAATAAGAGCTAAACGGGTGAAACAGCTATTTTTATTAATGATATTCGTTTTTTTTTGAGTTTTTAGTCTTCGATCAATTCAATTCAATTCATTTATTTCAGACCATAGGATATGGTTATCACTTGGCAGCGTCACAGTATACAATTCAATTTTTAGGGTTCCATAAAACGTAAAAACGGAACCCTTATAGATTCGTCATGTCTGTCTGTCTGTCTGTCTGTCTGTCTGTCTGTCTGTCTGTCTGTCTGTCTGTCTGTCTGTCTGTCCGTCCGTATGTCACAGCCATTTTTTGCCGAAACTATGAAAACTACACTGTTGAAACTTGGTAAGTAGATGTATTCTGTGAACCGCATTAGGATTTTTACAAAAAAAAATAAAAAAAAAGAAAAATTAGGGTTGCCCCCCATACTGCGAACTGAAACTCTAAAATTTTTTTTTCATCAAACCTACACGTGTGAGATGTCTATCGATAGGTCTTCAAAAATGATGTTGAGGTTTCTAAAATCATTTTCGTCTACACTAAATAATTTGCGCAAGAGACACTTCCAAAGTGGTAAAATGTGTCCCCCCCCCCTCTAACTTCTAAAGTAAGAAAATGAAAAATCTAAAAAAAATATATGATGTACGTTACCATGTAAACTACACTATTATTGAAACTTCGACCAAAGTTACAACGAACTACAAGAACTATGTGTACTATGTATATTATGTTACTTGCTGCAACGGAACCCTTCATGGGCGAGTCCAACTCGCACTTGGCCACTTTTTTGTATACTGTGACGCTGTATACAAAAATTTTTAGTGATTACAATTTAAAAATAATATTCAAAACAATAAATAATTATTTGCGGCTGTAAAGATGCCTTGTCGAATATTGATCGATGATATGAATATATATATATCATTGACATTATGCCAATAAAAAAACTACCATGAACAAATAATATTTATGTAGTTGACAATACGGTCTAAATCTAATCTGCAAATACCTACTTACCTACATTTTAAAATTAATCTCGAAATTATAAAATCGATCTCTTTTTTATTCCTATCAATTTGTCAAGGAATCCTGTATCTTAACATTAGTTTTAATTTGTAAAAAACCGACAAAATGCGAGTGGGACTCGCGCACTAAGGGTTCCGTACCATTACCTGTAAACTAATCTTGCAAGTTACAGACACTTTTCGCAGTGTCCGATTGAGCTGGGTAGGTACGTTTGGATGCAAAATACCATATAGTTACTCAATTCTATGTTAAAGCGTCACCGTTATTAGTATCCAGCAAAAACGGAAAAAAAATAAGTTTGTTGTATGGGAGCCCTCTTAAATATTTATTTTATTTTTAGTATTTGTTGTTATAGCGTCAATAGAAATACTACATCATCTGTGAAAATTTAAACTGTCTAGCTATCACCGTTCTTGAGATACACCCTGGTGACAGACGGACGGACGGACAGCGAAGTCACAGTAATAGGGTCTCGTGATGGAACCCTAAAAAGTACCTAATTAGGAACAGTGTTTTTTCTTCTTATTTTGGCGCCTAGCTCTTATGAATGTGCCGTTGGCAGTTTCAAGTTAGTTACCCATTCAATGTTATTAATTTAATTTTGAATAAATGTGATTACATGCAATAACATTTGGGTATTTTACAAAATTGAAAAAAGTTTTTTGAATACTTTGTACCATCTGCCTAGTTGTAGCATTATTAAATGTACATGATATCATTTTTTCTGCTGGATCGTGAGGTTTGAATAGATTGATGTTTTGCTTTTAGTGTGTGTCGCCACTCACGTCTCTTGACGAAAGTCTTGAATTACGAAATTTACCTATAGACATAGCAATATCAAAAAAGCATGGATATATGACAACTATCTCACATCACGTCTCACTTGGCCTTTCCTAGTATATGACATCGGTAAAACCCTCCTCGCAAAACTAGATGCTAATGTCATAAAGATATTGAAGTCATGGTTTGGATTGGCACATCCGGCTGATCCCTCTACTCTCTTTAGGGATCACAATAGTTTTGGCCTGAAACTAAAAAAACCATCCGAACTCTATAAACACCTAAGAGTTACAAAAACGTATGTTTTGGGAAAGTCGAATGACGAATTAATCGCATCTCTCCCAAAAGACAAAAGCGCTTCGGACCTTGAATCTAGACTTCAATTCCATAAACAATTTATGGCAGGTGCACAAGTAAATACAGCTGGGTTGGGTGCGAGAAAGAAAAGGGAAGACCGAGACATGGTAAAAACCTTTCTACAACAAGACGAAAATGACAGTTATAAAGTGCACGCTATGAATTTAGAAATGCAAAGTGAGTGGTTAACCATAGGTGAGTTTTGTATCCCATTAGCTCTAAAGTGGCGCACCTTGCTATATGACTGGTCTCCTGCCTTATTAAAATTTTATCTAAATGCTTTTCAAATGACCCTTCCTGACCAGAGTAACTTGGTAAGGTGGGGAAAAGCCTCTGAAAAATGTTGCTATACTTGTGGTGAGGCGATATGTACAGCAAGGCACATATTGGTGGGATGCAAGGTGCTCCTTAATAGGGGTCATTACTCACAGCGCCATGACAGAGTACTTGAAATCATACGTGAAGCCGTAAGCCTTTCGGTAGCTAGAGCCCAAAAGGGATTGACGACAAACAAAAGACAAATTAACTTTGTAAAAGAGGGTTCAACTTCAAACTCCAAGAGCAAGCCTTACTCAATCCTGGGTTTAGCACCTGATTGGACTATTTTAATGGATACGTATGAAAAGCACTATAAAATCCCAGAGGATGTGGGTGTTTCGTCATCCAGACCGGACATTTTCCTTTTTTCTAGGGCTACGAAACGCATAGTCCTGGTAGAACTTACCGTACCGTGGGAAACTAATATACCTAAAGACCACGCGATGAAACAAAATAAGTATTACGACCTTCAAAATGAATTAACAAAAAATGGCTATGTAGTTAATTTATATGCTGTAGAAGTAGGAGCGAGAGGTATACCAGCAAAATCTCTCTATAACCTGCTTAAAGACCTTGGATTGTCCAGAAGTGCAGTAAGTTCTATACTAGAACGAGTATCTAAAGCTGCACTAGCAGGATCATATCGGATTTGGCTGGGCAGGGAGAGAAATACGAGTAGTGAAGGTGAGTGTTGACGTACGTCAATATAAGGGGCCCCTTTTAAACCTACAGCCCGAGTCACAAGTCTTGGGGTCTATTCGAGATTTCTCTCTCTGCCACACGATGGACCCGGCACCCGCACGGTGAATCCATGGAATGCTAAGAAGTTCGTCTCTCACCGGAAAATAAAAATAGTTGATCAATTCACTAGGTAGTTGATCAACTTTGGGAAAATAACAAACGGCAGTTGAAATGTATTATTCAACGTACGTATTTTCGTAAATTTATAAATTTACGGCCTCTTGTCGTTGAATAATGAAGAAAAATGATGAATAATGAAGGCCGACTAAGGCGAGGTGTGCGCTGATTGGTTCAACGACTCACGTTTTACATCGCTCCCCACCAGCCGGGTGAACCGTTAGAAGTTTTTTTTACAACGGCTCACCTGTCAGATCCTCAGATCCGACTCGGAGCACCCCGGCTCCGCTTACTCTGGAGGCTACTACTTCTAGAGTGTTTACAAAAAATACGGGAGCCAGAAGCTCAAGGGAGGTCCTGAGAGCCTGAGTATGGAGAAACGACACTCAGGGCTGACCGCAGAGCTTTTGGCGGGAGCCCACCCGCCTTTCTACCGCCTAACTATTTCGACTTTGGCATTTGCTATAGTTGTTACTACAGTTTTTTTGAAAAAACAAAAAGAAAAGAGATAACAATATCATAGCTATGACAGTTTTCGTTAGGCGGCAGAAAGTCAAAAAGTGCACCAATCTCAAATTAGGGGCTTTCAAATTTTATCTGACAGTTGAGCCACAGATGTAAAAAAAAACTTCTCACGGTTCACCCAGGTGGTCTCAGGAGGTAGAGGTAGGAAAGAACGCTGAATTAATAATTGCCAAATGCTTTTAGTTAATGCCATCGACCAATCAGAGTACAGTGTATTAATTTACGGGTAATAGTGTACCGTTAAATACGAGGGTCAAACTGAAAGTTCTTAGAAAATCAAAAACTGATTACATTTGCCAGTTATTAGTTTTAATATATCTTTTCAAAATATTGTCCATTCACGTCAATACACCGCTGCATGCGATGGAACCACTGGGAAAAGCACTTTGCCCACTCTGTAACCTGCCTAACACATATAATAAAATATATGAGACTAAGATCCTGGTGATGGTACTTTTCAAATCGTAACCTGCCTAGTATATTATTATTAATTTTATAATCATCCTGGTTGCGGCATTACCAAGTTGTAAAAACTTGGCCTAGCCGAGACAAACAGATTAACAAGCTGAAGGCTTTAAAATGAAATCAATTAAAATAAATAACAAGAGACGTGAAAGAAAATAACCCGCCTAAATAATTAGAAATCTATCCGTCTAAGTATAAATATTAACGAACGTATAAAATATTAGGTATTGAGAAACGTATTTTGTATCGTATGAATAATATATGTATGATGGTCTAGCATAACAAAGAATATAGAAGTTAGAATTATGTTGTAGAACTTAGTTACCTGTTGTAGAAATATGAATTGGCCATGTGATCGTCAAGTGGTAGTATAGGACTCTACGTAGTGGTTCGAAGTAATCCAGACATAGGAGTTTCTGTCAATCTAAGTACCTAAGTAAGTATAAATTTAACAAACTGAACGCCTCCTAACAGAAGTAAAACTTGAATATTAAATTGAACTTATAATCTACTCTACTCAGTCTCATAGAAGCTTTACAACAAACATTAGATAGGTAGGTAATAAAACTTATCTCTCAGAATTTATTTAAGGTTGTAAGTTATATAGAATCTCCCATCAGTTTAGTTATAGACATTAAATTACTATTAATCTTCATATCGTATTAGCTCCCTCTATTGCATGCATTCAAACCAAAATTAATATATTATGGATGTGCACCAATAATATCAAGTTAGTTCTCAAGTGGTAATATAGATGGCGCTAGATTAAAACATACATTCATTGAGTTCATTCTCTGTCTATACAATGAAAATCTAATATTGCTAGCGTAGGGAAAATATCACCAGGCTTAGGTAAAAGTTATTTCCTATAAAATGTAGTATTGAAGTAAGTATTTCAAATATGTTTGAGAAACAACTCGCATGAATATTAGCTTTAATCAAAGGTTCTATAGGATCAGAATATAGTTATAACTAACAGCTTGCGATATTATGAATCATAATTAAATACTTTTCTATTAGAGAATATTAAGAGCATAGTTCAAAATGTATATGTGCTGTTAATTAGAACTTTGTCTATCTACTTGTGTTTGTTCTTAAATGTAGTAAAGAAAAGAGTTATTGAGATTTATTTAGAACGTTTATTTATTTGAGGATTATTTGTTTTATTGATTTATGTGTTTATTTTGTCCCTACGGAAGGACCTCAAGAGAGCGTTCACTTCTTATTTCAAAGGTTTATTTTTAGTTTTTATTTTTTTTATTTATTTATTATTTGCCCCTACGGAAGGAACTCACGAGAGTATGCTCTTCCGAATAAAAAAGACTCGACCACCCTTCTAAGCTAGACAACCAGAAAGAAGGGCAATAAAACTGGTGCCATCAAACGCGTAATGGAGCACGGGCTTTTTGTTTGTACGAATTATACAAATCAAGAACGCAATTACGACTGATTCAACTCAACTCCAACTCTTTAAACACTTAGAAGTATAAACTAATCAATTTGTTAGACAAGCCTCAAAGATTAAGCTTCCCATGCATCCTTGAAGGTTTTAGCTTCTACTGAGCTGTTATATTTCAATGTAGAGTTGGCAGACGTTCCCCATTTCCGTTAGGAAGGTCTAACCAAGATGCAACCGATCCAATCAGATAATTTAAGGACATAGCTTAAAACATCTTCAACCTCATTTCAGCTAGGTATCCGAATGCATTTCACGTGAATGACTATTAAAAGAATGTCCAAAAATTAGCAGACTTCTGCATAAAGTGATAAGTATTGTTAAACTTTTCAAAGTACATGGAGAATCTCAAATCAGCGGGACTATCAAACAAAATTTCAAAATAATCTTTTAATTTTTAAGAATTGGTATTAAGCTGACTATGGAACAACTTTATCTTCCAGCTCAAATGTACACAATTAGTATAACCGATCTCGTGACGTTAGATAAACTATACTTGTAGAAATTTACGTTCCATCAGATAATCGGTGGAATTCAAATATACATATTGATCAACATATTTGTCAAAAGAAATAAGGTAAACTTTCGCAAGACACAAGTAATACACAAATAGGCAAAGTAATAACATTATCATCGTCGACGTTTAACATCATCGAATATCATGTTATATCTACATGATATTTAAAACAAATTCTAAGATAATATATCTTCACATCAGATATACAGATCAAAAGCTTATCATTTAGGATAGTAAGGTATCAAGTAAAAGCTATAATGTAAACATGAACCACAGTATACAATGTTACACACAATTAAAATCACAAATCTATATGAAAAGGCATGCTACACACATCTGTAGAAAGTTTCTCATAACTAGTGTCAGCGTTACATTTGTAAAATAACACCACATCTCATCTTTATTCAGCGGAAGTGTAAGTATATTGCATATTGGAATATTATGAATTGTTAACACACATTCATTAAATGATAAAACTCTAACATCACTTGGCGTTACGCTGTTAAATTGAGCATACACTGTTATGTGATAATTGGCGCTCTACATCAGGCTTATGAGGAAATATAACCATCAACAAAGTTCTAACATCAATTAGCGTTATGCTGTTATATTTAGTTTAGGCTGTTATGTTATTTTGTCCGCTTTCCATCAGGCAATTGTGGAAATATAAACACCAACAAAGTTCTAACATCAATTAGCGTTATGCTGTTATATTTAGTTTAGGCTGTTATGATATTTTGGCCGCTTTCCATCAGGCAATTGTAGAAATATAAACATCAACAAAGTTCTAACATTAGTTAGCGTTACGCTGTTATATAAAGTATATGCTGTTATGTTATTTTGGCCACTTTCCAACAGGCAATTGTGGAAATATAAACATCAACAAAGTTCTAACATCAGTTAGTGTTACGCTGTTATATTTAGTTTAGGCTGTTATGATATTTTGGCCGCTTTCCATCAGGCAATTGTGTAAATATAAACATCAACAAAGTTCTAACATCAGTTAGCGTTACGCTGTTATATTAAACATATACTGTTATGTTATTTTGGCCGCTTTCCATCAGGCAATTGTGGAAATATAAACATCAAAAGTCACACAAGTTATAACATCAATTAGCGTTACGTTGTTATTTTAGGTTTAGGCTGTTATGTTAATCAAAGTATGAACGCTTAAAACATCGGGCAAATGTGAAAATATAACCATCAAAATCACCAAAGTTCTATCAACCATTAGCGTTACACTGTTATGTTAAAGATTCCTCCATTGCACAACAATTAGTGAAATATAAATTACTTTCCAATATATCCAATTTCACCCTGATAAAATATAGCAAACCAAAGCAGACAAAAATATTCATTATTCAACTCACCGAAGACTGCATTTCCATATTGTTATAATATCACTCAGATTTAACAATTGATCATTTAAATATTATTATTTCAGGCAATACATTTACAACTTCGTTTTTAATTTAATAAACTGTATCAAAATTAACTTAAAACTCATGCTCAAAATTCAAAACAAAAGAACCCGCTAGATGTTATACATTCAAAATTCCAACCCCCAAGAGAACCCTTAATGTTATCCACTCAAAATTCAAACGCAAAAGGAACCCTATCCAATCAAAATTCAAAACAGAAGACTCCCCCTTAGATGTTATACACTCAAATTTCCAGAACCGAAAGAACCCGTTAGATGTTATACACTCAAAATTCCGACCCCAAAAGAACCCGTTTTCTTGTGAGCGATTCTATTTATAGCCTCTGTTTCGAATCAACCAGTTTCGACGTACTCGGCGAAAATCGTGCACTCGCCGATCCTAATGTACTGGACGAATTTCGTGTACCGGGCGAAACCGCCGTTTTTCGCGAATTGGACGACGATTGACTAGAATATTTCACTTCTCTCTCTCTCTCGCACTTAGGCTTTCGGGATATCTCCGTCTCTTTCCAGCTAGCGAGTCGTATTGGCGCGTGACGTCATCATTTCAAACTGCTCCTCGCATCGAATGGAACTCCTTCAATAACGTCATATTTCAGAACAAAATTTGCAATTCTTCCATTAAGGTACTTGATTTTTACTCAAAGTTCGTTAATTAACTCATCTGCTTCAACTTTTCTTAGTTTAAGAGATACTCGATATTAATCATATAAATATTTTATTTCTTCTACCATTTTTTTAAGTTTGGCAATCTTTCGTCCCGCCAACAATCATTTGTCAATTCAATTCACGCTCTTTTTCATGTAAACAAACCAAACTTCGATGTCGTTCTTTTCAAGTCTCATAACAAATATGTGGAAACTCCAATTCGTGTAAAGTGTATTAGTTCCTGCATTTCAGATGTTCGTAGTGTTATATTACGGTCTGTGTTTATCAAAAGAAATCTCATGTGATCTCATTCCCGCAATTGTGGAATGCAAATACGCTGCTTCTAATCAATCCGACAATCCAGGCAAGTACATATTAGGATAACTTCTCTGTTATATAGCTCAAAGCTCCAGCATTTCCTCCTGACAAATAGTTACACTAAATACCTATCTAACTCATTTGCAAACATGAAGCCAAACAATCATAAATAATTTGCTTTTGACTATCTAATCCCTCTAATACCTATTATATTTATTTACTTGGCATTCTTACAACAATTTTTATCATTCCTATAAGCATATATGAACATATCTCTTAAAAGGGAAAGCTTTACATGTGAAACTCTCATTTTTCATCTAATTCAATATCATTCTCTCTTGAAGTTCTTATCTTACATCCAATAAAGATAAATTCTCAGATTTTAGATGTAAATCTCTCTGAAATATGAATGACATACATATACAAAGCCTATAAAGATAGGTCAATAACCTTTCAGATAATTTGTAGCTTTGTGATATGACATGGCCTTATGGCTTGTAGCTGCATTTAACTTGCTTAATTTACAAATACTAAAAATAGATCTCTATATTTCAAATATAAATCCTTCCCATTCATTACAATGTAGGCAAAAGTTAAATTGATAATACATAATGCTGTGAGTCTATTTATAGATCCATCCTAATACATAGCCTGAGCATTCCTTGATACATATTCCAATATGTATTGCCTTTACATTATCATTTTAACAATAGTCAATAACCCAAGTTATCATATTAATTCACAACCAATTCCACTCCGCACTCGTATAGTTTGTATTTGACTTTGTTTGAAGTAACATAGTAATTCGTATGAATAAACTAAATTACACCTAACATTCAAACAAGTATCATTAGATTTCAGAACAGTTATTTTAAAATCACTAAAGTTTCTACCTTTTGTGTCCGCAGAATGAATGTCCAGACAGTTCGACGTTACCTTTGAAAGCTACATACTGCTCTTCAGCCTGAGTCAACCATAAAAAGACCATCCTCTGGCTCTGGACCGCTCATGAATCTTCGCCATCCACTGATCCCGGACAAGCCTTCATGCTAAAGTAATGTTTATATTAAATCTGAGGAAAACAATATCATAAGTCTCACAATATATCATTCAAAAAGTAAGTAGTTATTTATTGTTAATCTCTCTTAAAGGATAATCCCCGTTTCGTGTGATCTCGATGAGAATCATTCTGTTCTTGTGCTATCGCTTCTGATAACGCGGTCACGCATGGCGTCTGGCCCGTTACAACTCGTCCTTAGGGGTCTCTTCAATGGCATCGCGATACGCAGCCACCGCTTCTTCAGCATTCATAAACCGCTTTCCTTTAAGTTTTTCTTTAATTTTTGAAAATAAATAAAAATCACAAGGCGCGAGGTCGGGGCTATACGGCGGGTGACCCAGTAATTCAACGTTTGATGTCGCCAAATAGTCGATCGTTCGCTTGGCGGTGTGCGATGAGGCGTTGTCGTGGTGAAGGAGGATCCTACTGCGAGGTCGTTTCTCTCGAACTTTTTCCAAGACAAGTGGCAAACAATTGGTAGTGTACCATTCTGCAGAAACTGTTTTTTGATCCTCCACAATTGTTGCGAAATGACCTATCCTTCCAAAGAACGAGGCCACCATTTTTTTCCCCGCACTTCGATCTCTCTTCACTTTAGTTGGCAACTCCTCGAAAGGAAACACCCACTGAGCAGATTGTCTTTTGGTTTCAGGATCATAACAGTAAATCCAGCTTTCGTCACCTGTTAGTATGTCGAACACAGCATTTGAGTCACCTCCGTTAAATCTTTCAATCATTTTACGGCACCAATCCACACGATGGAGTTTTTGAGCCTCAGTCAAATTATGAGGTATCCACCGGGCGCAAAGCTTCCTGACCGCTAAATGTTCGTGTAGGATTTTGTGCACTTGACTCATACCGATGCCTAAGCTTGTCCGAATCTGCTGATAGGTCACTCTTTTGTCAGTCTCTATCATACGCCGCACAACACAGATGTTATCTTCAGTCGTCGCCGTAGAAGGCCGTCCCTCACGTAAATCATCAGCAATGAGATTAGTGCGACCACGTTTAAACTCATTAAACTAGTTGGAAACAGTCGCACGAGATGGGGCTTCATCGTGAAAGGCCAATCGTAGTCTATCATAACTTTCTTGTTGACTTAAATGACATCGAAAGTCATAAAAAATCATTGCACGAAAATTTTCTCGTGTTAAATTCATGTTGACGTGACACAGACAATTTTCAATTTGCCGCCAAATCGTAAAACAAATGACAAATGAATGAAGTATATACTCAGTAATATTGGCAAAGAGTTCTATTTTCAAATTATAGAATTATTTTTTTATTATATTGTTTATAAGTGGCCAGTTCTAAGAACTTTCAGTTTGACCCTCGTAGTACGCTACTATATTTTAAGACCATTTGCTACTATATTTTAAGATTGTTTTTTTTAAGTTGTTTGTTTTGTTAAGTGCAATAAAGAGTTTATCTATCTATCTGTCTATCTACGCTGAGCGACGATTGGCCTATTTGTGGATGATTTTACTTGCGGCAAAATTGTAATTTATTAAATGACGGCCAGGCACCGTTGGTTGATAATAGGTACATTTCAACCGTTTTATTTTCCGAAAGTTAATCAACTACCTAGTGAATTGATCAACTAACGATTCTTGTTATTTTCCGGTGGCATAGACATTACAATTAGACAGATAGAAGCGGCAAACTGTTTAGTGTTGAGTCGTTCTTACAATTTGACGTCTTGCACGAGGCACATGTATCACTTCTCATCGTTTTTATTCTATGTCCTTGTCATAGCTGGGCACCGTTAATTAAATAGTTAACTTCGTTAATCGTTAATCCGTTACAAAAAAAGTTAACTTCGTTAAACGTTAAAGCGTTACATTTCGTAAGACTTAACGGAAGTTAACGTTAATCGTTAATCCGTTAATATGCGTATTGGATTTTTATATCGTTGCGTTAGTGAACTTATAAAACCTGTTGGTTTAGGTTCTGGAAGTTAGCAGGTTAGGAAAAAACCAAATAATTGTAGAGTTTAATTTTATTATTGAAGTGAAAACTTCTTTAGGCGCGCCCAGACAGATTTTTCGTGGGTTGTGGATTGAATTCTAGCGTCACGCTCTGGTATGATAAGAAATCTTCGGGTAAACTCGGGACCATGGCTATTGGCCATCTAGAAATGCGTCAGCCAATGGGAAATGCTGAAAGGGCGTGGCCTGGCCATCATGGCATGGCCATCTAGAAATGCATCAGCCAATAGGAAATGCTGCTGCTTTTCTAGATGGCCATGCCATGATGACCAGGCCACGCCCTCCGGTTACACCCGTGTAGTTTCCAAGGTAAGCTATCAAATTCTGAGTTATGACATACCAATTGGTTTTACTTTTCATGGATTTTATTTGTCAATTGTATATTTATGGGTATAACCTGAAATAAATGATTTTTAATTTTAATTTAATTTAATTTTTTATAAGTTTTCACTTCTAGCGGCAGTTTCTATGACTGCCAATTTTTTTAATTTAATTTAGTCGTCGGGTATAATGCGCATAGGTATCTATTTCCTCTCATGAACACATGTCGAAGTTCTCGTCTGAAAGCGAGGCTCGCTTTGGTGTTAAAATGTCTTTACCCGTGGATAGCAGACGTTCAACTGCAGCGTTTGAGGGCTGTTTTCCAAATTTCAACCCAATCCTTTCCCGTTCCTAGACGTTCTGACGTGATGAAACATCAAACATTACAACATCCAAAAATTGCCATTTATATTATTGGTAAGATGTTAAACACTGGAATGTTCATTGTATACCTACATTTATTCATCCTTATACATTGATTTGTTCATTTTATTTAACTTTTCTTTGGTTAGTTGAAATGAACTACCACCGATTTTATTAAAAGAAAGTTACAATACAGATAAACGATCGAAAAAGTATGTTTGAATTTATCGGGGAGTTCCCCACTAGCTATGGATTACTATAATCTACTTGGTTTACTAGGGATGTGTGAAATATTCAACTAAATTGTAAACGTCAGTCAAATTCGAGTATGTCTATGCTCAAATTTTCAGCCAATAAGATCTCTCGAGATTATCGGAAACATGACTCATGATAACAAAATTATATTTGTTTTCATATAACGTCAACCGATCATGCCACAGGCTAAAACTGACGCCTCAATCCTGCCAAAATTGCAGGAACCCGCCACATATGGTCACACTGTGCCCATCAATTTTCGTTTCATACTTGTCTGAACCTGTTTTTTGCGCCGCACCGAGGTGCCGTGCCGTAAATAGTAAGCATTGGATTAACGATTAACGGACTTCTGCATAATTAACGGAAGTTAACATGTCCGTTAACATTTTTAAAAGTTAACTTAAAAGTTAATCCGTTAATCAAAATGTTAACTTCGTTAATTAACGATTAACGGATTAACGAGTTAATGCCCAGCTATGGTCCTTGTGTCCTTAAAGTCTCACAGATATGCATCGTCTATAATAATAGATGCTATAATGATAGTATTAAACTGTATGAGTTTATTAAATGCGATAGTAACGCCACGCTAAACAGGCAACAGTTATGGTGTGGATTGACCGGTCTATTGCTCTGAGGACAGCCTGCTAGTTGCAGCAATAAATTTAGTTGAATGTTACTATGTTGTGTTTAGTAGTAATGTTATTTTAACGTCTTGCATTATGCAGCAGCTGGCTGGCATTTGTCTGCGATATTATATTCTATTTTATTAAAGTTTAATCGGCGTATTCAGAACGTTTAGTCAAGCATATGCGAGCCAAACAGTTGAGAAGTTTTTGAGTAAATACAAATTGTTTTATGAACTTTGTGAAATCAAATGAAGTTAATGAAACAAAATTGTTTTATAGTGATTAATATGAAGTTTTACACGTATGTTTTCTTTTGTTTCTTAAACAAAAAGGGACGAAGATATGCAGGTCTACTACGAAGTCCGATAAACGATATGTCGGCCAAACTTATGGACATTTCTTACCACTAAACACAATCAGTCGGTTGATCGGATCGGGTGTTTCGTTCATTCCGAATTCCGACCGACATAGATTTAATAGTTTTTGTGTCGCAAACTTTACTCCGAAAGCATATAATTACCTTACGGATTATTCCGACGGACAGCTGTCTGTCGGGTCCGATTATTCGGAGGTTGTTTTCGTAGTAGACCTGCTGGTGCTTAGAAGTTTCGAAACACGTCACGTCTATGTAGATACTATTTTTATGTAGACTTGACGTCACAACTGCCCACTACAAAAGCTTAATGATCTACACCTTTGTTGATTTTTAATATATTGTTGATTATAATAATTCGATAAACTAAAAGACACACATCTCATATTTTTCCATAATCTAGCTGACGGACAAACTAGCCTGGTATATTTCTGACCCAGCCATCATCCCAATTAATGTACTCAACGAGTACTACGCGACAGGAGCCCGCGAACGTACCGGGGGGTCTACCGCCGAACGAAAAATGTCATCGCTTTGATGTTTCTCTCTCTTTTCTTTTCGCTTGAAATGATAGAGACAGGATTAGCAAAGCGATAGCCGATTTAGTTAGGCGGTAGAAGCGCCGAAACGGTTCCCTTCTAGGAACCGCTTCGGGTATGTTAGGTCGATTCCTGATTTTTCCTACCGACGGCAACCCAACCACGGCAAGTCGAGGACATGTCTGTTGTCTGGAGTGTTACGCGAATGGTTCTGTAAGAATTATTTATTAAGTTTTTTGTTGAGCAGGTACTACTCAATAATTGTACCTACTGAATTTATAAGTGTTATCAATTGAGTAAAAGTAAACCAATTAAATAAATGTAAGAACTTATATTGACAACTGTTCGATCTTTCTCATATAAAATTTCAAAAAGGAATGCTCTTCAACGGCTTAACTCCATCTACTTATAGCACCAACCTCTCTAAAACTCTTTTGAGATGGCGGGTAGAAGTGAATGGTATCCCACCGCCGCGCCGCCTTCTACACTAAATTTTATCAGTCATACCCAGTTCTTTAAATAATCAGATACTTGTTCTTTTATGACACATATTTAGACTCAAATCCCAGTATTAAATATAATACTATAGTGAAATATACTACAAACAAATACAGGTGACAACATATGTGAACTTGTAAATGAGATGCATAATGTATATTATTTGGTATTTTGGTTAACTAATGTAATTGGTCTGTACGCCCGTTTTAGTTAATAAATACCGTCTAAAGATCGACAAGTTCGCGCTGAGACCGCGACAGGAGACTGCGACAGGCACTTGACACTATGGAATTGTATGGGCGCCATTTCGCGCCGAGACCGCGACACGTGTGTCTCGGTCCCCTGTCGTAACACCTGCAAATATGTAACGGTATTATACCTACAATTTTGGTGTATTCTTTCACGTAACTACATGTAATGTCAGGTCTGGCCCTGGCAAAAATAGGGATTTTCAAAGAGACTAATCATTTTGGTGGAACATTCTATCAGCCAGGTGATCTAAATTGAGGTGTTAATTTTGCCCCGCTACCACCGGCCAGAGAGTCTACCGCCTAACTTAAACTGTCTTAGCTTTGATATTGTTGTCACTTTTCTTTCCGCTTGAAATGACAAAAAGCGCAATAGCAAAACGAAAGCCGATTTAGTTAGGCGGTAGAAGGGCCGCGCTTCTACCGCCTAACTAAATCGGCTTTCGTTTTGCTATTGCGCTTTTTGTCATTTCAAGCGAAAAGAAAAGAGAGAGAAACATAAAAACGATGACATTTTTCGTTCGGCGGTAGACCCCCCGGTCTGCACCTCCATGTTGGGATATAAAAGGAGGTAAAAAAATAAATTAGGAGGTGTATGTGACAAGTTTTCTGCTTACTATACCTACCGTGACAGTACAGAACAGACAGAAGAACAGAAGGGACAGATTAGTTAGCCGCGTTAGTTAGATAGATAGATAGATACTCTTTATTGTACACACCAAAACAATACAATAAAAGAAACAAAGCAATAAAAACTAGTGTTACAATAGTTAGATCCCATTATCCTAATAAGAGTAGGTACGTGGTAATACTCTGCTATTGTACCTAGTGGTAGGACTCTTGGCAGAGTTCGCCTGGGGAAGGACCACACCTTTGCCAGTTATTCTACCGCCAAGCAGTAATGTGTAAGCTGTGTTCCGGTTTGAAGGGCAATGTTTCGTGGCGAGCGCAGTGCAGTGCTAGGTAATGATTTGGATTCTTCATGTTTCAATAGCGGCGTGTCACTGTGCTGTTATGTGGCAGGCATGTTGCTTACCATCAGGCACATGTCCTGCTCGTCTCTTCACTCTTCATTAAAAAAATATAAAAATCTAATAAGGAAGTTTCCATTTTTTGAGTGTTATTTTAAAAAAATCACACTAAAGCTACAATAAAGCCCAGTGTTTTTACAATACTTCACTTACTACCAAGAACAGTTATGCTTTTAGTTGTCTATTTAACTTCAATCCTACTAATATTATAAATGTCAATGTATGGATGTTTGGATATTTGGATGTTTGTTACTCAATCACGTCCTAACGTATGAACGGATCGGACTGAAATTTGGAACACAGATAGATTATAGTCTGGAAGAACACATTTACTACTTTTTATCCTGGAAAAAGCAACGGGAACAATGGGAACGGGAACTTCGCGGGTAACATCGCGGGGCGCTGGTAGTTTAAAATAAAAAGGGAACAAGAGCATTGAAGTCTTATTTAATTTTATCAAAGAACAAGATACTAATATCACACCCCGGACACTCGGCCTAAAATCTATACAGACGGTGCAGTTGACATACCTACACTCACACAACTACGCATATGTCGTTCGAACACATTTACGCATGTGTGCGTGTCATCTAGGGTTACTAAATTATTTTATGGAATAGCTATGACCCGTGAGTTCACCTGCCTGTGTTAAGTGTCCTATAATCTTACCTAGTTAGTGTTCGATCTTTAATGTAGGTAAATATAACTTTCATCAACAATCAGTTTGCTTATGCTGAAACCAGCCGGTTGAACCCGAACCGACTCATCCGATAGCGGTCCCGCTACCGAATGGTTCGGAATCTGCGATTCACAACGCCAATCGGATTGGCGTAGGAATGTCTTTTGGCCAGACCAAAGACAAGCTATCCCACCTAGTTTTCGAATACAGATACAAATTTGGTAGAAAAGTTAACTCATGGTAGGAATATACAAATCGTCAAATAACTGTATTTCGGGTTTATTTTGTGGTTTTGAATGACTTTTTTTACATAGAATTTGTATAATAAACGAGTAAATCGAACAATAACCTCTGGAAATTTGCATCTGCAACACAATAAATCATAGTTTACATTTTTCGTTTTACCTTCAATTTGTCAATCTGTTGATGTTGTCAAAGTCAACGGAACTATTGTTTGTTTTGTTTGGAAATAACCAAATAATAACAAAAAGTAATAGCTTAATAGTTATAATAGTTAATAGCTAAAGAAAACAGCTGGTAGTCGGTTGCAAACGTCAAAAGTAATCGGAATTGGCGTTGAGAATCGCAAATTGCCCGAACCAGTCGGTAGAGGCCAGCAGGTCTACTACGAAAACAAACTCCGAATGATCGGGTCCGACCGACAGCTGAATCGGATCTGTAGCCTACCACGAAAAACAGTCAGATCGATACATCTCGGTCGGAAGTTATAGACTTAGGTCGGATGAGGGTCGAATCGAACGAAACGGCCGATTCGATCAACCGCCCGATTGTCGATCGAGGTAGGAAACTTCCATAAGTTCAGCCGATATATCGTTTATCGGACTTCGTAGTAGACCTGCCGTTTCCGTGGATCAGCCCGACCCGAATGGTTTCAGAATCGCTACGCAGAATAGCTTAACACAATTTATAAAAATGATTCAATCTTTGTAGAAATTCTTATGAAATCAAAAATCTCTTATTCTTAACTTAAAATTGTGAACTTATCAAAACAATGCCGCAGTTTAAAAACAACGAGTTTAATAATTTCGTCACAGGACTTCAGTGTTGGCGCGTACTTCTAACCAGTAGCACAGTTTATAAAAATGATTCAATCTTTGTAGAAATTCTTATGAAATCAAAAATCTCTTATTCTTAACTTAAAATTGTGAACTTATCAAAACACAGTAGAAAAACGATTCAATCCTAGTATATTATAGAAATTCTTATGAAATTAAAAATCTGTTATTCTTGTTTCGTTGAACAGATGAAAAAATTGGTACCTAAATTTAAATAACACAGCGTCATGGTCGTATTCTCATAGAAAATTGTCGTCCGATATAACCCTTCGTTGAGTGCTTCTCGCGTCCTGGCGGGGTAGGAAGCTTGAAACTGGCGGGGGGTGGGGAGTGTCCGTTCTATCTGTATTATCTATTCTATGCTAATATCAAAACCAAGATCATTCTGCTTTGACGGTAGCCTCCACGGTCTTGGTCTTTTCGTTCACCAGTGCGATATCTTTCGTCGCTCTTCACCTTGTTCCTTCTATCAGTTACTGAAATAATACCAATTATGATGATGCACACGCAGCCCACTAAATATTCCCACAGCTAGGATTCGGGGCCTTCTCTAGCAAGGAACGAGTCAAAACCAGAATCCACCACATTGGCCCAGTGCAGGTTGGTGGGGGACACGTGACCTCGAAAGATGCCGAAGATGCCAGTTTCATCACGATGTTTTCCTTCACCGTTTTTAAGTTAGCTACATTGACTCCGAAAAACCAGTGCGCGTGGGATTCGAACCAGGGGCTCCGGGTTGGCAGTTGCCGTTATCCCGACTAGACCAGCCGTAACTTGCCGCAGATGATGATGAAGGTCCCAAGTTTATGAATAAGACTGTAGTTTCGTGGAAAACAGACTTTTAAACCTACAGCCCGAGTCACAAGTCTTGGGGTCTATTCGAGATTTCTCTCTCTGCCACACGATGGACCCGGCACCCGCACGGTGAATCCATGGAATGCTAAGAAGTTCGTCTCTCTCTACGAAATAGATTTCGTTCGAAAATGGACGGATGTGGTTTCACGCATCGTACTATACCACAGAATAAATATTAGTACTATACAAATAAATCTCGCTACGCCCAATCGTTTTACGCGTTATAAGTACAACAGATTTTACATGAAACGACATTTATTTGTCACTTATAGAAAATAACAAATCACATCTCTCTCTCTCTCTCTCTTCCTGGCTATATTTCCCATATGGTGGGGTCAGCCTACCTGCTATTTCTTCTCCACTTTGCTCTACCTAAGACATCGTCATCAGACAACTCGCATTCTCTCATATCCCTTTGCACTACAGTCCTCCATCTGATTTTGGATCGGCCTCTGGATCTTCGGCCAGGGGCGGACAATTGCAGAGCCACGGTCCCTACGATCACAAATCTACACTAATATTATAAAGAGGAAAGATTTGTACCTATTTTTGTATGTTTGTATGTTTGTAATGAATAGGCTCAAAAAGTACTGGGCCGATTTAAAAAAAAAAATTACCAATAGAATGCTACATTCTTCCAATTTGACATAGGCTACATTTCATTTTGAAAAAAAAAAAAATAGGAATCCTTGGTAAAATTAGAACAATGTAACCGAAGGTGTAGAAAAATGAGTCTTAAAATGTCTTTCGTCGAATGCGCTGCCGAAACTATTAGCGATAGAACAAAATAATGTACAACAATATTGAAGAACATCATAATGTCTACAAAAAACTAAATTTCCAAAAATAAATAATTGTCTACCCCGTGCGAAGCCGGGACGGGCTGCTAGTGTAAAATAATTTTCGAAGTCTAACATTACAGATATTTAAAGTGTACCTACTTATGCGTCGGTAAAATTATAATCAGTGAACCCCAAACTTATCACACAGCTAGTATGACGTGATCTTGGGGTCCGAGTGTCTAAGTACTTACAGTTAATATTAAGTACAGTGACGTAAAGTGAAGTGAAGTAAAGTAAAATGAAGTAAAAGTATCTACGAAATAAAAAATGTAAAGACAAAAATCTTCCTTTTTTTTTAATAACGTGTTGTTTAAGCTTTCAATCCTACGAAATACTACCACTATAATTCCTACGTGAAACTTAAGATTCTTGTTGCTCAATCACGTCAAAATCCCGGAACCGATAAGATTGAAATTTGGAACACAGAGTTTTTTACAGTTAGAAAATTTTCTATTTTGAACCGAGCGCAGTGGAGTCCTCGGCAGTGATTTGGACTCTTCATGTTCATATGATTACGTGGCACGTTGCTGTTATGGGCAGACGTACCGTTTACAATCAGGGGGATAAATAAAGATGATTTTATTGGTCATATTATATACTCCGTTTTACTGCATAATATAAATTGGACGAATGGTTAAATAGTTAATACGATATAGGTATGGATTCCAAGTACATATACATTTTTAACGCCCAACGAAGTGGGCAAGAATCTGCTGGTTTATATATGATACTCTAGTTAGAGTTAGACTCTCCGTAGACCAATTTTATTATCCAGCTGAATCAGAAATCTACTCATAAATAAAACCGAAAGTTATGTACAGTGAGTCATGTGGGAGCGTATGAATGTTTATTTTGCGCGGGAAAATAGCTCAACTGAATCGAGTGTAATTTAGAGCGATGATAGATATTGGAATTCGTGTGGACGAATGGTTATTAACGTTTAGATATAAGAAGTCAATTTATTATGAGCTCGAGGCCCACTGTAACGTGGTTAGTGTTGAAAATATAATGAAGACTTGAACAATCTGGAATAAAGTTAATATTGTGATAAAAAAATATAATTTAAAAACTCAAAAACCCGACTGCGTAAAAAGTGAACCAAACTACGTACTCGCATACTAAAAAAAGCTGAAAAGAATAAAACAAGCATTTAGATTTCTGGTGGTCTAGAATTCTATAATATGTTATTGTATTAATACTATTGAAATATATACAATATTTTCTAATAAAAGAACATTACAACTGAACAGTCGGGATCCATTGAACAATTACATTGTATGTCGAATAATAATGGATCCCGACTCTTCAGTTGTAACGTTCTTTTATTAGAAAATATTGTATATATTTCAATAGTATTAATACAATAACATATAATAGAATTCTAGACCACCAGAAATCTAAATGCTTGTTTCATTCTTTTCAGTTTTTTTAGTATGCGAGTACGTAGTTTGGTTCACTTTTTACGCAGTCGGGTTTTGGAGTTTTTAAATTATATTTTTTTATTTTATACTTTTTAGTTATGAACAATGTTGTGAATGTTAATATGCTCAACATAATAATATGCATCTTTTGGTTGTTGACCAAATGTCTTCGTTTCTACTGATATAATATGTAGGATTTTCTACTGCATGTAATTCATATTTATAGTTTTGTGTTAGTATAGGTTTTCGATTGACGTTGAGTACCTACTAAATCGTTTGAAGTTGGAGATGGGCGACCGAGGCGGAGCAATCCGAGAGCGGTTCCGTGTTCCCACTATCAGCGGCAGAGTTGAAACCCCATGGAGGTTTATTAGTAGATAGGGGCACCATATCCATACATGATATAGAGTGCAACATAACCCGGCTGTCTCCCGGGCGGGGCAGTGGGGTATGCGTAAATACATTTCCTGCACGTACGAAAAAAAGGTAGTCCAATATACCTACTAGCATAGATCGTAGAACCCAAGATGGGCCCCATCCCAAACTTCACGGCGCACGCAATCATGTCAACGTTGGGAAGAGTGAGCTCACTCTTTCCGTTCTAATCGGTTGCAGGACGCGGTGGACGCCGGTCGTTTTTACCATTATTTTATCATTATTCGGTGTCAACAACCAAAATAAGTAGAACCACGGCAAATCTCGCCGCTAGCGATTATAGGGGTCAAGTAGATTGGTTGTTTGTAAGCCACTTACGATACATACAGAGACGCAGTTTATTACCAATTTCAAGGTGCTCAGGGCACATCTGACTGATCTGACAGACTGGCCTCGTGGCTTAGTTGGTAGTAGCTCTGCCTGCGAAGCCGAGGGTCGTGGGTTCGATCCCCACCCAGTGCAAATATTTGTGTGATGAATTCAAATGTTTGCACTGTGTCTGGGTGTTTCTATGTATAATAAGTATGTATTTAACACTATATAAGTATTATGTCAGCTATCTGGCCGCCATCACACAAGCTTTGCTTAGTTTGGGGTCAGATGGTGTTGTGTGTGAATTGTCCACCACCACCAATATCTATTGATTTATATCGATGCCTACTAGATACATTAGTATATAATGTCCATCCACATTCACACGTACAGTTAGTTATACGAAGTTTTCTGCTACCTAAAAACCTATAAATGTGAGAATGGTTGTTACTCAACTTTAAATCGATATACATCCTAAACGGTCAGCCAAATCGAAAAACATTGAGAGAAAGCTAAACATTATTTTAAAATACCTATTCAACGATACCCCTCTTGACATATTTTAGTGGTTTTCATTTTTTTTATTTTGACAATATGGCGTCCTGAATCCGCCATATTGGACTTACACTAATGTCATGTCTTTAGTGTCACTCGCCAGATTAAAAGGAATCGATTGACGTGTGAATCATAAAAATCGGCTCAGGCGTTTGGTCTGTATAGTGCTTCAAAGGAACATACAAACATACATACATACATAGACTGTTAAACACATTACCACTTCTTTGCGTCGCGCAGTCGGGTAAAAAGGGTAACAGTTTCGAAGATTACCGCAAACAAATGAACGAAACCACAAAATTGGCAATGTACATAGTATTTAGGTAGTAACTACTAGAAAATTGGTAAGCGGTAGAAGCCATATGAGCCTAACTTCCATAAGTAAAAGTATACACATCACTACATAGTCGTGCGCGTTTGCCTGGTAGATTTCGCTGTAAGCAATAAATGATTTTAAAAATTGCATACCTTTTATCGCGGGCCTGGAGACCGAATCTAAGAGATGCTGCGTCTTTTTCTTGTGGTCACAAGAAAGAGGGATGGAAGACCGTAACGCCTGCCATCCCCGCTCGGTCATTCGACTTTAAATTTTATTTTTAATTAGACTTACAGACTATATTTGTATAGTAAGCTGTGTTATATACGTCTTTATAGATGTAACGTAAGTAAGAAGTCATGCTCTTAGCAGTGTTGCCAACTTAACGGATTTCCCGTGATACGTAGCGGATTTGAGTACGTAGAGAACGGGAAAATAACTTTCTATCGGCTATTATCATAGCATATTTTGGAATAGGTATATCAATGAAGCAAGAATGTCAGCGTAAAAGCTTACTAGCTGTTCCTATTTGTTGCGATTTACTAAAAGCGTATCATATTTAATCAATTTTAGGGGGTTTTAACTTAGGTTTAGGGATAAATGTTTTCAGGAGATGGTAACACTGATTTTGCGGTGTTTAAAATTTTTGTACATTAATTTCAGTAAATATGATTAAACAAAGTGCCTTTATTCATTAAAAAAGCCAGAATGTGATGAAAGCATAGTTAAAATCTTCATGTTCCAAGAAGCGTGTTATAATTGAGAGATGTTTTGGCTTATTAAAGCAAAAATTATTTCGTAGTGTTCAGTGTAAATTTCGACAATTCAATTCAATTCAATATGTGATTTTCTCACATGAAGTGTCTAGTGGATACAGGATGCGATGTAAACATTATATCGTATGATGTATTTTTGAATTTAAAGCACAAAGCAAAGGTATGGTAGTTTTGCAAGTATAACTTTGCAAAGAGTCTTGTTACAAAAAAGAAATCACAGTTCCAGTAAACTTATGAAAGTTTACTAGACTGGAACTTTTTTTAAAATTGGTGTTTGTGAAGTCTAATAAATTGACCCTCTATACTAAAACTTCAACCTTTCATTTAATATCTGTTTTTAGCCTGGAATGCTTCAATTTCAGGTAGAGCCCTTCCTTGTGTTTAGTAACCATAGATGTGCTAAATATAGATAATAAAGGAAATATGATGTGTGTCTGTGGACACCCGGGGACACAGAGAGACAGAAACACTTTATTATGCTCACCAGAAATCAATTAACATATGTATACAAAACATGAAATATTTGTTAATGGCGGCCTTACGCCAGAAGTAAATTAACATATACAAATACTTGTAAATGGCGGCCTTATCGATAATAGCGATTTACCCGGGTTGACCTGATAAGCGGTCAATGCCTGGGTTCGTGGGTTGATTGGTAATAAACAATTCTAATTGCGAAACCGTAGGTTTGATTTCTACCTTGGGAAATATTAGTGTATTACAAGAATTTTTAGACCACGAACCGGAAGGCGCAGTGTTGGACAGCCCCCCACTGGATTGACAGATGACCTCACAAAGGTTTCTGGAAACCGCTGGTTGCAGGTTGCGCTCCTGCGCACCGTTCGTTGTGGAAATCTAGGAGGAGGCCTATGTTCAGCAGTCTGTGGACGTCTTGCGGCTGATGATGATGATGACTAGTACTTTTTCGGGGTTTCAATGCATTATGAACATATATTTAAAATTATGTATAGATATGAATATTATCTGCTTTTTGGCTCTCACGACACAAGCTTTTTTTAAAACAAGCATTATGATTAAAATGTCCATAAATATTCTACTTACATCAACTCTGTTAACTTATATTTTAAATGTTAGGATGTTTATGGCTCAATCACGTTGAAATACCTACCTATAATCAATTTTTAACATCAGATTAAACATTAAAATACAGTTAGATCATAGTTCTGGGATAATACATTGGCGAGTAGTTTTCATTGCGGGAAAGTTACGTCAGGTACTACGTCGGTAAAACCGTGGACCACTGCAATTTAGTTTTTATTTTAAATATATTTGTATTTATTGCCTAGTTTCCTCCCGCGGAATACCTGAACGCCCGTCTATAAAGTGTTTTCCTCGATCGCAGACGCGATGACACAACGGGAAGCTCTCGCCGTGTTTTATATTTATAAAATCAGTGTCCACTTAGTAGTTCGGACGTCTTTTCGCGTATTGTCAAATTGACGAAGAATTTCGACGCCGGCGCTTCGTTCGCGCGTTTGTGTTAATAAACATTATTGGATAAACATTTTGTGATTAAAAATGGCATCGTTAGATGTGCCACCTAGTTATCCGCCGCCTCCGCTGCCGCAACGTCCTGTGCGTCCGAAAATCACGCTTCAGATTCCCGACGCACCAGCCCCAATGACACCAAGAACTGCTTCCGTGTACTATGGAAGCCCCAGATTTCCGAAAGCCCCTGGAACGCCTGGGTCCCATATGTCTGACCATCATCTCCAATTCAATCCCTTTGGACACATGTATCATAGCAAGGCATCGGATTTCATGTTTAAGCAATTCGAAGGGTTTAAAGATTTTACGGTGAATGCGGCGAAGAGTGGTTTGAGTGTTGGTGAGAAGACAGCGTTTTGGTTGTATAATAAGTTCAGAGTGTTGTCTAAGAGATGGTTCACGCATCTGTTTCTGACATTCAGTTTGGCGTTGTACAGTGTTATTGGTGCAGCGGTCTTTGCGACTCTTGAAAGTAAGTGTTTGAAACATGTTTTATTAACACTAGATTTATAGAGAGAGCTTTGCTAACCAAACACTTTGCAAAGCCCACCCGGGGAAATCTTTTTTGACTGCGACGGATTTTGTTATATTGTTTTGTTTCTTTTTGCACATGAAATTTCAGTAATTCTTTGATATTGTATATGAAACCTATAAGTATTTTGACGCAACTATAATTTTGTCACGACAAAAAAAAGAAATCTAGAAATACCTTTTTTATCAGATATTATATGGCTATGCCAAGCAGTAATGAGAAAATTGTTTTGTAGTTGGTAGAGCAATGTTTTGATAGAAATCACAGGACAAAGAAATAAATCAACTTATATTTCTGGGTGACGAGCTCAGTGCAGTGCTTTGGACACTTCGTCTTAAAATAACCGCTACTGTGATTTAATGGACAGGCATGTTGCTTACTATCTGGCATATGTCTTGCTTGTTCCGTTAGCCTAAAAGTATTTATTTTTATTACTGATTTTTTAAAATTACTTAATTAGAATAATTGATAGGTATGTAATTTGTAAATTGTCTAGTGGAAATAATGCCTATTTTAAATCCTGACTGAATTTAAGGAAAATATAGTATCAAAACTATAATTGTACCCAATCATTTCTTCTCTAAATAAAGTGGTCAAGTGCGAGTTGGACTCGCCCATGAAGGGTTCCGTTGCAGCAAGTAACATAATATACATAGTACACATAGTTCTTGTAGTTCCTTGTAACTTTGATCGAAGTTTCAATAATAGTGTATTTATGACGTACTAAAAAAAAACTACTCATCAGATCGAGTTCAAACTAATTTTCGTTGGTAGTTTACATGGTAATGTACATCATATATTTTTTTTAGATTTTTCATTCTCTAACTTTAGAAGTTAGAGGGGGGGGGACACACATTTTACCACTTTGGAAGTGTCTCTTGCGCAAATTATTCAGTGTAGACGAAAATGATTTTAGAAACCTCAATACCATTTTTGAAGACCTATCAATAGACACCCCACACGTGTAGGTATGATGAAAAAAAATTTTTTGAGTTTCAGTTCTCAGTATGGGGGGCAACCCTAATTTTGCTTTTTTTAACATTTTATTATTCAAATCTTAATGCGGTTCACAGAATACATATACCTACCAAGTTTCAACAGTGTAATTCTCATAGTTTCGGCAAAAAGTGGCTGTGACATACGGACGGACAGACAGACAGACAGACAGACAGACATGACGAATCTATAAAGGTTCCGTTTTTACGTTTTACGGAACCCTAAAAATGAGGTAAACATTATTGTTTATTAGGCGTATAATTATATAGGCGACGAAGAACCGGATTGTCTATAATATTTCAAAGTGGAATTTCTTGGTAAATATACCTACTTCTTCATATGACGCATTTTCCTGGTTCTCTTCTATAATTACCGCCAAGCAGTATTGTCATATATAAAAACATCACTGTTTTCCGGTTTGAAGGGAAATGTTTCCAGTGAAATTACAGGGCATTGAGATAAACCGTCTTGTATGTCTGGGTGACGAGCGCAGTACAGCGCTAGGTAATGGTTTGGACTCTTCATGTTCCAATAATAGTGTGTCACTGTGCTGTTATTTATGGCCAGGCTTGTTGCTTGCCATTAAGCACAAGCACTTGTCGTGGTCGTCTTGTCACTCTGTCACTTATTACAAAAAAAATGGCAGTCATAAGGACTACCGACAGAAGTGAAAACTTATAACTCAGAATTTGATAGCTCACTTTGGAAACTACACGGATGAAACCGGAACCGTGTTTCCTATGAATGCCAATTTTTTTAGCATTTCCAGCCTTGTTCTGTATTTCCTTGAGAGTGGCTTTATCTCTTCCTTCACTGTTAGCATACTGAGGTGTTCGTCTGTTCGTGCACTTCACATTTACTAATGAACCAGGGAGCGTTGCTTATTTGCTTGAAAATATGGTTTTGGGCGAAGAAAAACATGAGGAAACTTTTATGTTCTAAGAAATATAATTTTCTAAGATATGTGTCATCTGCCAACCCACGATTGGCTGACGTGGTAGATTATGACCTCGACTCTGCTTGTGAGAGAAAGCTCAGAGTAACAGCAGTGGGAATGCTATGACTGCTTATACTATCTATGTCTGTTTTCCATGTAGGACAGGAGCTATAGAGCAAGCATGAAGCATGTTCAATAAAATAACTCAACATTTTGTAACGTCACCAAACTGAGTCGTTTTCATAAAACAGATTCGGAATCAATTTCAGGAATATGGGTGTAAAGATCCTTTTTTAAATCATTTGTAGGTTCACAAATTACATTTATTTTATTCATAATTTCGCCTGGTGCTTAGGGTCTATATTATCTATTCTATGCTTAGGGTAGAGTACTTGTCTATGATGAAGCGTGATTACACGGAAGGACCGATTCACAGTCGATTTAAAGACACCAAGCCCACAATAATTGTAACCATGGAGAAAAACTACTCAGGAAACGCATTCCACAGCCTAGAGATTCTTATCTGAAAAATAGAGTCAAACCTGTTTGTTCAATTGCAACTATATTGTATATCCTATTGTCCTATCCTACTAATATTATAAACTAGCAGCGCCCCACGGTGTTACCCGCGAAGTTCACGTTCCCGTTGTTCCCGTTGTTTTTTTCCGGGATAAAAAGTAGCCTATGTGTTCTTCTAGACTATAATCTATCTGTGTTCCAAATTTCAGCCCGATCCGTTCATACGTTAGGACGTGATTGAGCAACAAACATCCAAATATCCAAACATCCATACATTGACATTTATAATATTATTAGTAGGAAGTAGGATGTCAAAGTTTGGATGTTTGTTGCTCAATCACATCCTAACATATGAACGGATTAGGCTGTAATTTGGAACTGCACAGTTAGATTATAGTCTGGAAGAACACATAGGCTACTTTTTATCCCGGGAAAATAACGGAAACTACGCGGGTAAAACTGCGGGGCACTGCTAGTATTATTATAAATGTCAATGTAAGGATGTTTGTTGCTCAATCACGTCGTAACGTCTGAACGTCTGAACCGATCGAGCTGAAATTTGGAACATAGTTAGATAATAGTCCAAAAGAAAACATAGACTATTTGCGGCTATTTTATATCCCGAAAAAATAGCGGGAACGGGACCTACGCAGGTAAAACCGCGGGCGCTGCTAGACTGTACGCGAAAACAAATTATAATTAACTTAGACCTCACAAGCAAATAACTACAGGACGTCTACTCTGTTTCTACGAAAACGAAATTTCAAAAAAAAACTCGAGACTTTCCTACTCTCGTTCTACTTCGTTTCGTCCGATACAACATTGTTGATTATTATATTTACTTGATGAGTTAAATAATCCTTTTATTACATTAAAATCAATTGGACATCAATTTATCAAACTCTAATTCAACGAAAACGTAATTTCGAAATAAACTCGTGATTTTCCAACTCCGATTCTACTTCGATCCGTCGTTTTGTCCGTTTAAATGTGCTAAGTCTACTCTAATTTAAGTAGGCTTAGAACATTTAAACGGACAAAACGACGGATCGAAGTAAAATCGGAATTGGAAAATAGCGCGTTTTTCGAAATTACGTTTTCGTTGAATTAGAGTAGACGTCCTGGATATGTGAGAGGCCTTCTCTATTTAATGTTTATTTAGGTACTGACAATCAAGAAGCATGGTCTTGAAACTGAAACTTTGAACAATCATCGTTAACAGTTTAACATATCACACAAAGTGTTTTGTCTGAAGCTATCACATAAAGTATGATTG
Source organism: Ectropis crepuscularia (assembly GCA_963693475.1). NCBI lineage: Eukaryota > Metazoa > Arthropoda > Insecta > Lepidoptera > Geometridae > Ectropis > Ectropis crepuscularia. Next base: position 11,253,930 of record OY856361.1, read on the forward strand.
GTTTTGGCTGTCCGTACCAATTGCCAGGTATTCTACCGTCAGGTATACCGTCAGGAACGTGCAAACATTGCAAAGTTCCGGTTTAAAGGGCAATGTTTCCAGAGAGTGTACAGGGCATAGAGATAAATCATCCTAAATCTCTAGGCGATGAGCATAGTGCACAGTGCTGGGTAATGATTTCGGCTCTTCATGTTCCAATAGCTGCATGGAACTGTGCTGTTATGGATAGGCATGTTGCTTTCCATCAGACACATATCCTTCTCATTCCACCTATATACTATACAAACAAAAGCAAAGTGAGATTTGTGTGAAATTTTACATGCTTTTATTTTCATTGAGATTTGAAAATAGGAATGTAAAAAAAACAAACGCGTTTTCAATTTAGAAAGAATTCAGTTAACTGTTTTCCCATATTTCTGCATAATTTCGCGATTTTACGAGCTCGGGACCATTTCAGTTTTAATGAATTCAAATACACGAAAACACAAGGGTTTGTCCCTTGAAACTGAAAGTGGAAAGGTCAGAGTTTGGGTTGATGCCCACCAGGGGTGTAATCAGGATGAGTTGGGGCGGGGTAAGTTAAACAATATTTATATTTTAAGTATTATCTCGCAACGCCCCGCGGTATTACCGGTATTAGCGGTATCCGCGTAGTTCCTGCTCTCGTTATTTTCGCAAGATAAAAGGGAGCATAGGTACGTACTATTCCTGTTATAATTTAACTGTGTTCTTAATTACACCCCAGTACGTTCAGCTGTTCCAACCTTCCAACGTGATTAAGAACAATATTACTACCGTGATATCGCGATTCTAAATAATAAGTACCTAACCTCGTACCTAACGAGGAATATTGTGTACAAAAATTTAAATTGCGAAACTTTCTTTTAGCTAGAATTTTAATTAACGTAGGAATTTTTGAAGCCGTGGTGGCTTAGTAGCTGTAATATCCGATATCACAATGGTGAAGTTGTAAATGCGAATCTCGCCTGCACCTTTGCCTATCTTGTCATGTTCAGATGTAAAAGTTTGCTGTCACTAATTTAACGATGAAGGAAAACATCGTAACAAAACGACTTATTCTAAGAACGACATCTTTCGAAGGCTTGTGCAAACCGATAATTGGCACTTGTCCAGTATGGTGAATTGACTCGTTCCTTGTGTGTGAAGGCACAAGTTTTGAGTAGTTGGAACGTAAATTGCGTGGATTATGAAATGAGAATTTATTTTGCTGTGTAAATAAATATTAAAACCTCTGATCGTTTTTTGTCGTTGTGAATGTGTATGAAAATATTTATCTTCATAACATTACAAATAAGTAGCGCCCCGTGGCTTTGACCGCGCAGTTCCAGGTCCCGTTATTTTCCTGGGATAAAGAGTAGCCTATGAGTCCTTCCAAACTATAATCTAAATGTATTTGGATGTTTGTCGCTCAACCACCTCTAAACGGATAGTGTTGAAATTTGGAACACAAATAGATTATAGTCTGGAATAAGGCATAGTCTTCTTTTCATCCTGGCATACTAAAAGGAGGGGGCACTACGCGGGTGATTCCTGCTAGTGATTCAATATTTACTCGTAAAATTACCCCTATGATATTGACCCTTGAGTACGTACCTGAGCTCAGTATATAATAATTCATGTCCTGAGGCAGGGAAGTCTGGCTGATAACTGCTCACGTCCCGTGCAGAATATAAAAACGTTTTAAAACATTTTATTTTAATCTTTTTAGTCACGTACCTATACGACATAGTAGACATTTAGTTACAAAATAAATTTTAAAATGCATTGAAAATAAATTGAATTCTTGATATTGTCCCATGTTTATTTAATTTTTGCAATTCTATTTCGTAAACGATACAAAAATGGAAGGAGAAACATGTGTTGGTGACTAAACTACGGAATACGAGTAATAGGTAGGTGTAATAGAAAAGTACGGTAAAAAAATTGGAAATCATAGGAACTGCCGATAGAAGTGAAAACTTAACTTATAACTCAGAATTTGATAACGTACTTTGGAATCTACGCGGGTGAAACCGGAGGGCGTGACCTGGCCATCATAGCTTGGCCACCTAGAAATGCGTCAGCATCTCCCATTGGCTCACGCATTTCTAGAAGGCCATGCCATGACTCCCAGGCCACGCCCTTTCAGCTTTTCCCATTGGCTGACGTATTTCTAGATGGGAAAATGGCCATGGTCCCGAGTTTACCCGAAGAGTTCTTATCATACCCGAGCCTGACGCTAAAATTCAATTCACACCCCACGAAAAATCTGTCTAGGCGCGCCTAAAGAAGTTTTCACTTAAAAAGAAGTTTTTCGTATACCTCTACGAACAACAATTCTCTATAGTCGCTAAATAACTATGGACTTTCATAGAAATACAAAGGTTCTTATTAAGTCATCTAGGTATTTCTCATAGGAATCTCGTTTATCCGAATCGAACTATTCCGTTACTTAGCTGAATAATACGTGAACCAAAACTTTGTAGGTAGGTATCTTTTTACGAAAATTATGAGGACTCATCTTCCGAGTATGAAATTTCGCACTCTGGTAGTTTATGTTCTACTATATAAAACTGCATAATGCTATTTTTGAAGTGAAAACTTCTTTTGGCTCAAACGAGGTTTTATTTCGACCATGTGGCCAACATTTGTACCTACACATAAAAACCTGAACACACCAATGTTTACACGTAACTCTTTGGCGGTTTATCTCAGAAATCTACGTTTATCACACACACAACAAACTGTAGAACTCTGTATCCTGTTCTGTGTTTCCCGATAGATACGACATGATACATACTAGTATGTATCGTCGTATTGTTAATACGTACATAAAACATTTTTTTTCTGAAAAAAAAAAACGAAACAACAGACTCAATTTAATTAAACTCACACAGGTCACTAATTTTAATATAATTAATAAACTAATTTACTATCGACGTGTATTTTTGTTGATATTACAAAAAAGACACTGTACCGATTTCGATAAAATGTACCTATATTGGGACCATAACTTTCAAATAAAAATATAATTATTAAAATCGTTTCACTCAGTCCAAGCCACAGAAATCTAAATGATAAGGTAATTATTTAGTTAAATATTACCTTATTATTTAGATTTCTGTGGTCCAAACATTAACAAAACAGAAGAATTTGAGAATCTCCTTGTTTTTGTCAAAAAATGTAAATGGCGAGCAACTGCCATTCATAATAGCACCATTTTTGTGTAGTTGTGTGTTTTGTGGACAACAAACAATGAAACGCAATAAACTTGTTCGTTTGTAGTTATCTACAAACGCAGATTTTGAGTGTAATTGCCTAATGGAGTGTGTAAATAAACACGATTTGTTTGACGCCATGTCTCTCAAACAACATGGCTACATAATGCACAAACAAGTTTTAGTAATAATAAATCCAACAGCAACAAATTAAATCGATTGAATTGTCCACCAATATTTATTTATTTTATTATTATTATTTAGCAATTTTATAGCGGTTACATTGTTATGTAGCAAAACAAAACAGAAAAACAGTGATTAAACTTAAAATTGAAACTTTTTCGGTACAAAATATTATTCATCTCTTCTAGATAACTTTTCGGTTATTAAATGTTGTGTGTGAAATTATAGTGGATATTTCATACTCAAATTTTTTATTTTATCAGTTCAGTGATAAGTAAGGGTATTGGTCTATTGGTGTTAAATCCTTGATACATGCATATAATTAATTACATATCCCACTATCCCACTAATATTATAAATGTCAATGTATGGATGTTTGGATGTTTGGTTCTTTGGACATTTGGATGTTTGTTGCTCAATCACGTCCTAACGTATGAACGGATCGGGCTGAAATTTGGAACACACATATATTATAGTCTTTTTATCCCGAAAAAATAACGGGAACAACGGGAACGGCAACTTCGCGGGTAATTCCGCGGGGCGCTGCTAGTATATAATAAACTAGCGGTCCACCCGGCATCGCCTGTGGTATATAATATATATACCCTATAGCACTCAGCCGCTAACTTAAAACGGTGAAGGAAAACATCGTGAGGAAACCGACATGTACCTAGAATCTTTCGAAGTCATGTGTCATCCGCCAACCCGCACTGGGCCAGCGTGGTGGATTATAGCCTTAACTCTCTCCTTGCGAGAGAAGGCCCCGAGTCCCAGTAGTGGGAACGTTTAGTGGGCTGTTGATGATAGCACTCAGAGATCACGTACCTATACAACGGTAAAATATTTTTTTAAATATGTCCAATAGTTCCTGAAATTAGCTTGTTCAAACAAATAGACCCTTCAGCTTTATAATATTAGTATAGATAATATAATTTACAAGTAATATAATACTATCTTTGGCATATTGTCATAATTATATTTATTTAAAGAAATTCTGTAGCTACGAGTATTATGAGTTCGCTGTACCAAGTAGATCTACATGACCTATGAGTTAAATAGCAGTTATGATATCACGACAACCAACGTAATTAGGTCATTGAGCCACGATAATATGAATAGTGAATCAAATCAAGGTACTTGATGGATACAACGCACTTAATGGGAGGTGAGAACAAGTAAATTACTTTTCATTTTTTCGCCATATATCAAAATATGATCTATGCTCTATATCTCAATATCTCTGTTTGTTTGTCTCTTTTAGTTCATTACTCTAGGTCTAGGCTATGGAATTCCGTTTCTTTGGCGGTATTATCGCAGATGTGCATATGCTATGAGTTTTTGAATTCAAAATATAATACAACCTATTTATTTCTACCTCCTTGGTGCCGAATTCATCGTACATTTTTTTTAATTTGTTAAAAACTCAGACTCGGAACCTCTTCGGTGTACTTTTTTTTAAAACCTTAGCGCGCAGTTTTCTATTCACGTATGGAGGATAGAGGTTAGGAATGTTATTTCAAACGATATAACATTTTAAAATGCTATAAATAAATGAATAAATTGTAATCGAAGTGAAGTATGCCGAGTTCAATAATTAAATATTATTGACGACTAAAATAGTAACTAATAGATAATTTCAACTACTTGTGCAGTACAACATAATGTAGTAAATATAAAATCAAACAAATAATTACTATTTTGAGAAAACATGTAACTACAATATATTTTGATGTAAAAACTTCTTTTCGCGTCAAAGACAGATTTTTCGTGGGCTGTCAATTGAATTCTAGCATCACGCTTGGAAATGATAAGAATTCTTCCGGTAAACGCAGGACCATGGCCATTCGCCATCTAGAAATACGTCAGCCTTTCCCATTGTCCATTTAGAAATGCGTCAGCATTTCTAGTAGGTCATGCTCATAGCCACGCCATCCGGTTTCACCCGCGTATTTTTCAAAGTAAGCAATCAAATTCTGAGATATAAGTTTTCACTTCTATAGGCAGTGCCTATGACTGCGAATTTTTTTTTTCATGAATCGGGAATAGTACGTTTATTTATTTCCTTAAAATGTACCCTGATGCTAATTTAGGGCTACTATAATTTATTGCATTTGGGAGGACACTTTTCATGTCCATAGATGAAACTCCTTACCTCAATCGGTCAACTCTCCATATTTTCACGTCATATTGTTTTTGTTAAAACCATGTCTATATAAACTCAAAGTTTAAAATTTATGTTAAAAACAGTAAAATTTTATACAAGTGAAAAACCGAATTACCTAAGTGATTCTAGCGACCAAGAAGTTTAAATGACGCCAACAGAATTGACTGAAATTGAAAATGCGCAAAGCATTTATTAATTTGCTCGCTAAGGTGGGATGAAAAATTACGTGTTGCACTCGATTGCAAAGATTTTTCACCTTGTGCCCTTTTGATTCCCTTGCTACTCTCAGTGATTCAGTTATAGAATCCTTCGCTTGCTCGGTCATCAAAATTGAGCACGCGGTTAAAAAGGCACTTTGCACTCTTGTACAACAAATAACTAGGTACCTATTATATCTCTGGGTGCCGAGCGCAGTGCAGTGCTAGGTAATGATTTGGACTCTTTATGTTCCAATAGCTGCGTGTCGCTGTGATGTTATGTGTCAGGCATGTTGCTTACCATCAGGCACATGTCCTTCTTGTCTCGTCACTCTTTAAAAAAATGCATTATCAGCCTATACTACAAAAAAAAACAACATAGCCTAACAAATCGTCAAAACCAGGAAAATTGAATTCTTTGATCTGTTGATCCATCACTAAATTAGATAACCTCTGGCCTAGTCTCAAAATAGAAACTTAAAACTGTTAGTGTGATAATTTAAAAATACATTCTTTTCAGTTCACGCGTAAACTTTATAAAAATAGAATCGAATTAAATAGATCTAAAAAAAAACTACCTTGCGGTCAACACAAAAAATATTTTAGTTTCTCGTGTGGAAATCGTCCATTTCATTTTCATGTGTCGGAATTAATGTTTACTCGGATATTTTTTTATCATGATTGTTCAGATTTTTCTTTAATTATGAGATTTCTCACGTGTGGTAAAGCCTGACTTAAGTTTTCATTTTCATGTGTCGGAATTAATGTTTACTCGGATATTTTTTTTTCATGATTGTTCAGATTTTTCATTAATTATGAAATTTCTCACGTGTGGTAAAGCCTGACTTAAGTTTAAGCCGTTTTCTGCGGTATTTTTCGAGATATCTGGTATTGTGTTTGAATTGTCCACCAATATTTATTTATTTACCTATATATTTATTGTTCAAGTTTTTTTTTGTTATACATATTAGTGGACAATTCACACACAAATTAGGTATATAAATGTATAATTATATGTAGGTATATAGTTTTCACCGAGGGAATGCTAAAAATTTCTTTCTGTTTCGTACCTACTTACCGTTTTTCACTTAAATAATGAACTCTGAAATATACTTCAAAGTATTGGCACTTCATGTTAATCTTGCATTAAAACATCAGCTATCTAGTAGTAAAATTCTTGTTATACTCGGTCCAGCCGTTTCGGTGAGTAGCCGGAACAAACAGACAGACATACAAAAATTTAAAAAAATAGATACTTTGGTAAGTATGTGTGCCGTCTATATATTCAAATGCATGTAGTAAAAAGCAGTTATTTTAATATTACAACCATAAACTTTTTAAAACAAATACACGGGTAACTCACGTATAATATAGTCAGAACAGTTTGTTTTAAAATGTGTAATAACCACTTTAGATTTCATACTAAAACCATAAACTTGTATTATTTATTGGTATAGGTAGATATGTTTTAATCAAAGTAAGTAAGTAACCATTTTGGTAGACAGATATTACTATCTGAGCTTCGCCGTTCATTATGATGAATCCTACTATTATCATAAAAATAAGATTGAATGTTTATTGTTCAATCATATCGTGACATTTGAACGGATTTCAGTTGGAACTCTGATACAGTAGGTATAGGTTTTAACATCGAAAAAATCCTTAAGGAATAAGAACTTTTTACACCTATGGGGTTAGATGTAGATAGGTACTTGATAAGATAAATAATGTGATGGAGAAAAAAAGATGACATGTGATGAAGCAGTGAAACATATTTCATAGGTTTTTTACAATTAAAACAATTTAATATTACTGAGGAATTTTCTGTCCAATACATAATATGAGTGAAATAAACGTCATACCATCGACATTGACATATACTTATAAATTTTTCCTAAAAACTGAAACAATAGCGCTACCTTTCACAAAATTGAGAACTAACTTTGAAAAGTAGGAATAATTATTTAATGCATCCTGAAAATGCTTTAATGGTGTAAAGTTTTGGCAATGTAGAGACTTTGATTCTGAATAGTCAGAATTTTTTACGCCATTTATTTTAGCTTAGCGAAGAAAATCTTAATCTATGGTTAACACAGTACAGGAAAATTCCAACAAAATTATTCTCCCATATCGCACCTATGTAGGTACAATGATTATAAAGAAAGTTATTAATACCCGGGCATTAGGACGGAAGCAGGATTAAAACTTTTTAAATGGTGATAAAATTTTAACGCTTTAACTTTTGATTAGCTTCGAAAGGGTCGAGTATAATTTATGAAGTTTAGGTAAGACTTTAGGCAAGCATCTATTTACATTGCATTATAAATATAACCCTAAAGTTTCACTCAATAGAGCAGCCATTTTGAATTGGCATTGTCGTGAAAAATAAATTTTGAATTCAGAACTTTGTACCACTGGTGTCTTATTAAAAACTTATAAAGTTACTAATATACCAGGAAGTCTACTGTGTTTCTACGAAAACGAAATTTCGAAAAAAAAACGCGCGACTTTCCTACTCTCATTCTACTTCGTTTCGTGCGATTCAACATTATTTGACGTTTAATTGTTCTAAGCATACTCTAATTAGAGTAGACTTAACACATTTAAACGGACAAAACGACGGATCGAAGTAGAATCGGAGTTGGAAAATCGCGAGTTTATTTCGAAATTACGTTTTCGTTGTATTAGAGTAGACGTCCAGGCGCGGAATGCAGTTGAGTGTACGAAATATGAGGACCGAACTCGGTGTATGGTTGTTGGACTCAGAAAAGTATGCAGATTAGGATTCTGGATGTTGCTAGGAGGTTTATTACAGGACGATACTATACTAAATATGCTAAATATTAAAATAAAAATGGTTATTGATGCGTCTCGTACATTATTTTGATCTATATGTGTAAGTTTCATTTTTAAATTGAGGTCGAGTGTTTCTTTTTTTTTTTCAGAGAAAAACAATGATTATTCATTCCCCATTCTTTTTTACACACACAAATTCACCCTGTCACAGAACATATTATTGTTCCCGTAAAAATTATAATATTTTTTTTCATAAACTTGAAGAAGAAAATATTAGTGATTAATAACCTCTACTACGGTCATCTAGGACGTAATGAGAAATAATAAATTTTCTTCAGAATGCAACGCATTGGGAGTGTACAACTGTACTTAGCTCCCTGCTGGCATTACCACGCTGTAAAGCTTTACGTTAACTTCTTCTTAATGCGTTAAATTGTAATTAAGAAGTTCTTTGAACGCTCATACTCAACCTCATGTATTTCAATCAAAAGTTGAACCCACCTTTATAATGAGCGCACCGAAGTTTCCTCCGTTAAGAGCTACTCTATAAGATATAACAATTAAAAACAGGAGCTTAAGTCGCGTAAATATATCCTTGGTTGCTTAGTGGATAATAAATTCAATTTTCTAATTGTATGGTTGTAGGTTTAAACATCGCTGTATAGCAAGTTGATCAGTTTTTAAATGCATTTCGGAGAGTATGCAATTAAAATTAATTGTGGCCTAGTAGATATATTTTTTTAAGTTAAGAAATTATTAGCGCCGTAACGTTAAAAAATAGTACCGCCACAGATTACTGAATCTGTAACCTATAGATTACAGATAATGATTAAGATATGATTATTAGCGCCACAGATAAGAAAATTTGTGAAAAACAAGACACTCTGAAGTAAGCTAGAAAATAAAATAGGCAACTTCAGGTTAATACTTCGTACGTTGAAACTATGGAAGTTGACTACTTAGGACGAGGAGTAAAGAGAGTGTTAACATCGTGTAACATAGATATATAGATAGAAACACTTTATTGTGACACAAATAAATTAAAATATACACAGAAATACTTATTAACCTAAGTACACTCCCACTTTTTAGTAATGTACGAGGTATGTACATCCATATATAACGTTAGTTCCTGTACGAAGATCATTTGACGAGAGTCAGGTACCCGAAAAGGATTGTGTATGATGCTGGATTAACCAATACTTGGTAGAAACTACCCACGTCGAGGCTGCTCATCTGTTAGTTAACTTCACCTCACTTTCAGCTTGATAATCTTTTTACTAATTTATTTATTGCGAACAGTAGTAACTTAATAGGTAAGTTGGTAAAGTATTATGGCATTTTCATTACTAGATAGACTATTTAGTCTAAATAGAACACCTAGTGCGTATCTTGTTACTATTTAGGAAATTACGAGTATAATTAAGATTACGGCACCTTGTAACATTTTGTGTCAAAGTTCTTTATTCATAAATGTACAATTTACACGTCAATTAAAAAAAAAAACAAAAAAGAGCATACAATGAGTATACATTTTTAAAGTTTAAATTTAACATTTTATTGTACGATAATAGTATCGTACAAATAAGTGTCAACCATTAAAATATAATATGCATTTATTACAATTGTAATGAACAATGTCATTTTTTTTACAATTTTATTGTGAGTTTACCATCACTCTTTAAAAAATCACTGTAACTATAAAAAGTTTGATCGATAAGCCAGGTTTTTAATCGGTTCTTGAAGCTGCCAAAACTCGGGGCTGACTTAACTATTTTTGGAAGAGTGTTATAAACTTCAGGTCCCATAATGTGAGTCAGTTTTTCCGATCTTGTGAGGGAGTGTGGTATACTGTCCAGCTTGTCAGCGTTGCGTATTTGCATTTAGTCGTCAAATGTTTACTAAACTTTAACAGATTATAGTACTCTTTAGAGTAGTATATTTTTTTAAATATTGACCTCTTCTCGTAGTTGGTCATAAATTTCAAACATAATTATATTGAGGACATTTCCGTACTATTTCTAATTCAGATTGAAAAACAAAGATCCTGTCTCTTGTACTTATACTTCTTTATCTTTTTATTCTGTACATAACATCACATTATAGCATAACTCCGTTAATAGCTTCCAACGTCAGTTTAAAAGCGTTTTATTAAAATTATTCCGGTGTTAATTTCATTTTTTGCCGTTAATGGCGGTAAATGGGCCTAACTTTGTGCTCCAACCCTTTTGTTATGAGGAATGTGTTTGTTTTAGTAAATGAGTGAGGGAAAGCGGCGTGAATGTCAATAAGCGAACAAGTGTCGCAGTGCGTAGCACGTTAAATCAGTCTAAGTTTTTCTATTAATAAAAAAGATATTGCTGTATAAATTTCCCATCAGACATCTAGTTATTTCACGCTGCTATAATATTTACCTAAGTTTGGAGAGAACACATTCATTAAAATGAATAGCTATTTTATTTTCCATAGAACTATCTAGCTCTAAACTAATGTAAAGAAAGCTTGTACTATAGAAAATACATGGATGCACCCAGATAGCTAACAATCATCTTTAATCACCACAACATATTAATCTTATCTTCTTATATATAAAATTCTCGTGTCACAGTGTTTGTTTCCTTACTCCTCCGAAACGGCTTTACTGATTTTAACCAAATTTTATATGCATATTCTGTAGGTATGAGAATCGGCTACTAGCTATTTTTCATACCCCTAAGTGACAAGGGTTGTTCACTAAGGCAAAACAACGTTTGCGGGGTCAGCTAGTAAAATATAAACAGTCGGGTAATAAGAAAGCTTATTTTTTTCTAGGACTCAAGCCCGTGGCCCATTGGGTAAGTTGATTTACGAGGCCAATAAAAAAAACTACATAATAATAATTAGTAAAGTTAATATTTTTACTATCTTTGTGTACCTATATACATACGTAGGTACCATACACCCATATGTACCTAAGTGCTTCTATTTTGAGAAAAAGATGCGCGTATGTTTATTTTTAAAGAGAGCAAAATATAAATATAAAACAGCCGACCTGTTATGGTAAAAGCAGAGAAAAAAATAGCATTTTTTGTCTGAATCACAAACCATGGCTGAGAGCAGTACCTAAGTAAATGAAAGCATACTTGACTACATTCTGTATTTGGAAGAAGCGTAGCAGCGCAGCGCCGCCACAAACGATTGTTTCATAATAATTGTATTACTTATCTACTTTGAGACTGAATGTAGTGGTAGGACTCTTGGCAGTCCGCCTGGGGAAGGACCAGACCTTTGCCAGTTATTCTACCACCAAGCAGTAATGTGCAAATATTACTCAGTTCCGGTTTGAAGGGCAACGTTTCCAGAGAAATTACAGGGCTTAGAGATATAACAATGTAGATCTCTGGGTGCCGAGCGCACTGCAGTGCTAGTTTTGGACTCTTCGTGTTCCAATAGCTGCGTGTCATTGTGCTATTATGTGGCAGGCATGTTGCTTACCATGTCCATCAGGCACATGTCCTGCTTGTCTCGTCACTCTTTATTTAAAAAAAAAGTCTCATGTTGAAACAGCGGCTTAGTTCTATTTTTTGTCACATGACGTATTTCAGATGTACAATGTACATCACACCAATATAGCTTATTATACAAATATGTTTGCTCTTATTTTGCTCCAAAATGTACGTGTGGTTCTTCTTGAGATGCGTTCAAAATGGCCGCGTGCTGATGGGTTTACTCAGCGAGGCGTGTCATCACATTTCTCATCACACTAATGTTAAAAATACGAGTGCACAGAATGCTTCCATCTGTCTGTTTATTAAATTGTCAAAAAACAAGAAAAATAAGGTGTTTTTTTCTAAAATTATACAAAACTATAGGGAAACTGAAAAATAATTGGAATTATGAAAAAAAAAAATTCTTTACGGTAAGCTTGGAAGAGGTAGGGAAAAAATGGTTAAAATGGGGTTAAAAATGTATAACGGAAGTGGCACGCAAAAACTGCCTGTGACCAGTGTTGCCAGCTTTATCTTTCAGATGATCATATCATGAATAGTAAAATTAAGGTTTTTTTTTTGGAAATTGTGTTGCTTGTATACCTACTATCGGGGGGTAGACCCTAACGAAAACGCTTTGACGCTTTGACATTGACTTTGACAAATGAAGATATGCTCATTCTAAAATAATAAAAAAAATATCTTCTTCTATTCTCAACCCATAATACTTGCGAGTAAAATAGTACCCATCAGCATTCATAATCGTAATATTATGTGTATGAAACCAAAATCTTTTTTTCTTTCATATCTACTTAACAATACATAACATCAGTACAACAATCTTTTTGCAATCCATGTTACGCTTCCGAAAAATACGTCCAACACGGCTGACTACCGTTGAAAGCACGTTGAAGGTATGGTTACCTTAACCAACGGTTTGCCGTACGAATTCGTATCGCATCGCATCGCAAGTTCCTCCGCAGCGTCGCATCGCATCGCATCGCAGTTTTGTGTGGGAGCCCTATATTTCGCGAATATATTTTTTTTTCGTGGAGAAAATGCTAATACACATACCTATCCTTTAGCCTCAGGTAGATTGAAACTCTACGGTCTCAGTGGACGGTCGGGTTATGTTATGATTAACGAACACCATGAGTAGTGCCCCTACCGACTAAAACCTTCAAGGGCTTATCAGACTATAAATATGATATGCGTATTAGCATTTTCTCCACGAAAAAAAGAGGAATGTTGAGTGAATCCGCGAGGCCTACTAACTTCACTGCTTCCTGGAATAACACTCCTTACTCACTGAGAGCATCACATCACGTCTAACTTTAGAAGGTACTCTCATTCCTGTGCTCCTTAAATCCCTGAAGAGGCTGGGTAAAAACTGGATAATACACGACACGGATTGTGTTTTTCCATGTACCCTTTGCCCCAAGAGATCTAAGCCTCGTTTACTTTGGTAAAGTAAGGCTTTTTTTAATTAAATTTGCCACTCCTTAGACTCCGTGACTTTTGTCGTTTCAAATCTTAATTTTTTTTTTATTATTTAAAAAAAAAAAAAATTTTTTTTTATTATTTATTATTTTGATATTTAATTTTTTTTTACATATTTCTAGGATTAGCAGAAGAAGAGGAAAACAAGGGGGGAGTTGGGAACATTTTAAACCTAATACTAGTGCTCGTCTGTTGAGCCGATCACTACCGGTTGGGATTCCGCTAGTAATCGACTCGTTTTCCTAGTACTCGTAATCGATTTTCGAGAGATTTATTCAAAGAGTATTTATTACCTTGATAGTTTAAATCAAATACTATAATACAAAAAGTATATAAGTTTTTGAAGTGAAAACTTCTTTTGGCGCGCCTAGACAGATTTTCGTGGGCTGTGAATTGAATTCTAGCATCACGCTCGGGTATGATTTTTAGGGTTAGTTTCGGGTTAGTAGTTAGTTTGTAGGTAAAGTAAGGGGTTGTAATGCAACTTTACATAAACTTAATTTATTTGGTACAAGCAGCGCTTCGCGATTTCACCAGCGCGATTCCCGTTCCCAAGATAGAAAGTAGCCTATGTTACTTCTAATACCTCCAAGTATATTGTGTACAAAGTTTCATAATGATCGGTTTAGTATAGTTTTGTAACAAACAAACTAACATTCACAATATTAGAGTTTTTGAAACCTAAGCACACTATCCTACTATTACCTATTATAAATGCGAGTTTGGATGTTTGTTGCTCAATCACTTCGGAACAGCAGAGAACATTGCACATTGGGTTGAAATTTGAAACATTGTTAAATTAGTCTGTTAACACATAGGTAACTTTTTATACCAGGAAAATTCCAAGAACGAAACCTATGCCGGTAATACTGAGGGTACTGATGAGCGCTGCTAGTTATATTATAACTAGCTGGCCCGGCAAACGATGTTTTGCCATTTAAATTATTTCTAGGTAATTTCTAGTTATCGAGTTATTAGTTATCGAGCGGGATGAAAAATTATTAAATTACTAAAATGGCTATTAAAAAATAGGGGTTGGTGATAAAAGGGTAAAAATTTAGGGTTGTACCTATGTATATTTAATGCCACGATACAAAAAATTTTTTTTTTTTTACCAAATAATATAAAAAAAAAAGATGAGGGGTGAACAACCCTTATCACTTAGGGAGGAAAAATAGATAGTAGCCGATTCTCAGATCTACTGAATATGCATATAAAATTTGGTAAAAATCAGTAAAGCCGTTTCGGACTGTGACACGAGAATTATATATATAAGAAGATAATGAAAGTTTGTGTGTATAGAAGTATGTAGTTCCTACATATCTCGGTAACTACGGAACGGATTTGAATGAAATCAAATCCGTAATAAGTACTCGTAAGTTACCTAGATTAATACAGATATGTATTACTTTTTATCATATTCAAGTTAGTGATTTAAGCTGATCGTTAATTGTTTAATTTACAAGTATTTCATAAAAAAGCAGACTACTTTATGTTCTCACTGGGTCCTTCTCTCACAAGCATAGAATCAAGGCTAAAATCAATCACTCTAGCTAGCCAAGAGTGTGTTGGCAGATAGTACGTGCCTTCGAAAAATGCCTTTATTGGAACACACCTGGACGTCTACTCTAATTCAACGAAAACGTAATTTCGAAATAAACGCGCGATTTTCAAACTCCGATTCTACTTCGATCCGTCATTTTGTCCAACAATGTTGTCAAACAATGTTGTTTCGAACGAAACGAAGTAGAACAAGAGTAGGAAAGTCGCGAGTTTTTTTTCGATATTTCGTTTTTGAAGAAACAGAGTAGACGCCCTGTTTCTTCACGACGTATTCCACCAACAATGGCTATTCCATCATTGAATTGTATTGCGTGCATTGCTTGGAAGAATACTCAGATGATCAGGATTCTAACCTATGATACTCATGCACGCTTTGCCATTCGATGACACCACGATTAAGAAATCGGTGATTCTAGCTTCCAAGCCACAACGGCTTACCATTATTACTATTATTACACAGGTTCTACCTAGTTCAGGCTAACAAAATAATCTACCTATGTATATAGAAGTAAGAAAATATTGTATAGTTAAGATCTATTTTATTGTTTTTTTTTTTTTTTATTACTTGCTCCCTAGTAAACCAGCTGGCAAGTTCGTGATATACAGTGCGACGCACATAAACTATTCAAACTTGTCTCCGTCAATCTTCCGTGACATATGTCGCAGAAATAGAAACGGTATTTTGAGATTATTTACTGTATTTTTGCGGTTATCTGGCTCGCTAAACGACGAGACGTGTGTTTGAAATAACTACCTAATTACCACCACGGCAACTTTCAAGATATGTATATATATATAAATCCAAGTTATAACAAAGAGGCGATTTTAGAATGCAAAAAGTGTAAGCAAAAATCTACCAATAAAGTGGCCAAGTGCGAGTTGGACTCGCCCATGAAGGGTTCCGTTGCAGCAAGTAACATTATATACATAGTACACATAGTTCTTGTAGTTCGTTGTAACTTTGATCGAAGTTTCAATAATAGTGTATTTATGACGTACTAAAAAAAAACTACTCATCAGATCGAGTTCAAACTAATTTTTGTTGGTAGTTTACATGGTAATGTACATCATATATTTTTTTTAGTTTTTTCATTCTCTTACTTTAGAAGTTAGAGGGGGGGACACACACATTTTACAACTTTGGAAGTGTCTCTCGCGCAAATTATTCAGTGTAGCCGAAAATGATTTTAGAAACCTCAACATCATTTTTGAAGACCTATCGATAGACACCCCACACGTGTAGGTTTGATGAAAAAAATATTTTTGAGTTTCAGCTCTCAGTATGGGGGGCAACCCTAATTTCTCTTTTTTTTTTAATTTTTCTGTTCAAACCTTAATGCGGTTCACAGAATACATCTACTTACCAAGTTTCAACAGTGTAGTTCTCATAGTTTAGGCAAAAAGTGACTGTGACATACGGACGGACAGACAGACAGACAGACAGACAGACAGACATGACGAAACTATAAGGGTTCCGTTTTTACGCTTTACGGAACCCTAAAAATTGTTCTCAATTTATCTGCGTTATAATACATAATATTTAACCCATAACACTCAGATATCATGTACATTTCCAACGGTGAAAGTAATTGAAATCGGTCCAGTAGTTCCTGAAATTAACGTGTTCAAACAAATAACGCCTTCAGCTTTATAATATTAGGGTATTTAGAAGCAGAAAAACGACACGTTGAGGAGGTACTTCAAAGCATATAAGCTATAAGGTGACTAAGTTAGCGGAATACAGAAAAAGGCAGAAAAGGAAAGTGATGAACGTCGAGAGGCAGCCAGCTTTTATGCCTTACGTCAAAGGCATCACGGATAAGGTGGGGGGGACATTGTTAAAGGAGTATTCTATTAAAACTATGTATACTCCCTTATCAAAGATGACAAGACATATTAGGACGCCAAAAGACGTCATCCCATTTCAGACTCCAGGCGTGTATGAGGTTGATTGCACCTGTGGTAGTTCTTATATTGGTCAAACAAAGCGTACAATTGCTGAAAGGATCAAGGAACACATCGCCGCTGTAAAAAATCGCCAGACACAGAAATCTGCGATTGCTGAGCATTTGATTGATGCGGGAACCGGTCATTGTATCGAGCTCCACGACCCGAAGATCTGAGGGCACGGCAGTGCCCCCGCCAAGTCGAGCGCGAAGCAAACACTGCCGTACCATCCTTTACTGGAACCATTTCGCCGCATTTTCAGGCCTCTATTTGAGAACCTTTGGATAAGACCAGAACGCTGAAACTTTCGTCATCTGGGGGCACGGCAGTGCCCCCGCCAAGTCGAGCGCGAAGCAAACACTGCCGTACCATCCTTTACTGGAACCATTTCGCCGCATTTTCAGGCCCCTATTTGAGAACCTCTAGATAAGACCAGAACGCTGAAATTTTCGTCATCTAGTAAGCTATAATCGCGTACTTAAAATCCAAAATTTCAAGTCTGTACGTCATTTAGTTCCGAAGTTAAGCGAAAGCAAAGTTTCGCATTTACGACACTCATTCACTCACTCATGATCATCAAAATAGAACTAGTACTTCCCATAAACTCAGAGAGCTGAAATTTGGTACAGACTTAAGGTTTAATGGCCACATAAAGGGAAAACTATAAAAACTAGGAATATCGAAAATCTGGGGTACCTTGTGGTATACCTGGTTATTCGAGAACACGCCTTTACAAAAAATATTCAACTTTGTTTGCCTCATCATTTGATGTCAAAAATCGAAGGTCTGAAGTATCTGATGAAGAACCCTCAGCTTGTCCCAGCTGTATAAGAGACATACAGTAATGCCCCTTTCCACTATTGGTACACAAAAAAATCGACTGTCATTGCAAAAATCCAGCATAGTGGGACACATCTTCTAATTTAATCTAGCCTATTGCTTCCCACTACTGGGCGAATGTTGCTAATATACAAGAATCAGAACCGGAAAAAAGAATATGTGTCAAATATTACATTTAATATAATAAATCGATAAGTCCACGTTTCTACAAAAAGAAGTGAAATCCCACCAAAAACATTCTGTAAAAAACTAGCCAAGTCTCGATGAAGCTGCATATTTATCTCTAAAAAGTAATGAAATCTAGACAAAGCTGTGCCAAGTCTAAGGTACCTTACTGCGATTTCTTTATTAATATAGTTAATGTTTTGTGACTTGGCCGTTGAACATTCTTATACGTTAGTCCGTTAGTGGATACAAGTCAATTTTGTTTACACGTTATGTTGTATCTGTTGTAACTACTTACGTTTGTTAATCGAGATAATACCCTATACTGGTATTGGTAATTGGACGCTAGTGTCTCATATTAGGCTGTTGTTAATCAACAACAACACATGCATGCATTCAACAGCAACACCTGCGTTCAGCATCGAATACTGACTTCTGCTCTATTTTTTTTGGGAGGGTCAAATCGACCACCTATTTAACATAAAATAGACGTACAGACGGACTTCTATCAATGAATAGAAGTCCGTCTGGACTGGAAATATTTTTTTAAACTGTTTGTTTCCGGCTCGCCTACACATAAGTATTATTGAAATTCTTTATTGTTCACACCATATACATACAATTCAATTTAGGGAAAATAGTAAGACAAAAACAATTGACTGGTTATTGAATCAACGTTTTCCAATTGGCCATTTTCCATCATCAATGGTGGTGGTTCTGGCGACAGATTGGTGCAATGGTGTCATGGAGCACCTGGTTTTGTACTCTTGTGTACCCTTCAACGGCCAATTCACACAACATTCACTATATTAATAAAGAAATCGCAGTAAGGTACCTTAGACTTGGCACAGCTTTGTCTAGATTTCATTACTTTTTAGAGATAAATATGCAGCTTCATCGAGACTTGGCTAGTTTTTTACAGAATGTTTTTGGTGGGATCTAGTAAACTATAATCACGTAGTTAAAATCCAAAATTTCAAGTCTGTACGTCATTTAGTTCCGAAGTTAAGCGAAAGCAAAGTTTCGTATTTACGACACTCACTCACTCACTCACTCATGATCATCAAAATAGAACTATTACTTCCCATAAACTCAGAGAGCTGAAATTTGGTACAAACTTAGGGTTTAATGGCCACATAAAGGGAAAACTATAAAAACTAGGAATATCGAAAATCTGGGGTACCTGGTGGTATACCTGGTTATTTGAAAACACGCCTTTACAAAAAATATTCAACTTTGTTTGCCTCTTCATTTGATGTAAAAAATCGAAGGTCTGAAGTATCTGATGAAGAACCTTCAGCTTGTCCCAGCTGTATAAGAGACATAGTAATGCCCCATTCTACTATTGGTACACAAAAAAATCGACTGTCATTGCAAAAATCCAGCATAGTGGGACACATCTTCTAATTTAATCTAGCCTATTGCTTCCCACTACTGGGCGAATGTTGCTACTGTACAAGAATCAGAACCGGAAAAAAAGAATCCCACCAAAAACATTCTGTAAAGAACTAGCCAAGTCTCGATGAAGCTGCATATTTATCTCTAAAAAGTATTGAAATCTAGACAAAGCCGTGCCAAGTCTAAGGTTCCTTACTGCGATTTCTTTATTATTATAGTCAATGTTGTGTGAATTGGCCGTTGAAGGGTACACAAGGGTACAAAACCAGGTGCTCCATGACACCATTGCACCAATCTGTCGCCAGAACCGCTACCATTGACGCTGGAAAATGGCCACTTGGAAAACGTTGATTCAATAACCAGTCAATTGTTTTTGTCTTACTATTTTCCCTAAATTGTATGCATCCTATATGGTGGGAACAATAAAGAATTTCAATAATGCTTATGTGTAGGCGAGCCAGAAACAAACAGTTTAAAAAAATATTTCCAGTCTAGACGGACTTGTATTCATTGATAAAAGTCCGTCTGTACGTCTATTTTATGTTAGATAGGTGGTCGATTTGACGTTCCAAAAAAAAAATAGAGCATAAGTCAGCATTCGATGCTAAATGCAGGTGTTGCTGTTGAATGCGTGCATGTGTTGTTGTTGATTAACAAGAGCCTATTAAGAGACACTAGCGTCCAATTACCAATACCAGTATAGGGTATTATCTCGCTTAACAAACATAAGTAGTTACAATAGATACAACATAACGTGTAAACAAAATATCCACTAACGGACTAACGTATAAAGAATGTTCAACGGCCAAGTCACATAACATTAACTATAATAATAAAGAAATCGCAGTAAGGAACCTTAGACTTGGCACGGCTTTGTCTAGATTTCAATACTTTTTAGAGATAAATATGCAGCTTCATCGAGACTTGGCTAGTTCTTTACAGAATGTTTTTGGTGGGATTTCACTTCTTTTTGTAGAAACGTGGACTTATTGATTTATTATATTAGATGTATTATTTGACACATTTTTTTTGCCGGTTCTGATTCTTGTACAGTAGCAACAGTTTTTCGTATTGCCCATTCGCGTTCATTATTTAAGTGAACTCTCCATAATAGGCAAAGAACTTTAGAAGATTGGAATAAGACTGCAAATAAATAAAAGCCAGTCTAGCCTTATCCAGAGTTTTCCTTTAATTTTATTTATATGCGTATTAAAAGCAGAAGGGGAGGCATTCGCCCAGTAGTGGGAAGCAATAGGCTAGATTATATTAGAAGATGTGTCCCACTATGCTGGATTTTTGCAATGCCAGTCGATTTTTTATGTTCCAATAGTAGAATGGGGTATTACTATATATTTTATACAGCTGAGACAAGCTGAGGGTTCTTCATCAGATACTTCAGACCTTCGATTTTTGACATCAAATGAAGAGGCAAACAAAGTTGAATATTTTTTGTAAAGGCGTGTTTTCAAATAACCAGGTATACCACCAGGTACTCCAGATTTTTGATATTCCTAGTTTTTATAGTTTTCCCTTTATGTGGTCATTAAACCCTAAGTCTGTACCAAATTTCAGCTCTCTGAGTTTATGGGAAGTACTAGTTCTATTTTGATGATCATGAGTGAGTGAATGAGTGTCGTAAATGCGAAACTTTGCTTTCGCTTAACTTCGGAACTAAATGACGTACAGACTTGAAATTTTGGATTTTAAGTACGTGATTATAGCTTACTAGATGACGAAAATTTCAGCGTTCTGGTCTTATCCAGAAGTTCTCAAATAGGAGCCTGAAAATGCGGCGAAATGGTTCCAGTAAAGGATGGTACGGCAGTGTTTGCTTCGCGCTCGACTTGGCGGGGGCACTGCCGTGCCCCCAGATACGTGTCAAATAATACATCTAATATAATAAATCAATAAGTCCACGTTTCTACAAAAAGAAGTGAAATCCCACCAAAAACATTCTGTAAAAAACTAGCCAAGTCTCGATGAAGCTGCATATTTATCTCTAAAAAGTAATGAAATCTAGACAAAGCCGTGCCAAGTCTAAGGTTCCTTACTGCGATTTCTTTATTATTACGAGTATAGTTAATGTTGTGTGACTTGGCCGTTGAACATTCTTTATACGTTAGTCCGTTAGTGGATACAAGTCAAATTTGTTTACACGTTATGTTGTATCTGTTGTAACTACTTATGTTTGTTAAGCGAGATAATACCCTATACTGGTATTGGTAATTGGACGCTAGTGTCTCATATTAGGCTGTTGTTAATCAACAACAACACATGCATGCATTCAACAGCAACACCTGCGTTCAGCATCGAATGCTGACTTCTGTTCTATTTTTGTTTTGGAGCGTCAAATCGACCACATAAAATAGACGTACAGACGGACTTCTATCAATGAATAGAAGTCCCTCTGGACTGGATTTTTTTTTTTAAACTTTTTGTTTCCGGCTCGCCTACACATAAGTATTATTGAAATTCTTTATTGTTCACACCATATAGGATACATACAATTTAGGGAAAATAGTAAGACAAAAACAATTGACTGGTTATTCAATCAACGTTTTCCAAGTGGCCATTTTCCATCGTCAATGGTAGCGGTTCTGGCGACAGATTGGTGCAAAGGTGTCATGGAGCACCTGGTTTTGTACCCTTGTGTACCCTTCAACGGCCAATTCACACAACATTAACTATAATAATAAAGAAATCGCAGTAAGGAACCTTAGACTTGGCACGGCTTTGTCTAGATTTCATTACTTTTTAGAGATAAATATGCAGCTTCATCGAGACTTGGCTAGTTTTTTACAGAATGTTTTTGGTGGGATTCTCTCTACCGAACGTCATTACTACGCAAGAATAGTTCGAGAAGCCTTAGAAATTAAAAAACAAATAACACAAATTTTAAATTATTGTTACTCTAAAGTTTGCAGTTCTGGCCCAATTTCACTTAAACTAGTATTCTTAGAGATTATTTAAGAGCATGAAAACTTTCTAGTTTATTTATCTTAAAGATTAGAATCCCGAGGCAGACTTTGTGGTAATCACTATGAACTATGAAATGACTCGTTTCTGCCACTATTCTACGAACTTCTGAGTTTTTTTCTTCTATATTGACGGAGCGTGGTGATGATATTGACAACAAAAAGTAGAATACTTCTTTTAATATAATCTATTATTAGGGCTCCCACACAAAACTGGATGGAGGAACTGGCATCGGAGGAACTTGCGATGGCGAATTGCTCCGATGCGGCGTCGCATCGCATCGCGTCGCAGTTTTGTGTGGGAGCCCTTAATGTAATCATCCTTTTTAACGTTTTACTTTTAGTTAGTACTGGGAGACTAACTGGTAAAAGTGTGGTGCTTCCCCATGCAAATTTTGTCAAGAATCCTACGATGGCAAAATATATTTCACTAGCTGTGCCCCGCGGTTTCAGCTGCATAATACCGATCCCGTCATTTTCCCGGGATAAAAAGTAGCCTATGTTACTTTTATTACCACCAAGAATATGTGTACAAAGTTTCATGATGATCGGTTAAGTAGTTAAGAGTTAAAGCGTAACAAATAAACTTACATTAATCTCTATAAAATTATAATTATATAGGATAAGATTTATCTTTCTAATCTATAATAGGTTTGCTCTTGGCTTCCAACTAGTAATAGACTAGATAATATTACTATTCGATGCGTTCAATGTTTAGCTGAAAAGGTTAGCTGTAATAAACTAATTAGCTCTCGATTTGAAGATACTCAGATTATATCAATTAGAAAATACGACGACTCATTCTACAGATAAGTCGAATTAAAAGATTACTAATGTTTGCTAAAAATAGTGTCCAGAACATTCTAACAGTTCCAAGGATTATAATTTTACTCACATATTATTTTTAATACTTTACTATGCCATAAATCAAGCCCTCAGTGGCTCGTGTTGTGTCTCAAAAGTTATTTTTACAACGTGACTCTGAACTTGTTTGTGTATTTTTGTACTGTGCCGAAGTTATTAATCATGAAAATCCGGGAAATAGCAGTTAGCACGTGATGTTACAACGTTATTCTTTAGTTTGAGAATGCTCCATGAAATTGTAGCGTGACTTTGTCTGCCTAGAATTTAGAAAAGGACTATTTATTACATAATTACCTAGCTCTGTATTCCGCATAAAACAACTTATAAGCGAAGGACTCTTTGCAGAGTCCGCTTGGAGAAGTACAACACTTATGCCAGCTAAGTCTATCGTGAAGCAGTAATGTGTACACATAACTGTGTATCCAGTTTGAGGGGTAATGTTTCCAGAGCAATTACAGGGTAAAGAGATGAATGATACTATTTATCTGGGTGACGAGAGCTGTGCAGTGCTGGGTTATTTGGGCTCTTTATGTTCCCGTGGCTGCGTGACGTTGTGCTGTTAGGTCAGGTACATGTATTGTCCGGCTCGACCCGTCAGTCTTAAAAAAATGTGCTGTTCCAGATTATAATTATTTTTAAAAAATATTGGTGGACAATTCACACACAACACCATCTGACCCCAAACTAAGCAAAGCTTGTGTGATGGCGGCCAGATAGCTGATATAATACTTATATAGTTTTAAATACATACTTATTATACATAGAAACACCCAGACACAGTGCAAACATTTGAATTCATCACACAAATATTTGCACTGGGTGGGGATCGAACCCACGACCCTCGGCTTCGCATGGAGAGCTACTAACCACTTAGCCACAAGGCCAGTCAATTAACAGCCTTACTAATTGTTCCACTGTTGAGCAAAACTTTTCGTAGCTTATTTTAGATAGTCCAATTTATGGCTTATAGGGCCAGTTTTTATCGTTAAATATTCGTACAGTTTGTCAAACCCCTTTTTTCGATCGACGTAGAGACAACTGAATTTTGGACCAATCTGTTAAGATTCCTAAACTTTCTGTTTCAGCATTTAGCAAACCTGCCACCCAAACCAATGTTTAAAGTCCAATTTAAAACAGAATAGAATAGAATATAGAATAGAATATAATTTTATTTCGTAGATAACACACACATTACATTTTTTTTACAAAATGGTTGTATGGGTACACTATGAAAACGTCAAATTAAACTATAATCATTTACACATTAATTGATACATATACAAAATTATAATAAATATTTCAATATGAATATGTTTTTATCAATGAAACTTGAATAGCACAGTAATAGATGTTGATATAATAGTATTCTTTAGATCAGAATTCCAACAGTACTATGCTAATACTATTACCAAACAGTTTCAAAATAATACAGAGCGTTACTGTAATGGACATAAATGGTTCCACGCACAGCGAACCTGACGGAATCAGGGATTGTAAAAACTTAGCCCAATAAAACTCCTATACTGCCGTGCATAAACCCGTTCTGTCATTCCGTTACGTATTAAAAACTGTGTTTCAAAACAGTAGCGAATTAAGAAAAGGTTTGGGGCGAAAAAACTCTGACCGTTTGGATTAAAACTTTGACTCTTTTATCGACTGCAAGGCTAAATTAGTAAAGAAAAAACTAGGAGTGTTCTCAAAGATGCGAAGGTACTTATAATCTGAATAGTTGTTCACGTTTTACCATGCACATATTCGCTCTTATTTGGAGTTCTGTTCACAACTTTAGGATGGCTCGGCTAGGTAATAGATAAAGGCTTTGGAATCGATCGAGAGACGTGCCAAAAGGCTCACAGGCGATATTATTATTCAAACAATACTGCAGTATTGTAAATCGTCGCAAAATTGTTGCCTTATCTATTTTTTTTGTCATTTCGAAGAGTGTGCAACGGATCTGCGTGAATAAATACCACCTTATCCTTTTTCTGTCTCCAGGACCTCGAGGACGAAAGAAAAGCGACATCGTTTCAAAAAACTCGAACAAATAAGTTTGGTCCTATTTTTGTGAAAGAAATGTCTCGGCTTTGGAATGCGTTGTCCGAGTGCATTTTCCCGATGGTTACAATCTTGGTATCTCCTAATCAAGAGTGATCAGTTTATTCTAGACCACATCGTCGCTTAAAATGAGGCAAATAAGTGTAGATATAAATGAAATATTCTCAATCAGCTAGCGCTATCAGCGTACTGATTTCTTAAGACGTTGTCACGTTTCTATCGTCAGTAAACCGACTTTACAGACAACCATTTTTTTTTATATAGAGTCAAGGTTAAGTTTTAACAGTTTAATTTAACACCGTAATAAGTACCTACTCATTAATTCCAAATTATGATAATATGTTGTGTTAATTAAATATATCATTCTGATTATTTTGTAACCTCATGCCTATATGGCGTTATTTTTGCATGCCCGGAAAGGGTAGAACTGTTGTTTCC
This sequence comes from Ectropis crepuscularia, assembly GCA_963693475.1. NCBI lineage: Eukaryota > Metazoa > Arthropoda > Insecta > Lepidoptera > Geometridae > Ectropis > Ectropis crepuscularia. The sequence continues at coordinate 11,279,700 of OY856361.1, forward strand.
ATATTCCTTATGTATTACATCACCTTTGTACACAGTTTTTGCAATAAATGATTCTGATTCTGATTCTCAAACCGTATAGTAAAAAATAACAATAATATCGTGAGCTTTTTGAACGCTTGTTTTTAAATCTTTTCAAGTATAAATAGGGGGTTTGTTGCTCTTCATATTATAAGGAGATTCGGAAATAATATAATTTCCACGCTTTATTCAAAAATTTTCAATGTATTTAGAGGATTTGCTATGTTGTTTTTTTGTTTAACCTGTGAAATATCTTTGTTTATTATTTTATAAACTAGAACACGTTTTCTTCAAAATGGAGGTGTGGGACAATTGATAATTATAACACATTGATTATATTTATGAATGCGCTCATAAGCTGTTCTCTGACAAACTTAAAAGTTCATAAAAATAAAATGCAGGGTAACAAAAAACGATTGATTTGTAGAGCGTTGTTTTCATCCTCCACGAGTTGCTTAATTCCTATTGATGAGGGTAGACTTATTTCCTTGCTTATCAGCGGCATTAGTGCTTTGGCAATAGAGTTCAGATTCAACCCGCAATGCAAACGATATTGTCGACCCATTTTATCAATGGAAGATTTACTACCAGTTCCTTTATGAAAAGAGTTGATAGCTGACGATACGAAATTTGTATCAATGTTTTATGTGAAATTTGCGACAATGCTACTGCTGTTTTCTACACTAATCGTACTACTGTTCATCTTAGTACCGCTATCACGATCATGGTCCATGTTTTGTGACTACGTCAACAAACTCTGCCAAAATTGAGAAATTGTGGAACGCTCCACCAACACTGAATTTCTGGATAAGTAAATTTAGAGAGTCTGGGGGGTCTACCGCCGAACGAAAAATGTCATAGCTTTGATGTTTCTCTCTCTTTTCTTTTCGCTTGAAATGATAGAAACAGCATTAGAAATGCGATAGCCGATTTAGTTAGGCGGTAGAAGCACAGGTTTCTTCTAATTGAACACTCTAGATTCTAGATCTCGGTATTGCTTAACGTTAGGCAATTTGCGATCCAACTAGCATTTTATTGTATAAAATGCAACGATCTCAATACGATTTAGAACTGTACCTGTTATTTAATAACCTTGTTCATATAATTTGATTGTATACTGTTTTGTGTACCTCAACAATAAATAAATAAATAAATACACAGATGTGCCCTCCCAAACTTCAGGGCGCACGGAATCATGTCATCGTTGGGAAGAGTGAGATCACTCTTTCCGTTCTAGTCGGTAGCAGGAAGCGGTGGACGCCGGACGTTTTTACCTATCACTATAACCAAAATAAGTAGAACCACAACACATCTCGCCGCTAGCGATTCTAGGGGTCAAGTAGATTGGTTGTTTGAAAACCACTTACGATACACACACAGACGCAGTTTATTACCAACCTCAAGGCGCTCAGGGCACATCTTTTGGTTAAATCGATGATAAAAATGCATTTGGCTGCTTTTCCATCCGATATATACACTGTACAATGTGTAAATGTGTGCGCGTGCTAAGTTGTGAGAATGTGCAAGGTGTGCTCGGAAACTGTGTGACTGTTTCCACTAATGCTGACCTGTGTAGCTTGGCGAATAAATTATGCTTACACTTATGAAGATGCACCGCCGCGCCGTGAAGTAAGATGCGTCACTCGATTGAGTCAGCCGATGCATCGATGATTTGTTTTATTGCACAATACGAGATATAGAGGTACATTACTTTTTTCTTCCACGATGGTATATGTCTACTTTTGGCGGCTGACGTGCCGAGTAGTAGGTACTAATCTGTCAATAGCTATAGGTTCCATTCGTGCATCTATAGTTCCCATCCATAGCACACACAAGTCCCATTCCTAGCTTCCAACCATAGCTCTTAACCGTAGCTCCCATCTACAGCAAGCGTCATTCCATAGAAAGGCATAGCTTAGTGGAATTCGTTTTCATGAGTGCTTATGCTACGAGTATTTGGACCGATGAATATTATTATGATTGGAGGATACGAAACGCATATATGGTAACTTATCGTAGCATTTCTTTCATGAAAAAGCAGTGTTATCCTTGAAATTTGGTCAGGGCTGCCCCGAAAACACATGTTTGCTGTTGTTCGATTTCAGAAACCCGTTACTTCACTGTGACTTCACATTGGGTCTTCAATATTGTAACAAAATAGCATATAATATTTATTTCCATAAATAATGGCGTACACAAATTCCTCGTACAAGACCTGAAATTTGTGATATACATATTTCTGGACGTCTACTCTGTTTCTACGAAAACGAAATTTCGAAAAAAACTCGCGACTTTCCTGCTCTCGTTCTACTTCGTTTCGTCCGATACAACATTGTTTGACGTTTAAATGTTCTAAGCATACTCTAATTAGAGTAAGCTTAGAACATTTAAACGGACAAAACGCCGGATCGAAGTAGAATCGGAGTTGGAAAATCGCGAGTTTATTTCGAAATTACGTTTTCGTTGAATTAGAGTAGACGTCCTGATATATATACCGTCCTCGACCTTATTTCGTCCCTGTTTCATCGTTTATTTACATATCCCAAACCTTTGGTGAGTCGTTCAACGGTTTACGATGTTGCCAGTGCGGTTTCACAAACGTTTCAGTAGGGTATAAAAAAGTTTGACTTTTGATGTAAATAACGGGTCATATTTTATTATTTTCTTTAAGACTGAAATAAAAGTAAAATAAAAGGTGCTGGATTATCTATAGGTTTACGTTTAATGTCTGTACTAAAACAAAAATACGCATAATTTCGTTATAGTAATCTTCTGTTCCATATTGGCAAAATGTACGAAGTAGTTTTCCATTTTTAAACAAAATAAGTATTACGACCTACAAAATGAATTAACAAAAAATGGCTATTTAGTTAATTTATACGCTGTAGAAGTAGGAGCGAGAGGTATACCAGCAAAATCTCTATAACCTGCTTAAAGACCTTGGATTGTCCAGAAGTGCAGTAAGTTCTATACTAGAACGAGTATCTAAAGCTGCACTAGTAGGATCATATCGGATTTGGCTGGGCAGGGAGAGAAATACGAGTAGTGAAGGTGAGTGTTGACGTACGTCAATATAAGGGGCCCCTTTTAAACCTACGCCCGAGTCACAAGTCTCGGGGTCTACTCGAGATTTCTCTCTCTGCCACACGATGGACCCGGCACCCGCACGGTGAATCCATGGAATGCTAAGAAGTACGTCTCATAATTCTTAGGTAGTAGGAATTTATTATATGAAATAAAAGTAATTTGAATTTAAAATAAAATGGCCAAGTGCGAGTTGGACTCGCCCATGAAGGGTTCCGTTGGAGCAAGTAACATAATATACATAGTAGGTACACGTAGTTTTTTTAGTTCGTTGTAACTTTGATCGAAGTTTTAATAATTATGTATTTATGACGTACTACAAAAAAACTACTCATCAGATCGAGTTCAAACCAATTTTCGTTGGAGTTTGCATGGTAATGTATATCAGATATATTTTTTTAGGTTTTTCATTCTCTTATTTTAGAAGTAAGAGGGGGGGGGGGGACGACGACACACATTTTACCACTTTGGAAGTGTCTCTCGCGCAAATTATTCAGTGTAGACAAAAACTACATCAAAAACTTCAACATTATTTTTGAAGACCTATCGATAGACATCACACGTGTAGGTTTGATGAAAAAAAAATTTTTGAGTTACAGTTCTAAGTATGGGAAGCAACCCTAATTATATTTTTTTTTTTTTGTAAAAATCTTAATGCGGTTCACAGAATACATCTACTTACCAAGTTTCAATAGTGTAGTTATCATAGTTTCGGCAAAAAGTGGCTGTGACATACGGACGGACCGACAGACAGACAGACAGACATGACGAATGTATAAGGGTTCCGTTTTTACGTTTTACGGAACCCTAAAAAGTGAAGACTATAATAATAATTGTCTTCTTATTGTTTCTTGCTTGCTCTGCTCTTAGGTAATTCAGATTTTACTGCTGTGAGCTGTGCATGGAAGAAATAAATTACTGTTAGCCATTGCAGTCGTTATTAATGGTACTATGTATAGTCTTTGCAGTTTTTGGGTTTCTCTTGGAGTACTTACATCATAAAGTATTTATGTCTGCTAACTTCAATGTTATCATTAATTAGCTGTACCTTGTGAACTTGCGGCTTTCCTAAACTACTAATGTTAGGACATCACCTTACTTTAGGGTTAACCTTACTAGTTATTATACCGCCAAGCAGTAATGCGTAAACATCACTGCTTTCCGATTTGATGGTCAATGTTTCCATTGACATTACAGAGCATAGCGATAAATCATCTCAGGTGACGACCGCAGTGCAGTGCTGGTGCTAATGATTTTGCCTCTTCATGTTCCGATAGCTGCGTGACAATGTTCAATTATAGACAGGCGTGTTGTTTACCATCAGGCACATGGCTTACTTGCCCTGTCACTCTATACTATGAAAAAATGTTTGTCTGTAAAGTCGGTTTACTGACGATAGAACGTGACAACGTCTTAAGAAAATACTGATGGAATGGTAGCATTTTTCACAAGAAAATTTTAATTTCATTTGTTTAATAGATTTGTATGTAAAAAGTAATCAGTAGAATTTAGTAATTTTCAATTAAAACAATGCAAAAAAGCATTTAGATGCCGGGGATCGAACCCGGGGCATTTCACATGCAAAGCGAACGCTCTACCACTGAGCTACATCCCCGCTTGAACTACTGGACGAAATAATTAATACAACTGTAACAAACATGCGGCGAGGTAACGACCGACGGTAACGACCGACGGTAACGGTACATGACGTCATGTTTTGTGGGCTTGCAGCCGGCTTCATCGAATTATAAGACGTTATCACGTCAAAAAAATACTAACTTCCCAAAGTAAGACTAAGATCTTTCAGTATTCATACATTTTCAAAGATATATATAAACTAAGATAGATGAGATAAGTACTCAGTAATATTTTTATTACAATGTCAACCTGTTATAAAATTAAATCACGATGAATCACAGTTCTAGAATTATGCTGAACGTTACGATTATATTTTTAGCTTCTCAACTGTCGTAACTGTCCTTCTAAATAATCACCTAATAATGTTGTAGCTGGACAGGCGTGAAGACTATTTTTAAATCAACAGTTATAGGTTCGTTAATCACTAGAAAAAATATTTCTGAATAACGTACATAATAAGGTGCCAAGATCTGGCACTGTATCAGTGAACCGTCACATATTATGTTTAATTTCCTCAAGCGAATATGTCTTGGTAAGTCGGCTACCAACATCGTGCTTAAACAGTCTAATTAAATTAAACATTTTAAAATAATCGGGCTATTTTTGTCGGGCATTCTGTGGCAATGCCATTTTGATATTAAATTTGTCATAAGGAATAATAGTATTCTACTAGTCGAGCCCCATTCGATACCCAAATTGAGAGTAAGGTGAATTGAGGCCCATCAGGCACATGCCCTGTTCGTCTCGTCACTCATTATTTAAAAAAAAAAAAAATTCTTCCGTCATTTTGGCGGCGGCAATTTTGGATCCATCGCCATCAAAGATATGCAGCTAAGAATGCTCCCCATTAATTCATCTTTCACACACAGAAAACAAAATCGAAATCTGGTCATCCGTAGAAGCTACGATGCTCTTACAGCCTGTCATTTTTGCATCGGAGTTTAAAAAGAACTTGCCTTATTCAAGAATATAGATATGCGCTGTAGAATGAGTGGTCCCGCGACTCTGCCACCAAGCCGCGGCTGGAGAACCCTTTGGAGCTTTTAGTCGCTAAGGGCGTTTTTTTTGTAGTGGTGGGACTCTTGGCAGAGTCCGCCTGGGGATAGACCACACCTTTGCCAGTTATTCTACCGCCAAGCAGATATTACTGAGTTCCTGTCTGAAGGGAAATTTTTCCAGAAAAAATACAGAGCTCAGAGATATTGTTATATCTCTAAGCCCTGTATTTTTTCTTAGATCTCTGGGTGACGAGAGCAGTGCAATGCTAGGTAATGATTTGGACTCTTCATGTTCTAATAGCTGCGTGTCACTGTGCTGTTATGTGGCAGGTATGTTGCTTACCATCAGGAACATGTCCTGCTCGTTTCTTAACTCTTTATTAAAAAAAAAGGGCCTAGGGGCATCATATACGTCCCTGGTGTCGAGCCTGACATACACAGACCCTCCATGTAAGGATGGATCCAGCTATGGCTCCAGGGGGGTCACATAGTCATGACCAAATCACAAGACCGTGTGATTAGTGCATTTATGCGCTTTTATTAGTGGTCCACCTAGGTACTGGACCCAGCCCCATGCTATGATCGCCATGAACCCTGGATCCGTACTTGCCTGCGTGTTGGACATGCGTAAATGCATTTCCTACACGTACAAAACAAAATTGGCAGTCATAGGAACTGCCGATAGAAGTGAAAACTTATAATTCAGAATTTTATAGCTTACTTTGGAAACTACGTGGTTGAAACTGGAGGGCGTAGCCATGAGCATGGTCATCTAGAAATGCTGACGCACGAAACATCTGTTTGTAGTGCGCCAAAAGAAGTTTTTCGTTAAAAAAAAGAACGTATCGAATTGGGGAAATGCAAAACGTTTTATTTTTTTATTTTGCACGATTTTTCACTTTCTAAGGCTAATTATACTGAGTCACAATTGTTCCAGTATTTAACAAACAAAGCAATTAATTTTAGGGATTACCGCTCTTTGCGCTAGTCTAAGAGTTTAGCTAGAAAAGGCCACCTGAGGCCAATTATTTGTTTTTCAATTATTTAGCATCTGCTTAATACTCTGACAAATTATTATAGCGATAATGAAAAACGTTTTTTTGAATCACACCTATGTTCAATGCCTTTTCCATTTCCATGCCATTGCCATTCAACGTGGGAACACGGCGAGCGTCATGGACACCATTGCGCCAGGAGCAGTTAGAGGTGGGTTATTCGGAGATTAGTTTTAATATTATTCACTCTTTTAATCATCTTCTTAATCTCAAAGTTCCCTTTATCATATTTTATGTACACGTATAATGAATAATCAATTATTTGGAAGTGAATAGAACCTGCAATTTTAGGTGCTTCAGATACCTACCTACGAATAATTGAACGATTTTGGCTATTACGCCTATCTATCATACTTTTAAAGTTTTAATTTCTAGCTTTTTTTAGATGAAAAAAAAAACACATTAACTAATGAAAAATATAAATTATTGAGACTGCCGATAGAAGTAAAAACTTTTATATTAGAATTATAGGATTATACAGCAATATGTTGCACAATCCGTTACCCTTCTGCCGCCTAACTAAATCGGCTTTGGCTTTGCTATTGCTGTCTCTCTAGTTTCAGAGGGCGCCTAGTGCCAGAAAACGAAAAAAGGACATTTTCGACGCCGCTCACTGAAGTAAAGAAACTAAAAACTGAGACAAAAAAAATATTGACGTGTGGGTACAATCAAGAAGAAGCACAATAACCGAATAGAATTTTAAAAATAGATCAGAGTTTTTTACAATAAAAAACAAAAAATGACCCCGAAAAAACCCGTTTTAATTCGAGTACTCGAAATTATCAGCGATGACACCACATTATTTTTTGGTAATAAAATTCCTAATTGTACGTTCTAGTAAAGTAACCGAACACATTTTTAAATTATTGAGTAATTTAATAAAACTTGGTCAAAAATGGACTCCTGATTTAATATTGAATTTTCCACCAAACTGTGTCATGCTATTTTCGACTTTATGTATATCGAATTAAGAAACGCGTCGCGCGGGTGAAAACTGATTTTTCCCTGGCGCGAATTCACAAGATTTCTACTTTCCAAAACGCGTCTTATATGGACTTCCCGCTCCGCTACTCCAACGTTATACCACTGCATCAGCACATTAGAATGTCGATGACGCCATCCTATAAGATTTCCCCACTACAATATGTACCTAACGGGGCTATAAAGAAGTGTTCGCTTCAGTAAAATAGGAAGTTATTTGTTTGATTTTTAAATCCATTATGGTTCCGAATTCGTCATGTCTATCTGCCTGTTCATCCGTATGTCACAGTCACTTTTTTGGAAACTATAAAGTGAACACGGAATACATTTACTTGTCAAGTTTCAAAATTTGATCTGTGAACCGTCAATCCGTAAGTGAACCGCATTAAGACTTTTGCACAAACATTAAAAAAACAACAAATTTTCGGGGTGCCCCATACTTAGTTCGGAAACTCATTTTTTTCACATCAAACCCATACGTATGTGGTGTCTATGGATAGGTCTCCAAAAATTATGTTGTCGGTTTAAAATTTTTTTTTGACGCTGAATAATTTCCGTGAGAGACACTTCCAAAGTGGTAAAATGCCCCCCCCCTGTAACTTATAAACTAAGAGACAGAATGCTAAAATAAAAAAAATATATGATGTACATTGCCATGCAAACTTCCACCGAAATTTGGTTTGAACTTGATCTATTAAGTAGTTTTTTTAGTACGTCATAAATACATTATCATTAAAACATCGATCAAGGTTACGACGAAATACAAGAACTTATGTAGGTACATGTACGTTACTTGCTGCTGCGGAACCCTTCATGGGCGGAGTCCGCCTCGCACTTTTTTGTTTGATTGGATTTCAAATAAATTGAACAAATGGACGAATTGGGTTGGTTTCCAATATTTTGCGCTCTCTACTATGTTCGTCGGTGTTGAACGGATATTGGCGCCACGGAATGTGACGTTGAGAATTACGTGATGTCTGTGAATGTTGTGTTGACAGATTTGGGCCTCCGAAACGTTCGTCGCGTCTACTGTTCGGTACAAAGATAGTTTGTTCGGTACATCTGCACTAATTTCAGTGTGGAAGAAATATAAATATGTACATTAAGTACTAGCTGAAAGATAGACACATGCTGTCACGCAACGAAAGCTCTCAAAAAGCAACATTTTTCCCGTTTTTGCTATATTTTTCATTCATGCTACGCTCTTGTTGATAGTAGCGTAATTTTAAATAACCTATAGCCTTCCTTTATAAATGGACTATCCAACAGAGAAAGAGTCGTTCAATTCGGACCAGTAGTTCCCGAGATCCTAGCGTTCAAACAAACAAACAAACTCTTCAGCTTTATAATATTAGTATTAGTATATAAGTATGTCACCATAAAATTGTAAAAACCGTCAGATTATAATCTAATGACAACTATCTATATATCTACTAGCAGCGCCCCGCGGTGTTCCTCGCGAAGTTCCCGTTGTTCCCGTTGTATTTCTGGGATAAAAAGTTAGTAGCCTATGTGTTCTTCCAGACTATAACCTATTTGTGTTCTAAATTTCAGCCCGATCCGTTCATACGTTAGTACGTGATTGAGCAACAAACATCCAAAGACCAAATATCCAAACATCCATACATTGACATTTATAATATTAGTAGGATTACAAATTAACCCAATCTATCGTGTGATCGATCTCACGCGGTAGGTATATTGTAAAATGACGGAAATTACAATTTTATGGTGACATGTACATCCTACTACTGATTATCATTAATACGAAAGATTGGATGTTTAGATGTTTGTTGCTCAATCACGTCGCAACGCCTGAATGGAATGGGTTGAAATTTGGAATGTAGATAGATTATAGTCTGGAATGACTCATTCGCTACTTTTTTTTTTATCTCGAATAGAAAATAACTGGAACGGGAACTACGCGGATAAATCCTTGGGGCAGAGCTGTTAATAATATAAATGGGAAAGTTCAGATGTTTAATGCTCAATCACGTCGGAATAGCTTAATGAATCAGGTTGTAATATAAAACGCAGAATAAGATATAGAATAAGCCTGGAATAATACATCTAGGTTAAATATTATCCCGGGAATAGAACGGGAACGGGAACTACGCGGCAAAAACCGCGGGATGCAACTAGTACATTCATCAACAGCCCACTATATTATGTTCCCACTGCTAGGACTCGGGGCCTTCTCTCGCAAGGAGAGAGTTAAGGCCATAATCCACCATGCTGGCCTAGTACGGGTTGGTGGATGACACATGGCTTCGAAATATTCTAGGTACGTGTCGGTTTCCTCACGATGTTTTTCTTCACCGTGTTAAGTTAGCGGCATTACGCACATGACTTCGAAAATACAGTGGTGCGTGTGGGGTTTGAACCCAGGGTCTCCGGATTGGCAGGCGCCGTTCTCCCCACTAGACCAGCCGTAACTCACTAGTACATTATTTATGCTGAAAAAAAATGTCGTTAAGAAAACATTGTGATGTCATCATCACGGAGATAAATTATGGTGTTGAATAACACATGCAATTTTTTAAACAAGAAAAATATTAATGAGTGCTACGCCAGCAAACCTGCAGGGCTCTACTAGTCTGTCTTATTTTGAGCCGTCTCTAACTCAATTTTTCGTACGCCGATGAGCTACATGGTTTTACATAAACACCAGACTGGAAACGATCACTCAACATACTATGGATCATTCTTGTAACATTTTGTTGTGAAAGCGTTGGTGAGAACTAAAGGGCTTGGAATTTGAATTTTGGCTTGTTTATTACAGTACGACCAATTTATTTGTAGTATGTAGCGATGGTGCCACTATCGAAATGTGTTTCCGCCTGTTACTTAATAATTACACAAATTCTTCGACGTTTTCGAAATGTCAGTATTTCAACTTCTGGCCGTTCTACAGATGAGTTGGTGGCACTGTAAGCATATGTATGAGCTGTTGCAACTCATAGTTACCAAATTCCATATTTAGCTTAATACCATTTTGTTTTTGGGGTAAAAAAATAAGGGTATTTTTTTTTATTCTTATTTATTATCAGTCATACATTTGCGCTTAAATTATAGACAGTGTAGTTTTACATTTGTTTAATTAAAACATTAAACTATACAAAAAAATTAAATCAATATAATTATGGAAAGGATAAAAAAGTTGTTTGATAATTCATCTAACGTTGCGTCGTATACACTGGCGTATGACGATATACAATGTGACTAATATAATAAATGCGAAGTTTGTGAGGATGGATATTTGGATGTTTTCCTTTTTGTTTTTCTTTTTGACGAAAAAACTACTGAAGATGTATGCATGAAATTCAGTACATAGATAGATAATACTCGGGAATAACATTAGCTAAATTTCTTCCTGGGAAAAGAAAGAGACCAGTTATATATAATCACAGACTAGGTAGAGAGATACTCTTATTTAATAATGTTCTCTTCACGTTCTCTTCTCTGAGGCGCGCCTTTTTGACTACTTGACAGAAGCTCTATGAACCAATAGAAATAGATCTACCTACTCTCCTAGTTTGTGGTACCAATCTGTCAACAACTTCATAATAAACAACATGATGGCTTCATTGATTTCAAAACAAAAATAATTTAAATCCTTGTAACTATTTTCAAACTAGAGCACAATATGTTTACTTAAATAAATATGTTCTATTAGTAAAGTTTTATCCCAAAACCATATAACATGGAAGAATATTATAGAATAGACATTGGAGAAGCATGAAAAGCATGTTTGTAACCTATAAAAAACATAATTTGTTGAAAATATAGTAAAAGCTATAAAGAAAAATTTTATGAGTTAACTGATCAAACGTAATCAAAATGCCGAGTAAGTGTCTCACTCTAAAAATTCAATTTCCTTAAGTAACGTAAATTTGCTATTGACCGTTGTCTCAACTGATCAACAATGGAACGTATGGTACTTACTTAAGGTGCAGGTACGCGCTAAGACCGCGACAGGCACTTGACAAGGTGCAGGTTCGCGCTGAGACCGCGACAGGAGACTGCGACCTAACCGTGTCAGGCACTTGACATTATATGTAGCTTTGTATGGACGCCAGTTCACACCGCGACCGCGAGACGTGTCTCGGTCTTCAGTCGCGGTGTCGGCGCGAACTGGCACCCATACAATTCTATAATGTCAAGTGCCTGACGCGGTCTCAGCGCGAACCTGCACCTTAAACTGATTCAATTTCGATTTCATGAAACTCAGATTTAACTCTCCAAGGAATACCCATTCAAGCAACGTATTGCATAGCTTAGTTCAGCCTTATTCAACCTTTTTTTTATGGGGGCCACAAACACGTTCCAGTCATGGTGCCGCGGGCCGCAAGCAAAAATACTAAAAAAATATTCCGAATTAACGATGTAGTTACTTTATCAATGAAAAAGGAAATTGTAATAAGGATGTTTCATTCGTTCTCTGATGGGTGCCATATTTAAAATGGTTTACAATCAATTTGTAATTTCAGAAGGGCTAATAATAAAGCCCTGGCGGGCTGGAGGTTGAGTTTAGAAAGATGGCTTACATATTTTTATTACGAAACCGTACGAGCCTTTGAAAAGTCATTGTTTATCTGTTTCTATCGCACGCATTTCGGAGAGTGTGCAGCTGATCTATATTATCTAATATCACCTTACCAATTTATTTATCGGGATGCTTGTAGCTCCAAAAAGAGAAATTATTTCATGATTCATGTTCGAAGTTCGAATGAAGAATGTTTACTCTATATCCATTATAAAAACATCTAAACTCTGGAATGTGCTGCCGGAGTGGTTATTTCATGATAGATTGTAAGACTGGGGAACAATACCTCAAAACCTTCAAATTGTATTGAATTTACTGAAATTGGTGCAGTGTTTAGGTCTATCTTCATTTAAATTAAGGATTATCTCTTAAAAACTGGAAAAAATGTTATACTCAAATTATAACCTACTTATTTCGTTTCAGAATTTGTAAAACACAAAGACGTCTGCTTAGGTAAAAGGGAAAAGATAGTGTACAACTGGAAGGAATGTTTCATGAGATTTGCTGCAAAAATTGCCTACATTATCCTTAGTTGTCTACCGCAAATTTGTTACATGACACTTGCGCTTTCATGTGCCCTTTGTCAAAGCGGAATCTGTTTTCTATTTTGTCAATGCCCGGCATAAAAATGTAAATCTCTTTACGTTCATTGTATGTACTGCGTTTAATCTTTACTAATGAAATTCCAGTGTCATAAAGTTAGTTCCCAGTGCTCTCTTCGTCGAGTTAACCTTTATTCACGAGAGTTGATATTTACCTATGTGTAATTTGGTTCAATTAGCGAGAGATAGTTTTTATTTCGGTGAATGGTTCCAATAATTTTTGACTAACAATAAACGGTGTATTACTAGTGTCGATTGTTATTGTCTAGACTATAATCAGACAGACTATAACCTATCTGTGTTCTAAATTTCAGCCCGACCCGTTCATACGTTAGGACGTGATTGAGCAACAAACATCCAAATATGCAAACATTCAAACATTGACATTTAATATAGTATATATAGTATTAGTATTAGTTATATAGTATTAGTAGGATATAGTAGGATATTGCCCGAGCTACACGAGCTAGTTTTTCAAGCTAGGATAGCAAGATAGTACTTCTAACTTCTAGACTACAGGCCCGTGAACAAAATTTACGAGTCAAATGAACCACCAGGAGACCTATGTAGGATGATAGAAGGATATAAACTCATAAGATTCAGCACTATGCCGTCACTTGTAAGCTGTCCACCTGAGTACAGTTGAAGAGGGGGGCTTGCAATCCTCGATCATTTCTCCTTGTCGCATGATTTTTGTACGGCGTTGCGGAATAATAGATTAGAAGAGGTTTTGAAACTATAAAAAATATAATTTTGTAATTATTAGTTTGTCGGCAAATTTTATGATTTTCCGACGATTTATCGAGTAAATTTGGTCAGATGATTATGCACGGCATTTAGTTCACGGGCCTGTAGTCTATTCGTGTAGACAACGCAACTCATCGCTAGTTTTGTCTACACAAAGCTAGAAGTAACCTAGCTTGCTAACACTAGCTTGCTATCCTAGCTTGAAAAACTAGCCTCATGTAGCTCGCGCTTAGGGGTATTTTGCATGCTGGCATACTTTTATAGAAGACTAGCGAAGACTAGTATTTGTGAACATTACTACAATAAAATTTAATAATTAATGTCAAACAAAAATTACATAACTTTTCAGAAATTTCACACCGTTTTCTGCGAGAAAAATAATTAAGTGATACTTGCCAATTGAGCCCCTCCCCCGCTAAGTGAGATTTGGAAAGGTTTAGCTTGATCCCTTCCCCCCTAGAACACCTCACGCAATTAATCGACAGCCCTTAATGTTCCCATAGCTGGGACTGGAGGCCTTTTCTTGCAAGGAGAGAGCCGAGGCCATCACCACCACACCACCACGCGCTAAGTGAGATTTGGAAAGGTTTAGCTTGATCCCTTCCCCCCTAGAACACCTCACGCAATTAATCGACGCCCCTAAATGTTCCCACAGCTGGGACTGGAGGCCTTTTCTTGCAAGGAGAGAGCCGAGGCCATCACCACCACACCACCACGCACACGGCTCAGTCTGGTTTTTGAACACCTCAGACCAACTATTCTTAGTCCTAAGGTGCACAGACTAGGTGGAGAGTCTCTAAGGTGGACACAGCCTAAATAAAGAGTAAAAAGATTCTATATCGAGGCATTCTTGCAACATTCTAGAGACAAAAGATCAGTTTTTTTATCTAATTGACACTGACATAAATATGTTTTGTTTTAGTGTGAACCGTCATAAATAAAACAAACTTTTTTTCATTCTGATCAGATTTTAACAGGTAAAAAGTCTTTGGATTTTAATAATCTTTTAAAAGCAACGAATGCTAAAAGACATACCTAATAAGATAAACAAATAAATGACATGAACTTTCCAAAGTAAATAAACATACAAATAAATAATACAATGAAATGTAGGTAACGTGATGCTAAAACTATAATAAAACCAGAAAAACAAAATACTCTACCCTTTAACATATAGAAATTGTGAACAATATCTTATTTATAATCAATTTCATATTGGAACATTTACAATGGCAAGTAAGTTGGTTTTCTTTTTTACTTATCCACTCGTCCCTAACTAAGGTTAATAATAACGCACTGTCTTCTGCAACGTCTAAACCGCCATCCAGTTTTAATTCTGTAGAAAATTTGTAGTGGTAAGATTTATTACAAATTCCGCCAGAGGAAATATGACCTTTGTCAGTTTTTATACCACCACTTCGGAAACAGAATATCTCGCAACAGAAATGCAGTGTTTTAGTATAAAAAACAGTTTTTGCTGAAAAAATACCGGGCCAAGACATACATGATTTCACATATCTAGTTGACGAGCCCAGCGCTGTGTTAGATAGTGATTTGGACTCTTTATGTTTAAATACTTACGTAGCACTGATATAGGCAGACTGCTGTTATAGGCAGACGTGTTGCTTGCTATCAAGCGGTTGTCTAGCTCATCTTCTTACTCTAAATGATGTATAAATTAAATTATTAGTTTCAAAAACACTTGTCTATCTTCCGGCTTCATCATCAGACCTTGAGACCTTATAGTGGTCAAAGTTCATGACAAACCCAAACACAGCTATGATACGAAATTCCATCCTGAAGTTCCAGTTCATATCTTCCGGCACCATCATCAGATCACTTCGACAGGTCCATATTATTGTATTGTCATTAAAACTACATATTTCCATGACGCTACGATCCTTGGAAGATGGTTAAATTACCTTAGATTTAATTACATAGTTAATTTCATACAAGTCGACCTAATGAAAGCGTGTTATAAACGATTTGATCCTTCTTTTTCAGATTGTAGCCTGTCATGGTCGAAATGATTTTACTTGTAATCTGGTTCAGCACATTGGTACCTTTTTATTTCCTTCCATGTTTCAGAATACAAAGAACATCACATTTGCTCCGGTCTAAAGAGTGAGACCACAAAGACCACGAAATACAAAGACATGTTACTGGCAGCATTTACTGGGATCTTCGTCTGTGTGACCAGAACTGGTCCCATTTTACTTTATTTGGCGTTTGCTGGTTTTTGTATAGTTTGCCAGAGCTGCTGGTGTTGTGCCTTTTGCGGGTAAAAAAAATTGTTAACGGTAATTTCACTGTACAATATAATACGTAGTAAGGGTATAAAAATAAATAAATAAAATATTGGTCGTCTTTTTCACACAACACTATCTATGTATGTACTTGTAGCCTCAAACTAAGCAAAGCTTAGGTATACGTACCTACTATGGAAGTCATATAATACGAGTAAATCTGATACAATACCTCAATGTATGATTGTAAATTCTGTTACTAATAGTATAAATGTCAAGGTTTGGATGTTTGTTGCTTAATCGCGTTGCATCGGTTTATCGGAACAGGTTAAAATTTGGGACACAGATGAACTTGAAAGGCTACTTTCTATAGGTCTGGAAGAACACAAAGGCTACTATTTATCCCGGGAACGTTTAGTTCCCTTTACTCACTTTTTTAGTTCTAGTCGATTGCAGGAACAATGAACGCCGGAAGTTTCTACCTATCACCGTTCGATGTGCTATGATGGTGCTGAGGGCACATCAAATGGTTTATATCGATGGTAAATACTACGTAATTGTGTTAAAATATGCGTCTTGTCGAAGATAATTTCTCAAAGAAATTCCTTGGATGTTTTTGCTAGTCGTGTTCCGAAATTAGTTACGCGTACGCATTTTCGTGAATGTGGACTGTTTAAATCAGTTTATATTCTCGGTTGTTCTATTTTAGTTGGTGTATTACAAGCGCTAATTATTGTTTTACTAGCAGCGCCCGGCGGATTCACCCGCGTAGCTCACGATCCCGTTATTTTTACGAGATAAAAAATTGCTTATGTGACATTTCAGACTATTATCTATCTATGTAGCCAATTGCATCCAGATTCCTTCAGTAGTGTTTGCGTTGAAGACTAACTAGCACCCATCCATCGTCACATTCGTATTTATTTAAATAACATAAGTAGGATTACTTTTTATAGTATAGAGTGACGAAACGAGCAGGACATGTGCCTGATGGCAAGCAACATGCCTGCCACATAATAGCACAGTGACACGTAGCTATGGAAACATGAGGAGTACAAATCATTACCTAGTACTGCACATGTTTTATCTCTATGCCTTGTAATTTCACTGGAAACATTGCCCTTCAAACCAAAACGCAGTAATGTTTGCACATTACTGCTTGGCAGTGAACTAGCAAAGATGTGGTACTTCCCCAGGCGGACTCTGCAAAGAGTCGGCCACTACAAAAAAGTACTACGGTATGCCATAATATTTTTACTATTGCATTAGGTTGTTTTTTCAGAGATCGGTACATACATCGTACATGCAATACCTCTTAAGATGAAGCACGATGGACAGATAACGTCACAACAAGAACAGATATGCGAACTGTTTTCTAATTATTTTAGTTCTGTTTTCGAAAAACACGATTCACACATCCGATATCACGAAAGAACCGATGGTCAAGAGTTATGTGGTGGTATACTTAGTGGCATATTGATCAATCAGGAAGACATTCTTAGCAAAATTGCTAAGATTGCTCCTAATAAGGGGGCAGGTCCCGACGGAATTCCCCCTCTTGTGGTCAGAAAGTGCGGCAAGGAATTATGCTCACCTCTTTCTGTATTGTTTAATATGTCCCTTCATACAGGTATATTTCCGTCACTTTGGAAAACTGCCTACATAATTCCCATATTCAAAACTGGTGACAGATTGAGCTGTGATAATTACCGTCCCATAAGCATACTTTCTTGTTTGGGTAAACTCTTTGAAGCAGTTGTATATGATGTTATGTATCATCATATTAGTTCACAACTGTCGCCCAAACAGCACGGATTTGTACGCAATCGATCTACTACTTCGAATTTGCTAGAATTGAAAAACTACATATGCCAGTCTTTTTCGAAAAAGGCACAAGTTGATTGCGTATATACTGACTTTTCTAAAGCTTTCGACTAGGTCAGCCATAAAATGTTAGTTCGCAAATTATCGTCTCAGTTCGGAATTCATGGTAGTTTGTTGAGGTGGATAGAGTCATATCTTACTAGACGTAGTCAGCTGGTTGCAATCAGGGGCTTCTTGTCTACACCTGTATTGATAACATCTGGAGTACCCCAAGGTTCTCATCTTGGGCCTTTGCTTTTTATCGCTTTTATCAACGACCTTGTAGACAAGCTTAATAACCCCTGTCTATTATACGCAGACGACCTTAAAGTCTTTTCTCAAATCAACAATATCAGAGACGCGGAGATGCTTCAGTCTGATCTAGATGTTATTTACAGATGGTGTGAAGTTAATCGTATGGTTTTAAATATTAATAAATGTGTAATGATAACGTTCACAACTAAAGTTAATAAAATACTGTGCAATTATAAAATTCTAAATAATATGTTAGAAAGAAAGACTGTTGTAAAGGATCTTGGCATTTTGTTGGATGAAAAAATGACGTTTCGCAATCATTATGATCATATAATTAGTAAGAGCACTAAACTCCTGGGCTTTATTTCTCGGATTACGAACAAATTTAAAAAACCTACAAGTTTTTTAAATCTGTACTATGCCCTAGTACGGAGTGTTCTAAAATATAATTCTGTTGTATGGTCACCACATTACGAACTGCATAAGAGGCGTATAGAACGAGTACAGAGCAAGTGCTTAACCATACTGTGCTACAGGCAGGGGCTGCGGCGCCAATTGCAATCTTATCCCGACAAACTTGCTAAATTTAAAATGCAAACTCTTGAATCGAGACGTGCTTATAATGAATTTGTCTGCCTCTTTAAGATATTGCATGCTCATATAGACTCCCCCACTCTTCTCTCCAGTATCAACATTAACATCACCCCTAGAGCCCGCGACTATCATGCTAGGATTTTTTCGTTGCAGGTTTACACCAATAATACGTCATTTTATAACCCTATAGTGTGAATGTGTCGCCAATATAACGAAATTCATAAAAAATACCACGACACAATTGATGTATTTCATAACAAAATGTATAAATTTAAAAATGAACTTAGGAAGATAGTATTTACGCCATATGTTCGCTAAAGTTGATTTTCATTATTATAAAGTATTCAAATTATAAAGTATTTCTTGGTTGCGTTTACATATTTTAGTTATGTTATAGTTTTAGTTGCATGTAGGTATGAGTTAAGTTAAAGTTATTGATTTATATTGTATGTATTTAATTTAGAGACTGCCTCAATATTCTAGTTAAGTTGTGTGTGCATGCTTTGGATAACAGTTTAGAACATCACAATATTATAATTTATCTGTTATTTAACATTAACTGTAATCTGTTATGTACCCCTAATTAAATAAATAAATAAATACAAACAAACCTACACTTTTAAAGAGTAGGAGAATAATGCCTTTTGGCACTGCTAAGCTTACTTTTTACATATTCCCACTGACTGTCTAACAAGGAGAGAGTCGAGGTAATAATCCACCATGCTGGCCAATTTCTGGTTGACATTTATAACTCATGTCCTCGAGAAGTAAACATTTTTCTTGAAACAGCTGGTTTTCTTATGATGTTTTCCTACGTCGTTATAGTCAGTGCTGATAACAATTGGATAAATACTCAGAGGAATTCGAACCTACATCCTCACGCTTGTGAAGTCGTACGTTCTAATCACTAAGCTAACGCTTTTTTATTTATTTATTGCCAAAGGCAGGCAGGCACGACTAGAAATGTACTTACTTTGGCAATACATATACCAAGTAAAATTGTGTGTGCATATGGCCGCAAACTTTTTTTTTAAATTTTTGTAGACATTTCACACACAACACTATCTGACCCAATACTTGCTTATACTCTGGCGGCCAGATAACTGATATAATACATAATATATTTTTTAAAACATACTTATCATACTAATCTTATAAATGTCAATGTATGGATGTTTGTTGCTCAATCACGTCCACGTCACGTCACGTCAAGGAACACAGATAGATTATAGTCTGGAAGAACACATAGGCTAGCTTTTTATCCCGGAAAAACAACGGGAACGGGAACTTCGCGGGTAGCACCGCGGGGCGCTGCTAGTTATACCTACATAGAAAACATCCAGGCACAGTACAAACATTTGTATTCATCATTCATCACTCAAATATTCGCACTGGGTGGGGATCGAATCCACGACCCACGACTTCCCAGGCAGACTTACTGCCAACTAAGCCACCAGGCTAGCGAATCCTACTAATCCTACTAATATTATAAATGTGAATGTATGATCCGGAGACCCCGGGTTCAAACCCCACACGCACCACTGTCTTTTCGAAGTCATGTGCGTAATGCCGCTAACTTAAAACGGTGAAGGAAAACATCGTGAGGAAACCGACATGTACCTAGAATCTTTCGAAGTCATGTGTCATCCGCCAACCCGCACTGGGCCAGCGTGGTGGATTATGGCCTTAACTCTCTCCTTGCGAGAGAAGGCCCCGAGTCCCAGCAGTGGGAACGTTTAGTGGGCTGTTGATGATGATGATGATGATGATGATGATGAATGTATGGATGTTTGGATGTTTCTTGCTCAATCACGTCCTAACGTATGAACGGATCGGGCTGAAATTTGGAACACAGGTAGATTATAGTCTGGAATAACACATAGGGTACTTTTTATCTCAGAAAAACAACGGGAACAACAGGTGCGTACGGGGTTGCCAGACGGGGGGGTAGTTATAAGATATAACTATTGAATAATTTTAATGACTAAAACTAAAAACGTAAATTGAATACCTATAGTAAACACAGCGACACAACTGTGATAGATGCGACTAAAGAATTAGTATCTACGGCCAAGAATAAATAAAAAAAAAATAGACAGCGATAGGAGACAAACATACAGCAGCTTACTATCTTTCTCGCTCTTGTACACTCGGCGATCCCGAGTCCACCCGAACATTTCTTTCATTTCCGAGCGTGACGCTGCCATTCAAGGCCCACAAAAAATATGTCTGCGGTGCGCTGAAAGAAGTTTTCACTTCAAAAAGACGTAAAGTACAATCAACTCGCCGCCAAAAAACCACCCCGCTTTCCTTTTGTAAACTATAAATAACACGGGTCTTATAAAGAAAATGGGCTTTTCTTAACTTATCGATCACGCGACGGGAAGCTAGAAAAATGCGTTTGCTTTGTAAGCAGACATGATGGATGGTATCGCCCTTCAAACCTTGAACTTGGGGGACGGGACAGGGCGGTACGCAGGAAGAGGGCGGTCGTTAACCTTTACGAGTATGTTTTTTTATGACATCGACTACTTTTTTAACAGACTTAAAAAAAGGAGGAGTTTCTTGTAGTAAAGAGCGACACTATACAGGGTTACTGGTAATCAGCCTGCATCCGTTTAAGGGCATGTTCTGTATATTTAAACAAACAACTTTTGTTCTACAACTTTCGTTAAAACTCAATGGAAAACCCGAAAAAAATTAGTGTTTGTTGACCTTTTTTGTACTGTTTAGTGACTTTTTAGTGTTTATTCACTTCGGCACATCATTTTTTGCGCGTTAAAGAGCGTACGCACTCTTGTTACAAATTGTTACGGAAAGTTCGATGCTTTTAGACCGTGCAAATACATATTTTATTTATTTTGTAAAAGAAAAAAAAACATAAATTTTTAAAAACTGTAGAACAAAAGTTGACGTATTGAATGTACCTAACATCCCCTTAAAAGGATGCAGGCTGATTACCAGTAACCCTGTATAACGACTAGGCCATGTCCCTAATGGCAAATAACATACCGCCTATAACAGCACAATGACACGCAACTATTGGATCGTGAAAAGTACAATGCAGTAACACTGCTTTTCGGTCATCACCCAGAGATATAAGATTTTTGTCTATATGCCTATCCAATTTCACTGGAAACGTTGTCCTTCAAAATGGAAACAGTACCTAATGCTTACACATTACTGTTTGGCGGTAAAATAACTGGGAAAGGTGTGGTACTTCCCGAGGAACGGCTGAATAGGGTACAATCCTCAAAAAAACTAAGTACTAACAGTTTAAACATATCACACAGAGTGTTCTGTCTGAAGCTATCACCTAAAGTGTGTTTTATTTTTGGCTGTCCAATAGGGTACAATCCTCAATAAAACTAAGTAGCCCGTTAGTTAGATTGCCAAAAAGTATTGTACACGTATTTTTTCTTTTGTTTCACAAACAAAAAAATACGAAGATACAGCGCTTCGAAGTTTCGTGTGACGTCACATGTGAGTACAATTTTTACTCACGAGTGACGTCGCGACCCCCCACTCTCGAAGTTTGATGGTCTATATCTTTGACGATTTAATATTATGAAAAAACAAAAAATACGTGTCCAATATTTTTCCATGATCTAGCTGACGGACTAATTAGGATGGTGTATTTTTGACCCAGTCCGGTACCCTATTGAACTGGGCGGATGAATGGATCGGGTGTAAATTTAGAACACAGTTAAAGTTAGTTACCTATAAATGTTACTTTTTATAGTGGGAAACTTGCGAGAACGGGAACTAGTGGTTTGTAGTGGTAGGACTCTTAGCAGAGTCCGTCTGGGGAAGTACCACACCTTTGCCAAATATTCTACCGCGAAGCAGTAATGTGCAAACATTACTGTGTTCCGGTTTGAAGGGCAATGTTTCCAGTGAAATTACAGGGCTTAGAGATATAACATCTTAGATCTCTGGATGACGAGCGCAGTGCAGTGCTTGGTGATGATTTGGACTCTTCATTTTCCTATAGCTGCGTGTCCACTGCGCTGTCATGTGGCAGGCATGTTGCTTACCATCAGGCACATGTCCTGCTCGTCTCGTCACTTTTTATATTAAAAAAAAAAAAAACTACGCAGGAATAACGGTGGGGCGCGGTTAATACCTATGTTTGTGATATAAGTGACAAAATCATCGTTATTAGTAGAGATTTAGTGTATTTCCAATTTAGCTAGAGATAATTAAGCAGTGTGCCAAACGTTAGTCAAAATATTCGCGGAAGATACGCTATGAAGAGTGAGCTCATCGTTTTAAACTGTTGTTTTGCCCCTCGCAGGCGCCCTGAGTCAGTGCAACTCATTCATTCCTTTTGATAAATGTTGCGAAGTTCATAACTATGCCGTGACTCGTATTTAGTCACTTTTCATTTCGGCTTCACTAAAGTTTGTAGAAATTGAAATTAATTTATAGCAATTATAGCGAGCACTAGGTTTATTTTCATTTTTCGCAAACTTTAATGTGATTTTAAGCTGGATATTAATTTTATTTAAAGCCTTTTTTAACCGACTTTAAAAAAAAGTAGGTTTCTCATATATTTTACGTATTTAGCAGTGTTGGCCTATCTAGTGTACAGACCACAGAATTACAGACCACAGAAATCGAAATAATAACGTACTAGAAATGTTTTAACTCTCAAATTACTTACACGCGTAATATTCGAATACATGACGTCTACTCTCTTTCTACGAACACGTAATTTCGAAATAAACTCGCGACTTTCCAACTCCGATTCTACGTCGATCCGTCATTTTGTCCGTTTAAATGTTCTTAAATGTTCTAAGCCTACTCTAATTAAAAAATGCTTAGAACATTTAAGCGCCAAACAATGTTGTTGGACAAAACAAAGTAGAACGAGAGTAGGAAAGTCGCGAGTATTTTTTCGAAATTACGTTTTCGTAGAAATAGAGTAGACGTCCAGATCCACTCACAAACTAAGAGTTGCACATTAAGAACTGAACCGTCACCATAGAATAGATATTATCCGTCATTGCATCACACATTTCCATAAACGCTTATCAGTGAACCTACTAAGCCATAGTACCTTATTATTTAGATTACTGTAGGACAGACCGTGCGATTCGCAGTTGTGAGGCAGGAGGTTCGAATCCGGCCTACTTCATTTCCTACAAGTGCAAATGTATAATAAAGGTTTGTCATTAATACTAGTTTTAACGATGAAGGAAAAGTATCATGAGTAAACCGGCATGTTCCAAGAAGCTTTTCAGGTTATGCGTCATTCACCAACCCGCACTGGACCAGCGTGATGGACTATGACCTTGACTCTCTCCTTCGGAGATTATTTTTGTAGTGGTAGGACTCTTAGCAGAGTCCGCCTGGGGAAGTACCACACCTTTGCTAGTTATTATACCGCCAAGCAGTAATGTGCAAACATTACTGTGTTCCGGTTTGAAGGGCAATGTTTCCAGTGAAATTACAGGGCTTAGAGATATAACATCTTAGATCTCTGGATGACGAGCGCAGTGCAGTGCTAGGTAATGATTTGAACTCTTCATGTTCCAATAATAGCTGCGTGTCACTGTGCTGTTATGAGGCAGGCATGTTGCTTACCATCAGGCACATGTTCTGATCGTCTTGACACTCTTTAGAAAAAAAAAAACCTACTCCAAATCACAGCAGTGGGGAAATTTAGTGGGCTGCTAATCTTAATGCTGATGGATTTAAATAACCTATACTTATTAAGTGATATCTTAACAGACTTGAATTTTAAATTGTAGTCGGTTTCTGTTTTCGTAGTTCATCATCATCAGCCTGTATTCGGGAACTGCTGGAAATATGCCTCTCCTATAATCACTTAGTATATCGGTATCGCTAACAGTTTTGGTATATCGTCACTCCATATAGTCTCAGGGCGTCCTACACTACGTTTACCGATTCGCAGTATCCACTCCAGAACCCATTTTCGGAGTTAGACGTAAAAAATTAAATTATTTTCGTGAACAAGCCTACCGTCCTCGCATCGGTCATGGGTCTAGTATAAGTTTATATTCATTGCATTTCATTTCCCAAATACGCCGACTTCCTTGTTACGTCTCTGGGGGAAAGACATTGGCATTGAAAGATAAATCACAAGCTGATACCCTTTGTACTCGTTCTAATTCACTGCTTACATTATATTCTTACTTGAATGGGGATGACTCAAGTTATCTAGAAATTAATTTCTCCAAGTTATGACTCCAACGAAACCCGGACTAAATCAATGATCATTATTCTGACTAAATCGTCCCTGTTTTTGGCAGTTGAGTTGGATCAAGAGGCTTGTAGAATATCAATCGGTACCTACTTACCTAGTAGATTCATGAATTCATTGGCAACTGCGACGCCAATGGTTAGCTGAATTATACGCTCGTGGCATTTAAAACAGATTATAAATAGATAGATAGATAGAAACTCTTTATTGTGATACAGACAAATTACTAAAATTACAGTGAAATACTTATGATCTAGTACCACAAGTGGCGGCCTTATTGCTAAGAGCAATCTCTTCCAGAAAACCATCACAAAGGAAAAAAAACCTGCATACAAATACAAACAGAGACGAGCGACATTAATAAAAAAAACTACTAAACATGTATCCCTAAAATAAAATAATAAATATTAACCAATAAAATAATAATAATATGCTTCCATAATATTTAAAACTTACATAAATAAGTGATAACAACAAATAATTACCTATACTAAGACAATAAGAGTGCGGATATTATGAACAGTGATTCAAAAAACACGAAACAATTACAACAAGTCTAAAACAATAGTGCTACAACTTGCTTACAACTTGCTAGTGTCAACAGTGTTGCATTGTGATAAATAAAAATCTTTTATTTTGCCCTTAAAAACACTCAAGGACTACGACTGTCTCACAGAGGACGGCAAAGCGTTCCACAAACGGACAGCCTTAACAGTAAAAGAGTCCCCATATTATAACTATTATTAAGTGCCTGACTTTCTAATCATCATCACTACGTAGTAATAATAATGCTATATTATTATAAAATTATATTATTACTCTTAGTATAAAACAAAGCCACTTCCCGCGTCTCTCTCTCCCTATGTATGCTCAGATCTTTAAAACTACCAAACAGATTTTGATGCGGATTTTTTTAATAGATGGAGTGATTCAAGAGTAAGGTTTTTATGTAGAATACATGCATAATACAGTAGAGAGACACTGATAATTTTAAAGATTTCTAAAACGATGTCATAGATAAACAGCATTTCAGGCATTCTCCTTCCCTTAACACTTTCAAAACCAATGTTTAACAATTTTATTTTTTGAAAATGTAGACTGTTGTTTGTCGATTTACTCCAATTGCAATTTCTCAGTTGTATTTAATTTTATACTATTAATTATTAATTGTATTTATTGGATATATATGTAGGTATTTAATTATCGTATATATTAGTTTATTATTTAATTTACTGTATTACTAGTATTATTGTATAAGATTTATGACAGTATCATTATATATTTTTTTCCATAATTGTTATTTTCTTTCCAATATATTTGTATGTATGTATTTAATTTTACGTAGTTTAATTCTTATTTGTATATACTTATACTTACGTACCTATACTTGTCCAAATATTATTATCCATCCTAAGGTTGCCTGGAAGAGATCGCTTTCAGCTACAAAGATCCAAACTTTGACATCCTAGCGATATTTATTTGTATGTCGTTTTTTTAATGATTTTTTATATCAATTTCACCTATAATCCCTATTATCACATCATATCATACATATAATATCATATTATCACCCTAAAAATCATTTATCAAGCCCAGACGACGACTATTATTTACGAATTAACGACTTTAGCTATTAGATAATATAGGCCAAGATAAAATGGTTAACCGAGTAATGCCGTATTCTCTTACCCATAATCCGAGCCGCATACATTTGCGCATTCAAAAATAAATAGCCGACAAAAACAGACGTTGTTGTGTATTTATGTTTGAATTTAAACCGCCGGTTTGATGGCACGGTTTCCCGTTTTATATAAATATTTGTTTAAACACATCATAACCCGCACGAACCGACGGACGGACCGAAAACACTTTATATTATTTGCGAATTTTATAAACAGCGTTATGGGCTTCGTAGAATGAAAGCGTTCGAAGGAAAATAGCGTCGAAAATTGTATACAAATTACATAATTGTTTTTTCACTTTTACGGTTCGTTGAAACCACATTATTGAGTGTTGTTTAGTAGGGGAAAATCAGCCCGCGTCACTGATATGCTAATGTAGCGTCGGAGAGGGAGTGGAGTAGCAGAGTAGGAAGCGTGTTAGGCACTCTTTAGATCAAAGACAATAGGGTATCGGACTGGGTCAAATTATAGCATTCTAATTAGTCCGTCAGCTAGATCATGGAAAAATATTGGAAACGTATTTTTTGTTTTTTTTCGTCATATTACAAATCCACAGAGATATAAAGAACATCAAGCTTCGAGAGTGGGGTCGCGACGTCACTCGTGGGTAAAAACCGCACCCACGAGTGACGTCAAGCGGAACTTCGAAGCACTGTATCTTCGTTTTATCTATTTTTTGTTTGTGAAACAAAAGAAAAAAGTGGCCAAGTGCGAGTTGGACTCGCCCATGAAGGATTCCGTTTGCAGCAAGGAACATAATATACATAGTACACATAGTTCTTGTAGTTCGTTGTAACTTTGATCGAAGTTTCAATAATAGTGTATTTATGACGTACTAAAAAAAACAACTCATCAGATCGAGTTCAAACCAATTTTCGTTGGTAGTTTACATGGTAATGTACATCACATATTTTTTTTAGATTTTTCATTCTCTTACTTTAGAAGTTAGAGGGGGGGACACACATTTTACCACTTTGGAAGTGTCTCTCGCGCAAATTATTCAGTGTAGACAAAAACTATACTAGAAACCTCAACATCATTTTTGAAGTCCTATCGATAGACACCCCACACGTGTAGGTTTGATGAACATTTTTTTTTTCAGTTTCAGTTTTCAGTATGGGGGGCAACCCTAATTGTTCTTTTTTTTGTTCAAATCTTAATGCGGTTCACAGAATACATCTACTTACCAAGTTTCAACAGTGTAGTTCTCATAGTTTTGGCAAAAAGTGGCTGTGACATACGGACGGAGAGACAGACAGACAGACAGACCGTAAAACATAGGGTTCCGTAAAAGTGAGTTCCCAGTGAGTATTGAGGGTGTTAGTGACTTCGACCAGATTGCTAACCTCTTTAAGGAACATTTTAGAGTGCACTCCCAGTTAAGGCCTGTAAATACTGAGGCAAATAATGTAAACATAGGTGAATCGACTGTCCGAATCACGGCGAAAGAGGTTGAGCAGACGGTGAGGGACATGAAGCGAGGAAAATCCCCAGGTCATGACTCCCTAAGTATTGAACACTTGCAACATGCAGGCGTTCATCTCCCAAGGGTGCTCGCCATGTTCTTCACTTTTTGTGTAAGCCACTCATACCTGCCTGATGCAATGATGAAAACTATAGTTGTTCCCATTATCAAAAATAAAACTGGAGATGCATCCTGCATCGGGAACTATAGGCCTATATCGCTCGCAACTATAATTGCCAAGGTGTTGGATGGTGTGATTGACAAGCATTTACGTGTACATCTAACGTTACATGATGCTCAGTTTGGGTTTAGACCTGGGCTGTCGACTGAGACTGCTGTACTGCATCTCAAGCACACCATTCAGTACTACACAGAGAGAGACACACCTGTCTATGCCTGCTTCCTGGATTTATCCAAGGCTTTTGATCTGGTGGTGTATGACAGGTTGTGGCAAAAGCTGGCGAGCGATACGGACCTCCCTGTTTTGTTCATTTCACTCTTGAAGTATTGGTACGCCCATCAGAGCAATTTTGTGAGGTGGTCGGGGTCACAGTCGGACGTGTACAGGCTGGAGTGTGGCGTAAGACAGGGAGGACTGACATCACCAAGCCTCTTCAACATGTACATGGACCGCCTGATTCGTGGGCTCAGCGATGCCCGTGTCGGCTGTTCGATTGATGGTGTTTTTGTGAACAGCATCAGTTATGCAGATGACATGGTCTTGCTGAGCCCATCTATCAGAGCACTCAGAAAGCTCGTCACGATATGCGAGCGTTATGCGGAGGCGCATGGGCTCAGATACAACACCAGCAAAAGCGAATTTATGGTGTTCAAGGCGGGGACGAAAACATATGACACAGTCCCTCCGGTTTTATTAGGCGGAAGTGTTTTGAAACAAGTTCCGCAATTTAAGTACCTGGGCCACTGGGTCACCGACACACTCGCAGATGACGTTGACATGGAAAGGGAACGCAGGGCGTTGTCTATTAGGGGCAATATGCTGGCTCGTAGGTTTGCTCGATGTACAGCGCAAGTAAAGGTTACTCTATTTAGAGCCTACTGTCAATCTTTCTACACGTGCAGCCTATGTATAATAAGTATGTATTTAAAAATATATAAGTATTATATCAGCTATCTGGCCGCCATCACACAAGCTTTGCTTAGTTTGGGGTCAGATGGTGTTGTGTGAATTCCACCAATATAATCCACCAATATTTATTATTTATTTATTTTATTTATTTATGGGTCAAATACACAAAAAAAGTCCTGGAACGCCCTGCGTGTCCAATACAACAATGCCTTCAGGTCGCTGTTGTGGCTGCCGCGCCACTGTAGCGCGTCGGGGATGTTTGCAGACGCACATGTGGATGGGTTTGCAGCGATCATGCGCAAACGGGTTGCGTCCCTGATGCGCCGGGTGCGGGGCAGTCCTAACAGCTACCTGCAGCTATTCGCCTGGCGGATGGATCTGGGCTGCTCAATAATGCATCATTGGACCAAGCTGCACATTGAGCACTCCGGATCTAAACCGAAGTTTAGATTAAGATAGTATTGAAAGTTTAGTGTAAGTATATGTGTCTTCGTTTATTTAATTTGATTTGTCTTCGTTTATTTAAATTAATTTGGTTATGATTGTTTAATATCTTTTGACATAACAAAACAATTATTAATTTGTATTTTTTATGGACTGTAGTCTGAAATAAATGAATAAATAAATAAAAAATAAAAAACGTAAAAACGGAACTTTTATTTATAGATTCGTCATGTCTGTCTGTGTCTATCGACACGGGGTGTCTATCGATAGGTCTTCAAAAATGATGTTGAGGTTTTTAATCAAATTTTTGTCTACACTGAATAATTTCCGCGAGAGACACTTCCAAAGTGGTAAAATGTGTGCCCCCCCCTCTAACTTCTAAAGTAAGAGAATGATAAAACTAAAAAAAATATATGTACATCACATTACCATGCAAACTACCAACCAGAATTGGTTTGACCTCAATCTGATGAGTAGTTTTTTTTAGTACGTCATAAATACACTATTAATAAAAGTTCGATCAAAGTTACAACGAACTACAAGAACTATGTGTACTATGTATATTATGTTACTTGCTGCAACGGAACCCTTCATGGGCGAGTCCAACTCGCACTTGACCACTTTATTTGATAATTGTACCCGATTGTATTATTGCGCGGTATTGTACCTCCTCCTGCGCCACCGCTGGTGAGTTGTGATAGTAGGCGAAATTCGTGTCATCGCCGATCAACAGGGTATTTGATCTGTGCTTTAGATGGATGAAACTTTGAGTGTGTGATAGGTGCATGTTGTGATAAAGATACTGGTGATGCATTGTTCAACATTAGTCCTATTTATTACTTAAACTCTAAGTCAATCCATTTTCATTTCTACCGTTAATCGTTATGGCTACCAATTTTTAAAATGTTATTTATCACCTATGAGTAACGATCGCATTGTGTAGTATCTACTAAGCAGGGACTTGAGTCCAAGTCCCTGTTCAAATAGATGCATGGTCCTGTGTTACTTCGGGCAAACCGTTATTAGTTGGGCTTTATGTATAGGTACCTAATTTGGTGTACCTTGTGAGATAGATAGATTTTATTTCGATGAATGGTATTTTTATGATAATATCTGAGTGAAGTCGGAACAGGCCGCTAGTCGTATTGTACAAAAAAATACTTTGTATTTTTTATCAAACCTTCACAAGCAGAAAAATAGCGTTTTAGTATGACAGATGTTTTTACATCTGCTATCGTTCTTACAAGCACTACCAGAGATCTAAGTAGGCCGGTATGAGGTGATCAACTACGGACAATTTTGTCAAAGATGGACCAATTAAGTTTCATCTTTACGGCCGTTGAAATAAAGTTGAAAGTCCTTTGTTTTAAAATCACAGACGCTTCATTAGATGATCGCCGGAAAACAGCCTTTTTAGACCGCCAGGTGTTTCTGAACGGGGAAATACGTGAACTAAATTCACAATCTGGTCCATATTTCAGTCATAAAACCGGGTTGTATAAGTTTGTTCCTGTATTTTATTTCAAAACTCTGTGCGTTTTCAAGAGGTACGACAACGGTACATAATAATTATTAATCAGAGTCATTAAACAAGTCGGATGTCAAAAAATGACTCCGCCACATTCACGTTGAATCACCAAGAGCTGTGGATTATTATTCGTTAGTGTAAATATTTTTGAAGTGAAAACTTCTTTTGGCGCGCCTAGACACATTCTTCGTGGGCTGTGAATTGAATTCTAGCGTCACGCTCGGGTATGACATCTTCAGGTAAACTCGGGACCATAGCCATTGGCCATCTAGAAATGCGTCAGCCAATGGGAAATGTTGAAAGGGCGTGGCCTGGCCATCAGGCATGGCCATCTAGAAATGCGTCAGCCAATGGGAAATGCTGGCGCATTTCTAGATAGTCATGCCACGATGACCAGGCCACACCCTCCGGTTACACCCGTGTAGTTTCCAAAGTAAGCTATAAAAATTCTGAGTTATAAGTTTTCACTTCTATCGGCAGTTCCCCTGACTGCCGATTTTTTTTGACACTGCTTTATTACAATTCGCTCAATTTAGTCGACTGACTTTAGTCACGACTCAAATCAGAGAAGTATAATGGAATTCGGTAAGGATTAAGCATTCAGAAATTCGGAGTCGAGGATTGCTTATTTCTACCTTGCTACTAAACGTGCTTTGGAATTTTGTAAAAGACCTTGCTTCTGGATTTAGTCGACTAAATTTAGCCAAGTGCCTTTTACTTCGGTGAATACTTACTATACAATAAACTTAAATGGAGGCAATTAATAAAAACAGTCCAATCAGCTTACTGAGTTTAGTTAAGCATGAATTAGGTCCTTACATATTTTTATGAAATTGGTTTTTTGTGGTACTAAATCAATCAAATAAATATTGGGTGCACAATTCAGACACAACACCATCTGACCCCAAACTAAGCAAAGCTTGTGATGTGGCGGCCAAATGGCTGATATAATAATACTTATATAGTTGTAAATACATACTTATTATATTTATATAGAACCACCCAGCCACAGCACAAATATTTGAATACATCACACTAGTCACTTTGATCTCCAAATCTCACAATCGTCGAATGTGAGACAATTTATTGTACTGAATCAAAAATCTTTACTACAATCGGGATAATTCAATGAGAATAATGCATACTTTTTCTGCTTAAACCACTATATTAGGTACTACGTGCTTTGACAAAAGCCAAACTTTCAGTTTATGACTTTGCTAAAAGGATACTAAAACTGCGAGGAGATAACGTACCGAGAAACAGTTCTGCCATATTATACGAATAGCTTTATCAAGCCTGTGTTTATTTAAAAAAAACACAATTTAATAAGAAATATTCCACGAAGATATTTAAGTGACTTATGTTGAAACTTGTATAAAAAATGTAAACATTGGTTATAAAGAATAGAATGAAAAGAAAGGGAGAACGGAAGTTATGAATGGAATATGGATATGCATACCATAAAATCAAGCAATACACACAAATATAAGGAATGTCCTCTAATTTCGTATTTACCATGTTTGTTAAAAAGTGGAGTAAAAATAAAATAATAATGCCAAATATAAAAATAATTAAATTCAGTAACATAGTTATCATAATCCATTACAGAAAAGTACTAGCCCGCCCGAACGTCCCGTGCAAAAGTGCTCATTGCCTCGCTGGATTGCTATGGTCAGCCTTTGTACTTGGTGTGACCCGGATTGGGAGTCACCTGATTTTTCAGTATTTTTCTTGTATTTCAAGCCCTATCTCGTTCACCAAACTTTTGGCCTCAGTTCCCCAACTGCCTAAAGTGTCCACAGCAAATGGGACAACATTTTATTGTTACGAATAAATTAAATGTGTCTATCTAAACATGTCCTACTCTGTGTAGCAAGCCGTGTTCTAAACACTTCGAAGCCAGTTGGTGGGAGCTTTCTGCTCTGAAATCGGTCGCTCGCGTGAAATTTTAATAATAATAATTTCAATAAGACGACATTTGCATGCTTTTGGAGCAATATCTCAACGAGCTTGTGTTTTCGTAAAAAGAAATAGATAGTATTTTCCTCTATAATGGTTGCTAGTTATTTTTATATAGTGACGAGCAAGACATGTGTCTGATGGTAAGCAACATGCCTGGACGTCTACTCTGTTTCTACGAAAACGAAATTTAGAAAAAAAAACTCGAGACTTTCCTACTCTCGTGTTACTACGTTTCGTCCGATACAACATACTCTAATTAGAGTAGGCTTAGAACATTTAAACGGACAAAACAACGGATCGAAGTAGAATCGGAGTTGGAAAATCGCGAGTTTATTTCGAAATTACGTTTTCGTTGAATTAGAGTAGACGTCCTGCCCATAACAGCAAAATAACGAGCAGCTATTAGAAAACGAAGAATCAAAAACATTACCTATACACTATACGCTCATATCGTATTTTATTCAACGATACTGTAGTTATTTATTTACAGTTATAAATTAAAATAAACTTACCTGCCTAGTATACCTATTAGAAAAATACAGATATAATGATTATGGTAAAATAGTCCCATAGTCTTGTAGTAAACGGAGTTGCAAATTACTGCTTGGTGATAGAATTAGACTCTCCAACGTATCCGCTTGGAATAAACCTATGTATGTCAGTTATTACAGAGAAATTACAGGGCATAGAAATAAATCGCTTTTTTATCTTAGGGCGAAGAGCGCAGTGCCATGATACGTAGTGACTTGGATTCTTCATGTTAAAATAGCTAGTCTTGCTTACTTTTACGCCAATGTCCCTCATCTAATATATAAAAATGAAAGTTTATAAGTCCTTTATAAAATCGTAAACTATGCATTTGATCCTGTAATGATCTGTAGCAAAGTTGTTGTACATCCCCAAAAAAAAAGGTTTGAGTTGGTACGACCAAATTTTGCCTGGTGGCGTAGTAAAGCGCGCAGCGTTCAACTAGTTTTATTATGAAAAGTAACCTGATTCTAAAGTACAGCTGTGAAACGAGAGTGATGACGTATTTACTCGATTTTCATTGCCCGTCATTATGTCTAAAAGCAACCAGCTATTTAAAAAATCCGACCACTTCGTTCTCCAGTAAGACTGTGAAATATCTCGAATTGCAGATGTAAAACGCAACATTGCAAACGTTTAAAAGAATTTAATAAATTCATGCTACATTAGCCAGGGAAATGCCGGATTCCATTGCAGTGTTTTTGCTATTGAAAATAATAGCTATTGCCACAGACGGAGTGTTTTAATAGATATTGCTACATAAAAGTTTTTATTGGTAAATAGTTAGCTTTTTGTGGAATATTGCTTCTAATAAGTTTTTGTAGGCCTAGGATTAGCCCTAGGCCCTGGTAAGCGTTTTCGGAAGATTTTTGTTACTTATGGCCTCTATTGCCAAACAAGTTTTTTGGACGAGTTCTAAAAAATCTAGCCCAAAAGCGACGCCGGCGGTGTCGCGATGTCACACAAAAAATCATTACTCAAAAATGAAACCAAATTTTGTGTGTCTGTAAACGACAATGTACTAATTAATATTATCGCCTATCTCTTAGGCATCAAAATAAACGAATAATCGATTATGTATAATATCATGTAAAAATAAGGTTTTAAAGACCAAACCCCGGTTTTGCCCAAATTTGGCCGCTTTGGGGTTCAAGTGCATCTTCCTTAATCTCTACTTGCTTTTTACGTACGGTCAAGCAATAAAATAAGCTGCCCGAGTATTTGTGTTTTTCCTAGATTCAATCAGTTTATCTTCAAATCTAGAGTGAACCGTTATCTTCTAGGTAAACGCTGTTCATCTTAAGAGTGCGCCTAAAGCCAGGAAAAAATCAGATTTCACCCGCGCGACGCGTTTCTTAATGTGATGTACATAAAGTCGAGAATAGCATGACATGAGGAAAAATCAATATTTAATCAGGAGTCCATTTTTTACCAAGTTTTATTTAATTACTCAATAACTAAACATAAATTTAAAAAAGTGTTCGGTTACTTTACTAGAACGTACAAATAGGAATTTTATTACCAAAAAATAATGTGGGGTCATCGCTGATAATTTCGAGTACTCGAATTAAAACGGATTTTTTCGGTGTCATTTTTATTTTTTTACTGTAAAAAACTCTGATCTATTTTTAAAATTCTATTCGGTTATTGTGCTTCTTCTTGATTGTACCCACACGTCAATATTTTTTTTGTCATAGTTTTTAGTTTCTTAACTTCAGTAAGCGGCGTCGAAAATGTCCTTTTTTCGTTTTCTGGCTTTAGGCGCCCCCT
Organism: Ectropis crepuscularia; assembly: GCA_963693475.1. Taxonomy (NCBI): domain Eukaryota; kingdom Metazoa; phylum Arthropoda; class Insecta; order Lepidoptera; family Geometridae; genus Ectropis; species Ectropis crepuscularia. Next base: position 11,315,025 of record OY856361.1, read on the forward strand.
TAATTCGTATCGTCACGTCACATTCTACGTCATGACAGGTCTATTTGCATCTTTAAAACGCATTATTATTCTATGAGAGCTATTATTATCTTAAAACCTATATTAAAATTAAGAGCAGTTCCCAGTTATGTGCAGGCAGCCGATATATGTACAATATACATAGATGCAGTGCTTTTGAATATTTTTTAAAGAAACATTAAACAAATTTAATTTACGTTACTTCAGGCTAGATGGCGGCAAGCATGGATATCTTTAGTTAAATAAGATTTCACATGACCTTGCAGATTAAGTATATTTCTAACCCACGACGCAATAACGACTGGGTGCTATAAGTTTTATCTATCTGTGTGTGGGTATGTCTGTGACGACGTAGCTCCCGAAAGGATGAACCGATTTAGTTATTGTTTTTTTCTGTTTGAAAGTTGAATATAATTAGTCGACAGTGTTTTTAGTTATACATATAATACACTAGCAGCGCCCCACGGTGTTACGCGCGAAGTTCCCGTTCCCCGTTGTTCCCGTTGTTTTACCGGGATAAAAAGCGTTAGCGCGGGTAGCGTATGTGTTCTTCCAGACTATAATCTATCTGTGTTACAAATTTCAGCCCGATCCGTTCATACGTTAGGACGTGATTGAGCAACAAACATACAAACATCCAAACATCTATACATTGACATTTATAATATTAGTAGGATATAGTAGGATAGGATAGGATGTATATGAATAATTAAAATCAGACCAAAAGCAAAAGGTTCAAATAGAAGAATACTATCTACTATTATATTCTGGCAAATTTCAGATCCAACATGATCGGGGGTACCTAGCTCAAAATGTTGAATTGTTTTCTTATAATAATATACAATAATAAAAGAATTGAATTATTTTATTATTTGAAATCAAATCTTAGAAAGAAGTTTTATGTGAATAACACATTTGCCTGCAATAAAATGTATGCTTACGATGTCTATAAAAATAACATCTGTGATTTCGCCTACTGCCAGTATGTAATGCATGCTCGAAGCATTTAAATTATTGTGTAATTTCTCGACGCGTGGTTTTCGTTATGTTAAATTGGTTGTTATATGGGCAGTAAAAAACGTCGTGGACAAGTAAATAAACGAAACATTTTCATTAAATTATAAAGATATTTGACGGAATGTTTTGGAAGGATTATTATGTGTTTTTCATACACAGAAACACGTAATTTGAAGATTTTTGTGACGTCATTTTATTCCGTTTTCATTAGCCAGATATATGATGTACTAGCAGCGTCCTATGGTTTTACCCGTTTTATGCCGTTCCCGTTCTTTATCCATGATATAAAATAGCCTATGTGCTACTGCAGACCATAATCTAATTATTGTGTTTCAAATTTCACCCGTCCAACAACCCGTTCAGCCCTACCGACGTGGTTGAGAAACGAACATCCAAACTTTGACAAATAGTAGTAGACATTTGAATATTAGTAGCATGAGTAGAGGAAAGTTACCAAATATGGAATAGTATCCTAATATGGAATCCCTTCATTTCTCCAAGACTATAAGTATGAAACGCAACACTCGACCATCTTCTGTTTCATTTGGTCTACTAACTATCGCTCTTACACCATCGAGTCAGTTGCGCGAATGCTTCACGTGTAGCAGGCGTGTTTTGTTTTGTTGTCGTGCAGAAAATTTTAAAAGTAAGTAATAAACGAGTATATTACCAGCTGATATGTTTGTTTATATAAGTGTTATACTATTTAGTATATCGGTATTATGTTTATTTCACCATTTTGTGATCTTTTGTCATTAAGATATTCTGACTTAAAAAAATATTGAGAAGAGTTTGAATTAGTGTAAAAATCCAAATATGGACACTATGGAGTTTGATACTTGGATCTGTGACTTTTGCAAGTAATTATGTAACTTCTTTCATTTATCACAATATATTAATACCAATATATTCATTTAATTGATCTCAAAGATTTAAATATCATTTCATCAATAATGCCCATTATTGTTATGTTGATTTATGCTTATATTTACCTATATTCCATATATGGATACCTATTCCATATTTAGTTACTCATTTGTGATTTTGTTTTTTGTGTTAGATTTTAAGTTGATAACTAATATATTTTATTAAAGGCTGTTAATTACTACATATAAATGTATAGCTGATTAGTAAAAACATTAAACTGATTTAATTTATACGAAGTTTTTTTTTTATATCCCAAAAACAAAATGGTATTTCATATTTGGTGACTTTCCTCTAATATTCATAACGTCGAAGTTAAATGTTTCATAGCAAAGTATTTACAAATACTTATTTCAAAAAACATTTCGATCCTATTTTTAATTCTGTGTTATTAATAACTTGAAGGTTTTCTATTTACTGAACCTCGAGAATCTGGGTCACGTCAGACAATTCTGTCAAGCGCCAAGCATTTGAAGCCTGTCACTTAACATTAAACGACCGCATTGCTTGTCCCGTCACTCGGTAGTACAAAAATGAGCAGTTAAATTTACGCTTGCATTCCTCATCTCAGTTATTTTCAGTTTAAACGGCGACAGACGAACACCCACAAAACACAATGTGGGTGTTTTTACTGGACTAAATCATCATAATTAACATCTAAAAATAATTTCTGTCTTTCTAGACCATCTGGAATTTGAAGCGCTCGAGAGATGTTTGGGCGCATTCTAGCGGAAAGGTTAAAGCTACTTTTAGAATGGACGCTCTAGTAAAAGATTTATAAACACCAGTAGCGTCCCGCGGGTTTACCCTGCGTAGTTTGCGTTCCTGTAATTTTAACGAGATATAAAGTAGCCTAAGGCCTTTTCCAGACTGTACGCTATTAAAATTCCAAATTTGAACCTGATCCGTTCAGCTGTTCCGACGTGAAACAGCAACAAATATCCAAACATTTGTAATTATTATAGCATAAGTACTCGTAGGATTACCTCTAATTTTCTAATGATATTGTGCTATGTGTAAATTTCGATTTACACATAGCACAATATCATTAATAAAGACAACCTGGGTCTATATTACTTAGGACCCAGATCCGACTCGGAGCTCCTCGTCTCTACCTAGTCTTGTCGCTACTGACCCTAGAGTGTATATAAAAAATCCGGGAGCTTCTGGCGGGAGCCCACCCGGAGTCAAAAAGTTCACCATATTTGTTAAGTGTACCGTCTCCTTTCTCAATGTGTGCCTTTAAACATTATGCTAGATTATGTTTATGCTATATACGGTTATGTGTTCAAACATTATGGTAAGTTATCTAAATGCTATATATGGTTATGCTAGTTAACATTATGCACAAACAGTTATGCGTTTAGTTGTTAAGGTAAATGAGCATTAGTCCTAGAAACGTTATGCCTACTTAAATTAGTACAAAAAATGTTATGCTACCACATATAGACCCAACATTTACGCGCGATAAGGAAGTTAGTTCCAAAAGTGTTAATAAAATTCGCAATATTAAAAAAATAAATTGCTTCTATTTTTGGCATCAGCTTGTATTTCTACTCACAACTTACGACTGAACTGACACAGATCAACTTACCCCAAAGTTTTCCATTGTCACTAATAAGTAACTAAACACTTCCTTTGATAACTAAGTATTAATGGTTTTAGCTTTGCCAATGGATAGAAGTTTCTACGTAAGTTTAAATCATATCTTCCTATGATAAAAGACAAATTTCACGAGTCGAGAGAGTGGTGACAAAGCTTTGTACTGCAATGCAATTCTCTGTGGCATAGAAACGAGGTGAGTAAAGTAATGAAATAGTAATTTTATTTGCAGTCGCTTTAGAAAAGAAATGTATTTTTGAATGAATGAATATTTTTATAGTTCATACCACTAAACTATACATGCAATACAAAATACACAGTAGACCAGTAAAACAATTGGCGACCTCATAGCAATTTCTTCCCCACAACATTGGTATGGTCAACCGTTTTAGAAAAACTCACAACGGAGTGTGCAACAGAAACTATTGATACGATAAGACTACGCGATAAACATACATTCTAACAATAATAATATGAGGTGCACTTGACTTGGCTCATGAGGTAACTGCCATGTGGGATGTTGATTCGACGATCATAATCCCAATAGTCGTATCGGGAAACGGTATTATAGCGAAACGTATCGACCAACATCTCAAGAAACTTTCGCTAGATGGTTAATGCAGAATACGGTCATCCTCGACACAGCGCGCATCGTCAGGAGGTTCCTCACTCTGCAGCCCTAACCACCGGTAGCCTGGGCCCTGCCTCGCTGCTAGCGGCACCCTAGTTTTTAGGGTTCCGTACCCAAAGGGTAAAAACGGAACCCTATTACCGAGAGTTGGCTGTCCATCCGTCCCTCCATCCGTCCGTCCGTCCGTCCGTCCGTCCGTCCGTCCGTCCTTCCGTCCGTCCGTCCGTCTGTCACCAAGCTATATCTCAAGAACGGTGATAGCTAGACAGTTGAAATTTTTACAGATGACGTATTTCTATTGCCGCTATAACAAATATACTAAACATTTAATAAAAATAATATTTAAGGGGGCTCCCATACAACAAACTTGCACTTTTGCAACTTTTTATACCGTTTCTTGCTCTATTAGTCCGTCCCCAGAAAACTAGACGGCACCACTAGTAAAAATAAAACGCGATGTCGAATTTGTCATCAGAATCACGAGGCAAAAATCAAAATTTAAATAAAATTTTTGCCTGTCTGCGGAAATTGCGATGTATACGGAATTTCGAATAAAGCCAAAGAGGTTTTCGCCGTTTATTTGCTAATGGTACGGAACCCTTCGTGTGGGAGTCCCACTCGCACTTGGCCGGTTTTATTAAGTTTTTTTGTAATGTTTATAGTTTTTATAATTATTGTAAAAAAAACTTTAAAATTAAGAAGATTAATATATGAGGTACAATCAAATACTCAAACTGGTTGACTTTGGTATAAAATGAGAAAAAAATATTGATACCAAAATCCTACTAATATTATAAATGTCAATGTATGGATATTTGGGTGTACCTATGTTTGAAAGGATCAGATTTAAATTTGGAATGCACGTAGAGTATAGTCTGGATGAACACATAGGCTACTTTTTCCCCCGAAAAAATTACAGGAACAGAAATTACGCGGGTAAATTCTCGGGCTGCTGCTAGTATTGTATAAACGTGACAATGTCTATGTACCTATAGTTTGCATATCTCAGGGTTGGCACTACATCAACTGTTGTTTGTTCATGCAGATGATTATAACATTCCACTTTAGCGGAGTAAATCGTTATGATTAGTAGCCCTGTATTCATGTAGGTACATTAATTTTAACAAACCATAAATAAAGTAGCCAAGTGCGAGTTGGACTCGCCCATGAAGGGTTCCGTTCCAGCAAGTAACATAATATACATAGTACACATAGTTCTTGTAGTTCGTTGTAACTTTGATCGAAGTTTTCATAACAGTGTATTTATGACGTACTAAAAAAAAACTACTCATCAGATCGAGTTCAAACTAATTTTCAATGGTAGTTTTCATGGTAATGTACATCATATATTTTTTTTAGTTTTTTCATTCTCTTACTTTAGAAGTTAGAGGGGGGGGGGGGACACACATTTTACCACTTTGGAAGCGTCTCTCGCGCAAGTTATTCAGTGTAGACAAAAATTATATTAGAAACCTCAACATCATTTTTTAAGACCTATCGATAGACACTGCACACGTGTAGGTTTGATGAAAAAAAAATTTTTGAGCTTCAGTTCTTAGTATGGGGGGGCACCCCTAATTTTTGTTTTTTAAAAAAACTTTTGTAAAAATCTTAGTGCGGTTCACAGAATACATCTACTTACCAAGTTTCAACAGTGTAGTTTTCATAGTTTCGGCAAAAAGTGGCTGTGACATACGGACGGACAGACAGACAGACAGACAGACAGACATGACGAATCTATAAGGGTTCCGTTTTTACGTTTTACGGAACCCTAATAATATATAAACTTATTAGATTATTTTTTCTTTAGTTTTGTAATTAATTGTACTTTCTGGCTTTTAATAAAGAGTTTTGTATTGTATTAACAACAGATTTTGTCTGTGTTCTAAAGTGGAGAGGATCTAAAGTTACGCTTATATAACTAAACTAGCAGCAGCCCTCGGTTTTACCAGCGTAGTTCTCGTTTCCGTTACTTTTCAGTGATAAAAAGTAGACTATGTGCTATTATAGATTGTAATCTAATTGCGTTTCAAACTTCAGCCCGATCCATTCGGACGCTTCGACGTGATTGAGTAACAAATATCCAAGTAACAATCCTACTAATCCTACTTCCTACTATATAATCCTACTAATATTATAAATGTCAATGTATGGATGTTTGGATGTTTGTTGCTCAATCACGTCCTAACGTATGAACGGATCGGGCTGAAATTTGGAACACAGATAGATTATAGTCTGGAAGAATACATAGGCTTCTTTTTATCCCGGAAAAACATCGGTAACAACGGGAACGGGATTTTCGCGGGTAACACCGCGGGGCGCTGCTAGTAATATTATAAATGTCAATGTATGGATGTTTGGATGTTTGTTGCTCAATCACGTCCTAACGTATGAACGGATCGGGCTGAAATTTGAAACACGTATAGATTATAGTCTGGAAGAACAGATAGGCTACTTTTTATCCCGGAAAAACAACAGGTACAACGGGAACGGAAACTTTGCGGGTAGCACCGCGGGGCGCTGCTAGTATTTAATATATTAGTGCATTGACATTTGTAAAATTAGTAGGATGACATAAGCAGCCCATTTTGTTTTATTATGTAACTTTTATTTATTTTTGAAATTAAGTGCAATAAAGAGTTAATCTATCTATGTTTCCACATATGAGTCTTCAATTCGTACAAAAAGAAAGTTAAGTTCATCGTAGACTGCATCGTCGCTTAACATCAGGCGAGATGGCGGTCAAGTCAAGTGTAAACCTATAAAAGTTAACAAAGGTCAAAGTCCATCATACTGCCCAAATGCGGATGAAGAATATCCTCATAAGTCATTCTTCGAACGAGCTAGTTTCCTCATGAGCTAGTTTCTTAATGATTCAATTAAGGGGGCGGCTAGTGCCAGAAAACGAAAAAAGGACATTTTCGATGCCGCTCACTGATGTTAAGAAACTAAAAACTATAGCAAAAAAAATATTGACGTGTGGGTGTGAAGAAGAAGCACAATAACCGAATAGAATTTTAAAAATAGATCAGATTTTTTTTACATAAAAAAAAAAAATGACACCGAAAAAACCCATTTTAATTCGAGTACTCGAAATTATCAGCGATGACCCCACATTATTTTTCGCTAATAAAATTTCTAATTTTACGTTCTATTAAAGTTACCAAATACTTTGTTTGAATTGTTGCGTAATTAAATAAAACTTAGTCAAAAATTGACTCCTGATTTAATATTAATTTCCCCTCCAAACTGTGTCATGCTATTCTCGACTTTATGCATGTGTGGTTAAAATCTGTTTTTTTCGTGGCTTTAGGTGCACTAGTATCAAAAAAAGGAAAGAAAAGTTGGGAAACGAAAAATGCAGGGGTCAAAATAATTATGATATATGATCCGTTCAGACGCCCAATTCTAATTCTGTATTCATAAATTCATAAACTTTTAAATTCGTTGCTTTTAGGGTTCCACTTTTCAGAGCAGCGATATTAGAGTAATATAGGAAAGGGAAACGAATATAGGAATTTTCGGATATGAATATAACTTGCATCCTGCTACCCTGCCATCTTACCATTTTAGAATTTCAATAAGATAGACAATTCATTTCTTAATTACTCTGGCGATAATACATTTTTTACAGACTTCCAAAAGGAGGTTATCCATTCGGGTGTATGTTTTTTTTTGTATGTAAGTTACGCGATAGCGCCGCCATTGACGAACCGATTTTGATGAATCTTTTTATGTTTGGTATATCGTAGTTCAGAGGTGGTAATATTTAAAACGGTAAAGGAAAATATCATGAGGAAACCGACATATACCTAGAATATTTCCAGGTCATGTGTCATGCAGAAACCGACTATGAGCTAGCGTGGTGGATTATGATCTTGACTCTCTCCTTGCGAGAGAAGGTCCCGGGTCCCAGCGGGATCATTAAAATTTGTTCGCACCTTTGGGACGGATCGGCTAGGTATCAGCTGCATGCTCTGGAATCAAATGAGAGACGCGCCAAAAGGCTCATAGGCAATGATACTCTTGTGCGAAAAAGACTGCAAAGCCTTGAACAGCGCCGCAAAATTACTAGCTTATCGGTTTTTTACCGGATACACTTCGAAAAGTATCCAGCCGACTTGCTTCATCTAATACCTACTTGCCCTTTTTTCTATCGGAATGCTCGCAGCTCGAAAAAGGGACATCGTTTCATGGTTTATGTTCCAAAGACATGAACGAAGAGATTTGACTCTACTTTTGTAATAAGAACGTCAAGGCTCTGGAATACGTTGCCCGAGTGGGGTTTCCCGATAGTTACAATCTTTGTTTGTATCTTCAAATAGAAAATGAATCGGTTTTTTCTACGTAAATACGATTCATTGCAGACCGCATCGGCGCTTAACATTTTTTTTTATGGCATAGAGTGACGAGACGAGCAGGTCATGTGCCTGATGGTAAGCAACATGCCTGCCACATAACAGTACAGTAACACGCAGCCATTGGAACATGATAGTCCAAATCATTACCTAGCACTGCACTGCGCTTGTCACCCAGAGATCTAAGATATTATGTCTCTAAGCCCTGTAATTTCTCTGGAATCATTGCCCTTCAAACCGGAACACAGGCGAGATGGCGGTCAAGCGTAAAACAATAAAAGTAAAAAAAAAAATTGGGGACTGTTCATGCTACTCTAATTATTGTATTATCTAAATGTACATATACCTACTAATTATTACTATCTTTTTATACAACGTTCTTAACCTATAAAATTAATAATATAAAACAAATGAACAGAACCCTCGCTGCTCCAACTCCACTTGTATTTATTAATTCATAAACTCATGAACTTTTCTATTTGTTACTTTTTCGAGTTGTTGTTTTCAATTTATGAAACTGACTGGTAAATTTTGATTTGTGATCCTTACGTAAACTTTAGACAAATATTGAGAAAAAGTTACCCCTAATTTATGTTTTGTTTGTGAACGTATTGTTTGTAGAGGAATCAAGAGTTTTGATAAATATCGTTGTGGGGCAAAGGGACAGATATTATTTACGTAGAAATTGTCCATGAGAAAAAAAATAACATGATAAAGATAAACATGATAAAGCCCTAAAATATTATTAATACTTTTTATTAAGAAGAACGTTTGTGGATAAACTCAATTACAATGAAAACTACACTACACATTTTTATCTATATAATTATCGAAAGAACGAAGGACGTACATAAAAATAATCAAGATGCTCACGTCATTACGAGTTGGAAGCGTGTTCAGCATTATTTAGTAATATATGTATGTATAATAAAGTGGCCAAGTGCGAGTTGGACTCGCCCATGAAGGGTTCCGTTGCAGCAAGTAACATGATATACATAGTACACATATTTTTTTTAGTTTGTTGTAACTTTGATCGAAGTTTTAATAATAATGTATTTATAAAAAAACTACTCATCAGATCGAGTTCAAACCAATTTTCGTTGGTAGTTTGCATGGTAATATGTACAAATGTACATCATATATTTTTTTTAGTTTTTTCATTCTCTTATTTTAGAAGTTAAAGGGAAGGGGACACACTTTTTACCACTTTGGAAGTGTCTCTTGCGCAAGTTATTCAGTGTAGACAAAAACTATATATTAGAAACCTCAACATCATTTTTGAAGACCTATTGAGATAGACACGTGGAGGTTTGATGAAAAAAAAAATTGAGTTTCAGTTCCAAGTATGGGGGGCAAACCTAATTTTTCTTTTTTTAATTTTTTTTTTGTAAAAATCTTAATGCGGTTCACAGAATACATCTACTTACCAAGTTTCAATAGTGTGGTTCTCATAGTTTCGGCAAAAAGTGGCTGTGACATACGGACGGACAGACAGACAGACAGACATGACGAATCTATAAGGGTTCCGTTTTTACGTTTTACGGAACCCTAAAAATGAGAGTAATAAAAATATTGTGAAGTATGTACATTTTGATGGTGCTTGGCTTAGGGCCCGCTAAACATCTTTTATGATGATCTTGTGAAGTTATTGTGGATAATGTAACTTATGTGCAAATAAAATTATTCTTCTTATTAATGACACAAAAATTTAAAATTATGAAAAGCTATGACAAATTGTTTTTACTTAAGGCCGGTTTGCATTTTAATTGGTACGAGTGCGAGTGCGATTGCGAGTGCGAGTGAGTAATCGCGACTGATTACTAGGTACTCGCAATAATCAATCGATGTCCACACGTGTTTGCTACTAATCACTCAACACCTGCACTACTTACTCACACTCGCACTAATCAAAGTGAAAACAGGCCTTTACAGGGAGTGTGAGTAAGTTAAAACTATTTTTTTTATCAAACTCTACTTTGTTAAGCAACGCGACGCCAATAAATATTTTATGTATTAGGTATCTAGTATTTCTCGGAAAACCGCGATCTGTATCATTTCAAAACTTACTATCTCTGTGCTTTCCAAGAGCAAGGATTCTAAACAAAATGTCAAACTAGCCGAACTGAAGTTTGAATCAAGATAGTTACTAGTCCCAGAAAGGAACAGCTACTTTATCTGAGCATCAGGGTCGACGGGGCATCGTAAATCAGGCTGAAATATCTGTAACTGCTGTCGGAAACTTGTTTCAGACGAGACGGCTGCTAGATTTAGGTCCAGTTCTGTCCGTTTGCACTTAAGATCTTAATGGAGCACTGAAATCAACTAAGTAGCGTTTTATTTTCAACTATCGGAATGTTAAATTCATATCCATGAAATCATTTTCTCTACCGCGTTCAGTTTTTACCATAGTGTTTTCAAGTGGCCTTTGTAAACGATTACACACGGGTCTACCGCCGAATGAAAAATGTCATCGCTTTGATGTGTCTCTCTCTTTTCTTTTTGCTAGAAATGATAGAGACAGCATTAGCAAAGCGATAGCCGATTTAGGTAGGCGGTAGAAGCGCCAATCACCGCTTTCACGAGGAGATATAAAAATACTAGTTACTGCAGAGCCCCACGCGTGATTTCCGCGTGATTCCCATGCCCGTCATTTTCTCGTGATGAAACACTGCCTATGTGTAATCCCAGACTACAATCTATGTGTTTCAAAATTTGACTCGACCTGTTCAGGCGTTCTACGTGATTGAGCAACAAACAAAATATCTTAACTTTCGCATTTATTATTATATAAGTAGGAATTAAGATGTATAAAATATAAAATACTATATACACGCATACATAAATACACAGGACTTGGACACGAATGTTATCAACATCATAAAGTTTTGTTGATAAAGACTCCACCTGCAAAAAAATAAATAAATGGGTAATTACACACTAGGTATATTTATTTAGCACATATGCATAGTTACACAAACACTTGAACATAAAAAGTAAAAACCATTTAAACACCACTCCCAATGGACCCTTTCAAAATACACATACCTACACAAAAATATTTCGTTATATAATACATTTAGCCAACCGAGAAGGCGTGGCTTAACCGTGTGACGTCACATCAACTGATTTGGTGCGGCGTCATGGGTAGCTGGACGGGCGCGTCGCCAGCGAGCTCCGGAGCATCGAAGAACGGGTCTCTTTCGCTTCCAAGCACTTGGGCCGGACGGACGTTACTTGCGATTGTTTATTTGATCTCATACATAATTGTTATTTTGTGGTTAGATTTAATTTGATGTTGCATTTCCTATTTAGTTTGTTCATGCGTGTTTTTTTTAGTTAAATAAGTTCAAGTTGTCTAATTTCAGAAGTGGGATTCCTATCCCATTTTCTGCCGGCTATGTCTTGATTCCACCGTGACTTTAATATCAAAATCAAAACTTTTTCAAAGTACCCACTGTGAAGAAAAATATTTTCACATCTGGTTTCTAATCGCAGTTTTTATTCGAAAACCGTGTTACGCCTTAACAATGAGTGCCAGAAACACACGGAGTAGTCAAAAACTAAAAGATACGTCCGCCGCCCCAAGAGTGGAAGCGCAGCTTCAACGTGTTTTAGACCGGTTAATTGTGCTTGAATATAATTCCAGTGTACGCAGAGACGGTACAGATGAGTCGATTTCTGCGAGTACTTCTGCGTCGGTGCGGCTGCCGCCGCCGCCGTCGCCTACAGGCGATCGACTTATTGTACCGCCTGTTCCGAAGAGTGCAGAGTCGGACCTGGCGAGTTTGGACCTGCCTGCGCCGCAAGACGTCAGCGCGACCCAGTCGAGCGCTGTTGAGGCAGCTATGGCAGAAACCTTTCGGAAATGGCTGAAAAACTTGCCACCGCGATTGGTACAGCTTTGACGGTAAGATCTAGCCATGTTTTTGTGTCAAACTTTGATCCATCTTTACACGACTTTGATACTTGGTGTAGTGAGGTAGATCACTTGTGCGTTCTGAATAGATGAGATGATCGCGAGTGTTTCTCACGCGTCGGTAATTGTCTGAAAGGTGATGCAAAATATTGGCTCGATGAATGGGTTAGCAACGATCGTAGCTGGTCAAGCTTTAAGTGTGATTTTAGACAATTGTCTCCGCGGCGCATAGACTTTGCCGATATTTTATTTGATGTAATGAAATGTGTTTCGGACAATTACGCGACGTATGCAGAATACGCTAGGCGGTCCTTGTTACGACTTAGAATCGTTAAAGGTTTAAGTGAAGAGCTGATGACTGCCATAATCATTCAAGGCATTACCGATTCTCAAATTCGTGCGGCTACTTCGAATGCGAATTTAATGCCTGATGGTTTCGTAAACTTTTTATCAATCTATACAAAGCCAGCTCCAGTTACTTCTGTGCAGCCATGGCCGTGAATGAAGGGATTTTTTGAAACCAAACATATGCAAGCGCGAACATATTGAGTTCAAATCCAAATGTTTTAAGTACGGTCAATGTGTCCTAAACGCATTAAAATAAAACCATTGAGTAATAATCATCCAAGTACGTCAACGGCCCCCCACTCAGCAGCTACGAGCGTCCGAGCAGTGTTTATTTTGCAAAAAAAAAAAAATGAGCCACAAGATTGAATACTGTTTTGCAAAGCAGAGATCAGAGTCGCGCGGTAAATTTAATGTTAATCTTTGCTAAGACACTGCTGATACTTATAGGCAGAACGATATAGCGACAGCCGTTAGGTATACAGGGAGTTCCTGTAGATGTACTTATAGATAGTGGTTCAACGATTTCTCTGATTTCCGCATCGGTCGCGAAACATTTATAGTGTACACAAACACCTTCATTTAGAATCCTACGTGGCATAGGTAGTCGGGAGGTAGAATCATCTTACCAAACGACTCTTACTGTCGAGTTTGCTGACATCACTCTTGAAATAGATTTTCATGATGTAGTTTCGGACATGAATACGCTGTATTGGTTGGTACGGACGTATTGAATAGGGATGGTGTAATTTACACTCGTACTCGAAGAGTACAACGTGTAACCAGAGCTGAAACTTTTCTCAAAATCAACCCAACCGAAGTTTGTTTAAACAGTCGACACCTCCGTGTAAGGTAAGGAGAAGGAGAGACTGATGGACGTTATCAACGAGTTCAGCGGTCACTTAGTCATAGGTACTGCTTCACAGATGACCACATTGACCGTTTAGGTAAAGCTGAGTACTTTACCTGTCTTGACATGACAACTGGGTTTCACCCAATTAAGTTAGATGAGCAATCCATCGCACAGGGTTTGTGACACCTGAGGGTCACTATGTGTACCTAAAGATGCCATATGGTCTAGCCAATGCGCCGGTCGTCTATCAACGCATCATATCAAATGCGGTACGGCCATAATATATAGATGCAGGTGAAGCTTGACATAGACGATGTTTTATTGCCCAGCGACACAATAGACGAGGGCTTGCTTACGCTGCGTGATGTTCTCCGCACGTTGACACAAGCGGGCTTCTCCATTAATTTAAAGAAGTGTCAAGTCCCTTACTACTGAAGTAGAATACTTGGGTAGAACGATCACTAATGGTCAGGTAAGACCGAGCGAGCAAAAGGTACAGGCTATAGTAAAGACGTTTTAACATTTTAAGTACTGCCTCATTGGTTCGACATTTAAAGGTGTACAGATATGTCGATTATTTTAGTCGAAAGACGGTTAAGGTCGATAAGACCCGTAAACACTTAATTATACTCGGACCGCTCAAGCTGCTGATGAAGAGACGTAGGGTTTTTCCGCACAAAGTAAATTATGGTACCCTAGACTGTTTTAGATACTCTAAAAATAATGTAAATTTGTGCGGAAATACATGTAGTAATGTATTTCTCAGAAAAAGGTTCCATTTCAACGTTTACAGCCAATTGAGTCTTGGAGTAAGCCATAATGTTTTGAGGCCTCTGCTCGACTCGAATGAGTACAAACATGTAGTTCTTATTTGTATGGTTTTAGAAAGTACTGCCTAGTGTATCCGATGCGTAGGCAAGATGCTAATAAACTGAAAAAGATTTTTGAAAATGTAATTTCTGTTTTGGTACCTTCGAATTGATAGTCACTGATTGTTTGTATGAGAGTAGTACTTTTGTATCGGGGCTCTTAGAACTAGGTTTTAAGTTCTACTTAATAACCCCTGAAATGTTCCAAAGTAATGGTTAAGTGAGCGCTACTGTCTTACAGTTATGTTATGAATATGACCAGAGTTGAATGAAACTGTAGGCAAGAAAGTTGGTCTTATTTTTTGTAGAAGTTGAAGCTCACCTTGAACATTACTCTTTAAAAATGTACTAAAATGTTCCCCGATTAATTTGTTAATTGGCAGTAATGGTACGACGCCCGTCATGTGGTCCTTGGAGCGTGATGTGGCTTTCATTGCAAAAAGCCTGAATTGTGAGATGACTTGACAACGAGTGACCAAGTTACAGGATGAAAATTGCACTCGTCAAGGTGATCATGTTAACCAAGCACGTAAGCCACGGCGTATATACCGTGGAGGCGAGTTAATCTCTGTACCCGAGACAACCCGGACCACAAGCAAGGTAGACTCTGGTAAGAGAGGTCGTTATAATGTAGTACGGACGCTTGTTCGTAGTCAATACAAGTTCAGATTGGCCGCTGGCTCATGTTGTAAAGTTGGCTGCTGCCGTACATATGATAACATGGCGCTGGGAATGGTCCCCAGATGCGTGCTCAGCGTTTTAACAGCGAGTGCTGTGTTGAAATGTATTGGTGACGCAGGTGAGGGCCTTGACTGCTTGTCTAGCAGTTGGAGAGGTCTCTTACGCGTTTTATTTTCTAGTAATGGCATGTCTACCCACTTCCTCACACTCAAAAACACTAAACAAACATTATTACACAAACATTTTGTACATGTGTTGTATGATAATAATTTTAGGACATGTAACAACACCGTTATGAAATAAATGATTGACTATGACTATGACTATGATGCATCCTGAGGGCTCTGCATTGTGAAGTCGCATCCTGCGGGCTCTGCGCGTTGTTGTGTGATACATCCTGAGGGCTCTGTATTGTGAAGTCGTATCCTGAGGGCTCTACGCACTGTTGTATGCATCCTGAGGGCTCTGCATTGTGAAGTCGCATCCTGAGGGCTCTGCGCACTGTACGTCCTGCATCCGGCTCTGCAGTTGACGGTGGCATCACATCTCGAGAGCTCTGTGATGTGGCTGTGAATCCCGAGGGCTCTTCACAGCGGGCACATTCAACGTGCCGAGGGTGATTTAATTATCGTCCTGGACATCCCGAGGGCTCTGTCCGAAGTGGCTGAAAGTACAAATGACTCGCTCTTTCTTTCAGCATTGAAAGTTGACTGTGTAACTAATGCAAACAATGTATCTTTCAGATGACTCTGATGATGACGATGATCAGTCTACAGCTGGAGAGCACCATGATTTCGAGGTGGATGTCCATGACTCCGCAACGCCACCCCATACCGCGGGCGAGGACGCTCCGCCGTCAGGAGAAGCCGATTTAGCCAACCGAGAAGGCGTGGCTTAACCGTGTGACGTCACATCAACTGATTTGGTGCGGCGTCATGGGTAGCTGGACGGGCGCGTCGCCAGCGAGCTCCGGAGCATCGAAGAACGGGTCTCTTTCGCTTCCAAGCACTTGGGCCGGACGGACGTTACTTGCGATTGTTTATTTGATCTCATACATAATTGTTATTTTGTGGTTAGATTTAATTTGATGTTGCATTTCCTATTTAGTTTGTTCATGCGTGTTTTTTTTAGTTAAATAAGTTCAAGTTGTCTAATTATACTATATGTATAGATATATATTCTTAACAGAGTGAGCCTGGGAAAATACCTCATCCTTACCAATTTTACCATCAAGCGGCAGCGCCGGACTTAGGGGAGGGCAAGCGGGGCATACGCCCTCCATAACAGGACACTTCGGGGAAAAAAAACAGATTTCGTCAGTAAACATCTTTTAACCTTTAAACCATTTGTAGTCCGGGGCAAGTATTATCTACTGTGTTCCGGTTTGAAAATAAATATTTTCAGAGAAATCACAGAGCCAATGGCATACATTAATTATTGTTAGGCCCCTACCCTTACAACGCAGTTCATATAAATATATCTAATTTGGCTCCAGAACTATCAATAAACTAACCGATAACAAAGTACCTTGACTCGCCCAACTTTGAACTCAATTTCCGTTTCGTAATCGCAAATCCATACAACATTATTTATATGTAGGTATATCATACAACATCAGACAACAAATTATCCTCACTTTTGTGTAGTTGGATTAATCCAGTAGTGTCGAAAACTATTGTTTTATGTACTACTAAAAGGGCCCCATAGTTTTACCCGCATAGTTTTTGTTGCAATTACATTTTCACGATAAAAATTAGTATGTATGCTATTTCAGAAACTTCCAGAAGTTCCAGAACAGAAGAAGAACAGAAAGTTCCATACTTCATAGATTATTATTATGTAATTCTGACTACCATTTTTACAGGGTTGGACTCTGCAGAATATAATCCTTAGTGGTGGTTTATGTAACCGTGTATTCAGCTATTTCTTTGAAAGAACTGCCTCAGCACTTTCGTTAAACACTGATTGATCGAGCTCCCGAAGTGTGCATACATTTTTAACGTAGCTACTCCACCGCCATTAAGAAGACTCCAGCATTTGAGAAATCGGTGCTATACACAGACGAGAATAGAAAATAGATGCCGCTAGTTTACTGCCTGTAATTTTCATATGGGTAGTTAAATTTCAAACATGGTAAATTTTCTAGTGAAGTTTTTGTAATCCGTGTTGTTCGCTTTTTGGTATGGTAAAGTCTTATGGATTTGCTTTGCTTAGAGCAGCACACATTTTA
Source organism: Ectropis crepuscularia (assembly GCA_963693475.1). NCBI lineage: Eukaryota > Metazoa > Arthropoda > Insecta > Lepidoptera > Geometridae > Ectropis > Ectropis crepuscularia. Next base: position 11,332,469 of record OY856361.1, read on the forward strand.
AATTGTGATTATCCTTCAATAAAAATTCTGAAAAGTCAGTCAATATAAATATATTCATATTATATACGTCAATAAAATCAATATTTTTTAATTTTTTTTATAGCATAGAATGACGAGACGAGCAGGTCATGTGCCTGATGGTAAGCAACATGCCTGCCACATAATAGCACAGTGACACGCAGCTATTGAAACATGCAGAGTCAAAATCATTACCTCTAGCACTGCACTGCGCTCGTCACCCAGAGATCTATGATGTTATATCTCTAAGCCCCGTAATTTCTCTGGAATCATTGCTCTTCAAACCGGAACACAATAATGTTTGCACATTACTGCTTGGCGGTAGAATATTTGGCAAAGGTGTGGTACTTCCCCAGGCGGACTCTGCTAAGAGTCCTACCACTACTAAACGAACAATAACAATACATAATATGTATCCGACACTAAGCTCAATCAGGAGTTCAGCGTCTAACTACTACGGTTGTGGCTTTGATTACTTTCTCGTTATTTTCACATTAAATTAAACAACTTATTTTTAAGGTCTTTTTTAGGCGGTAAAATGCCAGTAAGTACCTAACAATCATAAGGTATTTTGCGACTACTATTAAAATAACTCTATTTCTAGGAAAATCTACACTACGCTAGACGGTTCTAATTAACAATCCTTCTGGCGTTGTGAACAATTCAGTTTACTAAACTCTACGAGCTGTTATTACTAATTATGGAATATTTACCAGAATAAAGCGGTGCAAGTTTGCATGCGAAATTGCATCAAAATTACCGTGGCTTGCTCCAACGTACATAATTATAATTATCTACGGTAGCTTAAAACAACTATGGCAGCCGCCCTGAATACGTTTTTTAAACTCACTTCAATAAACGGGAGAATTTCAATTCGGTAACATTTTTTGCAGTATTTTTTTGTATGTATGTTACGCAATAGCACTGTTTATTGTGAATCTTGTGCGAGAAATACTTCAAAGTCAACAAAGTAAACATTGCCGAAAAATTGCCACCATATCGGTTTTTATCGAATACACTTCGGAGAGTGTGCAATTGATCGGCATGATTTAATACCACCTTGCCTTTTTTTTCTATCGGAATGCTCGTAGCTCGAGACAGCGACATCGTTTAATGGTTGATGTTCCAAAGATACTAACGAAGAGGTTTGACGCTACTTTTGTGATCAGTACGTTTAGACTGTGGAATGCGTTGCCTGAATGGGTTTTTCCCGATGGTTACAATCTTCATATCTTCAAATCGAGAGTGAATCGGTTTCTTCTAGGTAAACACAAAATCGTAGACCTCATCGACGCTTAACATCAAGCAAGATGGCGATCAAATGTAAATCTATAAAAGTTAAATAATAACGATTTGGACGATTCTTTTTGGTTTGGTAGATCAGAACCATATGAGTTTTATCAAATTGGTATACTGGTTTTTGAAATATACACAAAAATGTGAAATTTGCATACCTTAACGACGTATTCGTACTACCTCGTTATATAATTAGAACGGTGAGTTAAGTTGATTCCATAAACAAAATAATGAAATTATGTCGAGTATCTATACTAATATTATAAAGCTGAAGAGTTTGTTTGTTTGTTTGAACGCTAGGATCTCGGAAACTACTGGACCGATAGGAAAGATTCTTTTTTGTTGGATACTCCATTTATCGAGGAAGGCTATAGGGTATATAACATTACGCTACTATCAATAGGTACGGAGTATGAGTGAAGAATGTAAAGAAAACGGGGTAAAATATTTCTCTTCGAGAGCTTTAGTTCCGTGAATTTAAATTCTCTTTGGTCGTTGAAGTCTGTGACGGCGCGTGTCTACATTTGAAGTGTGTGTCATTTGAAGTAATCAAATTTGTTCTACGACAATTCTACAACAATGCAATGTTGTTTATTTACGTATTTTTAGGGTTCCGTAAAACGTAATAAAGTGGCCAGCAATGGATATTTTAGTATGGATTTTCCTCAAATAGACGCGGGTGAAACCGCGGGGCACAGCTAGTCTGAGTATAAATTCAAATTGAAGTCGTCTTTTGCTACTTGGGAGAAAATTTAATATAATTATTTCTTAAGTCTGTGTATATCGTTGCTATGTTGCTTAACGTATACCTGCGCGACTACGTAGCCAGAAATACGCACCACCTAAATACTTAAACATCAAGAGTATGTATGTTGACGGCTCGCATTAGCCTGATTTACGCAAAGGATGTTTTATTCCAGAAGCGAAAATGAAAACGTATTTGGCTGTTTTCCCACCACAAATGTGTGATGTTAAGCTAATAGGAGTATTTCACTATGTGTTGCATAAAATACTGTGTTTTAAGCATGTTTTAATATGACTGTGTAGAAACGAGATTAGCAAAGACAAAGTTGGAACGATAAAAATAGTTGTGAAATTAAATTTATGTACCAACGAATGCGACGCGAATGAAGCGTTTATACCTCCAGAATGTCATAATCTGAAGATCTGTTTTAAGTTCTCAAATGCACCAGAAATTACGTCAACTCTTGATCAATGTGTCTCTTCTTCTTCTTTTTTGAAGTGAAAACTTCTTTTGGCGCACCGTAGACAGATTTTTCGTGGGCTGTGAATTGAATTCTAGCGTAATGATCAGAAATTTTCGGGTGAACTCGGGACCATGGCCATTGGCCATCTAGAAATGCGTCAGCTTTTGCCATTGGGTATCTAGATATGCGTCAGCATTTCTAAATGACCATCTCCATGGCTACGCCCTCCGGTTTCACCCGCGTAGTTTCCAAAGTGAGTTATCAAATTCTGAGTTATACGTTTGCCCTTCTATCGGCAGTTCTTATGACTGTCAATTGTTTTCTTAAGGCTTCCATTCGGTAATATCACCGCAATTTCGCCAGCGTCCAGCGTTTGAACTTTGACAGTGTCGTTTTGGTCTATAGTATGTTCTTTATTGGAGTACAATTCTTCAGGTGATCAGGCTTCTTCAGATGATCTTGAGCTCAATTATAGGAAAATCTTTTGGTGTAAAATCCAAGAAGGAGGGCTCTTGCTTAATGTAGCTCTGCGATGACTCTATGTGGATTAGCTTCAGAATTCCGAAAATGTCACATATATAGATAGATCAAACTAGAAGAATGGGTGATGACGTTAATGTTTCATTGTGTAACAGCAATTTTTAAGTAAACACTTTGATGTAAGTACCTATTATTTTTATCCATAATCATGTCACTAACATTATTATATCATTTTGAATACGCCTAACACTGTAACACTACATAATATATCTACTAAAATATATTCAAATTACATAATTGACAAACTAAATATTTCATCGAGAGATAGCAACTTCTTTTTTTGGTGCTAAATTATAAAGTATTCATTTTAGTGCCCTACTCTGTGCGGATTCATGAAATTTAAAAAAGACACTTTTAAAACATCCAGGTTGATTAAACTTGTTTGAAAAAAAGCTTACTTTTGCGTTCTTAATTTGAACAAGTCCAATCTTCACTTCTTTTCTTTTTTTGCTTGGTAACGAAATATTTTTGACTATGTTCTGAAATTAATTAGATGAGAATGTAGAGGTGAAAATAGAGCGTGAAATGCGAAAACTGGAGCTAGCGCCGCCGCAGAATTATTTTGACGAAATTTTTGAACTACTCTACTCATGTATGAAATGCTCGTTTATCAATATGCAATACAGAAACACACTTTGTGTCCCACAACTGGGATAAGGAGATTTTTCTCGATAGAGTCGAGGTCATAATCTACCATGCTTCATCATCATCAGCATCGTCAGCTCGTGCACGTCCACTGATAGACCTTTCCAATGTTGCGCCACCAAATCCGGTCCTCGGCTCGCCGCATCCATTCGCTTCCCGCTACTCTTTACAAGTTGTCGGTACACCGAGCGGGAGGCCCGGACATCCCGTGAGACATCTTGAACGTGGTCTCCACTTCACCCGTCTTCCCCAACGTCAATCGGCTCTGTGACATGTGACCCGCCCACTGACTGCCGCTTGATTATTCTCAAGGCTATGTCGGTTACCTTAGTTCTCTGTCGGATATCCTCGTAGCGGATATCAAGTAGGTACTATTTAGTGAATGATACATGTCCTCTAAATGTCTTTCTTTAAAATTCTTCTGTCTTTCTTCTGTCCTCGCGATAACTTCCATAAATTCTAATAGTGTTAACAAGCTCTTACAATACATCTGCGTTTGGGATAGTACATGCGGGATTCGCACCCAACTGCCTACATCACGATCGTGAATTCTTATGCTTAAGGTATACTAGTCACCAGGTCACCACGGTTTTTTCCAGAGCATCATTATTATCATCATTATCAACCTGTATTTGTCTATTACTGGACTTAAGCCTCTCCCATAATACGCCATATAACCCGGTGCTCGGTCTTACGTCTCCAATAGCCACTATTACACATCATTAGTCCATCTAATCTCAGGGCGTCCTACACTACGTTTACCGATTCGCGGTCTCTGCTCGAGTACCCGCCTACCCCAATGGTTATCGGGCTTGCGACCTGCGACAGATGTGACCGGCATACTGCCTTTCACTTTTCTAGAGGTGTAGGGAAAAATTGTGAAATTTTATTGTGTGTTTACTTTTCAAAAATTTTACACTGTTTGCTTCATAAAAAATCGGTTGTCTGTAAAGTTACTGACGATAGTTGAACATGACAACTTCAACTCCAAGCCTTAAATGGAACGTCTCAGAACGAGGTAACGCCGCATGACGTCATGTTTTTACGTGCGTGCAGCCGGCTTCATCGAATTATAAGACGTTGTCACGTCAAAATCAAAGTATAATTTCATGCAAGTACATAAGTACACACTTATTAAATTAAGTATGTCTTCAAAACTATAATTTAAATTCTTATAAAGTGTAAGCCATTTAACAAAATTAGACTTTCTCAGCAAAACCGGAAGCTTACCTACCTCGACTGGTAAAAACCACTCGGAACTTTGTAAAGCCTTTTGCTAAGTGGTTTGAATTCAATCATGAAATTTGTGCGCAACTTCTGGAATACTTTCAGCTTGAAATAAACGTGGGGCTTGGGCAAATTTTTGATAGGTATCTTGATGCCCGTTTTGTTTTAAACCAACTAAAAAAAGAGGAAGATTTTAATTCGGTTGTTTTTTTTTTCTATCAGCTATGTTACCAGTTTTTGGCAGACATGCAATATATACACTAGTTTATACTACGGTTAGATAAATAAACCAAATTAGTATTATCTCAATAGCTTTTCTATTTCAATAAATCTCGTGGAGTTATTGCTTTCAAACAACTAATCCGACACCACTTAATATAAAACGGCAAGTGACATGAAACACTCGGGTTTAGTATCTATTATATTATGGCCGTACTAAAATGGTGGCGTTACTATCGGAATCATCGGATCGATTTAACATTTTGCAGTGGTAGGACTCTTGGCAGAGTCCGCCTGGGGAATTACCACACCTTTGCCAGATATTCTACCGCCAAACAGTAATGTGCAAACATTACTGTGTTCCGGTTTGAAGGACAATGTTTCCAGAGAAATTACAGAGCTTAGAGATATAACAACTTAGATATCTGGGTGACGAGCGCAGTGCAGTGCTAGGTAATGATTTGGACTATTCATGTTCCAATAGCTGCGTGTCACTGTGCTGTTATGTGGCAGGCATGTTGCTTACCATAACATGTCGCGCTCGTCTCGTCACTCTTTATTTAAAAAAAAATATACATTGGATATTTTTTTTGATTTCGGAGGTTTGCTATTTTACAACGTAAGGTAGCCACTACACTATCACGGCTGACCAGCCATAGAAAAGGAAGGAGGTAGTCAGGAAAACAGAGCATAATAAATATTCAAAGTAAATCATCTATCTAGATCTCGAGTAACGAAATCACTGTTGCGTTATTTTTACCAACGAAACGAAACAGATTTAAAAATTATAATTAAATAACCGTTATGCGATCAAGACAATAGAACATCATCATATTGCTAAGGTACTTACAACCTTATCTTCTCTGTTAACGAGTGGCGATACTGTCGAAGTCCTATCCGTTCTAGACAGTTCTTGTTTCTACGTAGTACACCATTTTTGCCGTAGCATTTGAGTCGTTGCAAACTACAATCAGTAGATTCTAAACGCTGGCAAGATGCCAATATCTAGAGATACAAAGGTACAAATGTATTTATTAAGGCGGCCAAAAGTAGAACTAACTATGTCAGTATGTTTTTTTTTTAAATAAAGAGTGACGAGACGAACAGGACATGTGCCTGATGGTAAACAACATGCCTGCCACATAACAGCACAGTGACCCGCAGATATTGGAACATGAAGAGCTATATTACTGGTAATGAGGAAATCAATACCTAGCACAGCACTGCGCTCGTCACACAGAGATTTAATATGGTACATCTCTAAGCCCTGTAATTTCTCTGGAAACATTGCCCTTCAAACCGGAAGACAGTAATGTTTGCTCATTACTGCTTGGCGGTAGAATAACTGGCAAAGGTGTGGTACTTCCCCAGGTGGACTCTGCTAAGAGTCCTACCACTGCAAAATGTTAAATCGATCCGATGATTCCGATAGTAACGCCACCATTTTAGTACGGCCATAATATAATAGATACTAAACCCGAGTGTTTCATGTCACTTGCCGTTTTATACTAAGTGGTGTCGGATTAGTTGTTTGAAAGCAATAACTCCACGAGATTTATTGAAATAGAAAAGCTATTGAGATAATACTAATTTGGTTTATTTATCTAACCGTAGTATAAACTACGGTATTTATTGCATTATTGCAATCCATCATTCATTATTCTTATTATTTTACTAGCTGAACGCGCGCGCGTTGCTACGCCATCTATCGAAAATTGGTCGTACCAATTCAAGTTTTGTTGAAATTCGGTTACTTTAGGTTCTAATGACGCAACCTTTAACATAATATGACTAATGCTGTCACGCAACGAAAGCTCTCTACTTAAAAGCATTTTATTATCATATTTTTTCCCCGTTTTTGTTACATTTTTTACTCAAGCTCGGTTCCTGTTGATAGTAGCGTAATGTAAAATACATTATAGCCTTCCTCGATAAATGGACTATCCTACAAAGAAAGAATCGTTCAATTCGGACCAGTAGTTCCAGAGATCCTTGCGTTCAAACAAACATACAAACAAACTCTACAGCTTTATAATATTAGTATTAGTATAGTATATAGTATATATATTAGTATAGATTATTGCAATCCATCATTCATTCTTATTATTTTATTCAATTAACTTTCAGTCATATTCATGCCCGCAGCTTTCCCGCTGTCCTGGATGATATAGGCATTTTCAATAATTAAAAGTAGTATGTACACACAAATGTCGCAGGGCTATGAATCCCACTAATATTATAAATGTCATTGTATGGATGTTTGGATATTTGGATTTTTGTTGCTCAATCACGTCCTAACGTCTAAACGGATCGGGCTGAAATTTGGAATACAGATAGATAATAAGCTGGAAGAACACCTAGGCTACGTTTTATCCCCAAAAAGTAACAGGAACTGCGCGGGTAACACCGCGGGGCACTGCTAGTAGATAATATGACTACATACTCCGGATTGAAATAAGCAGCAATTCTTACTAATATTAAAAATGTCAATGTTTGGATGCTTGTTGCTCAGTCACATCGTAACGCATGAACGGATCAGGCTGAAATATGTTACACAGTTAGATAATAGTCTGGAAGAACATACAACTTTTTACTCCGGCAAAATAGTGGGAACGGGAACCGCGCAGGTAGCACCGCGGGGCGCTGCTAGTTATACATAAAGGCGAAAGTTTGGATGTTTGTTGCGCAATCACGTCGCAACGGCTGAACGGTTAAATCACAAAGTTTCATCGCAAGTATTTTGCCAAAAAAAGTTCTATTCAAATTCTGTGTGGTACTTATCGCGTTGTTGTATATAATCCTATCTATGCACGGTTGCCTAGAAGAGATGACTCTGAGCAATGAGGCCGGCATTTAAAATGTCATAAATGTGTAATTAGTTTCTTTTGTAATTTTTATTTTGTGTTGTGCCTTTTAATAAAGAGTTTTCTTATCATATCTTACTTTTTTTTTCATTAATTTGTTTAGTTTCTCACAGGAAATCTAAACAGGTTTTTTGTTTGAAAGCGCTAAAAAAGCGCTCTAAGGAACTGGCCCGATTTAAAAAAAATATTTTACCGTTGGATATCTACGTGATGAGTGCTAAAGGTCACATATGTACTATGTACAGATAGTTCAACTCATCTGTGCGCGCGGGCCTATGTGTGGGTAAGCTTGTACATATACAGTTACTTTGTATGCTCGTCACGTTTTGTTCGGACGACGCGACGACTGCCGCGCCACTGCCACACAAATGAAAGTTGTATAATTACAAGTGCACGCACACATAGCGCCGCGCGCACAGATGAGTTGAACTATCTGTAACACGGGCAAAGCCGGACCGCTAGTATATAGATAAAAGTAGCAAACCATTACAATATTTACAGTTACGATTCTAGGCACTCCAATAGTTTCTAGCCACGAAAAATACTATCGTAGTTTCATTTTAATAATGTCAGCGCTTGCCAGCATTCGTAACTGTCCGTCATCCATTGTGAAACATAGTCGGAAGCCAAGATATCCCATTCAGCGTCAGACGAAGGTTACACGATAACGGACCCTTAACAATGGACCCGGTACAATAGAGGCTACATATTTTGAACTATATCTTGAATTCCTATTCTTGAAAATATCTTAGGAGTTATGAGTTACTTGAGAGTTTCTTTTTTAGTATTTTAGATTACAGTTTGTGGGCTGTGATTGTACCTTTTTTCAAAAGACAAAAGACCTATGAGTATGATATATGTATGATAGGTGTCAGATGGAATTCAAGAATTATGTGGAGTAGGTCGCTTTTAGCTATAATGTCGCGTTCTGTCCTAATAAAAATGAACAACAATAACATTGTTGTTTTATGTGTAATTTGTATGCCAACTTTGTTTTGTGGAGACAGTAATGTGTTTTGTATTGTATAGAAAAGATATAAGATGCAATACGCTTGCCCAAAAGAAACCTATTTACTCTTAGGCGCTGCGCAAATGGGGATAGTCTTGGTTTTATTGTTACCGATACCGAACAATTTTTGATTTGATCGTCTTTTGTGTTCAGTTACAGGCACAAAAAACGTATACGTTCGCATAGCGAGTGGATTAATTCATGCTGTTTTTATAGAAAACAAATATTCATCGGGAGCTTGTGTTTGATACAGGGCACAAAAAGCGTCCACACTTCTATTAGCCATATACAGTTTTGCCTTTTTAAGCCTCGCCTTGTGACTTAGTGGTTAGTAACTCTGCCTGCAAAGCTGAGGGGTCGTGGGTTCGATTCCCACCCAGTGCAAATATTTGTGTGATAAATTCAAATATCTGTACTGTGTCTTTCTATAAAATAATAAGTAAGTATTTAATAACTTTATAATTATTATTTCAGCTATCTGGCCGCCATAGGCCAAGCTTTGCTTAGTTTGGGGTCAGATGATGTTGTGTGTGGATTGTCCACCAAATTTTTTATTATTTATTTTAGTTTGAGCACTACAAGCAACGTCCCGCGGCTTTAACCGCGCATTTCTCGTCCTCGTTATTTTATCGGGATAAAAAGTAGCCCATATGTTCTTCTATACTATAATCTAACTGTGTACCAAATTTTAGCTCAATCCGTTCATACGTTACGACATGATTGAGTCACACACATCCAAAGATTGACATTTATAATATTACTTAGATTTCGACCTTGATAACTAAATGAAATTCAAAAACAAAGTTCAGAACATTACACTTTAGAACGTGCGCGCTGAATTTCCCCTGTCTCTAAGTACAGTAGCTGTGTCGAGGACAGGCATGTTTTCATTACGGTCGCCTAAAGCCACCCCGGTAATGGAGTGCCGCATATTTACTACCTATACCTAGTGGTACATTTCTAGTAGCTGTATAAGGGCGTATTTTTGTTCTCTTTGGACTGTACACAGTAAATTTGTTCTTTGTGAAGGGGTATATTTCTTTAAATATATATATCTACTGTACGGATGTAAGTAAGTCACTAAACTTGAAGTTTAAAGGGCAATGTTTCCAGAGAAATTACAGGGCTTAGAGATTTAACATCTTAGATCTCTGGGTGACGAGCGCAATGCCGTGCTAGGCAATGATTTGGACTCTTCATGTTCCAATAGCTGCGTGTCACTGTGCTGTTATGTGGCAGGCATGTTGCTTACCATCAGGCACATGGCCTGCTCGTCTCGTCACTCTTTATTTAAAAAAAAATCTCTTAAACGGCTGGACCGATTTGAATGATTTTTTTGTATTTATTTGGGTGGTGCCCTTTATTATTCAGTTTCACAAATCAGCCTGGCAGGTGCCACTGCAGGGTCCTCTAATGGTAGTATAAAAAGGTAATATTGTTTTTAGGCTTTCGCGATTTGGACACATAATATTTATGTAACTCCTAACCTACCGAGCGATACAGTACTATTAATTTACATGTTATTCACGAGTCGCGACCATCCAACCATGACCCCCGCCTACCCTCAAGTTCCTTAAAACAAATGTAGTAATCAGTTGCATATCTTCAGTAACGTGTCGACCGCAGTCAAGGTCAGTTGATGATAGTGTGTACCGTAAACATACTAGTAAAACGTTACAGGGTGCCGGGTCCATCGTGTGACAGAGAGAGAAATCTCGAGTAGACCCCAAGACTTGTGACTCGGGCGTAGATTTAAAAGGGGCCCCTTTGTGAAGTACGTCAATACTCACCTTCACTACTCGTATTTTTCTCCCAGCCCAGCCTAGCTTTTTAGATACTCGTTCTAGTATAGAACTTACTGCACTTCTGAACAAGCCAAGGTCTTTCAGCAGGTTATAGAGAGATTTTGCTGGTATAACTCTCGCTCCTACTTCTACAGCGTATAAATGAACTATATAAGTAGCTATCATACATAATAATACATTTAATTAGCTAAATTGAATGTATTTGTGCTAGTCCAGGCCCATAAAATTATGAAGGAAAAGTATTACCATTTACATTATAATTTGAAATTATAGAAAGTAGGTAGATTACGCAAGGCAGGCGCGCATGGTTGTCGTAAGTACCGGGTGAAAAGCGGCCGCAGGTAGGCCAGAACGAAGTGAGAGAGATGCAAATAGCTGTGCAAAAGAGAATACTACAACGTAATTTTTCATTATAAATGACGTCGTAGTGTTTTGTTTACAAACATGACCAATCAATTGACCATACTTTTAGGCTGGATTTTTGGAAACTTCTACTAGTCACAAATTCTTTAACATTGATTTAAGAGTAAACTTATTGCACAGTTACAATGTGCTATGTTGTCTACATAGTCGTTTAAAATTTTGCTAATCAAAAAAACTAACTGTATTAAATTATATTGTCCATACTTAATATAAATAAAAAAGGTAATGTATTGTAATGATATGAATTAAAACTTAAGTCCCATTCAAATAGACCCAGCCGTTTTAAAGATTTAACTGATCAGACAACATTTTCAAAACTTATTTTTTATGTAGGCACCAAAACCTTCAATTTTATTAAGTTGTATGATTTCCTCAATAACTAATTATGTGCTTGTCATTATTAACATTATATACTACGTAAAGTGTACATTATTATGCGGTTTCAAAAAAGAACTGAAATAAATGAATGGAACAAATTTTAACATTTCCTTTAAATACTCATAACAGAAACAGGTTTATATACCTACCTACCGTTGTCAACATAACGCTTCAATAACAAAAATAATGTTTTTCTTTCTTGTTATAATCCTCTTTACAGAATATAACGTGAACCGACCATAATACCTCAATGGTAAAACTAACAAGGTTTATTATAAACGCGCTTCCATACGTAGGCTAATTTAATAATTACATATCTGCTTTGGACGCGGCACCGGAGAGCACTCGGCTTTGCGAGCAGATTCGAATAAAAAAAGCATTTTAATGAACGTACAATTAATGAATATAAAACGATACTTGAGTTTGTTGACTGTATTTCTGTGGATTTAATTATTACTGTACGTAGTTTTAAGTTTAACTTTACTTTGTACTAGAAGGACTCATTGAGCAGAAGTACCTACCACTTTTACCTGTAATTCTACCGTTAAGCGAAAATGTGGAAATTTTAGAACTATTTTCTAATTTGTAACCTACACGGTTTGAAGGGTAATATCATAAGATATATTACAAGGCAAAAAGACAACTTGTCTCTTGATAAGTTCAGGATATCAGTGATTCAAAAACTTCGTGTTCAAATAACCAAGTGAAACTGTGTTGTTATGGGCCAGCGTATTGTATATCATCTAGCGCATTCTTTGCTTTTTGGTACATAATAGGTACTACAGAATAAAAATATTAGTACAAGTACAGAAGCCTCACTTACCGAAAACAATTATATAAATAGCGACTCTTGCTGGGACACAACAAAGTTCAATTCAGCTCGCAATACCTGTCGCGATTTTCAAATAAACATTTGCGCTCTTTCTAACGCGTAACTCTGTCCCTGTCTAGCGCAGAGGGTTGTCGACATATCTAATAACAATATGCGCGGGAAACGTGTTGCGCGAGTGCTCAGCCGTGCGTCCGACAACCGACTTGCACTTGTTCCCTGGGAGGAACGGTCTAGCTGTAGGCTAAAACCGCGCGACCTTGAGCGAGTGATGATGCACTGATAATATAACCTATAACACTCAGGGATCACGTTGTTCAACAGTGGAAGAATCTTTGAAATCGGTCCAGTAGTGCCTGAGATCGCGTTCAAACAAAATACCTCTTCAGCTTTATAATATTAGTATAGATCTGGTCGAAATATTTTTGACGCTGAAATAATACAACTAATTAAATATATTTTCTTTCTTTTACAGAAGGAAACGAGGACAAGTACGATAGGAACTTGACGGACATCAGAAGAGGTCTAGCGGATAAGATAAGGGACATCGTGATTACGAAGGAATTACCACTTGAGGTAAAATACTAATTAGTTTTACATTACTTTAGGACGTGAAATTTAAATTTTGGGGAAAAGCCAGCCTCATGCGTAGCCACCTTTATCTGTAGATGAATATTGAATTCCTTTTTTTTATTTTTGAAATTTGTCAGTGTTTAGTACTACTAGTCAAACCCTTTCATTTGATACCCACATTGAGGAAGGTTCTGGAAAAATATTTCATCCGCCTTTTTGTGTAGACCGCCATGTAGGCTTTAAAAAAAAAACGCATTGAAATCGGTCGATCCGTTTGAGCTTTATAGCCGGTTTACATTATTCTAGTCCAGCGACCGAATCCAGCGCTGGATTGCTTATTGGAATAATGCAAGCCAGCGCTGGAAAGCAGTCAAGCTGGTCCAAACCTCACACGCACCACTGTCTTTTCGAAGTCATGTGCGTAATGCCGCTAACTTAAAACAGTGAAGGATAACATCGTGAGGAAACTGACATGTACTTAGAATCTTTCGAAGTCATGTGTTATTCACCAACCTGCACTGGGCGAGCTTGTGTGGATTATGGCCTTAACTCTCTCCTAACGAGAGAAGGCCCCGAGTTCCAGCAGTGGGAACATTTAGTGGGCTGTTGATGTTGATGATGATGAATATATGTATTATACTGACAAGTTTTCTGATGTTTTTCGCAGGATAACAGCCTAGATCTACTGACGTACATACAAGACGAGCTGATGGCGTACGAGAGTAATTACACGGAGTGTATCAAACACCTCAACGAGAACAACTTGGAGAAGAAAACATGGACTTTCTGGAACTCTATGTTCTACGCGGGCACCATTTACACCACGATAGGTTGGTATTCTTATATTCACTCAAATCGACATTTGCTCTTGCTTTTTAGGGTTCCGTACCAAAAGGTAAAAACGGAACTCTATTACTGAGACTTGGCTGTCCGTCCGTTCGTCTGTTATCAGGCTGTATCTCAAGAACCGTGATAGCTAGACAGTTGAAATTTTCACAGATGAAGTATTTCTATAGCCGCTGTACCAACAAATACTAAAAATAAAATAAAAAACATAATTCAAGGGGGGGGTCCCATACAACAAACTTGATTTTTGCTCGATTAGTCCGTCCCAAATAAACTAGATGGCGCCACTAGTAAAAATAGAACGTGATATCGAATTCATCGTTAGAATCATGAGCCAAAAATAAATATTTCAATCAAACTTTAAGCCTGTCTGCGGAAATTGCGATGTATAAGAAATTTCGAATAAAACCAAAGAGGTTTTCGCAGTTTATTTGCTAATGGTACGGAACCATTCGTGCGGGAGTCCCACTCGCACTTGGCCGGTTTTATTTATAATATCTAGTGTCGAGGCGAACAAGACATGTACTTGACATACAAGACGAGCTGATGGCGTACGTGAATACTTACTCGGAGTACATCAAAAATCTTACCGAGAACGACTATCCACAATAAAAGCCATTAGCCATGAGTTGAAGTTAGAACTAAAGATGGTATTGGTTTTCTGGAACTCTATTTTCTATGTGGGTGCCATTTATGCCACGATAGGTTCGTATTCTTATTTTTACACTTACTGACATTTGTTCCTGGCTTTTTCTTTTTATAATATTGTACCTGAGTGGCTGAGCTTTGCTCGGTTTAAATTCTAAAAATACTTAGATACCTACATATAAAAGGCACAAAGTAATAGATTATCTTAAAAAAAAAAGAAAACTTGAAAAAAAAGAGAAGCCGTCTGGATTTGAACCCGGAGCTACTAATTCGTGACCGCCATGACCGAGCGGCTTAGAGAGACGTCTGATCTATTATGCTGTCGTGCCACGAGGCGAAATTTACCTTCGCATTCTAATGTCAAATTTGACAGTTTTTTATTGTCTAAAAACGCACATAATATGCGTTTTTTAAAAATGAAACCTAGCTAGATCGATTTATCGTCCCCGAAACCCCCTGCATACATAATTTCATAAGATAATACATAATGACGCCAATCCATACGCCTGACGGTTAGCAACATGCCTGATTTTTTAAAAATACATTCGTTAATTGTACACTTGAACAGTACTGGAAGCGTTCGTACATAATGTGAACTGGTACTGTGTAAAAAAGCTGCCTATACACACTGGGCCAGTGGAGGCCAACGCGAGTGTCGACAAAACGGCACGAGACAAAACGTAGCATCCACACACTGGGCCAGTGGAGGCCAACGCGAGCGCCGACAAAACGGCACGAGACAAAACGTAGCATCCACACACTGGCCCAGTGCAGACAAAAAAGCGGCACGAGACAAAACGCAGCATCCACACACTGGCCCAGTGCTGACAAAAACGAGGTAGGCCAATAGGAGAACAGGACGGTACTCGCCGAGCGCTTTTGTTTTGTGCACAAAAACCGACACCGGTCACGAGAGACGAGTCGAGACAAAACAGCCCTATACACACGGGCCACTTGCCGTCACTCGGCCAGCGAGGCGAGCGACGCGAGTCATCACAAAACGACCCTCCACACACTGGCGTTGGCCTGCACTGGCCCAGTGTGTATATGCAGCTTTAGTGATGTAAGTTACGGCTGGTCTAGTCGGGAGAACGCCTGCTGATCCGGAGACCCCGGGTTCAAAACCACACGCACCACTGTCTTTTCGAAGTCATGTGCGTAATGCCGCTAACTTAAAACGGTGAAGGAAAACATCGTGAGGAAACCGACATGTACTTAGAATCTTTCAAAGCCATGTGTCATCCGCCAACTCGCACTTGGCTAGCGTGGTGGATTATGGCCTTGGCTCTCTGCTTGTGAGAGAAGGTCCCGAGTCCCAGCAGTGGGAACATTTACTGGGCTGTTTATGTGTTTATGCTTATATTACTGTGTTAGTGACACACTCATATTATGTACAAACTTGGCAAAAATATTAAATAGAGCATTTTATTTTCAATTCCAGAAAAGAATAAAAGATTTAGGAGTGAATCTCTAAAGATGGAAAAAATCGGTATCTGCATTCACTAATTAGATCTTCGCACCTGAAGCGCTCTGGTCTAATGATCAGTAACGAAGCGCCAGCATTACTTAATGAACTTAATTAATAGACTTCTTACAAAGAGTTACGGCCGTTTCCGCATTTTGTTTTAAAAAAAAAGAGTAAGATAAAAGATAATTTTTATTTTACCCAATAATTTCTTTAAAAACATTTTCTTTCAAACTAGTGTCCTAACTAGTAATGTTAGGAAATTGTGAAGAGTTCCATAATTTTGCAGCAAAAATTTACCAAAAACCAGTAAAGGTCAGCATTTACCTACTAATTACAGCAAAGTGCCTAAGCCTCTTAGCTCTAACAGTCAGTAATGATCCACCTACATTGTCTAATAGCTTTCTTACAATAAATTATAGTTAAGTACTTTAAGTTCCGTAAACAAAAAGTGTCATTTAAACATTAGGCAGATACTTATGCATAAGCAATACTACCCTACCGCGCGGGTCAAGTTTTGCCTGGAAGAGATCGTTTTTAGAGAAAAGGCGGTTAGTTTGAGGTTCGAATCTCATTTAGGTCTCTAAATATTTTTCCAAGTAGGTATACTTACGTTTGTTCATACCACTGGCATCGATGGTGATTGAAAACGACACGAGCCAATCGACATGCACCAAGAAACCAACCACCTTGATTCTATTTAAGCAAAGCTGTAATTGATTAAACTTAAATTAGAGTTAACGCTGATGCAGTTTGAGTGTAGTTACACGCCTGTCTGATTTAAAATAGCAAAGTACAGAATGCATTTGCAACAACAACTTTGTAAGGCGTAATCGTACTACGTTTCGCAAACAAAATAGAACGACACATAACAGTAAAGTTTATGAAGAGAGAATAAAGTCTTTCACGTTGTTTTGCTACTGCACGCGTTGTTAACGCGCTCTGGGTTTTAAAGAGGTGTTTATTCCGCTCTCTTTTGTGAAATTCAATACAAATTTAAAACTGCGCTCTGAAGTTTCAAAGGGATTTAAGAAAATGTGTCATCTGTGAGACACATTTTAAAATAAATGTGACCAGCTTTGTGTACTATACAAAACGGAAACGGTATATTGTTTGGCAATTAATAGAAAAAGTTATGCTTCATCATTAATGTGTTCCGGCTTAGAGGTCAAAGTACTAGTTTGCAAATGTTGTTCCTACGTATTATTCAGTTATAATCAGATGAAACGTCTAGTGACGTTTCAAGTCGACCGACGTTCGTGAACATTGACATTACTACAGGCCCGTGAACAAAATTTACGTAGTAAATGAACAACCAGGAGACCTATGTCGGATGATAGAAGGGTATAAAGTAAAAGATTCAGCACTATGCCGTCACTTGTAAGCTGTCCAACTGAGTACAGTCGAAGAGGGGGGGTTGCAACCATCAATAATTTCTCCTTATCGCATGATTTTTATACGGCATTGCGAAATATTGGATTAGGAGAGGTATTAAAACTGTATGGAACCAATGCTGTACATAATTAAATGGCCAAATTTAATCTGTAAATCGTCGGAAAATTACGAATTTTACCGACAAACTAGTAATGAAAAACTTAAAATTTTTCTAGTTTTAATACCTCTTCTAAGCTATTATTCTGCAACGCCGTACAAATATCATGCGACAAGGAGAAATTATCGAGGGTTGCAACCCCCCCTCTTCGACTGTACTCAGTTGGACAGCTTACAAGTGACGGCATAGTGCTGAATCTTGTTAGGTATTTTATACCCTTCTATCATCCTACATACGTCTCCTGGTGGTTCATTTACTACGTAAATTTTGTTCACGGGTCTGTAGTCTTTATGTATAATTTTGTCCAACTTGAAAGACAGGGTAGTTTTTATTGCGATTAATGGTCTTCATAAATATGACAACGGGCCGGGTGTCTATGCTTATATTACAAAGCTGAAGAGTTATTTTGTTTGAACAAGGTAATGTCTGAAACTACTGGACCGATTTCAATTCTTTTTCCACTGTTGGATGCATATACGAGTATGTACGTCATCTCTGAGTGCTATAGGCTTTCTATTAAGTACCACAGGCGAAGCCCGAGCGGCCCACTAGTCTTTTTATATAAGACTACGCGCCACGGTACGGTGTAGACAAAGGCTTAATAGTTTTCACCACATAAATACACATAAGGTCTTTGTAAACACAGTATGGCAATAAATTAATTCTTATCCTTATAACCAGCCCAATAAATGGTCCCACTCCTGGGACTCGAGGTCTTGTCTCGCATGGAGAGAGTCAAGGCCATAATCCACCACGCTGCCACTGGCCCAGTGCGGGTTGGTGGATGACAGATGCCTTCGAAAGATTCTAGGCACATGTCGATTTCCTCACGATGTTTTCCTTTACCATTTTAAGTTAGCGGCATTACGCACATGACTTCGAAAAGACAGTAGTGCGCGTGGATTTGAACCCTGGGTCTCCGGACCCCGACTACTCCCGAGTTCTCCCGACTAGACCAGCTGTAACTTACTCTCTTTCATTGCATTATTACTCTATTTACCTTGCATATACTCGTATTGAGCTTTGCACCATGCTTCTATAATTATATTAATCGAGAAATTTTACTTCTTTAAATTCATTCAGATCCAGCAGTTATGAATACGTGGGAACAACCATACATACCTAGAAACTTTGTATTTTAATAATAGATTTCAAAACCAACAGGTGAAATGTACAGAAATGACTAAAATACATTTTCGTTAATTTGTCTTCATTTAGTTTTTTTACATTAAAACACTTTTGAACGCACTCTCTTAGGGTCTTTCGAGTCAATTAAGTTTTCCAATTATTAAAAAAAAAGTTTTTAATTTTGAGATAAAAGTAAAGTCGAGATTGAATTCAAAATAGAATTAGGATCAGAGCGCCTTTTTATTCGTTAATCAATTTCATTACGTAGAATGAACATTTGAACGTTTGAAAAATTTCAACTTTTCTATTTACGTAGTCGTTTAGTTTCAGTAATAGTTTAACTTTTTTCAAGCATGGGAAAGTACCTCCTCAATACTTAATAATCATTTGGCTCACATCATGGGACATTAGTTTTGTCTTATTTTTACACTAGCAGTGCCTTAAGATTTTACCGATTAGTTCCCGACACCGTTATTTTCCCGGGATAAACAGTAGCATATATTATGTTATTTCAGAGCATTATCTATCTATGTATAAAATTTCATCCAAATTTCTTCAGTCGTTTTTGCATGAAAGAGTAACAAGCATACATTCATACAATCTTACAAACTTTCGTATTTATAATATTAGTAGAATTCAACAGTTTTCCTTGGTCTTACGCTAATCCTCGTACGAGATATAGGTACCTACGTCATACCACAGTCTATTAAATTATACAGTTGTTAGACGAAGCCGTTCAGACGGGGCAATCGTGCGGGGCTGCAGGGATAGTATTTTTTTATACTGTGGTCCAATGATTTTTAATGGCTATGCTTTGGTCATACTGACTTAAGAGTGCGCCTAATGCCAGGGAAAAATCAGTTTTCACCCGCGCGACGCGTTTCTTAATGCGATATCCATAAAGTCGAGAATAGCATGACACAATTTGGAGGAAAAATCAATATTAAATCAGGAGTCCATTTTTGAGTAAGTTTTATTAAATTACTCAATAATTAAACATACATTTAAAAAAGTGTTCGGTTACTTTACTAGAACGTACAATTAGAAATTTTATTACCAAAAAATAATGTGGGGTCATCGCTGATAATTTCGAGTACTCGAATTAAAACGGGGTTTTTCGGTGTCATTTTTATTTTTTTATTGTAAAACTCTGATCTATTTTTAAAATTCTATTCGGTTATTGCGCTTCTTCTTGATTGTACCCACACGGCAATATTTTTTTTGTCATAGTTTTTAGTTTCTTTACTTCAGTGAGCGGCGCCGAAAATTTCCTTTTTTCGTTTTCTGGCACTAGGCGCCTCCTTAACGTACCTACTCGTTGAGTAAGCGTATTATGGCATGTTTTCAGGTATGTGCGTAAGTATAGTTAGTAGTAAGAGTAGCTTAGTAGCACCTACTGCGTTTGCCCAAAGTTCGGAAGAAACTGGTATTTTTTAAATAAAATTTAGATTTTCATAATGACGGATGACGATGAGTAAGTTACGGTGGTCTAGTCGGGAGAACGGCGCCTGCCGATCCGGAGACCCCGGGTTCAAACCCCACACGCACCACTGTCTTTTCGAAGTCATGTGCGTAATGCCGCTAACTTAAAACGGTGAAGGAAAACATCGTGAGGAAACCGACATGTACCTAGAATCTTTCGAAGTCATGTGTCATCCGCCAACCCGCACTGGGCCAGCGTGGTGGATTATGGCCTTAACTCTCTCCTAGCGAGAGAAGGCCCCGAGTCCCAGCAGTGGGAGCGTTTAGTGGGCTGTTGATGATGTTGATAATGACGGATGACGCTGATTGAGTATACAGGGTTACTAGCAATCAGCCTACATTCATTTACATCCATTTGCATGTTCTGAATAATATACAAATTACTTTTGTAAAAACTTAACACATACCTATGTCAAAATATAATAGTATTTGTTGCCCTCTCTAACACTGTTTAGTGGCTTTTTTGTGATTATTCACTTCGGCGCACCATTTATCAAGCGCACGCGCTCTTGTTACGAATTTTTACGAAGAGTTTGATGCAAATAAACTATTTTTTATTTTGCATGAGATTATTTTTTTAATTCTAATTTAAGCATGTTTTTATAAATTCTAGAACAAAAGTTGACGTATTTAATGTAGGTACTTAACATCCCCTTAAAAGGATGCAGGCTGATTGGCAATAACCATATAAGTATCTTAGTAATATTATAAATATGAGGAAATGTTTGTTGCTCAATCACATCGGAATAGCTGAATGGATCGGGTAGAAATTTAAAAGAGAGACGATCTGGAAATTTGCTTATTTATGAATTCATGAATTTTAATGAAAATATTCGTTCATACAATGAGAGCTATTGTTACATACCTACGTTTTCTTCAAAAAAGTATCGTCGAAATGCATTTTTCAAACGAAATGTAAAAGACTTGCCTTTATCTGATCAGTATTCCAGACATCCCAGTAAAGAAGTTTAGAAGAAAGAAGAGTTAAATAAAGTTTTTAGAAGAAAAGCAAGAATGTAGTATATGTAAAAAGCTAGACAATTAGATTTCGCCGATGCCGATGCAATGGCTTACAGAAATGCAATAAAGTTCCGTTTGTACAGAACCTTCTCTCTCTACAGTTGATATATTTATTTAAATCAACAAATTGAAAAGACAAACGACATTAAATAGTTATAGAGCATTGGGATGATGATTGAGTCAAAATATACCATTCAAATTACCTGGGGAAGAACCACACCTTTGCCAGTTATTCTACCGCCAAGCAGTAATGTGCAAACATTAGTATGTTCCGGTTTGAAGGGAAATGTTTCCATAGAGATTACAGGGCTTAGAGATATAACACCTTAGGTCTCTGGGTAGCGAGCGCAGTGCAGTGCTAGGTAATGATTTGGTTTCTTTAACGTTCCAATAGCTGCGTGTCACTGTGCTGTTATGTGGCAGGCATGTTGCTTACCATCAGACACATGTCCTGCTAGTCTTGTCACTAGTTATTTAAAAAAAAATAAAGAAAAGACTGTAGGCTTTGAAAAAATGTGGGACACGTGTTTTTTGTTTTGGCAAATTATGGAACATCGACAAAGCTATTTATAGTCCGTCAGCTTTTTGTTTTATATATGTCGGAGGCAGACCCTCGCCGTCATCATTAGTAATCGCATCCTTCTGCTGTGGGCGTAGCCGGCGGGTAGTGTTGGATGAAAACTCGCAAACACAATCGAATTTATTAAGATTGCGACTCGTTTGTGACTCGATTGCGACATATAGATAATTATAATAAATCACCAAAGATATAGATCATCAAGGAGAGGGTTGTGACGTTACGTCTTTATAAAAATCGTACAATGAAGTGACGTCACTCGAAACTTCAAAGCACTGTATCTTCTTAATTTTTTGTTTGTGAAAAAAAAAAGAAAATCTACGTGTAGGTACAATTTTTTTTTAAATCTAACCTACGGACTAATTAGTTTTTTTAGTTATCATGCCTATAGGTGAACACATCATATAACTATCTACATATTATTTTTGTACCTACATCATCTGTAACTACTACTGGGTCTAAGTTTTTTTTTTAATAAAACAAAATAAAAATTATTCCGCAACGCCGGACACAAATCATGCGACAAGGAGAAAAGATCGAGGGTTGCAACCCCCTGCTTCACCTGCACTCAGTCGAACAGCTTACAAGTGACGGCATAGTGCTAAATCGGATTATTTTATACCGTACCATTATTCTACATAGGTCTCGTGGTGGTTCATATGACCCACAAATACCTAAATGTCCAACAGTAATAGGTACGGTTTCTAAAAAAAACTAACAAGTTCGTCAGTTAGATTATTAAAAATATTGTCATCTTTCATTTTGTATACACGTAGGTATCTGTTATTTTGTTTCGCAAACAAAAAGTGACGATGAAATAGTGTTTAAAAGTTTCTAGTCATGTCACATCTAAGATATACGATTTCTATGTAGACGTGACGTCACAAGTCACAACCTACCACTTCGGTAGTTTGATGATCTACACTTTTCTTCAACATTCAAAAAAAATCTCAATAACTCTGTCATCATCCCAATAAGCCGTGGTGAAGTAATATGGGTACGTGCGACTTCCCCACAGAAATTTAAATAATAATAATAATTTGTATTTCTATGGTCTTCCCAATAGGTCCCCATAGGTTAGGTCGTAGGTTTCTTGTGAGAGAAGGCCGCCCAATCTCAGCAGATAGAACGTAAAATGGGCTAATATAGTTTTTAAACTGTCGCAATTAAAACTAATTTTGTAAGATATAAGAAGCGCAGAGCATTATTGTCAGTGAGGTGTAATAAAATTGCCCGTTGGTTGCTAGATGTGAGGACGATTTTAAAATTATTTTTTCCAAAGCATTTTGTCAATCGTTCTACTCGAGCGGCCTGTGGACTTCATTTACCAAAAAAGCTTACAATGCTCTTCGAGAACAATACAATAATGGGTTTAGGATGTAGTTGGGGCGGCCATGCTTCTGTAGTGCTTCAGGCATGTTTACTCAAGCGCACACTGATGGTTTTCATGCTATCATGAGGAAAAAAGCGCATTCCTTACTAAGCAGAATACGTGGCAGCCAAAACAGCATTCTTAACACCATATCTATCAAACCCGATTGTCCGATCCAAAGACGCTTAGTGAGTCTAACAATTAGGCTCATAAGTTAAGTTATCTTTTGTTAGTGGGTACGTTTTTCTTGTGGAAGTAAAAACTTCTTTAGGCGCGCCTTGGCGAGTCCACGGCCTCCGGTTACACCCGCCTAGTTTCCAAGGTAAGCTATCCTATTCTGAGTTTTCACTTCTATCGGCAGTTCCTATGACTGCCAATTTTTTCCTTTAAATATTGTGTGTATTTTTTTTTATTTTGATGTACATGTGCACTATGGACTGATGTCTAAAATAATGAATATTATTATTATTATAAGTTTTCTCGTAACCACACAGGGGTTGAAACGCTGCCGAAACAATGAGGTAGTTAAATAATAATTTAGTTTCTGTTGAATTCCTCTATTGTATTAAGAGTATAACGTGGTCTATTTATACTTATGCCTATACCGCAAGTATAGCCGAGGCACAAGGAAAACACTCCAGTCACTAAACATGAGAGAAAAATGCTATTCTTTAAGCATTTTATACAAAGAGACGGGATAAAATTCTTTGAAACTGAGTGAGTTTGAAGCTCAATAAGGCCGCTTCGTGCCAGAACCGAGTAAATGACATTTTTCTCAAAAATGTGTTGGGCGTTTACTGAAGAATTTAATAAAAACAGAGTTTGGAACAATCTTATATTAAACGTTATGTTTTATTATAGTCCCGTCGTATCGTATATAGGTTTCACTTAATGATGACAGATAATATAAATAGCTCATTTAATGCTTTTTCAAGGAGAGAATCGAAGGTTAGAAATAGATATACCGAGTAAGTTACATATTATACTAGCTGTTACCCGCGACTTCGTCCGCGTGAAATAAATACTAAGGTAACTCAGGCAGTACCTATTTTTACACATATATCCAGACACATTTACGGTTACTAAAAACAGCTTCTAATAAAACGATTTCATTAAAATAGGTTCAGTTGTTTGGGTGTGAAAGCGTAAGAGACATTCGTCCCCCTTTTCAACTCCAATTTCATACCTATATAGTTTGAAATCACAAAATTGCTAGAACAAACATTTGTTTACTTCGTGCCAAGTGCCTATATAAAGCGTTTCATAGTTTTATCTTCAACCATCGGGAACTTCCATTTTGATATTTATACGGGGATGAAATTGGGGTTAAAATTTCCATTTCAACCTCAATTTCATCCCCGTACAGTTCGAAATTACAAAATTGCTAGAACAAACATTTATTTGCTTCGTATCAAGTGCCTATATACAGAGTTTCATGGTTTTATCTTCAACGATTGGAAGGTTCCATGTATACTTTCATCCCCCATTTCAATCCCAACTTCATCCCTATACCGTTCGAAATTACAAAATTGCTAGAACAAACATTCGTTTGCTTTGTGTCAAGTGTCTATTTACAGAGTTTCATGGGTTTATCTTCAACGGTTGGGATCTTCCATGTTGACATTCATCCCCCATTTCAACCCCAATTTCACCCCCTTTCAGTTCAAAATTACGAAATTGATAGAACAAACATTCATTTGCTTCGTCTCAAGTGTCTATTTACAGAGTTTCATGGTTTTATCTACAAAGGTTGGGAACTTCCATATTGACATTCATCCCCCATTTCAACCCCAAGTTTACCCCCGTACAGTTCGAAATTACAAAATTGATAGACCAAACATTTCATTGCTTTGTGTCAAAAGTATCTATATACAACATTTGATAACTTTGAAAATCCCCAATTTTCATACAACCGTTCATCCCTTGTTTCACCCTCTTAGGGGTTGAATTTCGCAAAATCCCGTCTTAGCGAGCGCCTACGTGCTAAAAGGAACCTCCATGCAAAATTTCAGATTCCTAGCATTTGTAGTTTCTGAGATTCATTGATGAGTGACCTTTCGCTTTTATATATATAGATTATATTATTATAGTAGTATAATATATCCTAGAAATCTTAATTTTGTATTGTAAAAAAGGTGTCTCGTAAGTTTCTCTTCTCTAATGGAATACTGTTGGTAGTTGCCACCTTTGGGATGGGTAGGATAAGTACCAACTGGAGGCTTTAAAATCCATCGAGAGACAAAAATTCTTATAAGTAACGACACCCTTGTTCGAAAGACATCCTTGAATAGCACCGCGAAATTGCCAGCTTAGCGGTTTTTTTAAAAGCGACCTCGTTTCATGGTTGTCGTTTCAAATACTCGAAATTACAGGTTTGACTCCACTTTTGTGATACTCGTAACAACCTCTAAGCTGTGGAATACGTTGCCTGAGTGGGGGTTTCCCAATGGTTACAATCCTGGTGTTTTCAAATCAAAGAAATAATGTAAGTAGGTATAAGTCCTGAAAGCCACTGAAAGATGTAATTTCTGGAAAACGTCGTTTTCCTCACGATGTTTTCCTTCACCATTAAATCCAGTGGTGATGACAAATCTCAACATGTTCAATTTGAAAAATACTCACGATTAGATGCAGGCGAGAGTCGAGCCTAACCTGTTGCTAACTTAAAAACGGCGAAGGAGACATTTTAAGGAAACTGACATGTACCTAGAATCTTTAGAAGTCATGTGTCATCCACCAACCCGCCTTGGGTCAGCGTGGTGGATTATGGTCTTTTAGAGTTTAGGTTTAGAGTCTCTTCTTGCGAGAGAAGGCCCCGAGTCCCAGCAGTGGGAGCATTTAGTGGGATGTTTATGTGTATGTGGGATTCGAACTTCAACCTCGCGTTTATGAAATCGGACGTTCTACCCACGACACCACCACGACTTTTTAAATAACTTAAATTGAAGTTCGCACTTACTGAGTTTTAAAAATGGGGCAGCGGTACAATTGTTGCAGGGAGGTTTTCCTAAAATAAATTATCTTTTAAGCCGGGATTTAAACCAAATCTGCGTTTAAATTATGAACAGAGGCTCGACTACATGATTGAATAGGGATTGTGCGTTTAGAATCACTATTTTAAGAGGATGAGTTAAAAATAACGCCGTTTTCTCTTTGACTGTGATAAATTATTCTCGATGTTTAGAATTTTGTGCACAATGGGTGTTGACGGGATTTCGTCTCTAAACTAATATATTTTATAACGCTAACGCTTGTTTTTTTGTTGTTAGAATGAATTATTCTTGGCAAAGACAATTCGTATTTTTTTTTAAAATAGATAGTGACGAGACGAGCAGGTCATGTGCCTGATGGTAAGCAACATGCCTGCTACATAACAGCACAGTGACACGTAGGTATTGGAACATGAAGAGTCCAAATCATTACCTAGCACTGCACTGCGCTCGTCACCCAGAGATCTGAGATGTTATATCTCTAAGACCAGGACGTCTACTCTAATTCAACGAAAACGTAATTTCAAAATAAACTCGCGATTTTCCAACTCCGATTCTACTTCGATCCGTCGTTTTGTCCGTTTAAATGTTATAAGCCTACTCTAATTAGAGTATGTTTAGAATATTTAAGGGGGCGCCTAAAGCCAGAAAAACGAAAAAAGGACATTTTCGACGCCGCTCACTGAAGTTAAGAAACTAAAAACTATGACAAAAAAAATATTGACGTGTGGGTACAATCAAGAAGAAGCACAATAACCGAATAGAATTTAAAAAATATATCAGAGCTTTTTACAATAAAAAAATAAAAATGACACCGAAAAAACCCGTTTTAATTCGAGTACTCGAAATTATCAGCGATGACCCCACATTATTTTTTGGTAATAAAATCCCTATTTGTACGTTCTAGTAAAGTAACCGAACACTTTTTTAAATGTATGTTTAGTTATTGAGTAATTAAATAAAACTTGGTCAAAAATGGATTCCTGATTAAATATTGATTTTTCCTCCAAACTGTGTCATGCTATTCTCGACTTTATGTACATCACATTAAGAAACGCGTCGCGCGGGTGAAATCTGATTTTTTCCTGGCTTTAGGCGCACTCTTAAACGTCAAACAATGTTGTATCGGACGAAACGAAGTAGAACGAGAGTAGTAAAGTCGCGAGTTTTTTTTCGAAATTTCGTGTTCGTAGAAACAGAGTAGACGTCCTGTTATTTCTCTGGAAACATTGCCCTTCAAACCGGAACACAGTAATGTTTAATGTTTTTATTTAATAGCCCAATTCACTGAGATGGTACTACACATAATGGCGGAGTCTCTGGCCTCAGAGTTCATAAATAAATATTAATACTATGTTGCGGTTTGAAGGGAAATATCTCCATATAAATTATAGGTCATAGAGATAAATCGTTTTAAGTCTCTATAATCTGGCAGACGAGCGCAGTGTCGTGCTAGGTGCTGCGTGGCATGGTGATGTTATGAACAAGCATTTTGCTTACCAATAAGCCCTTGTTTTGCTTGACCTGTAACCTGACCTGACTGTGACCTGTGACCTGACTCTATATTGTAAAAAACGTTTCTGAACAAGGGTTTAGATTTTTACTTTTTTGGTTGGGTCATGACGTTTTATTCTTTTCTTTTTTTTCTATCTAAAGAAATATTTTGAGTAACTATTGAGCTACGGCATTAGACATCTGATTTGAAAACGTTTACTATAATAAAATCCATGCGCTTGTACATCTGTTTTGGTATTTATAAATTAACGAACCACGCGGCGAACTAGCGAGTGACAAAATACAAATTGTCAGCTGATAAGATACCTACTGTTAAATACCTACCTACTAACCTAACATATAATCCCAATTTACCTTGACCTGACGATTCAAAGACAATCTTCAATTTCTATTTAGTTGTTAGGTGTCAATAGAAACTGGTCGTAATTATTTTCAGTGCAGATTGCAAAGCCGCGGACCGACCTGAATTTAGGTGTAGTTGTTTTAAATTTGGCTCTTCGCCCGGAGCTCTTGGCTTTTCGGCTCAGTGTTCACGCGTTTCATACGTCTTATGTTGTACGGAAATTCTTTTATTTCACGTCTGAAATACAAATCTAAGTCTCAAGGACGATTGATACAAGAAAAGTGCTCCAAAATCAGCTGACCAAACGAAGATGGATCAAGCATCTCTGTCATTCCATGTTTGTTTACGACTACTCTGTGATGGCGAGAATAGAATCTTTTATTAGACATTCGCTTTGACCCCGATATAAAAAGCGTTTGTTATTGGGTGCCTCGACGAAAGGTAAGTTAGCGTTTTATCAATACTCATCATTGTTGGCTCGACGTATTTATGTCACCATAATTATTGGCAGGGGATTTAACACGCCCTGCCAAATTAAAACGCTTTGAGATCCGATAGGTTCAATTGCCTCAGTTATCTCGTGATCGTTTTAGTAAAACGACGTTTGTTTTTTTCAGTTCGAGTGGAATTTGAGTTTGGCGGTTATGAGTGAAGAAGTTCTAGAAAAGGATATAGTCCCGACCCTTAAGATTCCCACCATTAACGCAGAAAACGCGGAATTACCGCAGCAAATCAAACTAATTGCACCGGATGTTATAGAACCTGAGTCAGATATAATGGACACGGAACAAGATAGAAACATGTCCATCAGGAAAAGAAGGAATTTATCTAAAAACAGAGGACAAGCAGCCAGACAGAGAGAAAAGACACCAGAACCCAATAGAACACCTGTACCTCATGAAGACACACCAACCTCAGACGATGAAGAATATACACCACGCGATCCTAGGGAAGCCGAAGCCGATGATACTTATGAAGAAATGAGAAGATTAGTACAAGAACAAGCTAAGAGTAAAGATCCTGTATACGACATAGATACAGAAGAAATTCTAGAAGCTCGAGCCGTGGCACAAAGTGATAGAAGGCGGAGAAGTATCTCACCTTTTGCTGTACAAGATAAGGAGCAGGATGAAGCTTCTAAACTTGAAAGGAAAGGAAGTTTTATAGATCCCACAAATAAACTTTTGAGTACTAATTATACACTGAACCTAAAAGATGATTCCCGTCGTGATTCTCTTGTCATAGAACCTCCAAAAGATCTTATAAAATCGCTATCACCACCTTCAACGGCAACCGCTTCTCCTAAGGAAAAAGAATTTTCATATCCCATGCCATCAACTCCCAAAAAACAAGAAGAAATAGTATATTCCGATGAAAAAAAACCAGAGGGAGTTCCTAAGAAACCAAAAACTCCAGTAAAAAAAGAGGAAGTTTTTACTTTTGATGAAAAAGAAATTAAACAGAGCTCAAAAGCAACTTTAAAAACTCCAGAAACACCTGGTGAACTGGTTACAAAAGTAATACAAATCGAAAGATCTCCTAGTAAAAAGTTGATGCAAGATAAAAAACCAGTTGTTGAGATCCGAGAAAGAATAGTAAGAACTCCTAGTAGGAAAACCACAGCTGATGCCAAGCCTACTGTCATTAAACAGATAAAGCCAAAAGATGAACCTCAACATCAAAGTAGAATACCACCAGTGAAACCAGCTCGGAGCAAATCAGCCACCAGATTTGCGGTCAGTTTTTTCATAAAATTGTTTTTTGTACTAGTTGTTGCTTTGTTGATAGCACTATATTTTCTTCTCCAGAATGAATAAAGTGAAGGCAATGTAAATAATTTTCGCTAATGTACTAATGATGGTGTTTACAGAATAAAACTAGTGAAAGTGAGATGAGTGAAGACCAAGTCAAACCAAATTATATCAATGCTGCAATAAAACGGAAAGTAGTGCCAACCCCACGACGTTTCCAGAGAAATAGATCACCAAAACCCAATCGTTCGCAATCCGTCCACAGAGCTGAAACCGTAACAGTGATAGATAGAGTAGATAAAACCGGAACAGGTATGAGTCAGACTAGTCGAGAAATAATAGAGTTGATGCAAAAAGCAAGAGCTAGAAGCTTATCTATTCCTAAAGATGACCCTAGGCTTCCATCTGCTTATAAAACTCAACCAACAACCAGAGAAAAAGCTAGAGAGTTGAAAACACCTAATAAGACCCCAAATACGTTGAGACAGTCGAGAGGGATATCCTGTCCTAAAACTATACAAATTATTCCCAATAAAGAAATACTATCAGGCTTAACGAATAAGCCAAAACCTGACATAGAAAAAGAAAAACATAGTAGACAAAGCTCTGGATATGTTGACGCAAGTCAGTCGGAATACACGTCCAGCTGTTACTCTTCGTCACCGAGCGAAAACGAATATGAATTTGATTTATCCGAACGAACTGCCGAGCTGACGCGAAAGCTAAATATTTTGAGTCAAGAAGTAGACAAACGTGAAGTTGTAACCGATATAATCTTGGCACCAAATAAAACGGATGATATGAAAACTAGTATCGAAAAGCCTACAATAAGGAAAAGGTCAGTGCCTAGTACAAAACACACAGCAAAAAAAGACAATAAGGAAACAAAGGAAGAAAAAATCATAACCAGATCTGAAAATAAAAAGAAACAAGACACAAGATCACGTTGGCGCGTTATTGCAAATTGGCAACAATTCAAACTAGAACAGAATTTACAATGTGAAAAAATCAGATTACTTAGAAACAGATGCGTGTGTGATTTGTTGTTGTTGATTATATTCTGCGGAATAGGGGGAATGATGTTTAAAAATATGGAAGGATCATTTGAAAATGCTTTTAAATGTGGTAGTAGAGGGATGAAGAGAGATTTCATTGAGAGTTTATGGAGAGGAAGCCATTATCTAAGAGAAGAGGATTGGAAATCAATGGCAAGGACGAAGCTATTTGAGTTTGAAAATCAGTTGCATACTGCACATGAAGCAGGCGTAACTTCTTACAGTGGTCAGAGGTCATGGAATTTCATGAACTCTTTTGTTTACTGCATGACGTTAGTAACGACTATCGGTAAGAAATCAAAATAATTTAGTAGCTAGAGCACATTTTTGTTACAATATTCCTTTCCATTAAAAAATACACAAACGCTGTTGTAATTAATTGTCATCTACTTTACACCATCTCATTTCACACATGTAGTTTTTTGTGGTAATATTTGAGATAATTTTATTTCAGCTTTAGTATTTATTCAATTCAAAATAATTCAACACGTTCACGGTATTTTTATTCCCATGATTCCTTCCACCATTAAGTATTGCCCAATTTTTATTTTATTGTCACACTGTACAGAAATGTAGTACATTTTAATTCGTACTTTTCGTAGATACAAGGTAATTAACTATTGATTTTAATGCATTTCAGGATACGGTCATATAGCGCCAAAGACAACGTCTGGTCGAGTAGCTACTATTATCTACGCTGTCATCGGGATCCCCCTGTTCCTTATTGTCCTGGCTGACTTCGGCAAGCTGTTCACGAGAATCATAAAGTTCTTCTGGGCGTTTATCAGAAGGTTCTACTACACTAGAAGCTGCAGAAAAGTGAGACGAACCGTGCCTGTTCAGGTAAAGTACTATCTATAATAATTCGCCATAATGTTTATTCAAGAGTGAGAAATTGATGTAACAAGTAACTATTTACTTTCACTTGCACTTTGTGAAACCTTAATTTAGCGAAGGTTTTCTGAATATATGTAGCTTATTAACACAACTAATAGCAAATTGGTAACTTTGCTTGAATCGTGATTTTGCTTGGCAGAGACACAATAAGCCAGAGAGATTTTTACATTTTTAAGAACGACGTAAATACCTATTAAGTACATTTGTTTTCACTCTCATGAATCAATCAGCTTTAAAATGTGGAATGGAATCGTCTAAAATAAAATTCAGAAATTAATCAAATGCATTAGTATAAATTACATAATTTTAGGTTGTAGAATTGCACCGTAGAATGTCGCTGTCGACTACGCTTGACATTTGAGAATTATACAATCGGTCAAATGCGAGTCGGAAACTCACACTAAACATTTTTAATTGTGAGAAATATTAAATCTTAAAATAATTGTATAACACTCAGTGCCAATTCATACTGTGTTCTCAATATGCCCTTGATCAGTTTTTGATACGAGTATTAGTTGTTTTATAAATAAGCCTAATAATGATTAATAATGTTACAAAAATACAACCCTGTGCAGATTTTTATGAAGCAAACGGAGAAAACTCTACAAAATTTGGCTAAATGTTAACATTCGTTTCCAATTTTTTTTGAAAATTTTATTCAACGCATGCTTTGTGCAAAATAAGAATTGTCTCCCTGCAATATTGCGAAAGTTACAAACATAATAGGTTGAATAGACTGATGATAGCCTGATAGACAGACATATAAGTAGTCTTAAGAGTTTCATTTTTTGAACGAAAATTCAGAAAGGTTACGCAGCGGGCTACTGAAAAAATTCACTGATATTTTCACATCGCCGCGTTTCAACAGGAAAAATTTGATAAAAACAACAAGAAAAATAACAATTTGTGTTTAATTGGTATTTTAAAAGGGGTGTTCCACGTGCGGCGATATCTAAATCTTCAATTATGAAACAGTTCGCTGAGTTAAAAGTGATAAAACAGTTTGTTTACCTACTTGAATAATATATTTTTTCCTTTTTATCGGTTTATTACGCAATTTTTGAAAAACGTGCCAACAAAAGCAAATATAATTTTATGTCCCGTTTCAGACGCCAGAAATTTACTTCGTGAACAGTTTTGCCGATGTAAAAAAAAAATCAAAACAAATCAGATGCTAGATTTTTTTCCATAGGTACAAGGCAAAAATTGTTAGTTAACTTAAACACAAGAAAACGATACACTCATTTTTTTCGTGGCGTATTTAAAATTTGGTTTTTATTACTTCTCTAATCTACAAAATTTTTATATTTTAGATTGATTTTCCATAAATTACTCGAATCATTTGAGTACTCACACGTTAAGAACGAAACCCACTATGCAATGCACTTAGCTCGGCATCTGTGTAATACAATGCCACACAACAACAAGCTCCTTTACATAAAAACTATACTATTCCAACTCACTCAATCTTCCAAACACACCACATCTCCGAACACACCATTTTTTCTAACAAAACACTTACCTCATTACGCAACATACGTCCCTGCCTGTGCAATGCACTCAACTCGTCGCCCAACATATTATAATACAGCACACACCATTACACTGTCCTCCATAAGAATACCAACACAACACACACTGCTTACTGACGTCATCTACATATGGACAAAGCACACACCTAGTCAAACTATGTACGAAACTGTCTGTGCAATGCATTTAGCTCGTCATCTATCAAATACAATACTGCACACCAGCGTTGTTCTTATGGTAAAAATACTATTAAACCACACACAACTCTCTATCCCCACTACCATTTGGACAAAACACTCTCCTCGTTACGCTACACATGATCCTGTCTATACTATGCACTCACCTCGTCACCCAACTAATTCAGTAGTAATCGCCACTATTCTACCCCTTATAACAATACTAACACGCCAAATACAGTTCCCCAACACCATCTACAAATGTAGAAATCATCTACCTCGACAGCCTATGGACGAAATTGATTGTGCATTGCACTTAGCTCGGCATCTGTGTAATACAATGCCACACGACAACATACTCCTTTACATAACCATACTACTACAACACATTCTGTTTTTCAAACACACCACTATACCTACAAAGCACTCACCTCGTCACGCCACACACGTCCTTAGCTGTGCAATGCACTCAGCTCGGGATATGCTTAATACACTGCCATACAACATCATACCCCTTCATATAACTATACTATTTCAACACACTCAGTCTCTCAAACACGCCAATGTACCGACAAAGTACTCTCCTCGTCACGCTACATACGTTCCTATCCGTACAATGCACTCACCTCGTTGCCCCACAAGCAAAATAGCACATGCCACCTTATTACCTTCTGTCATTATACGAAAATACCTCACACTGGTACCCGACATCTTTCACGAATGGACAAACCACTCACCTAGTCAGACTATGTACGCATTGCACTCAGCTCGCGAACTACCTACTACAATATTTCACAGCACCGAAGTTCCCCTAATAACAATACAATTGCTCCACACACAATTCACCTATTTCACCATTATGCGGATAAAACACTCACCTTGTGACGTCTCACTGATCCCGATGTGTGCACTGCACTTAGCTCGTCACTCGACTAGTACAACAACATCCACCTCCATATTTATTCGATACATACTACAGTTACACTATTCACACTTACCCACCAACTCCTCCAACTGGGCAAAGCACTCGGCCCCATACTCTGCGCGTCTAAAAGATCGTGCACGATACTTAGTCCGTCGCCTAGTTACCACAATACCACACAGTTTCATAATAATACCAACACACTACATGCAGCTACCTCTTTTCACCTTCAAGCGGACAAAACACTCATTCCGTCACAATGTACACACTTGTGCATTGCACTCAGCTTGCATCTTATGTAATACAATTATTCTATGCACTACCTCACCCTTTTTGTTGTCATTACTTTCACAGCAGATATATAAACACACCATCAACAGGACAAATCACTCACCTCGTTCTACTTTTAACCAACCCATGATCCTTATGCTTAGAGATCTCTTACGATTGGACTGTAGCAGAGTTAACTGTTCCATAGCTTGTGCACGCAGTATAATACAACTCAATAAAAATGGATGATCGGCAAATGGTAATGAATGATATTGATAGCACAAATGTGGCACATAGCTACTATGCCCATCAAGCTGAAATGTGTCAGACATATATGAGACTGCACGAGAACCAAAACCAATTGCTGATTGTTTCACAAAACATTCGAAGTATCCGAAGCAACAATTTTAACAAGCTAACTGTTTTTCTATCGCGATTGGAGTTCTTACCTCACATAATAATTCTCACAGAATGCTGGCTGGACGACTCCTTTAAGGGGATTCATCTGGAAAACTATAGCTGTGCATACACGAAACGAAACCGAAACCAAAACGACGGTGTAGTTGTGTTATCTCAAGCGAATATGTCTGTAAGTGTGTCTGAGCCAACTTTCTGCGAAGCAACGGGTCTCCTAATTAACATAGCTAATGAGTTTTCGATCTTGGCAGTGTATAGGTCCCCCTCTTTCAATAATATAGCTACTTTCCTAGTATCATTGGAAAAGATATTAGACCAAATGAAGGGAAAGGCGTGTATACTAGCCGGAGACCTAAACATAGATATCGTACCAAATCAGCAAAACTCGGTAAAGGACAAAAAAGCGGAAGAATACTTGGGAACACTAGCATATAGGGGTTATTTTCCTGGCCACCATTTTCCAACACGTGGAAGTTCTTGCTTGGATCACGCAATGATTAAAAGCTCACAACAACTTTTAGTAACGGTGTGTCCAAGCGAAGTTACTGATCACGATGCAATCATTATTTCAATTCCGAGTAAACCCAAAATTCTTAATATTCGTAAACAATATAATGACATAAATTATGTTGAAGTGGTTAACGATATTGGAGCTATAAATTGGGATAACTTCTACACCCACACAAATCCTAACGAAGCAGCAAAAGATCTTGTTAACATGCTAAACGACATCTTTAAACAACATACAACCACAAAGAATTTGCGCAACTCCAAATGCATACGTAAAGACTGGATCACACCAGGACTGCTAAAGTCTATACGA
The DNA here is from genome assembly GCA_963693475.1 of Ectropis crepuscularia. Lineage (NCBI taxonomy): Eukaryota > Metazoa > Arthropoda > Insecta > Lepidoptera > Geometridae > Ectropis > Ectropis crepuscularia. The sequence continues at coordinate 11,368,282 of OY856361.1, forward strand.
AGAAGAGATGCTCTGCACTACAAAACAAAAAAGAGTCCAAATGATGTTAGCCTACTGGAAAGATACAAAAAATATAGAAACGTCTGCAATAACATTATACAAAATCTAAAAAACGAGAATGATCGTAACAAAATAAAATCGAATGTAGGAAATAGTAAAAAGCTCTGGAACTCTATCAAGGACGTCTGCAATATAAAATCAACAGTGACGACAAACACCGACCTTCTAAATACAGCTCCCACACCAACTCTATCACTGAATGAAGTAAACCACTATTTCTCCACGGTGGGAAATACTCTAGCAAACAAAATTACTGACCAAATAAAACTATCGGAAGAAGAACTAGAGAAGATGACTACATCTAATAGTTCTCCAATCAATTCTTTATTTTTTGCGCCTACAGACTCGATCCAAATTGCCAAAATAATAAACGAACTTAAATTAAATTCTGCCCCAGGAGGAGATAATATTTCAAACAAATTACTCAAAATGGCAAAATATACACTTGCTCCCCCGATTGCGTTCCTCTGTAACCTCAGTCTTGAGACCAGCATTTTTCCAGACTCGTTCAAGAAGGCAAATGTCTGCCCTATTTATAAGGCTGGAGATACGGAGAAAGCGTCGAATTATCGGCCGATATCCCTTCTTACGTCCCTCTCAAAAATTTTAGAAAGAGTAGCTAATAAAAGCCTTGTAAACTTCCTCGAAAAAGAGAATATTCTCTCTCCAAACCAATTTGGCTTTAGGTCTGGCAGATCAACTGAGGAAGCTGTGGCTTCACTTGTTGACCATGTCAGTGGAAAACTAGACACTGGGCAGAGATGCATTGGAGTCTTTCTTGATCTCGCTAAGGCTTTTGATAGCGTATCGCGTAGAATATTACTCAAAAAACTCGAATGCTCTGGAGTGAGAGGTGCTGCACTAGACTGGTTTGCCTCCTATCTGGAAAATCGATGGCAACGTGTTAGGGTTGGAGAATTCTATAGCGACTACGAAAAAGTTTGTTATGGTGTCCCCCAAGGCAGTGTTCTTGGCCCCACACTATTCCTTGTTTACATAAACGACCTATGTCAACTTTCCCTAAACTGCGCCAAAGTTTTCGCTTTCGCCGACGACACGGCTATCATTTTTCATGGGCGTAATTGGGATGAAGTTACCAAAACCACCACTGCACAACTTCATAATGTCAGCAAGTGGCTTATGTGCAATTTACTAACTTTAAACGCAAGTAAAACTAAAATAGTAGCTTTCCGCACGTCACATCGTACAGCCCCCCAACAATTTATCTCTATCAAACTGCATACTTGCACAACAGACTCGTCCAACCCTCGAACATGTGGATGTCCTGTATTGGAACAGGTAAAAGACGTGAAATACCTTGGTATACATATTGACGAACTCCTGTCATGGACGAGGCAAATAGAGTCAGTTAGAGCGAGACTTCGGAAACTACTGTTTATTTTCAAAAAACTTCGAAATGTTGCCGATGAAGCAACCATAGTTATGGTTTACACAGCTTTGTGTAAATCCCTAATTATGTATTGCATTACCTCATGGGGTGCAGCATGCACCACACATATGTTGAAAGTGGAACGAGCGCAGAGACTAGTCTTAAAGGTTGCACATAAAAAACCATTTTTATATTCGACAGATGCTCTGTATCGCGATACCAAAGAACTTAGAGTTAGGCAATTGTACATCCTTAAGTGTGTCCTAAGGTTCCACTCGACAGCACCTAATGGTACTAAAACTCTAGTAACATGTAATGTAATGCCAAGGACTCACAGATGGGATCTTCCTCGAAAAAGAACCTGTCAGGGTCAAAGAAGCCACAGTTTTCTAGGCCCTTACATTTATAAAAAATTACACAAAAAACTAGATTTACTGAAAAACACAAAAAAAGAGTGCAAAAAAAAGGTAACGCAGTTTCTCAGGCAATTGGACTACGAGGACACAGAATCGCTGCTTAAAACATCGATCTAGTGAACCTAACCACAATTTTACTAATAAAACATTAAATACCTCTAAAATACACCCATATCACAAATACAGCCTCAAAACCAACCACACTCATACACACACACACACACACATACACATACTCAAGCACAACCGAAGAGAACTAGCTCCCACAAACACAGGGAATCCTAGTGTGGGAGCTAGGGCTACAATTTGTTACTAATGTAATACTTTTATCATATGCATGTTAGTCTATTTAAGTTAATAAGTAACCATAATGCCTCAATGTTTAAAATGAAAATAAATTTTTATTTATTATTATTTATTTATTTATTATTACTCATTGAGAGCTACACAACCTTTGGTCTGTAGTAAATAATAGTAGGAATCTTCTCAGAGTCCGCCTGGGGAATCACTACACTTTTGCCAGTTATTCTACCGCTAAGCAGTAATGTGCAAACATCGTTGTAGTCCGAATTGAAAATGAAATGTTTCCAGAGAAATTACAGGGCATAGAGATAAATAATTTTATATCTCTGGGTGACGAGCGCAGTAGGACTCTCGATGTTCCAATAGCTGCGTAAGTCTCTGCTGTTTTAGACTTACCATCGAGACAATTGAACAGCTCGTGAAATATTTCAAAATATGTAGTTCCAGTCCTAAATTTTAATCCCATTTGTTCATAATGCGAAAAACCCCCAGTTCTAAAAGTGTTTCTAATTTTTATTTATGTTAACTTTGTTTATTTTTTATATTTAATTTTTTAAATGTGCCAATGAAATTATGCTCTATCACAGATAGAGTATAATTTTGGTTTCGTCTGGTACAAAAATACTTTGCATTGTCATTGGTACATACTCGTTTAGAGACTCATTGGTTTTCCACTGCATGTATGTAAAAAATTAATGAAAACTGAGTATTAAATTTAAATATTATGATAAAATAGGTACCTATCTGCTCCATACTTACACATTATACAAAATATATTAGTAGGGACACACAACAACAAGTACCTACCATTGAAAAACATTTATCCTACCATACCTATAGGTATATAAATACCTATCGTAGGATTATGTGTCCCACAAATAAATCAGTTCAGTAAATTAATCACCTTTTACTGAGAGCCAGCAGCGTAAAAATCATAACCATTATCAAGCATAGCAGCCAAGGAAAAAATCTCACCATTGTTTTTAAAAGTAATGCTCAAATTACACTGAGAAAGAAAACAAAGCAATATTTCGTTTTACACAAAAATGAATAACGGTAGCGCTTCGGGCTATATGTTATCTTACAATTCCAGTCCTTTTGTATCTCGAGCAATTATTTTAAAGATCAAAGATAAAGGGAATAATGTTGATTTTACAGGAGGTTATGAAGGGACTGAACATTGTCTACGACGTGGTGCGACGGCCTTCGCAAATATTTTCCGAGGAAGATGAAAATGGAACTACCGAAGCTCCGGCAGTAGAAAGAAAACCAAGCGACGTTCCACCGCCTTTGCCTCCAAAACCCGGACAAAATGAAAAACTGAAAGACCGAGACCTAGAAAATGACACGGAACCTGACACACCAGCTCCTTCTGTATTCGAAATAGATGACGAATTTAATTTACCTATCTCTTTAGCTATTTTCATCTTGGTCGTCTATATAGTTATAGGAGCATTAGGGTTCAATATTTGGGAAAAGTGGAACTTCTTCGAATCTTTCTATTTTGTTTTCATATCGATGTCTACAATTGGGTTGGGTGACTTTGTACCAGATCATCCGATGTTTATGATGGCTTCAATTTTATACCTAATATTTGGTCTGGCTTTGACTTCTATGTGCATCAACGTTGTACAAGTAAAATTGACGAATACTTTTAGGAAAGCGAGTGCTAAATTGGGTGCTACTATTGGTTTGAAGGTTGCTGAGGAAGATGGCAGTTTAGTACCTAATACACCACCAGCAATAGAAGTAGCTCCAGTGCACAAGCCTAAAACTGAAGTAGACGAGAAAAGTAAAGAAGAAAATGAAATTGATGAAAAAAATAGATAATCCACTTTATACCGTAGTACATATTATTATTTATTAAACTTCTACATCCAATGTAGTGAACAATCCTTGATTATAAACCTATAAGGGTTAGAACAAGAAATTTGTTGGTAATATCTGTGAGTTAAATCAGTAATTTGGATTGCTTGAGTTATTATAATGACTTAATTTTATAGATAAGTAGACATACGAGTACATTACGTGTTATGTTTGATTTTGTGAAAGAAGCTAGTCAAAGTTCCGTGTTTTAAAAACATAGGTTTCGTATAAGTTAGTTAGAATAATTTAGAATTAATGTTTAAATGGCGTTAATCACTTATTAAATGAAATGGTAAAATAATCTTCTATTTATATACAAGCGAAAGGTCACTCATCAGGAAATCTCAAATGTTGCATGAAGGAGCACGTAGGCGCTCGCTAAGACGGGGTTTTGCGAAATTCCATCCATATGAGGGTAAAATAGGGGATGACATTTAATTTGAAAACACAGATCAAACCCAAAGGGCTAAAAACTTACAAAACGCGAGCGAAGCCGCGGGGAAAATCTAGTAATTAATATTTCTAACATCATCTGTGTAATCATCATCGAAACACCTAGTTCAATTCACAAGCCACAAATTAATAATATATCCTTGTCTTTGTCACATGGACTGTAATGAGAGAGACAACTACCAGTTATGCTTTTTAGAATAGTTTGAATGTTTTTTTCGAATTTTAAATAGACAAAAAGTACTTATGTATGATCTAATGCAATATCGAAACGATAAGAAAATTAACGCATATTGGTAATGATGTTGAAAATGTATTCCTAAATAGCAACGCCCTGTATTAATATTGCGGAATAAAAAATAGCCTGTGCTATTCCAGATCATTATCTATCTATTTACCAATATTTATTCAAATACGAGTACTTTTAGTGGTTTTACGTGAAAGAGTAACAAACATCCATCCATACTTACAAACTTTCGTACGTTTATAATAGTATAGTAAGATATTTATGTAGGCGTTAATTTTGCTATTTGACGGGTTCTCCAATTATTTGACTACGCAATACTACGAGGACTAAACCATTTGTTGGAAGAAAACTTAAGATTCGTGAGTCTTGTGATGTATGTGTGTAGTTTCAACAAATGTACAGATAATTGTGTTGTCCACTTTTTTCACGAAATTCGATGTGAATTTATTTTAATCGATTAATAAATTAAATAATACACAAAGGCTTTTCGGTACGACTTCGGAAAAATGAACTTTGAGCAAACATAAAGTTACATACATTCATTGAATCAGCTAGTAAATCTCTAGAATATCAAATAAAACTTTAGGAATTTCAATGTCACTTTTCGTTGTAAGTGAACTCCTCCTACCTATACGGCTCGACCGATTTGAATGTTTTTTTTTATACGTTTGGGTGGGCTTAGATTCACAAATCAGCCCGGCAGAGGGCGCTGCAGTTGGTATCTAGGTTATTATCCGAGCGAAGCCGGAACGGGCCGCTAGTATATACCTAAAACCCAAACAAATTGATTTCATGACCAAGTAAGCAGTTACGATAAATAAACCTATGTAAATACATAATATTTAAACATTTTTTTATGTTATCTGGAACATAGAAAAAGTTACAAATTTAATACCTGTTAATTATGTTATACAGAAAAAATTGAAAACTATAGAGGTAAATTACCAAAGATTTGAAACCGGTGCTATTTGTAACTTGGCTATAAGCTTATTATTAAGTAAAACATAATATGGATAATTTTGTATTTCTGAAATGATTTTGAGTGTTGTAAACAGTTGAAAATAAAGATTTTATAATTTTTTGTTGTTATATTTTATTATTTAAAATTACATAATGACCATCTAGAGCAAAACTACATTTCAAATGGTGTTTGAGTTTTTGATTTTAGTGGGAATAGTCCTGAATATTTTCTCTCACATATAAATACAATAGCTAAAATGAGTGTTCTCTTTTCATAAAATTGTTATGTAGGTATTGGGTAGGTACTGAAGGTAGGTGCGGAAGACACAGCGTTAGCAGGCCAAGACGAAGTCGCCGGAAATTGGGAGATGCGGGCGGCGCAAGACCGGCCTTCGGGGGAGGCTTTCGTCCACCAGTGGACATCTTTCGGCTGACATGATGAGGTACTCAGAATTTCATAACATTTTTAAGCATTCAGTAGTTTTCGAAATAGGTTTACTTTCACAGTAAGTACATCAGCAAGAGCATATAACGACATAACATCATGTTTAACATCTAATGTTTATAATTTGTAATATTTGCAATATTTGTCGAAAAGTTGATAGGCCTTCTTTCCCAAGGTCCATTAAAATCGGAATATTTTCGAAAACTGTGTACATAATATTCTAGATCCCTTTTCAAAATTGATGTTTTGTATGCTAAAAATTCATCAATTACATCGTTTTCGTAATAATCCTTCATCGCTTCACCTATTTTTCTCTCATTTAATTTTATCTTTTTCAGAGTCTCATCGCATTTAGCAATGTACGTTTGCAAAGTTGTTTTAATTTTAGAAATGTAGTTGAATTCAATGTAATATTTGATCACAGACAACTCATCGTCTTGTAACATGGTCTTTGCATCATTCGTAACAGCCACATGTTCGACAAACAATTCATATAGTTTTTTGTCATCGAAGTGGCAATACGTAAGTAAATTAATGTAGGTAACGTTTTCGATTTCAGCATTCCTAGCACATGTAAGATAGAAATCGTTGTCTAATAGAACCATTTTGAAGAGATCGTCCATTGTCATGCTTGCATCAATACATCTCGTGGTATATTTCTTTATTAACCTCAGATTCAAAAGAAGACTTGGTATTGAGACTGGTAAAAGTTCACAAATGGGATCCATATGACTATATCTTGACCAGCCTGTGAGTATGATTCCTTTAAATTTATAAACACTGTTTTTGCCTGGTACTTTGGCGGTTAGTAAATTTGCCATCCACGTGTAATGATTTAGGAATCTGTTGTATAAATCCGGTATGGTGGCAGTTTTACCATCAGCTCCTTTGAAAGCAGTAGCGATCCAAGTATTTTTGAAGTTCTTTTCGTAGTTCATGAAATTAACATATGGAAATTTCTTCAACTTTCCATAAGACCAAAATACTGGTTCAACGTTAGTAAATTTGTCTATGGTAAGCCATGCAAGAGGCTTGATGTTCCGAAGCATATCATCCCAGATTAGAACGGTGATGTCAGGGCTGATATTGTAGATGATTTTCGAAATGTGTCTCACGTAGTCTATGAAGAGAACTCTGAAAAAGGTACCTATATAAGATCGTGTTACAGTTGAAATTATTTGGCTTATTAGATGAAATTAAAACAAGGTAAAAAAAAAGTAGATCTACGAGTGGTTTGTAAAAAGATTCACAAGCAACTTTGTTGGTAGGATTCATTGCAAAATCAACCTTGGGAAGTAACGTCTTTGCCAGTTTGGTAGCACTCTTGGCAGAGTCCGCCTGTGGAATTACCGCACATTTACCAGTTATTCTACCGCCAAGCAGTAATGTGCAAACATTACCGTGTTCCGGTTTGAAGGGCAATCTTTCCACATAAATGACAGGGCTTAGAGATATAACATCTTAGATATCTGGGTAAAGAGCTCAATGCACTGCTAGGCAATATTTTGGACTTTTTTCATGTTCCAATAGCTGCGTGTCACTCTGCTGTTATGTGGCAGGCATGTTGCTTACCATCAGGCACATGGCCTGCTCGCCTCGTCATTTCTTATTTAAAAAAAAATACAAACGTGTTCCCGGAGACATTATATGACAAAGCGATAAATTATCTTATACGAGAATCTATGATTGTCAAGCGCAATGTAGAGCTAGACAGTGATGAGGTTAAATTCAAATATTTATTTGTCAGTAATTGTACATTATGGTCTTACGATAATAATAGGTATATGAATATCTTAATATATATAAATCTCCTGTCACGATGTTTGTCCGCGATGGATTCCTAAACTACTTAACCGATTTTCAATTAAATTGGCACACCGTGAGCAGTCTGGTCCAACTTGAGAGATGGGATAGTTTTTATTTCGATTAATAGTCTTTAAATGACAATATCCGAGCGAAGCCGGAATGGGCCGCTAGTAATAATATATAAATATTGGTGGACAATTCAGACACAACACCATCTGACCCGAAACTAAGCAAAGCTTGTATGATGGCGGCCAAAGAGCTGATGTAGTAAGATGTAGATGTAAGATGTAGTAACTTACAACTTAATCGCCCTTTACGGGAATTGCAAATGTTTCAAAAGCGTACAATATATAAATATGTAAATGATAACTACAAGAGAGTTTTGTACATTAAGACACCTAAAATAACTAATAAAATATAATTATCGAAGTACATAGCTTACATTAATCTATAACATTTGTAATAACATTAATGTTAATAAAACGAGATGTGATGACACTTTTATTCACAAAATTTTTTAAATAATAAGTGACGAGACGACCAGGACATGTGCCTGATGGTAAACAACATGCCTGCCACGTAACAGCACAGTAACACGCAGCAATTGGAACATGAAGAGTCCAAATCATTACCTAGCACTGCACTGCGCTCGTAATCCACGACGCTATATTTCTAAGCCACAGGGCTTATAATTTCTCTGGAAATATTGCCCTTCAAACCGGAACACAGTAATGTTTGCACATTACTGCTTGGCGGTAGAATAACTGGCAAAGGTGTGGTACTTCCCCAGGTGAACTCTGCCATGAGTCCTACCAATATTTAAATAGCATTATGGCACTATGCTTTAATGGGTAGGCGTGTTATTTACTAATATGCGAGACGACTAAAAAAAAGTTATTAGTCCGTAAGTTACATTCTTAAAAAATATTGTATGCTTTTTTTATGTTTTACAAACAAAAAATGACGAATATACAGTGCTTAGAAGTTTCGAGTCACGTCACGTTATGGTACGATTTTTACTATAGTGTGACGTCACAACCCTCTACTTCGGAAGTTTGATGATCTATAGTAGATCTTTGTAAGTTTTTGATAATTTGATAAATAATACGTGTCCCATATATTTCCATAATCTACGTTACGAACTAACTAGAATGGTATATTTTTAACCCTGTCATCATCCCAATACCATAAGGTTACTCATCATATAGGGTCTTGGTATAAGGTTACTCACCATAAGGTCTTGTTTTGGGAGGTTTGGTCCGATTGATAAAAAAATTGAGTTGAGATTTGATATAACTAGAGCTAGAGCACAATGATACGTTATCGTTAACAGATTTCACAATATGAGCCATATTTGAATCATCATGCGTGTGTTCATGATTAATTTTGTGCACAAAGAGATACTTACTCCTTCGAAACTTTCTTACTCTTGCATTGGTCACATTCATTCATAGCAAAAACTTCGTCACAGCCTACATGAATGTATCTCATTGGTACTATTTCAGCGTGGAAAGCTATAACCTGTAAATAAATACCTTTTAATACTTCATACTTATTTATTATATCGGATAAGACGACTCTTTTATCTAAAGGTGCAGGTTCGCGCTGAGACCGCGACACGAGACCGCGACAGGCCGCCAGGAGACCGCAACCGCAGACCGCGACAGGCACTTGACATAATGGCTTTGTATAAGTGCCAGTTCGCGCTGCGACCGCGACAATCGGTGCGAACTGGCGCTCATACAATTTTATAAAGTCAAGTGCCTGTCGCGGTCTCCTGTCGCGGTCTTAGCGCAAACCTGCACCTTTAGTTGAGTGTACTTTACGTAAGATAGTTTAAAGTAATTAAGGTAGAAAACACGTATAGTCCATTGAAATGTTACATGAGCTATACATTTCTTAGAGGCCGCAGTTTTATTTTTGGAACATGTGTGGAGCGTAACAGAAGCTTAACCCCAAGTTTGTGGGGTTGCTACCTTTGTAACTCGACCGACATCTTGGAAAACGTATTTTTCGTTATATCTTTCAAACTACCAAAACCTTACAAAAAAATAAAATATAATTTGTCGTAAGTAAAATTTGCTAGGAGTTTTCTTATGTTACTTTTTCCTGAAGCTTCAAAAATAAAGAAGTTTAAGCAAAAATAAGCAAAAAATTGTAAGTAAAATAAACTAAGTCAATAAAATAAATAAGCCACAACATAGGAATGTTTGGAAAAAGGTAAAAAACTAGATATACAAAATAAATACAAATGAAATGGTGACCAAAATTTTGTTGCGCCCGATCAACTTTGGAGTGCACTTAAATCTCTATAAATTAACTTAAATTAACAAAAAAATGCGAAAACTCTTATTTAAGAACCCTCTACAAGATTGGTCTGAGATGATTCCAAATTAAATAAAAAAAAGTTATCAAGCAAAAAGTGAATTTTTGCAGAAATGTTTGTTCATTTTTGTTTATTTTTTACTTCTTATTTTTGAAGTTTCAGGAAAAAGTAAATTAAAAACACCTAGAAAAAACCCTTTGTTACAAATTACATTTTATTAAATAATTTTTTGAAGAGTGGTATTTTCAAAGATTTGTCGAATAACACGTTTTCCAAGATGGCGGCCGGTGGACAAGGCTATACTCCCCCACAAACTTGGGGTTAAGCTTCTATAAAGCCCCCGCCCTACATGTCCCGAAGCTAAATTTGCGTCCTCTAAAAAATGCAATAACCGGTTCTTAAATTGTAACATTTCAATGGGCCAAGTAAGTCAAGTGCCTGTGATAAGTAAAATGTCTACTTATGTACCTAATACCGTTACAATTACGTACCAATATACCTAATATTGAATACGGAACTCACAAATTACTCGTACATTTACATCAATTCAATTATTACAATAATATAATTTTCGTAAAAGTGGTTTCAGAGCACTAGCAATTAGGTATGTCTCTCTAATTATTATCTCTTTCGTTAATTCAATCATGTCATGGAATCTACACTAATATTATAAAGCTGATAAGTTTGCTTGTTTGAACGCTAGGATCTCGGGAACTGCTGCTCCGAATTTAAAGATTATTTTTCTGTTGAATAGTTCATTTATTGAGGAAAGCTGTAGGCTATATCATCATCATCAGCCGCAAGACGTCAACTGCTAGTGGGAGGCCGTCTTCACTGCGTCTTCCGGTTCGTGGTCGCCACTCGAGAACCTTTCTTCCCCATCGGTTGTCAGATCTGCGAGCGATGTGGCCTGCCCGTTGCCACTTCAGCTTGCTTACTCTTTGAGTAGGCTACATAACATCACGTTACTATCAATAGAAGCCGAGTATGAATAAAGAATGAGATAAAACGGGCAAAAATATCCCTTTTTGAGAGCTTTCGTAACGTATGAATGGCGCGGGCCGAAATTTGGAACACAGTTAGATTACAGTCTGGAAGAACTCATAGGCTACTTTTTATCCCGGGAAAATAGCGGAAAAGGGAACTACGTGGTTAAAACAGCAAGACTCCGTTAGTTTTCAATTACTTTTATCGTTTTCAGACTACTGTTGCATGTTACAACGTACCGATGTTGAAAGAGTTGCATTAATTTTAGAAATATAATGGAACGAGAAAGTTTCCATTTAATTAGTTATATTAAAAGAAATCACACTAAAGCTATAATAGAACCTGGTATTTTTATTTTGCAATTATTACAGCAAATGAGGAAGTTGTGGAGCTTTTCCCTCCCATTTTGAAATGTATGACGCGCGGTCAGCTATACACTGATGCAATGACGTCACAAGTCTTGTTCCGCTTGCAACTATGTGAATCGTTCACACAGTTTAAATTTATTTATTTAAACAGACATAAAACCGCTCTTGTTACCCAATACTTAAACACGTTTATCTATTCCACCAGTAAATTTGACCGAAAATGTGCAAAACACTGCTAAACAGTAGTGTAACCAAGTCATACCACATACCAGTCAGCCACGTCACGAAAGGGTATATATGTGGTAGTATAACAATTTTTGTACTAATTTAAGTAGGTATAACGTTTTTAGGACTAATCATAATTTACCATAACAACTAAACGCATAACAGTTTCCGCTTAACCATATATAGCATAAAGAAAACTTAGCAAAATGTTTCGATGCATAACCATAAATAGCATAATGTTTAAAAGCACACATTGAGAAAAGCATAACAATACTTAAACATAATACCAACGGCATAAACTTTAAACGCCTAACTAAAAAGCAAGAGCAAGGAGTGGACTGTAGCAGCATTATTTAAATAAAATACGTGGGAGTGTACTTTGACAACAGTATTTATTATTCGTAATGTAGGTAGTAATGTAGGCATAACGTTTTTAGGACTTAAACACTTACGTACACCTAAGACATATGGTGCACTTTTTGACTCCGGGTGCCCACCCGGAGTGAAAGTTCCCGCCAGAAACTCTGCGGTCAGTTCTGAGTGTCGCTTCTCCATACTCGACCTGCGCTCCACTACGATGGTCGCTGGCTCGCTTTGCTTGCCACCTCCCTTGAGCTTCTGGCTCCCGCAATTTTTAAATACACTCTAGGAGTAGTTGCGACAAGACTAGGTGGAGCTGGGGTGCTCCGAGTCGGATCTGGGTTCTATGTTACCTGGTTATATATTAAGTAGCACAACAAATAATTAAAAAATGCCTAAATGCTTCGGAGCAACAGTGGAATTGAATGTAGTACAATATATTTTTATGATTAAAATACATTACGCCAAAAAACGATTATGCAAAAGTTACATGTCCATGTCATGAGTATGCCCTTTACGGCGCATGATCATAAAATATATTAATTGTACACGTACTTGGTGTTAAATAAATGTGTGTTTATTTATGGGAAAAATAATTTAAAAAATATTTGTACATATTAAATATTTCTTTTTCGAAAAAAACTATATGTTGCAGGAGTACAACATTGGTTCATAAATCTAAAAAAAAGAAAAAAATATGACGTATGAAATTTTTTAAAACAGTTGTTTTGTTTGTTGTATCATAAGCCAATGCCACATTTTTCGCAAAGTGTTTGCGTATAGCCTGTGCAACCAGGAAATTTGCACCGTATTCTTTTGTCCAACCACACAGGCCAGTGCCTACCCGCACATATTTTGGTGGGACATGCTAAGCTGGACCTTTCTTCTTTTTATCTTGAAAGAGACATTCAGTATCACTTTTGCGCTTTATGCGAATAACTGTTTTATATCTGCATAACATATCTGATATATCTGCTTTAAATTCAGCAGAGTTGAGAGTTTTACTGGTGCCACCCTTGGCAGCCTGTATTTTTCGGTATAAAAGCCATGAATTGGACATAGTCATGTCCTAAAAGTGATAAAAAAATCGAAGATACCACCTCAAACGCATCAGATCCATGAAAACGCAGTTGGTTATCATTAAAGTTCAGATTTTTCGTTTTCCAAATAGTATTTGTTCTAGGCATACGATTAAATGTACTTGAGGCCGTTCTAGAACTGGTATTAGGGGAATGCCTGGACTTGGATTTGTTACAGTACTACTGGCTAGAGTATTTATAGACGCAGATTCTGGGATGGTGTCTGACTGATCTTAATTTTCCAAGTCAGGTGGTTCCTCTGGTTTCTCATCAGAACTTTCAGGCTCATTTAACTGGAATGCACATGTTGGATCAGCTACATCGTCGTCATCAGAAAAATTTAGCCCATCTTCACTGTCTTGTCATTCTTCTAATAAAGATTCCAGGTCCTTAGTAGACAAATTACGCGGATTAAAACTCATTTTCACTCTGAAAATAAAAAAAAAACAAAATTCAAATAATTGTATCTCTAACGCGCAATGTTGCATTCATGCAACAAAACAAAACAGTCAATAAATATAAAAATTACTTGAATATTCATAAAAAAACTATTATTGATTATTGAAATTCATTAACTTACCTTTTACTCACATCAATTTCAATAGCTAAATATCAGTATTTCACCAAAAAAATCACTTTTCGAAAATAAATTCAAAGAGCGCGAAACCGGTTTGTACGAGTTCGTCGCCTCAATGATAACTTTGTGTCAGTGTCACCTTGAAATTCATAAACTTACCTTTGACTCACATTAATTTCAATAGCTAAATATCAGTATTTCACCAAAAAAAAAACACTTTTCGAAAAAAATTCAAAGAGCGCGAAACCGGTTTGTACGAGTTCGTAGCCTCAATGCTAACTTTGTGTCAGTGTCACCATCTAGTTCACTGATTTGTTATTAGATCGCTAGAATGCTTTGTTGCCGACGCACAACACCGCGTGAAGTCAATCTATCGTGTTTCGTTATAACTTTGCTACTGCTGGAATGGTTTGTTGCAGAAGTATAACAAGGCTCCGTAAAGGGTTATGACACTATATATTATGCTACATTCATTATGACAAAGTAAATTAGGGAAAAAAATATGCGAATTAAACGGCACCTTAAAGAAATTTGAACAAATTAAAAAACGCCTAAAAACTGTTATGCGTCTCATCAATAGTCTAATTAAATGTAGTACAATAGATTGTTATGCTTAAAACATATTACGCCAAAAAAATATTATGCGAAAGTTGCATTATGATACTATGCGACATTATGCGACATTTATTATAACAAAGTAAATTAGGAACAAAAAATTATGCGTTTTAATAGGCACCCGTCATGAAAACACTATTTCGGAATGAAGTAACTGAACCTAACCTCAAATAAAAAAAAAACCTGTGTTATACCTTTTTTTTTTTTTTTTTTTTTTTTTTTTTTTTTTTCCCAGGGAAAATTCTTTAGGAATTCCACCGGCTCCAGGGGCAGCGCAGTGGATATGTGGGACTGTCGACCAGAGGCGACCTACCCACTAAAAACCCTGGGGTGTTTCATCCTTACGCTAATGTAGCGGAACTGCGGGAACACTTTCGTAACCAACCGCGGCCCCGTCAGCGTTTGTCTTCTAAGACACGTCCTAGTGTAGGAGTATATTGTCCCCTGTCTTTTCTTGAGAGGCGCGTGGAAACACCGCGCGCGCCACCTAAGGAGCTACTATCGTCGAGCAATGGACCCCCTCGAACACATCGCCCAAGGCCCCTTTTCATGGAGGTTGAAGGAGAGCGTGGTAAATTCTCCTCCGACGCCCAGGACGACGCTGACGCATTGGAAGATCGGTTATGATCTCCCGTTCACGCTCGGCTGTTTCCTTCTGGAACATAACTTGTTCGCAGAACGAAACAGCCGCCTCCCATGATCTCTCGCATTCGACCATTGATGTGATCAGTGCCGGAAGCGAGAGATCACTTCCTACAGCTGCGACGAGGACTCGCCGCTCTTCTGCCCATGCTGGGCATTCCTGCAGTGTATGCTGAGCTGTGTCCTCCCCGCAGCTGCAGTGATGGCACATGGTCGTCGGTTCCCTCCCGGCTATGCGGCACAAGTACTTCCCAAACCTGTGTTATACCTGCTCCAACATTTGTGACACTAACGCCTTGCTATCCTCTTTGCTCGGACAAATCGAATGTGGATAAGCTGGATCTTCCCTCAGATGACTGAATTCTTGAAGCTTCAGGGCAAACTCCATGTGTCCAAATGTTTGGATGAGCGGAATAACTTCGATTCCATTCCTGACATATTCCTCGATGAATTTCTTTAACTGAAACAATATTATGACAGTTCCATTATAAATTTAAATCGAATCAATATTTAAGATTCTTCACACAGCACCAACTAGCCCGAAACTTAGCAAAGATTGTATTATTGTAACCTTTCTCCCGAAGCGTTGACTACGTGGATAGGCTCAGTAGCCGTGGCTTGGTCACCCATGGTGAAGCTAAGAGGTACTCGGAGTGGGGCCGCTCGTCTAGGCTTTGCCTCCAAGCCGCCAACGCTGCATTTTTGTATGAGTAAAGTCACCGGCACAACTGAACGTTTACTCTGTTTCTACGAAAACGAAATTTCGAATAAAAACTCGCGACTTTCCTTCTCTCGTTCTACTTCGTTTCGTCCGATACAGCATTGTTTGACGTTTAAATGTTCTAAGCATACTCTAATTTGAGTTGGCTAAAAACATTTAAACGGACAAAACGACGGATCGAAGTAGAATCGAAGTTGGAAAGTCGCGAGTATATTGCGAAATTACGTTTTCGTTGAATTAGAGTAGACGTCCTGAAGTGAGCCGCGGTGTTGAAGGATAAGTTTCGTGGCTATGGGGTGGAGGACGAGGTAGAAAAGAACCACGGATAATAAGGTGTGCCGCTGCTAACCCTATATGCCGCGACCTTACGGACTCGCCACCACTAGATCTAATACCACCTTGTTCTTTTTTCTATCGGAATGCTCGTAGTTCGAACAAGCGGCATCGTTTCATGGTTGATGTTCCAAAGACACGAACGAAGAAATTTGACTCTACTTTTGTGATAACGTCTAGGCTGCGGAATACGTTGCCTGAGTGGGTTTTCCCTTTGTGTCTTCAAATCGAGAGTAAATCGGTTTTTTTCTAGGTAAACACGCTCCATCGTAGTCGTCGCATCGTCGCTTAACATCAAACAATATGACGGGCAAGTAAAACAAAAAAAGATGGCGAATGCGGTGGCGCTGTAGGGGATGAGGAGTGCCAGTACCCCCGTCGTCTCCAAGGTTTTCTACTCTGCATTTGTTTTACATAGTCTTTATTTCACTCTCTCGACCTTGACTTTCCAATTGTGAGAGAAAGCCCCATATCCAAGCAGTGGAAACATAAAGCGGACTACTACTTAAAATTGGGAGAGGCCAATTTTGATCAGTGGATGATGAAGGGTGATTGCTTATCTACTCCCATTCAACAAGAGGCCTATCCCAGCGGCCCAGTTGGTTATTGTATTCTAGCGTTGTGGCCAGTTCATTTTCCTTCCCTTTGCTTATCCTTTGAGCTAATTTGTTGTTTTTTTAACAAACACCTAATATATTCGTAGCGTCTTTCCATTCTATACAAGGCCAGAACGCAAGGGTATGAAACTAATCACGTATAGATTGGAAATACGTTTTTTACTAAATTCTTCCAAACCATACAAGACCAGTACGCAAATACTCGCGTATACTTTGTAGTAACGTAGAAGTATTATGTTGTTCCAAAATATACAGCGCCAGTACGCATACGGACTAATCGTGTATGTTTTGGAATAGGCGCGCAAAACTCTAAAATTACAATATGTGCGTGAGCAGTTGCATGCTCGCCATTTTGATTTATTGACCTAGCTCTTAATTGATTTATTGTAGATGTTGGTTTCCCAGATCCGACTCGGAGCACCCCGACTCCACCTAGTCTTGTCGTTACTACCCCTAGAGTGTATATAAAAAATGCGGGACCCCGAAGCTCTGCGGTCAGCCCTGAGTGTCGCTTCTCCATACTCGGCTCGACCTCCCTTGAGCTTGTGGCGGGAGCCTACCCAGAGTCAAATCTCAGTGATAACCCCTCATCGGATCGACAACATAAACAATCGGTACGGAAAAATCTTGTATGCATTGTAATAACAGATTTAAAACAACATTACAATATAATATACTCGAACGCGAACAGTTTCCTATGGCTGCGTTCTGGCGTTGTATAGAATGGAAAGATGCGACGCGAGCATCCACGTTACAAACTATACACGATCAGTACGCAAAACTCTTGCATGGTTTGTAATAACAGATTTTAAAACGACATTACAATCACAGATTACAGAAATAAAACACAGATGGAACCTTCGTGAACAACACTGTGAAGCCCGTAATTAGTCATGTTGACTTAAAATTGTCAAATCAACGTTCCAAATTACTTGTATAATGTTGTCAGTCTTAAGAAAAAAGTCCCACTATTGTTGTCTTAGCTTGGGAAATCTTCACGTATAATAAACACATCAAGTGATGTTTTATAATATTAATATTATTACACCGATTATGCAAGGATTTCTTGTTACTACTATTTCCATTCTATGAAGAAAAGAATTTTGATTTTGCATGCAACTAGAAATTAACTTGAATCGCAAATAATAATATTAGTGTAATTTACTCGCTTAGATGGTTAAACAAAAATTAAAACAACCATCTTTACCACCAAACTATTTTTGATAAAATGCATATAGGCTACCTGTATGTTATAGGTCCAAACAACAAACAAAAAAAAACTAACAAAATAATCATTTTAACAGTTCACTTATTATTCACCTTTTTTTGACAAAACAAGACTTTAAAATCAAGTAACCGTATAATTTTAAAAAATTTAACAATTAAAAAAAAAAATTACAAACAACGTTATGCATAATATAAACTTCAAAAATATCTTCCTTCAACAAATGTTTTATTTTATAAACCATCATTTTATAACCAATTATATTGCCACCGTTTCACTTAGATAATATATCGAATGACATTACAATACAATACAAAACACTTTATTGGCACATAAACAAAGTTGACAAGAAGTAACAAATATAATAACAAAACAAAATGGGCACAAAAGGCGATCTTGTCGCTAAAAGCGATCTCTTCCATATAACCTTTTGATTCATGAGGAAACAAAATTTGTATTATTTTGGGCAGTGGTGCCACTAACGAAATAAATAAATACACAAACAAATTTTATGATGTCTTAATGATTTTGTTTTTTGTACATTTTTATGTCATAAATTACTCATTTTACATATTTAACATTTACCAAAATTAAATTTGAAATTATATTAAATTGAATAATACAATGCCCATCATTAATTTAGTCTACGAGTATCTAAAAAAATATAACATCTATATTTTACCCTAAATTCAGGGAAAATAATTTAAATCATAAATCATAAATCATTTATTCTCCTTGTAGGCCTAGGTTACAAAGTTCTTGTACAGATAATATTCGATCGATTCACTAGGTCTCGCTGAAATTGCATACAAGGGCCCAAATTGGCAAGGTTGGATTACATAAAATTATCACAAAATTAATATTTATAATTTGAAATTTGAAACAATATATAGTTGCCCATGTCACATAAATTACAGATGTCAGTCGAGTTCACAATACTAGTTTATACAAAACAATTCATTCAACAAATAAATCAGTAACATTTATGAAGTCATATGGTTTTGTCATTTAAGTATTCTTCAAGGGAATAGTATGCCTTTGAAATTAGTAACTTATGCAAAAGTTTTTTAAAACTGTTAATATCAGTTCTGTCCCGTATAGATAGGGGAAGTTTATTGTAGACAAGAGGTGCCGTACAGAACACACTTTTGGTCATTAATGTTGTCTTTACACGACTGGGATATTTTAAATTCTTCCCACGTCTTCCAGTGGAATCACACATCTCAAAACGTGTAGGGTTCTTTTTTATAAAAAGAGCGATTTCACTGAGATATAATGAAGGCAAGGTCAATATTTGAAGTTCCTGGAAATGCTTCTTACAAGATTGAGTCTGTTTTAGTCCGCACATTGCCCGTATACACCGTTTTTGCGCCCTAAAAGCTATCAATATATCCACTGAGTTACCCCAAAACAACAAGCCATATCTCAATATTGATGCGACATGCCCATGATATGCTGTCAATGTCGTTTCCAAATTAGAAACTTTTTTTAATTTATGTAAAGCATATGCAAATTGTCTCACTCGCTTTGAAACAGTATGTACATGATATTTCCAATTCATTTTGTTGTCAATATTAAGACCTAGAAATTTAATTGTTTCCACTTCTTCTAATTTATGTCCCTGGAATGTAATGTCAATCTTTTTATTATTTGTTTTGGTAGTCCTCTGTCTCATATTCATAATGTGCGTTTTTTGCAAATTGATATTTAAGTCATTGCTTTCTAAATAATAAATAACAGATGTCAGAGTATTAATGATGTCAAGTTTCAAATTATTCAAGTTTAGATTATCACCCGTAAACAGTATAGTAGCATCATCCGCGAATAGTGTCATTGTGTGATCAGTAATAGTAGGAAAATCATTTATATAACCTACAAATAGAAACGGACCCATAATGCTGCCTTGCGGAACACCTGAGTTAACTGTTCGTGGTTCTGATGAGAAAACCTTTTCTATTTTACTAACTGAACAGATTCGGTCAACCTGTGTAATTTGTATTCGATTTATCAGATAAGATCTTACTAGTTGATTGGCAGTACCTCTAACTCCATATGCATCCAATTTCCCCAATAGTATTTCATGATTGACACAGTCAAACGCTTTACTCATGTCCATAAATAAAGCAACAGTTGCCAGTCCACTATCCATGCTCCTTACTAGTTTGTATAGGAAATCATAAATTGCCATATTAATGTCTTTGTTTTTCCTAAACCCGTATTGTTGAGACGAAAGAAGATTTTGCTCTTCAAAGTAGGAACTTAGTTTAATATTAATATTTTTTTCAAAGACTTTGGAAAATATGGGGATCAATGCAATGGGCCTATAATTACCTAAACATTCTTTATCTCCTTTTTTGAACAAAGGTTTTATTATTGATACCTTTAGTTTTCCCGGAAATATACCTTTTATTGAAGATAAGTTTATGATATGACATAGTATTGGCGATATGATATCATTGACGTGTTTCACCACCTGTGTAGTTACTTCATCATAGCCAAAGCTTTGTGTAGTTTTTAGTGATTTGATAATACGAAATATATCTATTGGCGCAGTTGGTGTTAGAAATATAGAATTAGGATTATTAAACTTTAATGTCATATTAGTCTTATTAGTTTTAGATTTCACAATGTCAATAAAGTAGTTATTAAATTTATTAGCAATATCCTTGGGATTCGTAATGGTTTCACCATCTATGGAAATTTTCGAAATTGGCTCTTTGGGATAATTGCTTTTTGTTTTGTTAATAATTGCCCATGTTGCTTTTGATTTAATCTTGGAAGTTTTAACATATTGGTTATTTTGTGATTGTTGTGTAAGATTTAGTATTTTTTTGTATCTTCTCGAATATTCTTTGAATAACAATTTATTGGTTAAATTGGGCTCATGCCTGTACCGCCACAATATATCTCTTCTTTTTTTAGCGCATAGTAATATGCCTTTTGTTATCCATCTTGGACGCTTCTTCGAATAAACTTTTATATTATATTTAGGAAAACAGAGTTCATATAAGAGAAGAAACATTTCGTAGAAGTTATTAAAAGCTAGATCAGGATCTTCAGTTTCATAGACATCATTAAAGCTCAGTTGGCCAAGAATATCTCTAAATTTTATCAGATTTTCAGAACTAAAATTTCTTTTTTCGATGTACCAAAACTTGAGGGAACAACTTTTTCTTACGGGCACGTTAATTAACTGTGAAGTATGGTCAGATAATCCATGTTCGAGCACTTCACATACACATCCTCTAATGTGATTATGAATAACATGGTCTATACAAGTTTTACTACTAATACGCGTTATTCGTTTGTATTCAAACCCCATGTTATAATCATGTAACAAACATTCATATTCATTGGTTATATTGTTAGTTAATAAAATATTAATATTGACATCACCACATACTATAATTTTGTAGTTTGTTTTTAATGAAAGAATGTCTAAGATATCTCTGAATTTTTGAAAAAATATGTTGTAATTGTTACGCAAGTAAATGGCAGGACGGTAAATGCATACAATAAAAATGTTATGCGGCATCAACTCTATTGCCGAACATTCTAACATGTCTGGAACAGATAACCGTTCTATATTACTGAGCGTTTTGAATTCAAGACCCTTCCTGACCAAGATACAGGATCCTCCATGCCTACTTAGCCTACAATACTGAGATGCCAGTCTGAAACTGTCAACACTAAGTCGCTCGATATCCTCCACTATCATATTATGCTCTGTAAGGCAAAGTATATCCACAGTTTTCCCTTGATTGTCAAGTTCACTCAGGCAAACCATTATCCTATCAGATTTACTTATAAGACCATCAATATTTTGGTGTAATACACCGATGTAGTTATACACGAAATAAATTACTGTTGTTATTAATAGCGTTGGGTAAAATATGACTGTCCTTATTGTCACTATTTGTAGGACCTAGTGACATATTATTTTTCTCTGACCCCAAGATAACACTCTCTGAAGCATAGCCTATATCTACATAAATATCACTGTCAATACTGCATGTTTGAGTACCTTTATCACAACAATTCTTAATTGATTGATTATGTCTATTGATTCTGCATTGCTTCTTCAAATAATCAACCATTTTCTTCTTATATTCATGATGTAATATTTCTCTGTGGAGCGATCCACATAGATTTTTAGTAAATACATGATTAGTTGGTAAATGTCTGTAATAGTTCATGTCGACAAATGTGACATGAGAGTGCTTAGTGCATGTGTACCTGAGTTCGTAGTTCAGCTTCTGTTCTCGTAGGTGATTATTAGATGGGATTTCGGCTATAATAACATTTGTATGTGTAGTTTGAGTTAGCCAAATATTCAAATTCAACAGAAACTCAAACGGATTATGATTATTCGTACCACCCACAATAAGTATGTAGTCATTTTTAGTAAATTTTGTAACGTTAAAGCCTTTTGAGAATAAGATCTCACATAGTGGTGCATAGGGTTTCCAATAACTAGTAACCTCAAATTCATCCCCTATTAGTCTCTGGAGTGTAGACCTGGCTCCCTTTCCCTGTTGATCAGCCAGAATCAATATTTTTTTCTCTGCATTTCCTTTATGTTTGTTACACGCATTTAGTTGTGTAGTTGAAGTATTATTATTTTGTGTTACTGGTGTCACTGCTGCTTTGTACATATGTGTGGATTTGTATTGATGATCAGAATTAAGTAAAACTGTTGGCTTAGGGGTAGCTGGGGCAGTCAGTATATTGGTACGGTCCATTTTATCTACTATTCCAGCATCAACTAGAAGAGGACATATGCTCGGTCCGGGTTGGTTGGTGCTACTTAATATTCCTTCTTCTTTGGGTTGTAGAGATGATTGAGATGTGGTTTTGGAACTTGACGATATGTGTGCAGGTGTGGGTAGAAAATCCTGTGAAATAGCAGAGGTAGCCGTGTGATGAAGCACAATTTCAGCATTAAGCGTATTAGTAGATGTTGTAAGCATTGGACGAGTATTAGATATTGGCCGCTCTGGAGTATTTAGTGTATTATGTGAACTCTTTGTCAGGTTTACTTCCTCCAAGCAATCAACAGGTGTGGCAGAAGATGTGTCCAATAAGCTATTTTTATGAAAACAGTTCATTAAATTGAAATGAGACGTACGTCTTCTTTTTCGATTTTTTGTAGAGCATAGCATTGGGGTGTCACTGAAGCTGACCTTTTTGTAGGTTTCAACTATAGTTTTTTGTTTGTCCAATTCTATCTTTAATTGTTGAATGTCATTATTAAGACTATCAATTTTAGTGGCTGCTGATAACAGTTGTAAGTTCAAACTTTCGATTTGTTTTGTAAGTTTTGAATTGTTATCATCCAACAACCCATCACAGTCAGGTAGACTCAACATCGTTTGCTCAAAAGAAGACGCACTAGAGGTTTTTTTTTTTTTTTTTTTTATAAGTAATTTATTCACCAAATCATATAGTTACATTTCTTGTTATCCTTAAGCTAAAGCACATTCTATACATTTTTTATGCTCAAAAGAAGACGCACTAGAGGTTGAAACATCCAATGAATTAGCTTTTCTATATTGACGAAAAGACAATGTATCATCACGTTCCATTTTTCAATGTCCTTGGAAAGCAAACAAAATAATTCGGAAACTCAGACCAACACTAAAATTCGGAACAGAAGTTTAAGATGTGAATCTATGGAACGATTTCTGCTTCAATTTGTCTGTGGTTTCTTTATGCTACATAACCATAACTTCGGCATTGGAACATTACTCGAAGTTTGTCTATCCTTTAAACCAGTCAATGTCAATGTTTGCTGTCAGTAGTTATTTTAATGTCAGAATCAGCTGGTATGAAATGTCCCGTCCGTCCCGTCAGTTTGATTAGATTAATTTTCTCAGAAGTCGTTGTCTTTTTATAAACAATGCCAAAAGACAAAAGAGGTGTTGATAGAGTGCGATTCAAAGTGAAAAAATGGTTAACGGTCATCTGAATCGTCGTAACTGATATTCGAATGGCAAAAAAATTACTGTGTTCTTCACCTCACCAAAATCCAATTGCGTGGGAACATTTGGAGGTTAGTTATCTTAGTCTTGCGATGAAATTAGTGCACTATTTCACTGTTTAATTGCAACTTTGTAATTAAAATTGTATAGAGCTTTAACAAACACTTGTTTACACGGCTAGGGTTACCAGCCGAAAAAAACAATTTCCATTTAGTATCGCCACACTAACCTATTTTCGTTGAGGTGTTGTGTTCCATTCATCACCAAAATAAAATCGCCTAAATTATATAAATAACAGTAAAAATATTAAAATTTTCCTATGAAATTATATTCCACTTTCCTTTTTTTGTTTTTGGGAACATTGTTTACAATGTTTGAAGACACAAGACGGCATATTTTAAAACAAAACTTAAAATCACACGGGACTCCTGTACAACACGGAAGTCCGTTTCATACTGACTGGAGTTTGTATTTGCTTCGGCGTTTGTATTTCCTTTGTCTGCTTCAGTAGCTCTGTTCTGCGCGCTCCATCTGGTTTTATTTCTGTAATCTGTGATTACAATATATACGCCAGCAGTTTCCTATGGCTGCGTTCAGGCGTTGTATAGAATGGACATACGCATATTCGTATATGTTAAAAAATTAAGAATTGGGAGAAGCCGATTATCATCAGTGGATGATGAAAGGCCGATGATGGTAATTGCTTATCTACTCCCATTCGACAACCAGCCTACCCATGCGGCCCAGTTGGATATTGTATTCTACCGTTGTGGCCAGTTCATTTTCCTTCCCTTTGTTTATCCTTTGAGCCAATTTGTTTTTTTTAACACTTTTTTTCTACTTGTTCTTTTTCATTTTCTATATTCGTATTTGTTAAAAACTAAAGAATAACAACATAAGTTAACACAAACCTCAGATCGCTTGTAACAGTTCTTGGCGCTCAAATTTACGAGTTTTCCTTCATATGGAAACATATCCTCATATTCTATCAGCAATCCTTTAACTCCGTTGTCTCTCAACAAACACATCAATGACTTTAGATACTCAAGTTTTGGTGGGCCCCCTTTTAAATCAAGGTGAACCACCACATAATCCATCTGAACTCGATTCGCATGATTGCTCCATAACCCCTGGTCATACCAATCCATAACTTTATTGTAGATAAACACATAGTTCACAGCGGCAATTATGAAGAAAATTATGAAATATTTTATTTTTGGCGCTTTTAGTTGAAAATGAGCCATTTTGTTCCCAAAAAACATGTAAATTATTCGTTATTTTACCTCTAATTTTTGTTTTTGTCACAGATTAAGTAATCACTACGTGGTTTTTGTGAGAATTTGTCAACTGTCAATGGATGCTATTTGGCCAGATCTTCTATAGACAGATTCAAATACTCTGATGAGATAGACCTCATTTCTGTTT
This sequence comes from Ectropis crepuscularia, assembly GCA_963693475.1. Classification (NCBI taxonomy): domain Eukaryota; kingdom Metazoa; phylum Arthropoda; class Insecta; order Lepidoptera; family Geometridae; genus Ectropis; species Ectropis crepuscularia. The sequence continues at coordinate 11,393,706 of OY856361.1, forward strand.
TAGTTGCGATGTGTTTTGAATAAATTCAAACTTATTTTACTTTTCATGTGCACTCACTTCGGGCATAAAATAAGTTTCAGTTAAATTAATATGGTGGATGATGATGAATATGATGGTGGACTTTTATCCCAATGTAAAAATTTGTATGACGTAAACTTATTGTAATTATTCAATATTAATTTATTTTAACACACGCATTTGAACAATAGTTTCTTCGTTTAACACTATTTATTAACTATACTTCTTTATCGCAAGTCACTTAAGCCTTTTTATTACTATTTTTATACCACGAACTCACTTCTAGATATTATTATAATAGAGATTAAAAGAAAATAACGACTAGGTAGGTGGCTATTAGCTGGAACACTGAATATATTACATAACGTGAAAGACTCCCTTATACGGCTTCAGTTTAGTCACATTATCTTGTAAGTAAAGTTTTCTAAGGCTAACTTCATTCATTATGAGTGACAGCATTTTTTGTATGGCTCCTCTTTTATATAATAAGCTGCCAAATGCCATAAAAGAACTTAACATAACAATGTTCAAAAATAAACTAAAAAAAATGCTTATACACAAATGCTATTATACTGTAACTGAATTTTTAAATGATAAGGAAATTAATTGGAATACTAATATTTTAGACATTGTTTAACATGAAACTTTTACAATCTTTAAACCTTATTCCATTAATATCTCAATAGATATTATTATTCCATTATGAAATTTGACATTCAACTGACATAAGACCAAATAATGATATATTGTATCATGATGAATTAGTTTGTACTGTATTACATTTTGACATTCTTGGAGTATTTACATGAATATTATAATTAACGACATTTTTGATTTTTTGATTATATACATTTATTGCACTTTATACATTCTTTGACATTCCTCACATGTATGAACTGCAAGATCTACTAATGCAAGACCTTAGACCCTGGATGGAACTATTGATCAAACTCAAAAACACAAGACAATATCCTGATGAAACACAAGACGTTGGCGAAATTGTGCTCACCAAACATTTATCTCACACAAATATATATCACCAAATAGAAGCCAGAAATGAATCGAAGATGAAGAATCAGATGACATAAATAAAAACCAGAAATTAATAGAAGATGAGGAAGAAGAAGACTTTAATCAGCTGACTATTATTTAAAAAAATTAAGACTAACAAATTGTCTTGCCAGACATATTGCATGCCTCTCGCAGAGGCCAGTTTGTATGGGGCAACTTTTAAAATGTTTTGTATTATCTTATCTTACCTACAAACAGCAATAAAGCTTTTTGTATTTGTATTTGTACTTCATACTCGCTTCTGTAGAGGTAATTGTTGTTGCATGCATTACAGTTTTCTTGTAAATCTTTCTTATCGCATCTCCTACTATCTTATTCATATTATAAATGTCAATGTTTGGATATTTTAATGTTTGTTGCTCAATCGCTCAAGTCGTAACGTATGGACGAGTCGGACTGAAATGTGAAACAAAGTTACATTATAATGTGGAAGAACACATTGGCTACTTTTTAATGGGACCGGCAAAGCAACTACAGACAAACAAATCAATCAATATACTTAGCAAACCACTCGTAACGGCGACTGGCGAAATAATAAATTAATAAATATTGGTGGACAATTCACACCCAACACCGAGCATACCACTCGGGCTACTTGCGGCGCGGCGGGCGAGCGAAACAAATGCATGAAGCGGTACTGTGGGAGCCACGGACTGCAACGGCAGTCGCAGCGAATCACACAGTGATCAAATGATTTTAGTTATTTTCGCTGCGAACAATGAACCCTGCATTTTTGATCCTGAAATAAAGAAAAATCCGGATACATTCTGTTTTTCTAGTATTTTTTGTGGTATTCTCAATCTGTTCTCCAATTCCAATCATGTACTCCAGAATTCTTGCAAATATTAAGTAGGTCTTGAACAAAAAATCTATTAGGTACTTTTTTTTAACAAAAATATCATAATAGCTTTGATGGTCGAAATTATCTGGGTATTCCTTAGAAAGTGTAAGTACATATTCGAGACATCTTGCTCTCAGACTTCCTTAAGTGTCATTACGCACTTTCGACTAGTCGCCGGCGACACGGTTGCTAGCGACTGTGACTTACTACGGTTTGATGATGTCTGAAATGGAGACGAGAAGAGATGTTTTTCAGCTCGGGTGACTCCACCGAAGTCGGACGTCTTCTCTCTTTCTACGAAAAAGTAATTTCGAAATAAACTCGCGACTTTCCAACTCCTATTCTACTTCGATCCGTCGGTTTGTCCGTTTAAATGTTCTAAGTCTACTCTAATTAGAGTATGCCTAGTACATTTAAACGTCAAAAATGTTGTATCGGACGAAACAAAATAGAACGAAAGTAGGAAATTCGCGAGTTTTTTTTCGAAATAACGTTTTCGTAGAAATAGAGTAGACGTCCTGTGCATTACGCCGCGTGTCTTCGCCTGCGTAGGTACATTTCCGCTGTGAGGCACCGCTCATATCTCCACTTTCATTGCGCCATACAAATATAATACATCTCCGCTCAGTGATCTCTACTGATTAATAAACGGAGAATAAGCTAATTGGCTGCGACATTTAAATGATAAGTTCTTGTCTATTTTAGGCTGTATCTATAGTATAATGGTAGGGCTCTTAATTGGTTGCAAAGTCCGCCTGGGGAAGTACCCCATCTTTGTCAGTTATTCTACAGTCAAGCAGTAGCGTGCAAACGATTAATGTGTTCCGGTTTGAAGGGCAATAATAATAATAATAACGTCACTACTGCACGTCTTTTTTCGACCGTATTTAATTTTATTACGTTTCTTCCATTCTCCTTAGTTTTATAGTTCATATTTTTGAAAATCTAATACGAAAAACCTCGAAGAAATATACGAAAAACATAAAGAATAGTTTAAACCTAATTTTCCTCAACAAAATAGAAAATGCATTTTGACAATAGTCTGTCAATCAAGATCCATCATAAACACTACAATGTAAACAAATATTAAGAAATGGAATGTGAAAATAATGATTACACGGTTAAGAAGACGGAATGAAGCGGAAACACGTAGCGCACAACCAACACCAGACCGTGTCCCGTCACCGCCAAGCCTGTCGTCGGAGGATGAAGCTTTCTTGACTCCCCGCGACACGAGTGCTAGTTCGAGTGACGAGGACGCGGTGCGGACCCCGCCGCCCAGAAGAGCAGGACGTCGTGGCCGTCCGCCGCTGCCGGCATGCTTGGGGCCTGTGAGGCAATCTGCCTCGCGCCCGGCCCCCGCTACCGGTGGTGTAGTGCGTCGCATGCGATGGACTCAACAAATGAATGAGAACTGCATGCGCGCCTACTACAGGGCTACAGAGGGAGGAATCCACCTGACCGCGTACTGTGCCAGGATGCTGCTTCTGTTTCAGGCCCTTGAACCAACCGTCGTCGCCGTGTCTGCTCAACGACTGTCTGATCAAGTGAGAGCAATCCGGCGGTGCAAACTGCTGGATGACTCGGCACTTGATCGGCTACGCCTGGAAGAACAACATACTCGCCCAGCTTCTGCCTCGTCGCGGGATCCGCCCGCCGCGTCGTCGACCCTGACACTGGCCTCAGTGCCACCGTCAGAGGTGACACTTGCGGCTCCGGTCGACCCCGACTACGAGGAGGAAGACTCAGCGAGTAGTAATGTATCTGACCAGGTAAGAGGGCAACTGAGGAGTGCTTTGGAAGACGCAATCTTCCAATATCGACTCACACCAAACTCTAGGCCGCGCTTACCACGTTTACCCACTCATAAACGGAATTTGGCTTTGATGGGAGCCCTGAATACTTTGCTGGTGCCCTATTTGGGTACTAGCAAAGATTTGACTGATACCCATTCTATTCTGTACTGCGGTGCTATCGCGGCGTGTCGCGTTGCACGTGTCAAGTTTCCAGACACTGACCGTACAACGCGAACCGCCAGAGATGCACCCGCATGGCAAATGCGAATAGAACGGCGTATCAGCACATTCAGGACTCTTATAGCAAAGCTAATCTGCTTCAGTCAGGGGAACAGTCGTCCCCGAGTCATGCGTTTCGTGACACAGGCATTCGCTGGGACTGGTATCAGTCCCCAGCACTATCCAGCCAATGTTACGGAACGCATTGACTATCTGAAGCAGAAAGTTTATGCGTGGGCAAACCGTATTCGCCGCTACAGAGAGCGTGTGAATCGATATCGGCAAAATCGCGACTTCCAAAGTGATCAAAGGAAGGTGTACCGAAACTGGGAAGGAACTAGTCGACATGTGAACGATGGGCAGCTACCGGATGCCAACGCTATGAAAAACTTCTGGCGCAGCATCTGGTCGGTGCCTGTCGAGCACACGGAGGGAGCTTGGATGCGTGTTGTTGAACGTGCGTGTGAGTCTATCGAAACCATGGAGTCTATTACAATAGACTTCGAAGACGTTAGTTGTGCTATCCGGACGACTCAGAACTGGAAAAGTCCTGGGCCGGACGGATTGCACAACTTCTGGATTAAGTGGTTTAGATGCTCACATGAGCGCTTGGCAACACAATTCCAAGAAGCCCTCGAGACGGGTTCCATTCCCAGTTTCATGACCACCGGAGTCACCTTCCTGCTCCATAAGTCTGGTAGTACCACGGAACCAAAGAACTACAGACCCATCACGTGCTTGCCTACCATCTATAAGCTGCTTACATCCATTCTGAGAGCAAAAATTAACGCGCATATTGTCGCAAATAACGTTTTGGCCTCCTCTCAGAATGGATGTAAGATTGGGTCCCGTGGTACTAAGGAGCTACTCCTCATCGACACGACCATTTGCCAACAAGTCAAACGAAACAAGGGAGCCCTCTCCGCTGCTTGGATTGACTATAAGAAGGCCTATGACGCGGTGCCCCATTCGTGGCTAGAAAGAGTTTTAGAGTTGTACAAAATAAATCCAACTCTAAAATTTTTTCTAAGCAAATGCATGGGATAGTGGGTCACAGTTCTTCGTCAACCAGGTAGCGTAGACAGCTCGTTTGTTTCGGAGGACTTGATAAAGATTGAAAGGGGAATATTTCAGGGAGACAGTCTGAGTTCCCTATGGTGGTGCCTAAGTCTGAATCCTCTCAGCACTCTGCTGAAAGATTCAGAGTTAGGCTATCGTCTTCGTAGGGGAGGTGAGGTTATATCTCATTTGCTGTACATGGACGACCTCAAAATCTTTGCACCGAAACGCCAAGACTTGTTGGAGCTATTAAAAACCACAGAGGTTTTTAGTAACGCCATCAAGATGGAGTTCGGTGTCGACAAGTGTGCGGTCATGCATGTACAGCGAGGGAAAGTAGTAAATTCAGAGAATTTACAACTTTCCGAGACTATAACTCTCAGAACCCTCTCCGAAGACGAGACCTACAAATATCTCGGTATGTCACAGTCGTTGGGTATATCAGCAGATGACATTAAGAAATCGGTGAAGGAGCGTTTCTTTTGCCGGCTGACAAAAGTACTTAAAAGTCTTTTGTCAGGCGGTAACAAGGCGCGAGCCTTCAACGGTTGGGTAATGCCTCTGCTGATATACTCCTTTGGCATACTGAGATGGACTCAGACTGAGCTCGATGCCCTGGATAGAAGGGTCCGTCAACTGCTCACAACACACCGCATGCTACACCCGCGCTCGTCTGTTATGAGACTGTACATCCCGCGGAAATGGGGGGGTCGAGGCTTTTTAAATGCCAAGAACCTCCACAACCGCGAGGTATGCAGTCTCAGGGATTACTTCCGAAACAGCGAGTCCGGGATGCATCGCGATGTTGTGGCAGTTGACAGGAGCCTCACGCCTCTTTCAATGGCAAACGAGAACTGGCGCAAACCATCGGTGCTCAGCACTGATGATCGCAAGGAAGTATGGAAGAGCAAGGAGCTGCACGGGCGATTCTATCGGGCCCTGATGGGACCCGATGTGAATCTGCTCGCGTCGGTGAACTGGCTGCGCTTCGGGGACCTCTTCGGAGAAACCGAGGGTTTTGCCTGTGCAATTGCGGACGAAGTTATCAAGACGAACAATTACCGGAAATACATAATGAAGGACGGTACGGTCGACATTTGTCGGGCATGCCGCCGTCCAGGCGAATCGCTTCGTCACGTTATTTCCGGTTGTTCGCATCTTGCTAACGGCGAGTACTTGCACAGACATAACCTAGTAGCCAGGATCATCCACCAGCAACTTGCTCTTCGGTACTGCCTTGTCGAGTCCGAGGTGCCGTACTATAAGTACGTACCTCTGCCAGTTCTCGAAAATGGTCGTGCGTTGCTCTACTGGGACCGCTCTATCATCACGGACAGGACTATTGTCGCCAATAAGCCTGATATCGTGCTGGTAGACCGGTTTCAACGCCGGGCTATGATCATCGATATCACCGTTCCACATGACGAGAACCTCGTGAAAGCCGAGAAGGACAAGCTTAGCAAGTACCTTGACTTGGCTCACGAGGTTACCGCCATGTGGGATGTTGATTCGACGATCATAGTCCCAATAGTCGTGTCAGCAAACGGCCTTGTAGCGAAAAGTCTCGACCAACATCTTAAGAGACTTTCGCTAGACGGTTGGATCAAGGGTCAGATGCAGAAGGCGGTCATCCTCGACACAGCACGCATCGTCAGGAGGTTCCTCAGTCTGCAGCCCTAACCACCGGCTTGGGCCCTGCCCCGCTGCTGGCGGCAATAGTTTTAGGTTTTTATAATGTTTTTATGTTGTTTTATATATAAATATTGTAAAAACTTAGGCTTAAGAAAGGAAATAAATACGTACATAATAATAATAAACGTTTATTGCAGGAAAATAACCCATATAGAAAACATACAATTTTAAAGAAGAACAGATAGTTACTTAAACACTCTTAAATTATTAAATCTAAATATAATTATCTATATATCACTTTAAATACTATTTGCGAATTTTGTTCCGTTGGACAGATCCAAGATCTATATATAGGACTGTATAAATCCTCCAATGTTTCCAGAGAATTTACTGGGCTAAGAGATAATACACCTTATACCTCTGGGTGACGAGTGCAGTGCGGTACTACATATGGATTTGGACTCTTCATGTTCCAATAGCTACGTAACACTGTGCTGTTATGGGCAGGTATGTTGCTTACCGTCAGCCACATGTCCTGTTCGTCTTGTCATACTCAAAACTATGAAAAAATAAAAACTTTTTTGAAATCGTTGTGGTGATTAAGTAAAAATCCTGCTAATATTAATATTACATATTCAAAACTTTATAATTATGAACGGATGTGTGGATGTTTTAACAATACACAGATTACTTTTTACTTTTGAAAAAACATAAAACAGTTCTATGGCAGTCCTGATGTTAAGGACTGCAATGGAGCTGGTTTACCTAAATAAAGGATTTCGAACTTCAGCGCCACAAGTCAAAGGTTCACTCACAATAAAAAAAAAACAAATCATATTTCAGTCCTCGCGTCTCTCTAATAATATTAGGAAGAACGTTACATGAGAATTCAATTGGGTCCATTATTATTTTAACGTATTCTTTTGATATTCCTTTTCTTACAGCGAAGCTGAGGTAGGCCTCCCGTAATTTGGAAATTGTGAGTGATCTCGCTTCTTGAATTATTTTTCTGTCGCTTGGAAATGTTGTATTTTTTTTGCCTGTGGGTTTTTTTTGTAATTCAAATTATTTTGTCTTTGGTGTGTTTAGTTATGTAATTGTAAAGGTGACGGCTTGGTCTAATTGCTGACTGCCGATCCGAAACCCTTGGTTCAAATCCCACTGTCTTTTCGAAGTCGGTGTACGTTATGCCACTAACATAAGTACCTACTATTGATCCCCAAACTCGATACGGTTTTCTTTTCTTTTTTTGAAGTGAAAACTTCTTTAAGCGCGCTATAGACAGAATTTTCGTGGGCTGTGAAATAGATTCATCAATCGCCACGCTTGGATATGATAATGGATCGGATCGGATATGAAATCTTCGGGTAAACTCGGTAAAAACGGCCAGGTAGGTACCAGGGCAACAGAAACAGTAAAGAGTTTCGATTACCTACCTCCAACAGCCCAGCGTTTATCTCCAGATACCAGGACAACAGAAATATAAAAGAGTTGCGTTTACTTTGCCCTAGGTACCAGTACCAGGGCAACAGCAAGTTTTCACTTCTACCGGCAGTTCCAATGACTGCCAATTTTTTTTAGCTGTTGGAAAGAACTGTGTTTTAATATTGTTCCGTGAATATTTCAACCTCATCGGTTGGTTAGTATCTAAAAAAACCCTAATATGTCTAAAGAAGTTCTGACCTAAAAATATAAACACAGAACCTCTAATGAACCAGTAATAGACTGACTTCGTGAACTGGCCTGTCATAGTTAGGCAGGCATGTTTAACCGATTCCGATTTTGCTTTTGCTGAAAGGTAGCACACAATTTACAATACTCATACTAGGAATTCACATTACATGATACTTTGGTACTTACCTAACACATACTAAGGTGTAGAGTGTCAGACAGGACATTTGGGCTTTCTTTATTTACCTAACATCAGAATATTCAAAACAACATTAGGATTCTAATGATTAATACCCCAATCAGAATGTTACCGGACAGGGGAAAATCGGGTCAGAGCTTTGACAACACTATAATTCCGGTTCCATAACCCTTATTTTAAGACTGATAAGGTTAAAAATAGCGTTTTGACAGTGCCACAGTAATGATAAAAGCCGAAAAGCCATGTTTGATTTGAAACTGTTAATTGCTCTAATTTATAGTGATGGGAAAGTTTTGATTATAATCGATTTTAATTTATAGTTGATTAATAGGTTCATTCGGAATCGTATGTTATTTGTGTGGTGGATAGTGGATGGTAGTTAGTACAATTTTAGATTATCAAGGTCTAAACTTAAATACTTGGCCAAACATAAAGTGGGCTTTTTATTTAAGTTGCAAATTACTTTTTTTCTTAACTAAGTTTACACTAGACCATCATCTTGCGTGATCTAAATAGTGATATTAAATATTTGCTTAGCTGTTTTTAGGGTTACTACCCAAAGGGTAAAGAAGGGATTACTGAGACTTCGCTGTCTGTCCGTCTGTCTGTCACCAGGCTGTATCTCAAGAACGGCGATACCCAGACAGTTGAAATTTTCGCAGATGATATATTTTTATTGCTGCTATAACAACAAATACTAAAAATAAAATAAATATATATTTAAATTTTATGGGAGCCCCCATACAACAAACTTGAATTTTTTGCCCTTGTCTTGCTCGATACTATAAATTAGGTTACAGATAATGGCACGGAATCCTTCATGCGCGAGTCCCCCTCGCACCTCGCACTCGGCCGGTTATTCAAATAATGTTTAAGAGTAGCATCTTATGGCTACTAACATTCTGAACATCAACTCTTTATCTCGTAAAATATAAACATAATTATATTGTAGACTAGCAACGCCTCTCAATCAACACTCGCTTAATTCCCGGTCCTGCTCATTTCTGCTGATAAAAAATAGCCTATGTATTCCAGCTTAATAAGCCAAACTTTTTCTTCCCACTGCTCTCATAAGAAGAAACTCAAGGGCATCATGCTGTCAGGCAGGGTGTGCAGGGTGTCATGCTGGCTAAGTGCGGGTTGTCTGATGCCACGTGTTCTCGAAATACCTATGTGTTTCTTGGTACACGCCGGTTTTTTTCGGGGCATATTTATGCCGTTCAACCAATCAGCGCGCGAGATTAATTCCGTTCCGATATCTGTGGCTCCGTTGCATACCGTTTCAAAATTTTACAGTTTCACTTCGATATGTCTATCGAACCATCTACCGAAATATAATAATGCTTAAATTGTAATATTGTAATGGTTTACAATATTTCCACAACAGATTAGGTGCAATCTCGGTTGAAAGACTGTAATCTAACGATGTTTTAAATCTTACGGTCATAATATAGATGTATGTAGGTACATAATATTAAATGCTCGATAAATCGTAGAATTGCTCGTTTATCGGCATTAGATTCATACAGCGCAAAGATCGTTCAGTTATGGTTCAGTGACCGTTCAGTGACGATTCAGTGATGGTTGAGCGATGATCTGGACTATGTTATGTGACGGTTCAGTGACAGTTCTGTGTTGGATCACTAATGCTTCATTAACAATTCAATAGTAATCTAGTGATGGGTCAGTGATGATTCATTGATGGTTCAGCGATGATCTGGACTATGTTCTATGACGGTTCAGTGACAGTTCTGCGTTGGATCACTAATGCTTCATTAACAATTCAATAGTAATCCAGTGATGGGTCAGTGACGATTCAGTGATGGTTCAGCGATGATCTGGACTATGTTCTGTGACGGTTCAGTGACAGTTCTGTGTTGGATCACTAATGCTTCATTAACAATTCAATAGTAATCCAGTGATGGGCCAGTGACGATTCAGTGATGGTTCAGAGATGATCTGGATTATGTTCTGTGACGGTTCAGTGACAGTTCTGTGTTGAATCACTAATGCTTCATTAACAATTCAATAGTAATCCAGTGATGGGCCAGTGACGATTCAGTGATGGTTTAGTGATGATCTGGACTATGTTCTGTGACGGTTCAGTGACAGCTCTGTGTTGGATCACTAATGCTTCATTAACCATTCAATAGTAATCCAGTGATGGGTCAGCGATGATCTGGACTATGTTCTGTGACGGTTCAGTGACAGTTCTGTGTTGGATCACTAATGCTTCATTAACAATTCAATAGTAATCCAGTGATGGGTCAGCGACGATTCAGTGATGGTTCAGCAATAGTCATTAAGAGGAACCGTCACAGAACAGACTAGATATTTAAGTAGTGGTAGGACTGTTTGCAGAGTCCGCCTGGGGAAGTACCACACCTTACAGTTAGAGCCAGTTACTCTACCGACAAGCAGTAATGGGGAAACTTTTCTGTGTTCTGGTTTGGAGGGCAATGTTTCCAGTGAAATTACAAGGCATAGAGATAAAAACAATTATATCTCTGGGCTACGAGCGCAGTGCAGTGCTAGGTAATGATTTGGACTCTTCATGTTCCAATAGCTTGTCGCTGTGGTGTTATATGGCAGGCATGCTTACCATCAGGCACATGCCCTGCTCGTCTCGTCGCTCTTTAATAAAAAAAAAATTGGTTGTCTGTAAAGTAGGTTGGTTCACAGACGATAGTTTAACGTGACAACTTCATAACAAAACGTTGATATAAGCGGCGCAAGCGTACAATGAGCGTAACGGGACATAACGGGACACTTTTTTGTATATGCAGCCGGTGTTCATCGATTTATTATACGCTGTCATGTCAAAAATATAACTAGAGTCTAGTTCAATGACGATTCAGAGATGTTTGAGCGATGGTTCAGTGGTAGCATTTCGTAATATTGCTATGATACTTTTATTTGTATCTCTGTATTTCTATAAGTTTCCCCATAATGCCCATGGCTTCCTACACAAGAACAAACCATCCCCTTAGGATTAATTCGTGTCGCCGCAGTCCATTGCCCATAACAAACTTAATAGGTCATAAGCCAGTTAGAACTTTAATTATATTAGGTCCGGTTTAATTTCGTTCGCTGGCTGAAGTTAGAACATGATACGCCGTATCGTTAGTAAAGTCTCATAATTGCGTTTACCACTGAATTCTGAATAATAAAACTAATATTTAACTAAATATTTAATTTTAGTGTAGAGCTGTAGAGTGACGAGACATGGCATGTCGAGATGTGTTTTGAGCATCTCTAAGTAAATTCTGACGAACTATGTGAAAATGTTTCGATGCTCTTCCATAACATCTAACGAGGTTCTTTATTTACCAAAGGTAAGTTAAACTATCAATTATTTTGATTTCTGGTAATTTTACTTAAAATCAAAGTTAACTTAGTTTAATTTTCAAAAATGTCGTTTGGGGCTCTTTGATGCAACCAAGTCCGGGGCACATTGATGTGTATCATTGTGCCCCATCTCTATGTTATGGTGCCCATGCCCATGGTGCCAAGGTTATTACTAAATACAATTTGACTGAGTACGAGGTGTTATACTTGAAAAAAAAAAGTGCCAGGACTTACATTTTCGTCTTTCTAGAAGTCGAAAACAAAGCAAGTGTTTATTTTAGAGATGTTGTTTTACACCTCCTTATACCAAATTTTACGCAAGGCACTAGTCGAACCTCATCTATGTATACCTTTTCTATTAATATGAGTGCATATAATGTGCAATAAAATATAATCAAAACTTATGTTTTTTTTTTCAAATAATATTACATTTATTGACTGTTTAAGACTGACTGTGATTAAGGTTTATTCGTTATAAGAATTGCTTAAATTAAGTATACATATTATAAAATATACATATTATACATATTATTAAAAGGCTCAAAATTATCTCATCACGATAAACAAGTGTAATCAATCTAAAAGTGTTTTAATTTGACCATTTTAATAGATTTTTCACCCTGTATGAAAGTGCCCCACGAGTTGTATCAAAGTACCCCACTAGTGGGGCAGATTGATACTAAAGCCATTTTTTACAAAAGGTCAATTATTTATTTTCTTTGATAACTTAAAAAACATTGAACTGTGACATTATAAAATTAAATTATTAGGCTAAAAGTATAATAAAAAATTAATGGAAAATGTTAAGTTTTTATACACTTTTTCGAACTTCAAATTTTTGTGTATGAATCTGCCCCACTTCCCCCTACCTTCATTACCCGAAATCTCAAAATTGGCCGTCTAAGCAAGTTAGCGAGTAAGCATGTGTTCTTAGTACTTACTAACTCTACTCAATCGTCCACATTTCATTCATCAGAAAATAGGTGACGTCTGGCAGCTGGGACCTGTGATTCTATGATAGGATCTGGGATCCTGGACTATTACCTTCAAACTCCATGATCTAAGCCTTCAAATATATCATCAACGTAGGTTTAGTATAAACCGTTTGATTATTTATTATCAATTATTTACTAAAATGTTCGGCTTACAATAACAAAAATATGTATGTATTTTAATAAAATTAAAACCTCGTTAAAATATGATCATTCCTGGATTTATTTTCCTGCAATATTGTGTTTAATAAAGCCCGGGGTAGACCAGCCCGTAATGGTACGAGTGACGTCACATCCGCAAACCAATGCAGCCGTCGGCGGCGTCACTTCCGGATCCTGCATTTATACACAGTTGGAGAAACAAGCTTATTTGATAATTTATTTAGGTTTTACGTATTTCAGTTTGGGTGTTTTAATGTTTATTGTAGTGTTAAGGACTCTTTGCAGATTCCGTTTGTACGTCTGCTAGTTATTCAGCCGACAAGAAGTAATGCTTAGAGTATGATTTCAGTACGCTTTGAGTATGCTATGAGGACGTTTTGTACGTGTACGCGTACGCGTTGAGTACAAGTGGAGTACGCGTTGAGTACTCGTTGAGTAGGTTACGCGCGCAGTGTAGTGCTAGGCAGTAATTTGTAGTCTTTGGGCGTGTTGTTTACCACCATGGCATGGGTATGTCTTACTCGTGCCGTCACTCTAGATGTCTATGTTACAAAAAAAAGTTTCTCAAGACTAACAAATCCAATCTATGTCTACGGATGATGTCTATCGACTGAACGATGGATTTACTCCTTGGGTCTCGTTTGCCCTTCTTTCAAAGTACAAAAATATTGAGATTTGAGAATATTATTTTAATATGAAAATTAACGCGGTTATAACACATTTCAAATAAATAAATAATAAAAAGATCGCCGGTTGCGATCGAAACTTCAGTCGGACTGGACTAAATATACCTATCAAGCGTGAGTTACCCGTGAATTTATTTAAAAAATTTAGAATATTATGTTTTGCGGTCTGCTAACTGATCCTAAACACTGTCCAAATTGCTTTCCCTCCCACTTCAAGTTACCAGATCTTAGAATAGAATATTTTCGATATTTTAGTAACTGAAGCCCTTGACAAAAATAAGCCATTTGTGTCTCAAAAATAAACAAGTGAAAGCCAACTCTCCGTGTTTATTACAGAGCTCCAGTGGAACATCATTAATTATTAGTAATTTAACAAGCATGACTGTCAGTTCTGCATCCAAACGAATGGAAACTGACAAGTCACGGGTTTCAATGACAAATAATGAATTTAACCAGAGGTGGAGTTTGGAAATGGAGCATGACTTTCCCTTTCAACTGCCAAAATTAAATTTATTATTAAGATTAACAAACTGTGATAGAGGACGACCAAAAAATTGTAGATGGATTGTGTGAAATACGACGTGAATAGGAAAGGAGTAAACTAGGATTAATACGAATGATAGATACGAATGGAGGAAATGGATAAGTTGTATCGACCCCACATAAAGTGGATAAGTACGCAAATGATGATGAATAAGATACACAAAGGATTTAAAATGATAGGGATTTTTGTACCTATAAGTTATAGTTTACAAGCACATTTAAGTTTTACATGATTACTGGCAAAGGTGAAGGAAAAGACTGGATACAGTGAACTGGCATTAATGTCATTTAATTAATTCATGGTCGACGTTCCAAAGGCTCGAACGAAGAGTTTTGTAGAAGAGGAATAAACCATAAGTAATTAAAATAAATTTGTAAAAATCTGTACTTATACTGAAATATCGAGTTTCGACCACATCACTACCTTTCTTCTGTATACATATTTCTGCAATAAAGATTATCCATACTAATATTATAAATGCGAAAATAACTCTGTCTGTCTGTCCGTATTTACCGCCTAAATCACTGAACTGTATTGGGATGAAATTGGAGTTGAAATGGGGGACGAATGTTTTTTACGCTTTCACACCTGAACAACTGAACCGATTTTGATGAAATTGTTTTATTAGAAGCTGTGTTTAGTAACCGTAAATGTGTCTGGGTATAAAAATAGGAACTGTCTGAGTTACCTTAGCATTTATTTCGCGGGGACAAAGTCGCGGGTAACAGCTAGTTATATTATATTCGTATCATAAGTACCTAGTCAAGTGTCTAGATACTAAATTTGATAACTTTGACAATCACGAATTTTCATACAACCGTTCATCCCTTGTTTCACCCTCTTAGGGGTTGAATTTCGCAAACCCCCGTCTTAACGAGCGCCTACGTGCTAAAAGACACCTACATGCAAAATTTCAAATTCCTAGCATTTGTAGTTTCTGAGATTCCTTGATGAGTAACCTTTCGCTTTTATATATATATATATAGATAGCCCAGATATAGAAAAAATGTCCTTTGCGGTAGAATTACTGCCCAATGTGTGGTACTTCTCCAAACGGAGTCGAGTCGAGTAGTTCAATCATTACAGGCAGAATTACTACCAACTGAGGCTAAATGTCAGTCTATTCAGTTTTTTAAAGCAATACTATCTCGATTGGGATACGATCGACAACTTCCTAAAACAATTATTAAACTTGGTTAAAATTAGGTGACTGAATTTAGTTATACCATACATACTAAATTCAGAATCGAAGATTGCTTGCTTCTAAACTTGCTTCTTAATTCGGTAGATTAACCTTGCTTTAAACTTGCTTCTGAATTCAATCGCTAAATTTACCGAAGTTTAAAAAGGGCTTAAATTACGCAACTATACAGAACTATACCAAATATACAGGTCTATTCTGTTTTTTTATAAAACTGTCTCGATTGTAATACATTCGACCAATTCCTAAATTACGCCAAAATTTAATAGTCCATTAAGTATTGTAAAGAAAAGCTGTTTCGATTGCCCTACAATCGACAACTTCCTAAGTTAAGCCTGTTCTCTTTTCAAACAGTTCTCGGCCCAAAACCCGTTATAAATAGAGATGTAAATAAATAAATAGTTAGCGAGCGCCACCCCGCCTGTACCCTTATTAGCGGGCACATTAAAAAGGGATACTTCGGGTTTAAGAATTCATGTCGGCCAGAGCGAAGAGAGACTTGAACAGAAAATTACTAATCTGACGATAGGCACAACTTTGACAGAAGAGAAAGTTACAAACACAGTCTATAGTAGTGATAAGACTTTTAGCAGAGTCCGCCTGGGGAAGGACCACACCTTTGCCAGTTATTCTACCGCCAAACAGTAATGTTAAAAACATTAAACATTACTGTGTTCCGGTTTGAGGAACAATGTTTCCAGAGAAATTACAGGGCTATAACAACTTAGATCTCTGGGTGACGAGCGCGGTGCAGTGCTAGGTAATGATTTGGACTCTTCATGTTCCAATAGCTGCGTGTCACTGTACTGTTATGTGGCAGGCATGTTGCTTACCATCAGGCACATGTGCTCGTCTCGTCACTATTTATTAAAAAAAAAAATTTTTATTGACTCCTTTCAAAATAGGGCAAATTTTCTCAAGTCGACAGTATTTAATTAGTTCGACGTTGACAGTAGTAGTGACAGTGACGAACACAAAAAAAAACCTTTTTTTTTACTGTCTCTATTTAAATAGAAGAGAAAGTTTGTCTCTAGTTAAATAAAAGAAAAATCTGTGTTTTGAAAAAAAACAGATTTTTTAAAATATTTTATTTTCACAATCACAGTATAGATATTTTTCGAAGTTTCAACATTGACGGAAGATAAAGTCAATGTTGACACTTTACACAAAAAATAAATATTATAAAAAATCTGTTTTTTCAAAACACAGATTTTTCTTCTATTTAACTAGAGACAAACTTTCTCTTCTATTTAAATAGAGACAGTAAAAAAAAAAAGATTTTTTAAAAGATTTTTCACAAAAGCAGTATTAAACTTTTTTTTGATTGCCTCAACAATGATAGAACATTGAACTGTTTAACTCTTTTCATGTATTATTAGGGCAGAAAACAAAGTAACAAGCACAAGGTTTATTTTTTAAGAAAAAATATTGTATATTTATAAACTTTTATAAACTTTGACTGAAGAGAAACTTACAACCACAGTTTAACTTCTCGTTCGAGCTAATTACGACAACCAAATTTTGCGTGGTGGTCGGTTTGCGAATCATTTACGGCGCGCACGCCGATTGAAAAAAAATTTTTTTTTCTTCATTTTTTGTCTAAATTTTGTTTTGATTTTTTGGCTTTAGGAGAATGCCCATATAAAATGATCTAAACCATATACCGCAATTCTGTAAACGACATTGACTTAAGGACTCTCTATGCTAATAAGCTAATATTGTATTTTTTTAAAATAAAAACGTAAACAATACCCCAAATATTAACAATGTTTCGAAATGCATCATTTTAAAATAAAACTGGGTTTTTTTAATTGAAATAAAATAAGAGTCCATAAAGCCCTATTTATTTCATTTCCGCAATAAATTGTGCTTTTGTAACACAGTGCGTTGTAAAAAATTACAAAATTCTACGATAAATAATGGCTAGATTCGCAAAAAGAAATTTTAATTTACGTAGAATCACGTTTGAAAATACAACACGGTTTCCGCCAAAGTTGAGTAATTTCTTTTTTTCTCTTCATGGACTTGGAACATTTGGTGTTGCAATCGATAAATTATTTCTTTAGCTAGCCGATGGTACAATTTGTTCAGGCAAATATAAACCCAATTTTTTTTTAGCTTCGATTTAAAATTGTCTGGCAGCCGAACCCATATGAGCTCCGCGCCGCTTGAGTGAACATGGCGGTAATTATAGGCCGAACCCATATGGCTATGCCGCTTTACGGGGGTACGGTTACACAACTTTATTTGTCAAGTCTGAATTTTGACAGAAGAGAGGGTAAAAAATACAGTATAAAACTTCCCACTGCTGGGACTAAGGGCTTTCTCTCACAAGGAGAGAGTTGAGACCATAATACATCACACTAGTCAAGTACAAGTTAACAGATGACACATGTACTACTCGAAAGATGTCTTTCTTGCAACACTCCGGCTTCTTACAATACTTTCCTTCATGACATACTCGTACAATTGAACTTGAAAATATAGCCAGAGGCGCAGTGAACTGTAGTGTTTCATGTTCCAATAACTGTGTGGTAATACCAAAGTTACGGTGAAGTTACGGTGGTCTAGTCGGGAGAACGGCGCCTGCCGATCCGGACACCCCGGGTTCAAACCCCACACGCACTACTGTCTTTTCGAAGTCATGTGCGTAATGCCGCTAACTTAAAACGTCCGCCCTGAACCGCGCTCCTCAACTACTAACATGGTCGTGTTCGCAATTTTGGGATCTCGCTTCCGGAGTCTTGCCTAGCACGCCTCGCACGATTGCCCTGTCTAATGTGTATTGTTGATTTACAATACTGTGGTAATACTGTGCTGTTACGGACTAATGAGTTGTTACCACCAGGCTTACATCTTACTCGTATTTTTGGTCTCTCTTATAAAAAAAAAAATCTTCCGACGTAGTGATAAGGCTCCAGTAAATGCATTAATTTAGGTGTATGCGTAATGAATTAGCACACAACAATGATAGTATTTACTAATAGATATATTATGGATTATAGTATGTACACTAGAAATTCTAAACCATTGTCGATACGCAGTAATCGGATCAAGATGGCGTAGTATACAATTCCGTGGCAGAGTTCGTTCGTTCCTAATAAATTATTCTACAATTAAGTAGTCATCGGGAAACGTTAGTATCTTACAAATTGAAAAACAATTTTTTTTATTACAGTAAAATTGTAAAAGAAATGCCCTCAGATAAGTCAAGTGTTTGTGACTATTTTCGTTTTGTCTCTTTGTAATGGTTGAAAAGATTTTAATTAAATACGGAGGAATTACAATAACCTTTTGCATGCGATATTCTTTTAGCTGATTTCTGGAAGTGATCTTTGCAATAAGACTGCCATTGTGGCGCTCGATCATAAGTGTTGTACTGTAATATTTCTGTTTTTTGTAATCATATCACAAATCATAAAGAGTAAATCTATCTATTTACATTACCTATGTAGATAGGCTACTTGAATCTCATTGAAGTTAGTTGAGCCACGGGGTCTGCAGGGCACATCCAGTTATTAACCGGTTTGTGATTTAAGAATATTTATTAATCTCAATAAAATTGAATTACAATAAATTCTCTTGCTGAGATTACAAACTTAGCATAATATAACATGCAGTAAAAATATAATTGTACTGCAGAGCACAGCAAACAGTAAATTCCCCATTTCAGTACGAACATCTGTCGTTAGTATCGCAAAACAATAATGTTAATATTACCATTTCATATAACTTGACTACTACTATAACTTTATTTTTTCATCTTCAAAAAACAGGTATTTATTATTTTAAATGTATGTATGACAACAGTCAGGCTATATAAAAAAAAAATAGATTTTTAAAATGTTGAACTGGTTCATTTCCAACTCACAATATATTTATAAAATTCACTATGCTCTTATAACGATAACGTTTGTTTTCTCAGAGGGCGTCTAGTGCCAGAAAACGAAAAAAGGACATTTTCGACGCCGCTCACTGAAGTTAAGAAACTAAAAACTACGACAAAAAAAAATACTGACGTGTGGGTACAATCAATCAAGCACGATAACTAAATAGAATTTTAAAAATAGATCAGAGTTTTTTACAATAAAAAAATAAAAATGACACCGAAAAAACCCGTTTTAATTCGAGTACTCGAAATTATCACCGATGACCCACATTATTTTTTGGTAATAAAATTCCTAATTGTACGTTCTAGTAAAGTAACCGAACACTTTTTTAAATGTACGTTTAATTATTGAGTAACTAAATAAAACTTGGTCAAAAATGGACTCCTGATTTAATATAGATTTTTCCTCCAAACTGTGTCATGCTATTCTCGACTTTATGTACATCACATTAAGAAACGCGTCGCGCGGGTGAAAACTGATTTTTCCCTGGCATTAGGCGCACTCTTAACCTTGTAATTCCACTTGCATGTCTGAGTATTTTTTCTTTTGGACGATGCAAAAATTTGTCTTTGCTACTTCTTTGTTTGTAACTGGTTTAAACGGTTAAGAAAAACTTTGAGAAAACCAAACCGTTTCATAAAAATCTTTCAAAGACACCTATCAGCCAAAGGCCCTTAGATACCTACTTGGTCGGCGTAGTCGAGTGCCAGCACTGGGTACATAATAGTAGGGTAGTTTTGCTGTACAAAGTGTCTTGACATAGCAAGTATGATTATAAATACTCGTATTACGATTTACAATTCTTATTATTGTGTAGAGTGCCAAGATGAGCAAGATGGTAAGCAACATTTGTGCAGCAGCACAGTGACACACAGCTATTGAAACATGAAGAGTCCAAATTATTACCTAGCACTGCACTGCGTTCGTCACCCAAAGACCTAAGATACTATACCTCTAAGCCCTGTAATTTATCTGGAAATATTTTCCTTCAAACCGGAACACGTTTGTACATTACTACTTGGCAGTTGAATAACTGGCAAAGCTGTGGTACTTTCCCAGCCAGTGTATCCCAAGAGTCCTACCACAACAAAAATATACAATTTCAGTATCTAAGCACATCATTTCGCAAGAAAAACCCAAAGGCCTTACCCTACCACCTTTACTTGGTGAATTATTACGGCCGTCACTACAAACGCCTCTAGGCTATTTAAGGCTCAAAGATGAGGTATCACTTTCTATGCTTTATGGATGACCTGTCTTCGAAGCGCCGTGATAGATAGGGGTCACTTATTATCGGTTGATACGCTAGAGACTTAATTGAGTGTTAAGTTACTTGGAAACTTCCTACTAATCCTACAGAATAGTGTTGTGCCCTGCGGTTTCACTTGCTGTTGCTATCGTCTAATCAGTGATAGGTATTAGTTATTAATTTTAAAATTTAATTTAGACTTGTAAAGCTGCCGATTGGTATTCTTAATTATTTTAATTTTTTAATATCAATACTTCTAAACATCCTGGTTGCGGCATTACCAAATCGTAAAAACCCACTTTGGGTATTCTTAATTATTTTAAAGGTTTTAGTTTTTTTTTTTTTTTTTTTGTTATTTAATATTATTATTTATCCTATTACTCATTCTATTACTTATCCTGGTCTAACGGCGACCAAATCGTAAAACCCTCTTATTTATTTTTGAATTTTTAATATTATCCTGGTTGAACGTCATCTAATCGTAAAACCCGCCTTTGCTAACTTTTAATTTACATCACTATTTGGTTTTATTAACATTTTATTTATTATTATTCTTGGTCTGCATAAAGGTTGATAAACCTCTTCTATTAAATACAATTGACGTTATTTATTTAGTTATATTATAATTGATCTTGTATATTTAAAGTAAAATTAAATGTATAAAATGTTTAGTATGTAAGTAAGTCAGTATGTATGTATGTACGTATGATTGTTTATTGATTCTTTGAACGAGCTAGTTTCCTAAATATATAGATATTTTTCCTATCATATCTTATTACTTATATATTAGTTTGTTCGAATGGCCTTGTGATCATCTAGTAGTAGAACTTTCCGTATGTGGACCGTAAGTTGTAACCCAGACAGATTTGAGATGAACCCTAGATCTAATACAAGTATATGATTTTAACCTAATGAACCTAGGAAATTTAGTTTGACAAATATCTTAATAATTAGCTTTAATTGATACACCAATGATTCCAGAGATGAGTTAAGTAGATTTATATGAAGATTCTCGCCGGTATTATTTAGTTTATGACTTAAGTTATGCCTTAATATGTTGAAGTTTGTTTTCCGAAATAGCTAGAGGGTTGAGCTAGTCAATGAGACAACGTAATTATATTGTATTTGACCAGTTAGAGAATATGACATGTACAAGGTGTCAGATTGAAGATTAGCAATAATGTTCATAAATAGTAGGTATGGAAAGTAGTAGAATGCTACTGTATAAGACTGATCGGATCAGTGTATTAATTAATTGTTTAAAGATGTTTCTTTGTCGTGGCTATGGGAAGAGGCTCCTGACCCTAAGCCGCCCCTCCCAGTCGTTGACGTCCAAAAAAATGGCTTAAAAGGGAATTCAACGCCCTCCACAAGAGTGCATCTCGTGGGAATGCTTGAGTTTAACACCCTAATAGCTCTCTGTATGTTAGAAACACTAACTAAGCTATCCAAGGGAAGTGGGGGATTTCATCTAGTTAGGGATGGATGAGTTTACAATTTCTATTGTATGTCAATGTCAGTCAGTCCTTTGAAATCCCATAGAACTTTACTGTACCGACCGACAGCAAAGGAATGTGATTTCGGGGATAGAAGTTAACTAGTCATTCAATATCTAGTCACTTTGTTAGACAAGCCTCAAAAGTTAAGTTTCCAATGCAACCTGATAGTTTTAGCTTCTACCGAGCTGTAATATTTCGATGTAAGTATGTCAGAACCCCTCCGTACAGGTGGATAATCTAACCAGGGTACAACCGACCCAATCTGATGATTTAAGGATATAGTTAATGTCTTTCATTCCCATTTCCGTTAGAACTAATTGACTGGCACGGCATCTGCATGGCCACAACTAATATCCAGAAATAAGCAGACTTCTGCATAAATTTCTTTAATGTAAAATAAGTCGTAATTAACTTTCAAGGCACATGGAAATCCAACTCTGAGGACCATCGAACAAAATTATGTATCAAACTGTTTGATTGTATTTATAATTTATTTGTTAATCTGTAAACAAGGTGTAAAACCATAGTTGTGATATAGGTAAAATAAAACTAGGTCTATTATAAGACCCAGTAATTTTGATCATTAGATAGTCTTTAGATTTCCAAGATTATTTTGTAATCTTTTTAGAGGGTAATATTCAAGGAACTCTGTTAAGCCCCTGAACTCGTTATATATATACGTCCAAATTCTCTCAACTCAAGCAGAGAAATTTGACGATTACAGCTTCCGAGCGGATTATCAAACTAGTCGAGTTTCTTACACAGATTTAGGACTTTAGTTTTATAAGTTCATAGATATATTGTTAAATGAATTTGTTATCAGACTCAAATGATAAAGACTATCGAACAATCAGTTTGTTTTGCTGTAACTTCTCGTTCGTTCACCTGAAACCAAGAATAATTAACTCCCTATGTTCCGTTGATCTGATATGTCGCATCCTTAAGACATATTAAGGCCAACGCAACGTACCTCAATCTATCCTACTCATGGCCTAAACAGCTAAACTATACCAAAATTTGCAAGAGATTTGCGGATCTCATTTAAATTTACCCAACAGCTAAAAAGGGTATATTTTATCCGGACAGTCGGAATAAAGTGCAGTACCCTTTTCTAACATTGAATACTAAATTTACCTACCAGCTGATCAGACTGACAAAACCTATGATCCCTTTCAGCCCTACGGGAAGGTTTCATTCTATGACGGGGAAACCAGGATTTAACCTTTAACACAAAGTCAATCCTTTTTTTGGAGGCGAATGAAACGTTTCCAAACCTAACCTGAGACGTTTCGAATTGATATCTTCAACCAGTCTCTCAGCGGAGCACTACCGACCAGCCAGGAACATCACGACCTGCGTGTTGTATATTCAAGGCCGTCTGAGGCTTCGAAGAAGATACCAAACGAACCAGTGACTTAATCGATCCCCATTTAAGAGGCAAAATCGACCTTGGGACGTCACAAAACCCAAGTAGTGTTGACTCTAGGAGAGGAAACACGAGACGCGTGTTTCAAAACCGTAACCATGTACGGTATATTTTGTTACGTTGTCCATTTCCCCACAATGTAAAACCTCCCAATTTAAATTTAATGCTCAAATAAGTTGGATATGCAAAACCTTCCTACGAACACAACCGATTACTTTCAAAACCGTCTTGTGCGTCGCAAGAACGTCTTTCATACCCAAAATGAGACGCCAATTTATTCCTTTGAATTGACGAAAATAGCAATTTTCCCCACTGCTAAAGTACGAATAAATTAGTCCTAGAGAAATTCAATTTACTAGAAGTTATATGGATACAACGTAACTAACTAACACAAAACGCGACAATCCTTACGTCCGTACTCGACGAGGGATAATGAATAATTGGTCCTGTTCTACGCCGCCACGCTCCCATTTATAGTTTTTCAGAAACAATCGATACCCGGAATGCGAGCAACCCGGCGTCCAAACTGAATTGGCGGCATCCGCGGCATAACTTTCCCACGGCGGTTAATCTTGACAAGCGAAACCCGAGACCTATGACTAACACGTCGGTTTTAAGAGCTTTCCGAACTACCAACATAAAGTTGCATTCCTATGACGACACCACTATTTAGGTTAATATGAATACTTATTAATCCGGAAGGTATATTTTGGTTTCCATTTTTTTTATCCACATACATTTTAAATTTGTACTCACAAATTAAGACGCCATTTGTAAAATGTCAGTCAATCTCTGATTTTCTAAGCGTAAACAACAACCAGCAAAATTGTCTCATGTTATTATTTCCTTAGGTATCCTTTCTATGTATTATTATTAGAAAGATAGTTTCCTCTCTATGTATTCTTATCAAAGAGAGATATTATGACAATTGCCTTGAGTTCTGAGGAACTAATTATCATCTAATAGTAACAGTAAATGTTCTCTGTCAGTTACATTACTTGGATGTCTATTCAACCCAAAGGTTATATTGCAATTCAATACATTTAAACAATTATCACAATTTAATACCTATAGTCAATACAGTTAAATATTAGTAGAGCACACTTTATTAATAAATTGTGTTATGTACAAGGTGCGTTATGTATGTATGACAAGTATGTATTCACAACCATACAAGCGCTATTATCAGCCATCTGGCTGCCATAGTAAAACCTTGCTAAATCAGATGGTGCGTTGGTGAGTTATTTAGTACTAATATTTAATATTTAAATATTTAATATAGTTGAAATATTTGAAGATTTTTGACGGGCTGCTGTCCGTTACAGACTCTCAACCAAATTTCATAACAAGCTATATACACAAATAGAAAGTAAATTTTAGTTATTGTTCATACTTGAAAAGTTACCATACTGATATCTATAAAATTTATATGAGACTACCTACCAAACGAAAAAAAAACATCAAAATCGATTCACAATTTACGGAGCTATCGCGTTGCATACAAAAAAACATGCAACCAAATAGAGCTACTCCTTTTTTAAAATTAGTTAATTAACTACAGCTCATTCGACTACATTATGTAATTTATTTACTACATTATGTACTATTATTATGTAATTTCACCCTTATTTGGATATCTTTTGCAGGTATGTACAATTCGTTGTGTTTTGTTTTTAACTATAAAAGGTTCGCACTGGACCACTACGATAGTTAAGCGACGATGCGATCTATTGTCCTCATAGTTGTTAACTGGTATCGCATATTATCTGTTTTCTCCATTCTCAATAATATTAAGTTTTGCGCTTTCCATGAGCATCGATGTATTATTGTCGAGCTTTCCGGTTTCTTGAGAATATTTCGACTTTCTTCTCAAAACCCATTAAACCAGTTACGCGTCGCTGGCCGGACATTTAGATTCTTTTTTTTATGTAGTTTTACTCAGCTGCAATACTGTGAATTGGGTCAAGATTCTTCATAAAAAAATATCGTTATATTTTATCTGATTTAAGATCAATTCAACGATCACTCATACTGTTTCTTTTAATACTGAAACAAAGTTCGTGTTAAACTGAAGAGTTTAATGTATTTTCAATTCTTCACACGAACATTTAAGCAATCTTGAACGTGTTACAGCTTTAAATTTTAAACTTCTCTTTTAATTAATTTTCTTCCCTGTATGAGAACTTCGGTGAAAACGATTTATCTTCATTTATAATTGAACAATGAACAGCTTTCGAAAGGTATTATGTGTACGTAGAGTAGAATGTCCCAAGATGACGCATTTTGAAAATAGTGACGTACTTAAAATAAATTACTTGTTACGTCAAATGATGTGTTTAAGGAATATCACAATGTAGGATTACAAGTTATACACAATTTTGAATCATTAATTCATAATAATCATTCATTCATCATTCTTTTAATAATATCAATACGTTGTAAAATCCTAGTCATAAATTGAGCAACGTTTGTGCTAAATTGATCAAATTATGTCTTATATTATGTACCTAATTACTATAAAAATATTGTTATTATATTTTAAAATGTATGCGCAATAAATCAATACTGTAAAACTTCTGTTATTATCTCATCTTAGTATTAACGCTACAACATATTTTAACGACTTATTGAAATATCAATATAAACATCGAATTATTTTTAACGAATTGATATTAATCACTGCCATCTAAGGTTAATTTATAAAGTTTCAATATTACTCTATTAGTTATGTCAAAATCGCAAATTTCCGTGAAAACTGTTCTGTAACTCTTAAAAACATGTTCAAAAGTGCACTTAAAATACCTAATTGATACGCATTGAAACTCAAGAAGAGCTGTAGAGGTCTTCAAAATACGTGGTTAAAGTTGATCCAAAATACGTAGGGTAGCGAGAAAATTTGAAAGAGATTCTTGGAAAGTGCGCAAACTTGGGTCACCCTACCCTAAAAGGAAAATGAGTAAAGATTTACGACGTCTGCTTAGTTGATGATCAATGTTTGTGTTCTTCTCGACGTAATTGAAAATTAAGCTGCATGAAGTATCAAGAAAGATGGATTAATAATTTTGCATGACACATAATTTGATAAAACGGTACTGAAATTTTACGAAAGGTATTAAAGATAAACAACGGCGTATACTGGCCACAAAGGGTTAACAACGTCAATCAAAGGAAAGGTAAATAATACTATTTAATAACACAACATAATTTGAAAGTTTACTAATACCATACCATAATTATGCCCTTCGACGTAAATCCTACACAGACAGGTTAAAAGCCCTATACCTCACTACATTGGAAGAGAGACGGTTACGGGGAGACTTGATCGAAACATTTAAAATACTGGATGGATTTTATGGATGGAGCAAAACTGTACAAGCATCACTATGTTCCGGTTTGAAGGGAAATAAAATATTCCAGACAAATTACTTACCATAGAGAATCGTCTTATGAGTGACGAGCGCAGTGCAGTGTAAGGTAATAATTTCGATTCTTCATGATCCAATACCTGCATGACACAGTATTATCATGGACAGACGTATAGTTTACCATCAGGCACATGCACTGTAGGTAAGTACCGTCACTCTATACCTACCATAAAACAAAAAACTTCACACTACCATTTCAAAGTACAATCAAAAATAAACATTGTTTCAGTAACTTGTAAAACTATTTTAGGTTGGACGTATTATTGCTTTCCAATAAATTAAACGAGCCCCAAGCTTTGCTGATACCATATTCCTTGCAATTTGTTCTCTAAAAGCCGAACTGCCCGATAAATTTAGGATACAGGGCACCATATTACCTTTTAGGCCTGCTCGACGCTTTGTGGTTTGTAGCAGCTTTAGTAAAATGTTGCCAGTTGAGAAATGTTACGAGGGTATTCGTGTTTTAGTTTTGAACTATATTCGATATTACTATTATTATCCACGTATTTATTTGTCTTCTTAAATCTATGTTTTTACAATATTTATGAAGAACATAAAAACATTATAAAAACTTAAACCTAGATAGCCGCCAGCAGCGGGGCAGGGGCCAAGCTACTGATGGTTAGGGCTGCAGAGTGAGGAATCTCCTGACGATGCACGATCGCGTGTCGAGGATGACCGTCTTCTGCATCTGACCCTTGATCCAACCGTCTAGCGAAAGTCTTTTAAGGTGTTAGTCACGACCTCACGACATTTCGCTAGAAGGCTGTTTGCCAACACAACTATTGGGACTATGATCATCGAATCAACATCCCACATGGCGGTAACCACATGAGCCAAGTCAAGGTACTTGTTTAGCTTGTCCTTCTCGCCTTTCACGAGGTTCTCGTCATGTGGTATGGTGATATCGACGATCACAGCCCGGCGCTGAGACCGGTCTACCAGCACGATATCAGGCTTATTGGCGACAATAGTCCTGTCCGTGATGATAGAGCGGTCCCAGTAGAGCAACGCACGACCATTCTCGAGAACTGGCAGAGGTGCGTACTTATAGTACGGCACCTCGGTCTCGACAAGGCCGTATCGAAGAGCAAGTTGCTGGTGGATAATCCTGGCTAGGTTATGTCTATTATTACTATTACTATGAAATACCTATAAGTAGTTTATTATGCAAATTACATACTAGCAATGCCCCACGGCTTAATCCGAGTAGTTCCCGGTCCCCTATTAAAAAAGTGCCAATTTGATCTTCCCGGTCCCCTTATTTTCGCGGCATGAATATGCACGCAGAATATGCGCACTAAGAACGCAATACACGAACGATTCACGTTAACTTGTCAGTGCAATGATGGTTCAATAAAATATTTTTGTTGGCAGTTACATAAAATTATTTTAACGATAGGTACTATATATAAATATAATTATAACCGCATTATTGGACATTCTCATCTTGATTTACTCTTGAAATTCATACTCTATTCACATACTCTTATTCATTCAAAATGTTCGTTGTAAAATTGGAATTTGGTAAATGATAAATTTGTAAAATGAATGGTATATGAAACAAAAAGTGTACCAATAACAAAATATCATTCGATGCATTGTTTAAATGTAACATTTGCCGTATAAATAGTTATAAAATGATGGTATGTAAAATAAAATATTTGTTCATGTAAGATATTTTTGAAATAAATATTATACAAAACGTTGTTTTTAAAATGAAACATTTGTATATTGTAAAGATTTTGCAATAAATATTATACGATTAGTTGGTTTTAAAGTGATGTTTTGTCAAAAAATGTTTGTGAAACATTAGTGAACCGTGATCTATACTATAATCTATCAGTGTTTCAAATTTCAACCAGATCCATTCAGATGCTACGACGCTATTGAGTAACAAACATCCGAAAATCCAAACATCTAAACGTTGACATTTATTATATTACGAGTAGTTGTTGGATGTAAGATAAGTCGGATATGATATTAGTAGTAGTACCTGGGTGACCGAGCTTTGCTCGGTTTAAATACTAAATATACTTAGATACCTACAAATAAAAGACTCCAAGAAATAGATTTTCTTAAAAAAAACGAACTGAAAAAAAAGAGAACCCGTCTGGATTCGAACCCGGAGCTACTAATTCGTGACCGCTATTATGAGCGCCCGACTTCCCGTCTGAGCTAATTATGCTGTCGCGTCACGCGGCGAAATTTACCTTCACATTCTAATGTCTAATGTGACAGTTTTTCATTGTCTAAAAACGCGCATAATATGCGTTTTTTTTAAATAAGACCTAGTTAGATCGATTTTTCGTCCCCGAAATCCCCTGCATACATAATTTTATGAAAATCCGTCGAGCCGTTTCAGAGATTCAGATTCTATATATATATACATATTTATATAGGTACAAGAATTGCTCGTTTAAAGGTATAAGAATATTATAAATGTAAAAAAAAATGTAAATGTTTGGATATTTGGATGTTTGTTGCTCAGTCACGTCGTAACACATGAACGGATCTAGCTGAAATTTGGAACACAGTTAGATCATAGTCTGGAATATAGGCTGCTTATCCTGGGAAATAACGGGAACTGGAAAAACGCGGGTGCTCCTATTTTAGTATAAAGGTTCTGCCTGTAACATTTTTGATGTAAGTACTATTATTCCTATAATTTCAAAGGAAGTTTAAAAACAGCAAAACAAAGTAAAAAAAAGGCTTCACATCATTTGCAACAATATCAAAATTCGACTTTACGTTCCACAGGTAAGTACATTTCCATAAAAATCCGTCTCGGATCCAATTTAGTCGTGGGGCATTAAAAACGAGCTCCGTACAACAGTTTACGAGGGACCTAATCCCGGTTACTGCGAGCGCAATAAGCAGCCTTGATGGCTTGGCTGAGTATCTTGTTTAGAGGCTAAACGGTAGCTGTCTGGTCTAATTATTTCTAGTAACGATTTAATTTTTGAAGTGAAAACTTCTTTTGGCGCGCCTAGACAGATTTTTCGTGGGCTGTGAATTGAATTCTAGCGTCACGCTCGGGTATGATAAGAAATCTTCGGGTAAACTCGGAAGCATAGCCATTAGCCATCTAGAAATGCGTCAGTCAATGGGAAATGCTGAAAGGACGTGGCCTGGCCATCATGGCATGGCCGTCTAGAAATGCGTCAGCGATTGGGAAATGCTGACGCATCTAGATGGT
Organism: Ectropis crepuscularia; assembly: GCA_963693475.1. Classification (NCBI taxonomy): domain Eukaryota; kingdom Metazoa; phylum Arthropoda; class Insecta; order Lepidoptera; family Geometridae; genus Ectropis; species Ectropis crepuscularia. The sequence goes on from OY856361.1 coordinate 11,423,833, forward strand.
CATGCCATGATGACCAGGCCACACCCTCCGGTTACACCCGTGTAGTTTCCAAAGTAAGCTATCGAATTCTGAGTTATAGATTTTCACTTCTATCGGCAGTTCCTCTGACTGCCATTTTTTTTTCTTAGTTGAGCTGTTAAGTCTTATAAAGTTAACTAAATAATTGCTGTTTCTTTTCGGGAAAAGTAAGACACTAATGAATTCTTTATCGTAGCATAGATGCCATCACTATTAATGCTATAGATACAAAAGTATATCTGTCTGTCTGTTATGCTTTCACGCCTAAACTAATAAATTGATTTACATGAAATTTGATACAGAGAACGTTTAGAGCTTGAGAGAGTACAAATTATTATGTGACATTACCCGGGTGAAGCCGGGATGGGCCGCTAGTATAGTATACATTTTTGTGCATGTGTTTGTACTTAACTTCTCCGATATTATATTCCCTACTCCCGTCTATTTTTCTTCTCCTAATGCAAGATTTATGGTAAAAAGAAGAACCCAAATGACCCCGAAGTACTTGGCGTCGCTGAAATTTAAGAAAAAAAAGGTACTTATCTCCTTGTGAAGGCACCGTTATTCAAGCAAGTTTTAGTGGGTTATGCTGCTAAGTAACTTGAACAATTTTTGTTTTAAAAAAGTGTGTAAAGGACAATGACTGGTCTGCAAGTGCCTCGCAAGTGCTATTTAAATTGTCATGTAAATGGATTTGCAGACACTTGCGTTCGTCGCTTATGTCGATGGCCAGCAGCAGAATCTCAGTAATCCCGAGCTCGGTAGTTTAATCTTGGTCTACAGATGACGTTTTAAAGCGAAGTCAAACACAACTCTGATATTTTAAAATAAAGTCTAAAGTTGAAAGTGACTAGTAGGTACCTATGTGTATTTCTGTGTGCTATTTCTTCAAAATCCTCAAAGGTTATTTCTAAGGAAAATTGTTTACATATTTCCCTTTTCCTCGTTATTTAAGTAAAGTTATTCTTTTCAAGTTTTTGTGTAATAGGTAAATAAAGTATCAACGAAATGAAGTAGGTATGTAAAATCGAAATGCATTTTAAAGTTAAACAATGATCTCCATTTTGACTCCCCGGCCGGACGCTGCGATAGTAAGACGCGTGCTAAGTTACTCCGTAAAAATAAAATCTAAATACGAACATTGACTTCAATTGTAACTAGTAAAACATAATTATTTGCGTATTAAATTTTTTGGAACAAATACGATCAAATATTCAAAGTTAAGTGTTTTTCTCGAGTTGTAAGTGACCAAAGTTTAATTACTAATGAAAAAATACAATCCTGGATATTCCATAACCTCATAGCCACTGGATTATACATATGTACAACGGATGAAACCTACTTTTGAAAACACAAGTCAGCGAAACAGAGTGAGCACAGCCGGGACATAGTTAAAGACATTAAAAGGGAAGGAATTTCATAATAACTATAGTTAGATTTAATCAGCTGTTGATAAAACAAAAATATATGATTACTATTGTATTGTTATGGACCACACAATAGTCATTACTATTGTAACTTTTGATAACGCAGCGAAGGTCGGACAAGGCCTAGGAAATTTCTAATGTAATAATTATATTGTTTATACTAAAGACAAAACTTAATAAGATAAAGAGGGTAGTTAGGCAAAAGTGACCAGTGTTACAACTGTGTTATTACTGTTGACCTGGGTACCACGTAGATATTAGACAACTTCGGTGTTTTTATTTACAACACTTAATTTGTATTTTGATCGAACTTTGTAATATAATTAAGATTTTATAGATATCAAAATTTACAATCATTATTAAAAATATATATTATATTTATTTATACATATAAAATATGTAACTAATAGAAATTGACCACGCAGTAGTCCAACTATTGTGCAATTTTAAATTTAGAGTAAACTAGCAGACGTGTGGGACATATCAAACCTTTCAATTTTTATACTGACTACGCAGTAGTCCAACTGTTGTGCCAATTTTATATTAAGAGTAAACTAACTGACGTGTGGAACATATCAAACCTTAAATTTTTATACTGACCACGCAGTAGTATAACTGTTGTGTCAATTTTATATGAAGAGTGAACTAACTGACGTGTGGGACATATCAAACCTTATATAATTTTTGGTTATTGTTATTTTTTGTTCTCTTTAAGTTTGTTGCAGTACATTTTATAGTATGTTTGGTCACCGAACACCTATAAGGCATTCTAAAAGTAGTTTGACAGAACCTCAAATTCCAAAAACTATCTCAACACATACAGACACAGCAGAAAGTCTCAAAGATACTACCAACGCCGACGTGCGTAAACATAGTGCAGGTGACATGGAAAGTAATACAAAACCATCCATAGCATCACCAAAGAACGTAACTCATGCACCGGAGCAGTCGGACGAAATACATTCTCAGGACCCCCAAACGCTGGACACCACAAAAAATTATAAAAACATAGAGACTGAGACCTTGCCAGACGGGCATATGTCAAAAGTCCCAGCTTACACTAGCCGACTCAGCGAAGCTAAAGCATGCCTACTAAAGATAAAGTTCCGGATTAGAAATATCAAGACTATTAAAAAAGATACAGTAGAAGAAGTTATAAATGCAGTAGATAGATTATACTCACTAGTGAAGGAATCCGAAGAAGGAAAAGCATATAACGCTAAGGAAAGTACTAAAAAGAAAAACAAGGATAGAAAAGAAGATGAAAACAGTACCTTGGAACGGAATCAAAACGTTGAAAAACAAACACAAGAGGAAATGTTACGAAAACTAGGCGAACATAGTACGCTGTTGCAGAAAAATATGATAGAAATGGAAGAATTAAAAGAAACTTTAAAAAAACATCAAGGCATTTCGGAGAAAAAGGAAACATATGCCAAAATTGTGACAAAAGCGACCAGAACTCACGAAGCTATGCATTCTGTGGCCATAACATCGACTAATAACAACGACTCTGGAGAACAAGTGTTACAACACATCAGGTCGGCTGTTAATGCCAGGGAAGCTGGACTGAGAATTGATAAAATCAGAAAGGCTAAAGACAGAAAAGTTATACTGGGTTGTCGATCGATGGAAGAGCTAAGTAAAGTTAAAAATAAAATAAGGGAATCTGGAAAGTCTCTGCAAGTCGACGATATTAAGAATAAGGATCCACTTATTATTATGAGGGACGTATTGCAATATCATACTGACGAAGAGCTTCTAAGCGCACTACGGGTGCAGAATAAGCATATGTTTAGAGGGCTCGATGAATCGGAAAACAGAATGACAGTGAAATTTCGACGAAAATCTAGAAATACGCTTTTAAACCATATTATTTTGACGGTATCGCCTTCCCTCTGGAATATTATGACACAAGAGGGAAGAGTTTTTGTAGATCTACAAACGATCAGAGTTACGGATCAGTCACCTATAATACAATGTTCACGATGCCTAGCATATGGACATGGAAAACGATACTGTAAAGAAGCTATTGATACATGCAGTCATTGTGGTGGCTCACACTTGAAAAGTGATTGTGCGGAGTGGCTCGCTAAAGCACCCGCATTGTGTTGTAACTGTGAAAAGGCAAATCTTGAAGTTACTGACCATAACGCATTCAGCACAGTTTGCCCTGTAAGAAAAAAGTGGGACGCTCTGGCGAGATCTGCAGTGGCCTACTGCTAACGTGGTTACAAGATTAAACTCTACACTTGTGGGTGGGTTTCATGAATATGCAGTGGTCCAGGCAAATTTAGCGAGAAGTAAAACTGCTACATCAGAAATACTTCAAGCAGCGCTGAGTAAAAAACTCGCCTTTGCACTGGTTGGTACAGGAACCCTACACCGGAAATACAGGTGAAGTTCGAAATTATTCCGGAGTCACAATAATCCAAAACGTTCAAAAGACTGACAAACCAAACAAATCAGCCATCTTGATATTCGACAATACAATCGACGTAATCCAATATCCGACATTAACAACTTACAATATAGCTGTTGCTAAGCTCAGAACTAAAGCATGGGAAGTAGGAATTGTGTCGATTTATTTAGAGGGAGAACAAGATATCGCACGGGATATAGCACGAATTAGGCGCATAGTCTCCAGCGTGGGAACTCGAAATGTGATATTGGGAGGTGATGCCAATGCTTGGAACATATGGTGGGGCAGTAGAGAGACCAACCAAAGAGGAGAAGCTTTTGCTGAAATGCTAGACGATTTGGGTCTCGAAATACTGAATTCAGGCACTGAGCCCACATTCGATGTGTATCGTGGAACGACGAGGTACACTAGTCACGTAGATGTGACAACATGTTCCTCTAGTATGCTCGGTAAAGTTGACGGCTGGAGATTGGCGCCAGACTTGACGTGTTCTGACCATAACGCGATCCTCTTCGAAATAAAAGAAATTAAATCTTCAGGTAAGCATATAAAAGGAAATACCAGAATCTACAACACAAAAAAAGTTGATTGGAATGAGTTCCGGGTTGGGTTAAAGCAAACTATGGTAGATAACAACATAAATACACAGGAAATACACAAAATTGACAACAAAACAAATTTGGAAGAATTCGTCGAAAAATATACCAAAACTTTGAAATTGTTCTGTGACAAAACGATCCCTAAAATAAAAAATCGGACTTTCAAGGGATTGCCTTGGTGGGACGAGAATCTTGAAAAGCTGAAACGAGACATGATTACAAAGAAACGCCGAATACGCTGCGCCTCACAAGTCCGAAGGAATCATGTTATCCAGCAATACCTATTAGCAAAAGAAAAGTACGTGTCGGAGGTCAAAAACGCACAAGTGTCTAGTTGGAAGGCATTCTGTGGAAGACAGGATCGAGAAAGTATGTGGGATGGGGTATATAGGGTTTTGAAATATACTTCTGTTCGAAGGGAAGACGTCCCACTGATACAAAATGGTAATACACTGCAAGGCCAAGAATCTGCAAAACTGCTGGCAGAAACCTTTTTTGCGGACGACCTTGAGAGCAACGACAGTGCGCACCACAAAGCAATGAGAGCAGTAGCCATGAGTATAAACGAGAGGCAGCATGATGAAACATCTGACCCCCCGTTTTCGGTGGATGAGCTAAAGTGGGCAACTGAAAGCTTTAACCTTAAAAAAGCACCAGGGCGAGGTGGACTGTCGGCAGATATCTGCAGAGTCGCAGTGAACTTGGATTTGAGCATTTTCCTTGACCTTCTCAACAAATGTTTGGAGTTATCTTGTTTTCCCAGGGAATGGAAGGAGGCCACAATTGTCATACTCAGAAAAAGTGGCAAAAAAGACTACAGTCATCCCAAGTCATACAGGCCTATTGGGCTGCTTCCTATACTGGGTAAGATATTTGAAAAGATGATTGTTAGGCGAATCAGGTGGCATACTCTTCCCTATCTGAGCCCGCACCAATACGGCTTTACACCACAACGTAGTACCGAAGACTCCCTCTATACATTGACTAAACACATTCGTGAACTTCTTAAAAAGCGAAAAATAATAACTTTGGTCTCTCTGGATATAGAGGGAGCCTTCGATAACGCATGGTGGCCAGCCATCAGATGCAGTCTGGCTGCGACCAATTGCCCGCCCAATTTAAGGCGATTGATCGATGACTATCTAAGCGAAAGGACGGTAAGGGTGAGGTATGCGGGTGAGGAGTGGCTCCGTAAAACCTCGAAAGGCTGCGTGCAGGGTTCAATAGGGGGTCCAACTTTCTGGAATCTCTTATTGGATTCCTTGTTAAAAGAATTCGATTCTAAGGAACTTTACTGTCAGGCGTTTGCTGACGACGTAGTGCTGATTATCTCGGGTGAAACTACACTGGAAGTCCAAAACCAAGCAAATGCTGCTCTTGACCTTGCTTGGAACTGGGGTTTAAAAAACAAATTAATCTTTGGACCTGACAAAACAAAAGCAATGGTCTTAACTAACAGACTAAAATACGATTTACCTGTGCTTACAATGGGCGGTGTCAGCATCAAACTATCGAAGGAAATAAAAATTTTGGGTCTGATAATGGACAATCGCCTAACATTTAATTCACATGTTTTAAGTGTATGTCGAAAAGCCTTGGGATTTTATAAACAAATGTCGCGGGCTGCCAGGATTTCATGGGGACTGCAGCCAGAGATAGTCAGGACCATTTACGTAGCGGTGATTGAACCAACTATCTTGTATGCAGCAAGTGCGTGGGCTCCCGCAGCCCTAAAAATCTCTGTTCAAAAGCAGTTCAATGCCGTACAGCGTGGATTCTTACAAAAAATAATAAAGTCCTATAGAACAGTCTCATTAAATGCTGCCTTGACGCTCGCCGGAATGCTTCCACTAGATTTACGGGTCAAGGAATCAGCATTGTTATACGAAATAAGAAAGGGATACTCACTGGAGGTCATTGGAGACTACTGCGAGGTGGAGAAAGAAGCAACCTGCACAGAGTTACCACATCCAGCTCCAGATCCAGGGCAGCGTTGCATTTTGGATCTGTGTCGGACGTTGCGGAATGGAACCAACAAAATAGCTGTGGCTTCAAAATATTCACCGATGGAAGCAAAATTGAGGGAAAAGTCGGTGCTGCTCTGTCTATATGGAACGGCTTAACAGAGACTCAATTTAGAAAATTTAGATTGGAACCATTCTGCACTGTCTTTCAGGCCGAGCTTCTAGCTCTTCAGAAAGCCGCGGAAGTGGCTCTGACCTCACCAGAGAGAGAATGCAGCATATTCTGTGACTCAAGGTCAGCTCTTGACATCGTCTCCACTGGTAATTCCCTCCACCCCATTGCTATAAAATTTAACGCCATAATCGATAACATCAGAGAGCGCGGAAAAATAGTAAAATTATTTTGGATTAAAGCACACGTGGGGTTGGAGGGTAATGAAAGAGCCGATGAGCTGGCCAAGGAAGCTGCACTTAAACGCAAAGCCAAAGCAGATTACGAATTTTGCCCAATATCTTTTGTAAGGCGAGAGATCCGAATGGAGACACTGGTGGAATGGAACCGACGTTATATAGAGGGACAAACTGCGTCAACCACGAAATACTTTTTCCCGGATGCTATAGAGGCTTATTCCATTCTAAGGAAAATGCAGTTGACACCAATAATGGTGCAAGTACTAACTGGACACGGCGGATTCTCAGCGTACCTATATCGATTCAAGTGCAAGGCGAGCCCGGCGTGCCTCTGTGATCCGGACAAGGAAGAAAGTGTCATACATGCTTTGACTGATTGCCCCATATTCGGCATAGAAAGAATAAATCTAGAACTGGAATTAGGAATACAGGTTACGTCAAACAATCTAGCGTTATTGATAAAAGAAAATGACTATCGGGATAAGTTTATTAAATATTGTACTGCAATAGCACTAAAAATGGTAAACAAAAATAAGTAGGTATATTAAGGGCTAACTTTAGTGTATAATGGGTATATACTAAGAGTAACCAAAACAAAATTGTCACCATAATTGAATGTTAACAGAATTGTACAATATGTAAGTTAAAAAAAAAAAAAAAAAAAAAAAAAAGAAAATGAAAAGATGGATAGAATGAAAAAAAAAAACAAAAAAAAAAAAAAAAAAAAATTGGAAAAGAGAATGACGGAAAAAAAAAATAAACAATTGGTCGCGTCCCACGATTAATGAATGACGAGAGCTTTGTGTTTTATTACTAGATACAAATTGCTCAGATAATCTTATATTAAAAATGTGAAAATCTAAAGATTGACACAATCTTGTTTGTGGTTAACGACTCCGACTCCGTGTCGGAGAGAATACTGACGAACATACAAAAAAAAAAAAAAAAAAAAAAAAAAAAGTTAAACAATACAATATATTGGCATGTATTTTATTATTCAACTATTTGAATAAGAAACACACCTTGGTTTGAATGTGTTTTTCTTCGGTATAGGAAACTAAAAAAAAAATACAAATGTAGGTAAGTGTAATGTATGAAAGTGGATATGGTAATGTTAATAGAATTTTATTTGAATAAGATCAAGAGAATCATGATAACATTGCCTTAAGCTTGAGCGGACCGTACACGTAGATCCTGTTAATCCCTATCTCTGCCAAATTGCAACTTCGAAATGATAACTACGCCTGGACCAAACTATGATGCTAGCCGCATTCCGAAAATTAGCTCGAAAAGCTATTAATTCTTGTAGCAGTTACATTAAACCGGTACATTATTAAACTATTGTGACGATAAAACACAGTTCTTAGAAATACGAGTATTCAGGTTCTTCAGGAGGATTCAGGAGGTTTTCGATTTCTTCTTCTTCGAATTTCGATTTTTCGACTATTCGAATCACAAATCATAACTCAATAAATCACAATACAGAAAACTGCATCTGCGGGTCTACCGCCTAACGAAAACTGTCTTAGATTTGATATTGCTGTCTCTTTTCTTCTCGCTTGAAGTGATAGAGACAGCAATAGCAAAGCCAGCCGATCTAGTTAGGCGGTAGAAGGCCCGGTTGGTAGTGTGTTGCATATTGTTGTGAAAAGGATTTATTCAGGCGTTTTAACCCGTTTAAATAACTAATTAGCGAAACATTAAATATACATAATTATACCGATGGCTAAAGGCCAAAAAAAGCTAAGCGCCACTTTACCAAACTCTACAAGAGAGTGATTTAAAGTTGAAATAAAATGAATAAGAAGGTATAAAATTTAAACTATAGCTCCCGAAGGTTTAGAAATTTGTGTATTTTACATTTAACAAATTAGTTAGGTATTAAAAGAAGTTATTTTTTTTTAATTCAGCCTGTAAACACATTTTTTTGTCCCTTACCCTCAAATCGTCTTTTTTTGCAAACAGCCAAAATTTCGTAAGCGGAACTGCTCTATTTATTTCCTTCTAGCCAAAATAATGTACAGTTACATCACTTTGGCACAGTTACATTATTTTGATCTAACTGATCACTTTGGCTGTTATAGTCTATTTAAATTGAAGCCAAATACCACTAGTATGAGGTTTTAAGAAATGAAGTTGGGGAAATATGGTTTTATTGACTGTCAATTGAAAATTTATTGAAAATAATAAAAAAAATTGAAAAGGCGAGCCCACCAGTGGGCTCTCGCCGCCTGAGGGGTTTTCCTGAAAGCAGTGATTGAGTTACAAACATCAAGACTTCAACATTTATAATAATTAGTAGGATTCTCCGAGCGCAATCTAAATTCACATTCACATTAATATTCATTAACGAGCGCTTCTAATCAGAGACTTTAACTTGGAACTTGATAGCAGTTTCTGATTTCTGCCAATTATCTAAATAATACGTGTTCCGTACGAATCACGGGAATTGCGTTCAATTGAGTTTCACTTGGCAATCGCGTTGCGGTGTTAAATACTGGTAAGCTCTAATTGTTGTTAAAAGTTTATATTATATACTTTTTATTTTTTGACGTGACAACGTCTTATAATTCGATGAAGCCGGCTGCACGCCCGCAAAACATGACGTCATGTTCCGTTAACGCCGTTACCTCGCCGCATGACGTCTTGCGGCGTTACCTCGCTCTAAGGCGTAGTTGAAGTTGTCACGTTCAACTATCGTCAGTAAACCGACTTTACAGACAACCATTTTTTATAGCATTGAGTGACGAGACGAGCAGGTCATGTGCCTGATGGTAAGCAATATGCCTGCCACATAACAGCATAGTAACACGCAGCTATTGGAACATGATAGTCCAAATCATTACCTAACACTGCACTGCGCTCGTCACCCAGAGATCTAAGATATTATGTCTCTAAGCCCTGTTATTTCTCTGGAATCATTGCCCTTCAAACCGGAACACAGTAATGTTTGCACATTACTGCTTGGCGGTAAAATATTTGGCAAAGGTGTGGTACTTCCCCAGGCGGACTCTGCTAAGAGTCCCACCACTACTAATATACGAGGAGTAGAGCTTTTCTGCCACTTCTTTAGCATTCATTGCCCGGATTATGTCTCGAGTGATATTACAAAGTATTGACGTGTAAATTGTACATTTATAAATAAATAACTTAGACTTTGTATTTTTTTTTGGCCCTGGTAAATCCGTAACGGTTACCTTGCACCAGTAGGTGCCACTGTTTATGTAGTACTTTCCCTCACAGAAGTGATAGCCCACTAAACACTTTTAAAACGCCCCAATACTGGTCGGAATTACGGTTTTTTTTTCTCTACCTCCGACTCCTAAGATACAAACGCTTTTTTCAACAGCAAGTTCTGCTCCAGCCATCGTCGTGTGATCCTGTGTTTCACACATCGCTTAGCATAGCATCGCATAGCTTTTGTAACGTCAAAGAACTCAAAGATACAAAATTAAGCTGTGGCAAAGTTGTGCCAGTTTCAGAATAATAATAAATAATAATAAATAAATATTGGTGGACAATTCACACACAACACCATCTGACCCCAAACTAAGCAAAGCTTGTGTGATGGCGGCCAGATAGCTGATATAATACTTATAATAGTGATACAATGGGTTCGTAAAATAAAGACGAAATTGCGTTTTCTGAAATGACAAACAACAACATTTAAAGCCTTTACTTTCAGTTTAGATTACAAGTGATTCTTTTATTTTACACAATCAACTATTAACGTTTTTAAGCAATAAATCTACCTAACTTTTTTATAAAAATAATTTGAATGCAGACAATTGGTGTCACTCACATGACAGCATGACACTGACATATGTACATTTGAGATATGTAGACAATCTAAATAATTTTATAAAGAATTGGCACGACACTAGCAAGTGTAGTGATATTCTTTACATCTCCCACCCTCGGAGAGAACAAATCAAAATGATTGTTCAATCAAGAGCTAACTCTTACTGGAGATAACTTTGTAACATGATAAAAGTTTGATTCCGCCTTCTTATGTCCAGCGTCAACTTCATAAATTGAATTTGAAATCTTTCTTAGAATATTATATGGCCCAATCCTTAATTCATCCATTTTCTTCCTATTTAGCCGATTTCCGTTTTCTACATACACTCTATCGCCCACTTCAAATTTATATTCTTCTCTATGTATATCATATATTTTTTTATTATAGTTGTGAGATTTGATTGAATTTTCAAGTGCTAGTTCTCTGTCTCTTTTGAGATCTTCCATTGTGCACCTTGATTTTAATTCCAGTGGTAAAATATCCATTTTCACTCCTTCCAAAAGATATTTTGGAGTAAACTTAGTAACTGTATGCTCTGTTTCATTATATTTTTCTACACATTTTTGTGCGATAGTTGTCCATGCCGTTCTCTTGTCTCCTTCATTTATTTTGCACCTTATCTTATTGACTAAAGTTTGGTTTAGCCTTTCATTAAGTCCGTTTGAAAATGGTGCATCCACAGCTGTGAACACCATTGTTATGTTTTTCTTTTTCAGGAAGTCTTTAAATTCTTTGGAATTTATGCCAGGGTATTGGTCTGTTAATACCATATCAATATGATTGCTCTCTGTCACATTTTTTATCAACTTGATGAAGTCATTGGAGTTTTGATTCTTTGATGTCAAAATGTAAGCATAGCGTGTAAAATGATCTACTAGGAGATGTAAGTATTTTTTTGTAGATCGTGACCCTCCAAAGCCTCCAATTGTATCGATTGATACAATTTCAAATGGGCGTGTTGCTGGGCCTAAATGCGACATCAAACCAAATTTCGGATTCCTTCTTGATTTATTTTTTATACAAATCTCGCATTCATCACAAATTTTATTAATATTTGTGATGATATTCTTTGCTGTATAGAAAGGGGTTATTTTATTTATCATCTGGGTTCTCCCAATGTGGCAGTAAGTACCATGTACATATCTAATTAGTTTTTTGCTAAATGCTTCGGACAACATAATTTTCATTCTTTTTTTGTTCCTTTTGTAATAAATGTTATTCTCCAGTATAAACTTCGATTTTTCATCTTGTAAATTTAGATTTGTATCTTGGTCTTGTTTTATATCTTCTATGTTAATTAAGTTTATGACTTTTAAAAAATCTTCCGTATTGTCATGAGGTTCTAAGACAGGATTTCTGCTTAAGCAGTCTGCTTCTTGATTTGACTGTCCCGGGTTATATTTTACCTTAAAATTGTATTGAGATAAATAGTATGTCAAATCACCCAGTTCCTCATCAGTTCTAGACTTGATGTTCAGATTTTCCAATGGTTTATGATCTGTATAAACTAAAAATTCTTTATTCATAAGCCAGTGCTGCCAATATTTTAGAGCTTCTTTAATTGCGAGACATTCCAAATATATTGCCTTTTTTTTCTTTTGAGTGTCTGTCAATTTTTTTGAAAAGTAAGCTACTGGTTTATTTTCTCCATTTTCATCTTCCTGTTTTAACACAGCTCCCACTCCTTTAATACTGGCATCGGTGTAAATTTTTATTGGTTGTTCTGGGTCAAATATTTTTAGAATTGGTTTTGAGCATAATAATTCCTTTATTTTATCAAAGGATTTCTGACATTCTTTCGTCCAAATAAATTTTACATCTTTCCGTAATAAATTATGTAGTGGATCCAGAATAATTGCATTATGTGGTACAAATTTATGATAAAAGTTTACTTTCCCTAGGAACTGACGTACATTTTTCCTTGTTTCTGGAATTGGAAAATTTCTGACAGCTGTTAAATAATCTTTGAGAGGTTTAACTGAATTATATTTTACTATGTGTCCCAAATACTTTGCATGATTTTGTGCAAAAGTACATTTCGAAAATTTCAGCCTAAATCCTTCCGTTTGTATTGCCTCAAGTAATTTTGAAATATGTATTATATGATCGCCAAAATTTTTTGAAAAAATTAAAATATCATCTATGAAATTTACTGCAAAGTCTGAGAGTTTATATTTTCTTATTATATTTCTTAATATTCTTTGGAAAATAGCCGGAGCTGTCTTTAATCCAAATGGGAGGCATGTCCACTGAAAATGCCCTTCTTGTGTGACAAATGCAGTCTTATATCTATCTTGAATCTTCAAAGGAATAGACCAAAATGCAGAGTTGATATCAAAAGTAGAATAATACTCACAGTTTACAGTCTTTACCATCAAGTCTTCAATCAAGGGGAATGGCTGCGATTGGGGGACAACAATTTTATTTAAATCCCGGAAATCTATACACAGTCTAGATCTTTTCCCATCTTCTTTCTTATATGCCAGGGTAACAGGAGCAGCAAAAGGGCTATAAGATTCCTCAATTAAGTTGTTCTTCAACAATTTTGATATTTGGTTTTCAATTTCTTTTCTATCCTCAGTTGTGCATCTGTATGGGCGCTTGTAGCAATATTTATCTACTATCAAGTCTATGTGAGCTTCATAACCTCGTACAGTACCAACGTCGTATTTATCCTTAGCAAAGACTGATTTGTACTTTTCCATTAATTTATCAATTTCAGTTTGTTTACATAAATCTAGGTGGTTTACTGAAATTTCAAATTTACTGAAGTTTATATGTTCATTGAAATTGACTTCCCATCTGTTTATTTCGTTAAATTCTTGTTTCCGCACCTGAGAGTATAAATAAACTTTTTCATTTTGGACTTTATCTTCCTTTTGTGCATTATGACATTGCATTATTTTCAATTCTTCGTTTTGAATTAATTTAAATTCTTTGATACAATCCAAACCAATAAGAAAATCATAGTGAAAATTTTCATTATCAATAACAAAAATATTCATTTTCTTTTCAATGTTATATATTTTAATTTTCAATGTTACCATACCTTTTGTTTTCTTTTCACCATTAATAGTTTTCAAGTTCGCTGTTTGTTTATTAAGCGTGTTTTCTTCTTTTCTATTTATTTTCAATAACTTTGCATTAATTAACGAAACATTTGAACCAGAATCATAAATTGCGGTAACGTTTAAAGTGTCATTTAATAATAACTTTACCTTTATTAATGGTGGTACTTCTAGTTTTTTGGATTCTCTTTATTCAGTTCAATTTCTAATTCAGAGTTATTCACACTCTTCACAATTGATTTTTGATTTTTCCCATTAAACCAACAGGTTTCCTCAGGATGAAAACGTTTCCCTTTTTTTTCAGTGATACAAATTTGGCATGGTTTCTTTTCTTCATATTTTTTTGTTTTTATTTCTGAGTATGTGTACTTTTTTTCATATTTGTTCCTCCCAACAAGATGTTCTAGTTTGCCTAAGTCATTATAGAGATTTTCGGTTTCTTGTAAAGTCTCTCGATCAATTTTATCAATTAGGTAATTAGGCAGGCCTGCGGCTATAAGGTCTATGAGAGTACCCGGATCCATTGTCTTCCTAACCTCTAATAATAATTTTTCTTTTTTTAATGCATATTCAAGTAAGGAGCCTGTTTGGTATTTAAACCCAAGAGCATACCGGATAGGCGACCAACCCTTGTTCCCAAATGTTTCACAGAAATTTTTTTCCCATTGTATCCACTCTGAGTCAACTGTAAATTTCATTAGCATACAACTGTACCAATTAACACTAGAATATTCCAAAAATTGTTTTAGGATTTCAATTTTTTTTCTGTCTTCCGTGATATAGAATCGTTCACATTCCTTGTTAAAATCTTTTATCCATTGGTGAGCATTAGCATTTCTACCAGTGAATTTTTCAATAACAAAATCTTTTGAAATTTTTCCTAAATTTTGAGTTTCTGTTTTTTTTTCCTTTTCTTCAAGTAATTTTTCCAATAATTTCTCTAATGTTTCGTTTGGGTTTCTAGATAAAGATTTTTGATCATTAATATTTTCCATAATCTCTTCAAGGTAAATGTCATTGAACTGTAGATTTTGTTCTTCATCTAAATATGTCTTTGATAACTCATCAGTTAAAGTAATCCAGATTTTCCTTGTCTGATGTCTTTTATTCAATGTTTTTCTAATCTTGGCATAGTTAGATGTATTTGTTATTATTTGATGCAAAATTGCAGGTTGATATTCTGTCGGTATGCCATAAGTTTGACCCTCAGGAGTTCCTATTGAGGTTATGCAAATAACGTTTGATTTTCCATCTGATGCAGTTTTCACACAAAAATCAAATCTTAACTTCTCCATACTTATTGAAATGTTTGCGGAAAATGTTGTTTTATAATAGTGATACAATGGGTTCGTAAAATAAAGACGAAATTGCGTTTTCTGAAATGACAAACAACAACATTTAAAGCCTTTACTTTCAGTTTAGATTACAAGTGATTCTTTTATTTTACACAATCAACTATTAACGTTTTTAAGCAATAAATCTACCTAACTTTTTTATAAAAATAATTTGAATGCAGACAATTGGTGTCACTCACATGACAGCATGACACTGACATATGTACATTTGAGATATGTAGACAATCTAAATAATTTTATAAAGAATTGGCACGACACTAGCAAGTGTAGTGATATTCTTTACATACTTATATAGTTTTAAATACATACTTATTATACATAGAAACACCCAGACACAGTGCAAACATTTGAATTCATCACACAAATATTTGCACTGGGTGGGAATCGAACCCACGACCCTTGGCTTCGCAGGCAGAGTTACTACCAACTAAGCCACGAGGCCAGTCATAGAAGTCCAGTCAATAGAAGTTAGTGCACACCCGATGATGACTAATTTTTAATTTGTTGGTAAAGGAAAATGTGTGGAGAAAGCCGGTATTGCAAGAAATACATTTTTCTAAACCATGCGTAATCCACCAACATAAACATCAGTATGACCAAAAACTGAGCAAGCATTTTTTTTTATAACATAGAGTGACAAGACGAGCAGGTCATGTGCCTGATGGTAAGCAACATGCCTGCCACATAACAGCACAGTAACACGCAGCTATTGGAACATGATAGTCCAAATCATTACCTAGCACTGCACTGCGCTCGTCACCCAGAGATCTAAGATATTATGTCTCTAAGCCCTGTAATTTCTCTGGAATCATTGCCCTTCAAACCGGAACACAGTAATGTTTGCACAATACTGCTTGGCGGTAGAATATTTGGCAAAGGTGTGGTACTTCCCCAGGCGGACTCTGCTAAGAGGCCGCCTGGGGAGGTATACACGTATACATGTTTTAGAAAAATGTATTTCTTGGAATATCGGCTTTTTCCACACATTTTCCTTCACCAATAAAGTAAAAATTAGCCATCATCGGGTGTTCACTATCGCTATAAAGCTCGCACACAAACTTTGGAGAGAATGTGGCAATTTTTATGACGTTAGTATTGTTTGCCGTTTATAACATTGAAAACATTCATTACACAGGCCTTCATTACCGTCCAAATAATTATTTAATTACCTCTACGTTTCAAAACGAGAAGATCAGTCTTGTAACCATGTCTTCTCTTGAACAAGACCATTCTAACGCTATGAGTTCAATCGCGAAGTTAAATATTTATATCAGTTTTTCTGATACTTAAAAAAGGGAAAATCTTGTCCTAAACATCCTACTATCTTACTTCCTACTAATATTATAAATGTCAACATATGGATGTTTGGATATTTGGATATTTGGATGTTTGAATGTTTGGATGTTTGTTGCTCAATCACGTCCTAACGTATGAACGGATCGGGCTGAAATTCGGAACACAGATAGACTATAGTCTGGAAGAAGACATAGGCTACTTTTATCCCGAAAAAACAACGAGAACAACGGGAACGGGAACTTCGCGGGTAACACCGTGGGGCGCTGCTAGTAATATTATAAATATCAATTTTTGAATGTTTGATGCTCAATCACGTCGTAACGAATAAACGAATCGGTCCGAAACTTGAAACATAGTTGGCTTATAGTCTGGAAGAACACATAGGTTACTTTTTATCCCGAAAAAAAAAATACGCAAACGAGAATTACGCAGATAAAACCACGGAGTGCTGCTAGTAAGAAAATAAAGCATGAATATTCTGCAAACACCGTAACTTTCAAATGTTTTAGCACTTCAGTGAAAAACGAACAAGAAACTCCGAAGTCTCTGGACACTCTCATAACGAAGTTTGCCTTCAAATAAATAATGCCGGCAGCGTTTTGGAGCCAGACGGCATATAAACGTGCTTCGAGAGCTGGCTCAGGAAGGACTCCTTGAACTTTGAAAGTGGCACTTGAAAACTAGGTACCTTCAAACTGTACCGCTTCTCATTTTTTTCTCTTCTCATGTACCATCGTACCTTTCTAAAATAATTTACATATACGACAGTACTGGGTTTTTATAGTAATTCAACGTGTAAAAACAAAGGCCTCAACCAGAGTACAGGCCTAGGGCTGACGCGTCGGCAGGCGCGGAAATTTCAAACATACGAAACGCGCCTGTGGGTCCACAGTGCAGCGGGCCTAGCGCGGCGGGCTTGAGCGACTAAGCGCGCGTAGTTGTTTTTTTTGTTCACGCTGGACGTGGATAAAAATGTTTTTCGGCGAGATTGAAACATTTGAATCTGGATCATGAATCAAGAGTCATGAAACCAGTGAACTTGTTTGACCTTTATCTTCTGAAATCGTGTCTTCTCGTGACCACAGCGATTGTAAAACTGCCGAAACATGCAGGTAATTAAACAATGATCTAGTATGTTGTGTTTAAGCCACGTACTATACAAACATTATGTGCATTGTGCACATATTGCGAAAGTTTAAAAACTATAAATGCAGGACTGCCTCGTCAGATAAAGAGCTATTTAAAACACATGTAACACTATGTATCTTACTTACTATTCCAAACAAGATGCTCAAACAGCACTTTCTGCAGCATCAGTCTTTGAGACTCTTCAGAGTCCACCTGGGAAATACTTTGGGAGTATTTCCCAGGCCTTATTACGACTGGCCTCGTGGCTTAGTGGGTAGTAGCTCTGCCTGTGAAGCCGAGGGTCGTGGGTTCCCACCCATTGCAAATATTTGTGTGATGAATTCAAATGTTTGCACTGTGTCTGGGTGTTTCTATGTATAATAAGTATGTATTTAAAACTATATAAGTATTATATCTGCTATCTGGCCGCCATAGTACAAGCTTTGCTTAGTTTGGGGTCAGATGGTGTTGTGTGTGAATTGCCCTCCAATATTCTTAATTTATTTATTCTTTAAGTATTATTGTGTTCCGGTTTGATGGAAATATTTATTTGTATTGTATTTTTATATTTATTTCATTATTCCTAATAAATATATTTTATACCTAGGACTACGGAGGGCGTTGCAATTTTACGTTGTGCATGTTTGTCGCAATCACTATTTCTACAAGGGAGATAGATAAATCATCTAACATTTAAAACAAAACAACCAAATTGTAACTTCATCTCTTTTTGAAGTCGGTTAAAAAAATTAAATGTGTTGAAAGACAAAACCGGGTTTGCATGGACTAGTGACGCCTTTTTTTCCCTGTTACATCGACCGAACCTTTTTATGTTCGTTCAAAATGATGTAACTAACACAATTTAATGTTAGAAGTTTTAATCATTTGAATTGAATTCATCTTTTGATAACTTGAATTTTTATACTGTATTAATTATTCCGATTGCTAGTAAAAATAAAGATATAAAGTGCTAGGCAGTCATTTGGACTCTTAATTTTCAAATAGCTGCGTGGAACTGATACTTAGTACCACGCAGATAGTGATGATTATCCACCAACCTGCACTGGGCCAGCGTGGTGGATTATGGCCTAAACTATCTCCTTGTGAGAGAAGGCCCCGAGTCCCAGCAGTGGGAACATTTAGTGGGCTGTTGATGATAATGACTAAGCTGATGTGAACAGCCTATAAGTACTTGTAGTGGCAGTAGGGATGTCAACACTAATCACAAATTAATATTTAGGTAGTGTTCATTTTATGATAGTTTGTTTTCATAGAATATCGAAAATCACATTTTTGTACAACTTAATATTGCTTAGTAAAGGAGACGGCCCATTTTCCATGGGCATTTGCCCCACAGAAAAAGTGCAAGAGACTTGACCAAAATTGGATCATTGTATAGGATTTTTAATATATATTGAGGAACCGTTTATCTTTTTATCCTGCATAGCGGGGTTTAAAAGATATCAACTAAAACATTGAAAAAAATAACGCCGCAAGTAGGTACTCAAGAACGTGATTATGTACTTACTACTAAAAGAAGGTAGTAAATTCATTACTTTGCGACGTACTGTGCTCAGAATAATATCGACTCAACACAGAGAAGGACCGGATATTCGGCCAAACAACAACAAAACTTTTGGAAAATAAAGAAATTCCATGTATTGTATGAGTTTCGAACGAATTTTTACTGTACGTAAACTTCAACCGAAGTAACCGAACTTAAATGAGAAAAACATGGCTGACATTGACTATAATCTGTACAGTGTACACATAGGTACATATGAAAGTTGAAAGGAACGTTCACCGTAGTAGTTATTTATTGGATACTGACCCGAAGACAAACCACGAACTAAACCTTAACAGGCTTATTTAAATTCACATAAACTTCGATAGCGTGTTTTAACGCCGTACAACGCCATCTAGTTTGGTTTTATGGAACTACAGTACCTTAATACAAAATTACTTATACATAGTCATTAAGGTACTTTTTAATCACCAATTTGCAATCCCCGCTTGGCAGGTTAGTATTGAATGTACAGTTTTAATTATTTAATTATATGTTATTTTAATTAAATAACTTGTTTAGGTCTCCGGGGCTAATTAAGTACCTAAACTTGAAACGACTTGGGGCAGAAATGAGCCGTCTCCTTTATTATACATGATTTTAAATGCTATAAGTCAACTACACGCTATAATATATTTAATCTGTGGTCACGTGACTGCAAACACTGATATGGCTTATTGCGTCACTATCCGCAAAGCAAGCTCTCGAAGACTGACTGTTTATTGTTCTGCATTTTTACTTGCAATCTTAGCGACGACGATTTTGATTGTTTGTAGTCAAGTAACAATAAGCAAACATATAAACTGGATGTAGTCATGAATTGCGACCAATGTTTTGCGGTTAGTGATGTCATGTCAGTCGTTAGTGTTTTCGCAGGAAAATTCAAAATTACATTTTTATGAGTATACTCATAGAAAATTCTAATACTTTTGAACAAAATATTTTGTTTTAAGGTAAACAAGCGTCAATCTTCAACATAAAAGCAATTCCAAAAATTGGTAACATCCCAATAGGGATGTTATGTGTTAATAAAAACACACTAACAATGATCATAGTTTTTTTAAAAGAAGTGTCAATCTAAGAAATAAATGAATCATTATAATCGCATTCTATTCAACGTTTTAATCCTGTAATCCCAAGAATACGAACTGTGACTATCGAATACACAAAACGCGAATACCTCTCTCGGGCTACAAAGCATTCCGCGATCACAAAACAATACAAACTCTATACACAAGGAATGCCGTAGTACTCCGATAGAATCCGGTCTTGGTATCAAAGCATTTACCTATTGTTAACTCGTAAGCTTTCGGTTTGTAGTATTTCAGAAATACGAACAGTGAGTCTACCGCTTAACTGAAATCGGTAGATAGATTGTGGATAGATCGGTAGATAGATAAAACTATTTATTAAAATAGAAACTATCAAAAGATAAAGTGGCCAATTGCGAGTTGGACTCGCCCATGAAGGGTTCCGTTGCAGCAAGTAACATAATATACATAGTACACATAGTTCTTGTAGTTCGTTGTAACTTTGATCGAAGTTTTAATAATAGTGTATTTATGACGTACTAAAAAAAACTACTCATCAGATCGAGTTCAAACCAATTTTCGTTGGTAGTTTGCATGGTAATGTACATCATGGGGGGGACACATTTTACCACTTTGGAAGTGTCTCTCGCGCAAATTTATTCAGTGTAGACAAAAATTAAATTAGAGACCTCAACATCATTTTTGAAGAACTATTGATAGAAACCTCACACGTGAAGGTACGATGAAAAAAAAAATTTGAGTTTCAGTTGCCAGTATGGGGGGCAACAATATAAATTTTTTTTTAAATTTTTTTTTGTACAAATCTTAATACGGTTAACAGAATACATCTACTTACCAAGTTTCAACAGTGCATTTCTTATAGTTTCGGCAAAAAGTAGCTGTGACATACGGACGGACCAGCCCCGAATCTTCAATATTTTGTAGGCGGTGCAAAATCTGAAAAATGCCGCCCCCACCTAGTCATCTTTTATTTTTCTTTCTTAAAATACTCACTACTAAACTGAAATGAGTCAAAAACTTGGCACGGACTCAGCCAGCTCATTCCTTTCTGTTATTTCGGCTTGTAAGCCCGCTGCTACCTGTTTTATCACCCAAGTCCAGTACAACTTCAATAGTAGTAAGATGCATTCGACCTTTGGGCTCTGGCACCACCATTGAAAGGAAATAATTTGATCGCTCCTGTAGAAGTTATCAATCAGAGTTCGAACGAGTCTAAGATGAAGAAGTCACCTGGCTACGACGATATACCTAATGCCGCAATAAAGCTTCGTGTGTCTGGCCGGCTATTCAATATTCAATGCATTCTTCAAACCGTACATTTTCCCTCAATATGAAACACTTACGAGGTAAATAGTACTACCAAAACCTGGCATTGATCCTGGCTCTTTTTGCCGATTAAAGCGCGTGCATACATACA
Source organism: Ectropis crepuscularia (assembly GCA_963693475.1). Taxonomy (NCBI): domain Eukaryota; kingdom Metazoa; phylum Arthropoda; class Insecta; order Lepidoptera; family Geometridae; genus Ectropis; species Ectropis crepuscularia. The sequence goes on from OY856361.1 coordinate 11,445,356, forward strand.
TACTTACGCAATCCACAGATTGCAGCTAACAGAGCTTCTCGTTTCACAGCCAGGATGGATCGCCAGATGGCGCAGCCACATGACCACACCGATCCTATATAATTTGTAAAATGGTTTACATCTATCGGGTTTCCTTTAGGGATAGCATTAATCTAGCTTTAAACAAAAAGTGTATAGCGACCTCAAAGTTCTTAGGTAGACAGCGTTAACCACTTGCCATCAGGTGTCTCTCACGCTTTTTATTTCCACTGCTGAAACTCGGGATTTCTATCACAAAGAAAAACTTAAGGCCATAATCCACCACGCTAGCCTAAATCATGTTCTTTAAATAATTATACTGGTTTCCTTATGAGATATTACTTACACATTTCTTTGGCGATTTAATTTCTGCTCATATTTTTAGTAAATTTCTGACTCCCATAAGCTTTGACTGAATGATTGGAACACGTCTAAGTACTTTTTTTACTTTTATAGGTTTGCGCTTGACCACCATCTCGCCTGATGTTAAGCGACGGTGCAGTCTACGATGGAGCGTGCTAACCTAGAAAAAAAATGGATTCACTTTTGATATGAAGACACCAAGATTATAATCATAGGGAAAACCCCATTCCGGCAACGCATTCTAGATGTTCTTATCACAAAAGTAGAGTCAAACATCTTCCTTAGTGTCTTTGAAACATAAACCATGAAACGATGTTTTTGTATCGCCCAATATTATTTTTATTGTAAACTGCAAAACGGAGCAGAATAGTACATCAATTCAATATTCCAGCGATAAAGGCTAAATTCCCTACACAACAGTCGTTCGCTAGCGTGCAACCATTCAAACGCACACTGTACCATCCCTACGAACAAATAACAACAGAATCGTAACGAAGTGAACAATTTAGTAGTGGTAGGACTCTTAGCAGAATCCGCCTGGGGAAGTACCATACCTTTGCCAGTTATTCTAGTCTGCCGTCTATTTAGACGCGTTGAGCAATTTTTACTCAGAGCAGGAAAAGAGGGGAAAAGCTTATGGGTTTGCGTCACCGAAATGCTAATATCTATTCAGTGACAAAATGGAGAAAGAGACGTATAAAGGCCGATTTACATCAGACGAGCGAACGCTCATTCTATCCCCACTGTATCAAATTCATTTGGTGTAAACAAACGTAGAGGATTCTTTCGTTGTTTTGATTGCGTTCCCAAAGATTCTATGGAATATATAATATGGAAAACGCTAAGAACGATCTTTCGTTTACACTAAAAGATCGAGAGAGAATGCTCTTGTTCCAGCTCTAGCTCTATGTTCGTTCAGTTTAAATTGGCCTTAACACAACATTAGTGCTGTTTCATGTCTACTAAAAGTTTCAGATATAAGTTTCCACTTACTTATACATAGATAGGTACATCCAGATACAGAACATCAATATATTCATCGCACAAATATGACTTACAGCTTAGCAGGCAAACTTACCAACTAAGCCACGCGGCCAGTAGTTCTGTAGAGTGTTCGTTCGTAGATTTCAGCATATACGGTCGATGGTATCACGACACTCACTAAACACAGCCCGGTGTCTGATCGCACGTGCGATGTAAAACGAGCAGAACTCGCGTTCACGCGAAACGGGAAATGGGGAAAGAGGTTAATGAATTTCACCCAGAATTACAATCGTTATTTTGCATTACTATTTGACGTTGTTCTGTAGGGTGTTGCTTTGCTTACACTTTTGAAGTAAAATCTTTTTCGGCGCAGCACCACACACATAATTTTTCATAGACTGTGACTGAAGCTCATCATCACGTTTTTAAGTGAAAGATTTGTTCGGGTGAACTTCGGACCGCCGAGAGAGAAAAGATAGTCAGCTGCTTCTGTCACTGCCGTGTTGCTGTGTTTTCTATATTCAAGTAATGTATAAAATAATAATAATAAATAAATAAATATTGGTGGACAATTCACACACAACACCATCTGACCCCAAACTAAGCATAGCTTGTACGATGGCGGCCAGATAGCTGATATAATACTTATATAGTTTTAAATACATACTTATTATACACAGAAACACCCAGACACAGTGCAAACATTTGAATTCATCACACAAATATTTGCACTGGGTGGGAATCGAACCCACGACCCTCGGCTGCGCAGGCAGAGCTGCTACCCACTAAGCCACGAGACCAGTATTGTAATCATTTTAATTTTTAACTATTGAAATCATATACTCAATAGTTATTTATTTCTTGTTTTAATTTTTACTTCTGCCGTGTGGTCTTAAGCATACACATTTTTTTATTCGTAGTGGTAGAGCTCTTTGCAGAGTTCACCTGGGGAAGTGCCACATATTTGCCAGTTATCCTACCGACAAGTAGTAATGTAAAAACATCACTGTGTTCGGGTTTGAAGGCCAATGTTTCCAGTGAAATTACATGGTATAGAGATAAAGATTCTTAGATCTTATATCTCTGGATGACGAGCGCAGTGCATTGCTAGGTAATTATTTGAACTGTTCATGTTACAATAGCTGCGTGTAACTGTGCTGTTATGGGCAGGCATGTTGCTTACCATCAGGCACATGACCTGCTCGTCTCGTCTAGATATGGGATTTTCGGGATCCTGCCTTTTCGCAGAAAATTTGGCCAATTGTCACTTGCCCACCAACGGTTCGCCTATTTTTCACTTTGACAACTAACGATTGGCAAATTTTTGTATAGCAACGTTTCATTTCGTAGAATTATTGTTAAGTTGATTATTATAATGACACAACACGTTAAGTGCACTTATCATTTGCCAAATACTTCACTAAGCCAGACAACTTTTAGACGAATAACGATTCGTCTGTGTAACAGTTCCCTTTTCGTACATTTATACTAAGACTAGCGGCCCGTTCCGGCTTCGCTCGGACATAACCTAGACACTGTCTGCAGCGCCATCTGCCGGGCTTATTTGTGAATTTAAACCATCTTCGAATACACACACACAAAAAAAAAACATTCAAATCAGTCCCGTCGTTTAGGAGTTCACTGTCAAATGAATAAATTACAAAAATGGCTATGAAAAAACAGGGGCTAGTGATAAAAGGGTAAAAATTTAGAGTTGTATGTATTTTTTGACGCCACATTATAAAAAAATAAGAACAAAAATATTTGACCAAAAATTTAAAAAAAATGTTTGGGGTGAACAACCCCTAATACTTAGGGGTATGAAAAATAGCTAGTAGCCGATTCTCAGACTTACTGAATATGCATATAAAATTTGGTAAAAATCAGTAAAGCCGTTTCGGAGGAGTAAGGAAACAAACACTGTGACACGAGAATTTTATATATAAGATAAAAAATGAACTAATTTTGCATCCAATTTAAATTGACATGCAACATAAATAGACGAACAGATTTGCAAAAATTCAAAGTGCAGAATGAAGTTTAGGTGAAATCGAAAGGAATCGGTTAGGTTAGAACTGTGACTAACGTTGGAGAACCAGACCAACCAAAGCTAGAACCAAATGGTTTTGTTTCACTACGCAGGGCACTTGAATATGTGCTATATTATTAGAAAAAATTATTATGGATTAAAATATTCCAATAATAATAACAACCTGCATATAATATGTCCCAAACTCACATATGAAAATGGCATCCTTGTAAATAAATTTCAAAATTCGAATTCAAATTATTCGAAATTTGGAATAATTTTCTCTTTTTCGAAATCTAACACACAAACTTACCAACAATATTATATAAAAACATTAATATTACTCTAACTGAAGCATTCGCTACTTGAAAGTTGGCCCTTTAAAAAGTGTCATTATAAAAGGAAGACCAAACGTACAGTAAAGTTGGCAACTCTTAGGTTGGGAAATAAAACAAAATTATGTGATAAGTTTGGTCAATGATTATTCGGCGAAATAAAATGCTGCGAAACGTTAGTTGGCACGTGATAATCGGCCAAACAGTTTTCTGCGAAAAGGCAGAGAAGCCTGCATGGCGGTAAAATGACTAGGGGTTATTAGTTACTACTAATAAGCCTACTAGGGCTTTATTGATACAAGTCTCTGACCAACTATTTTTAGGGGACGAGCTTAGTTCTAACATACCCCTTTGAATGTCAAATGAGCTTTATTGTCAAAAATGGTCAACCGCGTTTTATAAAGCATTTCGTATATGTATGTTTTATTTAGTTGTATAGCATTAGTCTTACTTAGTACAAACAGAGATTTGTTTGCTATTGTGTGAGTTCAAGTTTACAAATGTGTGAAATATACGTTCACCCCGGGCCCCGCAAAAAAATGTGAAAAAGTTTGTTAGTAAGCCAAATGTCTTGCGTCCTCCTATGGGCAAACCCTCATAGATACAAGTACTTTTGTATTTTCATATATTTTAAAATACTACACATTCAAAATTAAACAATTACCTACTGAACGTAACTTGACAGCAAGTATCAAGTATATTTGGCCGCTATGCATAAACTTTACCTACTAGTGTGTTGGAATGACTGTGAACTTAATATTCGAATTTCTCGTACATATTGAATGGAAGCCATATCAAAGCTGTATAACTCAGGGGCTTTAGATCAAATTCCAGCTGTGGCATTTACAGCCCATTCATATTATGCATATAAATATTTCGCTAGTATTTGGAATAGTGGTATTTGATTTTGGATTAATAATACTGGTGGTGGACAATAGGGTACAATCCTCAAAATAACTAAGTAGCCCGTTAGTTACATTGGCAAAAAATATTGTACACGTATTTTTTCTTTTGTTTCACAAACAAATAAAGTAGCCAAGTGCGAGTTGGACTCGCCCATGAAGGGTTCCGTTCCAGCAAGTAACATAATATACATAGTACACATAGTTCTTGTAGTTCGTTGTAATTTTGATCGAAGTTTTAATAATAGTGTATTTATGACGTACTAAAAAAACTACTCATCAGATCGAGTTCAAACTAATTTTCGTTGGTAGTTTTCATGGTAATGTACATCATATATTTTTTTTAGTTTTTTCATTCACTTACTTTAGAAGTTAGAGGGGGGGGGGGGGGGACACACATTTTACCACTTTGGAAGCGTCTCTCGCGCAAGTTATTCAATGTAGACAAAAATTGTATTAGAAACCTCAACATCATTTTTGAAGACCTATCGATAGACACCCCACACGTGTAGGTTTGATGAAAAAAAAAATTTTGAGCTTCAGTTCTCAGTATGGGGGGCACCCCTAATTTTTGTTTTTTTTTTAAACTTTTGTAAAAATCTTAATGCGGTTCACAGAATACATCTACTTACCAAGTTTCAACAGTGTAGTTCTCATAGTTTCGGCAATAAGTGGCTGTGACATACGGACGGACAGACAGACAGACAGACAGACAGACAGACATGACGAATCTTTAAGGGTTCCGTTTTTACGTTTTACGGAACCCTAAAAACAGGGGTTGGTGATAAAAGGGTAAAAATTTAGGGTTGTGTGTATTTTTTAACGCCACATTATAAAAAAATAAAAACAAAAAAATGTGACCAAAAATTAAAAAAAAAATTTTTGGGGTGAACAACCCCTAATACTTAGGGGTATGAAAAATAGCTAGTAGCCGATTCTCAGACCTACTGTATATGCATATAAAATTTGGTAAAAATCAGTAAAGCCGTTTCGGAGGAGTAAGGAAACAAACACTGTGACACGAGAATTTTATATATAAGACTAGCGGCCCATTCCGGCTTCGCTCGGACATAACCTAGACACTGTCTGCAGCGCCATCTGCCGGGCTTATTTGTGAATTTAAACCATCTTCGAATACACACACAAAAAAAAACATTCAAATCGGTCCCGTCGTTTAGGAGTTCACTGTAAAATTACTAAAATGGCTATAAAAAAACCGGAGTTGGTGATAAAAGGATAAAAATTTAGGGTAGTATGTATTTTTAACGCCACATTATAAAAAAATAAGAACAAAAAAATTTGACCAAAAATTTTTTTTTTTTTTTTTTTTTTTTTTCTAAAATTATTCACCAAGTCACCTTGGATCCTAATACTTATTACAATCTAGCCTAATTAAAAAGTCTAGGCTAATGAGTAATTTATATCTAACTTAAATTGCTACATAGTTTATACATAAGAAGGTGCCCATCAGCACTTTTCTTATTGACTCTGTTAAGGGGAAGTCACTTCTTTCACTTGACTTAGCACATTTAATTGTTTTATATTATATTGCACTGCCACTGCACTATACTAACTCAAAAGGTTTTGTTCTTTTAAGTCTTCTCACTGTGTCCGTGTTATCAAGGAGCTGGATAGCCTCGACATTCACATGATGATGAAGCCTGCGTTCATGTGCTTCTGCGTACTTCTTTATTACTTTGCCGACAAGATCCATTCCAAGATCTCGATGAATGTCGGCATTTCTCACATACCAGGGCGCATTGACAATATCCCTGAGTACTTTATTTTGGAAACGTTGTATTATCTCGATGTTGCTATTTTTGGTACAGCCCCACAACTGTATACCATAAGTCCACACTGGCATTAGGACTTGTTTATATAATAATATTTTGTTATGTATTGACAGCACGGAGTTTCTACCAAGTAACCAATACATGTTTTTGTAGCGTATAGCTAGTTCCTCTCTCTTTTTTTTGACGTGAGTTTTCCAGCGTAACTTCGCATCTAGAGTCATGCCTAAATATTTGGCTTTATTTTCGTATGGTATACATTGTCCATTTATGAACACTGGATGATATTGTTTTTTCTTGTTTGTGAAGTCTATGTGAACAGTTTTGGACTCATTTAGCTTAATACGCCACATTTTTGTCCAGTCATGTATTTTATTAACTGCTATTTGCACCCTCTCTGTGGCTTCTGCGTGGGTGTCACCTATTGCCAGGATAGCAGTGTCATCTGCGAAGGTTGCGATAGTGCTGTTGTCTAAAGCTGGGATGTCACTAGTATACAACAAGTAAAGTACAGGCCCAAGTACACTTCCTTGTGGTACTCCAGCTTTAATTTCTTTTAGCGACGAATATGAGTCTTCTTGTTTAATTCTAAATAATCTGTTCGAAATATATGATGTTAAGATATCAGAAAATTGTTTAGGTAACAGTAATTTTAGTTTGTGTGTTAGCCCTTCATGCCACACTTTGTCAAATGCTTGCGCTACATCTAAAAGTATTGTAGAGCACACTTTTTTTTCTTCAAGGGTTTGCTCTATGGTTTTAGTGATTCTATGAACCTGATCTATCGTAGAATGTTTTTGTCTGAATCCGAACTGATGATCTGGTATCAAGTTTTTGTGTTCTATTATTGGCTTCAGTCTCTTGAGTAAAAGTTTTTCAAAGAGTTTTGAAATGATAGGCAACAGAGATATGGGCCTATATGACGCTGCTTCATGAGGAGGCTTGCTAGGTTTTGCTATCATTATCACTTCAGCTACTTTCCATAAGTCAGGCACATACCTCAGTCTGAAAGCAGCATTGATAAGTGTGGTAAGTTTAACTATGGCTTTACGTGGTAGATGTCGTATGATGTCTCCCGTAATTAGATCATATCCGGGTGATTTCTTCGGTCTTATTCTTAATTTTATCTCATTGAGTACTTCTTTGGGAGTAACTAACTTTATCTCCAGATCATCTTGTGTTGTTTGATCTGGATTAGCTAGATTAACAGCTGTTTCGGCTCTTTCGTTAGGTTGGAAGATTTTTTCCAAGTGTTGAGCAAATCTTTGGGCTTTTTGTTCATTGCTAATGGCCCACTTTCCATCCACCTCTTTTATAGGGGGAATATGGGTAGTTGGTCTTTTCATGTTTTTAGTTGCTTTCCAAAGTGAGTAATTAGTACTGCTGTCACAAGACAACTGTTGAAGGTAGGTTTTCATGGAGTTGTCCTGATACTTTTTTATTGCTCTTTGAAGTTTTTTAGTGAGTTGGTTCAGCAATTTTTTGTCATTTGGACAGCGGGTATGATGCCATGTTTTTCGTTGTTTTCTCTTTGTAGCTAGTAGTTGCATAATTTCATGAGGGTAGTTAGTACCACTGGCCCTTTTTTTCATGGGTGGTGTATTTTCCCAGGCTGACTGTTGTATGTTTTCTACAAAAATTTCAGTCTCTTTGTCTAATTCTTCCGGTGTCTTAAGTGAAACGTTAAGATCTATTATGCAATCTAAGTCTATCTGGAAGCTTTCCCAGTCTGTGTGCTTATTTACTAGACTTAATTTACTATCTTTGTATATAAATTTGTCACATATCGATAAAAATATAGGGGAGTGATCTGAGCTCATATTAAATGATGGTTTTATGTCTAAATAAGCTCTTGATATGTTCCTATAAACAAAAAAGTCTATAAGATCAGGTATTTTTTTCGGATCAGTTGGCCAGTAAGTTGGTTGACCTGTAGAGATAGAGTCTCCTTTAATTTGTTTAATTGCAGATAGAAGCTCCTTCCCTTTCGTGTTAGTGAGTCGGGAGCCCCAATATACATTTTTCGCATTAAAATCTCCTCCAACAATAAACTTGTCTCTGTATTGCTTAAAGAAGTCTAAATATTGTTCTCTTTTTATAGCATGTTTTGGTGGGCAGTAGACAGACGCAATCGTGAGCGTATACAGTTTTGTTTTGATACAAACAGCCACTGACTGTATCTCTTTTTCTTCATATTTGAATTCTTCATATTGGTATAGGTTTTCTTTTACTATTACTGCACTGCCACCCATGGCTGTATTATCAGGATGGAGCGCATGATATACTTTGTAACCTTTGAATGTGATATAGGATTGTTTGGTGAAGTGCGTCTCCGAAATCAAGCAAATGTCAATCTTTTTTGTATCTAGAACAACTTGCAACTCTTTTTGATGTTGAAGTAGTCCATTAGAATTCCAAGCCATAATAACTAAGTTATGCATTACTTATTATTTCTATAAACAGCTGGATTTTTGCTGTTCTCTAGTTTTTTTAGACGGCCATCAAACGAGCTCATTAATGCAAGAATCTGATCTAATTTGCTATCACTATTTATATTCTTAGTATTGTTAATATTTGTAACTGTAGCTTGTGCATATGTTACCTCTTTATTTATGGGTCGGCTCATTGAGACGGTTGATTTGTTAGCAGTACAGCTTTTATTAGGTAGTCGTTGCTGACTAGGGTTGATAATATGAGACTTTTTCAATGTCTTATTTTTAAGGTTTTGGAATTCCTTAGCTACTATGCATCCTCTGTAACTGGCGGGATGAGGTGCACCGCAGTGTATGCACTTCGGTTTTGCTTCTGCTGGTTTATCGCAGTCTCTTGTTAGGTGCTTTCCAGTGCATTTGACGCATCTGGGCTCTCTAGCACAGTATTTTTGTGTATGCCCATACGCTTGGCATTTTTTGCACTGTGGGACAAGTTTCATGGTTCTTAAAGGTTGTATTTCAACTTTACATCCCAATACGGTTTTAATTCCGTATATTTTGTTAATATTTTCGTCTTTTGAGAATGTTAGTACGAACATGTTGAGTGGTTCCTTGTTCTTCCATCTCAGTTTATTTGTTGCACTTTCAATCTTAAAACCTTGATGCTTTAGATCTTCTACAATCCTATCTGGCTTGCATGTTGAGTGTAGTTTTTTGGCCATAACTCTAATGGGTCTTTCTTGTTTATTCTCAAAGGAGTGCCATAGCCATTTTTTTTCATTCAAGAATTTAATTATGGCTCTATATGCATCTTCGTTAGCTGCATTTATTTTAACGCTATCTCCGTTCATCATTTTAACTTGGAATGTCTTCCCTGGTTGATTTTCTGATAGGTCATCGAAAAAAGTTTGATAATTTGTGACGTCATCGATTATTATAGGTGGTGGCTGTGGGACCTTTTTTGCTTCCTTTTCTGGATCTGCTCTGATGCAGTTTTTACCTTGCGGTGATGGAGTGACTGGAGTGGGTGACGTGTTAATTTTCCTTTTTTTCCTGGACTTCTCTCTGATCCACTCTGTTTCTCTGGCTAGTTCATCGTCATCCGTGCAGTAGTCCACGGGTTGAGCAGAACTTTCTTTCGTATCTGTCTGGAATAGGACTTTCTCATTTTTTAAAACCTGGACTTGTTCTTGGAGGTTTTCTATTTCTTTTTGAAGGGTTTTTAAGACCCTTTCTAATTTTTCCCGTTCTGCTTTTTCTTCTCGGTAATGTTTATATAACAGATGTTCATTTTCTGTTTTTAATTTTATTGGGCTATTTTTTGAGCTGTCCATTATTAGTTATGTAGATTTAACTTCGCCTTAATAAAACTAGTCAAGGCTTGCCGCGAATAGGCATCGCATGTCAGTATCTAGGTCATATTTGACTCACCTGACGCGCGGGCGACGACCGTCGTTGTTTTGATTTGTCAGCGGACACTGCACTGGTTGCGCGCGAATTACAAGGCGCGTCTGTTTTTTGCGAGTAATAAACACGGACCAAAAATTTAAAAATAAATGTTTGGGGTGAACAACCCCTAACACTTAGGGGTATGAAAAATAGCTAGTAGCCGATTCTCAGACCTACTGAATATGCATATAAATTTTGGTTAAAATCAGTAAAGCCGTTTCGGAGGAGTAAGGAAACAAACACTGTGACACGAGAATTTTATATATAAGACTAGCTGACCCCGCAAACGTTGTTTTGCCATATAAATAAAGGTATGAAAAATAGCTAGTAGCCGATTCTCAGACCTACTGAATATGCATATAAATTTTGGTTAAATCAGTAAAGCCGTTTCGGAGGAGTAAGGAAACAAACACTGTGACACGAGAATTTTATATATAAGATATAAGATAAGATAGGATAAGATGTAAACTATAAGTGTAAAAAATGTCATTAATACTCCGTCTGCGCAATTTCCGTAAAAAGGGGTAAGTATAAAGTTTTTGGTTCACATATTTATATATGACTAGCAGCGCCCCACGGTGCTACCCGCGTAGTTCCTACGCGGGTTCCTACCCGTTCCCGTTGTTTTTCGGAATAAAAAGTAGCCTATGTAGTATTCAATTTCCAAACACCTTACTTCTTCCTACCACCTTTATGCAGACGATCTTCAAATATACGTTCAAGCTCCTCTAAATTCACTAGATGCAGCCATTGCAGAAATTAATGCAGATCTGCATCGCATCATTAATTGGAGCAAGTCATTTGGCCTAAAGGTTAACCCTCTGAAATCCCAGGTTATTGTAATTGGCAGTCCTCATTGGATCTCCAGAACTAATTGGGCTACTTTGCCTGATGTTGTATTTGATGGAGTTGCCATACCGTATAGTAGCTCTGTTAAAAATCTAGGGCTAGTTTTTGATCGTACCTTGTCTTGGGACTACCATATAAACTCGGTCAGTAGTAGATTATTTGCAACCGGTAGTTCCTTACGGCGCCTGCGTAACTTTTTACCCACTGCCACTAAAATTGTTCTTGCCCAGTCTCTCCTACTTCCTATTCTGGATTACGCGGACGCCTGCTTTCTTGATCTCAGAGAGGACCAGCTAGTGAAACTTGAGCGCCTTCAAAATTATTGTATAAGATTTATATTTGGTTTACGCAAATTTGATCACGTCTCTCAATATCGCACACAGCTCAAATGGTTGCCAATACGTCTTCGACGGGATGCTCACATTCTTTCTCTTCTCTACAATATCTTGTTTAGTCCCTCCACCCCACACTACCTTAAGGAACGTTTTACTTTTTTACAAGATTGTCACTCGCTCCCTTTGAGATCTAAAGACAACCTCACAATTATGATCCCTTCTGCCAAAACTGAAACCTTTTATGGTAGGTCGTTCACTTTCAGGGCGGTTCTATTATGGAATGATTTGCCTGTGTCTATCAGACGTTCTTCATCACTTGAAACATTTAAAAAACATGTCAAACAATTATATTTGTCTAAATTGTAGCCACAGTTTAACGTGGCTTTGGTGCTACTAATCAATTCATTGTTTTGGATTTCCTTTCATATGCCTTCACAAAATATATACATAATGGTTTATATATTTCAGATATGTATTATTGTATTCTATGATAATAATTATAAGTACTGGTGTATTTTTTTTTTTTTAGTAATAAGTAAATGTGTTTTAGTAGAATGTATTTCAATTTATGTATTTACATATATATTATATTTATGTCATCTGCACACCCCGCATGTTAAGATCATACTTTTCTTTTTCCACCCTAAGGTTGCCTGGAAGAGATCGCTATTAGCGATAAGGCCGCCATCTGTCGCACTAACTTTGTGTTTAACCTGTTTTAATTTGTAAATTATTGTAAATATTTTGGTGTGTTCAATAAAGTGTATCTATCTATCTATCTATCTATGTGTTCTTCCAGACTATAATCTATCTGTGTTTCAAATTTCAGCCCGATCCGTTCATACGTTAGGACGTGATTCAGCAACAAACATCCAAACATCCATACATTGTCATTTATAATATTAGTAGGATTATAGATCGTAACATTAAAGTCTGAATAAATATTCCCAAAATTCTTTCATAGATACTTGTCTACGAGGATTCAGGGAATGCAAGTAGCTGGAAAAGGATTTTGCATCTTCGCTATCTCAGAACAGTTGAACAGCGCATTCTGCGACAGTTGAAAAATTTACCGAGATTGCAGTCGGCGAACTGAGCTTGTACTAGTTAAGTAGCGTCAGGCACAAAAGTGTTCAAAATAAATAATAAGTTATATTTATGATCAGTAGATTTTATTCGATTCTATTCGAACTATCAGATTAATGAAAATCTCTTATTAAAAATTAAAAAGGAAAACCACAATTAATTTTGTTTGTGAAGTACAATACAAATAAAATAAAAAATACATACATAGAAACTGCTAATAGACGTGAAAACTTTTAACTCAGAATTTGATAGCTTACCTTGGAAACTACTCGTGTGTAACCGGATTAATTTGAAATTAATTAGATTTCTTTTAGGTATGTAGTGTATAGAGTGTGGTAGTAGTAAGTAGCCTTATGATATTAACCAACGTCAATATTTCGTTTTACGTGCAACGTTTATGTAAAATGTTTTTTTTTTTTTTTTAACTATGATAGGTTCGCACTTGACCACCATCTCGCCTGATGTTAAGCGACGATGCGATCTACGATGGAACGTGATTACCTAGAAGAAACCGATTCACTCTCCAATTTATTAGTTTTGTTATCTCGGGTATAAGAATAAATCTGTGCTATTCCAGTCTACTATTTTATTATCTACTAGCGGCCCGTTCCGGCTTCGCTCGGATCATAACCTAGACACTGTCTGTAGCGCCATCTGCCGGGCTTATTTGTGAATCTAAACCATCCTCGAATCCACTTGTACACAAATCATTCAAATCGGTCCCGCCGCCCGCCGTTTAGGAGGAGTTCACTGTCAAATGATTAAATTACTAAAATGGCTATTAAAATATAGGGGTTGGTGATAAAAGGGTAAACATTTAGGGTTGTGTGTATTTTTAATGCCACATTATAAAAATATAAAAAAAAATAAAAAAAAAAAATAAAAAAAAAATTTAGGGGTGAACAACCCTTATCACTTAGGGGTATGACAAATAGATAGTAGCCGATTCTCAGACCTACTGAATATGCATATAAAATTTGGTACAAATCGGTAAAGCCGTTTTGGAGGAGTAAGGTAACTAACACTGTGACACGAGAATTTTTTATATAAGATGAAACTTTTATCTAAATCCCTTCAGTAGTTTTTGCTTGAAATACTAACAAACATCCAGTTCATATGTTACTTTCTTATCTGTATACGTACAGTTTGTCAATAATCCTGTATATTGAGCTCTATAGACATCGAAAAAGAGGTGTTTTCCCACAAAATTCCCACAGATACTGGTTAAATCATAAGATTGTATTGTATTGTAGATAGATTCCTAGTTAGGTACACTCTTTATTGCACTTAGCAAGACAAACTTACAAAACAAACAATCTTTTTTTTTTTTTTTTTTTTTTTTTATTTAATTTAAACACTCCACAGACTCCGGGGTCCGTGACTTTTGTCATTACAATAATCTTTTTTTATTTACATAGTTCTTGGATTAGGAGAAGAAGAGGAAAATAAGGGGGGGAGTAGGGGGGTGGTGAACATTTTAAACGTAATTCTAAAGCTAGTCAGTCCGATTTCGTCTGTTGAGCCGATCACTACCGGTTGGGATTCCGATAGTAATCGACTCGACATCGTCTTTTGCCTAAGCCGCCTCCTCCTGGCCCAGAGCCTCCACTACAGCCGCATTTCTGTCTCTAATGGCCATCTGCAGGTTAAAATCTTGAATGGTCTTTGGTGATGCAGCCAACGCTCGCCGCACGAACCGACCGATGGCGTCGTCGGTGTCGTCAGCGTAGTATGTGAAGGTCCCCGTGTGCCGTGAGATTGCAACAACCGCATGGGACACGCTCTCGTGCAGCTTCATGTTTGACTTAATTTTAATTATGATTACCGACTCGTATGTCAATCCCTGCGCTTCATGAATGGTAAGGATGCGTGACCCGGTGCCTGACCCGTAACCCTGGTTTGTCAGGGTCTCCTTTTCCTCTTGAGTATGCACTAAAAAGAGGGTGTTGGGTTGGGTGCCGGGTATTTGCGCTCCTTTATACCTTCTCTGCTCCAGGGACTTTATACGGGGTACTGAGGAGTACATACCTGAGTATATTTCCCTCAGCGCATATGCAACATCCATCGGGTTGCGATGTGTGCAGAGCAACTCCTGGCTGATCTTTGCTACCAGGTTCGGGCGGTGATACCTCATTTCGAAGAGATTTTCCCTATCGATGTAAGGCAACTGATTGACGTCTCCGATGAGGACTATTTCGCCAACACCAGACAGCCGTGAGACCATCACAATGGCCCCGAAATGGTTCATGAGAGCCTCATCCACCAGGAGGCGGCTGAATTTCTCTTTTCCGAAACCATTTACCAGAGCAGAAGCCATAGTTCGCACCCTGGTTTTGACCAGGTTTCCGATACGGTGCGATAGCTTCTCCCTTAGATCTTTTGCTGCCTCAGTTGTTGTGGTGATGATAGCGTCTTTGTCCACGTCGAAGTGTCTAATCACCCACGTTGTCTTTCCACATCCTGGAACTCCGTTGACCCACTGTATTCTTGGTACCTCCCAGTTTTCCCAACACGCTTTGACGTTTGAGTTCCCTTCAATGGACTTGGCCATCTCGAGGATCCTGTCGTCCAGCATAATCTTGGTGCATCGGGCGGTAACTACAATTGGATCGTTTAGTGGTGTCGCATAAACGGGTCTTCCCGCGCGCTCTGTCTCACTCTCGTTCAGTGTCACGAAGCCATTTTCTGCACTGTAGGCTGCCATATACTGTCCTGTCATGGTTCCCTTGATGACCCGGGATGTGACATTATTGTAAATGGCTGCTTCGGCCTCCTCGAGATTCACCTTTAGGAGGCTTTCACTTCCTAGCCTATAGAACTGCATGATGTTTTCGCAGATCTTGAGGTTAACTAGTCTTGTTGCTCTCAGTATGGCTATGAACTCGATGAAGGCGTTACGTGCATGGCTCCGCGGCTCCGAAGCCGTGACATAGCGGGGCGGTTCAACCTGTCCCATGTCGGCTCTCGTTCGGCTCATTTGTTGCTGTGAAGCTGTTTTGAGGGTCCCTGGCGTTAAAAGGGGTGGTGCATGGGATGAGATTCGGAGTACGCTCCTTGCTGCAGTGTTGAAGGCAGCCAGGAAGGCCGTGTTGGTGCTTCGGCTGCCGCTTTGATGGGCTGTGGCTTTTTCCGCGACTGCCCTCTGCTGTGCTCTTTCGGAACCGGTTTGGTTGGTCGAACTAGGAACGGGGTGTCCCCAGCTGTCAGTTGCATTTGTTAGGTCGTGCGAAGGGGCTCTGAGGAAGCTCAGATTTTCTCCCCTATCTTCGTATGCGACAACCTCATGATGTTTAGAGGCTTCAATGCAACCCAGCCGGTCTGCGACTTTCGCTCTTGAATATTCGATTGCCATCGCATCCACGCTTATCACCCGGGGTGTTTCACCCGCATTTCTGCTTAGATGTGCAAGCAGCGCACTTGCCTGTGTGAAAGGCGTCCGACCTTCCGAGTATTCTATTAGTGCAATCGTTTTGTTTCTCGATCGCACCAACCGAAATCGGTGGCCGTCTACCTCGCACACTGGCATAGCGTCGAAGGTTTTCCGCTTCATTGTGACTTTTGCGGTACTCCCATTGAGCAGACAAGACAATCCCGGCGACAAACGGGCGCGTTTACTTTCCCAGGCGAAGCAAAAGCTTATTCCGAATCTCTCTTTGTTGCTATCCATGAAGAGAGCCACTCCGCGGACACGGATCCCCGCCTCTCCTCGGTCTGCGTTCTCCAGTAGTTGTTGGACGGAGATGCTCTTTGAGGAGCTATCTTGGACGGAGATTGCACCCGGCGTGGCGTTCACGGACAGTGGCGTAGGGTGTGGTGGTGAAGGTGGGTGTGTATTAGACAGTGGGGTAGGGTGTGGTGGTGAAGGGGGTTGTGTTTTAGAAAGTGTGGAGTTTCTTTTGGCCGCTATGCGGAATGAACTCTCCATGAAAGCCAGAAGCCGTGGTCTGCTATCTGGATCTGCCAAGACGTTGTGGAGATCTGAGATAACCAGCTTCCTGTCAATCATAGATTCGAGATCATGTCTTGCAGCCATGAATCGGGGACAACAAACAAACAATCTAAAAAAATAGAGTAGCAAATGACGACCAAATCGCTAAAAGCGATCTCTTCCAGGCAACCATGTTATGGAAAAGGTTTATTACATTTATACATTTTCAATTATTTAGGTGCGCTATTTTCTAGTCCAAATGGCATCCAGTTTTGTGATCCTCAGATCATAGAGTACTGGTAATAAAGTTTATTGCTGATATTAAATGGAAATCCCGATCATACCTTTTCATCCCGACGATCCTTGAGGAAATGCATCGTCCCACCTGGGCGGGTGCATTTTTCAAATAAATTGCTTTCGCCTCTGCTACCGCGTTGGGTTGTGTGAATTATTCATTAAATAACTAATATCACCGTAGTTTATCTCCTTGCTGTGGAAATAAAAACAATGAGATGGAAATAAAGTTTGGACGACGATCTTTGGGTATGATTGGTTGTTAGGTGGAAAGCGTTGAGATCACTGTTTCCTGATTGGTTCAGCTGCAGTGGGACTGTATTTATTTCGAGATAAAATACTGTAATTTTTGTGCTTTTATTTAATTTCAATATGTGCATCTAAACTAACAATAAAAAACTGATGAGCTTGTTTATAACGGGCTAATCTCAGCAACTGCTGAACCAATTAAAAAAACACTTTCACTATTGAATTTGTTTGTGATCTCTGAGTGCTATAAGTTTTATTTCAATTACTTTTATTCTAATTAGTCCGTCAGCTAGATCATGGCAAAATATGAGACACGTATTTTTTTGTTTTATTAAACTATTAAAAACTGACATCATCAAACTTCCAGAGTGTAGGGTCGTGAAGTCACTCATGGGTAAAAATCGTACCTACAACTGATGTCATGCGAAACTTCTAAGCACCGTATCTTCGTTACTTTTTGTTTGTGAAACAAAAGAAAAAAGACGTGTACAATATTTATTGTAATCTAACTGACGGACTTATTATAGCCCAATGCTTTTAAGCAAAAAAATAGAATAAAAAAACATTAAATTATGTAGTTTGGGGACTATAAAGGATCGATAGAAGGGTGCATTTTGAGCATATATTCCAATTTGAGGGATTCTGGCATGGTCAGCTCAAGGTCATTTCGATGAAAACGCGTTTAATTCGATATCTCGAGAACTGTTAATGTTAGGCAAAAAATTGCAGAGACCTTTTCTCTTCTAAATTAAATTTACTAACTTTTACATTAACAACTTTTCTTTTTTTCATCAATATTTTTCAAGTTATTGCTTCCGAAAGGCAAAATTTTAACTTTTTTTCCTCCCTTTCGCCATTTTCTCCCCAACCGTTAAATTTTATGAAACTTTACCGATAATCAAAAGTGTAGATCTTTTAATAATAAACAACTTTTTTCTTGAACTTTTTTCTGTAATGACAATACCTTCAGAGTTATGTTACTATACCGAGCGTATCCGCGCCACTGCGACACCTCCGCGACACTGCAAAAAATCCGCGACACCTCCGGACTTAGGGCTGACCCCAAAATTCATTGTTTGATTGTGTCGGTGGGTTTCTTCTACATAGGCTTATGTGGGACAACAACGTTACCTAATTTATTAATAATTAATTTAATGTTTATTTATTTCCGTAATTGCACTGGGCTATTAGTTATTTTTATGATAATGGTCTTTTGGTAGTAAAGTCTGTGAAGCCGTAGGTCGTGGGTTCGATTCCCACCATTGCAAATATTTTTGGGATGAATAATAATAAATGATGAATACGATGATCTTTTTACTGTGCCTGAGTGTGTATACCAAGAATTGTGTAAATAAGTAGTAAGTTTATGTATTTACAATTATTCATGAATTAATTCAACTATTTAGATTCCATAGTACGAACTTTGCTAAGTTTAGGTCTAGATGATGTTGTGTCAAAAATGTCCATCAATATTCTAATAAATTTTGTTTATTTAGTGTTCTAATCCTTTATGTAAGAATACTTACCAATTAATTAAAAGATTCGGCAGTCGAGATCAGACAGCGCGGTTTATGCAATAAGTAATCAAATCTATCACGGCAGATATTCTGCATATTGTAACTACCATTTTTTTAAACCCCAACGCAGTATCGGCGGGGTGTTTAAAATTTAATTTGTGTGTGTGTCTGTGCCATCGTAGCTCCGTGACGGATGAACCAATTCTGATTTCATTTCTTTTGTTTGAAAGTTGAATTAGTCAGCAATGTACTTCAGTATGTTTTATCAACATCAGGCCAGCCGTTTCACAGTTATCAGCTCTTTTGCTACTTGCGGTAGGAGTCTTAGACTTGCAAACATTCGTGTAACCAAAATTTTAAACAATACGGATCACGACTGGTTCAAAAACGAACAATTTATAAATAATTCGTCCGTCAGTTAGATTAGGAAAAAATAAGGGAAAAGTAGTTTTTGTTATATCAAATTATTTAAAAATTAAAAATTATTTATTTAGGGATTTTACCACTTTGAAACTACTTTGTATGTCGCGAAAATTATTCGTTCAGTGAAAAAAAAGAGATTACAGAAACATCAACATAATTTTTAAAAACCTATCGATAGACACCCCACACGTATGTATGAGTGTGATGAAAAAAACATTTGGAGTTTCAGTTCTAAGTATGAGCCACCCCAAAATGTATTGTTTTTGTTTTATTTTTGTGTACAAATCTTAATGCGGTTCACAGAATACATCTACTTACCAAGTTTCAACAGTATAATTCTCAAAGTTTCGGCAAAAAGTGGCTGTGACATACGGATAGACAGACAGATAGACAGACACGACGAATCTATAAGGGTTCCATTTTTACGTTTTACGGAACCCTAAAAATACGTGCGCAATATTTTTTAATAGTGTAACCGACGGCGAG
Organism: Ectropis crepuscularia; assembly: GCA_963693475.1. Lineage (NCBI taxonomy): Eukaryota > Metazoa > Arthropoda > Insecta > Lepidoptera > Geometridae > Ectropis > Ectropis crepuscularia. The sequence continues at coordinate 11,464,825 of OY856361.1, forward strand.
GGGCTAATCAGTTTTTAAGTAATCTCTCCTATCACGTTTCAGTTTTTTGACGTGATAACGTCTTATAATTCGATGAAGCCGGCTGCACGCCCGCAAAACATGACGTCATGTAACGTTAGTTCATCGTCCGTGCCATGCGGACGAAGCTGAGCGCTGAGGGCGCCACCCGCTGAGTCGAGCGGTATCACTACTCGTGCTATCAGCGTACTGATTTCTTAAGACGTTGTCACGTTGAACTATCGTCAGTAAACCGACTTTACAGACAACCATTTTTTATTTTTTTATACTCGTTGAAATTTCCTTGTAATATTGTCCCTTTTGCTCATTCAAAACCCCGTCCTTGTTTTCGTCATTCAAGTTTCTGACCCAATAAACCGCCGCCTTTGATTAAAAACAACGAGCCCAATAGGTGATTAGTATGTAAATACCCAGAAATGTCCCTTTCAAGTGAGCGTGAATTTGGCACTGTTGACGCGCTAACTATCGTATAATCAACCTTTTTGTTCTTCTGACTTAACAAGTTGGTAGGGTCTGAATTAGCATTAAAATTGGGGTGACTGTTCTAGATTAATTGGACTTATATTTTAATAGTATTTACAATTTTTGTAACTTAAACTACAAGTAACACAAATTTAAAGTCACACAGCGAGCTATGGAAAGGCTATTCTTGGAATTTCTCTGAGGGATCGTATTCGGGGTGAAGTGATCCGTCAGAGAACCAAGTTTACCGAAGTTTGGCTCAATGCATTTGCGAACTGAAGTGGCAATGGGCCGGTCATATCTGTCGCAGAACCGATAACCGTTGGAGTAGACGTGTTCTTGAGTGGAGACCGCAAATCTGCAAACGTAGTTTAGGACAGCCTGAGACTAGATGGAGTGACGATATACAGAAGTCAGCAGGCTGTGGATGAAAATGTGAAACTGAGGACAGAGCTGAATATGAATGGGAGGGAGGAGGGAGGCTATGGGAGAAGCCTACGTCCACCAGTGGACTAAGATAGGCTTATGATGATCATGATTTGTCTGGTCTTATGGTTCAGTTTTTTTATAGTAAGTAAATAATGACAAGACATGGCCTTGATGGTAAGCAATCTGTTCATAACTTCACAGTAGTATCACGCTGTTGGAACATGAAAGGTCCAAATCATTATCTACCTAGCACTGCACTGCGCTCATTTCCCCGTCTGTAATGTGCTCTCTCGTATTTTTTCTGAAAACATTGCCATTCAAACCGGAACCCAGTAATATTTGCGCATTATGGCTTTCCAGTAGAACCACTTTTAGTGGTGTCAAGCCTGACACAACCATCGTGCCCCTACACGGTGGACGGCGCGTAAATACATTTCCACGACAAAAAAAGAGAGGCCACTTCTGATCTTCGGTTTTGCATTTACAAGTACCTACAACAACTCTAATTGCTCATCAAGTTGTAATAGAAATTGATTTGAATTGAAATTATAAATGAATATTGAACACATTACGTAGTTACGTCAAGAGGGATTTAATTATAGCTAAGATGACGATTAAATCCTGTGCATTTTATCACTATGTATATGTACTTAGTCCAGTCATTTACGGAAAAAATCCTAGTGAATTTTTGTACACCACACTTTTAAATTGCCTAAAATGACTGGGCTAATATGAGTTCCAATCACGTTGGAATCATGTTGAAAGCATAAAAGCTATAGAAACTAAACTAAGTAGGTAGTACTAGTACTTTGCTAAGTCACTTTATCATACCTATTCAGTGAGACTTACATTTACACATTTTACTGACGTAACAATACAAAGTACCTACACAAGATTTAAAGTGAAGGTGCTTGCCAAGAACAATTCACTTTGTGAGAAGTTTCACAGATTGTAGTGTTTTAGAAGTCCTGGAATAGGTACTTGTTCAAGTAGACTGTTACAGACATTCATGGCGACTGTATTTTCATTCGTTCAAAACTTTGAAATGAGTTTTGAGAATAAAAATGATTTCAATGACTCACAAAATTTGGAGCAAGTTATAAATTAAGTAAGTAGAACTCCACAAAGTATCCATTTTTTGGAATCATTCTCATCTTTATTCATAAAAATCTTACACGCCAAATTTTATAGTAGAATGTCAAACAATAACTACATTTATAATCATAATTTACACGAAATGTAAAGCTGCGTCTACGCTAGGAGAGCCGAGCACGAGCGGAGCACAAGCGGAGCACGAGCCGAACACAATTCGTCTAGTGTGGACCGACTTACAAGCCGCGAGCGAGCGCGCTGCGAGCTTTTCGTTCATGCTCGGCTGCGTTCCGCCTGTTGTCAGTTTTTCGACGAACACAAAGTTCGGTATTCATAATCCGTAGATATATTTTATTATCATGTAAGTATGTTGAAAACATTTGGTCCACATCCCCTGCAGAAGGGGAAACGAATATAAGACTTCAATCATCAAGCCATTTGCTTCTGTTCATTGGCGATCAAGTAAAACCTAGACTTGGAATAAAGTTTAAGTACATCTTCGTTGTAGTGGTTGGATTATTTGCGGAGTCTGCTTATTTACGAGGATCAAAGAGACGCTTTACACGGAAAGCAAGGGTCTGATCGCTCTTGTGTCGTCACGCTTGTGAAAGTGTCATACTTTTATCGCAGCACATCACTATGCTGCGATAGCTAACATACACCTTATCTGCTTACGATTGGTACAAGGGAACCGTGCGAAAAACCTGATCTATTTACTTATTTCTTTATCTAAGGTACTATTATACATTAGAAGTAAACACTCAGTTAACTAAGCATCAGCTGCTAAGTACTAAACTTTAAGTACAACCATTTGAAACAGTCGTAAACGCCCAAAAAGTTCATCGCTGACTGATTCCGGATCCGGCACATAAATCAGCATCATACCTCCACAAAAAACGTCGTCGTAAACTCAAAGATAAACTGTGTAATTTACGAGGCTCTCAGTGCTAATGGTGAAAGCCTTTATTGCGCACCCATCATAAAACTTAAGCAGACACCACTGGAGTGGCATATCGTGATCGTTTTTCATTTACGACGGCGATACACAATTATGGTAATAGAAAAAAAATAACTCGTTTTCATCTTAAAAACGGTTACAAGAGCGGCAGTTTAGATTTCGAAAGGCGTTTTATGACTGTGTTCCATTGTTCCTAATACGCGCAATCAGAAGTTTTCAGAAGTTTCAAGTTTCGTTCTAGATGGAGGTCTTAATTTTTACTGACTTAGTACTTCTTCGACATAAGCACTACCTATATACAGAATGTAACAGTTCTCAACGTTAAGCGGGCATGGGGTGAGAGGGTAAGACGGGGTAAGGGGTCACACTAGTCCCAGGAAAAATGAAAAAAAATCCCTGTCGGTTATATCAATTTTTACTGTAAAATTTTTAAAAATCAAGAAAATCTCTACACAATATTTTTAGAAACTGACCTCAAATTATACAATTTCATGGGGTTTTTTTCACTACAAGTTCCTTAATAAATGTACTAATGAATCGCAATCCCAAATCAATAATAAAATATTGCTAAGATAGTTAAAATTAGAATAGTTTCTTTGACCGTAATTGAAAAAATAATATCAACGAACTTTGTTTCTTCATAAAAAAAAAATACGTACTGTACCCTCGGCAAGTTACTTCAAAAGATGGCCCATTTAGTTAGCATTGATAAATGGGGCAGCACTTGCCACTTTTCTATCTACATCAGTTCTTACATATTTTTGAAGTGAAAACTTCTTTTGGCGCGCCTAGACCAATTTTTCGTGGGCTGTGAATTGAATTCTACCGTCACGTTCGGGTATGATAAGTAATCTTCGGGTAAACTCGGGACCATAGCCATTGGTCATCTAGAAATGCGTCAGCCAATGGGAAATCCTAAAAGGGCGTGGCCTGCCCATCATGGAATGGCCATCTAGAAATGCGTCAGCGATATGAGCCTCCGGTTACACCCGTGTAGTTTCCAAAGTAAGCTATCAAATTCTGAGTTATAAGTTTTCACTTCTATCGGCAGTTCCTATGACTGCCAATGTTTTTTCTAAATTTCACTGTATTAAAACCAAAGACCCAAGTCAATACTACTTGTTTGTGTTCAAAAAATTGGAGAAATTCAACAACGTAGCGGCTGCCAAAAGACTATCAGCGATAAAGAGATGTGATGGAGTGAGATAGCTACGGGTCATTGCTAGTATTTTAAAATACGTGTAATAATAATATACTGCAGGCAGTATTCAGAATTACAAGTTTGAATCGAAAACTACTGTCCGCCTTTTGGTACCTAGTTGATCACCGCGGAATACAAAGTAGATTTAATTTGCCAGGGTGAATTGGGTTACGTGAATTAAATACACTACACTTTAATTAAGATCTATAGTTTTTGGGTCAATTACGGTTTTCAGAAATTTGTAAGTATATATATAATAGATATTTATGTACAGCAAGGCACATGTTGGTGGGATGCAAGGTGCTCCTTAATAGGGGTCATTACTCACAGCGGCATGACAGAGTACTTGAAATCATACGTGAAGCCGTAAGCCTTTCGGTAGCTAGAGCCCAAAAGGGATTGACGACAAACAAAAGACAAATTAACTTTGTAAAAGAGGGTTCAACTTCAAACTCCAAGAGCAAGCCTTACTCAATCCTGGGTTCAGCACCTGATTGGACTATTTTAATGGACACGTATGAAAAGCACTATAAAATCCCAGAGGATGTGGATGTTTCGTCATCCAGACCGGACATTTTCCTTTTTTCTAGGGCTACGAAACGCATAGTCCTGGTAGAACTTACCGTACCGTGGGAAACTAATATACCTAAAGACCACGCGATGAAACAAAATAAGTATTACGACCTTCAAAACGAATTGACAAAAAATGGCTATGTAGTTAATTTATACGCTGTAGAAGTAGGAGCGAGAGGTATACCAGCAAAATCTCTCTATAACCTGCTTAAAGACTTTGGCTTGTCCAGAAGTGCAGTAAGTTATATACTAGAACGAGTATCTAAAGCTGCACTAGTAGGATCATTTCGGATTTGGCTGGGCAGGGAGAGAAATACGAGTAGTGAAGGTGAGTGTTGACGTACGTCACCAAAAGGGGCCCCTTTTAAACCTACGCCCGAGTCACATGTCTTGGGGTCTATTCGAGATTTCTCTCTCTGCCAGCACATGATGGACCCGGCACCCGCACGGTGAATCCATGGAATGCTAAGAAGTTCGTCTCTCTCACAGAAAAAACTGTTTTAAAAATACATTTTGGAATAAAAAAATTACGAAACACATAAAATTAGACTTTAATAGAAGTTTTTAGACCTGCGTGGCGGATCTTAGCTACCGTGGTAGATTATGTCCTTGATTATCCCACACTTATGTTTCCAAGGTTAGAACTCGGGCGTATTTTCACATAGAAAGAGTCTAGGCCTTAATTCCTAAGCAGGCTAAGAACGGGTTTGCTGACCCATTTACAAAAAAAATATCAGTCTTGCAATACGCTGTTTTTGTCAAGTTGTTTTTTTCCTTCGCCGTTAAAGATGATGGCAACCTTATATATTTGCACTTTCAAAATATTGAGGTACTAGTGGGATTATCACGGATATTGAGGATTATAATCTACAACCATGCAATTGTGGAACCGGATATTTTCGCAATTAAACCTATCACGGGTTGTTGGGCGATCTCGGATCGTCCACATCACGAATAGTAACCGTAGCATGGTATTTACAACACCAGTTGTAAATGGCTAATTGCTTACATGCCTGTAACACCAACGTGCCGCGAAAGATTCTTAAAGTGAAAAGACAAAATCACTGGTGAGTTTTTAAAAAATAAAGAGTGAGGAGACGAGCAGGACGTGTGCCTGCTATGCCTGCCGATGGTAAGAAACATGCCTACCCAAAACAACACAGTGACACGCAGCTATTGGACATGACGAGTCCAAATCATTAGCTAGCACTGCACACTGCGCTTGTCAGCCAGAGATATAAGATGTTTTATCTCTATGCCCGCTAATTTCACTGGAAACATTGCCCTTCAAACCTGAACACAGTAATGTTTGCACATTACTACTTGGCGGTAGAATAAAAAGCAAATGTCTAAAATACACAATCATAAAACGGTAATAAGTGAAAGTTTTATTTCAACGTAGCTTAAAAGTTTCTGCTAGTAATTTATAGTATGAACAAGCAGAACATATTACAACTGTTCAGAAGGTATGTACAAAGTTACTGTTACTGCCTCTGCTGTTACTGTGGATTTTCTTTAGAAATGCAACATTTTGTAAAGTTTAACGGCCGTTTCCCGCCGTAACGATTTTATGGTTCGAGACGGCGACATTGTCGGTACTTTCTGCCGTTCGCGTTCAAACTCTATCTCAAATCGTTTTTTGAAGTTCCCCTTTTCTATTAAAACTGCTCAAAAGTAAACGTACCTGAGTTATTCTACGAAAATTTTATGGATGGGCATAAACGTAGTAGCTTCTAGATTTTTCTAGTTAACAGCGCGAACCAATGTAACCTTTTAAACGCAAAATCATATTTATTTTATTACGATTTTTTTTTGTTGCTATTGTGCAATGTACTGCAAATATACCTAGTGGCTCAGTAGAAAGTCTTCCTGTAGAGTTGTCGTAGGTTCGATTCCCAGCTTAGGTAAATGTTTGTATGATTATTTCAAATATTTCAGCATCATAAGCATCACACTAAATGTCTCCACTGCTGGGAATCGGGGCCTTCTCTCGCAAGGAGAGAGTCAAGGCCATAATACACCACGCTGGCCCAGTGCGGGTTGGTGGATGACACATGACCTCGAAAGGTTCTAGGTACATGTTGGTTTCCTCACGATGTTTTCCTTCACGGTTTAAAGTTAGCGACATTACGCACACGACTTCGAAAAGACAGTGGTGCGCGTGGTTTTGAACCCGGGGTCGCCGGATTGGCAGTCGCCGTTCTCCCGACTAGACCAGCCATAACTTATTTAAAAAAAAAAATTTAATTATAGTAGGTTTACACTTGACCCTTGATTTCGCCTGATGTTATGCGACGATGCGGTCTACGATGCGCTTATTAAAGTGCGATCCATCATTAGTTTTTTCTGATGAAAAAACCAACACGCTCTCGATATAAAGACATCGTTGTAACCATCTGGAAAAACCCACTCAGGCAACGCACAGTACCTACTCTGCAGCGTAAACGTTCTTATCACAAACGTGCCTCATCAGCCCTGACCCGTGCTCCTGCAATACTAACATTGTATTGTAGGCAATGCAGGAGCGCACTTCCCGCGTCTCACCCCGCACGCCCCGCACGATTGCTCCGTCTAGACGGCTTCGTCGAACGACTGTAGGATTTAATAGGCTGTGATTGTGTTGTGTGAGATAATACCAATATTTATTAGTATTCTCTTTTAAAGTGTTAATAACTCAATTTGCGTACAAAATAAACATTCAGAAACCATTTTATCTAGATACGGTCGCCAAGCCAGGGTTGACATACATAATCTCGATGAAATTAAATCGATGTTCTGTCGGTGGAATAAATTGATTGTAATTTAATTATTTTAATAGCCATAGAAGGGAAAATTAAAAACAAGTTGAATAAATTATTAAGTGAAGTCAGTTTTTGAAAGTGAGTATTTTTCCCCACACAAAATAATGGCGGTGACTTATAAAAATACTGGAATCGTTATAACTTCTTAAGGTACCTCACTAAATAATTTATCCAGTTTTGATACTCTTATTTGCTATACTATTGTATCCCGCATAGATAGTAAAATTTCTATTGGGATAAGAAAAGAGGAAATATATACATGTGTGCAATGGAATGATTCGTGTCGACGGGACTATTTCGCTGCGTAATATCCTTGAAATTTAAGCTACAAATTGCGTCTTTGAAATACTGAAAACAAATGTCACGGAAATAGGAGAACCATTGAAAATTGAATCATTACCCTCAAATAGTATTAATCCCTAGTCAAAAGATAATATTTTTTTAGAAAATAAAAGTACCTAAAGCAAAGTAAACTATTTCACTCCATAACATCGATGAATTCAAGAGGAAATCTTATTGTATATTTATTGAAAATGGCTCAAAGTCACGTCCTTCATCTATCTGCAAGTACATACTTCATACTTCGAAAAGTATCATCTGATACAACTTTGTCGCTTTGAATATTCCTACCACGTCTTTGCCTATGAAAGTAACGTTAAGTTGTTTTGAAGTGACAAAGTTCTTTAACGACAGTCTTCGAAGTCCCATACAACCGATCTTCAATCGCACTTTGATATACTGCCAAATGCATCCAGATGGCCGGAAGATGTCAAATGAATATTTACTAAAATAGTTGCGTTCGGTATTTCATGTCTCGGTGGAATAGAAATCCATTAGTGCAAATTTGAGTGACATCTCGGTCTTTTTATATTAATTAAAGTGACGAAATAAACAGTACAGACTCCTCACGGTTAAAAATAGTGGTAGCTAGAACATAATTGCACATTACGTCATCTAAATAGCTACAGATATAACTCATAAGATTATCCTGTATCAAAAAAAGCTCAACAGCGCAAAGAAATGTTCTCTCAAATTGCATAAAAATCAGTCCGTTTGTAGGAACCAATATACTTAGACACGTTTTTCTTTACATTGCGATTTCAAAAAAAAATTTCACATTCTCTGAAAAAATTAGAATCAGAAAAATTATGCGAACCTAGCAGTGCCCCGCGGTTTTCTTGTTACCGTAATAAAAAGTAGCCTGATATTCCAGACTATCTCCATCTAACTACCTATTTTGACTGGCCTCGTGGCTTAGTGGGTAGTAGCTCTGCCTGCGAAGCCGAGGGTCGTGGGTTCGATTCCCACCCAGTGCAAATATTTGTGTGATGAATTCAAATGTTTGCTCTGTGTCTGGGTGTTTCTATGTATAATAAGTATGTATTTAAAACTATATAAGTATTATATCAGCTATCTGGCCGCCATCATACAAGCTTTGCTTAGTTTGGGGTCAGATGGTGTTGTGTGTGAATTGTCCACCAATATTGTCCACCAATATATATTTATAAAGTAAATTATTGAAATTCATATTTATAGGGAAATATTTATTAATTTATGTAGTTATATAAATCTATATTTAGTAGTATTATTAAATTACAGTCGCTTCCCCCGCCTACGAGTGTTTGTAGGCTTTTTTCCTTGATGCTGGTTGCCTGGAAGAGATTGCTCTCAGCAATAAGGCCGCCATTTGTGGCGCTTGTTTATAAGTGTGTCTCTGTAATATTTTAAGTTTTTTTTTTCGTGTCACAATAAAGAGTTTCTATCTATCTATCTATCTATCTGTGTTTCAAATTTCAACCTGAGCCATTTATACGTTTCACGTGATTTAGCAAAAAACATCCAAACTTACGTATTCTTACTAATATTCGTAGGAAGTACGGATACTGTAGTCACAGTTGTATTTTTCAAAAAATATCACGCTACCAACTTTCAAGTGCTCAAAACTCAAAACATTATTTTATTAATTACGTTTTCCAATAAACCACAAACTTATGTAAATTTTATATTCAAACTTAACGCCGAATTTTTATATATTTGAATTTAAAAAAAAAACATTTTCTTTTAGTTCACGTGCGCTAATGTTTGCAATACGACTAAACTAAATAACAAATTAACTTCTTATAAATATAGCAAATAGTTTTTTAGAAACGTTTTGTTCAAATGTATTATCATTGAAAATAGTAGTTTAAATCAAATTAATATTATGCTTAATGAAAACTGCATTGTTCAAGACACGAGAACAAAAGGGCTGCTGATTGAAAAGGTAAATATTGATTGTGGTACACGGCTGAATATAAAGTGACTTATTTCCCTAAATTTCCCACCACGCGAACCTATCGTCTTTAGGTTCTTTTCCGTTTTTGTTTTATTGGTTTCTAGACGTAGCATTTAGAACTGACATGTGGTATTTAATAGATAAAGCAAACATTTTACGTGATTCCAATTTGTAAACCTACTCAAGTGCGAGTTTAACTCTCCAAGGGTTCCGTATCATTGCGGCAAAAAGCATTACCTTACCTTGCTGACACTGCAAACTACGCAAAGCTTGTAATTTGAAAGCAAATTTGCTGCTATGACATGGAATTAATTGTTAATTGTAAAAATACCTATATACTGAATATTAAAAAAAAATCCAGACTCCAGACACAGTACAAACGTCACATAAATCTTTGTATTAGGCGGGAATCGAACCCACGACTTTTGGTTTAGTGAGAAAACTTATTATCAACTACGGCAATATGCCATAGTATTCAATTTACATTTCCAATTTGTACTAAGCCAGTTATTGCTACTTTTTGTTCCATCATTTACCTCACGCTTATACCTCATTCCAAATGTCTGTGAATAAAAGGTAAACAAACCAATGTCACTCTCAATATGACAGACCAGCATTTCTCAACCTTTGTTTTACAAGATAGTTTGTAGTACCTTTCATTGCTTGCCCTTTTAAATTTTCATCGCAAAACAAGGCTAAATGTCATAAACACCCAAATATATGTTCCCACTGCTGGGACTTGGAACAATCAACACATTGCCGCTGTAAAAAATCGTCAAACACGAGAATCTGTAATTGCTGAACATCTGATTGATGCTAAAATTGGTCATTGGATCGAGATCCACGACTCGAAGGTTCTAACTACCGAATGTCATTACTACGCAAGAATGGTTCGGGAAGCATTGGAAAATAAAAAACATAGGTATATATTTCAACTACGACGCGATGACCACGATGCCAATAACCGAAAACTACCCGGTTTACGGTTATCGGCGTCGCGGAAGCCTCTAATAAATAAATGTGTGCATAGCGCACTGAGTTTGGAGAAACCTGACATGGTTAGTGTTGTTTGTAGTGTTGGTCACCCTGCGATTTTTTAAGCCCAAATGAGGGTAGATGGAGATCTCCTCTCATTTCATAATGAGAGTATGGCGGGCCTCCCACGTAAAAAAAGGAAAGGCAAAGCATTTGAGTTCGGAGAAGAATGTAACACTAGAACCAGTGACTTAGAAAAGTAATTTAGATGTTTCCTTATATGAAAACGTTCAATTTATTTTTAACAATAATTAAATCTCGTTCAAATTGTCCTCGTATTACCCAAAACTTATCATAACACTATGCTGTAATATTCTGGAAACACATACAAAAGTTTCGATCAAAATAACACAAAATGTATGGCATTTTAGAGTGAAAATTATACAAGCTTTTGATAGTAAACAGCGTAATTTGGAACACGTATTTAGAGGTTTGCGAATTTCTTTCAACTCGTTACGACACAAGAAACCTTTTTCTCGGAGTTCTTTAGTCATACTCTTACTCTTTTATTGATAACGAGTAGTTACATGTCATAATATTCAAGGTATTCAAATATTACCAATACAAGTCAATAATTAAAAAAAAAAACACAGACGTCAATTTAAGATCCCATTACAATAAAAATCAAATAATACATTACATTAAAATCAAATTACATTACAATTAAAAATTCCAAATTAATGACAAAAATAAATAGAGTAAAATTAATGCATACTTGAATATAATGGGCATTTTTACAATATGGGCAGGAGAAAAATAGGGCAGGTATGTAAGAAAAATTGGCGCGTCCTTAATAAGAATAATTTGATGAAAAGAAGTATAAATGTCTTGAATGCAACATTGAGAATTTGAGAAACACAGATCAAATTGCTAGTACTTCAAATCATATTTCTATCATCCTACCATTACTTTCTATAACTTTTAAAATAAGATAGTATAGAATTATTTGATCAATACAAATCTAAGTATATGGTATTTAAGATCGCAATAAAGTCGAATCCTATTTGTGAAAAATATTTTAAGGCAATTTCATAAAAATACTAAGATTAAACGATGTTTATGTTATGGTATCACCTTTTTAGGGTTCCGTAAAACGTAAAAACGGAACCCTTATAGATTCGTCATGTCTGTCTGTCTGTCTGTCTGTCTGTCTGTCTGTCTGTCTGTCTGTCCGTCCGTATGTCACAGCCACTTTTTGCCGAAACTATGAGAACTACACTGTTGAAACTTGGTAGGTATATGTATTCTGTGAACCGCTTTAAGATTTGAACAAAAAAAATTTAAAAAAAAGAAAAATTAGGGTTGCCCCCCATACTGAGAACTGAAACTCAAAATATTTTTTTTCATCATACCTACACGTGTGGGGTGTCTATCGATAGGTCTTCAAAAATGATGTTGAGGTTTCTAAAATCATTTTCGTCTACACTGAATAATTTGCGCAAGAGACACTTCCAAAGTGGTAAAATGTGTGTCCCCCCCCCCTCTAACTTCTAAAGTAAGAGAATGAAAAATCTAAAAAAAAAATATGATGTACATTACCATGTAAACTACCAACGAAAATTAGTTTGAACTCGATCTGATGAGTAGTTTTTTTTTAGTACGTCATAAATACACTATTATTGAAACTTCGATCAAAGTTAAAAGGAACTACAAGAACTATGTGTACTATGTATATTATGTTACTTGCTGCAACGGAACCCTTCATGGGCGAGTCCAACTCGCACTTGACCACTTTATTTTTGGTTTGTTTTGGTTTTCTACACAGCTTGCTGGAACGCACTATAGTCTAATAATATAATGCCCAGTGATTTATTTCAGTAATCTGTGTGCCCCGTTTACATTGTTACTACAGTTTACATTATTATTACTACTATACTGGAAAAATGAAAGTGCTTTCCAGTGCCGGCTTACATTTTTCCAGTAAGCGATCCAGCGGTGGATTCGATCGCTGGACTGGAATAATGTGAACCGAGCATTAGTGTTAGCCTCAGGCATGTGTTAAAGTATACGATTTCCTAACTAATTGCCATATTTTAATAGTATTTTAACTTTTTGAAAGGGTATGCCTACATATTGATTAATTATACGCAATGGAATATAAAGTGCTTGATTTCCCTGCATTTCTTATGATACGGACATTTTGTATTTTATGTTTTCATTCTGTATAGAGCCTAAACATATATTTTTTATAATACAGGTCTACAAAAGTCAAAACTAATTTTGATCTAGGTATTTCTGCGAATTTATGAGTTCAAGAGGAAAACAAATTGAATAATTGTTACGTACATCCATCTACCATCCATCTACATATACAATATTTTGTATGTAGATGTTGTGTGTGAATTGTTCCCCAATATTCAGAAAATTAAAAAATATATATAAACACTGATGCTGCAATATATTTATACGTAACTAGCGGCCCGCTCCGGCTTCGCTCGAATAATAACCTAGATATCAACTGCAGCGCCATCTGCCGGGCCATCTGATTTGTGAATCTACACCTTCCAGGGCCCTACCCAAACGTATACAAAAAACACATTCAAATCAGTCCAGCCGTTTAGGAGGAGTTCAATAACAACAAAAAGTGGCATTGATTTTTATAAATATAGATTATATACAATGGTGTAGGTAAAAGTTAATGACAACGAACCCCTAAAAAGCAATGTGCCAGAGGTCATGGCTCCTTAAGTCTGGAATCCTGAAGGCTTCCATTATTTCTTTATTTGACAAGAAGATTAATATGTTTGTGTTCTGATGAAAACCTCAAAAGTTGAACAAATTGCTAGATAACGTCAAATTAGTGTGAGAATGAAATATTGTTTCACGTTGTATTTGTATACAAACAAGTCTCAAGTTTACAATAATAACGTTATTAGTAAGGGGTTCATAAAACTGCTCATCACTAAAATAATAAAAAAACAAGCTTACTTGTGAACCGACTTCAAAAAAGGCGGTGGAGGTTTGTTTGTTCAATTCAGTTGTAAGTTTTTTTGTAAATTTGTTACGCGACAGCTCCGCTAATTATTTATTTACAAAAGAAAATTTTATCCTGTCACGCACAACATGATACGATACCACTGCCCTTTTTTATCACCATGTTCTAACGCTCAAAGGGTTATCTGGAAGAGATCGCTATTAGCGATAAGATCGCCTTTTGTGCCCAAAATGTTCTAACTTTTAAGTAGTATCATTGTATTCCTGTATTGTTTTGTGGTATAATAAAGTGTTTTGTTTTGTATTGTATTGTATCATAGCTTGTTAGAAATGTTGATACTCTTTGAATTATCTTTCTCATTTCTAGGTTTCCGAAAAGTAGCAAATTTTTCATTACGCACTTTTAGAAACACACTTTAAAATAAGTAGAATTTTACGTCTTAGATACTCATGTGTACCCGCCCTGTACGCGCCCACGGCGCGAGCACTCGATCTACTCAATGCTCTGCTTGCTCATAGGCCAGACCTGGATATTTTTACTGATAAATATCAGTATGTTTTACGTACCTGTATATATTTTTTTAGTTATAAATAAACTGCCAATTTTATTTAATTTTAATTACATACAAACTTGATAACTAATATAAATACAAAAAAACTTTTTACTATACTCTAAAACAAATAATACGAAAAGTAGTCGTCAATAATCTAAAATAACCCACCCCGAACAGCACCCGGTGCAAAAGTGCCCATTATACAGGCCGCATTGCCTAGCTGAATTGCCATGGCCAGCCTTTGCACCAGGTACGAGCCGGCGCGGGAGACCCCCGACTTGTCTCGTAGTCTACGTCCCAACTCGCTCACCAAACTTCTCGCCTCAGTTCCCCAACTACCCAAAGTCTCCACAGCAAATGGGACAAAATCATATGATGACTCTAACATACAGTATTTCAGCCTCTTGTTCCTTGCGGCGTCCTCCGCAGCAGCTGCCGGTGCCAAAATGGATCGACTAAGATGGCTGGGCGCCACAGTGCTAACACAGTGTTATAAATAATGTTATTAGCTGTGTGAAAATAAAATAAAATTGTGTATTTATCATATTATATTATCATTATGTGTGTACTTAAATTTTGTTTGTATTTAATCTAATTGTAGTGTTGAAATGATTTAAAAATGATATGTTATTTTTGTGTGTTTTTAGTAATATTGTGTCTAATATCTAATATTTTATTTTTGTATTGTGGCTGTATGTGCGTGTTGGCTATGCTGTAAGCACATATCAGCAATTGAAATAAATAAATGTGGTAGTCGTCGTAAGAGCTATGTATGTATAACAAAAAATCTGCTCGTATCTCGAAAAGCCAACATTGTTTCATGGCTGACGGTCCAAAAACTTGAACGAAGAGGTTTCGCTCTACTAAAAGGTTTTTTAGCACGATTTTTAGCAAAATAAGCATGCTCCATCATAGACCGCATCATCGTTTTTAACATCAGTCGAGTCAAGTCCCAATCTGTAATAGTTAAATAAAAGAAATGTAAAAACTCGTTGAGTACGGTAAGTAGGTATGTTAAATTGCTAGTTATTTTCCCGCCAAGTCCTTCCCCCTAGATTATTAAGACCCTGCACCTTAGCAGTAGAGGCTATAGGATACCAACCGCCATTAGATCTTTTTACTACAAAACGTATTTTATAAATCTTATATATAAAATTCTCGTGTCACAGTGTTTGTTTCCTTACTCCTCCGAAACGGCTTTACTGATTTTAACCAAATTTTATATGCATATTTAGTAGGTCTGAGAATCGGCTACTAGCTATTTTTCATACCTCTAAGTGACAAGGGTTGTTCACACCAAACATTTTTTTTTTAATTTTCGGACAATTTTTTTTTATTTTATTTTTTTATAATGTGGCGTTAAAAAATACACACAACCCTTATTTTTTACCCTTTTAGCACCAACACCTATTTTTTAATAGCCATTTTAGTAATTTAATCATTTTTCATCCCGCTTGATAACTGATCAATTATAGTATTTTTAGGGTTCCGTAAAACGTAAAAACGGAACCCTTAAAGATTCGTCGTGTCTGTCTGTTTGTCTGTCTGTCCGTCCGTATGTCACAGCCACTTTTTGGCAAAACTATTAGAACTACACTGTTAAAACTTGGTAAGTAGATGTATTCTGTGAACCGCATTAAGATTTGTACAAAAATTAAAAAAAAAATAGGGGTGCTTAGACTACTAATATACTTAGAACTGAAACTCAAATATTTTTTTCATCAAACCTACACGTGATGGGTGTCTATCGATAGGTCTTCAAAAATGATGTTGAGGTTTCTAAACTAATTTTTGTCTACACTGAATAATTTACGCGACAGTCACTTCCAAAGTGGTAAAATGTGTCCCCCCCTAAACAAAATATATGATGTACATGCAAACTACCAACGAAAATTGGTTTGAACTCGATCTGATGAGTAGTTTTTTTTAGTACGTCATAAATACTTGGCTGCTTTTATTTGTAAATGTTTTTCACTTTATTTCTATTAAAATTTCCCGGAGCTTATGGCAAATCTAAAATCTTCTATAATAGAACAATGAATCGCAAAATGTGTAGGTAAGCGCATCATTCAACAACGCATGGACCAATTTCGACAATTCTTTTTTTTAAATGTTCGTTGAAGTCCAAGGATGGTATTTACGGCGAGAAAAAAATCGAATAATTGCCGGGAAAACTCTAAAAGCAGCCCTTTTCTTTTTCCCATACAAACGTTTTCTAACTAAATTGTTAAGGCAATTTGAGCTTTATTGCTATGAAATAAAGTTCATATTAAATGAAGTGCTTTCCCATACAAACGTTTTGTAACTAAAATGTTAAGGCAATTTGAGCTTTATTGCTATGAAATAAAATTCATATTAAATAACAAGCACTCGCTTATGTCTAAGTAATATAATATGTGTGTTCCTAACATCAAGGAGTTAATTTGCACTTTATTCCCGCTGCACAAAGTTCAAATTCCATCATATCTATCAAATCAGTTGGAGGATAGGAGGACCTAATGTCACGTTCCGAAACCCAATCAGAAGAAACTCAACAAAAGCGATAATATCGCAAACCAAATCAAATTGAATAATCACAAATGAATAATCATAATTACTGATTTTCAATTTGATCGGCTTCACGATATTATTTATTTTGATTTAGTTTAATAATTATTGATTTAATATCCCTATCTGTGCAAAATTATTTGAATACACACGTTTATGCTGTGGAGTGCAGTATTTTTGGAGTAATACTAACGGACAGAATACGAAACACCATACTGCGTTCCAAAACCGGAATAGCCGATGTGACTCAAAAAGCAACCAATTTGAAAGTGGGATCGGGCTGGACATGTTTGCTGCGTGTCGGATGATTATTGGGTCAAAATTACCACGCGGAAGAAGCAAGATTGCAAACGACGACGCGGCAGACCAAAGAAACGATGGCAAGACAACCTCCACAAATATCGGAAAGACTAGACTGTATTAGCCATAGAAAGGGAAAAGTGGAAGGAGGGTATGAAAGCCGTTGCCCAACATTGGGACAAGACAGCGACATGATAAATAAAAAAATATTAATACCTATTATGTAAATGAGATAAATGCAAATGAATTAAATTTCAAAATTCGATAACAAATTACAGGCGAACTGAGGATTTATAAATCAGTTGATTCAATTCAAGATGATGTCGTCAACGACTACTTATCCACCGGAATTTTTAAACTTGCTGGATTTTCCAAGATGGCTCCTCATACCTCATACCTAATCTTCAATTAAAAGTTGGATCGGTAGTTAAAATGTTGCGAAATATGAACGAACCGCGTCCTTTCAACGGCACACGGATAGCTATAAAAAATACTGAACAACGTGATAGAAGCAACTATACTGAAAGTAAAGTTTCAAGAAGAAGACGTTTTGATGCCACTCATCCCAATGATTCCGACTGATGTACCATTTGAGTTTACGACTACAGCTTCCAGTGCGGCTTGCTTTTGCTATGATCATAAACAAGTCCCAGGGGCAACCTTAAAGTGTTTGTGGTATTAATCTAGAAAACCCATATTTCCCACATGGTCATTTGGATGTTGCATATTCCCTCACGTGTTCGGAAACCATCAGATTTGTTTGTCCATGTGCCAGGTCATCAAACAAAAAACATCGTATATCACAAAGCACTACAATGAAAATAAAACTGATTTTTGGTAATAACTTGATTAAAAATAAAGGGATTCATCATCATCCTATTTAATATTCATCCACTGCTGGATGTAGGCCTCTCCTAATGAACGCCACAAGGTGCGGTCTTCTGCACTCTGCATAAAGGGATTACTTGCTTTTAAATGCTTATACTACGTTTGAATAAATATGTTATTAATAAAATACTTACTTAATGCGGTTCACAGAATACATCTCTTACCAAGTTTCAACAGTATAGTTCGTATAGTTTCGAAAAAAAATGTTGGGACAAAAGGATGGGCAGACAGACAGACATGACGAACCCATAAGGGTTCAGTTAGTACGTTTTACGGAACCGTAAAAATGGATCTTCGAAATGTATGTACGCTCATAACTTTTGAATGACTGCACCAAATAGGATGATTCTTTGTTTTATGTATTTGTTATTGTCAGGACTAGATTTGTACAGCAGAAAGTTTAGAAAATGTAGATGAAAAAATACATGGTGGTACGAAGTTCACCGGGTCAGCTAGTTGGCATATAATAATATATATTATTGGCGTTTAAGGGCCCCTTAACTTAACTTTTGACGTACGTCAAAAAGCCCTTAAACCTACGCCCGAGTCACAAGTCTTGGGGTCTACTCGGGATTTCTCTCTCTGCCACCTGATGTTCTGATGTCTCTTACACCCGGCACCCGCACGGTGAATCCATGGAATGCTAAGAAGTTCGTCTCGTGTCTATAAAACACGTCTTTCGGCCTAGTAAACTTTGTGTAACTGTCTTAATAGTTTTCGGATAAACTAAATATTTGTATCGTAGCCGTACTAGTCTAGTAATCAAATCCCCATTCCACGAAACACAGCCCAGTTCGAACTGTAAATACAAATGTATACGTATTTTTCATATCGTCGCGGCTTTAAATCAAACCGCGCCCACTAGTTTTATTTTCAGATATACAAAAATATAATAAATCAGAATTCGCGATATTTATGCGTTTCCTATGATATAAGAAAGATGGGAAAACGGCGTGCGGTGAATGAATATTAGGTTTTACGATACATTATATTAGCATCTAGATCTGAGTACTTTATTTTCGATCACTAAACCTAATAGTATTGGAAAAGCCCCGCGGGTTTACCCGAGCAATGCCCGTTCCCTCTATTTTCCTGTGATAAAAAGTAGCAAGTCTTACTTCTAAATCCTCCAAGAATATGTGTGCGAAATTTCATATTGATCAGTTAAGTAGTTTTCACGTGAAAGCGAAACAAAAATATTTACATTCACATTTATAATATTGGTATGGATGTTTCAACCTTTTTTACGCTTACTCTTGATCACAATTTCGCCTGATGTTGAGCGACGATTTGGTCTACTGTGGAGCGCGTTTATTTAAAATAGTCTCTCGCCTTGAAAATACCGAGGTTGTTTCATACAGCGATCTAAATCAAAGATTTGCCCCGAGCATCTTTAAATTGTTAACAAACGATGGTTGTTGACAACGAACAAGACATCTACCTCGCTCTCGCTGGTTGTTATAAATTGTTATTATTCGGTCTTAGTCACACTGGTGCTAAACATTTTAAATTTTTAATGGGTAACTAGAAAATATTTTTAAATGCAGTTCTTACGCCTGAAATGTAATTCCCTTGGATTTATTTGTATTTCTTGAATTATTATAATACTTTCTGAAGGTGCAGGAAAGCATATTTGCATACATTGATGTATTTAATGAATAAAATCAGTAAAAACGTCCAGCGTTGACAGCTTCCTCAACCGACTAGAACGGAAAGAGTGAGCTCACGCTTCCCAACGATAACATAATTCCGTGCGCTTGAAGTTTGGCAAGGCTCATCAATTGATTTAGATCATGATCATTTAAGCAACATGCCTGACACATAACAGCACAATGACATTCAGCTATTGGAACATGAAGAGTACAAATCATTACCTAGCACTGCAATGCGCTCGTCACCCAGAGATCTAAAATATTATACCTCTAAGCCCAGTAATTTAACTGGAAACATTGCCCTTCAAACTGAAACACAGTATAACACTTACACATTACTGCTTGGCGGTAGAATAACTGGCAAAGGCGTGGTACTTCCCCAGGCGGACTCTGCCAAGAGTCCTACCACTACAAACATTTTTATACCATTGAGAGACTGGCCCAGTGCAGTGTTAGACACTGCACATTTGCACCATCTTACCCAAATATTTGTATGTGGCACTTTGATACTATGAGCAGGCGTGTCGCTTTACATCAGGTGCACGCCTTGCCCATCTCGTCCTATTGTTTTGAAAAATAAAGTTTTCGATCCAAAAATTATGATGAAAACATGTAAATCAAACCGCGGAACAAAGACGGTATACTCATCCAATCACTATAAACCCATTACACATTTCACACCACAGCTAAGTATCTTGTGTTGTTCGTCTGTCATAACATCTTTGATTAAATACATCTCTCAGAACTTCCAACCACATATGCGTCTCAAATTGTAATCGCTAAAAATAGTGTACGAATATTAATGATCTCTATTTGCGAATACGCGAAGCAAATCCGCAAGCGACAGCTGTGCAACTAAATAGAACAAATGACATTTATAAGTAAACTAGGGATCCGCCCCGGCTTCGCACGGGTGCAATGCTGATACTAATTATACTAATAAAAATTGCTAGTCATAGGAACTGCCGATAGAAGTGAAAACTGGAAACTACACGGGTGTACCGGAAGGCGTGGCCTAACCATCATGGCATGGCCATCTAGAAATGCGTTAGCATTTCCCATTGGCTCACGCATTTCTAGATGGCCAATGGCCATGATCCCGAGTTTACCCGAAGATTTCTTATCATACCCGAGCGTGACGCTAGAATTAAATTCACACTCCACGAAAAATCCGTCTAGGCGCACCAAAAGAAGTTTTCACTTCAAAAATGGTTATTGTGGGTTGTCCTAACCTATCCCTAAGAGATGGACATATACCATAATGAGCTTTTTCGTAGACCTTTTTAAAGTATACAGTACTGCAGTACATTACTTTGATCTATCTCGTAGGGTCCAGCCAGCGTTTGCTTTTTAAGCGCAAAAATTGTGTTTATTCATGACATCTTTTTAGAAATCTTTAAAATTATCAGTATCTCTCTCTTGTACTATGCACATATTCTACATATTATAAACCTTCCTCTTGAATCACTCACTCTATCTACTAAAAACCCCGCATCAAAATCTGTTTGGTAGTTTTAAAGATCGCGGAATTAAAAGACGCGGGAAGTGACTTTGTTTTATACTATGTAGTGATTAAAAATGTAGTACATTTCATTTAAATGCAGATACGCTAATAGTATGATGGATGCAAATACGATCTTTGCATCGTCTTTTCGTACCTACTTCTCGTATTAAGTATGATTTTCATCAGACTTAATAAAACGGAAGAGTCAGTAATGTGCAAGCATTACTGTGTTCCGGTTTGAAGGGCAATGTTACCAGTGAAATTACAGGGCTTAGAGATAAAAGAACTTATAACCCTGGGTGATGAGCGCGGTGCAGTGCTAGGCAATGATTTATTTTTGGACTCGTGCATAGTCCAATAGCTGCGTGTCACTGTGCTGTTATGGGCAGGCCTGTTGCTTACCATCAGCCACATGTCCTGCTCGTCTCGTCACTCATTATAAAAAAAGAGGTTCTCAATTTATGTATTGTTTATGTATGTTACGTCATTACTTTTGACTGTTATCAAAATCAATGCATTTAGTAGTATTTGTAAATGTTAACAAAATGTAAAAAATAAATAATGTTAATGATACATAGTTGAGCTGACATTTTGGAACAAAAGTGGGTTATAATTGGGAAGAGCACACAGACGCGAAAAGATACCAAAAACGGAGCGTTGCTATTGCTAGTTATAAATAAATGCATTCCAACTGGAGGTCCATAGACCCCTCATGCTTTTTTCAACGCCTCAAGTTTTTTTTTATAATTTGTGGCTATGAAAACTAACGTGGTTATTACACATTTTAAAGAAATACACGGGTAACTCACGCTTGATATAATTAGTCCAGTCTGACTAAAGTTTCGATCGCGTCCGACGAGCTATTTCAAGGAGAGGTCGCGCGCGTGATCGCTGCTCGTTTAGCATCGAACTAAATCAGACTAAACTGACTATATCAAATGTGAGTTAAAGTATTGCAAACAAGTTGACTTAAAATTGACGTGGAAGGGGAAAGTTTGCGCATGTACACTTCCACCAAAGATACCTTAAAAACGTATTAGCGCAGCCATGCGCAGCTAACTTCATTGGGTCAACTTGTTTGCCGGCACCTATAATACCCGTGTAGATATTTAAAATGTGTAATTAGTTAGTATTGTGTGGGGAATGTCCAACATATTACATTTCTTATTAATATGTATAAAATCGTTAATTGAATGTGACATGTTCCAATTTTAAACTACACGAAGGGATATTTACCTGCAATGTTGCATTAGAGAGGCGTGAGTTAGAATAAGAACATA
Organism: Ectropis crepuscularia; assembly: GCA_963693475.1. Lineage (NCBI taxonomy): Eukaryota > Metazoa > Arthropoda > Insecta > Lepidoptera > Geometridae > Ectropis > Ectropis crepuscularia. The sequence goes on from OY856361.1 coordinate 11,487,328, forward strand.
ATAAATATTCATTTGTGGTCATTGTTGGTCGTAGAATATTGCTGCTCTGTGATTGGCTGCACTGTAGATGTTTTTGAATTGTGTTCTCTGTCATTGTCACAACTGTGCAAATACTACGGCACTAAGCCAACTTCGCACGCGTAAGATACTCATGCATTTTTTATTAAAATAATAAGTCAGGCCTTGGAATCGATCGAGAGACGTGCTAAAAGGGTCATATAGACAACAACATACTTTGTTCGGAGTTGACTTCAAAATCTTGAAAATTGCCGCATAATTCCTAGTTTATCAGATTTTGTTGGATACACTTTGGAGAGAGTACAACTTACCTGCAAGATCTAATGCTATTTTTTTTTAAATAAAGAGTGACGAGACTGGCAGGACATGTGCCTGATGGTAAGCAATATGCCTGCCACATAACAGCACAGTGACACGTGGCTATTGGAACATGAAGAGTCCAAATCATTACCTAGCACTGCACTGCGCTCATCACCCAGAGATCTAAGTTGTTATATCTCTAAGCCCTGTAATTTCTCTGGAAACATTGCCCTTCAAATCGGAACACAGAAATATTTGCACATTACTGCTTGGCGGTAGAATAACTAGCAAAGGTGTGATACTTCCCCAGGCGGACTCTGCTAAGAGTCCTACCACTACAAGTAGTAGTAGGACTAGTAGTAGGCCCGGTAGTATCTTTAGACCTTCTTTGGTCCCATTCATTGCCCTTCAAACCGGAACACAGTAATGTTTGCAATTATCGTTAGAAAATATATTATTTTAAGGATCCCGCCTGCCACCAAACATAATGTAATTTATTTAACTTAGACTTTCAGTTTATAATGTAGTAATGTTTTAGTACACTTTATTTTGTCAATTTTGTTTCGGTCTTTGTAGTGTTTTTCTTATCTGTTGTTTTTTAGTCGGGTTTTGTTATTTATTTTATTAAGTACCTAGATCATAGTTCAGAAATCGTCCGATTTATTTTTCATCGATACCAGTGCGGGGATTTTTGAATTAAAAACAAATGACTAAAATTTGTTTTGTTTTGTCTGGATGACTTGATTAAAAAAAATGAAATTTAGTCGAGATGAGTTATATGGGAATGGGAAATACGCGGACAAAACCGTGGGCCGCTGCTAGTTTAAAATGTATCGTTAAGTTGATAGGTATTTATATATATAATTTGTTCCCATTCGCCTTATTTTTATATAAAATACCTATTTAGCAGATTGTAATAATCTAACGGTGTTCTTAATTTCAACACAATTTTATAAAACATTCCGAAGTGTTTGAGCAACAAACATTAACATTTATGACATTTTTTGATATATGGCAAACATTTAATCGGTGTAGAAAAGTACGAATAACTCGTCTTAATAAGTTTTGAACAACGATGTCTATCCAAGCCTTATAGAATAGTTGTGTTTTCCGAACTGCACAAACAGAAGCGATCAATAATGCATTATCGGCGACAATAGGAACGCATTGTTCACTAATCCCGCCTACAAGAGAGGGCTCCTATTCTGGACTCTCCGTAGTAACCTAAATATACATAACTTAAAATGCCCATTATAGAGTTAGATCCCAACGCGGCGGTGATGGAAATTGTTAGCCGGGGAGAAACTTTAGAAAAACTTAGACATAGGTAATCGTAAATAAACAAATCGTGCCCGTAATTCGAATATTATTAGCCAGCAGTGACATTACGCCACGCTTGATCAACAAGTTCTGTGTCAACCACAATACCTTCCACGTCTTATTGTAAATACCTGTACTTACAATTAGATGTGGAAGGTACTGGTAGGAAGGTAGCTAGAACATACTGTTTTTATTTTTATTCCAGCTCAGGATAGATGCGATGCAGTGGATCCTGCTATAACAAAAAGAGATACCTGTTATCAACTGAGTAAAAGTAAACCAATTAAATAAATGTAAGAGTTTATATCGACAACTGTTAGATCTTTCTCATATAAAATTTCACAACGGAATGCTCTTTAACGGCTCAGCTCCATCTACTTATAGCGCCAGCCCCTCTAAAACTCTTTTGAGATGGCGGGTAGAAGTGAATGGTATCCCACCGGCGCCCTCTACACTAAATTTTATCAGTCATACCCACAGAAATCTAAATAATAAATTATTTAGATTTCTGTGGTCATACCCATTTCTTTAAATTATCAGATACATGTTCTTTTATATGACATACTAGCGGCCCGTTCCGGCTTCGCTCGGACATAACCTAGACACTGTCTGCAGCGCCATCTGCCGGGATTATTTGTGAATTTAAACCACCTTCGAATACACACACAAAAAAAAACATTCAAATCGGTCCCGTCGTTTAGGAGTTCACTGTCAAATGATTAAATTACTAAAATGGCTATAAAAAAACAGGGGTAAATGATAAAAGGGTAAAAATTTAGGGTTGTATGTATTTTTTAACGCCACATTATAAAAAAATAAAAACAAAAAAATTTGACCAAAAATTAAAAAAAAAAATGTTTGGGGTGAACAACCCCTAACACTTAGGGGTATGAAAAATAGCTAGTAGCCGATTCTCATACCTACAGAATATGCATATAAAATTTGGTTCAAATCAGTAAAGCCGTTTCGGAGGAGTAAGGAAACAAACACTGTGACACGAGAATTTTATATATAAGAAGATATTTAGACTCAAATCCCAGTATTAAATATAATACTATAGTGAAATATACTAAAAACAAATATAGGTGACAACATACCCAAAATTCAGCTATTCAATTAGTTTTTCTTACTTCTCTACTTTCAATTACGCGGTTCTTCTGCTCGTTTCTAAATTTAGATATATTTGATTCTTCCTGTAATTGAAATGCACAAATGTTAGTTAAATTAATTAATTCATTTACTTGCACACTTACAGCCATGTCAAGAGAAATGAATGAATAAATAAATAAACATTGGTGGACAATTCACACACAACACCATCTGACCCCAAACTAAGCAAAGCTTGTACTATGGGGGCCAGATAGCTGATAATAATATCTAAATCTTAAATATACTTAATCATAGAATCTGATCTAGAAAAGATATTGTCACTAAAACCATTCTTTGAGCTCAAAATGTTCCCAAAACAAAAACGAAACAATTAGTCGTTTTTTATTAACCTAACGTACCTATATATTCACTGTTTTCGTTGTTGAATCGAATTTAAGACCAAGTTAGTTATGCTTTTTTTTAAATAAAGAGTGACGAGACGAGCATGACATGTGCCTGATGGTACGCAATATACCTGCCACATAACAGCATAGTGACACGCAGCTGGAACAGGAAGAGTCCAAATCATTACCTAGCACTGCACTGCGCTCGTCACCCAGAGGTCTAAGTTGTTATATCTCTAAGCCCTGTAATTTCTCTGGAAACATTGCCCTTCAAATCGGAACACAGAAATGTTTGAACATTACTGCTTGGCGGTAGAATAACTGGCAAAAGTGTGTTACTTCCCCAGGCTGACTCTGCTACCACTACAAGTATCTTTGGTCTACGGAAGTAGTTAGGTATGTTGGTAGCGTAGTGTAGTTTTCATTTCATTTTAGTTTTATTTAAAAGAAAAATTTTGTCAAAATAAAAGATTTAACTTTAAATAATAATTATTAATAGTTCAGAATAAGCTTTCATCGGTTAATCCGACCACAATAGCGCTTCGATCCCAAGTGGCTAATACAAGCTAACATTGTTACATTGATATCGACCGACCATCGAACACGCCTTGTGTTCAATGGACTATAGCCATTAACCCTTTAATTCGCAATGTTGGTACACTACAACATTCAATTTGACAAAATCCTGATCATTTCCTATTGACAGTAGCTGGTATTTTTTTACGTAAAATATTAGTAAAAACAAAACGCAACCTTATAAAAATATGTGATTAAAAATTTATGAACGCATCTTTAATCTACGACTAAGATGGCGTCAAGACCATGCGCTATGGACGGATCGAAGGTAAAAACAAAATTTTAAATTATTAATTAGCTTGGATTATGGAAATTGCTTATTGTGTTTCTACTTACAAATATCACTTTTAATGATTGACACACAATTTACTACATTTTATCAGTTATTTTACAAAATACAAGCGATTGAAGTGGTATGTTGTTCCTGAACGACACTGCGAATTCACTACAGAAAAGAAAATGTAGGCAACAAAAAGCCAATGAGACTGAAACAATTTAGAATACAGCTGGTGACCGAATTACTCCACAAAGACAGGCTGGCTAGAAACAATGAGTGTCCTGATGCTGTTCAGGTTGAGAAAATTAAAACTCCTGTAGCGCCAAGGCCACCTGAATCTGCGTTTTCACAACGTTGGACATTTGCCAATATTTGGCAAGCAAGGCCGTTGTAAATATTGTAAAAGAGGCTATACAAGCGTTCTTTGCAATAAATGCAACTTACGCTTATGTTTACTTGAAAAAAGGAACTGTTATTATAATTACCATGTAAGTTCATAAATAATACAGCGCTAATGGTACTTTTTTTAATTTTCTTTTAATACATTTCATGAATAGTTCTAATAACAAATCCAGTGCGTAGTTTTTGTAATGTGAGTCTAATACCATTGTTTTATAAATAAAATAGCATGATTTAGAGTATGTTTTTTTATTTTTGTTCTAAGTTCCTCGCTCTATAAGAGTCGCAGTGTCGGTACAGAACAACATACATTTGCCAGAATAATTTGTCGTAACTGGGACAGTGTTGTTCCTCACCGACATATGTTTTCGCGAAAAATACAGCAGCTAGATTTTTTTCCTATTTTTAAGAGGCCTCTTGTACTTCAACTAAACATATAAAACGTCAAAAACAAACATTTTCAAAAAAAAATTATCCTGCGAATTAAAGGGTTAAACACAATGTGGTAAGTAGATAATAAACCAGTAATAGCGAAGAGATTAGTGTTATTATAAACTCCTACTTATTTATAAAAGAAAAGCTGACAGCTTTTACAGGAGTGGTAGCTCGCCACGATATTTTTTTACGATTTCAGTTGGATAGTCCACTGATGTTGGAAATACCACATTGAAGGAGCTTGCGTAAAATGTATGGTACCAGCTTTGCTCTGTGGCGTGTAGCAGGGACGCTACCGCAATCCATCGTCAATGCTATTTCGCATCTGTACATTTAATTTGCTTCTACAGTACGACAGTACGGAATTGAGCTAAAGCTGCGTCTACGCTAGGAGAGTCGAGCACGCGCGCAGCACGAGCCGAACACAATTCGTCTAGTGTGGACCGACTTACAAGCCTCGAACGAGCGCGCTGCGCTAGACATTTTGTGCCTTTAAGAACACACAAGCCAAGCGCAAACTATTTTGTTAACCGGATGTAGGGCGCCTAAAATACAGGCTTTGCCTAGTTTGGGGTCCATTGTAAACGCTTCAAAGCGTAGGATAACTTTTCTTGTAAACCTGTCTTTGAAATGTTTTACTGTAATTCTTTTATGGCAAATCAAATTTTTACTTACTTACTTACTTCCTAATATCAGCTTTTGGTAGAGGCTCAGAAGCGAGCAGCACGCGCGATTGTGCAGGTGCCACAGGGCAGGCACATCTGTCTTGTCATGCTTCCAGTACATGTGTATTATGACTAACGAGCCTGGTGTGTCTCTAGTCGGCACTGTATGCTGTATCACTCGAAAGAGTACTTAAACCTGAAAGACACACTAGCGCACGATACGACATGGCACGCGCACCGGCTGTGCACAAATTGCGGCTAAAATTTAAGGTGCGCTGGACTCACCATACCTCACGTGAGTAGCCCGTTCATTACGTAGAAAAGTAACATTTAATTAAGAAAATGTGGCATTGTGACCAGTATAATGAGCACTTTTACTCTGTGTAATATTCGTGGCTCATTGCATATTTTAATGAGTCTTCTAAAATTCTGTTGTGCTTCTACCATGTTCACTGAGATAAGACTCCCTGGTTACTCGATATTGAAGCGAAAAAGACAAAAGGAGGAAGAGTTTTTGCCACATATCGAACTGGGTGATCAGCAAACTAACATACACTTCTATTAGGTGTTGTGTGTGAAGTGTCCACCGATATTTATTAAGGTATTTACCTATCTATTAGAGTGTCTTTCAAGGCTGGCTAGCAAAGTGAAATGAACTGCATGCATTGTAGTTTGACGTAGTTAACCAATTGACGGAATTTATTCTATTATAACGTATTTTTGTATGCATTGATAAATGAATTATTGCAATTGTAAACGGAATAAATATTACTGGCAATGACTATTGTGCATAGAAGTAAATTAATATTTTATTTTTATGCCGCTCAACACCTGATTTAATACGAGTAGGTACATTAAATAAATAACAAAATTTGTTTGTAAATAAAATAGAGGTATGCATGAGTGTAGGTACTACAAGTACTCGATGACATATCGTTACGATAATTTGGCAATGAAATACAAGTCCAATGTCGTCTCAGATTTAGAACGATTTACGGACGGAGTTCCAAAGAAAACACTAATCGTGATGGAAATATCCTGGAGCATTGAATACTCTGGACATGACATTGACAGTGGAGGCCAAATATGAAACGATAATTAAATTGTACAGAGCGAAAATAACAAACAAATTAATCAATTTAAAAGTGTGCTAACGTTTTCAGAACTGTGGAAAAAATATTATTTTTCGCTATGGAAAATGATTTCGTTTATTTAACAAAAAAAATATTTTCTAAAATAACATCAGAACCATTTCATTTAACTTTGTTACATTAAAAAAATTTGGAAATCAATACAAAAAAATATTATCATTTCCACGATATTTTTTTAAGAAACAAAATAAATTATCGTGGAAATGGTAATGTAATATTATTATTATTTGTTTAAATAAGGAGTGACGAGACGAGCAGGACATGTGCCTGATGGTAAGCAACATGCCTGCCACATAACAGCACAGTGACATGCAGCTATTGGAACGTGAAGAGCCAAAATCATTACCTAGTACCGCACTGCGCTCGCCTATATAGCCTATAATAGATGTTTGACGCCATGTGATGTTCAATTTTCCAAAAAAAGGTATGAAAAAAAAAATCGGACAACTTTTAATTTATTTATTGTAACGAATTAATTTTGTGCCCATTTTGAATAGAAATTTGTAATAGAAATTTCAGTCGATTATCAACGATGAGTTGATGTCGGTTTTCATTTAGCGAGCGGTTTTCATTTGAAACGAGCAGGACATGACTATGTCTCATGATAACGCAAATCCACGCAGAATCTCTGCGGAGCGGGTGACGGTTGCGACGAAGTGGGGGCGAAATCTGAATTCGAGCTGTGGACATTGACCTTCAAACCGAAACGCATGATGGTTAAACGTTACACATTACTGATTGGCGGTAGAAGAGTTTCATACAAAATTATTCTAAGTATGTTGTTTGATGGAACAAAGGGCTTTGTAGGTTTAAATTAAATACAGGGCTTAGAGATATAACAACTTAGATCTCTGGGTGGCAGTGCAGTGCAGTGCTAGGTAATGATTTGGAATCTTCATGTTCCAATAGCTGCGTTTCACTGTGCTGTTATGTGGCAGGCATGTTGCTTACTATCAGGCACATGTCCGGCTCGTCTCGTCACTCTTAAGTTAAAAAAAAATCTACCTGAATCACACCCATTATACGTACCTATTGATTAAAAAAACAAACTAATTTCTTTGGCCTTCAAGCCCGATTTAGTAAATGATAGCATGGTAACGCGTATTTAATTCTACCTTTTCCAAGGTATTTAATTCAACTTGAAGCTTAAAATAATTACATCGGTTGGAGAGAGCCCGCATTTCAGAACACTTCAAAAGCAAACTCACTCGAGAGTACTTCGAACATGGCCGCTTGACCTCTGAGCATTTCACGGGAACACCTTTCGTACATAAAGCGTCAGAGACGTACTTCTTAGCATTCCATGGATTCACCGTGCGGGTGCCGGGTCCATAAACAAACATATTTTCCTATATTACGTAATTTTTTTTATTTTAAGTAAACGATAATGGTAAAATTGACTAGTAACCATTGTGATTAAATAATGGTTTCAAAACATAATTTGTTTTAAAATACTTTGTAATGTTTAATAATTCTCTCCTCTCTCTCGCTCCTTGTCGCGGCGGCGATCTTCGGGGCGTCTTTCCCCACAAATATATGACGGCAAATGGGTCATGTTGGCGATATATATTTACAAGCAGCATAGACTCGTACAATTTAAATTTGATTAGGATAGAAATGCCCAAATCTTCCTCGAGCGTAAATGACTGAATAGTTGCAAAATTAATTTAAATCTTGTTTGTTTTGTTAAAAAAAAATTACTGGGTCGTCGGTTCGTAACATTTCGGCCCAGCCCAGACGTTCGTAGGATGTCATGCATTTTTTAGTATTGATTTAATTTGGATTTTTAGGTTAGGCCAGGTTGTGAGGACATTTTTGCCACGAAACTATCTGGCCCAAAGAAAAGCAAAGCTTGTTAGTTAGCTGATACAATATTTATGTAATCGTTAATACATACTTGTGATACTTAAAAACACTATAAATTTATATTAGTGGTTCCGAAGATTTACTACCAAATATAAACATAACAACTGAAACTCTATAATGTTTGTGTGTATATAGAAATACTAGCTGTTACCCGCGACTTCGTCCGCGCGAAACAAATACTAAGGTGACTCAGGCAGTACCTATTTTTAAATCCAGACACATTTACGGTTACTAAAAACAGCTTAAAATATAACAATTGTAAACAATTTCATCAAAATTGGTTCAGCTGCTTAGATCTGAAAGCGTAAGAGAAGTTCATCCCCCATTTCAACCCCAATTTCATCCCCATACAGTTCGAAATTACAAAATTGCAAGAACAAACATTCGTTTGCTTCATGTCAAGTGTCTAAATACAGAGTTTCATGGTTTTATCTTCAACGGTTAGGAATTTCCATATTGATATTCATCCCCCATTTCACCCCCGTACAGTTTGAAATTACAATTTTATTTTTTATTTACAAAACATTTAATTGCTTCGTGTCAAGCGTCTAGATACAAAATTTGATAACTTTAAAAATGACGAATTTTCACAAAACCGTTCATCCCTTGTTTCACCCTCTTACCCGCTTGATACACCGGTGTGTAATTTAGTACCCAAAAACTTTGTTGATGATGAAACGATATAAACTTAACTTTGCGGACGGGTTTTTGGCGGGGAAAATTTTTTTTCGTGTTTTTATTTGGGAAGGTATATCGATAAATTTGTGTTTAATGGCGCCTACTTGAACTGGTCTATATTTTGATATAATCCACATTAAAATTAGAGTTCATTTACATTGAAAAATCGTAAAATTAAAAAAAAACAAAAATTAAAATTTTTGGCGGGAAAATGGTCCCGAAGTATTGAAATTTTTTTTAAAAATATATTTGTGCTATCGAATGCTGTTGTTTTGTTTTTTTGAGTTTGTTATTTCGTATACAACACATTTAAGCCATAAAACCAATGTCTCCTTTATAAATTACTAGCTGACCCCGCAAACGTTGTTTTGCCTTAGTGAACAACCCTTGTCACTTAGGGGTATGAAAAATAGCTAGTAGCCGATTCTCATACCTACTGAATATGCATATAAAATTTGGTTAAAATCAGTAAAGCCGTTTCGGAGGAGTAAGGAAACAAACACTGTGACACGAGAATTTTATATATAAGATTAATGTAATAGCTGATTGTCTACTTCAGAAATCGCAAAAAAAAATCTCAAGTGCCAAAAATGTTAGTTTACATTTTAAGTACATTAATTATAAACAAACGATACCGCTAGAAGCGTCTTGAAACGCTCTTGAGAATAAATGGGCCCAAACGGATACAAGTAAGGCGGCACTTCATATGCCGAAGCACAAACACCGCACTTATGTAACCTGACACCCGTTTTCCCCGCCAAAATTGTAAACGCGAAGAGCAGGCGGTGTAGCAAGCGGTTACGGGTTGAATTTTGCAAAACCCCGTCTTAGCGAGCGCCTACGTGCTAAAATACACTTCAATGCATTTGAGACTCTTACCATTTATAGTTTCTGAGATTTTGTGATGAGTGAGACCTTTCGCATTTATATAATTATATATAGATAACGATGAATTGTTTAATCAAAACAGGCAGGTCACTTATATTATTTAAAAAAATGTCTAAATTCAAAAATTGTATCTTCGCATAGTGTCGTATTGTGAACGAACATCTGAAAGTCACCGCAGAGTCCATTTACAAGATACACAAAGCTCTTTGCCCAAGATGATAAATTACAGGAACTATTTTATACAATATTTCCTGTAAGTACTAAAGTTGCAAACAGTTGTTCTTTTGGTGTCATACTGTTGCTAATAATATTACCTCCGTATTTCAAAACGTGTCATAAGCACAATTTTGTCTTGTTGAATAGTAGTCGAGCAGGACTGCCCAAAACAGCACAATGACACGCATCTATTGAAACGTGAAGAGTCCAAATCGTTAAGCTCATTGAACTCCTAGCTTGGGTGACAATGCTTCTCCATCTGGACCGAAATTACTGATTAAGACATTGATCTAATTGATAAGCACCGTTTGTAAACGAAAATACATTTTTATTTAATTACCTACCACTGTACTCCGCTCTTCACCCAGAGATATATTATGTGTATGTCGTGTAATTTCAATGTAAGCTTTGCCCTTCAAGCCAGATTACTTCCGCGTTCCAAAATTTCTCATAATCACATTATTGTCTCAACTTCTTTTATTTATTTTTTACTAACAGCGCAGTTTCACCCGCGTAGTTCTTATGTGTTATTTAAATAAATAAATTAATAAATATTGGTGGACAATTCACACACAACACCATCTGACCCCAAACTAAGCAAAGCTTGTGTGATGGCGGCCAGATAGCTGATATAATACTTATATAGTTTTAAATACATACTTATTATACATATAAACACCCAGACACAGTGCAAACATTTGAATTCATCACACAAATATTTGCACTGGTGGGAATCGAACCCACGACCCTCGGCTTCGCAGGCAGAGCTACTATCAACTAAGCCACGAGGCCAGTTTAAATATCTATTCTATGGTGTAATGTAGTCTTCCAGACTATAATCTAACTGTGATTCAAATTACAGCCCGATCCATTTATACGTTACGACGTGATTGAGGCAACTAACACCCACATATCCAATAGTATTAAGTACCATTTATAATATTCGCAGGATTAGTAGGACTAGCTGTGCCCGTGGTTTCGTGTTTTAAGCGTTTTTGTTTATTTCACGATTTTTTTTTGTTTTTGTTTGTTCGTTTTCTTGAAGTAAAAGTAGTTTAAGTCATGCATTAAAACATCAGCTATCTAGCAGTGAAAGCCGCGTCATAATCCGTAAAGCCGTTCCGGAGATTAGTATTGAGATTAGTAATAAGAGGTTATTTTAATAATACTTACAGACACTTCAATTTTTATTTATTTGTATGGATTTATAGATTGATAAAAGACTTGAATATGAAATGTACCTTGTACCTAGATGACCGTTGTGGTGGTGGAGGGAGGCAAAAATGTGTGGATGGATTGTGTGAAAGAGGATATGAATAGAAAAAGAGTAAACTCAGATTTGACGAATGGGAGAAACGGACATCTTGTACCCTAAATAAAGTGGGATAAGGGTCAGCGAAGGATGAATAATGAACTTAAATAAAACTGACTCTGGTTTATCGTAGACGGTCCGAAAATTAGAATCTAGTCGAGTAGTAAAAGAAATGTGATCTTTTAACATGTATGGTTTTCGAAGTCATTTTATAAAATAACTCTGCGAGATGGAAATAATAGAACAAGTGTCTAGGGAAATACACACATTCGAGTGGACATATAAGTTTTTAGATTCAAAGATTTAGATTAGATGTCGTTGTAATGTTTCGGATAGTAGCTTAGGGTTCTGTGTTCTTTATCAACAAAACTGTTGAATTTTTGTTTTTTAAACAAAATCAAGATAAAACATGTGTGTTCTTTGGACCGCATGGCAAAAGTTAAAACTTTAAGATAATATACTCAATAGTATTATGTATTTTGTAGAACTAATCAATATTTTATGGACCATGCTGGTATGATAAATGGATACAAGTCAGAAATTAAAGTCAATTTTTTTAATTCTCCACAAATCAAATTTGTAAACATAGCGGAACAGCTGACCATATCTTTCTCGCCCGGGTACAGTCGGCGGTCCCGAGTTCACCCTATTGAGTCTTTTATACCCCGTTTACATTATTCCAGTCCAGCGACCGAATCCAGCGCTGGATTGCTTACTGGAATAATGTAAACCGGCACTGGAATGCATTGGCGCTGGATTCGGTCGCTGGACTGGAATAATGTAAACGGGGTATTACCTCAGCGCGTGACGAGTCATATTCACTTACGGCTTAAGGTAGACTTTCGAAGCGAGCGTCTATACTATAGACGCTCTCACAAACGACGCTCGCGCGAACATCTATTCTCTCTGCCGCGGTGTCAGTGACGCTATAGAGTCTATAGCGTCACTGACACCGCGGCAGAGAGATGTTCCATTCAAATGGATGAAATTCTAGTAACGCCATTCTACCACAGCGACACTAACGCAGTGCGGTAGTGTCGCATGTATGTAACATCTGTCACGGCGTCAGTGACGCTATAGACGGTCGCTTCGAAAGACTACCTTTACGGAAAAACCTGTACGCGTTTGCACTAAAGAAAGTTTTGACTTCAGAAAATTATTTATAACCATAGCAATGTTACTTTGCTATGGTTACAAGGAGACAATTCTAGCGTGATTATGACGAATGAGTTACATACCAAATGCTTATGGCATTATTCCAAGATCTACAACGTAGAACTGACGTCAATACTGCAATTTTCTGTCCAGATTCTAGATCCATCGTCTTTGGAATGATTATAGACAGAAATACAAAGATGTTTTAGAAATATTTACAAATAGTCGAATACATCAGTTGGATGTGGAGCTAGACAGTAAAATATAAATACAGTTTAAAATAGATTTGTGCAGAATTTTGAAGTTTTTCATTAGTACAGAGCTGGTGTGGAAAAGTACCAGCTCAAATAATTATGTACCTTCAAATTACTATTGCATTTGCGAAGGGCAATATTTTCATAGTAGTACTTAACAGAGGAAAGAGATTCACAACCTCTTAGATACTTATAACTGAGGCCCGGTTCACACGACGCGGCTGCCAACCGCGACCGCGCGCGGGCGCGGCGCCGCGCCGCGCCGCGCGACGGTTTTGTTTCAATACTCACGAGACCGCAGGTTTTCGCGGTTTCTGCTCCGGAAAGCTACTGCGCAAGAATCGCACGCAGCCCCGCAGCCGCCGCGGCCGTAAACCGCGTCGTGTGAATTGAATTCAATTTTATATGGAAATCTGCCGCGCCCGCGCGCGCCCACGGTTGGCAGCCGCGCCGTGTGAATCGTCTCAAGTCGCTGGGTGAATACAACAATCTTTTTTGTTGAAAAAAGTGTATTTTACGTTTCAAATTGTTCTAACAATTGAAAAACAGAATTCCGTTGTTTCGGACGCAACACTACATTATATCTAAATAATCAACAATAAATATTAAATGAACATTTCCTTACCAGCAAAACTGTAAACCTTTCATAATTATTATTATCAAAGCAGTCTACAGAGAATTTCGCAAATTACATATTGTATCAAACAATAAACAAGGGTTCTAAACCCCTGAGATCAACGTCACGTCGTTAAATGAATTCATTAAATTTTAGTAACGTTGCCCAAGCGAATATAACCTTTGATGTATAGGGCATAAAATCTATTTTAAACGGTATTTAATGGGGAAAGGAAGAAGTAAATAACATTTTAATTAATACATCATGTCAAGTTTCGTTTCGAAGATACAAACGTCTATTATGGGCAAGATGTTGTTTAAATTGTATTTATTTATTTAATATTTATTGCACAATAACAAAAATAATTTAGAAACGGATAGCTTAATGCTAGGGTACATTTTTTGCCAGCTACCCGTTGAGTTGAACATGAATGTTATGTAGGCAATTTTATACAGTTGAAACTATTATATAAGTACAAGTGAAATAAATTATAAGTGCCGAAATTTGCCAATCGGTTGGCATTTAATCATTTTCAAAAAGTTGTCGGTAAAATAGTATGTAAGTAGTCATTTAAAACTTCGATAAATGATGCGGCATTTAAGTGATATTTAACTTGTTTCAAGACGGTGGTTTGTTCGAAATTTTAACGCAAATATTACTGTCTAGAAATATTTTTCTTTAATTTTTTTGTTGTTTTTTTTTAATACAGAATGAAGAAACGAGCTGGACATGTGATTGATGGTAAGCAACATGCCTACCACATAACAGCACAGTGACACGCAACTATTGGAACATGAAGAGTTCAAATAATTACCTAGCACTGCACTGCGCTCGTCACCCTGAGATCTAAGTTGTTATATCTCTAATACCCCGTTTACATGATTCCAGTCCAGCGACCGAATCCAGCGCTGGATTGCTTACTGGAATAATGGAAACCGGCACTGGAATGCATCAATCCAGTGCCAATGCATTCCAGTCCCGGTTTACATTATTCCAGTAAGCAATCCAGCGCTGGATTCGGTCGCTGGACTGGAATCATGTAAACGGGGTATAAGCCTTATTCTTTCTCTGGAAACATTGCCCTTCAAACCGGAACACAGTAATGTTTGCACATTACTGCTTGGCGGTAGAATAACTGGCAAAGGTGGTCCTTCCCCAGGCGGACTCTGCCAAGAGTCCTACCCAAAGACGTCAATGTTAATTTTTTTTATCTATGGTCCTAGCCCTACAGGTTGGTACTCGTATTGGACACTATAATAGCCATTCATTTTCATCTGTATTTAAACGAAAGTTTTTGACTATGGTTTCCATTTCTATGGAAATGTTTTACTTATTTATTGTCCATTTATAACTATATATGTTTTTGGCAAATACGCTTGATTTAAAGTTGAGCGATTTTTATTACAATATTTAACGTAGCACTTGTAAAAAATGTATAATATTATAATGTTTTCCGATAAGTAATCTATGTAGGTTAAGTGAAAATAGACATTGCTACTTATCTATTAGCATAACATGAAATTGGTTGCCGAAATTTGCCTGAAATCTTGGATATTGTTAGCGATTAACTATGGTATAAAACCAAATTTTTTCGCAGCTAGTACATAAAACAAAAAAAAAGTCGATTAGCAGTCAAGACAGCGTTATTTCATTTTCCATTAAAGCAAATAATTATGTCACTATTGTACAAATGCACTGAAAAAATATTCGCATAGATACAGCTGTTACTCAACGTTTCTTCCAAGCCATGGTGGCGTAATGGAATGGTAGATCTCTTAATACACTAAAAACTTATAATATACTATAGATTTCAGCGTCTTTAGTGTACCTACTAGTGGAAGGACTCTTTGCAGAGTCCGCCTCGGGAAGTACCACACCTTTGCCAGTTATTCTGCCGCCAAGCAGTAATGGGAAAACATTAATGTGTTACAGTTTGAAGGGCAATATTTCCAGAGAAATTACAGGGGTTAGAGATTTAATATCTTAGATCTCTAGGTTACGAGCGCAGTGCAGTGCTAGGTAATGATTTGGACTCTTCATGGTCCAATAGTTGCGTGTCACTGTGCTGTTATGTGGCAGATATGTTGCTTACCACCAGGCACATGTCCTGCTCGTCTCGTCACACTACACTATTAAAAAAATTGGGAATTATTAATTGGGAAAAAAATTAAATTGTCATAGGAACTGCTGATAGAAGTGAAAACTTAAAACTCAGAATTTGATAGCTTACCTTGGAAACTACACGGGTGTAACCGGAGGGCTTGGCCTCGCCATCATGGCATGGCCATCTAGAAATGCGTCAGCAATCCCATTGGCTCACGCATTTCTATATGGTCATGCCATGATGGCGAGGCCACGCCCTTTCAGCATTTCCCATTGGCTGACGCATTTCTAGATGCCCAATCGCCAAGGTCCCGAGTTTACCCGAAGATTTCTTATCATACCCGAACGTGACGGTAGAATTCAATTTACACCCCACGAAAAATTTGTCTAGGCGCGCCTAAAGAAGTTTTCACTTCAAAAAAAACTTTCATAGAACAGATATATAATCTTAGTGGAATGCAATAGTGGCGCCATTCGTCAAGTAATTGGTGGTAGTGATGTGGGCTTTACAAACATTGCGGCTCGCGGCAATCATTTGCGTACGACTCAAACCGACGCCTCTCGATTTTACCCCTATTTGCTTTCGAGAACTGCTAAATGTGTAAATGGGAAAAAAAAAAAATTGGCAGTCATAGGAACTGCCGATAGAAGTGAAAACTTATAACTCGGGTTTTTGTAGCTTACTTTGGAAACTACACGGGTGTAACCAGAGGGTGTGGTCTAGTCATCATGGCATGACCATCTAGAAATGCACCAGCATTTCCCATTGGCTGACGTATTTCTAGATGGCCATGCCATGATGGGCAGGCCACGCCCTTTTAGCATTTCCCATTGGATGACGCATTTCTATATAGCCAATGGCTATGGTCCCGAGTTTACCCGAAGATGTCTTATCATTTCAGAGCGTGACGGTAGAATTCATTTCACAGCCCACGAAAAATCTGTCTAGGCGCGTCAAAAGAAGTTTGCACTTCAAAAACAAATTTTGAGCCCTTAAGGCTGAAAATGGAACCAGGGTGTATCGTTTGATACTGATAATACATCATCATTATTCACTTTTTTTATAAACCCTAGAAATCACAAGTTCTATATTATTTGCCGGAATTATTTTTACTAGTAACCGAAAAAACTGATTACCATCAAACAAGACGTCTTCTTGTTCTTGTTAAACTTTGTTAAAAAAGCCAAAATAAATAAATTAAAACACTTAAATTGATTGATTTAATCATTCTTTCATTACCTTTTTTGGGACATCAATCCGAATTATCATCTGTACTGTAACTACTACGACGTAGGTGGCTACGGTGACGTAGAGGGATAGGTTGTAGCTGTCCCTCAGAGCTTGATATGAACATTCAATTATAAGCTTTAACTTGTACTGTGTAAGTCTATTTTACTATGACAACACGGTAAAAGTCTTCTTCTTTTTTTTCTCATGGCTTCCTTTTGGTAATATTACCGCAATTTCGCCAGCGTCCAGCTTTGGAATATTGAGAGTGTCTTTGTTCAATATTATGTTTTTAATTAATGTGGTCAGTCTTCTATCTTCTTCAAAGCTTCTGAGAATTTTGAGCTGGATTGACAGTAAAATCATCGCGCGCACTTACTACTTCTGACAATGAGAATGAATAGCTACTTTTGGTAGCCCCTGCCGGTTTCAATTATTCCAGTGAGCAATCCAGCGCTGGATGCGGTCGCTGGACTGGACTAATGTAAACGGGGTATAAGGCTTCGTTTCTAGTGGTAAGACTCTAGACAGAATCCGCCTGGCGAAGTACCACACCTTTGCCAATTCTTCTACCGCCAAATAGGAATGTGAAACTATCATTGTAATCCGATTCGAAGGGCAATGTTTCTAGTGCAATTACAGGGTATAGAGATAAAACATTCTATTTTTGTGGGTGATGAGCGCAACGCGGTAGGTAATGATTTGAACTCTTCATGCTCATTCTTCATGCTTCATGCTCTTCTTTCATGTTATGAGCAGGGCATGTTGCTGAATCTGGCACATGACCTGCTCGTCTCGTCACTCTCTTAGAAAAAAAATAGGTTTTTTTTGTAAAAAATGTTTGACAGTACAGGTGCGCTTATACGGGCGACATTACATATAAAATTGCTCAATTCTAGTGAATACTCGTCAACTATGACGTCGCGACTACATCAAGCAATTGACGGCAACGGCAACAAGCATCAATACTGCGCAATACAATATTTAGCGATATCGCGCAACTTCATCAACTAGGCAATACTGTCCTACACGAGCATTTCAGTATTCGCTCGCTATGGACGACATTGTTCTTGCTGCGGCGGCTTGTAGCGCCACCCGACCTCTCGCTCTCCCCGCGGAAGCAAGACGGCAAGCCGCAAAACAAACAAGTGCGAATGAGATATATACAAAAATTGCTAGGAATTTCCAAGCCCATTGGATATTCGTCAATTCATATCGGCGACATTGAGCAATATGAAATATCTTGAGCAATTAGAAGCAATATCTCCGAAATAATTGCCGCAATTTATTGCCGCGGAATGGCGTTTAATTGCTCCATTAATTGCTCCAGATCGGTCCATTCGTGTAGCCGAGCAATTATTGCCCTCGTGTAAGCGCACCTTAAGGAAAATAAATGTTGTGGTACAAGTTTATAGATGAAACGCGAATATTTCCACTTTAGCCATCTAATTTTACCGCCAACAGTGTTTACGCCGTAGCCACCATTTTGCGTACCGTAATCGAAAAACTCTAAAATTACTCGACCAATTTTAGCTATCTCTAAAAAATGCTCCCTAATATGCAATGAGAAACTGAAACTTTTTTTTACTTTTTAATATAACTGTAGAAAAAACGCGATTCTCAACGACCAATAAACAAAACACAAACATCCACCAGTATAACTTGGATTATGTGATACTATGCGGCACAGTCTCTTACCCCGTCTTTTGCTGTCTAAAATTTTATCTCCTTCCTCCGGTTGCCTGGAAGAGATCGCTCTTAGCGATAAGGTCGCCATTTGTACCACTAGATTTAAGAATGTATCTTTTTGGTTTTGTGTTGTGAACAATAAAGTGTTTCTATCAATCTATCTACGTGACCTATGCATTAATTTCATTCTTCGAGTTCGTTCGATGTCACACACATCAAATGTTTCTGTATCGATTTGAATTTACTCAAAACTTTGTGTTTTGCGCGCGTACACAGCTGTTCAAGAAGTATGTAATTGTCAGATTACACAAAGCTTTGTCAACAAACAGTAGTTCTTAGGTTGAAAACCAGACTGGACTGACAGTCCGCAAAAGATAAGCTTGTTTGGTTGGCATTAGTGGTCCCCAAAGAGACCAGGGAGTTTTGAGTGGTTAGAGCGTATTTATCTGAAATACTACATGAAATGCATAGTCGAAAACATTCCTTACCATACTCACCTACGGTAATCAGCGAGCCTACATCGCGTACTGCAACTAGCACAAGGGTCTTAGACGATAACATTGGCTTGGCGGCAGCTGGTAGGGAATATATACGTATAGGTAAAAAATTTGTAGTGGTAGGACTCTTGGCAGAGTTCGCCTGGGGAAGGACCACACCTTTGCCAGTTAGACCGCCAAGCAGTAATGTGCAAGCATTACTGTGTTCCGGTTTGAAGGGCAATGTTTTCAGAGAAATTACAGGGCTTAGAGATATAAGAACTTAGATTTATGGGTGACGAGCGGAGTGCGGTGCTAGGTTATGATTTGTACTATTCATGTTCCAATAGCTGCGTGTCACTGTGCTGTTAAGTGGCAGCCATGTTGCTTACCATCAGGCACATGTCCTGCTCGTCTCGTTACTCTTTATTTTTTAAAAATCAGTGTGTGGAGCTGATATACTATTTATTGTCTTGTTTTTATCGATTATATTGTGGTTAGAGTCTATGTATGTAGTTATGTCATAATGCAGATTAGCAGAACCTACAATGTAACAACAAATATGTTGTCAGAAGATGTTGTCTTCTTTTTTTTTATAAATATGTATAGATGTTGTCTTTTTTATACAATAATGTTCGTCTCGTCACTCTATATGAGTGTGTATCTGATGGTAAGCAACAAGCCTATCCCTAACAGCAACCGCTATTGGAACTTCAATATTATTATCTAACACTGCTATACGCTCCTCATTCTGAGATGTAAGGTGTAATTTCGATAATTTATCTCGATGTGATTTCTCTGGAAACATTGTTCTTTTAACCGGTATAGTATTATTTATACAAGCGCGTTTTGATTATTGGCCAACGCAAACACAAGCCTTGTCTATCTGGCTACTTTTATTTCACTTTCGCGTCAGCTTAGCGGCTATTAATTAAGTTCGCTAACTTTTACGATGACCGAAGTTTTAATTATGCTCTGAAATCCTTTCGATGTAGCGAGAGGCCGCGGTGCGTGGATTTTATAGATTTTGCTTACTGATGCGAAATTGTTATATTAAAGGGTTTAATGGAAACGTGAATTATAGGGTATTTAATGCTCGTAATCTATCCCTACAAACTATATTCATTGTGACGTAAAAACGATAAAAACAATAAAAGACAATGTGTGAAATGTTGAGGAATATGATTATGATGCATACCTAAGGGAACTTGTTAATGAGAGTAGAATTGAAAAGGCTTTCACGGTGTGGTTTATTCTTTCTTTTTTGTTTAACTTACTGTAAGTTTACTAATATATTGGTTTTGGACAATTCACACACAACACTATTTTACCTCAAACTAAGGAACGCTTGCACTATGGCAGCCAGATAGCTGATATAATACTGATATAGTTTTAAATATACACTTACTATACATATATATATACATATTTTAAACTAGCTGTGCCCCGCGGTTTCACCCGCGTCTATTTGAGGAAAATCCATACTAAAATATCCATTACTGGCCACTTCATTACGTTTTACGGAACCCTAAAAATACGTAAATAAGCAACAATTTTTTTTTTTTTTTTTAAATAAGCAACAATGCATTGTTGTTTGATTGTTGTAGAACAAATTTGATTACTTCAAATGACACAAACTTCAAATGTAGACACGCGCCGTCACAGACTTCAGCGACCAAAGAGAATTTAAATTCACGGAACTAAAGCTCTCGAAGAGAAATATTTTTCCCCGTTTTCTTTACATTCTTCACTCATACTCCGTACCTATTAATAGTAGCGTAATGTTATATACCCTATAGCCTTCCTCGATAAATGGAGTATCCAACAAAAAAAGAATCTTTCGTATCGGTCCAGTAGTTTCCGAGATCCTAGCGTTCAAACAAACAAACTCTTCAGCTTTATAATATTAAGTATAGATGCTAAAGCTAGGTTATTTAGATTTTCGGATGTCGAATTACGACAATCACGTCTGAACGTCTGAGCGAATTTTGGAACAGAAATATACATTCAGGAACAGCACATAGGCTTATGACAACTGGAATACATTTTCATAGCAGGAAAATAACGGGAACTATGCGGGTGAATCCGCAGTGGCAGCTAGTTAATTCTATATATAGGTACTTATTTTAGTTTCCACATTTTAGGGAAGACACTGTTTGCTGCAACAGAGTTACCGCTTAAGTAGCAGACAGTATTCAAAAATAATTCCCTATTTCCTTTCAATTTCAATGAAATTAATGGAATGGTTTTTACTGCTGCTTGTTTGACACTACACTTAAGTAGGACTAGATCAATCACATCAGACGTGAGCTACCCATGAATTTATTAAATACTAGCGGCCCGTTCCGACTTCGCTGGGATCATAACCTAGGCACTGTCTGCAGCGCCATTTGCCGGGCTTATTTGTGAATAAAAATCATCCTCGAATGCACTTGTATACACACAAAAAAAATCATTCAAATCGGTCCCGCCGGGAAATTTTTATTTACTAAAAAACAGAGGTTGGTGATAAAAGGGTAAAAATTTAGGGTTGGATGTATTTTTAATGCAACATTATAAAAAAAAAAAAAAAATGTCCAAAAATTTAAAAAAATATATGTAAAAAATAGAGGTGAACAACCCTTATTACTTAGGGGTATAAAAATAGATAGTAGCCGATTCTCACACCTACCGAATATGCGTATAAAATTTGGTAAAAATCAGTGAAGCCGTTTCGGAGGAGCGACACGAGACATTTATATACCTACGAGAATTTTATATATAAGATAAGATAAGATGTGTTACAGCTACTCAAATTTTCATGTGAACTACTATAAAACGTAAACAGCAATTTATTTATTTCTATGTACCTTACTTAAGCATCTTTACATAATAGCCTCAAGCACTTTGCTCAAACCGTCCGTCGTAAAACGCCTCCCCAAGTTAACAGTAATGTGTTGTAGGCTTGTAGTTTAAAACAACATTGTTACACTAAAGAGGACCCAAGATAGGGCTTTCAAAGCTTGTGCTACTCATAGCAGCTCGGAGCCTGTTTTACTTTGTGTAGAATGATGAGCGAATAAGTACGGTTTATAGACCACCGTAACGGGAACAACGCAGTGAATGCAACAATGACACGTATCGTAACATTTTAATTACGATCTTAAATCCTTGATGTCGAGTTCTATTGCTTGATCCTAGTTGGGTGTCGATTAAAAACTGACAATTTGTTTTTAGTTCACTCTAAAAATAATTTTGAGAAAATAAGATAAATTATTATACTACAGGTAATATAGTATACGTTTGTTACATTTAACATAATAATAATAATAATATAATTTATTGTTCCCAAATAAAGTTCACAGTTACATTTACAAATTGCATATCATGACAAGTTATACAGATAATTAGAAGTACAGCGGGCCCCAAACTAGGCAAGGCCTGTATTTTGGGCACCCTACATCGGTTTACAATTTCGTTGTACGCAGTTCCAAGTACACAAAAATACAACGCAGTGTTGTTAGAACAATTCTATAAAAAAATAATATTCAAAATTAATAATCAAACAATATTTCAATTGAGATGTAATTTTCTTATTAATAGATCCAGACAAAGGTACAAATTGATATTCGGTTTTCGGTTCGACTACAGCTGGGCAACGAGTAGAAAATAGTGGCTCTATTATTACGCTTTATCTGTTCCAACTTTTTGTCAGCTGTTGTGCAATCATACAAAACAAATATTCCACCTCAAAACTTCATTGCCAAGATGCAAACCTTTCTTTTTTAGCAGAAATAATGTAGAAATTCCGAATAGCTCCATTAAATCATGCATGGATTGATGTGTCATGAATGCGGATGTGCTGAAAAGAGAGTGAGTGTTGGTGAGAGAGGCTGTTAGTGCGTGTGTGAGTAAGGTAATATTATAGAGACCAATTTATAGAGATGCAGGTGTTTAGATATGCGGCAGAGTATGGTAAGGTATACATGTGTAGGTATGTGAGAGTGGGCGCCTGCGAGTTTGATATTACGATGGCCGGTGCAAGCTCCAATAGAAATTAAGTAGAGGTCTCCATTCGGGAGAATTCTTCCCTAAGTGTTACCTCATTATAAGATACCAATCTTTCCGTCTGCTTATACGATAGCGTACTTAGCCATTTGCGAATTTTAGTGCAAGATTCAACGAGCGGAGACCCAGCAATATCCAAATGTCTACTGACTGCGTTGTACGTAAATATGTGCACGTAACGTGGTAATCGTGAAGCGAACGTAGAACTGACTCTAGGAAGTCCCAGATCACGTGGTCGTTTGCGTTTAGTAGGGTCTAAAGGTAGAGATAAGTGGTGAGTTTTGACACAAGCCCGCATTACAAAAAGCTGACGAACTGACAGCACTGAGACTTCTTTGTACAGATCCTCAGTAGGGTAGCGCCGTGGCTTACCCAACATAACTTTAAGGACAGCTCTTTGAGCACGTTCAGCTTCAATGAAGTGTGTCTGAGCAGCTCCTCCCCAAGCACCTATACAATATTCAAACAGTGACTGACACAAAGATTTATAAATCATCATCTTAACTTCCGGGTTAGCAATTGATCTTAAAATTTTCATAACATAAATTAGCTTCCGGGCTTTATTAGATATATATGAGATGTGATTTTTGAATGTTAGAGCTTGATCCACTATTACACCTAAATATTTTGTAAATATTGCCCTGTCTATTGAACTACAGGAACAGTCGCCGCCCCCGGTCTCACCAGCCCAATTTGGATTTTCACATTTAGAGTTATGTATCCGTAACTTGGTTACGTCTGTACCGGTGGACTGTGTTATACTAAATGTGATAAAATTTGTTTTTTTTAGATTAAGTGTTAATAGATTATCACAAAACCACCGGGACAGTCTCTCCATTCCTTTCTCCGCTATTCTAATTGCAGATTTCCAATCCCTCCCGCTAAAAATCGCCACGGTATCGTCAGCGTAGCAGATCAGCTCGGTATTAGGCATAGTGAGTCTCAGAAGGTCATTAATGTATATCGTGAACAGAGTCGGAGCTAATATGCTACCCTGTGGCGTACCGAACTCAATAGGCAACTCACAGCTCCCCAGACCACCAATTCTGACAAACTGACGTCTTTTCGACAAATAGCTTTTAAACCAGCTAAGGGGGATACCTCTAATACCTAACCTTTCGAGTCTTTTTATTAGTATTGGTATCGATAGACAGTCGAATGCCTTGGCGAGATCAAGAAACACAGATACACATCGTCTCCCACCGTCTAAATGACTAGCAACTGTTTCAGTAAGAAGTTGAACAGCTTGTTCTGTAGATTTCCCTTGCCTAAAACCAAATTGGCGGTCACTAAGAAGACTGTATTTTTCAAGATAATTTACCAGCCTTTTATTGACAATTTTTTCTAAGATTTTAGAGACTACACTGAGCAAAGAAATAGGTCTGTAGTTATCAGGATCCGCCTTATCACCACCCTTGTGTACTGGGATTACTACAGCGGTTTTCCAAGAATCTGGAAATATTCCAGTGGCCATACTGAGGTTACAGATATGTGTTAGAGGCACCATAAGAACGTGTTTAGCATACCGCAGCATCAAAGGTGTTATACAGTCATCACCTGGAGCACTAGACGGCTTAAGCTCCTGGATAATACCACGAACCTCAACGCAATCAGTAGGGATTAAAAAAAAAGAATTGGACATGCTGCAATCAGACAAGACTCGCTGACACAGTGTGTTCTGCGTAGTATTTTGACTGTCCAAGATTTTTGAGGCCAAATTAGCACCAGTATTTGCAAAATGTTTGTTACAACTATCAATTGAACCCCCACTCAACAGCTCATCAGCACAGGGTTTTCTACCCGGTAATTCACATACATTCTTAATAGCTTTCCATAGATTCTTAGAATCTCTCTGATGTTCTGATAATTGAGAATTGTTATGTTGGACTTTGAGTTTGTTCAATAGGTTATTACAAAAATTTCTGTAGCGTAGGTAGGTAGTTTTAAGTGTGTCGTTACACGGGTCACGTCTCAGTTTCAGATGCATAGCGTCTCTATGTCTCATACATCTTATCAACCCCGGCGTAATCCAAGGTTTTAAGTTGAGATTTAAACGACTGACTCTATGTTTATTTGTATGTTTAATGACTGTGTCTGAGAGTATTCTATTAAAGCTGAGGACTGCCTCATCAACGCTGTCGCTAGATAGCACGTGCTGCCAATCTACACGGGTTAAATCGTTTGTAATTTCATGATAATTCACTCTTGTAATGGTTTTATTTTTGTTTCTAATATTTTTTACGTTTGCGGTAAGTCCTATTATCAGAATGTCGTGATCCGTAATCGAGCTTTGACATATTACACCGAGTGCTTTTTGCTTTGATTTAATAAAAGCGTGATCAAGACAGGTCATAGTTTGCCTTCGGGTTACATCAGTAATCATTGATAAAAATCCCTGTTCTGCCATTATGTGTTGGTAGTCTTTGTTATATCTACTCGGGCGGTCATCCAGCAGGTTTATATTCATATCACCAGTCACTAAAACATTAGGTACACTTTTGACACTAGACAAAATATTTTCGAGTGAATTATTGAAATGCCTAAGATCTTTAACAGCAGGCGATCTATAAATACCGATAATAGTTAGGCTATTAGCAATCTCTACCAATAGACAATTTGCATCCTCAAATTCTGGCTCTTGAGACGTCGCCGACCAACAAGTTTTTATGTAAATAACTACACCACCTGATCTGTTTATAATTTTTTTGGTATAGAAAGCTTCGTAACCAGTTAGTTTAGGTATATGAGAGTGTTCCTGCAGCCAACACTCAGAAAGCACAATGACGTCAAAATCTACACCCAATCGTTGTAAAGTAGGTAAAAGGTTTAGAAAATTTTTTTTTAAGCTTCTAATATTAAATGATAAAACTTTGAGATTAAATGACGAAATAAAATTACTACATAACTCAGGTTTTTCGATAGTGCGGCACATTATCTGTAGAGTTGCGTCTAAGTCATTGAAAGTATCCAAATTAGCCATAGTCAGAGATTACTTCTAAAGTTCTTTTTATTTTCCTAACATCAATGGGTGCCGTACTACTAATATAAAGTGTTAATTTATTTTGAGTGTAGCAATTGACTATAGTCCAAACTATAAAAGAGTTCCGTCGTACGAGTGGATTTTCATTATAAAAACAACTGAGTTCTGTGCTATGGTCGTGAGGTGAGCTGATTGGATGTGAGTGAGTTGTATATTGCGCGCTGTATGTCTGTGTGTGAGTAATTGACTGACAATCATGCAAGCTTCGTTTATGGATAAATAAATATGTTTGGATCTTGTGTCTGTAACCGTCTAATATAAACATAAAATCTGTAGTAATTAATAAATGTAAAACATGCAACTTATGAGTAAAAACTATTTCTCCCACGAACGGCAATAATAAATTCATAAATAAGTAAGATAATATTGTGTTAATAAGGCATAGATACACTAAGATGTAATATGGAAAACGAAGTGCATCAAAAAGGTTAAAATCATTATAATTAGTCACATAAAATAGGGTTGCTTCCGTCGCCGCTTGCGAGTTCTGGGAGGGGAAGAATACTGTCCAGGTCCTTAGTGGTGTAGATAGGTATTGCCGAACTTCCTTCTTGTTTCCGAAGATGAATTTTTCCGTGACTGACCCAACAATAGCGAAAACCCCCGTTCTTAGCTCGGGCTCTAGCCTCACGAAACAAACTTCTGGTAGCCTTTGAAAGGTGCTCGTTAATATAAACACTGGTCGGCGACCCCTCAAACCCCAAATCAGCTGACGTGAGACGGTTGCTACGATTTTTCGTCGCTCTTAGTATTTCGTCTCTTTTAATCTTCCTCGTAAGTTTAATTATAATTGGTCTCGGATAGTTTAACCCCTTACCTCGATTTTTGGGAATTTTAGGTCCAGCTCGTATCACAAAGTCAACCTCATCTTCGGGTAAGTTAACGCCAATTTTAGTAGCGGCAACCTTAGCAATGTGAACGAGATTTTCGTTGAGACATTCAGCAACACCTAGTATTTCAATTTCCTTGTTTAATTCAGTTTGTGTGTGATAGCTTAATTGTGATTTTAATAAATTAATTTCATCCTGTAGAACTGTCACAGTTTTATCTTTTCCCTCCAGTAGCCTAATCCGCGCATCGTAGCCATCCAATCTAGCGGTACATGTCACTATACTTTCAGTGAGAAGCTTGAGACATGACTTTATCTCGGCGAGATCCAGACGCACAGAACGAAGCTCTGCCGCAATATCGATGTCAGCTTGTTGTGCGCCGTCCTTTTCCGTAGGTGCTTCCGGTGAGCTAATAGCAAAACGCTTGTGTGCGCGGGTCCCTGCGCTTGAGCTAGGCGTGAGCGGACTGCTGGAGCGGTCGCAGGCAAGCGCTGGCAAGTTTTGGTTGTAGACTCGCGGTTCGCTCGCTCGGCACACCGGACACTTGAAATCTTTCATCTTGCCAGCTTCTGAAGACGGCACATTAACACATATGGCATGAAAAGCTGATTTGCATCCAGCGCATTTTAAAAATTTGACCGATGTAATCGTCTGTTTACATGCATCACAAATAACATCCAACGCTTTGTTTCCGGTAACAGTCAAATATTTATCCATTTCTAGTGGTATGAATTCACAATTGCAGCGTAACAAATAAAAGCAAAAGCGTGAGCGGGACAGCAAAAGCAGACAGGCCGGAAGTGCGAGCGAAATAGCAATATGGTCTCAGATACGGCTGTGCGTTCGATGCGTCACGCGCCTGCGGTACAAGTCAGGGTAGCAGGTAGCAATAATCTGGTCGCTTTGTTCAAAATTCCGAGAAATTATATCGTGTTGTATAGTTGAAAGTTTTCAAGTAAGGGTTTATTTGTTTAGCGTACCTTATGAGTTAGACTGAGAGCTCCACAATAGTGTAACATCGGCCTCGAAAACTGCACTTTGAACCAACTTAGATATTTTTAAAACAGAGGGACGTAAAATATGTGTACAAGGTCTGCGCGCACCCGCACGAATCACATAATCTTCACCCTGTAATTTCTCTGGAAACATCACCTTTCAAACTGAAAGACATAAATGTGTGCACATAACTCCTCACGGTAGAATATTTGGCAAAGGTCTGCCACTTTATGTAGTGGTAGGACTCTTAGCAGAGTCCGCCTGGGGAAGTACCACACCTTTGCAAGCAGTAAAGTGCAAACATTAATGTGTCCAGAGAAATTACAGGGCTTACGAGATATAATATCTTAGATCTCTGGGTGACGAGCGTAGTGCAGTGCTAGGTAATGATTTTAACTCTGCATGTTCCGATACCTGAGTGTCACAGTGCTGTTATGTGGCAGGCATGTTGCTTACCGTCAGGCACATGTCCTGCTCGTCTCGTTACTCTTTATTTAAAAAAAAAAACTTCCCCAGACGGGAAGATACGTACCATTGCAAAACCGAAATGCAAATATAGTAAATTCAAAAATATTAACAAGCAATAGTATGTCTAGGAACAATAGGCATTTAAACCATTATGTTCATGACATTTATTACATGCAAATGATATGACAACATACAAGTATGGCTAATAAAAAGTATGCGCATCTAATATTATGACTACAAAATAGTATGACAAGATGTATGTATGCGGAACAACTAAAGGACAAAAAATATTATGCGAATGAATAGAAAACCGTTTGGGAGCTATGATGCAAATACACACACAGAGAGAGAGAGAGAGCGAGAGGGATAGAGAGAAAATCTAATGACTAATAATAACTAACTAATAACTTATGTTTTTGCTTACAAACAAACAAACTTATGTTTGTGCGCCGGGGGCTTAATATTATGTAGATCTCAGAGCACGGTTCCACAGACTAGGTAGAGAGACTCTCACGGTTCGGACACGGCACGGTGTAGTAAGTCACGCTAAAGTTGTGAAAACTTAGCCCTCGTAAATTTTGTACAATGTTTCACGGAATACAAATGCTGATACGGATATTGCTGACAATTTCACTGAACCATACGATTTTAACAAAGGAAGGGGTGTAAAATTTTGTACTTTAGTTGCTTTAGTAAAGTCAATTCTATTGTCGTAACATAAAGTTAACTTTGTTTGAATCTTTTTAACATGTAGTGACGTAACGAGCATGGTAAGCAACATGTCATCTCATAATAAATAAGAACAAAATCCAGTGCCCTAGAAGTACCTACATGACATACATAAGCAGCCCACTAAATTTTCCCACTGTTGGGACTCGGGGTCTTCTCTCGCAAGGAGAGAGTCAGGCCCATAATCTCCCACGCTGGCCCAGTGCGGGTTGGTGGGTGACACATGACTTCGAAAGATTCTAGGTACATTTCAGTTTCTTCACAATGTTGTTCTTCAGCTTTTTAAATTAGAAGCATTACGCGCATGAGTTTGTAAAATCAGTGGTGCGTGTGGGATTTGGACCCGGGGGCTCCGGATTAGCTGTAGCCGTTCTCCCGACTAGACGTTTATGAGATACCTACACTAAAACATTTTTTGCTTAGTTTAAGGCCTGATAGTATTGTGTGAGAAATGTCTAACAATTTTTTTAAATACTCATTATTTCGATACAAATTCATATGTTAAGTTGACGGTTAAAAACTACTCGTCGTTTATTCGTGAACATTATTTGTACATGAAACTCCTTCGAAATATACAAGTAGCAAACTCACTCACTTATAATATAACCCGTAGGTAAATAATGTGAATAGTGTGAAAGTGCTCAAAACATATATATCTTAATATTTATAAATCTCCTGTCACGATGTTTGTCCGCGATGGATTCCTAAACTACTTAACCGATTTTAAATTAAATTGGCACACCGTGAGCAGTCTGGTCCAACTTGAGAGATAGGATAGTTTTTTTTCGTAGTCCTTATATGACAAAATCCGAGCGAAGCCGAAACGGACCGCTAGTATATATATATATATTTTTAACTATAATAGGTTCGCTCTTGACCACCATCTCGCCTGATGTTAAGCGACAATGCGATCTACGATGGAACGGGCTTACCTAGAAGAAACCGATTCACTCTCGATTTGAAGATACCAAGATTGTAACTATCGGGAAAACCCTATTCATGCAACGTATTCCACAATCTAGACGTTCTTATCACAAACGTGGAGTCAAATCTCTTCGTTCGTGTTTTTGGAACATCAACCATGAAACGATGTCGCTTTTTTGAGATACGAGAATTCCGATAGAAGAAAGGGCAAGGTGGTATTAGATCATGCAGATCAGTTGCACACTCTCCGAAGTGTGTCCGATAAAAAACCGATAAGCTAGCAATTTCGCGGCGATGATCAAGACTTTGAAATCTTTTACGCACAAGAGTGTCATTGCCTATGAGTCTCTTGGCACATAGTAAGAAATTATGAAAATTTCATTAAGGGATAATGGTTTTGATAGATATACGATATCCCAAAACCTCATCACAGTTTCAGTTTGATAAAGTCAAAGCTAAATTGAAATACCGTTCACATTACATTTCACGTGCAAATTAACTAGTGATCTATTTTGTCTTGCATTTCGACAATTACTGCTATTATTTTGGTATCTATTATTTTCATAAATGGATAGATAAATTGTCTGGAATAACATATAGGCTATTTTTTATCCTGGGAAAATAACGCGATCGGGAACTACGCGGGTGAAACCTTTTACCTGCGTGTTACCTGTTCCTGTTATTTTCCTGCAATAAATAGCAATAGCATAGACAACCCACTAAATGTTTCCACTGCTGGGACTCGGGGCCTTCTCTCGCAAAGAGGAAATCAAAACCATAATCTATCACGCTGGCCCAGTGTGGGTTGATGGATGACTCATGACTTCGAAAGATTCTAGATACATGTCAGTTCCTTTACGATGTTCTTCTTCTTCGTTTTAATTTAGCGGCAATATGTACATGACTTAGAAAAGACAGCGGTGCGTGTGGTTTTGCACCTGGGGTCACCGGATCGGCAAGCGCCGTTCTCCCGACTAGACCAGCCGTAACTTACTATGCTATGTGGTATATTCTCTGTGTTCCAAATTTAAGCACGATCCGTCAAGTATCAATTGAGGTACTTGGCGGAAGAAAATCTGGTAGATGTGGACTCCAGGTGGACTCTGCATAGGTCCCACAAGTACAAAATGACGATATTGAGAATGCTGATGAGGCTTATGAAAAACGAAAGAATATGTACATTAGGTACAAATTTATTGCTAATAGGTAATATCTGTATATTGCTGTTTGGCACTGATGCAATATGAATACTCGGTAATGCACCTACTTAACTAACCATGCCGAGGTTTACCATAGTATACGGTTTCAGACAAGAACAATTACGGTACGGACCCAACCCAGCTCGTCTGCCGCATAATCCATTATTACGGTTATTCGGTCCCTTCCCCTTTGGGAAGCATATTTAATACATTTCGCTTTAGTACATTTTCGTCACAATACAGCATATTTGAGTCACTCCGCATCATATTATCATTACAATAGATTTTCCAAAGATATAATGAAATCTAAAGCTCCTAAAAGAAACCTGTAAAGTTTGAAATTAGACGGAGTGTTTGTGAAATTAATTTTGAAGCCAAAAAATGCGTTTCATTTTTAGGGTTCCGTAAAACGTAAAAACGGAACCCTTATAGATTCGTCATGTCTGTCTGTCCGTCCGTATGTCACAGCCACTTTTTGCCGAAACTATGAGAACTACACTATTGAAACTTGGTAAGTAGATGTATTCTGTGAACCGCATTAAGATTTTTACAAAAGTTTTTAAAAAAAACAAAAATTAGGGGTGCCCCCCCCATACTGAGAACTGAAACTCAAAATTTTTTTTTCATCAAACCTACACGTGTGGGGTGTTTATCGATAGGTCTTCAAAAATGATGTTGAGGTTTCTGATATAATTTTTGTCTACACTGAATAATTTGCGCGAGAGACGCTTCCAAAGTGGTAAAATGTGTGTCCCCTCCCTCTAACTTCTAAAGTAAGAGAATGAAAAAACTGAAAAAATGTATGATGTACATTACCATGAAAACTACCAACGAAAATTAGTTTGAACTCGATCTGATGAGTAGTTTTTTTTTAGTACGTCATAAATACACTATTATTAAAACTTCGATCAAAGTTACAACGAACTACAAGAACTATGTGTACTATGTATATTATGTTACTTGCTACAACGGAACCCTTCATGGGCGAGTCCAACTCGCACTGGGCTACTTTATTTATTCAGTTATTTATTCAGATTCTTCAGTTAAGTTTTTATAGTACGTAGAGCTTATACCTATTATAACGTTTTTTTTATAAATTAGGCTTAGATTACCAGCGACTATGTGGCAAATCCCAAGCTAGCGGTGGTTAGGGCTGCAGAGTGAGGAACTTCCTGACAATACTCGCTGTAACAATGGTAATAGCTTTCTGTATCTGACTCTTGACTCAACTATCTAGCGAAAGTCTCTTAGGATGTTGGCATAGACTTTTTCCTAAAATACCGTTTAGGAAAAAGACCGTTCGCTGACACAGCTATCGAGGCTATGACTGTGGAATTAACATCCCACATGGCTATAACCTCATGAGCCAAGTCAAGGTACTTGCTAAGCTTGTCCTTGTCGGGTTTCTGGCATCGTCATGTGGCATGGTAATATCTCTTTGAAATCGGACCTTTAAGCCTTTTACAGTCCGACCTCCGCCCGCTCCAAAAGAACCAGTATGCTGATCGCACACTGCTCAAAGCGGACGGGGGTCGAGATGGACAGCGCCACGAAAGTGGCAAATGACGCCTTACTCCGGGGGAAGGATGCTCTCGAACAATCCACTAATCAAAGGCGGGATTTAAAACAAACTGCGATCGAGAGCCTCCAGACCCTCTTCGAGATTGTCCTTTCCCTGGCAGAGTCCAGGCACCGACACATCGCCTCACTCGAACAGGAGCGGACTCGACACGCCATGGAGCTGCTCTCGGTGGAAAGGGCCCACACCAAGTCAGTACAAAATAATAATAATAATATAACAAAGGAGGTAGCTCTGGCCAGGGAAACACTGAACGAACTCCAAAAAGAGATAAAAGCCGTTAGAGACTGGCAGAGCTTTGAAACGAGAGAGCCCCACCAACAAATCAAAACAACGGCCGAAGTGGTGACGGACATCAGTGGTTATCTCAAGTCAACTGCGCCAAGTCGAAACGCCTCCGTCGATCTGACTCCACTGCAGAACGAATATCTCGGTCTAAAAACCGGGATTGAAATTCTTCGGAGGCAGGTCGACGAGCTTCGGAGAGACTCAGCCGTAGAAAGGGCGGAAGCCATTGAGATCCTTCACCAAAATGCTAAAATTCTGAAAGAGCTCGCGTCGACTCCTCCACCTCCTACGCCCCCAAATTACTCGGACAGACTAAGTACAATCGAAAAAATACTGACGAAACCAACGCCACCCCCATCCACAGCCCCAATAAAAATAAACATTGACGAGCACGTGCTGCCCATCACAGAGCGACTAGAAGCTGTATCGTCAGAACTCCGGACGATGCGGCAGGAAAAATTAATTCTTCCCCCCCCAGGCCTAAGCATCGAGGCTGAAATCTGCCAAGCGGAGACGGGCAAGCCATCTAAGCCCAACTACGCAAAAATAGCGGCTAAGCCAATCGTGCCAAAACCGAACCATACTCTCATCGTGACTACGGCAAATTCCACATCTCCCACGACTGCCGAAAATTTAATAGAAAGGATAGCCGTAGCACTGGACACGAAGAAGACTGGAGCAAGGGTTGACCGAGTGCGAAAAGGTCGAAACAGGAAAGTTATCCTGAGCTGCAGCACAGAGGAAGACCTTGGTCTGGTTAGAAATCGTGTGCAGCAGGACAAGTCTCTAAAGGTGGAGACCGCGAAAGCGGGTAATCCACTGATCATCATTCGAGATGTCCTGTCTTACCACAAAGACAACGAGATAGTGGAAAACCTTTTGGCGCAGAATAAACATCTGCTACAGGGGGTTGATTTGAAAGAGAGCGCGATTAGAGTGCGGTACAGGAAAAAAGCGCGAAACCCGCATGAGTGCCATCCAGTGATCGAGGTCTCACCTCGCATTCACAGAGCGTTTTTGGACGCCGAAAAGGTCTACATTGGACTCCAGAGGAGACCAGTGGCAGACCACTCGCCATTGGTGCAGTGCACCAGGTGCCTAGGTTTCGGTCATACAAAGGCAATCTGCCGGGAAAGGGATGAATCCTGCAGTCATTGCGGAAAAGCCCACTCCTGGACCCAATGCAAGGCAAGAAAAGAAGACCTGCCACCCAAATGCAAAAACTGCGCGAATACTCATCCAAACAGCCCCAACAGAGAACTCGCTCATAATGCCTTTAGTAGCGAGTGCCCTGAAAGGGTAAAATGGGATGGTATAGCGCGGTCCCGAATATCTTATTGCTAAGGGCACTCATGAGGGACGTGGCTCAGTCTCCCGAAGAGTAGGCGAACCAGGTTTGCGTTTCATCCAAGCAAACCTGCAACGCTCCCAGAATGCAACGACAGAACTCCTGAAGGTCGCGAGAGAAAGGGGGGTTTCGGTTGCCCTTGTTCAAGAACCCTATGTGGGAAACAAAGGCGTGATGAAACAATATCCTGGAACTCGCATTATTCAGTGCAGTTTAAATAGGCAAAAACCAGTTAAGGCAGCCATAATAGTTTTCGGCGACAGGTTGGAGGTAATCCATGACCCCCAAATTGTCACCGAGACGGAAGCAGCTGTCTTACTGGGCGGTACAGGCCTAAAACTGGGAGTAATTTCCGTCTACTTAGAAGGAGACCAACAAGTCGACCCCTACCTCAGCAGGATCAAAGATTTCAGCGAAAAACTAGCTACAAAACATCTTATTGTTGCTGGTGACGTGAATGCATGGTCCCACTGGTGGGGAAGCACATCTCAAAATGAGAGAGGAGAAGCCGTAAACTCTTTCTTCAATGAAATGGATTTGTACATTCTCAACTCCGGCGATACACCAACCTTCGAAATCGTCAGGGAAGGCAAACTCTGCACAAGCATAGTAGATGTAACAACGTGCAGCAAGTCTCTCCTGGGAAAAATCGAGGGATGGGAGGTTGACAAAAGTATTACAACATCGGATCACAATGCAATCACCTTCAGTTTGCGTCTAGTTAAAGCTCTTGAACAACAGAGGCCAATAACAACACGCAGATACAACACCAAGAAGGCAAAGTGGTCAGACTTTATGTCACAGTTAAAATCTTCCCTTGAAGATAGAGACATTTCGCCGGAGTCAGTTGGGAAATGTAAAAGTCCACTAGAACTCGAGTCGATGATTACGAGCTACACTGCTAGTATACATGAAGCCTGCGAACACACCATTCCACTGGTAAACTCGCCAAAGGGAAATCCGACACCCCCATGGTATACTAAAAAGCTCGAAAATCTGAAGAAAGAAGTTCTTAGACGAAAGAGAAGGATCAGGAATGCCGCCCCTGACAGAGTTGAACTTGTAGTCGAACAGTACCAAATTGCTCGGCAAGACTACAAGGAAAAAGTCAAACAAGCTCAGACGGAGAGTTGGAAGGAGTTCTGCACGAACCAGGAAAAAGAAAGTATGTGGGACAAGATCTACAGAGTGATGAGAAAAACCTCGACAAGACAGGAAGAAATACTCCTAAGAGACATCGAAGGTAACACTCTATCCCCACAGCTATCAGCAGAACTACTTGTCAAAACCTTCTATCCCGACGACTCTGAGAGCACAGACCAACCGTGTCATACAGAGCTACGGGAGAAAACGACAGAAACG
Organism: Ectropis crepuscularia; assembly: GCA_963693475.1. NCBI lineage: Eukaryota > Metazoa > Arthropoda > Insecta > Lepidoptera > Geometridae > Ectropis > Ectropis crepuscularia. The sequence continues at coordinate 11,523,253 of OY856361.1, forward strand.
CCTATGGACTTACCGGAAAATGATCCACCATTCACATCAGCGGAACTGGAATCAGTATTGAGAACTTTGAATCCAAAAAAAGCTCCCGGTACAGACGGGCTAACCGCTGATATATGCGCCGCAGCCATACGTTGCGAATGGAAGATTTTCTTGGCGATAGCAAACAAATGTTTGTCCTTGAAACACTTCCCCAAGCAATGGAAAGAGGCGCACGTGGTCATATTACGCAAACCCGGTAAGACAGATTACACACACCCAAAATCTTACCGCCCCATAGGTCTTCTGTCCGTTCCCGGAAAAATCGTCGAAAAGCTTCTGGCAAACCGACTCCAATGGCATCTCCTCCCAACCATAAGTAGGAAACAGTACGGCTTCATGCCCCAAAGAGGCACCGAAGACGCCCTCTATGACCTGGTAGAGCACATCAAAAAAGGAGTAGACAGTAAAAACACCGTACTCCTAATCTCCCTGGATATAGAAGGCGCCTTCGACAATGCATGGTGGCCCGCCCTCAAAAATCAATTAGCGAAAAAGAGGTGCCCATCAAACCTCTACAACATGGTAAACTCTTACCTCAGCGACCGTAAAATCAAGGTCAACTATGCAAGAGCAGTCTTTGAGAAGGAAACAACCAAAGGATGCGTCCAAGGGTCCATCTGTGGACCAACCTTTTGGAATGTGATCCTAGACTCGTTACTGCGAATGCTAGAAGCCGAGAGAGTATACTGTCAAGCATTCGCGGACGACGTCGTTCTCGTATTTACAGGCAGCCCGACCATCATCGAACAGCAAGCGAGCAGGGCGCTGAGCATGACAGTGGAATGGGGTAAAATTAACAAACTCAACTTTGCAGCGCATAAAACCAACGCAATGCTTTTTACCAAAAAGTTGAAGTACGAACCTCCAAACATTGTCATGTCCGGCGTGCGGCTCGATCTGGTCGAGGAAGTCGAACTGCTAGGCCTACTGATCGACCGACGGCTCAACTTTAAAGCACATGTGACCGCCCAATGTAAAAAGGTGGCGAACATTTATAGACAGCTAGCATGTGCAGCGAAGGTGACCTGGGGATTAAATGGCGAAATCACGAGAACTATCTACGTCGCGGTGGTGGAACCTATCATCATGTATGCCTCAAGTGTATGGGCGCAAGCGGCAGACTTCGAGGAAAACAAGTCTCATTTGAACGCAATCCAAAGAGGTTTTGCCCAGAAAATCTGTAAGTCGTACCGTACTGTTTCTCTAAAATCAGCACTTGCCCTTTCCGGTCTGCTCCCCTTGGATCTGAGGATACAGGAAGCAGCAAATTTGTACAGAGTAAAAAAAAACCTCTCCCAAGACTACCTCCCACCAGAAGTGGAACTCGAACGGAACATTAACTACCTGGACCAACCCCATCCGTCCACACAGGTATCCGTAGAGTACGAGCTCATAGAAGACACCTCCAATCTTCCAGAAGGACCTCAAATTTATACTGATGGCAGTAAGGTTGAGGGTAAAGTTGGAGCTGCTCTAACATGGTGGGAGAAAGGCAAAGAGGTCAAGAACTTGACCTTCAAGCTCCACTCCGAATGCACAGTCTTTCAATCGGAACTTTATGCTCTTTACCGGGCAACTCAAATGGCGTTAACGAGCAAGGACCCAGAAGTTAATGTCCTGAGTGACTCTCGATCTTCACTCGAACTGCTAAGTAACCCAAAAACGAGTCACCCCTTGGTAAAGTGTGTAAAGGAAAACATTGGACAGATAAATGCTGAAGGGCGATCTCTTCGTCTTTTCTGGGTGAGAGCGCATGTTGGCACCATTGGCAACGAAAGAGCTGACGAACTGGCCAAATTGGCGGCGCTCACCGAATCACCCAGGGACTACGAGGGGATCCCCTTGTCCTACGTCAAACGGAAAATCCGCGAAGAATCGGTCAAAACATGGCAGGATCGATATGAAACCTCGGACACTGGAAAAGTCACCCAGACGTTCCTCCCCGACATAGCAAACGCATATCGGGTGATTAGAACCACGAAACTGACTCCCTTCCAAGTACAAGCGTTGACGGGACACGGAGGAATAGCAGAATACCTGTACAGATTTAAGCTCAAGAGTAGTCCTGCATGCGAGTGTGACCCCGACCAACCCGAAACGGTATGGCACGTGCTAGTCGATTGTCCCCGATTCATGGCCGCAAGACATGAGCTCGAATGTATGATCGACGGAAGGCTGGTTGTCTCGGATCTCCACAACATCTTAGCAGATCCAGATAACAGAACACGGCTTCTGTCCTTCATGGAGACCTCATTCCGCATAGCGGCCAAGAGAAACTCCACTATTTCAAATACGCACCCCCCTTCGCCACCACACCCTGCCCCGCTGTCCGTGGACGCCGCGAGGAATGCGGTTCCCGCCCAACATAACTCCTCGAAGAGCATCTCCATCCAACAACTACTGGAGAACGCAGATCGAGGAGAGGCTGGGATCCGTATCCGTGGAGTGGCTCTCTTCATGGACAGCAACAAAGAAAGATTCGGAATAAGCTTTTGCTTCGCCTGGGAACGGAAACGAGCCCGTTTGTCGCCTGGATTGTCTTGCCTGCTTAATGGGAGTACCGCAAAAGTCACTATGAAGCGGAAAACCTACGACGCTATGCCGGTGTGCGAGGTAGACGGCCACCGATTTCGGTTGGTGCGATCGAAAAACAAAACGATTGCACTAATAGAATACTCGGAAGGTCGGACGCCTTTCACACAGGCAAGTGCGCTGCTCGCACATCTGAGCAGAAATGCAGGTGAAGCACCCCGGGTGATAAGCGTGGATGCGATGGCAATCGAATACTCAAGAGCGAGAGTCGCAGACCGGCTGGGTTGCATTGAGGCCTCTAAGCATCATGAGGTTGTCGTATACGAAGACAGGGGAGAAAATCTGAGTTTCCTCAGAGCCCCTTCGCACGACCAAACAAATGCAACTGACAGCTGGGGACATCCTGTTCCTAGTTCGACCATCCAAACCGGCTCCGAAAGAGCACAGCAGAGGGCAGCCGCGGAAAAAGCTTCAGCCAATCAAAGTGGCAGCCGAGGCACCAAGACGGCCTTCATGACTGCCTTCAACGCAGCAGCAAGGAGCGTACTCCGAATTTCATCCCATTCATCACCCCCCTCGACGTCAAAGACCCCCAAAGCAGCTTCACAACAACAGATGAGCCGAACGAGAGCCGACATGGGACAGGTTGAACCGCCCCGCTATGTCACGGCTTCGGAGCCACGGAGCCATGCACGAAACGCCTTCATCGAATTCATAGCCACACTGAGCGCGACACGACTAGTCAACCTTAAGACCTGTGAAAACATCATGCAGTTCTATAGGCTAGGAAGTGAAAGCCTCTTAAAGGCGAAACTCGAGGAGGCCGAAGCAGCCATTTACAATAATGTCACTTCCCGGGTCATCAAGGGAACCATGACAGGGCAGTATATGGCAGCTTACAGTGCTGAAAATGGCTTCGTGACACTGAACGAGAAAGAGACAGAGCGCGCGGGAAGGCCTGTTTATGCGACAACACCAAACGACCCAATTGTAGTTACCGCCCGATGCACCAAGATTATGCTGGACGATAAGATCCTAGAGATGGCCAAGACCATCGAAGGGAACTCGAACGTCAAAGCGAATTGGGAAAATTGGGAGATACCGAGAATACAGTGGGTCAACGGAGTTCCGGGATGTGGAAAGACAACATGGGTGATTAGACACTTCGACGTGGACAAGGACGCCATCATCACCACAACAACTGAGGCAGCAAAAGATCTCAGAGAAAAGCTATCGCACCGAATCGGAAATCTGGTCAAAACCAGAGTGCGAACCATGGCTTCTGCTCTGGTAAATGGTTTCGGAAGAGAAAGTTTCAGTCGCCTCATGGTGGACGAAGCTCTCATGAACCATTTTGGAGCCATTGTGATGGCTTCAAGGCTGTCTGGTGTTGGTGAAATTGTCCTCATCGGAGACGTCAATCAGTTGCCTTACATCGACAGGGAAAATCTCTTCGAAATGAGGTATCACCGCCCAAACCTGGTAACAAAGATCAGCCAGGAGTTGCTCTGCACACATCGCAACCCGATGGATGTCGCATATGCGCTGAGGGAAATATACTCCGGTATGTACTCCTCAGCGTCCCGTATAAAGTCCCTAGAGCAGAGAAGGTATAAGGGAGCGCAAATACCCAACACCCTACCAAACACCCTCTTTTTAGTTCACACTCAAGAAGAGAAGGAGACCCTGACAAACCAGGGTTATGGGTCAGGCACCGGGTCACGTATCCTTACCATCCATGAAGCTCAGGGACTAACATACGAGTCGGTGATCGCAATCAAAACCAAGGCAAACATGAAGCTGCACGAGAGCGTGCCCCATGCGGTTGTTGCAATCTCGCGGCACACAGGGACCTTCACATACTACGCTGACGACACCGACGACGCCATCGGCCGGTTCGTGCGGCGAGCGTCGGCTGCATCACCGAAGACCATCCGAGACTTCAACCTGCAGATGGCCATCAGGGACAGAAATGCGGCCGTTGTGGAGGCTCTGGGCCGGGAGAAGGCGGCTTGGGCAAATGACAGTTGGGCAAAGAATCGATGTTGAGTCGATTACTAGCGGAATCCCAACCGGTAGTGATCGGCTCAACAGACGAGCACTAGAATTAGGTGTAAAATGTTCCCAACTCCCCCCTATTTTCCTCTTGTTCTCCAAATCCAAGACACATGTAAAAAAAAAAAGAATTGTAATGACAAAGATCACGGACCCCGGCGTCTGTGGAGTGGTTAATTTAAATAAAAAAAAAAAAAAAAAAAAAAAAAGCCTTTTACAGTCCCCCCGCTCCCCGCGTTTTTTGGTATACTCTAAATCGGCGGTACTTTGCGTGTGCGCTCGGCGTGCGTCCTTGCGCATTATTTTATACCTAGTAATCGATAAGTTCTATCTAGGCTGCTTTGAGTTACTTTATCATAAAGCTATTGAAATAAGCTACAAAACGATATATAATTGTTCTGTATTATACTTTTACTTAATTTTACACAGATTTTTCTTTACACCCGCAGTCGAAAAAAGTTACACTTTTGAAAAAGTGGGTGTTTGTGAAGAAAGTATATTGTTTTATGTATAGGTTGTTATGATTTTTATAAACAGTGATATCTACCCCTTATAAATCGAAACTACAAAGTATATGCTTTCATACTTATATTTTGATATTTTCGACTTTGAAAATACCTAACAGAACAAAAATTGCGTGCCGTTTCGGACCGGTTTTTTAAAACATTTCGTGTGGTACGATTTAGGTATTTAGGCATTATATTTATATACCGATCGATAGAAAATATATTCAGAAATCTTATTAAAATACTAGTAGAACCGATAATTAAAATAATCTATACTCAATTAGGCAAAATGTGAGGAACGACAATTGAAAAATGGCCGCCATTTTCGTAAGCCATACGGCTCATTCCGATCTTTGGTGTCAAAAATCTAAAACACATTATTGTGTTTTTAATAGTAAAAAAGATACCTAAAGGGCCCTTAAATCTATTAAACAAAGCCACTTACCCCTATATATTCACTAAACACACAAAACAACACAAATAAGCACCCACTTCACTTAACTACGTCACGAAATTGCGCGCGCGTTATGGCGCCAAGACCGACGCGCTAGAACTGGCGATAATTTAAAAAAAATGTTCCGAGTGAATATCGTTCTCGGTCTCGTTTTGAAGCTACATCCAATAGGTCTTATGTGAAGAAAACAGTTATGGAATATCAACCTTCGCTTCAACAAAATAAGGTCCAAAAGTAGCAACGGTCTTACTGTGACGATTGTCCCCGTCCGATGTTTACGGACTCGCGATTCTACTGTAAAACAGTTCATGGGAATATCAACCTTCGCTTGAACGAAATAAGGTCCAAAACGGTCCAAACGGTGTTACTGTGACAATTGTCCCAGTCCGATGTTAAAGGGATTGACGATATTTATCAAGAAATGTTTCAAGGAACCACGCAACAACTAAGAAAATAATCTTCCTTTGCATACGCGGTCCTCGCGATGTTTTCCTTCACCCATAAATTCAGTGGTGATGACAAACTTTTAGCATCTGCATTTAGAAAGCTTAACTTACAGGAAAAAAAAATACCTATGACCTTATGATTCTGAAATCAGTGGTTCCAACCTTATTTTGTTTGAGAGTCTAAATAATGAAATTTTACTGCGTCTTAGCTGAGACTCTCAGCCTGAGAGTCAAATCTACAACATCACGCGTCATCTCGACCCACACTTGGCTAGCGTAGTGGGTTATGGCATTGACTAATCTGTATGGATAATAACTAGCTCATACAAACACAGGGAATCCTACTGCGGAAGCTAGGGCTACATATTGTTACCTATTACTCTGCATGTTAGTTTATTTAAGTCAATTTACCATGAGGCCATATTGTTAAAATGAAATTTATCTCTAATTATTTATTATTTAATCTTGAGAATGCTTCGTGACCCAGCTGTGGGAAACATAAAGTAGGCTGATTATGCTGAAAAAAAAAAATAAGAGCCCGTGACCACTAGAGTTTTAACATCTTATGAAACCTGAAAACTTGTTAGCGTAAGCGTCCATCAACAGGTAGAAACGAACGGTTACGGGATAGAATTTGGCCGATGTGGCATTGTAGTTTCAGCAAAAAACAGACTCACAAACCTACACAAGCATGTGAACCCAACGGTGTATCTACAGAACGGTATCAACGGAATATTAGATCAAGAACATCATAAGGAACTAAACATATTTGAAGAGAAACACCTTTTAACGACACATGAAATATAAGATAAAATCACTTTAAACTTCAGAATAGGAAACAAAGTTTTCCCAAATATATTTTATTGCGTCCGTAAAAGTTACTCGAATGAAGGTTTCGACGCTTGGATCAGAGGATCGGTTCCTTTTATTGGACAATAAAGCATTAGAAACGTTATAGCCCCTCTGATGATTATATAAGCCATAAAACACACAGGCTTGAGCCAAGAAAATATGAACCTATTTTTTAAATCGTTCGATTTGACAGTTCAGTTCATACGAAAATAACTAAAATATAGATATCTTCATTACTATATCTTGCATTTTTATATAAAACCAGAAGTGCGCACGCTTTTACATGCGTACTTATTTGCGTTATTTTGATTGAACAACAAACATCGAAACTTTTACATTGATAATATTAGTAGGATTGCCATCCAAACTGGTCCACAGACATAACAGTTGGCATGGTACTAATTGGCGGTTAGATAGCTGACGAAGGTTTTGTACAGCTAGGCAGACTTTACAAATAGTCTGAACTCTACAAAACTGCTTTAAAGGTAACATTTAAGTGCGAGCGATATAGACTGCGCTTGCTCTGTCTCTCTTGCTTGTCTTAGTTAAATTGAATTTTATGTAATAAAGACTAAATTCATAACTGCACAAAGATGGCAATAAAGCGATAAATCATGTACGGTTACTTATGAGAGATCGCCCTAAGCGATAAAGCCGCCAATTAAAATGTCTAGCTTTTAGTGTTCATCAGTTTTTTTTTGTGGCTTTTAATAAAGCTCTTTAAAGTTTTCATATATTACCTTATAAAGCCTAATATTGTGAAATTTGTTATTTATTAAAACCGAAATATTTGCCTTATATACCATATAGCCCCGATAAATATCCCATAACATATGAATACATACCAAAGTTGGCACTAAATGTGCATTTAGAAAGAAACAAGTTTAATTTTTTTTTCATAGCGTCGTCTGTTACAATACATATTATCATGAAAAGAAAGCTTTTTGTGGTTTTTGGCAATTACATTCTGCTTAATTTTATTTTAACTGGCTAGTAAAAAACTTTTAAATATTCGCAACTTAAACAGGACTATACGTGAAATTTAGACCTTCTCGTTACCACAGCCGTTGTATAAAAACGGTAGTATGATGTTAATGTCGATTAAATCCTATATTTTTTTCAATGCAATATGAAATACGAGAATATCACATCGATTGATTTCAAAATAGGCCTTCTGGTTTGGGAAACGTTTTATCTTGGGCAAGTTTTCGAGGCAAGGCAAGGCTGCCTTTTCTGAAATACGTTCTAGATTCTCAGCCATTTCTGAATTTGTCGACTTCTTTTTGCTGAAATTATTTTTTATTAACTTAGACTCCGCCGTTTTGCTGGAGTTTATGTCTAATACGAGTAAATTGCATTGCATAATATCCTGAACATTTAAGAACTGCAGTAGTTTCATTGATGAATCCAACCAAAATTTTACTTTTGTAATTATTTTTTTAAATACGGAGCGACAGAATAAACCACATTTCCACACAGCTATTTCAACATGGAGAGTTCAAATCACTGTTTTAATTTTTTTCTGTCCCGTAGCAAGAACCGGGCCCATATGTCTATAATTTTTGGTGGGTTTTTCTATCTTATTGTCTATTTTTTTAAGATTACTAACTACTTCTGAACCTATATGATATAACCTATAACCCTGATATTTTATGGTTCACTAATGTGTCACAAACATTTTTTGTCAATACATGCTTTAAAATCAACTCGCCATATTTATATATTATCCATTGCAAAAACTTCGACTGCGACCTCTGTAGGTCGCCGGCTCGCTTTGCTTGCTACCTTCACTGCGATTGGCCTCGCATGGCTTGCTCCATTTTTTATATACACTCTAGGGATAGTAGCGACCAGACTAGGTGGAGTCGGGGTGCTCCGCGTCGGATTTGGATCCTAAGCAACCTAAGCGGTCCGATTTGGTTATTTACAATCTAAATCTAAAAATTACAATCAAGTTTTTATGCAATTTAATAAATGTTTGTTTTATATATATTGAGTTGCTTGTCAAACAACACAACGCTTGACAAAATAAAATTTTGTTAAGCGCTTTTAGAATATTTGTTATAATAACAAACAAAAATATTAAAAGAATCGCTTGGCAAATAATCTATATATATAAAAATCAATGCCACTTTTCGTTGTTAGTGAACTCCTCCTACACGGCTGGGCCGATTTGAATGATTTGTTCTGTACACGTTTAAGTAGGGCCCTAGATGGTTCAGATTCACAAATCAGGCCGGCAGATAACGCTGCAGTTGGTATCTAGGTTATTATCCGAGCGAAGCCGGCACGGGCCGCTAGTATGTTATGGAATAAAGGTTTATCAAAAATTACTTTGAGATAAAACCAATTTGTTAAAAGTGTTTTTGTATAGTAATCATTTTTGTCACGGGTACCTAGTGACCCGTGAGTTTGTCTACCGTTGATTATCACATGTCGATTTGTGAAAAGAACGGATACTATATGTTATTACTCCTTGCATTCTGTTACCAAATTAACATATTTATTTTTAACCCTCATTTGTACGACCCATTGTTCTATAGGATGAGATACTCGTAGATCCATTATTTAATGTATTTATGCAGCAAAAAGTTTAATGTCAATTTATTTCTACTTATCACGTTTTGTTTTTGCTAAATTAATTTACCGCTTATAAGTTTAGTGATTGTGTCGACAATAATGGCGTCACTGTATGTTGTTTCGTTTCATGGCGGTCCTAACCATATACCAGGTACGTTATTATGTGTAGTGGTATTTCTTTTCTGTCTAGTTTGCAGATGCACCATGGACGTACCTCACTTTGAAATTGTGTAGATATTGTAAGAAACTACTTTATTCCGTCATTATCTGCGTCAAATCCCATGTTAGTTTTATTCTTCTAATGGGTTTTTTACGCAAATGTTTGGCGTTTTTGCTCATAGTATTGCTACGTGCATAACAAATATGAGATTGTTATTTATTCCGAATTTCAAAATGAAATGTTTTGAAATTGCAAGAGATTATTTACTTATTGGCTAATAAAAGTGAACCGGTTTTTAGAGAGAGGGATGGGGAAAAATTTCGCACGCCCAGCTGCACCACATATCGTATTTTTATACAATTTATTTGTAGAGATTATATTAGTCGTTATCTCGTATGAAATTAAGCGACCAAGCAGTCTTTGATTGTAAGCGAGAAAACAATTCATTCCTGAACTTGAATATTCTAAGATTGTATCAATCGAGGACAAGCACATTAAATTAACGCATTCCACGGCCTAGACATTTATTACGAAGGTAGAGTCAAACCTATTTTTCGAGTCTTTGGAAAGTTTATAAACGGTATCACTTTTTCTATGACGTTCTGTATTAAGGTAGCGGTTCGCGCCGCGACCGCGACGCGAGACCGAGACCGGAGACCGAGACCGGAGACCGCGACACATGTCTCGGTCTCTGAGGTGTCGGTTCGCGCCGCGACCGCGACACGAGACCGAGACCGGAGACCGCGACCGGAGACCAAGACAGGCACTTGACATTATGAAATTGTATGGGCGCCAATTCGCGCCGCGACCGCGACACGAGACCGAGACCGGAGACCGCGACAAGTGTCACGGCTGCTTCAGTATGGGGAGTCTGTCGATAGAGTCAGTTGTGTTTTGTGGATCACCAAGTTGTAGAACTTCTATTGGAGGAGGAAGAAGACGATGATTTGCTCTTATATTATTATTACAAATATAAAACTAAAAGAAGATTACCTATTAGGGAATTACATAAAATATAAGTAGAGGCTAAGAAGGATCATTTTCGCTATTAGTCAAGAAACACCTAATGTTTGATGACAATAATTATATTCAGGAAGTATTTTCGGCTGAATAAAACACAGTTTGAATATATATTAAATTTATTGAAAAAAACAATGCATGAAAAAGGAAAAATATTGATGAAAGAAAAATTAGCACTAACTCTCACAAAAATTAAAACTAAATTTCTTACGACATTCGGAATCTGTAATGTATAATAATAAAGGTAATTGCTTGTAGTACTTTTAATATTTTAAGGGTTCAGTATCTCGAAAGGAAAAAACGGAACCCTTACAGGATCACTTTGTTGTCCGTCCGTTCGTCTGCCTGTCAAGATTTTTTTTCTCAGGAACACGTAAACGTAACGAGTTGCAATTTATATCATGCACTCAAATTTTTTGTCCCTTGAAGCCGTGACAAAATCAAACTTTTAAGACAATGCAATCAAAAGATACAGCGGTCTATGCCGCAATTTTCGACACTTTTTTTATGTGAAAACATTTTTAGTACAATTTACACACACTGAATTTTCGTGAATGAAGATCATCGTCACGCTCGGAAGTGAAAGAAATGTTCGGGTGAATTCGAGACCGCCGAATGGGGAGCCTATTAAAACGCATAACTTTTTGTTCCTAATTTACTTTGTCATAATGAATGTAGCATAATGTATAGTGTCATAATGCAACTTTCGCATAATCATTTTTTGGCGTCATGTGTTTTAAGCATAACAATCTATTGTACTACATTTAATTCGACTATTGATGAGATGCATAATAGTATTTAGGCATTTTTTTGTTTGTTAATTTTTTTTTTAAGGTGCCGTTTAAATCGCATATTATTTTTCCCTAATTTACTTTGTCATAATGAATGTAGCATAACATAAATATAGTGTCATAATGTAACTTTTGCATAATTGTTTTTTGGCGTAATGTGTTTTAATCATAAAAATGTATTGTACTACATTCAATTCGACTGTTGCTCAGACGCATTTAGGCATTTTTTAATTATTTGTTGTGCTACGTAATATATAACCAGGTTATATAGGGTCCAGATCTGACTCGGAGCACCCCGACTCCACCTAGTCTTGTCGCTACTACCCCTAGAGTGTATTTAAAAATGCGGGAGCCAGAAGCTCAGGGCTGACTGCAGAGCTTCTGGCGGGAGCCCACCCGGAGTCAAAAAGTGCACCATATGTCTTAGGTGTATGTAGGTTTTTAAGTCTTAAAAACGTTATGTCTACATAAATTAGTACAAAAATTGTTATACTACTGCATAGTCCTGCATAGATATTCCATTAAATTAGTAGATACCTGCATTACGAATAAAAAAAAAACATAGTTATCGTCACATATATAAAATTTGTTATCGTATTCTAATGATATTCTAGGATATAAAATGTCATTTTTTAACAATGCAATCTAGCTAGATCGATTTACCGTCCCCGAAACCCCCTGCTCACATAATTTCATGAAAATCGTTCGAGCCGTTTCCGAGATTCAGATTCTATATAAATATAAATATACAAGAATTGCTCGTTTAGAGATTGTTTAATTTATAGGCAGGCGTGGAATAGACTTGAAGTATGCGTAATATGAGGTCCGCATTCGGTGTACGGTTTTGAACTCTGAAACTCTCTCTCAAATTATGATTCTGGATGTTACCAGGAGGTGTATTGGTCCATTTTTATACAGGGGGTGCCCCAAACATGAAGTGAAGACATGATTTGGTATCATTATAAAAAATTGGCAGTCACAGGAACTGCCGATAGAAGTGAAAACTAATAACTCAGAATTTGATAGCTTACTTTGGAAAAACCGGAGGGCGTGCCCTAGCCGCCATGACATGGCCATCTATTGGCTGACGCATTTCTAAATGGCCAATAGCCATGGTCCCGAGTTTACCCGAAGATTTCTTATCAGACCCGAGCATGATGCTAGAATCCAATTCACAACCCACGAAATATCTGTCTAGGTGCGCCTAAAGAAGTTTTCACTTCAATAACTGTTTTAGACACAATATCAAATGATTATTATGATTAACTAGCGACCCGCGCCGGCTTCTCACGGGTGAAAAAAAATCTAAAATCATTATCTGCATGCTTTTCTGAGTCCAAAACCGTACACCGAGTTTGGTCCTCATACTGGTTGCATACTCAACTCCACTCCGCCCCCACCCTATTATAATATGCATTCATTTTTATTTGTTAAATAATTCAAAAGTATCTAATAGTTATTTCTTATTTTAGTTTTCACTTCTGCTGTTATGCACACACTTTTTTCCGGTTATTGGCAAATGGAGAAACATATGCGTCGCTATCATTCGCATTTTGTATATCAATCACCTTGTTACATTTCTCAAATAGTCAAAGAGGTGTTGAAACATTTGAAGATTGTTTTAGTGCCAATTTTAGTGCCTATGCCAAAAGAAAGTGACTTTAGGTTGATATCTAAAGGCTTTTGGGATAAATGGCAATTCCACAATAGGGACTGGGTAAAAATACACCATCCTAATTAGTCCGTCTGCTTGATCATGGAAAAATATTGGATACGTATTTTTTGTTTTTTCATAATATTAAAAATCGTCAAAGATATAGACCATCAAACTTCGAGAGTGGGGGGTCGCGACGTCACTCGTGAGTAAAAATCGTACTCACAAGTGACGTCACACGAAACTTCGAAGCGCTGTATCTTCGTAATTTTTTGTTTGTGAAACAAAAAAAAATACGTGTACAATATTTTTTGGCAATCTAACTAACGGGCTACTTAGTTTTTTTTGAGGATTGTACCCTATTGCACAGGCGCTATTGACGGAAAACACGTCAGAATAAGGGCCCCTGAAAACAGTGGATCGTTATATTTTAATTATAAGGAATTTTACTCGATTGTTCTCCTGGCTATTGTAGACCATCATTACAAGTTCAGTAGACGACGTAGACGTTGGCTCTTACGGCAAAGAAGGAGGTAGTGGAATATTTCAAAAGACGGAAATGGGAAAAAAATCATGAAAAAATAATTTAATTTTCCAGTATCAAAAAATCTACCGAATTCGAACTTAATATTACCACATTTTTTAGTTGGAGATGAAGCATTTAGTTACGCTAGACAAGTCGCCAAAACGATTTAAGCAAAGAAATATTTAACTATCGCCTTTGTCGTGCTAGACGAGTATCGGAAAACGTGTTCGGTTTGCTGTCTCAGGCATTTAGAATATTTTACACCCCTATCGGCATAGCACAAGAAACATGCACAGATATGATCTTAGTTGCCTGTTATTTGCATAACCTATTAAGAGACGGATTTTTGGAATACACTCAAATGCCCGTACATCGATGGAATCAAGAAGAAAATTTACCTTCAAATTTAGTTTCATTACGTGGAACCGGAGGGTTTTCGAATAGCAACGGACTAGACATTAGAGCAAAATTAACCGATTTCTTTACGCCACAGCAAGGAGCCGTAGAATCGCAAATACAACGTGTCACACGGCTTGCCTAAGTTAATTCCATCTATGTTAAGTAGTATGTGCGTATGTCTATGCAGAATAAATAAATTTAAAAAAACACACCTATTTTATTTAAGGTTTCACCCACAGAAATCTAAATAATAAGTATTTAGATTTCTGTGGTTTCACCTATACTCCTCCAAATGTTGTCCTTCAGATTTTCGTCCCTGTGGGAGTCTAGTTGTGAATCAAATATCAAGGGGTGCTGTCTGATTAGCTCAATCAGCGCTTTACAATTTTCGTTAGAAAAACTAGTCATTTTTAGTAACTGATCGATAAGTCTAAGCTTGAAGCTCACTGATTCTTTGGACTTTGACTCAAGCACATAATTTGAAAACCACCAAACTTATTTATGCGGTTTGGCGGGAAGCTAAGTTTTGGCGGGAAACGTAGGTACTTTCCAAAGCCAGAGGTTTTCGCCGTTTATTTGAATTCCGTATACATAAATCATCGCAGTTACTACAGACAGGCTTTCATGCTTAAAGTTTTTTAAAATTTTGATTTTAGCTTACGATTTTAACGACGAGGTCGAATGCGTGTTTTGGTGTACTAGTGGCGCCATCTAGTTTATTTTGGAACGGACTAATCGAGCAAGAAACTGTAAAAAAAAAACAAATAAATTGTTGTATGGGAGCCCCCGTTAAATATTTATTTTATTTTATTTTTAGTATTTATTGTTATAGCGGCAATAGAAAAACATCATCTGTGAAAATTTCAACTGTCTAGCTATCAGCGTTCTTGAGATACAAACAGACAGTCTTGGTGACAGACGGACGGACAGACGGACGGACAGCCAAGTCTCAGTAATAGGGTTCCGTTTTTACTCTTTGGGTACGGAACCCTAAAAACGGTGGTCGAATGTATAACCTCCTCCTTTTAGGAAGTCGGTTAAAAATATGCCTCTGACGATGCGACGTTGACAAAAAGTATTTTTAATAAGCTTTTGTCCTAGCGTAATCAGCGGTGTATCGACTGGATATAACACGCATGCTTTTCCAGCGCGACACGAGACACTACTTGACCGGGGCGGCGACCGTCTCGATGTCTCCGGTCTCGCGTCTCGGTCTCCGGTCTCGGTCGCGCGTGCGAACTGGCGCCCATACAATTCCATAATGTCAAGTGCCTGTTGTGGTCGCCGGTCGCGGTCTCCGGTCTCGGTCTCGTGTCGCGGTCGCGGCGCGAACTGGCGCCCATACAATTCCATAGTGTCAAGTGCCTGTCGCGGTCTCCGGTCGCGGTCTCGTGTCGCGGTCTCGTGTCGCGGTCGCGGTGCGAACTGGCACCCATACAAAGCTATAATGTCAAGTGCTGTCGTGGTCTCCGGTCTCGGTCTCGTGTCGCGGTCGCGGCGCGAACTGGCGCCCATACAATTCCATAATGTCAAGTGCCTGTCGCGGTCTCGCGTCTCGGTCTCCGGTCTCGGTCTCGTGTCGCGGTCGCGCGCGCGAACTGGGGTCCATACAATTCCATAATGTTAAGTGCCTGTCGCGGTCTCGCGTCTCGGTCTCGCGTCGCGGTCTCGTGTCGCGGTCGCGGCGCGAACTGGCGCCCATACAATTCCATAGTGTCAAGTGCCTGTCTTGGTCTCGGGTCGCGGTCTCCGGTCGCGGTCTCGCGTCGCGGTCGCGGCGCGAACCGCTACCTTTATGCTCAAGAGTTCATTATAGTTTGAGTCTTGCGTAATATCTGGCTTGAAAAAAAAAATGGTTCACGTAAAAAAAATATTAAACGCAACTATGTGTGACCTACATAGTTGAATAATAAAAAAGGAACTACAAATGAACCTTACTACCAGTTACAATTTTTTACGGTGGTAATCTAACGATTAATCCTAAGTTGTGCTATAAAAAAAATATTTATCTATATATATTTTTTTTTTTTTTTAAATTTGGTTAACCTACATTTCTTACACAACGCCATGTAGCCCCAAATTAAGCAACGCTTGTACCATGGAAGCCACATATCTGATATAATATACGTAATGCACAAAAAAAAGTAAATTTAATCTGAGAATCAAACGCTAGTAAATTTCTTAAGGAAGACATTAAGTATAATTCGAGTAAAATAAATATTTTAAAAATAAAGTCAGACGTGAGATAAAATAAGGGGATATTGAATAAACCATAACTCTTGTCATTTCTAGGAAATGAAAGCAATTTCCTGGAAATACTGATAAAATAGACTGGAAGCGTCGAGGACATTTAACTGTAAGATGACTCATAAATATTTAGAGATGGGGACCTCATCGGCATATTATTGGTCGGTTGAGCAAATTGTCACCACTCAGTTTTACACACATTCTTGCATAGTACTGTTTTAAAACATTAAATATCAATTAAAGGTGTATAATACTTGTAGGAGGAGCACGTCTGTACGTGTCAGATTTAGTATATAAGCGGATGACAGCGGTCGAGCGAATAGTCTCTCGTCCCGCGTCACTTGTAGATCAATATAGTCAGCAGTTTTTACAGTGACGTGGTTTCATTTCCTCTCCAGTACCAGTAACACCTATGTATATACTCAACTCCTTCGCACAGCATAGCAGCACTTTCAGCTGGATACTGCTATCATATGGATGTGTGCAGCTGATCTGCATAATCTAATATAATCTGGGTTTTTTATTATTCGATTGCTCATAGCTTAAAAAGTGACATCGGTTCAAAGTTGATATTACAAAGACTCGAACGATAAAGTTTGATTCCATTTTTGTCATAATATTTTTTTATAGGTACGTTATCAAAGTAGGTTTGCTATACTCTAATGGATTTATTCTAGGTGTCTTCAAGTCTAGTGCTAATGATAATTTTTCTTTCGAGCAAAATGATACGTTTAATAGTAGACCGCAACATCCTTTAACATATCTATAAGAAATTATCACTTGCTAACATGTTTTCAACAATAAAATGGAGCTTCAAATGCAATTGAAAATGAATTCGGATATTGAGAGTTGCAAAATCTTCTGCGTCCGCCAAAAATCCCCATTACGCGCCAAAAAGCAATTGCAACTCATCTCTATAAAAGCAGTTTTAAAATTTGCAATTTGGTTCTTTCGTGACGCTGCAACGGACTTTATGACCGTTCCACTTTAATTAAGTTTAAGCTAAACTCCGTACCAGTTCTTTGTTTCTGTGCTGTTTGAGCTAGTTTTTTGAGCAGTTTTTAAGCTTTCATCTGCACTGACTTTGCTTCTGTTGTTTTCGTTTAATGAAGTATTGATTTTTATTCTAGAAGCTAGCTAATGTGCCGCCATTTCGTGTATATGTAGTTATTAGTTAATGCCTTTTTTGCATTCCTTTTCAATCTTTATAATAGTTTATTAAACGACACAGAACAGAAGACTTGAAAATGAAGAGAGCAAAAAGACAAGAGAAAGAATTCTCTTGTCTTTATTTTCTTTATTTGTCTTTATTTGCTTGTGGTTATTTTCACACGCAATTTTCATTCTATTTTTATTTAGTACTTGCTTTCTCCTGCTATTAATGGTAGTTTGGAAGAAATCGCTACTACCAATTATTAGATATACATCCTATTCTACTAATATTATAAATGTACGTAAATGATTGGACGTTTGTTGCTCAATCACGCCGTAACTTATGAACGGATTGGACTGAAATTTGCACCACATTTAGATTATAGTCTGGAAGAACACACGCTACTCTTTATCCCGGTTAAATAACGGTAACGGAAACTAAGGGGGTAAAACCGCGGGACGCCGCGAGTAACATTTACATAAATTAAAAAAAAAAAATGACATTACTTGATGAATGTTTTTTGACGTGACAACGTCTTATAATTCAATGAAGCCGGCTGCACGCACGAAAAAACATGCGGCGAGGTAACGCCGCATGACGCCATGCGGCGTTACCTCGCTCTGAGGCGTTCCATTTAAGGCTTGGAGTTGAAGTTGTCATGTTCAACTATCGTCAGTAACTTTACAGACAACCGATTTTTTTCTTCCTGCAATTCTGACTAAACAACGAAATAATGTTATGCATCTATCTAAGCCAAGGATCTAGTACAGGGATGTTTTGGTACATAGCCTTGTGTATACCACCGCGGACTAGCGACCTTTACAATCGTCCTTCACAGGAGCGTTAGCGTTTAAAGGAAAACTAGACCAAGGGCTTTCGACATTTTGCATAGTAACGAAATAAATAGCGGTATCTTACTTTTTGTACATTCAAAATGTAATTTGTGTTTTGAAGAAAATAATACTAATCTGTCGATACCAGGACATAAGGTCCGTCTATGACTGCCCCTATCAGCGGCAGCCTAAACCGAGATCATACCGTCTGAAGTTGCGTTGGTCAGCGTACGAGACGAAGTACTTCTTGGGTAGGTAAAGGAGTTCCTTCAGGTTTGCTTAATGTATAATTTTAGATATGTTCTAAGTGTCTGCGTAAGTATCTTACTTCACTACATAGTATAAAACAAAGTCGCTTTCTCTGTCCCTATATCCCTATTGATGCTTAGATTTTTAAAAATACCAAACAGATTTTGATGCGGGTTTTTTAATAGATAGAGTGATTCAAGAGAAAGGTTTTTATGAAAAATACATGCATAGTATGGTAGAGAGACACTGATAGTTTTAAATATTTCTAAAGCGAAATTATAAATAAACACAGATTTTGCGCTTAATTGCAAAGGCTGGCTAAACCCTACGAGATAGATCAAATTAATGTACTGCAGTATTATACACCTTAAAAAGGTCTACAAAAAAGCTGATTGTACTATATGTCTATCTCTTAGACAAATAATTAGACTTAGACCCACAATAACCATTTTTGAAGTGAAAACTTCTTTAGGCGCGCTATAGACAGAATTTTCGTGGGCTGTGAAATGGATTCATCAATCGTCACGCTCGGATATTATAAGAAATCTTTGGGTGAACTCGGTAAAAACGGCCGGGTAGGTACCAGGACAACAGAAACAGTAAAGAGTTTCGATTACTTACCTCCAACAGCCCAGGGTTTATCTCCAGATACCAGGACAACATAAATTTAAAAGAGTTGCGTTGGCCCCGTAGGTACCAGTACCAGGGCAACAGAAACAGTAAAGAGTTGCAATATTTTGTACAACTTCGTTCCATCGGAATGTCCCTTGACACCTCCCAAGTATTTTGAAGTGAAAACTTCTTTTGGCGCGCAGGCGCGCTTTTATACAGATGTTTCGTGGGGTGTGAATTGAATTGTAGCGTCACGCTCGGGTATGATAAGAAATCTTTGGGTAAACTCGGGGCCACGGCCATTGCCCATCTAAAAATGCGTCAGCCAATGGGAAATGCTGAAAGGGCGTGGCCTAACCATCACGGCATGACTATCTAGAAATGCGTGAGCCAATGGGAAATGCTAACGCATTTCTAGATGGCCATGCCATGATGGTCAGGCCACGCCTTCCGGTACACCCGTGTAGTTTCCAAAGTAAGCTATCAAATTCTGAGTTATAAGTTTTTACTTCTATCGGCAGTTCCTATGACTGTCATTTTTTTTTTATTAGTATATTTTGTATCAGCATTGCACCCGTGCGAAGCCGGGACGGGTCGCTAGTATATTATAAATGTAAATATTTGGATGCTTGGTTGTTTGAATATTTGTTTGTTTGGATATTTGGATCTTTGGATGTTTGTTACTCAAATTTGAAACACAGATTACACACACTAAGGTGTTCTTCCAGACTATTACAATCTACCACTTTTGCAACTGTTGTTATTTTTACAGCTACATACATATGTATAATGCTTACACTGCTAGTAGTTAATATGTGTATAAGGTGCAGGACCCATACTTACAAACTTTCGCGTTTATAATATTACTAGCCTTAATCCGCGGCTTCGCGCGCGTTCTGTAAGTTTCTTATGGTAGGTTTCCACTTTGAAAAGTAATACGACTGTCAAATAATAACTTAAATAACTATAACCCTTTCTAGCTTTAATGTAAGCCATACACGCTACGATCTACCGGAGAGGTCTGCGCAGGCATGCCTGCATAGGTAGACCGGAGTTTGTGTGGGAAGCCTGTGCAGGCGACCGGAGCAAGATCGAAATTAATTCTGTTCGGTTGGCCTGCGCAGGCATAACTGCACAGGTAGACCTCTCCGGCAGACCGTAGCGTGTATGGCTTACATTACGATTTTGAGCTGTGCGTTGACCTGTCAGTCAATCACCATTGCCATTTATATATATATCGATAAAGAAGATTACATGAAAAATCGTTCTACATTTTTGAGTTTCTAAGTAGCCAAATTTGACCGGTGGGGTGGGTAACTTAACGGTTCTACTTAATTTTTACAAGGTTTCATGCAAATATGTCCAAGGAATAAAAAATTTCATACAAACTTTAATTCCCTATTTCAGCTTCTTGAAGACTGAAATTTGAAAAATGCTTTCATACATGCTTCATGATTTTAGTTGAACTCAAATTATACGAAACTTCATGCAAATATCTCCAAGGAATAAACAGTTTCATAAACTCGTTCATCCCCTATTTCACCCCATTGAGGGTCGAATTTTGAAAAAAAAATTCGTCCGTAGTGTGTGCCTACGTTATAAGACGTAGCACGGTCGGGGCAGACATTGAAATAGAAAAAAATCCGGGGAGCGATTTTTTTTATGAAACGTCGGGGAGGGTTGTTGGAAGTATAAATCTCGATTTTCTAACTAATCTCGGCAGAGGGTTCGCCGCCATCTTGTTTTAAAGTTTTTGTGAAATAACTCGTTCATTTTCAACTTTAGAGCAAAAATGATGGTCACCAAAATTGTTGGAAATTTAATTTCTCACAAGTTTGCTCCATATAGGTTTTACGCTAGGATCAATATTTGCAGAGTTATACTATCAAGTTTATCAAAAAAATCGTAATGGGTAGAATTTTATTTTCTTCAACTTCAGTTCTCGCACTTTTTAGGGTTCCGTACCCAAAGGGTAAAAACGGAACCCTATTACTGAGACTTGGCTGTCCATCCGTCCGTCCGTTCGTCCGTCTGTCACCAGACTGTATCTCAAGAACGGTGATCGCTAGACAGTTGAAATTTTCACAGATGATGTATTTCTATTGCCGCTGTAACAACAAATACTAAAAATAAAATAAGTAAAAAATGTGCGAGAACCAAAGTTGAAGAAAATAAAATTGCACCCATTACGATTTTTTTGATAAACTTGATAGTATAACTCTGCAAATATTGATCCTAGCGTAAAAACTATATGAAGCAAACTTGTGAGAAATTAAATTTCCAACAACTTTGGTGACCATCATTTTTGCTCTAAAGTTGAAAATTAACGAGTTATTTCACAAAAACTTTAAAACAAGATGGTGGTGAACCCTCTACCGGGATTAGTTAGAAAATCGAGATTTATACTTCCAACAACCCTCCCCGACGTTTCATAAAAAAAAATCGCTCCCCGGAATTTTTTCTATTTCAGGCTAGTTTTATGTCTACCTCGACTGTACTAACGAACATGTCTTGTATGCGAAATTTCAAGTTTCTGGCTCTTTCAGTTTGGGCTATGCGTTGATCTATCACAGTCAAACATTTTTGCCGTTTATACAAGGTGCTGCAGAAAGGTGCAACAATATTTATGGTAGTTCATCTACATTAAGTTTAGAATCATGTATGTGAAAATTACGCATGAAAGCTCAACATTTTTTTTCCATATTTTTTTTTTTTAACCGACTTTAAAAAAAAGTAGGTTTCTCAATTCGACCGTATATTTTTTTTTTTTTTTTTTTTTTTTTTTTATGTTTGTTCGGGGATTACTTCGTTGTTTATGAACCGATTTGGATGATTCTTTTTTTGTTGGATAGGAGACATTCCAAGGGTGGTACCATGATAAGGAAACCAGGATCTGATGATGGAATCCTGCAAAAATTGAAGAGAACTTGCAAAAATTGTAGGGGCGACAAGCGCGATTGTTAATTTTTCCATTAAGTATTTACAAGCACTACAATTTATTTTGGTTTGGCACTACGAAGACTTGGAAGCGATCTGATGATAGAGCCAAGATACTGTCGAGGGAACTCCTCAAAGATTTACAGCAGTTATCTTGTGTTTGGGCTTGATTAATATGTATTGATGAGCACTGTACGTCTAGATGTCTTGGGACTGTCTTTCATCATCATTATAAATGTCTATGTTTGGATGTTTGTTGCTCAATCACGTTGTAACTAATTTATTAATTGTTAGACCTTTAAAAACTGCAAGAGTAGAATAGTGCGTTTGAAAATGTTTCAATTAAGTATTTTAAAGCACTACAATTGAATGAAGGTCTGGAGTCGATCCGATGAAGGAGCCGAAAGACAGTCGAGGCTGCCCCTCAACGATCTACAGCAGTTACCTTGTGTATAGGCTTGATAAAGCTGTATCGATGAGCACTTTACACATACCTAGGTGGGATGTGACTGTTATTAGGGGTCTGACGATGAAGACAAAGGACAGTTATGTGAGCTGTTTAACGGTTTACAGTAGCTAGTGTCTGTGCTTGATTCATGTACTCTTAAATATTGATGAGAACTTGGCACCCACATGGGTACTGAGGACCATTTTACAGGTCTGAGTACACCGACCATCCTGGATTTGAACACTTTATCATAGTGAATATTATTCTACTAGTCAAGTTTTTTCTTTATCTTCTCACCTAATTCAAGAATGATTCATCTAACCATCACTTAAAATCGTAAAATAAAATAATTTTTACAAAAAAAAGAACCGACTTCAAACAGTAAACTAAAAAGTAAAAAAAAAATCTCTTTACCACAAAGTAGAACGTATTTTGATTAATTTGAACAGACATGATTACATAAGTATTTGACAATTCTGAAGTCGGTGCCAAGTAAAACAACTACAGCTGAAGCTAACATTAGTAGAGTAGTAAATCGAACTGACATTTGGAACATAGACAAGTTGTTGGGGACATATGTATGATAGACAGGAAGGTTGTTGCAACATTTACTTGGCACCGGCTTCAGAATTGTCAAATACTTATGTAATCATGTCTGTTCAAATTAATCAAAATACGTTCTACTTTGTGGTAAAGAGATTTATTTTTTACTTTTTAGTTTACTGTTTGAAGTCGGTTCTTTTTTTTGTAAAAATTATTTTATTTTATTGTAATTTCATTTGACATACCCCTAATGGCCAGATCTCACTGATTTTTGTACGACGTCGCGGCGTCGGCGGCAAGGTCGTTTGCCTGCTGTACATGCTTTAGGGTTGAAGCTAGTGATTTGGTGGAAATTTTACGTCAAACTTTGACTCGAATTATCTCGTGATCTACCGTGCTGAGGGGAAAGAGACCTTGGGTGATGAAGTCTACATCAGTGTTAGAATGTACTGTTAAAATATTGTTGAGGGTAAATCCACCACGTTGTATATAGATTTTAGAATAGAGCCTTCTTCTAACACTACCGACTACCATTGTCCCTTTATAAAACAAAAACTCGTCACGCTCAGACACGTAAAATGTATCCCGCAATTCGGTTTCGTCTCTGCTTAATAACAATATACACTTCTTGTATAGTATTGTGTATCGCATAATAATGGTGAATATGAAAGGAATATCGGTCGGCCTTTCAACATTTTTATTCATTTCTTACCCTCTTACATTCGCTGAATATTTTCTTTCAATGAACCTCTCACGGCTGAATTATTTGCTGTAAAGGCGTATACAGGATCGCGCAGAAACTGTATGTTCGCTGAAAGGTTTTAATTTATGACTAAGAAACAAGCCAAGTTCATCGTTTTTACATGGATAAATTGAAAGTCACGTTACAGCACCCCCAGAAAAAGCTGTTATATGAGCTTAAATGCTCACACCGGAATACATAGGTGGTAATTAATTTCGGTTAATTTTGATAGAAGTTAGTAATCAGAATAGGTAATAATACTTTATGTATAGTCTCTTTAGAAAGTGTATAAAATAGGTAGGGGCTGAGCCCATACTTCGAGCATTCAAGCATTCATGCTCTCTTTAACGCTTCTTGAGGCGCCGTCGTTAGGCTTGATGTTTTATCTTCTTCCCTCATATGGTTAAGGAAAACGGCTGGTTTCAGAAATCAAATTGTTT
Organism: Ectropis crepuscularia; assembly: GCA_963693475.1. Lineage (NCBI taxonomy): Eukaryota > Metazoa > Arthropoda > Insecta > Lepidoptera > Geometridae > Ectropis > Ectropis crepuscularia. Next base: position 11,547,471 of record OY856361.1, read on the forward strand.
CAAGTACAAATTATACATAGAAATTAGAACGTACTCTGAGATTTCGGTTTAAATGTAAAATGTCGCTCATATCCAAAATGTTAATTTTGAGATAGAGCGCAGACTTTCGCATGGAGTGAAAGTTATTAATAAGAAACTGTGTTGTTATGGGCAAACTTGTTGTTTACCATATGGCATATATCCTGTTTGTCTAGCAAAAAACAATCTTTACTATATAGGTACCATAAAAAAAAAAAAAATTTAAGCACCAAAATTCATCATGGTAACTGGTCCTATCGGCCAAATTCACCCTTTCTGGGTAATCTGCTGTAGTTGAATTTCAATACGTTCCCATTTCCATATCGTATTGGAAGTTCTTATCAGCGGATGCATCAAGGAGCTTTCCATTGCAAATAGGCTGCAATTTTTCTAAGGAAGTAGGTACTCGCTGGTGATATTGAATCACGTTATATATTCCGTTGTGAGAGGAATGTTATTTTTTGAAGTGGAAACTTCTTTAGTCGATTTGGGGAATATCTTAAGGACAATCCAAGACGTAACGTCTGAACGGTCTGATTTAAATTTGGAATACAGTCAGATTATAATCTGACAGTGTTGACAATCTTAGGATGACATTGTCATTGAATCTGACGCGTTTTACAATTGTACGATGACATACCTATACATTAATTTACACGTATAGAAAAGATTTGGAATACAGTCAGATTATAATCTGACAGTGTTGACAATCTTAGGATGACATTGTCATTGAATCTCACGGTTTTTACAATATTACGATTACATACCTATAGGTACATTAATATACACGTATAGAGAACCACATCCTGGATTCTGTAAATAGTTGAAAATCTACAAAATCAAAACATTCTTTACAAAACTAAAGCAACCCATCACCCATTGAGAAAATCCGCTTGACATAATAGCTTCATTAAAAGCGTTTTCTAAAGATACTGTGTACCATTCTCGCATCTCGCAGTCCTATATCACCCGCTTTGATTCCAGCGTAGAAACGAGAGCGGTTTTATTAAGACGCTGCCGCTGTTACGTACGAATATGTTTGTATTGATATTGACAGTACATTATGATAAAAGTAAAATAAAGCAAAAAAAGTAAAAATTATTAATTTTTACCATAAAAGAATAACAATTATAAATGGACACTACACTAGGTTTACAAAAAAATGATCGCATGCTATACTTATGGTTTTTACAATGGACCCCAAACTAGGGAAAGCCTGTATTTTGGGCGCCCTACATCCAATTAACAAAAATAGTTTGCGCTTGGCTTGTAGTGGGTTATAAAATTAATGTACTTTGTTTTTTTTCTAAGAAACGAGTACTACTACTTCATTATTATTATGCTTTACAGAGCAAATTAGTGTGATATATTCATTTGACAATTTTGGTACTGAGTAGGTCTCTCGCGCATTTTCTAAAGTGATAGAGTGAGTTTATTAGTTGGGTTACTAACTGAGTTGGGTTCTTATTGAAGTGAACACTTGTTGGCGCACCACATACAGATTTGCCGTGAGCTGTAGGTTGAGCTCAAGCGTCACTTTCGGAAATGAAATAAATTTTCGGGTAAACTCGGTTGATCTAGATGACCATGATTATCGGCACACTCTCCGGTTTCACCCGCGTAGTTTCCAAAGTGAAGCTATTAAATTCTGAGTTATAAGTTTTCACTTCTAGAACAAGTCCCTATGACAACTTTTTTTTTTAATCTGATAAGGCTTGTTCATATTGAATACTTATGAAATGTGCTATTAAGAAATTGTTATGTTATAAATAAATAACAATACAAATAATACACAAGTAACAATAAAACCCTGAGGCACTGTTAGTAAATTAAAGAACAATTTTAAATTAGTAAAAGGTCATAAGTCGTTGAAAGACGCATTTGGCGGCAAAACCACTTTTTTATTCAACATTCAAGGATTTCAAAGAACCCCTAATATTTATTAGATCAGGAATTCTGAGAATTGAAAGCTGTTTTAATAACCAAGGCTAAAACATAAGGCACTGTTTTACCGTACCAGAGTGCCACTCACGATTCTAAACCTTCGGCTTCTGTTAAGTGATGCTATAATCTTAAAACTCAGTGTGACTACGTTTCTAGATGTAGTCTAGATTAGGTCACAAAATCTGGGTGGCTTTGAAAGGCTCTTTCGTAGCATTAAGTATGTGTCTGGAAAGCTTGGAAACTTTTGTGTGAAAACAAATGTGTTGCCCGGTTTAATTTGTGTGTCTGTGATATGGAGAAAGTTATAGTGGTGGAGATTTTGAATTAAGATATTCTTGGGACATTTTAAAGTTGCCATTGAGTTGAACTGCTGGTGCTATCTAAATGTTTTCAATTCAGTAACCTAATTTTGTCCAAAAAAACATGTTTTAAATGAGAATTAATACTCGACTGAATTTCATATTTTTTCGGTAGAGTTACAACGGCCGTAGTCACAGATAGACTGTTTTAGACAGGGACTTATAGATATATTTATACATATATAGATTAGTAATGATTTAGATCGCGATGCAGTCCTGAGTATTTTTTTATTTATTTATTGACACCAATGTGTGTTCACATTAACATAATATTGTAATTTTTGTTGACCTTTATTAGTGTCTTATAGATTTTGAATTGTTTTGACTACGTTTGACTACTAAAATACAAATTGTTGAAGTGAAAACTTCTTTTGGTCCGCCTAGACAGATTTTTTGTGGCCTGTTAATTGAATTCTAGCGTCACGCTCGGGTATGATAAGAAATCTTCGGGTTAACTCGAGACCATTGCCATTGGCCATCTAAAAATGCGTCAGCCAATGGGAAATGCTGAAAGGGCATGACATAGCCATCATGGCATGGCCATCTAGGAATGCGCCAGTCAATGGGAAACCCTGACGCATTTCTAGATGGTCATGCCACGATGACCAGGCCACACCCTCCGATTACACTCGTGTAGTTTCCAAAGTAAGCTATCAAATTCTCAGTTAAGTCAGTTTTCACTTCTATCGGCAGTTCCTATTACTACCAATTTTTTTATTTATTTCTTAAGTTATTTTTATCATATTATAAGCAACAAAAATGTCGTAAATACCTACTTAGTACAATTTTTTAACCCTTACCAACAACCTCCATCGTAACAAACCATTTAAATGGCATGCATCAAAACGGAGCCTTTAAAACGGAAAGTTACAATTTTATTTCAGCTTACAACATCAAATGCAGGTTTCGATTTCCTACGGCGGAAATTGGAGGTGGGATTCGAACAAATCTTGTATACTTTCGGTGAAATTGAGGTGCCAGAATGGTTTCTTTTGTTTGTTCGAAAACTTTACCATTACTACTTTAAACTTATGTAACTTTTGAATGTAAGACGACTTAGATACCTTGATTGTCAGTTGATAACAGACAACATAAATATCTACTTGCCCATACTCAAATGTAAACATAAAAATTATGTAAATTACTGTACTAGATTTGTTTTCTTGACTGATTAGATTGTCTAATACTACTTACTAAATTGTTTTTTCAGAAGATTCAAGGTAATTATTTGTGTTTTTGATTTTTTGGGGTCTGAATGATCCTTCTAAACAAACGTCGATGACTCGTTTTGTTCCTGTAATTAGTCAATAGTTGTAAGTTTGTAGGAAAGCAAAGATGTGGAATGCGTTGCCTGAGTGGGTTTTCCCTGTTGATTGAAATTATTATTAAATTAATTATTCCCATTATTTCTCGACTTGAAGACACAATCTTTGTGTCTTCAAGTCGAGAGTGAATCGGTTTCTTCTAGGTAAGCACGCTCCATCGTAGACCGCATCGTCGCTTAACATCAGGCGAGATGGCGGTCAAGTGCAAGCCTATAAAAGTTTAAAAAAAAAAAAAATGATGTTCCAAATAATCGATCGAAATGATTTGACGCCACATTTTTCCTTATTTCAAAAGAATATGCGTGGAGAAATACCGATTTCAGTAAGTTTTTGTGTAAAATCAAATCGGTTTAAAAATATATTAACGTTTTTAAACGAAACTTTAAACAACATACATAAGAATAAACCGTGGTGGTCTAGTGGTTAGGACGTGCAATTGACAATCGATATATCGTAGATTTGAATCCCGCCTGCACGATGTAAAACATCGTGAAGAAACCGGGATGTTTCAAGAACCTTTCGAAGTTATCCGGCAAACCGCATCTGGAACAGAGTGGTGAATTAGGGCCTTGTCTTTCTCCTTGAGAGAGAAAGCATTTTTAGTGGGTTTCATTTTGCTTGAAGGTACTGCAAGTTGTGCGATACGAATGTAATTACTAGCGGTCAATGATTATTTTTTCCACTTGATATTTAAGTAGTCATTTGGAATAATACCTGTAGGCATTTTACGGTTTTATTTTCCGGGAACGACTGTAGAAAGGTTAAAAATATAATGAAAGACAATTCTTTGTGTGCTATCCAACTCAACCTTGTGGAAGCTAAATCGTTGCATTTCTCTGCAGAAAGCTCATTTAGAACAGAAGCCCTTTGATGATAAAAGAAAAGGATATGTTAAGTATGTTATGAATTTTCTCATTAAAATACAAAGATTTTACTTTGACTTGTTTTTATCGACAAGCCCTTATTAATACAGGTTTCTTATGGATATATTATTGTCACTGATGGTAAGCAAGATGTTTGCCCTTAACATGGAGCTACGCACTTATGAACATGGACAGTCCAAATCCTTTCCCATACCTACACGGCGCTTGTCACCCAGGGATATCTATCTATATATAGGTAAATGGCAAAGGTGATTGACTGATAGATCAACGCAAAGCCCAAACCGTAAAAACTAGAAAATTGAAATTAATAATTAAACGTATGAAGGATTTTACCAAATTCGACCCCCAAAGAGGTGAAAAGGGGGATGAACGATTGTATGAATCTTTTTATTCCTTGGACATATTTGCATGAAATTTCGTGTAAATTGAGTTCAACTGAAACCATGAAGTTGAACTGAATTTTCAAAAATTCAGTCCTCAAGGGGTTGAAATACCTGATGAAAGTTTGTATTAAACTATTTATTTCTTGGACATATTTGCATGAAATTTCGTAAAAATTGAATAAAACCAATATGAGGAGTAATATTGTGCATTTCTTTCAAAATTCAACCCCTACTAGGCTAAACCCCTAAAATAAGGTTGATAAACTTACAGTTCTAATTAAGTTCTGTCACTGACTAAGACAACCGGTCCGATTTGGGTTCTTCATTGAGATTTGACTCTGGGTGGGCTCCCGCTAGAAGTTCTGCGATCATCAGCAGTGCAGCTCTGAGTGTCGCTTCTCCATACTTGCCCTGAGCTCCACTACGGAGGTTGCCGCTCGCTTTGCTCTATATTCGACCCCAAGGGGGTGAAATAGGGGATGAACGATGGAATGAAACTTTTTACTCCTTGGACAAATTTGCATTAAATTTTGTACGAATTGAATACAGCTATAATAATGAAATATGTAACGTCATGTTTTTCAAAGTTCAACCCGTAAGCGTGTAAAATAGAGGATAAAAGAACATGCATACATATAAAAAACGTATAAATGTAGGTACAAACGTGATAAAAAATGTAGTAGCACGTCTTCGACTTTTCTTGTCTTATAAGTCAAGGTAAATCGCCACGATATTGATACAAAACGAGAAGTGCAGATTGGATTCCTTGAATTCAATTCATGGAATTTGTTCAGAAAGATTTTCTATAGAGACTGTGTTATTTAAAACTTTGAGACAGTGTCTGTTCTGTTTCAGTGAAAATTATTTTAATATTATTTTGGCATTAGAAAAACGTTTCTTAAAACCCTCAATCTATACTAATACTAGCTGACCCGGTGAACTTCGTACCACCATGTATTTTTTCGTCCACATTTTCTAGACTTTCTGCTGTACAAATCTTGTCCCGACAATAACAAACAAAGAATCATCCTATTTGGTGCAGTCATTCAAAAGTTATGAGCGTACATACATTTCGAAGATCCATTTTTACGTTTCCGTAAAACGTACTAACTGGACCTTTATGGGTTTGTCATGTCTGTCTGTCCATCCGTATGTCACAACCATTTTTTTCAAAACTATAAGAACTATACTGTTGAAACTTGATACAGTTAATAACATTTTACTTCAACGTATAAACACAATTGTGTTTAAATCTCGCCTAAAGCGATGGCTTATTGAGCAGACGTTCTATGATTTTGAAATGCTAAAAGTACATAAAGCATATACTTAGTTGTTAAAATGTAAAAAAAAAATAAAAAAATGGTACATAACATTATAATACTTATTCTCATCAATTTTATTTTCTATTTATCAATATTATTATTACTTAATTTGACATTTGCAATGATTTAATTTTAATTACTTTTATAATTTTAATTATTCATTTTATGTATACTGTTGACTTGTATCTATGTTTTGGTATTAATAAAAAACTATGAACTATGAACTATAAGCATTTAAAAGCAAGTAATCCCTGTATGCAGAATACAGAAGACCGCACCTTGTGGCGTTCGTTAGGAGAAGCCTACGTCCAACAGTGGACGAATATAAAATAGGCTGATAATGATGAAGAATCCCTTTAAAAAAATCTAAAAATCAGTTTTATTTTCATTGTAGTGCTTTGTGATATACGATGTTTTTTGTTTGATTACCTGGCACATGGACAAACAAATCTGATGGTTTTCGAACACGGGAGGGAATATGCAACATACAATTGACCATGTGAGAATCATGGGTTTTCTAGATGAATACCACAAACACTATAACACCTCTGCACATCTTCAGCGAACAATTTTCTCTCCAACTTTGTTACTGATGAGATAATGTTTTCTATTAGACGGTCTTCTTGTCATAATAGGGGCTGATGGCACTTCATCTCCGGCTAACTGAGCAGATCGTTTTAGTAAAACTACAATTATTTGTTCCCTGAATTGAGTGATAGTAAGTTTCTTGAGATAATATTTGGTTGAATAATAGATGTGCATTCAAGAGAGAAGCACAGAGAACTAATATTACGAAATGTGTTTCTTTATTGATACACATGGCCTGGGGAATAGTTTATCTATATACCTTAAAGTATTTTCCAGGCCACGTGTATCAAAAAATTTAAACACCGGTAATAAAAGGGATGACGGGGGAGAGTGTGTGATTATTTTCTATACTATTTTAACACCTCCCTACTCGCAACACTAAAAAACAAAAATTAAAAGTTGACACAATTTGGTAGTATTTCCATATAAGGCTTGGCGCTGAGCGTGTTAAGGTTGTCCCTGGGACTTGTTTATGACCATAGCAAAAGCAAGCCGCACTGGAAACTGTAGTCGTTTAAACTCAAGTGGTACATCAGTCGGAATCATTGGGATGCGTGGTATCAAAACGTCTTCTCCTTTATACTTTCCTTTCAGTATAGTTGCTTCTATAACGTTGTTCATTATTTTTTATAGCTAACCGTGTGCCGTTGCAAAGACGCGGTTCGTTCATATTTCACAACATTTTAACTACCGATCCAAATTGAAGATTAGGTGTGAGGTGGCAATCCTGGAAAATCCAGCGAGTTCAAAAATTCCGGTGGATAGGTAGTTGTTGACGACATCATCTTGAATCGAATCAACTGATTTATAAATCCTCAGTTCGCCTGTAATTTGTCCTTGAATTTTGAAATTTAATTCATTTGCATCTATCTCATTTACATAATAGGTATTAATATTTATTTATCATGTGGCTGTCTTGTCCCAATATTGGGCAACGGCTTCCATCCCCTTCTTCCACTTTTCCTTTTCTATGGCTAGTATAGTCCAGTCTTTCCGATATTTGTAGAGGTTGTTTTGCCATCGTTTCTTTGGTCTGCCGCGTCGTCGTTTGCAATCTGGCTTCCTCCGCGTGGTAATTTTGGCCCAATAATCATCCGACATGCAGAAAATATGTCCAGCCCGATCCCACTTTCAAATTGGCTGCTTTTTGAGTCACATCGTCTATTCCGGTTTTGAAACGCAGTATCATATTTCGTATTCTGTTCGTTAGTTTTACTCCAGAAAACATGCTCTCCACAGCACAAACGTGTGTTCAAATCATATTGCACAGATAGGGATATTAAATCAATAATTCGAAATAATAAAACACTTTTTTTTTAATTATTGGCTCTATGTGGATTAGTCAATAAACACTTTTGGTAACGCGGTTTGTGTTTGACTGACACTAACTTGATTGATATAATGACGTAAACTGACTGACGCATTTTATATCGCGTGCCGAAACTAAATCAAAGTAAATAATATCGTGAAGCCGACCAAATTGAAAATCAGTACTAATGAGTCTTACGTTTTATGATTATTCAATTTGATTTGGTTCGCAATATTATAGCTTTTGTCGACTTTCTTCTGAGTGGGTTTCGGAACATGACATTAGATCCTCCTATCCTCCAACTGTTTTGATAGACATGATGGAATTTGAACTTTGTGCAGCGGGAATAAAGTACAAATTGACTCCTTGACGTTAGGAACACACATATATTGCTTAGACATAAGCGAGTGCCTGTTATTTAATATGAATTTTATTTTATAACAATAAAGCTCAAATTTCCTTTAACATTTTAGTTAGAAAACGTTTGTATGGGAAAAAGAAAAGGGCTGTTTCTATAGTTTTCCCGGGAATTATTCTTTTTTTTCTCGCCGTAAAAACCATAATTGGACCTCAACAAACATTTAAAACAAAGAATTGTCCATCATATATTTTGTTTAGTTTTATCATTCACTTATTTTAGAAGTTAGAGGGGGGGGGGCACATTTTACCACTTTGGAAGTGTCTGTCGCGCAAATTATTCAGTGTAAACAAAAATGATTTTAGATACCTGAACATCATTTTTGAAGACCTATCGATAGATACCCCACACGTGTATGTTTGATAAAAAAAAATGTTGAGTTTTATTTCTAAGTATGGCGGGCACCCCTATTTTTTATTATTTTTTAACTTTTGTAAGAATCTTAATGCGGTTCACAGAATACTACTATAATCTACTTACCAAGTTTTAACAGTGTAGTTCTCATAGTTTCGGCAAAAAGTGGCTGTGACATACGGACGGACAGACAGACAGACAGACATGACGAATCTATAAGGGTTCCGTTTTTACGTTTTACGGAACCCTAAAAAGACTACAATTGATCAGTTATCGAGCGGGATGAAAAATGATTAAATTACTGAAATGGCTATTAAAAAATAGGGGTTGGTGATAAAAGGGTTAACATTTAGGGTTGTATGTATGTTTTAACACCACATTATAAAAAAATAAAAACAAAAAATTTTGTCCGAAAATTAAAAAAAAAATTTTTGGTGTGAACAACCCTTGTCATTCAGGGGTATGAAAAATAGCTAGTAGCCGATTCTCATACCTACTGAATATGCATATAAAATTTGGTCAAAATCAGTAAAGCCGCTTCGGAGGAGTAAGGAAACAAACACTGTGACACGAGAATTTTATATATAAGATTATAAAGCTGAAGAGTTTGTTTGTTTGTTTGTTTGAACGCTAGGATCTCGGAAACTACTGGACCGATACGAAAGATTCTTTTTTTGTTGGATACTCCATTTATCGAGGAATGCTATAGGGTATATAACATTACGCTACTATCAATAGGTACGGAGTATGAGTGAAGAATGTAAAGAAAACGGGGAAAACTATTTCTCTTCGAGAGCTTTAGTTCCGTGAATTTAAATTCTCTTTGGTCGTTGAAGTCTGTGACGGCGCGTGTCTACATTTGAAGTTTGTGTCATTTGAAGTAATCAAATTTGTTCTACAACAATGCATTGTTGCTTATTTACGTATTTTTAGGGTTCCGTAAAACGTAATAAAGTGGCCAGCAATGGATATTTTAGTATGAATTTTCCTCAAATAGACGCGGGTGAAACCGCGGGGCACAGCTAGTAAATAAATAAAGATTATAAAAAAAACGTTTCTTGTGTGACTCATATATAAATATTGCTAGGTTTCAAACATAAAACCTACTTTAATTAATAATTCCGAAGAATTTGGGCAGTAAACGAAATGTGGCAACATGGCACTTATGTTATCTTAGATGTCGGTGGTATGTTCTACAGAATATTTATTTATGTTTAGAACGTTTATTAAGATTTGTAATAAGCTACTTTATCCACTGCTATGTGGTGTAAGTAAGTACCTAACAGACTGAAGACTAGATACGAACTTCTTAGCATTCCATGGATTCACCGTGCGGGTGACGGGTCCATCGTGTGGCAGAGAGAGAAATCCCGAGTAGACCCCGAGACTTGTGACTCGGCCGTAGGTTTAAAAGGTTTTACATTTTTTTTCTTCAAAAAAAAACGAAAACCAACTTGAATTTCGAACTAAATTCAGACACTAGATAAAGGACAGTTTCTAAGATAATAAATAGTCACTTCTAAACTTTACATACTTACACGAACTAGCGGGTAAATACTAGTATCATGTACTTAAAGTTGGCCAGAACAACAAAACACCAATTTCATGTGAAAAGATCTAATATTTAAGTTCCAAGGATAGTTTTCAAAAAGTTAAGTTAAACACTTTGTATACCTATTTTACTTTCGACTTAACAGCTAATACAATTTGTAACTTTAACATAAGTAACCAAAGTATAGAAGTTCCATTTTGAGGTATGCCGAAGAGCTATGGAATGAGGAATTTCAGGCATCAAGAGACGACCTCGTTTGTAACACCGTACCGCGTTCCATTCGAGACCCAAGATAGACTTGTTTCAAGTTCTGATCCGTTTAGTTCTAGAATTATTGCTGTTTTATATTGTAAAAATAAATAATGGTGGACAATTCACACACCATCTGACCCCAAGCTAAGCAAAACTATATACCGCCAGCATGATGGGTACGCTTCCGATTGAACATCTTGATTATTTGTAGATCTTCATTGGTCTATGGATAATTCAGGTGTGCTTAGTGTAAGTAGTTAGGTGTGTAGCGTAGTGTAGTTCTCATTGTATTTTAGTTTTGTCAGTAAAGGCTTTGCGGGGAAAAAAAAAGCAAAACTTGTATTATGGAAGCCCGATAGCTGAAATAGTACCTACTTAAATGATTGTAGGTAAATAGAAACTTATTATAAGTACTTAGAAACCAAAAACAGGAGGAGAACCGTGCCAAAGCACATTTGGTCCATATTTGATTCTATTTTACGGTAAATGAGTCTAAATCTTAATTACAAGTACAATAGAAGTTGATTTAGAACTGCTAAGCCAAAATTAAAGAAAGGCATGGTCCGTCCATGCCCAGACGTCGGTTGGTAGCCCGGATATCGGGCTGGTAGTCAATGATTTCCACAGAGTGTTCGAAATCGAATAATACCTCAGTACGATAAGTGTTTATATACTTACTAATATAAAGCTGAAGAGTTTGTTTGTTTGAACGCAAGGATCTCTGGGACTACAGTACTGGTCCGTATTGAAAGATTATTTCTCTGTATTAAAATGTAGTAAAAGTTAAAATGGATAGGCTATTAATTAAACATCACGCTACTATCAACAGGAGCGGAGCATGAATTAAAAAAATACTTTTTGAGAGGTTTCGTTGCCTGACACCATGTGTATATCTTTTACAGGTGGCGTCATTAGAACCTAAGGTAACCGAATTTGTTCAAAATATTAATTGGTCCGTATCTATAGATGGCGTAGCAACGCGCATACGGTTCAGCTAGTATGGTACATGTATACAGAATGCTTCTAAGTGTGTTTTGAGCATGCTTTTTATTTATTTTAGGTATGCTTTCCGCAAGAGCGTAGGTAAAGTCAGCAAGCTTAGGTTAGTAACTGCGCTTGCCCGATGTTCAGTAGGAAATATAAGCTTCTTCTTTCCTTCTAATAAAAAAACAAGATCACACACAAAGCGGTTGATATTTAGAAAAAATCTTCTCAAGTATATATATATAGTATTTTTTGCGTTTCGAACAAACAAAATTACAGTCAACATTTGCTGTTATTTCCTAAACGTAATATCTATACCAGTATATTGATTTATTATACAAAGGTTTGAGATTGAGGTGCATATAAGGAAATGAAGTACCTGGAGGCTTTAGCAAGGGTAATGAATTTCTAATTACTCTTGCCTATGGTTGATCCAACGTTAATTAATGTGGGCTCGGGACACAGACATAAATAGACGGAGCAAGGTCTTAATTTTGTATGAGAAACATATCGGAAAACGAAAGTTCGTAATAATTATGTTGATAAATTGATAAACTCGAGCGTACAATGAAGTATTTGACTGCCCTCGTGGCTTAGTTAGTAGTAGCTCTGCTTGCGAAGCCGAGGGTCGTGGGTTCGATCCCCACCCAGTGCAAATATTTGTGTGACGAATTCAAATGTTTGCACTGTGTCTGGGTGTTTATATGTATAATAAGTATGTATTTAAAACTATTTAAGTATTATATCAGCTATCTGGCCGCCATCACACAAGCTTTGCTTAGTTTGGGGTCAGATGGTGTTGTGTGTGAATTGTCCACCGATATATATTTATTTATTTAACTTGATCTTACCGCTAAATCGGTACTTGCAGGTTCTTATTATGTAATCCATTCATTTATATCTTGTGTATTAATTGTCCAAAAATATTTATTGATCTTTTTTATTTATACAAATAAATAAAATTGGAATGTCTGTAGGTAATATCAAAATGATCACTTTTAAGTTCAAATATGAAAGTGCGTATATACGGTACCTACTCGTATTTCTGAAAATCTATTTTAATATTTTTGTTTGTCTGTTTGTTCTGGCGCATTGTCGAAACGGCTTGACCGATTATGTCGGGAATTTCACTACCAGATAACTGATACTTTAAGGCATATCATAAGTTAATCTTATTTCAATAAACAATAAGAGTTCCGTGAAAAAAAGAAAGACCTTAAAACGCAGGGGAAACCGCGGGTAAAGAAAATGTACTGTAATATTGTGTATTTAATTCATTATTTCACATTTAATTATCAATATAGGTTTCACCTATTCTAAATTAATTATTATTAATGTCGCACTTAAATTTTGCAATCGATTTTACACCAAAAGCTCATGAACTAGCTAAAGTAAAATACAATGATAGCGGTGCCTATTTACCTAAGTCTTTGGTTTAAGTATTTACATTAATACTGACACGACACAGCTTAATTAGCTATGTTAGGTGTGGGATCATTAATTAAAATGAACAAATTAATTATAATTATGCTGTAAGGTACCAAATATCGTTTTAACATGTCTGCTGTAAGTCAATTACGAAATTTTACTTGATTTAACTCTTACTTGATTTAATTTAACTCTTTTTAACTGAGTTAACACAGGACGAGGCCAATTCTTACGCATTGATTTAATTTTATTGTATTCCAAATATCTAGTGAACGTTTCTGCACGCCAAATCGTTTAATAATTCTAAATTCAAGTCAAAGAAATCTTAATGCATAATAAATAAACAGTCTAGTACAAAAAATAAACGCTGGCTCAGTGCGGGTTGGTGTATAACACATGACTTCGAAAGATTCTAGGTACATGTCGGTTTCCGCACGATGTTTTTTGTCCACCGTTTTAAGTTAGCAGCATTACCCACATGACTACAAAAAGACGGTGGTGCGCGTGGTTTTGAACCCGGGGTTTCCCGATCGGCAGTCGCCGTTCTCCTGAATAGACCAGCCGTAACTTAGTCGACCAGCCGTAAATTAAATCATAACGAAGACTGCATAAAGGTTTGTGCTGTCAAAATAGCTCAAAAAAGCTAATTGGTGTTGTTCCAACTTTCTATTTAGTTCTTTTTAATCTCTTCGTTCGTGTCTTTGGAGCATCAATTATGAAACGATGTCGCTTATTCGAGCAGTCCGATAAAACCTTTTTTTACGGTGGATTGTTAACAATTTATAAAAAAAAATGGAAATTAATTGTATGATTGCCCATATAAATATGCGTGCGCACGGAGGGAGTGAAAAGATGACGGATGATAGATTGAAGTGACCCCATCTAATCTGCCGTCCGCAAGCTTAAATGCCGTTATCTAACATCGGGTCGATTTGGACTTTTAAATGGCACTACAATCAGAAAAAAATTATCTATCGATCTGTGTAACCCGTGTTTCTCTAGGTATGTTAGTTTTTAAGATACCAAAACTAAAAATGCCGTTAAGTCATTTTATTTTGTATGGTTCCAACGCTAAAACGCAGTTAAATAACAATACTTACCTAAAAAGCCGCTAAGGTATTTTAACGTTACCTTTGGCTGAAATTTTCTTTGATTTTCCATTACTTAATTGCCGTTAACTGACTTTTGTACGCTATAGTGCCGTTAAAGCACTTAAATGTTTTTAAACAAAGTTTCATTTATAATTTATATTGTATTTGTCCAACGCTATAAAGCCGTTATGCTTGAATACAACACAAAAATGCAGTTAAACATACTTAACGGCTTTTTAGACTAGTTAATACGTATGCAATTTTGTAAACTTAAAACAGAAAATATCACAAAGCTACCTTAACTATGTGATATAAATTATTTATTTTTTACAATACTAGACTAAAATGCGGCTATGCCACATTACTTAACTAAAATGCCGTTACAAGTTCTTGCGTATGCAGTACGATAGTATGTGAAGGAAATCAAGTGCAGATGAATAAGATGCTTTCGTTCCCTCCAACTTGTTACGATGGCTTAAAACACATTTAGATGAGTCAAACTAGATCTTGTATAAAAAAAATCGGAAATGATCCTTATGTTACATCTTGTTCCGACTCTTCCAGTGTCATTGATACATTTTGGGACGTATAAATTATGTTACAGTACTCGTCTTTCTTTAGATTTTAATGAAATCACAAATCTATCTAATGAAACTTTATCAGGTTTTAATAGACTTACAAGGAAAGTAGAGTAATTCTCTACAAAATCATCAAAACAAACATTCAGTTTAAAGAGTTAACATAAAATTTTACAGCCAGATGATGATAGCACCATACCGTATCTGTTGAAGTTTTAAACTCCACAATCAAGTTTACAGTGTGATTTCAATTCAGATGACCTGCACGTTATAATGATTTTAAGATAGCTGATTCAAGTGAAAATTTTAGTAACTATTTTCAAGAAATCCATTAAGCATAAGTTTAAACGTAACCATAAGTCTGACTTTAAGAACCACAACATCATTAATAAACACCTACAGAAAACTAGCTTAAAAACGGTACCATTTAACGTTGTATTAAAAACATTGTCAATGCCGTTATACAGAATACAGAAAAACTAACCGAAGGCTGGTTGGAAAAGCGTAGAAGCTCAATTAATGAACCTCAAAAAACTGTCAGTATTTCCATCTCTCTGTCAAACGTGGAGACAAACAGGGTTTGGGTTGTTAACAGTGCAATGCAGTTGCAGTGCACAAAATAAAATTGACTATTATGTTCACTTCTTCTCAGTGTAATTTATTTAGTAAATGCATTTATTTACTAAAGCAAAATCATCTGAATAATATTACAAATTACGCTTTATTATTTCAAATCTTAACACAGTTTCATGAGTTGCGAACAAGAAGATCATAAAGTAAAGTAAGAAATGCAATAAAGGTAAGTTATATGATTTTGACCATTTTGATGAGACAGTATGAGTTAGCAACTCAAAAGTAAATATGAAGTTTATAGCACCAAACAATTTCGTCATTGTGCCAAATAACGCTTCAGAAAGAAGAATTTAAATTAAGCCCCTGAGTTAATCTCAAAAATATGTCGCACATGTGGATTTACTCTGATTTTGAGTTTTATTGTAATAGCTTGTAGGTACAAAAATTATTGCCAGAAAGATTATTTATATTATTTTGCTTTCTTCAATGGAAAATACTTAAAATACCAGAAATTATAAAACTTCGTTTCAAATCAAAAGCAAAATGCAGAAATACTAAGCGGAAGATTAATTTAGTTCAATTCATAGAGCAACATAGCGCCAACACATAAGCTATTGTTTTGGAAGAACTTGTCGACCGACGACAAAGAATGATAATGCTAGTAAAGCAATATTTAGACTCAAGAAAAATATTTGAGTCTTAGGTATTATTAATTATTTTGTAGGAATATTTATCCAAAAGTTTAAGTGATTATGACAAAAATAAAACAAAAACAATTGATCTCTATTGTAGATTTTTGAAAATCTGTTGTAAGTAAGGGCAATAAAAGTAGTATTTTAATTTTAAATGTAAAATTTTGTAATTTTGCCTTGTTATTTTAAATTTTAACTCCTGAGAAATTGTATTTTTAGATACTTAGGCTTGTATTCGAAAAAGATTAACAAAAAATGCTGTTTGTTGTTTTTTAATGCCAATAAAAATCTAATTTTTAAAGTCATTTTTTGTTTACTTATTTCACATAAATCATCACTTTTATTGTATTTTCTTAAATATCTTGTGAGTCATGCTTAGCTTAATTGCAGTTAAAGGTAAAGGTTTTGCATTTAATCGCATTTTAGTGTTGTAAAATGCTCTGAAATAACCGATTAAAACAAATTTATGAAGTTTACTAGTCTTAAATGCGGTTAAATGACTTTAACCGCATTGTAATCTTGGATGTTTCATGATATAACGGCATTTTAGTTTTGGAATGATTTCAAATTCTGTAGTCAAGTACCATCCAATGAAATTAAAGAAAATATCAAGCTAAAATGCCGTTAAACTATACATAACGGCATTTTAGTGGTGATTTTGAAAAGATTTTAAGACAAAATTACAAGACTAGAATGCAAAAACGCTTATAACTCTTATTTTGCACACCTTAATATCTTGAAAATACTATGATTTCAAAGTGTTTTTGCAGCTCTATA
Source organism: Ectropis crepuscularia (assembly GCA_963693475.1). NCBI lineage: Eukaryota > Metazoa > Arthropoda > Insecta > Lepidoptera > Geometridae > Ectropis > Ectropis crepuscularia. Next base: position 11,564,302 of record OY856361.1, read on the forward strand.
TAAAGGTATCAAAATTATGGAAATACGTATTTCACTTATCAAATGGCATAATTTTAAAATTTAGAAACAGTTTTCCCGCGATATCTCGAAACTACATTTTGGTACTTAACGGCATTGTAGTTTGCGGACGGCAGTAATAGAAAAATGTCAAGAAGATGATGATGATGATTCAGAAATAATATAACAGCATACGTGTATGTTAGCTAGTAAAAACTAGGCAGGGAGAATTTTATGGGGAATTCGCTTTCAGATGTTGCCTATGGGAAATCTATCCGCATCAGTTTATGAAGGATGAATTAATAACAACTACCGTGTGTCGTATATTCTTTTGAAACAACCTTAAACAAGATTACTTTCAACGCTTTCAATAATCTGAAAAGGGTGTGTTTTGTTGACGTATCATTAGGATCTATTTTTTTTTGTTGACGTATCATTAGGAACAATTTTTTTGTTGACGTATCATTAGGAACAATTTTTTTGTTGACGTATCATTAGGAACTAAAATAATATTTTTTAATTTTTTTCGCTGTGGTAGGTACTCAATCTGAATCGAAAAATAAATATCGGCTGTATTTCAAAAAGCCCAGGTGGTCCTACATAAATTTTATCGAAATCGGAACATTCTATATGTCAATAAAAATATAAACGTGCTTACATTTTTACCTGGACGACGTATCTTTGTTTCGCTCGCTCGCTCTCAGCGGACGGACGTGTTTAGCTAATTCTATTCAGTATCTATCTTGTTAAAATGGTGCAGTGCGGTAAATGCAAAATATTTTTATCTAAAAATAAAAATCCCGATATAGTGCAGTGTAAAGGGCGGTGCCAGGCCTATTTCCATAAAACATGTGTTCAAGATAATTTTACTAAGCGTGAATTATGTGAGAAATGCCAAGTAACGCCTAGTAAAGTTGCCAAAATAAACATCGACGAAAACGAAAACATCCAGGCTGTGTTGCAACAGATTAACGAGAAACTGGAGGTGGTTTATCAAATGAAAAGTATAATTGAAGAGCTTACGGAACGATCTAAGAAAATGGAAAAAAAAATGATTGATTTGTCAAATAAAAATACGTATCTGGAAAAATATAATAGGGCGTTAGAGGAGCGTATTTGTCTACTGGAACAAAAACAACTAGACAAAAATATTGAGCTTGCTAACGTGGAAGAAGTGGAAAAGGAAAATACTGTGGAGTTAGTCACCAAAATAAGTCGGGAGCTAAAGATAAATACGACTTATATTGAAAAAGCATGGCGGGTGGGCAAAAAACACGAAGATGATGTAAGTAAAAGGAGAACAATAATCGTGGTCACGCGCAGCCGTGAAGCGCGCAATGCCTGGCTGAATGCCCGTAAGCAGCGAATTAATAACAACAAAATATTTAATAACGAAGATAATTCCGCTATATATATTAACGAATGCGTGACAAAAAACGTACGCCAACTGCTATGGGAAACCAAAATAAAGTTGAAACATGATTACAAGTACATATGGATACAAAATGCTAAAATATTGGTTAAAAAAGATGACAATGCTAAAAAAATCATTCAGATCCGCTCCAGTAGCGACATAGAAAACTATATTATTACAGAAAACGCGGAATCTGAGTAATCACCTACCTATTAGTTTCATATCTACCTACTTACTTGCACAAATAATTACTGTCGAAAAAAGGTACTCCAAAATAAACATAGTACAAATAAGTAAATGGACTTTGACCTGAACGATGAATACTTAAACGATATACATTACGAGATTTTTTCAAGTTCACCAACATGGAGTGAAAGTATTAGAAAAAACAACAACTCGCTGCAAATCATGCATGTTAATATACGTTCACTCAGAAAATACTTCTGTCAACTGCTTGTATTGATAAACAACTGTATTGATGCCTTAGACATGATAATAATTACGGAACCAAACATCAAAGACGAATACCTACCAATGTACAATATACCTAATTTTACAGCTCACTTAAATAGCAGAATAATTAGAGGCGGCGGAGGTATACTCATCTACACTAAATCATACGTAAAATATACGGCAACAAACTTGAAATGCGTCGCAACAGAATGTGTACATATGACTGTGGATATAAATAATTGGATCATACAAATAATAGCTGTATATAGACCACCAGATAAAAGTAAGAAACAGTTTTGTGAGGAGTTAGAAAGTATCCTGCAAAATCAACCAAGTAGCGATTGCATTATCTTGGCTGGAGACTGTAATATAAATATAGATGCCCCAGGATGCCCGGACACCCTCCGATACCTGGATGTACTGAGTAAACACGGTCTGCAGCGCGGCATACTGTCTACGACTCGGGCGGAGATAAGAAAAGGCCGGCTCGTGACGTCATGTATTGACCATATTTTTATACGAGCTAGTGCGCGAGTCGATATATCTACCTATACACTTTTAACAAGACTAGCGGATCATTATTTAACAGGAATTACGGTTGGATTTCAATCACAGCACGACAGTCCGAGTGAGGCTAAAAAAGTAATTTTATGTGAAAAGTTGGTTAGAGAAAAATTAGATAAGACAGACTGGTGTGATCTTTTAGATTTGGACTGTCCATTAGTAATATATGAACATATATGTATAGTTTTCAGCGATATATATGAATCATCAAAAACTGAAATAAATGTTATGTCACGTAGAAAAACACAGCCATGGATAAGCAAAAGTTTGTTAAAATTAATAGAAAAAAAGGATTTACTTTTTAAAAAGTGGAAATCGAACCCCACAAATATGAACTTAAGATTGGAATATACAAAAACTAGAAATAAAGCAAATAAAGCCATAAATATTGCCAGGAATAATTTCCGACGTAAAGAAATAACAGACTGTAAAGGGGATATGAGACAAATATGGCAAAAAATTAATTGTTGGTTAGGCAGGCAGAAACCTAGTGTAGACAAACTGATAACAAAACACATGTGTCAGAACCAAAGTGTAGATTATGTATGTGATAAATTTTGTGAAATATTTACAAAAGAAATAGATGGCATCAAGCATAACTGTAAACATGAATTTTTAGACCGATCACAATATGTGAAAAATAGCGATTGTTCTTTTTTGTACAGAAAAGTAACGGCAAATGATGTTGTAAAATTGATAAATAGACTCGATTGTAACAAATCGCCGGGATCTGATGGTATTCGAATTAAGGATATTAAATATGTAAAAGAAAATATAAGTCCACTGCTAGCAAAATTTATAAACTTAAGCATATTAAGTGGTAAATATCCCGATGAATTAAAACTATCCATTATAAGACCTATTTATAAACAAGGTCAACATTCTGATTTTACAAACTATAGACCAATAGCAATATTAAATAGTATTAATAAATTAACAGAAAAAGTAATTGTTTCCCAGATTACTAACTTCATTGAAAAAAATAGTATATTATCGGATAATCAACATGGATTTCGAAGTAATAGAAGCACTACTACAGCACTACAACGATTCACAGACGATGTAAATAATTATTTAAATGATAGAAATTTAGTAGTTGCTGTATTTATTGATTATAAAAAGGCATTTGATACTTTGGATCACGGCGGTCTGTTGCGAGCGATGGATGAGTGCGGGATCAGGGGTCATGTTAAGGACTGGTTCCAAGAATATCTTAATGACAGACAATTGAAAGTAGTAATAGAAAAGAAGGAGAGCATTCAGGGTAGCATCAAGTACGGTGTGCCGACTGGCTCTGTGTATGGGCCGATGGGGTATATTATGCATGTAAATAGTATCACGAACGTAGTATCACACTGTAAATGCTATATGTACGCAGATGATATGTGTTTATTGTATGGTGGTAGAAACGTCAATGAAATAAGAGATAAAATACAGGAGGACTTTGATAATATTACGAAGTGGTCACATGATAACGGACTCATTATAAATATAATTAAGACAAAAATGATACGTCTCTATTCACCATACAATGAAAACAGAAATGCGGACATACATATTATTGGTCATTCTTATGAATGTTTGCATAATAATGCATTGCAATGTAATTGTTCATTTTTAGAAGAAACAACGCAAATTAAATATTTAGGTTTAACTATAGACAATAATTTTTCATGGAAAGTGCATATTAATAATGTTTGTACCTAACAAGCTTAGAATTATTTTGACAAAATTTTATCATCTTTCAAGAATTTTAAATCGAGGCACTTTATACATTGTTTACTATGCACTGGTAGATTCTATAATCAGTTATGGGCTTAGTTGCTACGGACTCACCTTTCCAACCTACTTACAATTAGTACAAAATCAGCAAATCAGAATTTTGAAAAGGCTCGTTAACAAAAAAACGAAAAAATCACTAAACAAGGAATATCATAGATTGTTTAAAATATGTAAGATATTGCCAGTTAAAACTAAAGTTGAATATTTAATAATGTTAGAGCAATTTCAAAATGAATCATATAAGCAATTAAATTCATATTATAATGAACCACGAGCGGCTAGGCCTAGACTGAAAGTGTTGTATAAGCATAGGAACTACTATGGAACACGTACTAGGAAATGGATTGTACCTAGATTATTTAATGATTTGCCTGCGGGGTTCGAGGACCAATTTAAAAATAAAGTATGTTTCAAAATAGCATTAAAAAAGGTTATGTTGGAAAGAATGAGCTAAGGGGATTGCTTAATTCTGATTCACGGTAGTTTTAACATACCACAGCCCCACAATATAACAATGTCTACAATAAAATCATTAAATTAAAATATTTGTATGCAAAGATAGATGTTACTTTAATTAAACAAATGATCTGAGAGCATTGCTGCCTACAAACTGCTGTGCAGTTTGGCAGAGTTTAATATTTTGAAAAATGTTATTTACTGATATTTTTGTGGATTAAATAAAAAAAAAAAAAAAAAAAAGATTTTGCTAAAAAAAGTTGAGTCGAGTGTCTGCCTGTCTGCGTTTAACTAAACATAAGTAGGTTGTTTTAACCAGAGAATAGCACATTTTGAATACAACACCACAGATTGCTGAAATTCAGTAATCTGTGGTCTTGTATGAAAAATGTAAACATCATCTAGCTCTCAATTGGGCACAGACAGCATGGAGGCATGGACGCATTGGACATTGGAGGCCAACGACAAATCATTCACGAGCAAAAAATTTTGTTACGTTACATCGAAACAAATTTACGAACATTAGCAACTATTCTTTGTATTTTGTATGGATGTATGTCACCGCAGGAAGTATGTTCACAGCTACTCATGTTTAACCCAAACAAAGTCACCACCGCGATTCAGAATGACGGTGGCGACATCTAGTTCAAAAATATTAAAAACCAATTTTCATTTTACTTTACCAACACTTCAAACAACTATTTACTAATGTTGTTTGTAATAGTTAATTATTACGCTAATACCATTAAATTTTATGTGCGACTAGCTGAACCTGCTACTTCGTTCGCGTACGTTGATCTTGCGAACTTATTAGTACATTAGAAGTACTTACGTAAAAATATTTGGATGGGTGGCCATTACACAAACCGAGTGAATTTGTTTTTCCACACAAAAATATATTTATTCGACTTTAGGAACTTTATATTTTATATTTTTAGCAACATCAAACCTACTCGTAGTAAGGTTATAGAGTATCGAACATAGCCGCAGTGTTAGTTTGTAGGATTTTTATAGGATACATTACGAAGAGTCTGTAGCTGATGTGCGTGACTTATGCATTTTTATAGGATGATAGCCTAAGTAGATGATAAACTTATTAGCCGATGTGATATTTAAGAGTCTAAGCCATGTGTGTTTCAAATGTCAATCTATTTCGTAATGTCGTTATGTCGTTAATATTTGTTGCATTAGAGCCCATGCTTTTACCGAGATGATAGGTAGTATATGAGACTATATGTGTTATAAATTTCAACCAAATCACACCTTTACATAATAAATATGTATAATACTTAATATAATACTTAATATGTAAGTAAGATAATATTTTATTCAATTTTAGAAAAGAAGAAATAATATCCGAAAGAACAAAAACCAACTTCAATTATTATCATTTCACGTCAACTAACTTCTAGTCAAGTAAAAAGTTCACTCGACTGATTTAAGAAGCTATGACTACGTCGCGTCGTCCAGATAAATAGATACTGGTGGACAATTCACACACAAAACTCTTGCTTTTTCCACCGCCAATGTCCCAGCCATACTCGAACCTCGAACTGGTCTTGCGCGTGACGATGGCAAAAGCCTTGACGGCATGATTTTTGTGCCTTGGAAGTTGAATCGGCCCCTAGTGTGGGATGCAGCTTGGTTCGATACTCAGGCACCATCAAATCTTCCAGAGACACATAGTAGGGCCAGTGCAGCAGCTAATTCAGCTTAGCGTCTCAAACGGCGGAAATATTTTTGGGGACCGAGTCACCTTCGTCCGTGGGGAAGCACCTAGATATTGAAACCTCACACGTGGTCCCTGGGTGGTGCTAATCAGGTGACAAATTACCGGTGGTAGGCTTCGGCCGTGGTTGGTGACCACCCACTAGACTAAGTCACGACGCCAAGCGGCCTAGCCGTGTTCCGTCGTGTTGTCTAGTGACACCATTAAGGGAAAACGGGTCAGAACAGTTGCTGCACAACTGCAAGACCGGTCTGTCACACACCAATACTGTACATCGGGAAGCTAGTCATGGAGGGTAGCGGGATCCGAGGCACGGTTTGCCGCACCGACCGCAGATAGTTGGGGGCCCAAGTAGTGAGCTAGCCACTCATGAAAGGCTGCCCCGCCATCTAGCGAAAAATCCCGGGATGCGCTATCCTGCCGGTTGGCGACCGGATGACAAGGCCAGATAGACATCCCCGGGGGGGCTCGGGCGTCCCCGCAGTCTCCAGGCTAGCTCCCCACTGGTGTATTCGTGTTGTGTGTTGTGACCAATGGTCAGTAGTGTGTGGCCTCGTTCTACTGCCGTTTTCCCACCGATTTCCTCTCCAAAAAACTATGAACAAAGTCAAAAAAAGAAACAAGGTTAAAGAGCGGCTGCACGCCTTGTCAGTCAAAGTGCACCTCACTAATATTCGAGGTCTGCACTCAAATCTCACTGCAGTCCACCATCACCTCGAGACTGAGCAGCCGACACTCTTGTTTCTTACGGAGACGCAGATAGGTTGTCCGTCGGACGTGGCGTACCTAACGTATCCAGGCTATACGCTGGAGCACAAATTCCGGCGTCGTGCTGGAGTATGCCTGTACGCCCGTGACGACATCTGCTGTCGGCGTCTCCGTAACCTTGAGGACACTAGATTTTCTGTTCTTTGGGCACTAATGGACACAGGCATAGACAAAATTATCTACGCCTGTGTGTATCGGTCGCACAGCGGAGATCTGGAGACGACTAGGCTCACGGAGTATTTAAGTGAGGCGGCGGACGCGGCTCAACAGAAGTACCCTTCGGCCCAATTAGTGTTACTGGGGGATTTCAACGGCCATCATAAGGAATGGCTGTACCCATACCGGGACACTGATCACGCTGGGCAGGAAACGAGAAAGCTAGCTTTATCGTTAGACCTAACCCAGCTGGTCCAAGAGGCCACAAGAGTACCCGACGTTGAGTCGCATACACCTTATTGCTTAGACCTTCTGCTGACAACTGATCCAGACCGTTATTCGGTGGCGGTATCGTCGCCGTTAGGCAGCTCCGACCACTGTCTGGTGAAATCTGTATCTGTCTACCATCCGCCTGATCCCAGCCCTAGAGGCAACCGGCGGTTGTGGCGATACAAGTCAGCAGATTGGGATGAGATGCGCTCTTTCTTTGCGTCATACCCATGGCAGTCATTGTGCTTCGCTTCTGGTGATCCCTCAGTCTGCGCGGATGCTGTGACTAATGCAATACGAACGGCTATGGAATATTTCATTCCATACTCCGACATCTCATTATCCAGCAAAGCTCGCCCTTGGTTTGGTCCTCAATGTAAAAGTGCTGAAGCATTTAAACATGAGGCCTACCTAGCCTGGGTTGATGCTCGACAGCGTAAGGCAAGGGACATACACCAGAAGAAGAAGGCGTTCAACAAGGCTGCTAAGGCATGCAAAAAGGTTCTTCAGAGGGCTCGGTTTGACCACATTAGTCGAATAGGGAACAAACTAGCTTCGTACCCAGCGGGCAGCAAAGCGTTTTGGTCCCTAGCTAAATCGGTCGAATCGAACTTCTGCCGCTCCTCACTACCTCCAATGCTGAAACCTGATGGGACACTGGCTCACACTGCAACGGAGAAAGCAAACTTGTTTGCAACTCAGTTTGCGGAATCTTCGCGTCTAGATGCTGGTAGCGCGACACCTCCTACTCAACCTGGCTGTTCGACTTTTATGTCAGAGATACGCATTCGCCAAAAGGAGGTTCGCAAAGTGCTACGCAATCTGGACGTGAATAAAGCCAGTGGCCCAGATGGTATTCCTGCTCTAGTATTGAAGGCTTGTGCGCCTGAGTTGTCACCGATATTGACACGCCTATTTAGACTCTCTCTCCAAACTGGGCTAGTACCGAAGTCTTGGAAGCTTGCCAATGTGCAACCTGTGCCCAAAAAAGGTAGTCGTGCTGACCCTGTCAACTACAGGCCCATCTCAGTCACGTCCATACTCTGCAAGACTATGGAACGTGTCTTAAACCACAGGCTCCTGACGTACCTAGAATCGAACGACCTCCTCAGTGACCAGCAATACGGGTTTCGCCGAAACCGGTCCACCGGGGATATTCTAGCGTACGTCACTCACATCTGGAGTGAAGCTATTGAGAAACACGGGGAAGCACTTGCAGTCTCCCTGGATATCTCGAAGGCTTTCGACAGGGTTTGGCATGATGGCCTTATAAGCAAGCTTTCTAGTTATGGTTTGTCTTCTGGGTTCATTGCTTGGATATCGGACTTCTTGAGGGATCGATCCATACGAGTCGTCATTGATGGCTGCTCGTCGGATCAAATGGGTATCAATGCCGGAGTCCCACAAGGGTCGGTACTCTCTGCGACGCTCTTCCTGCTACATATCAACGATCTGTTGAAGCCCGGTATCTATGGGTACGCAGATGATAGCACCGTTGTAGAGAGTTACATATCTAGCGCGAGAGCCACTGGGCAGCAAACTCAGGTACTGAGAGAGAGTCTGATCGAGCGTTTGGGCTTGACCCTTGACGCGGTGTCCAAATGGGGCGATGCCAATCTGGTCAAGTTCAACGAGAGTAAGACGCAGGCGTGTCTGTTCTCCGCTAAAAGGAGTCCTTTCCAACTGACTCCAACTTTTAGAGGTGTATCCGTGCCGGTCTCTGACCGTCTTGAACTTTTGGGCGTTACTTTGACCTCTACGCTCAACTTTGGCTCGTTTATCGAGTCCAAGGCTAAACTTGCTGCCAAAAAACTTGGTGTCCTCTCAAAGGTGCGAAGGTACTTCAAGTCTGAACAGTTGCTTACACTATATCAAGCACAGATTCGCTCCTGTATGGAGTACTGTTCGCACCTTTGGGATGGATCGGCTAAGTATAAGCTGGAGGCTCTGGAATCGATCGAGAGACGTGCCAAAAGGCTCATAGGCAACGACACTCTTGTGCGAAAAAGACTTCAAAGTCTTGAACATCGCCGAAAAATTGCTAGCTTATCGGTTTTTTATCGGATACACTTCGGAGAGTGTGCGACTGATTTGCATGATCTGATACCACCTTGTCCTTTTTTCTATCGGAATGCTCGTAGCTCGAAAAAGCGACATCGTTTCATGGTTGATGTTCCAAAGACACGAACGAAGAGATTCGACTCTACTTTTGTGATAAGAACGTCTAAGCTGTGGAATACGTTGCCTGAGTGGGTTTTCCCCGATGGTTACAATCTTTGTGTCTTCAAATCGAGAGTGAATCGGTTTTATCTAGGTAAACACGCTCCATCGTAGACCGTATCGTCGCTTAACATCAGGCGAGATGGCGGTCAAGTGTAAACCTATAGAAGTTAAAAAAAAAAAAAAAAAAAAAAAAAAATATGCAACCCTCGGTAGTGGTTTTATATTTAAGCCTTTTGAGGTTGAGACATTGGGCCTGTGGGGGCCGGGAGCTTACCTCATCTTCAAAAGCCTTGCTTTCCATGCGCTTGGTAGACGCGACGCGTGACCAAAATGCAGGCGTTCATTTGGCCCAACGCCTAAACATTGCCATTCAGCGTGGTACTGTTGCCACCATGCTGGGCACGCTTCCGACTGGTAGTGGGCTTGAACATCTTAATTATCTGTAGACCTTCATTGGTCTATGGATAATTCATAACTCAGGTGTACTTAGTGTAAGTAGTTACTTAGGTAGGTATGTAGCGTAGTGTAGTTCTCATTGTATTTTTGTTTTGTTGTTGTTTGTGCAACAAAGGCTCTGCTATTTAAAAAAAACACACACAAAACCATCTGAATTCTAATTAAGCAAAGCTTGTACTTATTACCTACGACCGTCGGCTTCGCAGGCATTGTTACTACCACTGACTAAGTCACGAAGCCAGTCAAATTAAACATGGACAAATAGGTTTTTGTTAATATTAAAAAAAAACACCTCTCTGTTTTCTATATAATATATGTACATATAATATACAACAGCCATGGTCCCAAATTTACCCGAAACTTTCTTATCATACCCGAGCGTGAAGCTAGAATGCATTTCACAGGCCACGAAAAATGTGGCTAGGCGCGCCTAAATAAGTTTTCACTTCAAAAAATTGGCAGTCATAGGCATTTCCTATGACTGCCAATTTTTTGAAGCTATTATTCCGATAAAAGCGAAAACTTATAACTTAGAATTTGATATCTTACTTTGGAAACTGCGCAGGTATATTATCTATTCTATGACGCAGGTAAAACCGGAGGGCGTGGCCAATACGAAATGCTGTCGTATTTCTAGATGGCCAATGGCCATGGTCCCGAGTTTACCCAAAGATTTCTTTTCATTCCCGACCGTGACGCTAGAATTCAATTCACAGCCCACGAAAAATTTGTCTGTTCCGCGCCAAAAGAAGTTTTCACTTCAAAAATGTGGGAATAAAATCGTTAACAAAATATGTAACGGAAGTAATGCGAAAAAACTGCACGTGCCCAGTGTTGCCAACTGTATTTTTCAGATGATCGTAACATAAGTAAAAAAAAAATAAGCAATGTTTTTTTTTTGCAAAAATATTGCTTCTAAATCATCCGAAGGAACTTCGTTCCAGCACGGTGTCTCTTGACACCGCATCTTTTTGAAGTGAAAACTTCTTTAGGCGCGCCTAGACAGATTTTTCGTGGGCTGTGAATTGAATTCGATCGTCACGCTCGGGTATGATAAGAAATCTTCGGGTAAACTCATAGCCATTGGCCATCTCCAAATGCGTCAGCCAATGGGAAATGCTAAAAGGGCCTGGCCTGCCCATCATGGCATGGCCATCTAGAAATGCGTCAGCCAATGGGAAATGCTGATGCTTTTCTAGATGGTCATGCCTTGATAACCAGGCCATACTCTCCGGTTACACCCGTGTAGTTTCCAAAGTAAGCTATCAAATTCTGAGTTATAGGTTTTTACTTCTATCGGCAGTTCCTATGATTGCCAATTTTTTTTTAATTAGCTACCATTACTACTGGATTCTACGTTATAGCGCATTAAAACTGTACACCCTACTCTTTCTAACCGACGTCCAAAACGGAGGTTATCAATTCGGGCGTATGTTTTTTTTGTATGTATTAGAAAATGCCCGTGAACAAAATTTACAGGTCAAATGAACCACCAGGAAACCTATGTAGGATGATAGAAGGGTATAAAGTAATAAGGTTCAGCACTATGCCGTCACTTGTAAGCTGTCCAACTAAGTACAGTTGAAGAGGGGGGGTTCCAATCCTCGATCATTTCTCCTTATCGCATGATTTTTGTACGGCGTTGCGGAATAATAGATTAGAAGAGGTATGGAAACTATAAAACATATTAATTTTAGATTTTTAATTATTAGTTTGTCGGAAATATGATGGTCACAGAGCAAATTTGGTCATTTGATTATGTACGGCATTGGTTCCATATAGTTTCATTACCTCTTCTAATCCATTATTTCGCAATGCCGTACAAAAATCATGCGACAAGAAGAAATGATCGAGGATTGGAACCCCCCCTCTTCAACTGTACTCAGTTGGACAGCTTACAAGTGACGGCATAGTGCTGAATCTTATTACTTTACACCCTTCTATCATCCTACATAGGTCTCCTGGTGGTTCATTTGACCCGTAAATTTTGTTCACGGGCCTGTAGTCTATATGTTACGCGATAGCGCCCCGCCAATTGTGAATTGATTTTGATAGATCTCTGTTTTGTTTGGTAGATCATAGTTCAGAGGTGATCCCATATAAATTGCATCGAAATCGGTGTAGCAGTTTTAAAATGATAACAAAAACTAAAATTTGCTTTGACATTATTATAATCTATACTAATATTATAAAGAGGAAATATTTGTTTGTTTGTTTGTAATGAATAGGCTCCGAAACTACTGGACCGATTTCAAAAATTCTTTCACCTTTGGAAAGCTACATTATTCCCGAGTAACATAGGCTACGGCAGATGGCGCTGCAGTTGATATCTAGGTTATTATTCGAGCGAAGCCGGAGCGGGCCGCTAGTTTTTAAATAAAGAGTGACGAGACGAGCAGGACATTGTGCCTGATGTTAACCAACATGCCTGCCACATAATAGCACAGTGGCACGCAGCTATTGGAATATGAAGAGTCCAAATCATTACCTAGCACTGCACTGCGCTCGTCACCCAGATATCTAAGATGTTATATCTCTAAGCCCTGTAATTTCTCTGGAAACATTGCCCTTCAAACCGGAACACAGTAAAGTTTGCACATTACTGCTTGGCAGTAGAATAACTGGCAAAGGTATGGTACTTCGCCAGGTGGACTCTGCCATGAGTCTTACCACTATTAAATATTTAGACTACATAGTGTTAGATTCTTATGAAAATTGGTCGAGTGTCTGAATTTAACTTTAAATTGAAGTTGTTTTTTTTTTAGTAATAAAATAGATTATTGCTTAGCCTGGTACAACCAACTATCACAGTTCCACACGCTATGACAATTTATTCATGGAATAACTTTACAGCGTTCCCAAACATGCCAAAGTTTAGAATTGGTTCTAGATCGTTTTGAACGTGTATGTAACTTTTATTAAACCCTAATTTTCTAATAAATAGAGAAAATCTACATCAATATAATAATGAAAGTGCTTTAAATATTTTAGACTAGAATCGCCCCCCGGTGTTACCCGCGAAGTTCCCGTTCCCGTTGTTCCCGTTGTTTTTCCGGGATAAAAAGTAGCCTATGTGTTCTTCCAGACTATAATCTATATGTGTTCCAAATTACAGCCCGATCCGTTCATACGTTAGGACGTGATTGAGCAACAAACATCCAAACATCCATTTATTCACATTTATAATATTACTAGCTGACCCCGCAAACGTTGTTTTGCCTTAGTGAACAACCCTTGTCACTTAGGGGTATGAAAAATAGCTAGTAGCCGATTCTCATACCTACAGAATATGCATATAAAATTTGGTTAAAATCAGTAAAGCCGTTTCGGAGGAGTAAGGAAACAAACACTGTGACACGAGAATTTTATATATAAGATAGTAGGATTGGACAGGGCCTTAAAATTGTAGTAGTAGTCTTTGCAGAGTCCGTATGGGGTTTTTTTTTAAATTAAAGAGTGACGAGACGAGCATGACATGTGGCTGATGGTAAACGACATGCCTGCCACATAACAGCACAGTGACACGCAGCTATTGGAACATGAAGAGTCCAAATCATTACCTAGCACTGCACTGCACTGCGCTCGTCAGCCAGAGATCTAAGTTGTTATTTCTCTAAGCCCTGTAATTTTTCTGGAAACATTGCCCTTCAAACCGGAACACAGTACTGTTTGCACATTACTGCTTGGCGGTAGAATAACTGGCAAAGGTGTGGTACTTCCCCAGGCGGACTCTGCCAAGAGTCTTACCACATGTACCTACTCGTACCTACGACCATCGATATAAATCAATGGATGTGCCCTGAGCACCTTAAAATTGTGAACAAATTGCGTCTCTGTGTGTAGCGTGAGTGGTTTTTACAACTACTTACCTATCTACTTGACCCCTAGAATCGCCAGAGGCGAGGTATGTTGCGGTTTATCGCAGCTGTTGACAACGAATAGCGGTAGGTATAAACGTCCAGCGTTCTTCGCTTCCTACAATCGACTAAAAGGGAAAGAGTTAATAATATTATAAATGTCAATGTATGGATGTTTGGATGTTTGTTGCTCAATCACGTCCTAACGTATGAACGGATCGGGCTGAAATTTGGATTACAGATAGATTTACAGTCTGGAAGAACACATAGGCTACTTTTTATCCCGAAAAAAAACGACGGGAACAACGGAAATGCGAATTACGCGGGTAACACCGCGGGGCGCTGCTAGTGTAAACATATAATCAACTTATCAAAACCTACCCCTAACTCTACCAAAATTGGAATTTATATTACTGACGGAATCTCCCCTTTCATTCTGTATCTACATGTCATTGCTCTCATGCTAGTACGTGGGTCGGAAACTAATAAGAAACGGAAAGAAATCTTCTCTGGACGTATTCACAGTATCAAAGGCGGTAACGAGCGTATAAATTACGCATGTGGCTTGGAAGAGTGTAGTGTGCTTGTCGTAAGGATGTAAATTTTGGAAGGAAATAAGTAGTAAATAAACTGTAATAGCACGGTACAGGGACGGTAGTAAATAAAACAGTAATACTTTACGGGAGCACCGTTATAGAATAGAAAACAGAGATGTTTTTCGTCCGAAAAACAAAACAAAGCGTTTGTTTTTATTTAGTTGAATTTGCTCGTCCATAAAGTGTGGCTAATAGGAAAGTGTCAATTCAGAAAAAAAACCAAACATGTCAAAAGCCTTTCCGAGCGCTTGGTCGACGCGACGCGTGACCAAAATGCTGGCGTTTATTTGGCCCAACGCATAAGCATTGCCATTCAGCGTGGTAATGCCGCCAGCATGCTGGGTACGCTTCCGATTGGTAGTGGGCTTGAACATCTTGATTATCTGTAGACCTTCATTGGTCTATGGATAATTCAGATGTGCTTAGTGTAAGTAGTTAGTTAGGTATGTAGCGTAGTGTAGTTCTCATTGTATTTTAGTTTTGTTAATAAAGGCTCTGCCACTTTAAAAAAAAAAACATGTCAAAAATATGGCATATTTGAACTCAAATTCAAATTAATACGTGTATATTATATGCCTACCAGCAGTACCTCCCTAGTAGTAGTAGTGACCCCCTTAGTTTCCGTGCCCTTAATTTTCCCACAATAAAAAAGTAGGCTATATATAATAAGTGTGCTATTCCAGACTACCTATAGGGGCCTATTATAGTCTAACTGTTTCACCTCACCGCCATTATTGAGCAGCATGTATCAAAAATATGAATTTTTTTTATAATATTAGCAAGAATTAGTAAAAATATACATGTAAAGTGTAGGTATTGAAAAAGCTGATTTTGTGATAAAAACGTCTAGACTAGTAGAATGAGTTGCCTGAGTAGATTTTTCCCGATGGTTACAATCTCGGTGTCTTCAAATCGAAAGGGAATCGGTTTTTTCTATGTAAACACGCTCCGTCGTAGACTGCATCATCGCTTTACATCAAGCGAGATGGTGGAAGGTTAGGAAAAACGTAACAGATTTTTTTACCCCCAAAAGTAACCCCTTGAGGAGTCTTACTACAATAGTAATAATTACTTTACTAAGTACTAATCTCGACGGAATAACCTGAGCAGTTTCATTGCTACAGAAATAATAAGATCACCAGAAAATCTCCAACAAAGCATGTCATACATTTGGGACAGTGTACGTAATTGTGGGCTTGAAGAAGCCTGATTTTAATCCTTAAATGTATTCCGTATGTTA
The DNA here is from genome assembly GCA_963693475.1 of Ectropis crepuscularia. Lineage (NCBI taxonomy): Eukaryota > Metazoa > Arthropoda > Insecta > Lepidoptera > Geometridae > Ectropis > Ectropis crepuscularia. Next base: position 11,580,263 of record OY856361.1, read on the forward strand.
CACGCAACATGACCTATAATTACCTACCCTCTTATTTATAGATAATCTTATATGTAATATAGCCCGCCTCGTTAGCTGATCTGGGGGTCTACCGCCGAACGAAAAATGTCATCGCTTTGATGTATCTCTCTCTGTTTTCTTTTCGATTGAAATGATAGAGACAGCATTAGCAAAGCGATAGCCGATTTAGTTAGGCGGTAGAAGCGAGGGTCTGTTTATTTTAAGCATTCAACACATGATTTTTTATCCAAATAACATCAGTATTTGAATATTGAGTTTATTCAGAAACATAATATTACTAACCCTCCACCCCGGTTTCACTTGTGTACATAATAAATAGCATATATCACTCAGGGACCACGTGCCTACATATCCAACAGTGAAATAGTTTTTGAAATTGGTCCAGGATGTCTACTCTCTTTCTACGAAAACGTAATTTCGAAATAAACTCGTGACTTTCCTACTCTCGTTCTACTTCGTTTCGTGCGATAGAATATTGTTTGACGTTTAAATTTTCTAAGAATTCTTACTCTAATTAAGCTTAAAATATTTAAATGGATAAAACGACGGATCGAAGTAGAATCGGAGAAGGAAAGTCGCGAGTTTAATACGAAATTACGTTTTCGTGGAAATAGAGTAATGTCCAGTAGTTCCTAAGATTAGCGCGTTCATTCAATAAACATTAAACTATATATTAGTACCCATAGATTAATTTCTATCGGACTGCTCGTATCTCGTAAATGACATCGTTTCATGGTGGTTGGCAAGGACTTGAATGAAAAGGTTGTCCACCTTTGTTATAAGAATGTCTAAACTTGGAACGCGTTGCTTGGGGGTTTCTGATGGTTACAATGTTGGTATTTACAAGTTAAGAGGGTGATGTCTTCTATGTAAGAGCACTTGATGGTAGCTATGTACAATGTACATACTGTTCCGGTTTGAAGGACAACTTTTCCAGAAAAATAACACGGTGAACAGATAAATCATAATTACATTTGGATGGTTCGGCTAAGTATCAGCTGGAAGCTCAGGAATCGATCGAGAGACGTGCCAAAAGGCTCATTGGCAACAACACTCTTGTGCGAAAAAGACTTCAAAGTCTTGAACATCGCCGTAAAATTGCTAGTCTATTGGTTTTTTATTGGATACACTTCGGAGAGTGTGCGACTGATTTACATGATCTAATACCACCTTGTCCTTTTTTTCTATCGGAATGCTCGTAGCTCGAAAAAGCGACATCGTTTCATGGTTGATGTTCCAAAGACACGAACGAAGAGATTTGACTCTACTTTTGTGGTAAAAACGTCTAGGCTGTGGAATACGTTGCCTGAGTGGGTTTTCCCCGATGGTTACAATCTTTGTGTCTTCAAATCGAGAGCGAATCGGTTTTTTCTAGGTACACACGCTCCATCGTAGACCGCATCGTCGCTTAACATCAGGTGAGATGGCGATCAAGTGTAAACCTATAAAAGTTAAAAAAAAAAACATCTCTGGCTAACGAGCACAGTGATAGGTAATGCAGTGAGTTTGGATTCATCATCAGCCCATTAAATGTTCCCGCTGCTGGGACTCGGGGCCTTCTCTCGCAAGGAGAGAGCTAAGGCCATAATCCATCACGCTGGCCCAGTGCGGGTTGGTGGATGGCACATGACTTCGAAAGATTCTAGGTACATTTCGGTTTCCTAACGATGTTTTCCGTCACCGTTTTTAAATTAGCGGCATTACGCACATGACTTCGGAAAGACAGTGGTGCGTGTGGGGTTTGAACCCGGGGTCTCCGGATTGGCAGGCGCCGTTCTCCCGACTAAACGGATGGTTTAGTCGGGTAACTTCTTGGTATACTTTTGGTATACAATACAATATTTGGCGGTCCGAGGTTCAACCTGTTGTGCGAAAGCTGTTGTGCGAAAGTTGCTGACCCTTGGTCTACAGTCAAGACTATATCGTGAACAGAATTTCAATATGTTTAACACGATGCCAGCTCAACACGGACTGAGACGCTTGAGAGTATGTTTTGCCTTATCAAATTCCAGCATCGTCAATTTTACAGGAATTTAGGTAGAAAACCCAACTAGATATTCCTAATGCACAGTTCCCAACTTATCTCTAGAATTGATGAAATTGTGAACCACAATTCTTTAGCCTGACAAATGTACGTAAGAAAGATAGTGGCGCAACATTTTTTGTAAACAAATATTTGTTGGTATCTAGGTTTCACTTGATTTGGTATTCTGGTCATATCCTGCGTATCAAAATTTCATTCAAGCTGGTTCTGTTAGAGGCTGGGCACATAATCTCAGCTTTTCATACCTACACGGGTTACGTGGGTGAAACTAGGATCTCTCTCTCTTCATAAACTAGGTTTTAGGAAACTTATTTAAATTTTAGGTAGTGATTTTTTGCAAGCCATTTCGAAAATAAAAGGAGTATTACTTGTACTATTATTTAAGGGAAACAATCATTAATTGCGTTGTTGACCACTTTTGGGTGGGTGACATTTTGAGAGTTTTGTTACTGACACGTTATTCATATTAACTATGTTTAAATAGATAAGGTTTGAGTCTTGTGGCAGCGTTGTTTGGCGGATTGCTCTCTTCCTTCAAATATGGTCGAGGATTGCGATGGTTGTAAAAGTCCAAGATCCCAGAGCTGCCAGACGTCACCTATTTTTTGATGAATGAAATGTGGACGATTGAGTAGAGTTAGTAAGTACTAAGAACACATGCTTACTCGCTAACTTGCTTAGACGGCCAGTTTTGAGACATGGGGTAATGAATGTACATACAAACATTACTTACTTCACGTATTTTCTAATAAGTGATTTTCACGTATGTTGTAGGCAATATCCTTAAAAACAAGGTCCCAATACTCCCAGACACTTTCCGTTGGCCACAACTCCAAAATAATAATTTAACTTCACTTAAATTCTCCAGCTCCATTTGTAAATATGTTCGTCAGACAACTATTTTGAAGCTTTTTCCAATAAGATAGACTAATCTAAGGGGATAATCCTCCCCTAAACTCAACTATGCCTCTATGGGTAAGAGCGGGAGACTGAGTGAGACATTTATTAGGAAATATTGACTTTTAATTGAGTTTAGGGGATGATTGGCCCCTTAGATTAGTCTGTTTTATTGGGAAAAGCTTTAAAATAGTTGTCTGACGAACATATTTACAAATAGAGTATGCGAATTTAAGTGAAGTTAAGTTATTATTTTGGAGTTGTTAATAAAAACGGCCGACGGAAAGTGTCTGGGAGTATTGGGACTTTGTTTTTAAGGATATTGCCTACAACATACGTGAAAATCACTTATTAGAAAATAAGTGAAGTAAGTAATGTTTGTATGTACCTTCATTATCCCATATCTCAAAATTGGCCGTCTCAGCAAGTTAGCGAGTAAGCATGTGTTCTTAGTACTTACTAACTCTACTCAATCGTCCACATTTCATTCATCAGAAAATAGGTGACATATAGCAGCTCTGGGATCCTACTCTATAACACGTGTTACCTAAAAATATAAATTCTGACATACATCACGGAAGCGTCTCTGGAGGCTAAAGTTTCCAAAAACCATAACTTACACACTTAATAAAATAAGATAACCGTTATGATCTGCTTTTAAATGCAATAACAGACAAAACCGCAGACTCCGCTACTGTTATTACTACACACCAAAGGAATGAGCAAACGGTTAGCAGATAAGTGCGCATACCACGAAGGCCTGTTCTCCATTGTTGACGTATTTGACTGAAAATACCACATAATCTCAGAGCCCATATTTTACCAAGGGTGTTATATTTTATGGCCACGTCCTATTTTATTTATTCAGGACGGTGGAGGTTCTCAATGGCACTTCGGCTTTCCTGAATCGTGTATTTTAAGATCGTAACAAAGGAAATATGGCTTTGCGTACCTTGTGGAATAATCGTCTGATTATGAAGCCGTGTTTTAGAGATTTTGGGTTGCAATTAGAGAGTTTACAAGAAATATTTTAGTTTCTAAGTGTATTCTTTTTTTGAACAGTTGGTTCCTTTTTGAGAGGGGAAAATTAAAACATATTGCACTTGTGACACTTTCACCGTTCCCAAAACCAGATAATATAAGTATGTATATGGTACTTAATCTGTGATATATAATACTCATACTATTTTATTGATAACGAGTGGTTACATGTCATATTAAAGGCTATTAAAAGATAATTACAATTCCAAATCAATGATAAATACAAGTTACATGTCAATTCAATAAACCATACAAATAAAATTTCAATTAAATCAAAATTCAAAATGACATGTCAATTAAATTATGTTACAATTAAAATCTAAAATTACATTTCAATTAAACTACATTACATTTAAAATCAAAATTAATGTCAACAGGGTACAATTAATAAATACTTGAATATTACATACACATCCGTATTATCCGGGTATCATTTCGCCAATGCTGTAGAAACTTTTTTCCACAAGCCACTTTTTTATACGCATCTTATAAGATTCTCGAGAAGGGGCATCTTTTATCTCGTCCGGAATGCGGTTATAGACCTCCGTCGCCAGCACGTGTACCTGTCTGGACTCCTTCGTGTAATAAAAATATGTTGTGTATGTACGTTATAATTATAAAAGTTATATTCTTCTATTTCTATCACCACTCCTGGGGTGGCTCTGTTTATGAAGTGAAAACTTATTTTGACGAACCACACACAAATTTTTCGTGGACTGCGAATTGAGGTCAAGCGTATCGCTAGCGAATGAATTAAATCTTCGGGTGAACTCGGGACTATGACCACCTAGAAATGCGTTAGCAAAATACGACTAGATGTCCATGGCGTGTTACTTGTAGTGGTAGGACTCTTGGCAGTCAGCCTGGGGAAGTACCACACCTTTGCCAGTTATTCTACCGCCAAGCAGTAATGTGCAAACATTACTGTGTTCTGGTTTGAAGGGCAATGTTTCCAGAGAAATTACAGGGCTTAGAGATATAACAACTTAGATCTCTGGGTGACGAGCGCAGTGCAGTGCTAGGTAATGATTTGGAATCTTCTTGTTCCAATAGCTGCGTGTCACTGTGCTGTTATGCGGCAGGCATGTTGCTTACCATCAGGCACAAACATGTCCTGCTCGTCTCGTCATTCTTTATTGTAAAAAAAAAACATGGTTATCATTACACATCTACACAGCAACCATAGCCATCTAGTCTAAATGGCCAAGCTTAGAAGATTTATTTAGCCGACAATGCTTTGAAGACTTATTCCAGACTAGCAACGCCCTCCGGTTTCACACACGTTGTTTCCAAAGTTTGCTATCAAATTCTGAGTTATTAGTTTTCACTTCAATCGGAAAAACCTATGTCTGCCAATTTTTTTTACTACTTACGACTAATTTTACGGTTATATTTTATTTTGCGGTCCCGTTGCTTGGATTGAATAATTAACGACATAACTTTGTCAAAATTTTATTTTTACTTAAGTAACTGTTTTCGTGGCTAAGTCAGTGGTATTAACTATAGACTGGATTCGGATCCCACTCGGTACCAATATCTACCCACGATCTACGGTTTCGCCGGCATTCTTGCTCGCAACTAAGCCACTAAGCTAATCAGTTATTAGTTATACAATAATGAGATATGTTATATATGTCGGCGGACAGAGTCTCGCCATTATCATCATTAATCGCAACCTTCTGCTGTGGGCGTAGCCGATGGGTAGTGTTGGATGAAAACTCGCAACCACAATTGGATTTATTAAGTACAGGTAACAAATTAGGTTGTATAACAAAGTACGTATCGTAGAACGCGCGATGGTTCAAACACAACCGCTCTGGCCGACCGCCGCACAAGAAATCGTGGGGCATGTTGACTTATCGAACGCCGACAGGTGGCGCTTGCGTCCCGGACACGACTCGATTGTAACTCGATTGCGACTCGATTCCGACATATATATTACATGATCCGAACAAAGTCGAAGCGGGAATTATTATTTTACCGAAATAAAAAAAAAGATATACATTTTCTGTAGCAACATAATCTCTTTCAACTGTCTTATCTCGTACGTCTTTAGCATTACAAACTTTTTGATGACATACCAACTAATATTTATTTTTTATTTTTATTATGTTTAAAAAAAAAATATTACGTTAATGCCAAAGTAACTTTGTCTATCTGTTACGCTTTAGCGCCCTAATTTCAAAACTAATTAAAATTAAATTTAGTGAAGAGATAGTCTAGAGCCTGATAAAGAACATTTACTACTACTACTACTACTACTACTACGCATTATATCGATGCTACTACATACATTTACTACAAAGTGAATGTTTAAGTATCTGAAAGTTTGTACGAAAATTTTGTAATTTCCGTAACTTAAAACTTTTTAATGAGTTTGATGATTATTATATATTTCGGAGGCAGACCCTCTCCTTCATCATTCATCATTCATCGCATCATTCTGCTGTGATCGTAGCTGGTGGGTAGTGTTGGATAAAAACGCGCAAACACAATAACAAAGTATGTTGTATAGCTAAGTAGGTATCTTAGAACACGCGATGGTTCAGTGTGATTTGACAGCGTGCGCGACACTAACTCCATCGAATGCCACTAGGTGGCGCCGGCGTCACGGTCACGACTCGATTGTGACTCGATTGCGACTCGATTGTGACTTGATTGTGAGATTTATAAACAAAATTACTAAGTTTGTTAAAATTATACCCTTGAATCGGTTTGGCGAAATTACTCTGAAATAAGTACTGAAAGATCACGGGTTACACCACGGAACGTAGCTATTTTGGAACTTTTAAATATGACATCAAACAATCTCAAACAGACAAAAAAATAGAAGTTAATTTCAATGAACATTAAAAATTTTCAACATCAACGAGGTTGGTATAAATGTACTCTTCAATTTCAAGTTCAGCAGTAATTAAAAATGAATATAAACCTTATTTTTCGTAAAGCGGCATTTAGATCTAAAAGTTTGTTATCAGCAAATTCTGCTAAAACAGCGCATTATCAGTATCATATCGAGTGCTTCTGGAAACAATAAGCGGCCAACTTTGTACTATAAATTCATGTTTTATCTAATCTTTGACATGGCAACTTTAACAAAAGTTTCGTTATAAATTACGTGTTTTTCTGGACGAAAATGAGAAATCTGGGATGATTAGCTTCGATTAGCAAAATAGCATTTTTTTTGAGTTTCCATAACATCCAATCACAATATTTAACAGACAAACTAAAGCTAAACCATCCATTTGATTAGTTATATTTTCTCTATAACTTCTCTAGACATACTTCAAATAACTCAAAACACGTTAACTAGCTGCCTGAATGATATTCAGTCATATGATGAAACAGCTAGGCAAATAACTTGGATCGTCACGATGTTTGTCCGCGATGGATTCCTAAACTACTTAACCGATTTTAAATTAAATTAGCTCACCGTGAGCAGTCTGGTCCAACTTGAGAGATAGGATAGTTTTTTTTTCGATTAATAGTCCTTATATGACGAAATCCGAGCGAAGCCGGAACGGGCCGCTAGTTTATTATAATTTTTGGCCTATTAATTTAGTACTACTTTCTGCCACCTAATGACGAAACTCGCCAAGCTGTCAAAATGGCGCCAACATACAATTAATTGGATGCATTACAGCTACATTTTAAAGCATTTAAATAAAGAATTGGTTCAGGGTATATAATATTTTTTCCCTTTGAGGTACATTGACATTGACAGACATTGGGCCTATGGTGGCCGGGAGCTCATCTCGTATTCCAAAGCCTTTCCGAACGCTTTATTGACGTCACGCGTGAACAAAATAAGCATTGCCATAGAGCTTGGTAATGACGCCAGCATGCTGCCCATGCTTTTTACTGGTACTGGACTTGAACAGCTTGATTATCTGTAGACATTTATTGGCGTAACATAGATACACTTCGGAGAGTGTGCTACTGATTTGTATAATCTAATACCACCCTGTTCTTTTTTCTATCGGAATGCTCGTAGCTCGAAAAAGCAACATCGTTTCATGGTTGATGTTCCAAAGACACGAACGCAGAAATTTGAATACGTTGCCTGAGTGGGTTATCCCCGATGGTTCCAATCTTTGTGTCTTCTAATCGAGAGTGAATCGGTTTTGTTCTAGGTAAACAGGCACCATCGTAGACCGCATCGTCACTTAACATCAGGCGAGATGGCGGTCAAGTGTAAAACCTATAAAAGCTAAAAAAAACAAACATAGTACAAAAAACAACCGAAATGAGTACCTTCTCATTTCTAGAAATCGGTTAAAAAGTAAACAGGCGCAAATAGCAGAAATTATTGTCTGTCAAAAAGTTTGCCAACTTTAAATATTACTGCTTTAGACGCCGCTTATCTTCAATCAGTTGGAAACGTAGATCTAATTTGTTGCCAACTGATAGTTATTTGACTTTCGTAATTGTTCAGGAACGAAAATGATTCGTTTGGAGCATAAATATAAACAGAAAAGTTTTCATTAGAATTTATGATGTAAACAATCCGGTAATTATTATGATTAAGGTAATAAATATTCCTAAATTAAGTTACGGCTGGTCTAGTCGGAAGAACGGCGCCTGCCGATCCGGAGACCCCGGGTCCAAACCCCACACGCACCACTGTGTTTTCGAAATAATGTGCGTAACTTAAAACGGTGAAGGAAAACATCGTGAGGAAACCGACATGTACCTAGAATCTTTCGAATTCATGTGTCATCCACCAACCCGCATTGGCCCACCGTGGTGGTTTATGGCCTTAATTCTCTCCTTGCGAGAGATGGCCCTGAGTCCCAGCAGTGGAAACATTTAGTGGGTTGTAAATATTAATAAATATTAGGTATTTGAGGCAAGCTGAAAACTTGTCACATACGTCTCCTAATATACCCCCAACACGGAGGTGCAGACTTGGCTGGTGAGTAGCGAGGCAAAACTTTATCCCTAAATTTAGATCACCTGGCAGCAGCGAGCAACACGGAAGGGAGTAGCCTTAGCTATAAAATATTGTTCAAATCTTTCTGTCATTTCTTGCGGGTTGCAAGTTGCACACTAGCGCAAAGCCGCACTATTACACACAAAACATACCTGTACCGATCCATTGCCGATCATACTCACACAACCAAATCACTAACACATAAAAAATAAAGCACCATTCACAAATCTAGCCCCGCCCTCACGCCACAGTATATTATCAAACTCCATGGTCCACGCGGACTTGTACTTTGACAGAGGGGAAACGCTGTGTATGCCTACTCCCTTCCGTGTTGTTCGCTGCCTGGCAGATACAAAGTCCCACCAAAATAATTTGTCTGTTTTAGGATCTTATTTTTTTTTTTTTTTTTTTTTAACTTTTATACGTTTACTCTTGACCGCCATCTCGCCTGATGTTAAGCGACGATGCGGTCTACGATGGAGCGTGTTTACCTAGAAAAAAAGCGATTCACTTCGATTTCTTAGTCACAAACAATATACTCTGTTGAAATTTAATATTGTATATACATTTTTTGTGTTTGCTTTCAAAACATTTTTGTACGCGTCACACGTAAATTTGTTTCTATAACAGGTGCGTTATTCTCGACCATAACTTTAACATTTAAAAAAAATTGAATTCAGGCAAAGTTTCAAAATTTAGACTGATCATATTATATTAAATCTTTTGCATTTATTTATTTTATAAAAGTAGTAGTGGTAAGGATTATTTATTTTAATCACTAAGTACTACATAGTTATAAGATCTTTTTTTTACAATAATCTGTTTTATTTTTGATTGTTGGCAATTTTTTTTCAGTTTATTGAATTTTACAACTTCCTGAAAATTACAAAAAAAATTTTTTGTTCTTTTGGTTTATGTAGTTGACTGGTTTTTTTCACATTTCAAAACCGTGGTGTTCTAAAAATGGCTAGAACGTGCAAATCACAATAATAAATTTGTGAGATCTTAGGTTCGAATCTTACTTGCACTTCTGAGCCTTTTCCCAAGTACAGATGTTCAAGTTTGTAATCACCACTTTACTATCTTCAACGGCGAAATAAAACATCACGAGGAAACCGATATGCTCTAAGAATCTTACCTGGTCATGCGTTATCTCATCTTGTCTATTCTGTTCGGTTGTATGTATTTTTTTGTATGTATGCTATTTGATACCTAGCCAATTGAGAATCGATTTTGATGATTATTTTTCTTTGGCAGATCATAGTTCAGAGCCCATATAAATTATATCTAAACTAGTGATGTGGTTTTTGAAATATCAACAAAAAACTAGAATTTACTTATCTGTATCTGGTAACACCGAATTGATGATCTCTATATTATTTGATTTAGTCGAGAGTCTGAGTTTAATGTTTAAATCGAAATTGTTTTTCGAAGAAATTTAAATTATTATAACTGCAACAGACGTTATTTTATTTACGACTTTTCAGGTTTGTTCGTATTTATGTCTTAAACTGAAAACGTGTTTAACAATTCGACACAAACGAAATTTATCACTGTATTTTGGACAAAACTGCAGAAAATATTGTCTACAATGGCGTAAACTAAAAGCTGCAAATAAATCCCATTTCAACTAACATTTATTTCGAACTAAGCTAAAATAAACAAAAGATGGCGAATCGCATTTCAAAGCTACTCTGAAAACTATTTTTAGAAAACATTCCCAATGTTTTGACATGGCTTCGTTCGAATAAGCTTTTTTGTTTTGACATGTGGTGCGTTAAAAATCGACTGGGCAAAAGAATTTCTAGCTGTAGCCAAAGATTAGAAAAAAAATGCGAGGACATGTGGATGACTTCGAAGTTATAATGAGAATTTGTATCAAATTTGCGTATTCTTTGGTGACAATGTCCGATTACACGATTAATATTCACATTTTGGTTTTACAAAAAAAAGCGTGGAAAATATTTCGGGGACCGTGCAGCAGACCTAATCTGCATAAGATTTTACCATATTTTCTATCAGCCTACTTTTGGTCCGAAAAAGGGTCAATGTTTTATGGTTGAGATTCAAAAGCCGCGAACGAAGTTCTTTGACTCACCTTCGTAATGAAAACCTCAACACTGTTACATGAATACGTTGCCTGAGCGGGTATTCCATGATGAATATAAGCTATTTTCAAGTCAAGAGTCATTTGTCATGTTAGTTTGAATATGCGTACTCCCACTATGGACCGCATCGACGCTTATTACCAAGCGAAATGACAGTCCCATGACAGAAGTACAAGCCCATAATTGTTCAAAAAACATCAAACTCAATAGTTACAGCAGCATTTTATTATCTACGCAAACGTCAAACATATTATGTAAGATTAATATTAGTCGTAACTTGCGAATGTCACGGAACACAGTGCTTGACGCCACACCAAAATAAAAACAAATAAATATTGAATCTAATCACTTTACCTACCTTTCGAATACTCTATGAAATAAACACTAAAACATCCACAATGCGATTCAAATCAAAAGCAAGATCTTGCAGGTGTGTGAGCTTAAACGCGCTTTCAAAACAATAATTTTCGTGATTAAAACGTGCGATTTTTTAATGTAAATTTACGATTTATTTATTTATTAGATACGCATTTTTCAAACAAAATATTATACTATTGCTGTTCTTAAGTTGGATTTTTTTAGGTACGCGTTCTCTATCATAGCTTATATTTCAAGACCTCTTGACATTATGCGAAATGTCGGCCAAGAGAAAGGATATTTTATCCATAAAAAAGTTTCTGCTTTTAGATTTCTGGTTTAATACATCTAACAGCAGAAATGTTAACAGCAGTGTTAGACAAGGTGACCCATTATCGCCGAAACTATTCATAGCAGTGCTGGAACAGATTATAAAACAGCTAGAATGGAAAACAAAAGGCATATCTATCAATAAAACCTATTTAAGTCACCTGCGTTTTGCGGACGACTTGGTTTTGCTATCTGAATCTAGCAAGGAGATACAAGAAATGATACTATCTCTTAATGACGCCAGCAAACAAGTAGGTCTAGAAATGAACCTTACAAAAACGAAAGTAATGACAAATAGCACCAGAATAGCAATAACAGTCGAAAACATTCCTCTAGAATACACTGAGCAGTATGTATACGTTGGCAAACAAATTGGACTTGATATAAAAAATAACGAGCTAGACATTGAACGCAGGGTACAATTAACCTGGAATAAGTATTGGAGTTTAAGAGAGATATTCAAGAGCAATCTACCAATATATATAAAAACAAAAATATTTAACTCATGTCTTCTACCATGCTTGACCTATGCTTGTCAGACATGGAAATTTACCAACAAGGCTAATAGAAAAATAATAACATGCCAAAGAGGTCTGGAACGTAGTATGCTGAATATACGAAAAATCCAAAAAATCCGTCACATCGATATACGCAAGTATACGAAAACAACTGATGCATGCACTTATGCTAAATCCCTAAAGTGGAAATGGGCTGGTCACGTGGCGCGTCTTCAAGACATGAGGTGGACATATAGAGCGACAAAATGGAACGGACCTCACGGCACGCGTAGACAGGGTCGACCCAGAGCAAGATGGGAAGACGAGATAAAACAAATAGCTGGTCCAAACTGGCTACATATAGCAAAATGTAGAGACGATTGGCACACCTTGGAGGAGGCCTTTACCTGCAGAGGGGTTCTTGCGGAAAATCAAAAATAAGTATTTTTTAAGTAAACTTTAAATTATAATCTTTTACAATAGTGTAATAAAATATAAAACAACTAGGTACCTACTAACCCTTACTATTCTCAAATTCATTATAAATGTAACGTGTACTAACCCTAGAATAAGCTTAGGATAATTAAAAGATAAATAAGTTTACTGTTATATCCATTGTTAATTTTAATTTTAAGCAAGAAATAAAAGGCTTTTTATTTTATTTTATTATAACAGCAGAAAACTTCAGATTCAGTGAGTTTTTCTTGTAAAAAAATGAGTATATTTTATTTCTGTAAAGATAATTATTTTTATTTCTTGTCGCAAATTTTGCAGGAATACCGTCGTCCTATCAAAACACTAAAACAATATTTTTGAAATCAAAGTCAGATAGTGACATATCTAGCAATGCACGAGTATATCAGTGGTTGTGGTATCTGAAATTGCTAGATTTACGTAACAACAATGACTGTCTATTTTTACTTCAAGATTAAAAAAAAGTCCCGAGCTATTGTTTCTTCAGTTTCATTTTTTAATTATTGCCCGCTATTTTTGCGCGGTGCTTGGTTTTAAAAAAGTGATTAAAAATAGAAGACTTTTTGTCTCAAGGGATTGGATTACAATATTTCGAATCGAATTATTTTGTTAAATTTCGTAATGTTATCACCTGTATTATTTGTTTGTAGTGTATTTCACTATAGTATTGTATTTTATACTGGGATTTGAGTCTAAATATGTGTCATACAAGAACAAGGCTACTCCTTTCCGTGTTTAGACCAGGGTAGAAGCCTTTAAAAATAATAAAAAGTGAAAAAAAATAGTAGTAGGATAAAACCCATTGGAAAAGGAGGGGAGTATTATAAAAATTAAAGGAAAAATAAATTACGGGCGATCTGAGGTCGGGAAGGGGATGGGGATGAGTTTTTAAGGGTAAAAAACGGTTATTCTCGATTTCCGGCAAAACTAAAGGTCCTATTGAAAAAAGTTAAATGACAAAGTTGTAGGTAATAAAAAGATCTAAAACTTTTGTGTACACACTTTTTTCACATAACCTCAAAATTTATGTGAAAAATTCAAAAAACCAAATTTTTGGTTTTTTATTTTTATCTTTTACAAAAATATTTTTTTTTTAACGAAATTTGGTGAAAACTTATCTTTTTATGTCCCAAATACGCTGTAATTTATTTGATCAAAAATATTAATTTTTTCACATTATTTTGAATGAATATCGAAAAAAACACCCTAACTTTCAATCGAAAAGTCACCCGTCAAAATATCAGCTTTTTTCAAAAATTTGGTATGTTTTCTGTTTGTTGAAATCTCTACTTTCCGACGGTGAAAAAAAATAAAAATGTTACCATAGTAAATCTTCTCAGAAAAAGCAAAAAATCTAAAAAAACTCGAATTTGATTATTTTTTTTTCATTATTATAAAAAAATTTGAGCTATTTATTAAAATTAACACTCAAATTACTCGAAAAACGTTAGATTACATGTTACATTGATAAAAAAAGAAAATTGCAAATAAAAATATACTACTATAATTAACAAACAAATAAGTTAATAAAATTAATATTTAATAAGACATCTACAATATTTGGAGAAAGTTGTCGAATCTTCTTTAAATTATATGCGTATATGTCTATTTATTACTATTTTAAGATAAATTATATACCTGAGTGACCTACGAAAAATAGAAGCCCATCAAAAGGTATTTCATGGAGAAGTGGGGAAGGGGCTAGGCGGGTCTGGGTCTTACTACATACATACCTACTATTTCGTAGCAGCTGTTACAACCGTTAGATGATGATGAGAATGATCTCATTGGTTAAAATTTCATACGGGCTGAACGTGCAGGTAAGTTGGAATTTTGTTTAAAATGCGTGGAAAGAATGCTTACTTATTTTCATGCAAGTGGGCACTTTCTATACGCAAACTCTGCTCATCTTTATCTCCAAGATATGCGTAAGCTTAAAGACACAATAAATGATGATTATGAATTTACGCGATTCACCGAAGGATTCTTTACAATTAGACGTACTGACAAGTTTTGGTCGGGAGTTTGGTCAGATATGACGATCGAGCAAGTTTTGATGAGATCTATGAAAACTCAGGGTGGACTTCCACATGGTCGTGGTTTGTCTGAAAGTGTTTTAACAAAATTCGTATTAACAATGATCATACTTTAAGCTTACGCTTATCTTGGAGATAAAGATGAGCAGATTTTGCGTATAGAAAGTGCCCACTTGCATGAAAATAAGGAAGCATTCTTTCCACGCATTTTAAACAAAATTCCCAATTACCTGCACTTTCAGCCCGTATGAAATCTTTAACCAATGAGATCATTCTCATCATCATCTAACGGTTGTAACAGCTGCTAAGAAATAGTAGGTATGTATGTAGTAAGACCCAGACCCGCCTAGCCCCTTCCCCACTTCTCCATGAAATACCTTTTGATGGGCTACTATTTTTCGTAGGTCACTCAGGTATATAATTTATCTTAAAATAGCAATAAATAGACATATACGCATATAATTTAAAGAAGATTCGACAACTTCTCCAAATATTGTAGATGTCTTATTAAATATTAATTTTATTAACTTATTTGTTTGTTAATTATAGTAGTATATTTTTATTTGCAATTTTCTTTTTTATCAACGTAACATGTAATCTAACGTTTTTCGAGTAATTTAAGTGTTAATTTTAATAAATAGCTCAAATTTTTTTATAAAAATGAAAAAAAATAATCAAATTCGAGTTTTTTTAGATTTTTTGCTTTTTCTGAGAAGATTTACTATGGTAACATTTTTATTTTTTTTCACCGTCGGAAAGTAGAGATTTCAACGAACAGAAAACATACCAAATTTTTAAAAATAGCTGATTATTTGACGGGTGACTTTTCGATTGAAAGTTAGGGTGTTTTTTTCGATATTCATTCAAAATAATGTGAAAAAAATAATATTTTTGATCAAATAAATTACAGCGTATTTGGGACATAAAAAGATAAGTTTTCACCAAATTTCGTTAAAAAAAAAATATTTTTGTAAAAGATAAAAATAAAAAACCAAAAATTTGGTTTTTTGAATTTTTCACATAAATTTTGAGGTTATGTGAAAAAAGTGTGTACGCAAAAGTTTTAGATCTTTTTATTACCTACAACTTTGTCATTTAATTTTTTTCAATAGGACTTTTAGTTTAGCCGGAAATCGAGAATAACCGTTTTTTACCCTTAAAAACTCACCCCCATCCCCTTCCCGACCTCAGATTGCCCGTAATTTATTTTTCCTTTAATTTTTATAATATTCCCCTCCTTTTCTAATGGGTTTCATTCTACTACAATTTTTTTTGGTTTTAAAAATTATCGACCCTGGTCTATGTTGCTCGCTGGGCCTGAATGACATTATAGTTCGTTACGACATTTAATAATCTGGCTGGCAAAAAAAATTGTTCGCGGACGCCATTTTGGCAGTTTGTGGAGTTCGGCACTACGTGGCAGAAAGTGAATTCGGCAAACAACAAATTTGGTGTATTTTTATAAACTAACCAAACCTAGTTACAATTTTTAGGCAAGTAATTAAATGTCAACGATCTATGTTATTTCCCTAAATGATCGATCAAATGGCTGAATATCACTCAGGCCGCTAGATAAACGGCATTGCTTAGGGAACAGACAAGGCTGTTAATTGAACAGCTGATTAAGCTTTTTAGCTGCGACATATATTCTGTCTTCTCGTGGTCACTGCCATCATCACACGTCAATTAAAAAAAACGGCCAAGTGCGAGTGGGACTCCCGCACGAAGGGTTCCGTGTCATTAGCAAATAAACGGCGAAAACCTCTTTGGTTTTATTCCGAATTCCGTATACACTATCGCACCGACCATCGCAGTTTCCGCAGATAGGCTTTCAACTTTCAACCAAAAGCATTATTCAAATTTTGATTTCACGTTATGGTTCTAACGACGAATTCGATAACGCATTTTAGTCATCTAGTGGCGCCATCTAGTTTGCTTGGAACGGACTAATCAAGAAACCCCCCTTAAATATTCATTTTATTTTATCATTATTTGTTGTTATAGCGGCAATAAAAATACATCATCTGTGAAAATTTCAACTGTCTAGCTATCACCGTTCTTGAGATACAGGGGTAAAGCCTGGTGACAGACGGACGGACGGACAGCCAAGTCCCAGTAATAGGGTCCCGTTTTTACCTTTTGGGTACGGAACCCTAAAAAACAATTTAATAGTGCAATAAAAGCATGTGTAATGTTTTCAATTTGAGTTCAAATCGTTGAAGTTTAAAAGCTTTATCTGCAATACCAAGGATTACTTTACTAAGAGGACCTTTACACTCTTCATTTAAAGTGAAATTTAAAAAAATTGGCAGTCATGGGAACTGCCGACAGTGGTGAAAACTTATAACTCAGAATTTGATAGCTTACTTTGGAAACTACACGGGTGTAACCGGAGTGTGAACCATCTAAAAATTCGTCAGCCAATGGGAAATGCTGACGAATTTTTAGATGGCCATGCCGCGATGGGCAGGCCACGCCCTTTTAGCATTTCCCATTGGCTGACGCACTTCTAGATGGCGAATGGCTATGGTCCCGAGTTTACCCGAAGATTTCTTATCATACCCGAGCGTGACGCTAGAATTAAATTCACAGCCCACGAAAAATCTGTCTAGGCGCGCCAAAAAAAAAGTTTTCACTTCAATAAATTTACTAGCTAGTACACAAGTAGCCCTTCAAACCAAAATAACGTAACTGTACTTGAACAAATGGCACTTATCTTCTAGAGCTGTTTTAGTCTTAAACGTTCAGTGAACGGCCTATACCGTTCATCATAATGTTTTGCCAAATAACTCAAAGTTAGCACCACTTAAGAAGATTACTTTTTACGTACTTATTTAACAAAGAATTACTTATTGTTACTTATTCTCCACAACTTTAATTGTTGTGAATAACTTAAGCTTGATTAAGTTGTTTTGTCTTTGATAGTTTTATTTAATTTAAGATGCGAACTTGAAAGTTACTTTGAATAGATAATGTTGTAGTTGTTCTGTGTATTGAGCTTTGTTTTAGTGTAACTTATATAGGCCCAATTTTCATGGAGCGGATTCCAACCGCGCGCAACCACGCGGGCGCCGCGCGGCTGCCGCAGCCGCCGCGGCCGTAAACCGCGTTGTGAGTTTTTAATTCAATTTTACATACAAATCTGCCGCGCCCGCGCGCGGGCTCGGTTGGCAACCGCGCCGTGAAAACCGGCTTTTACAGGTTAAAATAAACGCCACTGTTTTTGGTCCATAAATGAGGTTGTACAAAAAGACTAAATAATAGAAAACACAGTAACAACAATATTTGTGAAGCCGTAAAGTTTGTTTCAGTAACACACTACTATGTGAAACTACAGACAGGCATACAGATACACTTTGTTATACCTACATAACAATTTTTTTTATAAAATTACAAAAAAAAATTAGAAATAACTCTTAATGCTATAAATGGCAGCTTTACCGGTAAAAGAGACTTTTCCACGCAACTATGAACATCAGGTAAAGTAAAATGAAGAATATAAAGTAAGTGAAGATAGGACACGGTGTAACAAATAGACAATAACTGTGTGTTCATACTTTTACAATAATATACTTCTTAACAGTTGGAAAACAGTGAATATTGAACATACTCGTAGCATGTAACAAAAATGATATCGAAAAATATTCAAATAAGACATACGATAGAATTGTAGATATTAGAATTGTAGACAAAAGAAAGAGCATACAAATTGTATACATTTTCAAGGTTTAAAATTACTACTTTACTGTATTATAATAATTATTGTACAGAAAACTGTCAAGCATTATATGAGTATAATATTTATGTTCCATGTCAAATGTTTGTATACATTTTTATAGGACTTTGCCATCACTCTCTAAAAATTCGGTGTAACTATAAAAAGTTTGATCAATAAGCCACCAGCACTTTAATCTATTTTTGAAGCTGCCGAAACTTGGGGCAGATATAATTATTTTGGGAAGCGTGTTATAAATAGGTTATAAATACAATAGGCGTGTTATAATTATAAAGAGGTTGAGGTTTTTGTTAGAATGCACTAATCTCAGGAACTAGATACTAAAACATTGGCAACTAGGACTGATACTAAAAAATTGGCAGTCATAGGAACTGCCGATAGAAGTGAAAACTAATGACTCAGAATTTGATAGCTTACTTTGGAAACTACACGGGTGTAACCGGAGGGCGTAGCCTGGGCATCATGACATTGCCATCTAGAAATGGGTCAGCATTTCCAATTGGCAGATGCATTTCTAGATGGCCATGCCATGATGCCCAGGCCACGCCCTTTCAGCATTTCCCATTGGCTGACGCATTTCTAGATGGCCAATAGCCATGGTCCCGAGTTTACCCGAAGATTTCTTATCATACCCGAGCGTGACGGTAGAATTCAATTCACATCCCACGAGAAATCTGTCTAAGCGCGCCTAAAGAAGTTTTCACTTCAAAAATTACTTCTATTGTTAAAACCGTTGTATACGTAAGTGATCCTCGAGTGCTATAGGTTACCATTACTATGTAATTATAGATTTAAGTATGAAAACTAACGTGGTTATTACACATTTTAAATAAATGCACGGATAACTCATGTATAATATAATCCGAACAGTCCGACTCGAGTTTCGATCGCGCCCGGCGTTCTTTTTCAAGGCGATTGCGCGCGCGTGTTCGGAGCTCGTCTAGCACATTTCAATACGGACGATATTAAGTACAATCTTAAATTTTTTATCGGTTTTTATTTTAATTTGAGCACTATTACATTATAATATATACAATAATTTTACACCACATCGCGCTTTCGGGTGACTGAGTTGTGCAATTATTACTTATGAATTACCTTGTTCATCTAAGTGGATTGTCCTCGAAACAACTTACCTCGTTGCTGAATGAAAGTTAACAAAAAGGGTCAGTTTTTCGAGTAATTTTCGGTGTAACTGGATAGGGTTACTTACAACACATATACTATGATAAAACGGTAGTATTCTACTCATCACTATACACAATTATTACCTTGTATTGTATTTTCTTGTCTATTTCAGGTTTTTAAGTCCAATTATTTAAAAAAAAACTGAAATTCTTCACTAATGTTATAAGTGCAAAAGTCTGTCAGTTACTCTTTCTTGACTAAACCACGAAACCAAATATGGTAAAGAGATGATAATAATTTAAAACTTTGGTTAACCCCAAGGCTTTAGATTACATAATATGTAACCTATACTATAGGACATAGATTACTTTTCAATGCAAAAGAAGAGTTGTAAGGGTTGACACCTTAAGCGCCTTTGTCCTTCGGAGAGCGTACCATTTGTCTAACTGCTTAAATGGACGTAAAATTGTGCTAATGCAATATCTACGGCGTAACAAGTTTCCAATATTATCTGTCACTCGTTGTTAGTGTGAGTAAGTGTGAACGTGGGTGACCTCTCCCTCTAAGCTGGACGCGTCCTTGACGATGTAGGTAATTCGACGATGTATATAATGCTTCAGATACATACATAGATACAGATACAGCTATAGCCGCCGAAGCCGCAGATAAAAACTAGTTATATATAATACAGATAGACACAACTACTGCTATACATATATATATACTAGCTGAGACCCGCCGTTTCACCCGCGTCTATTTGAGGAAAATCCCTACTAAAATTTACATTGCTTAAAGCTATGATCACCAAGAGAACCATAGAAAATAATGAAGGAACGCTAGGTAAACGTACTGGGATATACTAAAATGTGTTTTATAGTACAGGTATTTTAAAGTAGATCTGTGTAAAATATGATATTTTTATTTTTTTATTTCTTACGGTAGAAGATCATACGGTAGATCTTGATAACGCAACAGATACCTAAGTAGTTGACCGTATGAAAAACCGTCTTGGCGTGAATCGATTCCTAGGCGCTTAAATATTTGTCCCTGTGCTTTAGTAATAGTTACAGTACTCCTTAACGGGAAATTGTATTATTTTGAAATTAAAAAGCAAATGGTGGCATTTTATGTGGAGGCAATGCATTATACCATTCCGCTTGAAGATAATGGTCGATTTGTGTCAGATTCGACATGAGTAGTACCGACTAAAACCTTTGCCGTGGACACGGGTATGCTCTCGCACTCTTCTGCGAACCCGCCGCGGGATAATGTACGCCGTGATCAACCAAATGCCTTGTCGGTGCCAGACATTCTCACGTCTAGACACCCTTTGCATCAGGCGGTGGGACTAATGCCTACCATCATCCGGCTGAAACGGGCGGGGACAGCAGCTCACCGATATATCGGCACTCTTTATCTCCTACAGCCCCACCGCATCCACCATCATACGTTAACGACCACGCAAGGCCGCAGTGGGCAAGGAGAGCGGCGCACCGTTATACCGGTATTCCTCTTCAGCCGGGGTTTCTCCTCTACGGCCACGGTTCATCGCGGCACGTCTCAGTGGCGCCGGCATCGTCTACGCCGCGCAACTCCCCCCTGACCGAATTGCTTGGACCGTAAGTTTTGGAGCCCATGGTCAAGCATTGACATAGTGGGATATGTCGGGATCGATATTACGTACGGATATGGCAACCTTACCGATCAAAACCCATACCTACGACAGGTTTTTCCAGCCGTGGGTTGGCAGCAGCCTCGGGACCGCTATCGCATTCGACTGTGTCTCGATCTGCCATTGCCGCCGCCTTTTGCGGCGACACCTCATGGGAGACGTCCGAACCACCGCCAGTTGGTTGGTTGTTGGTTCCAGTGATGCATTAAAAACCAGCGACGCGTCACGACCTCGGGAAACCATATGCCTAGGTGCGGTGCCGGAGCGACCTAAGCGTCCGACACTTCAGACCCTCCAGTGGAAACAGGATGCGAGTCAAGTGCGCCTTTAAGATCGCTCCCATGTCCACTTTCACGTCATTGGATGAGTGACAGGTAATGGCCTCCTCTCGCTTTTCCAATTCACATGACTTCTCCTTGTTGAGCGTCTTGGCTAAGATCGTCGAGTGCCAGAGGTTTGCCCTCACGACCGCGGCTAGTTATGGCCGCGGTTCCGCTTCTGTGGCTACATGGCGTCGAGGAACCTAAGCTGGAAGACAACGCTAATTAAAATAAAAAACATCAGGGGCAATTTTGTTCAAAATATATATTTGTGATAAATAATGTATTCGTTCAGATACATATTAGCATCATGTTTATAAAACAACCTCCTCAACAATGCATTCTTCTTTCTTTCTTTTTTTTATGGCTTCCATTCGGTAATAGAAGGTAGGTACGTATCACCGCAATTATGCCAACGTCCAGCGTTTGAACATTGAGAGCATTATTCTATATGCACAGATTACAGAAATAAAACGGAATATTTTAAAACAAAACTTAAAATCACACGGGACGCCCGTACAACACGGAAGTCCATTTAGTACTGACTGGAGTTTGTATTTGCTTCGGCGTTTGTATTTGCTTTGCAGGTTCTCTGTTCTGCGCGTTCCATCTGGTTTTATTTCTGTAATCTGTGTCTATATGGTACTCATTGAAGTATGATACTTCATTCAAGTGATCAGTCTTCTTTAGATAATCTTGAGCTTGATTATCGAAAACCGCTTTGGTGTAAAATCGAGGCAGCATATTTCTTTCTTCAAGTACTTCTAATGTACGATTGTATGTGAATCGTACATTAATAATAATAAGTAATCGTACAAGTTATGTTGGTGTAGAGAATTTAATATAAACAATATTTCACAATATAAGATTAGAGAAATTTTTAATTCACACGTAATAAAGTAGCCAAGTGCGAGTTGGACTCGCCCATGAAGGGTTCCGTTCCAGCAAGTAACATAAAATACATAGTACACATAGTTCTTGTAGTTCGTTGTAACTTTGATCGAAGTTTTAATAATAGTGTATTTATGACGTACTAAAAAAAAACTACTCATCAGATCGAGTTCAAACTAATTTTCGTTGGTAGTTTTCATGGTAATGTACATCATATATTTTTTTAAATTTTTTCATTCTCTTACTTTAGAAGTTAGAGGGGGGTGGGTGGTGGGGGTGACGCTTCCAAAGTGGTAAAATGTGTGTCCCACACATTTTACCACTTTGGAAGCGTCTCTCGCGCAAGTTATTCAGTGTAGACAAAAATTATATTAGAAACCTCAACATCATTTTTTAAGACCTATCGATAGACACCCCGTGTCACGTGACACGTGTAGGTTCGATGAAAAAAAAATGTATGAGCTTCAGTTCTCAGTATGGGGGGCACCCCTAATTTTTGTTTTTTAAAAAACTTTTGTAAAAATCTTAATGCGGTTCACAGAATACATCTACTTACCAAGTTTTAACAGTGTAGTTCTCATAGTTTCGGCAAAAAGTGGATGTGACATACGGACGGACAGACAGACAGACAGACAGACATGACGAATCTATAAGGGTTCCGTTTTTACGTTTTACGGAACCCTAAAAATGTAACAATGCATTTTTGCAAATTTGTTTACATAAAATGACGCAACCTTTAAATCTGTGACACGTGTTTTCAAAAGTCTATGTCACGTGCTGTCACAGACTTCAACCCACGCCAAGGAGAATGGCACACGCAGTTAAAGATCTCAAAGATAAATATTTTTCCCCGTTTTCGTTACATTGTTCAACCCCAACCCTTTCTCCGCAATAAAAAGTAGCCTATGCTGTTTCTCGGAGTCTAGTCTATCTGTATACCAAATTTCATCAAAATCGGTTCACTGGTTTAGACGGTAAAGCGTAGCAGACAGAAAGACAGAGTTACTTTCGCATTTATAATATTATAGTAAGGATATAGCAGCTACAGATACAGATTCAGATACGGATTCAGTTACATATTGGTGGACAATTCACACACAACACCATCTGACCCCAAACTAAGCAAAGCTTGTGTGCTGGCGGCCAGACAGCTGATATAATACTTATATAGTTTTAAATACATGCTTATTATACATATAAACATACATATACAGCCACAGTACAAATACGAGTACATTTTCATTGTATTTGCAATTGGTATCACAGTGAAACTTGTTCATAATGACTAGTAGAACGCGTCTCTTCTGGCTCACAGGTGATCTGTTTAACCCTAAATGTTCTTATACTAACGTACGGAATGATACCTACATAATATGTCTTGTTCATCAGCGTTGTTGTGTCAGTGAACTTATCTGAACTAATATTTGAATGCGTTTGTTGACTTGTTGGATTAAAGTTTGTCGGAAGATCTGTTTCATTATCTTAGGTAAATTGATAAAATAATAGATGTTTCGGCTACTCAATTTTGCGTGGCTTTAGTTTAAAAAATAACACACATTTAATGATGTTCTGTACGAAAAAAATACACTTTTTTACTATCATTTTGTCAGATGTACTACAGTCGCAATACTTTCATAAAAAAATGCTATGTAGACTATAGATTCAAATATTTTTTTCATAAAATACAAAAATAGTTTTTTTTTTTTAAATAAAGAATGACGAGACGAGCAGGACATGTGGCTGATGGAAAGCAACATGCCTGCCACATAACAGCACAGCGGCACGCAGCTATTGGAACATGAAGAGTCCAAATCATTACCTAGCACTGCACTGCGCTCGTCACCCAGAGATCTAAGTTGTTATATTTCTCAGCCCTGTAATTTCTCTGGAAACATTGCCCTTCAAACCGGAACACAGTAATGTTTGCACATTACTGCTTGGCGGTAGAATAAATGTAATATACCTTTAAAAGTTTTTTTAATGATATTAGTATTCTATAATACAAAGTGACGGTACGATCAAGACATATGCCTGATATTAAGCGACACACCTGGCCATAACAGCTCAGTGTCACATAGATATTGGAACACGAATAATTCAAATCATTACCAAGCGTACAATCGCAAAACATTGGTCTTCAAACTGGAACACATCGATTTTCACACATCACATGGTGCTATAGTAGCTAACTAGCAAAAGTGTAGTATAGTAGCTAACTTCCCGAGGTGTACTACGCAGAGTCCTACCACAACAACATCACCTCGCCGAGTGTGTCCGGAACGAGGCTGAAAGAGTCGACTACGTGACTAGGTATACGTATAGGTACAACATCAACACTGTTGACACGGGTTGGTACTGTGAGATTCTGGCGGACGCCCCTATCAGAAAGAGCTAGATCATTATATGGACTGGTTAATCGGTGCATGAAACGAAGGTTTAATGTGCAGATTGACCAGTAACTACAGCTTGTTAAATAATGTATGTCTTACTATGAGGGTGACATAGTCATAAATATATGACTATATTTAACATAATAAAAATTACAAAAAAACAACATCACCTCATTGTAGCGTAACTCTCATTAACAAACTCCATAATGAAATTCAGATCTAACATCGGATCTTTTCACTTGGCTTCTTTTATACGAATATGGATGAAAAGAGGTTTAAATAGAAATGATATCGTCCGGAAATTGTGGTCATTGCTTTCCATTGTGAAGGACATAATACATGGGAAATCATTACATGTCTGTTCTATTGAGGATTGTAATAGAAGAATTTAATCTTAAATTGATCTTCATTCCCAGTTTACAGACTGGAAAAAGGTTAAAAAGGGTTATGGTTAGGTAATTCAGGATTTTAGGGCCTTTTAAAATGAACCAAAGTTAGATAAATAGATAGAAGAACTCTTTATTGTATTGAAATAATAAAAACAAAATACAGAAATACCTTTAAAAAGTAACAATACTTTATCGCAAACAGCGATTTCTTCCCATGAAACCACTAGTAGCGATTTGTAGTACAGGTGGTAAAGAAGATGGGAAGTTAAGATAAATTTTATGTAGATAGATACCTATTTATTATGCAGACCGAAACAAAGCAACGCAATAGAAGAAAATAATAAAAACAAGTGTTACAATCGACGACCTTATCGGTAAAAGCGATTTCTTCCGGACAACATTAAAAAGGAAACGGTGCTTATGAAAGTGTTAAAAAGCGGGATGTGTGAAATATCTACTACTAAACCAATTAAATGTATTGACATTCCCTAAAAATTTACATATTATACTGATAGATTAAGTACTTATACGTACATAATCTACTTGTACATGTATTATACTAAATTGAGATATTCTTTTAGGTTATCATGGTTCTTCAATAATTATTATTATTAACTATGATTTTATAATGCCGTTAATGCAAGAATATAATGTAAGAATGAGATAGAATGAATGACTAATTACCATATTTAAAGAAGAACACGGGAAATAGGTATGATAGGATAAGAAATTGTAAATAGATGTAACTGAAAAAATAAATAAAGGACATTAAAATGGAACGAACATCTTCTTGTAATCACACCCTTACATCGTTATTGATTACGGGATAATTACTGTGATTATACTTTAAAAGCACATACGAAGTGCCTAAGCGCGGGAGCTCGTACGTAGTACCAAACATCCAAAGACCTAATGATCATATCGGATTTGGCTGGGCAGGGAGAGAAATACGAGTAGTGAAAGTGAGTGTTGACGTACGTCACCAAAAGGGGCTCTTTTTAAACCTACGCCCGAGTCACAAGTCTTGGGGTCTATTCGAGATTTCTCTCTCTGCCACACGATGGACCCGGCACCCGCACGGTGAATCCATGGAATGCTAAGAAGTTCGTCTCGTCTCTCGTCAGTATACCCTGTAATATTTTCACAGATGGCAGTTAAATTGACGAAATATAACGACGCTAAAATCCCTTAAAAAATAAAAAGTGTTAAGAAATGACATTTTTACAGTTAGTTTAGTTAGGCCTACTGTCCACGCACGCGTCTTTTGTCGAATGCATGCATCCTACGAACAAACGCAAGACGTGCGGCTGTCGTGTCGTTGTCGTTTCGTGGACGCAGACTTCATTATTTGTACGCAAGATGCAAGCAATCGTCTTGCATCCGACAATTGTCGAAATCGTGCGGATGTCGTGCAGCTACGTGGACAATTTGCCTTAACCAGCCTTTTTAGTTGACTGTATATTTGCAAAGTACTAGATGAGATATATATTCAAATTTCGCAATGTTCTGGTATTACGTTGAAGTTCAATGTAAATACGGTGGTCGATCCACGATTACGCTTCCATCCATTCTGAATTTCAGCAAACTGAGTGAACGATTGAACGGTTCGCTGACAGACAGACAGGTAAAATACAGACGTGAGGGAAATAGTATTTATAGGTACCAGGTATGCGATCTTAAAATATGACACAGGTCTTGTTTTAGGCAAACCGATCAATTACAAAACTCAACTTACACCCAAGCTTTCTGATTTATAGATTAGTTTGACGTTATAAACGGCGACACCTTCGATACCAGTTTGTAGCGGTAGGACTCTTTGCACTCCGCTGGGGAAGTACCACATCTTTACCAATTATTCTACAGCCAAGCAGTAGTGCACAAGCATAAGTTGGTAGGACTCTTAGCAGAGTCCGCCTGGGGAAGTACCACACCTTTGTCAATTATTCTACCGCCAAGCAGTAATGTGCAAACATTACTGCGTTCCGGTCTGAAAGGCAATGTTTCCAGAGAAATTACAGACAGGGCTTAGAGATATAACAACTTAGATCTCTGGGTGACGAGCGCAGTGCGGTGCTAGGTAATGATTTGGGCTCTTCATGTTCCAATAGCTTCGTGTCACTGTGCTGTTATGTGGCAGGCATGTTGCTTACCATCAGGCATATGTCCTGCACGTCTCGTCACTCTTTACTTCAAAAAAAAAAAGTTTGAAGGGAAGTTTCCTGAGAAATTACTGGGCATAGAGATTAATTATCTTATACCTTTGGATAATAAGCGCAGTGCAGTGCTAGGTAAAGATTTGAACTCTTCGTGTTCTAATAGCACTATACTGTGACTATTAGTGTGTATTTTGTGTTACGCACAAAATATTATGTTGCTTTTAACTTGATCTAAATTATAGATACTTTATTCAGGACAAGAAGAATTTACAAAATAATATTAAAATAATATAGGATTAAGAAGTATCAATTATATATACAACTACATATAAATATATTTATTTACAAAATGTACACGAACTTAATCTAGAAGACCAGTGCCAGTGGGAATCGTGCCCAAAATGCTGGTGGCCCCGTTGCCACGTTGAATGGCGATACTTATTCGCTGAGCAAAATAAAGGCCTGCATTTTGGTCACGAGTTCCATCACAAAGACGTTTGGATGTTGCTTACCATTAGGCCATAAAGGTCTCAGTCATGTCTTGCTCATCCCATAACTCTATATCATACTAAAATGATGTCAAAACTTGATTTTTGAGACTTTTTTGAAAACATTGTATCCATAAAACCTACCGTAAGATACCAACTACATCCTTTAGTTTTCAGTTAGTGCCCATAGGTAATGAAACGCAATTGAAAAGTTACATAAAACAAATTAAATTACACCTCACAGCATTTACATACGAGAAAATCAAAACTACAGCTCGCCACGTAATTAAGGGTGGAATGGTGGATGATTGTGGACACGTTATTGAAATACATCATTGTAACAATATATTTTTTATTTAGAGAGATAAATTAACAAACAAGACATTCACTGAACGTTATGCTACACGCATGTCAATAACATCGTAGTGCCAACCGAAAATTTGAACAGACACTTCATCCAAAACACTGCCCTGCTCTGACATGGGGGTTTTCTTACAATGTTTTCTTGCACCGATTAAACTAAATAGTTGTGATAACAAATTGAGACACACCTTGAAAAACTCGTAAAATATAAGTCGCTAAAATAAAATATTTGACGTTCCGAAGATTCGAATTAAAAGGTTTAAAACCTACTATCGCAATAAGAACGTTATAGGTTGTGCGTTGACTGACCGGATTTTTATATGGAAACAATATTGGTACCTTCAAGCCGAAAATAAATCACTATCTTCTAGGTAAGCACGTACATCACATCGAGGCACATCTGACGACGTTCAAATGCAAACCTATTACCGGTAAAAAAGTTAAATTGTGCGCAAACACGATCCTATTTCATTACAAAACGTAGCAGTTAAACGTTTCAAATTCAAACTTTCCGAACGCCCGCAGAAACGTCTAATTTGATTAATTATTTTGATGATGGTATCAATCATCCCATTCATCAACACTCATCCTCGAGATTACAGCAGAGATCTTGAGAGATTACTTCGAAATTCCTGAAATATAATAAACATTTAGATACGGATTTATTTATAACGGCGCTGCCAAGCTAGTATGCGTGTGAACGTGAGTAAATATAATTACGCAAAATAATTACTGTACAGGGCTACTTTTACTACCCCAAAAGTGTACGAATATTATCACTAAAATAAAAGTAAATTTTCACTGTGCGTTTCTGCCAAAATTATAGGATATTTAGATAAACCATCTTTTAGGACGGAACGATTTCTGCAGGACGCAGCCGATCGCAGCACAATTCTATAGGTAATGATTTGGATTTTTTATGTTCCAATAGCCGCGTGATAATGTGATGGGCAGGTGTATTGCCTAACATCATCATCATGGTTCAGCATTACGGTCGATCCGAAGGTCTTAAGCAGAAGATAACTTACCTAAAGTTCTGAATTTCCGATTTTGTGCTTTTTGTGCTCCAAAGTGTTTTTTGATTGTTTTTAAATTGAAAAAAATCTCGATTTAGTAGTGGTGATTGTTCCTAAACGTAGTAAATAATGACACATTTATATCATCCCATACTTACATCGTTTTTATTTAACTGACCTCTCATAATTATTTATAGTAACGACAATTAAGTGTACCGAGGCATTAATACTAATGCTATTTACGTCATAATTTTCAAAACTAAATAAGTGCCATACGTTATTAAGACGATATTGCTTAAATGTAAAATGTTTCTTTTGGAGCAGTCCATACATTTGTCTGCTTCATTTACAGCATTTTTGCGTAACAGAAAAAAAAGTGACATTGCTGTAACCCACAAAAACATAAACAAAAACAAACTTTTGGTTAGTTTTAGTTATTTTATTTAATAAACAATTAAATAATGCATTTTCTTTTCTAAAAATTACATTTATAGGAATAATAGTTTTTGAGTTTTATTTTTTTTGTAAAATCTCAAAAGTTTTTTGGCTCTGGTAAACATTTTGCATTTTGTGGGTTACAGCAGGTTTGGTTTTACCGTCGATATGCCTGTTGGTTTTTATACACTAACATAACTATTCAGACAATCGAATATTGGAAGTACTTAAAGCAAAAATCCTGCTACCTCAATTTTACGCTAAAGGGTTTTCCGACAATCCAGCTAAGATTATCTGAAGAATATTGATCACCTGAATGAAGAATCATACTCCAATGAAGAACATTTAGAACATTAATGATACTCTCAATGTTTTAATGTAATAAAATTGCGGTGATACCGTTTACCGAATGGAAGCCATAAGAAAAAAGAAGAAGAATACATTGCTTGCATAGGAATTTTCATAAACATGATGTTAATATTTATCCGAATAACTACATTATTTATCACAAACAAATAATTTTGAGCAAAATTTCCCTTGACTATATTTGATTTTAATGAATACTTTAGGAAATATCCGTAGTTTTAAAACAATTCTGTAACAAAATAAAATATCACTTTATTGTGGTCACGTGGTATTTCTTATCGTTGTCTTCCAGGTGAGGGTTCTCGAGGTGATGTAGCCACAGAGGCGGAACCGCGGCCATCTCGGGCCGAGGTCGTGAGGGCGAACTTCTCGCTCTCGATCATCTTAGCCAAGATACTGGACAGTGAAAGGTCGTGAGTTGGAGGCGCGAGAGCACGCCATGATCTCTATTTCATCCAATGAGGTGAAAGTGGACACGGGAGCGATCCTAGAGGTGCTTTTGACTCGGATCCTGTTTCTACTGGAGGGTCTGGGGTGTCGGTCGTTTAGGGCGGCCTGGCACCGCACCTAGGGATAGATTTCCCGAGGACGTGACGCGTCGCTGGTTTCTGACGCGTCACTGAAACCAAATGGGGTGGTGCAGCTTCCTTCCGCGAGGTGTTCTCACAAAAGGCGGCGGCAATGGTAGAGTCGCGGTCGAGTGCGGTAATAGTCCCAAGACTCTGCTGCTAGCCCATGGCTGGAGAAATCTGCGGGAGTTTTTGCCGGTAGGGGGTACCATATCCGTCCGTAATGTACGACCTTGACGTATCCCACTTTGTCAATGTGTGACCGTGCGTAATTGTTCGCCGACATAAAAAATGCGCATAATTTTCAACTACTATCTAATAAAAGATCACGGTGAATAGAAAGAAGACGGTGGCCGGCCGCCGGTTGCTCTACGAGATACCATTTGCTTCCTTTTCGAAGAGTTCCCGCATTGACAAGGCAGGGGTCCAGTACCTATCGCCTGGTCAGCCACAGTGAAGCTAAGAGAAACCCCAGTGGGTCTGCTCGCCAGGGCTATGGGCTCCAAGATGGCGGATGCGGTGGGGCTGTAGGGGAAGAGGAGTGCCGGTGTATCGGTGAGCTGCTGTCCCCGTCATCTTCAGCTCGATGGTGATAGGTCATAAGGCCGAGCATTTAGCCCGCCGCGAGAGACCAAGGGTGTCCAGACGTGAGGACGTCTGGCTCCCACGGTTGGTCACCGAGGTGTTCACGGCGTGCATTGTCCCGCGGCGAGTTCGCAAAAGAGTGCGAGAGCATTCACATGTTCGCGCCGTGTGTGGCAAAGGTAATACTGCGGAGGTTTTAGTCGGTAGGGCACCACTCATGGTGTCAAAACCGACACAAATCGACCATTCCCTTCAAACGGAAGGGTATGTTAATGCTGTATGGTACCACTTGCCTTTTAATTTCAAAATTGTAATACAATTTTCCGTTAAGGAGTCGTTTGTTGTAACTATTGTTAAAACACAGGGGCAAACATTTAAGCACCAAGGAATCGATTCACGCCGAGACTGATTTTCATACGGACAACTTGGTAGGTATATATTGCACTATCAAGAGCATCAGGTTATAGAGATAACCAATTTGTACCAATTTGTTTGTTTCTATAGCAAGAAAAGAAAACTAATAACATCGTATACACAGTACTTTTAAGTACTTTAAAATACCTGTACTATACACATTTTAGTAGATCCCACTACTTTTAACTAGCGTTCCTTTATTGTTTTTCTACAGTTCTCTTACGGATCATAGCTTTTAAAGTCAATGGATATTTTAGCATGGATTTTCCTCAAATAGACGCGGGTGTAACATGTAGTGATTGAACGAGCAAGCCACGCGCTTTATGGTAAAACTCATGACTATGGTATGCTATTATACACAAGAAAGAAATGAAAATGTTTGTTTTCGCCCGATCACCTCGGATTTGAAATTTGTTAAGTTAGTATTCTACTTTAGTCCACCCCTTTCATTTGATATCTATATTGAGGGAGATGTGAAAAAATAAGTAATCCGCCGGCGCCGTCTCGGGGCGATTTTCATTAAACATAGCTACAAGAACACTACCGAATAATTAACCTTACAAAAAAAAACAATCAAAATTCACTTATCGGTTCGGTTTATCCGTTTGGGAACAGACATAAACATACATAGTCCGGGATCCCAGAGCTCCCAGACGTCACCTATTTTCTGATGAATGAAATGTGGACGATTGAGTAGAGTTAGTAAGTACTAAGAACACATGCTTACTCGCTAACTTGCTTAGACGGCCAATTTTGAGGTATGGGGCAATTAAGGTACATAAAAACACAGCTTAATTCACTTATTTTCTGACAACTGATTTTTACGTATGTTATAGGCAATATCCTTACAAATAAGACCCCAATACTCCCAGACACTTACCATCGGCCGTTTTCCTTAACAGACGCTTTAATACTCCCAAAATATGTAATATATATATAAAAGCGGCCATCTTGTATTTGAAATTTGTCATAGTGCATAGTGTTCTACTAGTCAAATCCTTTCATTTAATACCCATATTAAGGTAAGCTGTGAAGAAATATTTTGCCCGCTATTTTGTGGAGGCGGCCATTTTGAATCGATATAAACCAAACATAGCTAAAAACAATTGAACGGAAATCAACCTTCAAATAAAAAAAACCGCATCGAAATCGGCCCATTCGTTTGACCTGTACGGTGCCACATTGTGCAGTGCCACATATTTTGGGAGTTTTAAAGCGTCTGTTAAGGAAAACGGCCGACGGAAAGTGTCTGGGAGTATCGGGCCTTATTTGTAAGGATATTGCCTATAACATACGTAAAAATCAGTCGTCAGAAAATAAGTGAAGTAAGCTGTGTTTTTATGTACCTTTATTGCCCCATATCTCAAAATTGGCCGTCTAAGCATGTTAGCGGGTAAGCATGTGTTCTTAGTACGTACTAACTCTACTCAATCGTCCACATTTCGTTCGTCAGAAAATACGTGACGTCTGGCGGCCCTGGGATCTTGCTCTAACAGAGAGAGAGAGAGAGTCGTCAAAATTATGAAAGTGCGTCGTTTTTTTGCATCCGGGCTTACAAATGTGGCCGTATTTTTTCGATCATTTTGTTTTCATAAAAATGGTTGTCTGTAAAGTCGGTTTACTGACGATAGAACGTGACAACGTCTTAAGAAAATACTGATGGAATGGTAGCATTTTTCAAAAGAGAATTTTAATTTCATTTGTTTAATAGATTTGTATGTAAAAAGTAATCAGTAGAATTTAGTCATTTTCAATCAAAACAATGCAAAAAAGCTTTTAGATGCCGGGGATCGAACCCGGGGCATTTCACATGCAAAGCGAACGCTCTACCACTGAGCTACATCCCCGCTTGAACTACTGGTCGAAATAATTAATACAACTGTAACAAACATTATGTATATTATGTATAAGTGAAGCTGTTTTAAATACTTATTAGTACCTGGTTGACCGAGCTTTGCTCGGTTTTTTTTTCGTAAAATTATGTTTTGGAAGATACGAATTACGTACTGATGAAATATCACTACATACCTAGTATAAAACGCTTCCCGCTGTCCTTCTCTCCCTACATACCACATATATATTTAGATCTTTCAAACCACGCAAAGGATTTGATGTATTTTAAATAGGTCCCCTAAGCATACATAGGTACATAAAAAGGATTACAAAAAAGTCCGTTGTTGTATATATCTATCTTTAACGGCTTAATATTGCTTAAAATCGCTTTGTAAATAAGGTATTATTGACGAAGCGATTTAAAACAATATTCAATTGAGTTCTTAACTTAAATAGGTTCATTGTGCATTTCATATAGATCAATATAGGCCTTAGGCACATCATGTAATTTAAATTAATGCTTTTGAGGATATTACCGATTTAATATGCAATGCAATGGGACATTTTTACCAGCATTGCACCCGTGCAAAGCCGGAGCGGGTCGCTAGTGAATAATTTTCTTTTTTTAATCTTGCCGGAATAACATAAAAAAAAATTAACGGGATATTTTTTCAATAAAGCATCTTCGAGTCTTGCTTAACAGCGCCATCTATTATACTGTTATACTGTTGCTGTATCAGTTAGTTTGTATAGGAACATTAAGTTACAAGTATTGTATTGTAACTTACATTTATCATGCACAGATTCGCTCCTGTATGGAGTGAGTACTGCTCGCACCTTTGGCATGGATCGGCTAAGTATCACCTGAAGGCTTTGGAATCGATCGAGAGACGCGCCAAAAAGCTCATAGGCAACGACACTCTTGTGCGAAAAAGACTTCAAAGTCTTGAACATCGCCGAAAAGTTGCTAGCCAATCGGTTTTTTATCGTATACATTTCGGCGAGAGTGCGACTGATTTCCATGATCTTATCCCACATTGTCCTTTTTACATCGGAATGCTCGTAGCTCGATAAAGCGACATCGTTTCATGGTTGATTTTCCAAAGACACGAACAAAGAGATTTGACTCTACTTTTGTGATAAGAACGTCTAGGCTATGGAAATACGTTGCCTGAGTGGGCTTTTCCCGTTGGCTACAACTTTTGTGTCTTCAAATCTAGAGTGAATCGGTTTTTTTCTAGGTAAGCACGCTCCATCGTAGATCGCATCGTCGTTTAACATCAGGCGAGATGGTGGTCAAGTGTAAACCTATTAAAGTTAAAAAAAACGCCAATACTTGGATAAAATTTGTTCGTGTTTTTTTAGATTCTATTAAATTAGAAGGACTCACAGTAAATGAGGAATTTGAAAAAAATGGTTTGATCTGGTTTCGAACCGCGCACTTCTGTATTTGAAACCGCCCAATTTCTCGGTTGTGATATAACGACACTAAACACAATCATGTACGAAATACGCATTCGTATTCTAATGATATTGTAGCAATTCTTAATTGCTTCAAAATGCGCTTAAAACGCCGTTTTTGACCCTACCTAAATCCTAGCTAAATCGATTTATCGCCTCCGAAACCCCCTGCATAGAGACTAAATTTCATCAAAATCGTTGAAGCCGTTTCCGAGATTCAGATTCTGTATACTAAATACATATAAACATACATCCAGGAATTGCTCGTTTAAAGGTTTACAAATAATAGGATTTTCTATGAAGAAAACATAAGCGACTTCAATTTAAAATAAAATTCAGACACGACTAAATTTTATAAGAAGCTATGAATGACTACGTGGACTATTAGGAAACCGCCACACCAATTTCCATAAAATTTATATGAGGTCACCTCTCAAGTATTTTGTACCAAAAAAATGAAGATAGCGGAGCTATCGCGCAAGATACGTACCAGAATATACAACGGAATTGAGAACCTCCCCTATTTTAAAGTCGGTTAAAAAGATAAAAATTTTGTCACGTAAGCGAATAATTGATTATATTGGTCTAGCCTCAAACCAAATACTCATAGGCTTAGTAGTGCAACGCCATCTATAGTTAAATACAACAGTCAGTTTGTGCAGATAATTCGCCAATAGGATTTTTTTTCGGTTTTTTGTTAGAAAATACTTAGCTACAAATTAAATACAACGATATTAAGACGTTGATAAAGAGGGAGCCCTTTTTATTATAATAGTTTTTCTCAAAAATAAAAACACAAAATGAAGAATGAGAGAGGTAACAGCCATCAGGATTCGAACCGAAGCCTCGTAATTTCTAAAGCGACCGTTTCCCATTTGCGCTAAACAGACGACGTGCAAATTGCCGAAATTTGTTATCGTATTCTAATGACATTGTATGAGTTTTTCATTGCCTCAAAAAGCCTCTAAATTGACGTTTTCCTTGAATAAAACCTAGCTAGATCGATTTATCGTCCCCGAAACCCCCTGCATACAAAATTTCATGAAAATCGTTCGAGCCGTTTCCGAGATTCAGATTCTATATATATAAATATACATATATAGGGTCGAACCTGGACTCGATTGGCACAGGACCGAGGCAGATGGCAAAGTAAGAGAGAGGCCTATACCCAGCAGTGGGATAGAGAAGGCTGTGGATGATGATGATGATGATGTAACAAACATGCGCCGAGGTAACGACCGACGGTAACGACCGACGGTAACGGTACATGACGTCATGGTTTTCGTACGTGCAGCCGGCTTCATCGAATTATAAGACGTTGTCACGTCAAAAAAACAACAGAACCCAACAAAGACTGGAACGTTTGGACGCTGTTATCTAATCCAATCCGTTTTATAGTTGTCCCAAAGATTTTATTCCTCCCACATTTTCTGTTTCAAACTTCCGCCTTTACTTCTCACGGTTCAAAACGTTCCGTTTTAAAACAAAGCTAGAAAACTTTCTAGGATTTTCAGTTTTAAATTCTTGCAGAACAGAGCTGAAAAAGAAATATAAGGCTTGGTACAACATTGTGACGGAGTTTCCGAGAATTCTTTCATCCCTTTCGAGGAAAAATAGAATATCGTTATCAGCTAGTTAGTTGCTTTTGTTCCTTAAATACGCGTTCGTTGGAATATGCATGTTTTACTCAAAGCAAATTGGAAGATTGTGGTTTTACTGGAATACATTTTTTACTCTAACGACATTTTTATTTACACTTTCGATATGTACATTATGTACATTTTCGATGTTCGTTGCTGAATCACGTTGGACCGGCTAAACTAAGTAACTAAGAGTGGAAATTTGGAACACTTTTAGATTATAGTTTGGAATATAGTACATAAATAATTAATATTGGTGAACAATTCAAACACAACACCATCATAAACTAAGCAAAGCTTGTAAGTACACTATGGCGGCCAGATAGCTGATATAATAATTATATAGTTTTTAGGACTATTTATTAACACGAGAAAAAAAAGGAACTGTAAGAGTAAAACCACGGGCGTTACTAGTGTTCCATGTTTAAATATTGCACAAGTTTGTATGCCAGCTCGCAGAAATTACGGGAACGGGAACAATGTGGGTAACACCGTGGGGTATGGCTACTGGCTAGTAATGAGTAAAAACATGGATAATAACTATTTTTTTAACGTAGTTTAATTGATGAACAATACTATGTAGTGTAAGGGGCGATTATAATAATTTGTAGACTCGACCGATTTTGTAAACCAGATGATTTTCAGGGTTCGGTAAAACGTAAAAACGGGTTTATAGATTCGTCATGTCTGTCTGTCTGTATGTCTGTCCGTCCGTATATCACGGCCACTTTTTGCCGAAACTATGAGAACTATACTGTTGAAACTTGGTAAGTCGATGTATTCTATGAACCGCATTAAGATTTTTACACAAAAAAATAAAAAAACAATAATAACAAAAAACCCCATACTCAAAAATTTTATATCAATTTTTTTTTTTTACGTGTCTTTGCATAGGTCTTCAAAAATGATGTTGAGGTTTTTAATTATCTTTTTCTACACTAAATAATTTGTGCGAGAGACACTTCTAAAGTGGTAAAATGTGCCTGGTTTGAACTCGATCTAGTGAGTAGTTTGTTTAGGTCATAAAAATACTCTATTATTAAAACATCGATCAAAGTTACTAGTACAGTAACTTTATACATTACCGTAGGCGTTAAATCCGGTAGATCTGATTTTTTGCAGACTTGTTTATGATGTTGGCCTAATGATTGTCCCAAGTTTGTGACCTCGAGCGACGAACGCAACTTTGTCAAAAATCGAAAAAACCACGAAAAAATCGTTTATTTTTCAAATTTTGGCGATTATAACCCTAAACGACTAGTTTTTGTAAAAACTTTCTTATGGCGTTTAATAAGTAGACTAAATTTGCTACAATATGATACTACAATTGTCTCTGTACACCCAATAGTTTCTGAGAACAAGTCTTTCAAAGTTTATAATTTTTTTCGTACTTCGCAATTTTTAGCAATATTTTAACTCCTATTTGACCACTTTGTGGCACAGTTACGGCGGTTTTTAACCCCCGACCAAAAAAAGAGGTATAACACCTCTTTTTTTGGTCGGGGGTTAAGAGCTTGACTAGTAGACTACTATACACTATGAACAATTTATATTTATACCATATTTATACCATATCGAGGTAGTTGTGAAAAAAGAAACGTATTTCATCATTTTGTGGTTGCGGCCATCATAGATTTGAAATTTGTCATAGTGCATAGTAGTCTACTAGTCAAGCCCTTTCATTTGATACCCATATTAAGGCATTAGTGAAAAAAAATATATGGAGTTCGCCATTTTTTTATTTGAAATTTGTTATACTGTATAGTACTCTACTAGTCAAGCCCTTTCATTTGATACTCATATTGAGGTAGGTTGTGATGAAATATTTGGTCTGCCATTTGGTGGAGGCGGCCATCTTGAATCGATAATAACCAAAAATAGCTCAAAACATCAACACAAAAATGTATCTTCAAATTAAAAAAACCGCATCGAAATCGGCCCATCCGTTTGAGCTCTACGGTGCCATAGACAGATACAAACACAGGCAGATACACATAGAGACAGACTTGTATGTGTGTCTGTCTGACAGACAGACAGACTTCGACGTCAAATTTATAACACCTCTTTTTTTGGTCGGGGGTTAAAAACCCCCGTAACTGTGCCACAAAGTGGTCAAGTAGGAGTTAAAATATTGCTAAAACTTGCGAAGTACGAAAAAAATTATAAACTTTGAAAGACTGATTCTCAGAAACTATTGAGTGTACAGAGATAATTCTAGTATCATATTGTAGCAAATTTAGTCTACTTTATAAACGCCATAAGAAAGTTTTTACAAAAACTAGTCATTTAGGGTTATAATCGCCAAAATTTTAAAAATAAACGATTTTTTCGCGGTTTTTTCGATTTTTGACAAAGTTGCGTTTGTCGCTCGAGGTCACAAACTTGGGACAATCATTAGGCCAACATCATAAACCAGTCTGCAAAAAATCAGATCTACCGGATTTAACGCCTCCTACTCCATACATTCAGGCGACAAAGTTACTGTACTATACAACGAACTACAAGAACTTATGTGTTATGTTACTTGCTGCTACGGAACCCATCCTGGGTCCACCTCGCACTTGGCTTCTTTTATT
Source organism: Ectropis crepuscularia (assembly GCA_963693475.1). NCBI lineage: Eukaryota > Metazoa > Arthropoda > Insecta > Lepidoptera > Geometridae > Ectropis > Ectropis crepuscularia. The sequence continues at coordinate 11,619,429 of OY856361.1, forward strand.
AATCTTAAACTTGCATAATAAATAGTCTTTAGCACTCAGAGATCCAGGAAGTACATATAAATAAAATAATACATTTTAGTGGACAATTCACACACAACACCAACGGTATGTCACACACAACACCAACCACAATATACAACGCTGAAAGAGTTTTTGAAATATAATAGATTAGAACAGAACAGAACAGAACAGAACAGAACGGAACAGAATATATTTACTTAAAATTTTAGTATCAAGGCGCGGCCCCACCGCGGTGCATGCTGTGCACGGGCACGCGGCGCATTTTAGCTGCGTGTATTCATTTGTTTGACAACGTGTGTCTACGTTTCCACTGGAGTACCTACACGAAGACCCACGACTATGTTTAGCGTGGCACGGCGCACGGAGAGGCTACACACATGCCACTGCAATCTACGGACACGGGCTTCACTGCGGGAGGTGGGACGGGCGGGGAAGCAAGCGAGCGACGCCTGCGCCCAGTCTTGCCAGAAGGTTACTTTTGTAACCTTTTAGGTGATTTTCGAACTGCATTGGTTACTTTTAGGTTACACTAATGAAAAGGTTACTTTTAGGTGATTTTTCGGAATTTGTAGAATTAATTTTTTACATAAAAGCAACTTGAAACGGAACGCTCGTTTTAGAATTTTTCATGTTGGTCAGCTTCGTTAGCAGTAGGGGAGACCGAGGAGTGTAGTGACAATTTTTACTTAGAGCAACATATCTCAATAAATAAACATACCACAATTATAAACGTTATGCCAAAATGTTTCCCAATTAATACTCTTTTGAAAATAGTAATCAAAGGCAATTAAAATTATATGGTGACTGAGAAAATCCACAAAAACTGAAAATACTCCTATTGTCACAACTCTCCTAACATCGAGGTAAGTTGTAACAGGTACCAAGGTTAGTTGTGACAGCTATGTACTTAGACTACATTTGACGGATAAATTTATTTTTGTAATAAACAAAACACGTTTTTTGCATAAAAGTACTTTAATTTTCTACTGCTTCTTGTTTCTTTTGGTTTCTTCATTTAAAACACGCTTTTTCACACTTTTTAACCTTCTACTGGCTTCTGTGACAGCTATTTCATCCTTTGTATGTTCCTTTGTGTGTCTGTAAGAATAACTGATTTGATCTTGCGTCTATTAGCTGGGTATTTTGGTCTTGGTGGATCTTTTAGCAACAGCTTACTGATTCTGGCAAACACATTTATCTCAAACTTAGTTTGTAAACATTGACAAAAACAAACGCACATACTTATTACATAAGCAAAAAAACATTACTGAAACCAATTAACATAAGGTATAACATTAACATAGTATAAAACAAACTTAAATAGGAGAGTTGTGACAGCGTGTCACAATTCTCCTAGGTGCCAAAAATTGCGACTTGGCTAAAATAATAATTCATAATTTCAAAACATGATGGAAATATAGGAAGACAATGCCACGCTTTGCAACATCAAACACCACTCAATATAAGAAAAAATATACTAATCATCTGAATGCAATATGTCAGTACATAGAAATCATCAAAATTTTGATAAAAAACTTACTTTTCGTTTTTTTTTTCATGCAGTCGTCGCACTCGCATAACCGCTTGTCATGCGCCTCTGGCGCGTACCGTGTCAAGTAGCGCGTCTCTAAAGAAACAATTGCGCAGTTTTGCCAACTCGCTAACGGTCATAGGTTCCGAGTAATCGTCTTTGTCACAACTCTCCTCTGTCACAACTCACCTCGGTCTCCCCTAGTAGAACTAAAACTATAGATCTAGAACAATCATCATAGGGGATAGGGGTATGAGCACTTTGCCAATAACTAGGGCAGTTAATTTTATTTCTCAGGATCACTACATAGTTGAGTATATAAAATATAAACTTTGGAATTATAACAACTACCTAATAAAGAAATTGAAATTCATATTCAGTATGTAAAGATATACTAGAATTCATATGGCACGTGGTTGCGCGCGAAAACAACTGCTCTGCGATAACCGAGCTGTACGCTGTACATAGTCGTGGGTCTTATTCGTGTACTCCAGTGGAAACGTAGACCCACGTTGACAGCGTTGAGCTATGTAACCGCCTATTCGAGCAAGCCACGCGTGTATCAATGACGTCAATTCATGCGTAGCCTCTCCGTGGGTTGCAGTGGACACAACCACATACATTTTCTTACAAAGCGAAGCTTAATACACGTGCGTAGCCTCTCCGTGCACCGCGGTGGGCCCGCGCCTTTAAGCACCACTAATGCTGTACAATACGGGAGCCTATTAGAACGCATAACTTTTTGTTCCTAATTTACTTTGTCATAATGAATGTAGCATAATGTATAGTGTCATAATGCAACTTTCGCATAATCATTTTTTGGCGTCATGTGTTTTAAGCATAACAATCTATTGTACTACATTTTATTCGACTATTGATGAGACGCATAATAGTTTTTAAGCATTTTTTGTATTTGTTCTATTTTTTTTAAGGTGTCGTTTAAATCGCATAATTTTTTTTTCCTAATTTACTTTGTCATAATGAATGTAGCATAACATATAGTGTCATAATGTAACTTTTGCATAATCGTTTTTTGGCGTTATGTGTTTTAATCATAAAAGTCTATTGAACTACATTCAATTCGACTGTTGCTCAGACGCATTTAGGCACTTTTTAATTATTTGTTGTGCTACGTAATATATAACCGGGTTATATAGGGTCCAGATCCGACTCGGAGCACCCCGACTCCACCTAGTCTTGTCGCTACTACCCCTAGAGTGTATTAAAAAAATGCGGGAGCCAGAAGCTCAAGGGAGGTCCTGAGTGGAGCGATCCATGCGAGGCCAAGCGTAGCGAAGGGGGGAGGTGGCGAGCGAAGTGAGCCGGCGACCTCCGTAGTGGAGTGCAGGCCGAGTATGGAGAAGCAACACTCAGGGCTGACCGAAGAGCTTCTGGCGGGAGCCCAGCCGGAGTCAAAAAGTGCACCATATGTCTTAGGTGTATGTAGGTTTTTAAGTCCTAAAAACGTTATGTCTACATAAATTGGTACAAAAACTGTTATACTACTGCATAGTCCTGCATAGATATTCCATTAAATTAGTAGATACCTACATTACGAATAATAAATATTGTTGTCGAAGTACCCACCCGCATTTCACACACCCACGTATTTTATTTATGTCCGCTCTTTACACTTGTTTTTTAGTTAGGCGTTTAAAGTTTATGCCGTTGATCAGTATGTTTAAGTATTGTTATGCTTTTCTCAATGTGTGCCTTTAACCATTATGCTATTTATAGTTATGCGTCGAAACATTATACTAAGTTATCTGTATGCTATATATGGCTATGCGTTTAAACATTATGCTAAGTTATCGTTATGTTATATATGGTTATGCTAGTTAACATTATGCGAAGACAGTTATGCGTCTAGTTGTTATGGTAAATTATCATTAGTCCTAAAAACGTTATGCCTACCTAAAATAGGACAAAAAATGTTATGCCACCCCATATAGACCCGTACAATACACTACTACGAGTACATAATATGGCTACAGATATACATAGGTCTCGCTATTACGTATGTCGGTTACGCAAACTCACATCTTTTCACTCATCCAAAGAAAGGTTAATAGCCTAGCCAACAGGTTTTTGTTGACAAGACTATAACGCGCATATCCCGCTCCGCTGCTACGCCGCACCAAAAGAAAAGAAAATTAAATGCTACGTAGGTACTATTTGTACGTGCAAGTTCTTATTTTATAGTTCTTTTTAAGAGCTCCAACAGTTTTAACAATAAAACTGAAACTCCAGTTTTGTACAGCTAACCCAGGTATTGGAACGATGTTGGAATTGTTCTGGAATTCCGGAACTACATGACCGAAGTGCTAGTTCAACCGCCAGTTGGAACATTCCAGCAAGTTATTCGTAGTTTTTTAACAGACTTCAAAAAAGGAGATTCTCAATTTGAGTGTGTGTTTTTTAAAAGAAAGCTACTTTTAGAGCACCACACACAGATTTTTCGTGGGCTGTGAATTAAATTCTAGCGTCACGCTCGGAAATGATAAAAAATCGGGTAAATTCGGGACCATGGCCATTGGCCATGCTAACGTCCACGCCCTCCGGTTTCACTCGTGTTGTTTCCAAAGTAAGTTATAAAGTTCTGAGTTATAAGTTATCACTTCTATAGACAGTTCATTTATGACTGCCAATTTTTTTTGTGTGTACCTATGTTACGGGATAGCGCCGTCAATTTCTTTTAGTAGTGGTAGGACTCTTAGCAGAGTCCGCCTGGGGAAGTACCACACCTTTGCCAAATATTCTACCACCAAGCAGTAATATGCAAACATTACTGTGTTCCGGTTTGCAGGGCAATGATTCCAGAGAAATTACAGGGCTTAGAGACATAATATCTTAGATCTCTGGGTGACGAGCGCAGTGCAGTGCAGGTAATGATTTGGAATATCATGTTCCAATAGCTGCGTGTCACTGTGCTGTTAAGTGGCAGCCGTGTTGCTTAACTTAAAGCATAACCTGGTCGTCTCGTCACTCTGTGCTATAAAAAACAAATTTAAAAAAAATATTTTTAGTTTTTTTGTGTTTGATACATCCATAGTTCAGAGATGGTACGAGTAGGTACATTTTATCTAAATCAGTTTTTTAAATATGAACAAAACACAAAAATTTTCTTTCATGTATTTAGATGACGTAGTTATAGATTTTTATGAAATTTGATCGAGTCTGAATTTAATTTTAAACTAAAGACGGTTTTTGTTTTTGAACTATGCCCATTAAGAGTGCGCCTAAAGCCAGGAAAAAATCAGATTTCACCCGCGCGACGCGTTTCTTAATGTGATGTACATAAAGTCGAGAATAGCATGACAGAGTTTGGAGGAAAAATTAATATTTAATCAGGAGTCCATTTTTGACCAAGTTTTATTTAATTACTCAATAACTAAACATAAATTTAAAAAAGTGTTCGGTTACTTTACTAGAACGTACAAATAGGAATTTTATTACCAAAAAATAATGTGGGGTCATCGCTGATAATTTCGAGTACTCGAATTAAAACGGGTTTTTTCGGTGTCATTTTTATTTTTTTATTGTAAAAAACTCTGATCTATTTTTAAAATTCTATTCGGTTATTGTGCTTCTTCTTGATTGTACCCACACGTCAATATTTTTTTTGTCATAGTTTTTAGTTTCTTAACTTCAGTGAGCGGCGTCGAAAATGTCCTTTTTTCGTTTTCTGGCTTTAGGCGCCCCCTTAAGAAGTCCCCAATCAGGCACCGCATACCAACGCATTGATCTTATCATAATCAACCATGAAACGATGACATTTTCTGGAGCTACTAACTGTACGTCCCGGCTTCGCTCATGGGACATACATATATATTTTTTTTTTAATTTTATATATTTATATTTTTTTTTTTTTTTTATTTTATTTATTCATAATATAGTCTATACCACTCAGGGATCACATACCTACGTATTCAATGGTGTCAGAGTTTTTTAAATCGTAGTTCCTGAGATTAGTACGTTCAAAAAAAACCTCTTTAGCTTTATAATATTAGTATAGATATGTCTGGAGTCCGTATTTTTCGACGTTAAAAATACCCTCTATTTGTCATAAGTTGCTTAAACGAAAAACCTTATAGTATAGACTAGCTACTTTCTCCTAGTAAGCTAAATTTATCACATCACCCACACATTTAAGCAAGAGTGATAGCGCCCAAAGCCGTTCTATCGGGTAAACTTACGATCGGCAATACTTTTCACTCTACAAGACCGTTATTTTAGGGAAAATTCGGTTAAGTATAAGTCGTCACGGTCACCTTTTCTCTGTTTAGAATTAAAATTTACATTTAGTATTGACATTAAGGTTTGGTCCTAGGCTGTAGGGCGTGACTTTGATTCCTCTCCAAAATAAACGTTTACGTAATCAATATGTATGTTTATTCTGGTATCTTGTTACTTTGTACGTATGTCTACGTGTATATAGTTAATTAACAGCTTAATTTTGCCCGCGTAGTTGCTGTTTCCGTTATTTTCTTGGGATAAAAAATAGCCTATGTGTTCTTCCAGTCTACTTACTTGTATTCTAATTGTGTTCCAAATTCCAGCCCGTTCCTTTCATAACTTACGACGTGATTGAGCAACAAAGATCCATTAAAGCTAGCATTAAAACAAAATACCTCTTCAGCTTTATAATTTTAGTATAGATTATATATGTATATGAAATATAAAACCGGTCAAGAGCGAGTTGGACTCGCCCATGAAGGATTCCTGATGAAGGATGTGCGTAATGCCGCTAATTTAAAACGGTGAAGGACAACATCGTGAGGAAACCGACATGTTCCTACAATCTTTCGAAGTCACGTGTCATCCACCAACCCGCACTGGGTCAGCGCAGCGTGGTAGATTATGGCCTTAACTCTCTCCTTGCGAGAGAAGGCTCAGAGTCCCAGCAGTGGGAACGTTTAGTAGGCTGTTGATGGTGATGAAGGATTCCTTAGCAGCAAGTAACATAATAGACAAGTTCTTGTAGTCCGTTGTAACTTTAATCGATGTTTTAATAATAGGGTATTTATGACGTACCTACATATTTATCACCATCGGCGAAGGAAACCATCGTGAAGAAACCGGATATTACAAGAATCTTTCGAAGCGAAGTGTTATTAACCAACCCATATTGGGTCAGCGTGATGTATTATATCCTTGACTCTCTTCTTTCGACGCCGAGTCCCAGGAGTAAGAATATTCAGTAGGCTACTAATACTACACAACATACTCGTATATCTGTCTCGTATCAACCCATAGAATCCCCACTACTGGGATACGAGTATCCCGCTAAACGAGTAGGGAGGTTTAATCCATAGTCCACGAGGCTAGCCAAGTTGCAGTTTGGCAAACTCCACAACTTGCCTTTGAAAAGTTAAATCTTCGCCAAGGTTTACTCACGGTATATCAACATTAACTAAAAAAAATGGCAGTCATAGGACTGCGCCTAAAGAACGCGCCTAAAGAAGTTTTCACTTCAAAAACAGGTACCTAATATGCAACGAAATGCCTACAAAATTTAACAATACCGGCATTCGTAATATGCAACGAAATGCCTACAAAATTTAACAATACCGGCATTCGTAATATGCAACGAAATGCCTACAAAATTTAACAATACCGGCATTCGTAATATGCAACGAAATGCCTACAAAATTTAACAATACCGGCATTCCGTCAAAGTCAAGTGGTTAGTTCCTATGAACTGCCGATAGAAGTGAAAACTTATAACTCAGAATTTGATAGCTTACCTTGGAAACTACACGGGTGTAACCGAAGGGCGTGGCTTCGCCATCATGGCATGGCCATCTAGAAATGCGTGAGCATTTCCCATTGGCTCACGCATTTTTAGATGGCCATGCCATGATGGCGAGGCCACACCTTTTCAGCATTTCCCATTGGGTGACGCATTTCTAGATGCCCAATCACCAAGGTCCCGAGTTTACCCGAAGATTTCTTATCATACCTGAGTGTGACAGTAGAATTCAATTTACACCCCACGAAAAATTTGTCGAGGCGCGCCTAAAGAATGGCAGTCATAGGACTGCGCCTAAAGAACGCGCCTAAAGAAATGAAATGAAATGAAATGAAAACGTTTATTGTGCCAAAATAAAACATTCATAATATAAAAACACATGAAAATATACAAAAACAAATATAAAAAAAGAAGTTTTCACTTCAAAAACAGGTAACTAATTGCAACGAAATGCCTACAAAATTTAACAATACCGGCATTCCGTCAAAGTCAAGTGGTTAGATACAGACAATCGATGTTATCGCCTGATACCGAGAGATGAAGAAATCGACAACAATGACAGAAGCCTTATCAATGACGGCTTTATCCGTCGATAGCTTATTGTATAACCAATTTGTTTCTGCAGTTGACAAAATAGATGAACTAAAATCACATTTAATAAGTATTGCGACTGGACTGTAGTAGTTCTATCAATATAAATTAGTCACAACTACTTCCTAGTTGTATAAATATATTTTTGTGTTTCTTCATCTATGACTTTTTGTCCATATAACGTGCGTGGGCATACGACTGAAAATATCAAGTTTTGATAAAATTATTCTAAGGCAAGGCGCACAATGCAATAAATCTTTTGAACACCTGTCTAGAACTACCCTCTGGTTTTGTTGTTACGTGCATAATACGTATGACAATAAGCCACTATTTTGTAAGTTTCGCATTTAAATGAGGCGTTCTAAATAAGAAACAACCTAAAGCTATATACTATTTTTACAGTTTTATTCTTAAAAACTGGTGTGGCTCCCTCATCCAGTGATCGGAAAAGTTTGTGAGTTCTACCTGCGCAATCGAGGAAAATCTTGAATGATAAATACGTGAATATTATCAACATTTATTTTATTTTGTGCGTGTATTTTTGTTGGCGTAAACTGTATGCCTAGAAAACAATTGAGCTGGTGGCAAAATATACGGAAAAAACTTAGAAATTATATTCTCTACTCCATGTATTTAGTTATTTTACTTTTAAAGTAGATATTATTATGGTTACCAGTCAGGAAATTAGCATTTTTCTATTTGTATTTTTTTACAGTGTAGGAATACTTCCGCTCTTTTTATGGTCAAAATAAATGTAAATAAAAACTTCAATCTGAATTCAAGATCTGAAGTGCATATTGCATGATGAAGGTAAATATAATCAAGATGCTGAAGCTCACTGCCAATAAGAAGTATGCTCAGCCTACTGGCGGCATTACCGCGCTGAATGGGAATATTTTTACGTTAAGCCAAATTGCCCCCAGCATTTAGTTTACGCGTAGTGTCGACCAAACGCTTGGATATATGAAATTGATAGGATACTTCTTAAAGTTAACGGAAAAATATGGTACAAAAGAGTTTTGTTTATTAACCCTTAATTTGGCAAAAAAAAAACATGAAAAAACGAAATAATTTTTCAATAGACCTGTTTTTGGTACCCTAAATAATAAAGAAAAAATGTGAAAAAAAATCTCCCTTTAAAGGTTTTCCGGAAAATGCGTGTTAATTATACTCAACAAAAACGGATATTGAAATATGGACTTACTGTTAATTATGTTAAGCTGGCTTAACAAGATGCATAAAATGATAGTTTGAAATCAAAACCACTTAGTGTTATATTCAAATATTTGTTCAATGATGTAGATAAAGGTAGCAAATTTTATTCGTTTTGTAATGATAATTAAAATTACAGTTACGTTCTTTGAGAAAGCAAAGGCTTACGTTGCATTTCAGGCAATACACAGTCGTGAAACCTTTTTTGCAGTATGAACATCGACCATACCCATATAAAATTGTGGATTTTGTCAAATGTGACATTATCTACGGGACAATAACGTGTAGGTAGGTTTACCGTAACTGTAGAACGTAGAAAGTGTTGGTGAGGTTTCCATACTGCTGGTAAGAAGGTAGTTACTTAATAAGGCAATAAACAGCTGGCCAGTAACATAAATTAACTGGTCAAGTGCAAGACTAGCCAAGTAGGTTAAGCAAGCAGGATTTTGTGATTCCTGATCTAATAAAATAAGAAAAAGTACAATTTACCACATGGTACATTGTACTTTTTCTTATTTTTGTTGAGAATACCCAACACAAAAAACTAAGCGCCGTTTACCTATCATCGAACTTTGTTGAGTGGACTTAACACATTTGTCCGAGGCCTACCATATCCTTGCTTCATGAGTCAAACGCTTGAAAAATTAACAGAAACAAAGTTTAAACACACATCAACCGATTTAAACCGTTACTTTTATATTTTATGCACATTCCTTTATTTTAAAAGTTATATTTACTTGAATAGTTCGAAGAGCTCGTCGTTTGCTCGTCATCTTGACGCTCAAATTTCAAAAATATTCTTACTACAGGGTAATATTAAAAATTACCCGAAAAAAGATTACATAAGAAATCACAAACAATTGAAAAATAACTGTTTGAACGCACACATAACTTGTATTTTTTTTTCAACCAGACTGTTAAGCATACTTTACATAATCAAATTAAGGGTTAAGTATAATGAGAGACGCTGATTGGTGAGCCATGGGAGCGACCTATGTCAAGCAGTGAATGTTGATAATGATGGTGATGATGAGCTATAATGATAATATATGAAACTGAACGTGTTCAAAACGTTCCTCTTTTCTCTGAAGGTCTTCTGATTCTAGCAACAATTATCTCAATAGTTTAGGAAATAAGGTACAGAGACCAACATTGAGAAAATATTGCTTACGCAAAAACAAAAACCACCCACTTTATTTTCCCACTACTGGCACTCCAGAACTCTGTCGTAAGAAGAGAACGAAGGCTATAAGCCAACAGCTCAGTTCAGCTCAGAGCTGGCTCAGTGTGTGTTAGCGTATGACGCGTGATCTCGAAAAACTCTAAGAAGAGTCCCGATTCCTCATGATCTTTTCCTTTACCATGCCACTAGTTAAGTGCTAACAAACTCAAATATTTGCACTTAAACTAATACTTTCAAGTGCACCAGGGCTCAAAGCTACGTCTTCAAGCTTGGGTAATTGGGTGTCTTTGTGGCTACATCACGATTTACACATTTTAACCGCAACGACTCCTATTCCTTTGAATCAGTAAGCTATGTAAAGCAAAGGACTCGTCCTTCACTGATTCACGAAACCTTTCCATCCCGATTCTGTGAATGATTAAAACAAACAGTCTGTGATCCATACTAGAGCAGGCCCTGCCTCGGGGGACTACGTATAAATTTTTAGGGACGTAGGTAAGCGAGCAGAACGGTCGTGTCGGAAATAATAACAGTTTATCAACCTATCTGGGTCGAATCTCGGCTGTTAGGATCGATGAGTGGGATATTGGCAGAATCGCGTTAAATGTCTTAAGGGCTGGAGTTTTTCGCGCCATAACAGATAAGGTTCTTTTTTCGAAAGCAAACTGTTTCTGACATGGTGGGAGTCTTTGCAGAGTTCGCCAGAGTAAGTACTAGATCGTTGTCAGTTATTCTACAGTCAAGAATTTGTTATCGTTACTGTGTTCTGATTTAAAAGATAACGTTACCAGAGAACTTACTGGGTATACTGAAAAATCTATACTAATATTATAAAGCTGAAGAGTTTGTTTGTTTGTTTGAACGTAAGAATCTCGGGAACTACTGGTCCGAATCGATAATTCTTTCTCTGTGGGTCCGTTTATCGAGGAAGGCTGTAGGCTATTATATAACATTTCGCTACTATCAACAGGAAATGAATGAAAAATTTAACTAAAATGGAGCATGAATGAAAAATGTAACTAAAACGGGGAAATTTTTTGATTTTTGAGAGCTTTCGTTGCGTGACAGCATGTGTCTATCTTTTAAAGGTTGCATCATTAGAACCTAAGGTAACCAAATTTGTTAAAAATTTGAAATGATACGATCAATTTTCGATAGATGGCGTAGCAACGTGCACACGGTTCAGCAAGTTATTTAACAAAGAATAAAAAAAAAACAATAACATTTTTTACGTCAACAAACTTATTAATTGTAATTAGAATTAGAAGTACAAAATGTAGACCGCACCGTTGCTTAACATCAGACGAGATGGCGATCAGGTGCAAGCTTATTATCAATTAAAGTAAATGGCGATCAAGTGAAAACCTCTTTAGAATGTTCGAGGGACTATTTTATATTGCGATGTAGTTTATTGCACAGAAGTTTACTGGTTAACTAGCGCATGCCAGGACGTCTACTCGAAACGAAGTACAACGAGAGTGTGAAAGTCGCGCGTTTTATTTTCGAAATTACGTTTTCGTAGATATAGTGTAGACGTTCAGGACGTCAGGACGACGAAAAAAAACTCGCGACTTTCCTAATCTCGTTCTACTTCGTTTCGTCCAATACATTGTTTGACGTTTAAATGATCTAAGCATACCTACTCTTATTAGAGTAGGCTTAGAACATTTATACGGACAAAACGACGGTTCGAAGTAGAATCGGAGTTGGAAAATCGCAAGCTTATTTCGAAATTACGTTTTCGTTGAATTAGAGTAGACGTCCAGGATTTGACACGAACATTTCTAATTATGGGCAGACGTATCGAACTAGCCTTTGACTCAGTGTTTTGGGACGATTAAACAATAAAATAAATAAAAACATATTGGTGGACAATTCACACCCAACTTCATCTGACCCCAAACCACAGAAACTATGCAAAGCTTGTACTATGGTATATGGTGGCCAGATAGTTTTTTATATTTTTTTTTATTATAAAGTGACGAGACGAGCAGGACATGTGTCTGATGGTTAGCAACATGCCTGCCACATAACAGCACAGTAACACGCAGCTATAGGAACATGAAGAGTCCAAATCATTACCTAGCACTGCACTGCGCTCCCACCCAGAAATCTAAGACGTTATATATCTCTAAGCCCTTTTTAATTTCTCTGAAAACGTTGCCCTTCAAACCGGAACACACTAATGTAGTTGTAACTGGTTGTAAATACATATTTATTATAACATACTTTACTTCTGTTAGTCGAATCCCAACGTAAATTTCAACAAAACACACTGTATCACAGATTTTGTTATTTTGGAACATCGTTTCAAGAGGTGTATTTTCATTTTTTAAATGTCCCAATACACTCTCTATGACTCACTTCACGCACTTGAGTGTTATAAACATCACGTCCGCATAAACCTTCATATCGACAGAAATTGCGATATTTGGAAACTTCAATGTTTCACCAGCCTCGATATGTAATGACGACTGGAGGATAAGATCTTAGGACCTTTGAAGTTGAATTCAGTACTTTGTTAGGGCCTGAGCCCAGTAGATTGAGTAGTAGGCTTTGCTGTGACTAGTATAGTGAATAACCGCGATGGTTTGTTAGTTTTAGTTTAGAACCGAGGCGATACTAATTATAGCAATGTTAAAAATAACAGGATAGTAGGCGGTTACTCGTCGCAACACTATCTGGTGCTCTGTGACCACGCATTCAGCTCACCTATATTGGTTTAGCTCTCTCTTATGGACTCGCCGGCTAATAGCCGGGCTCGTTATTGACACTGACGTTAGATTCCAAACTATAAGAACAAACGTTCACAAAGTTTTTTTTTTAAATAAAACGTGATAAGACGACCACGACATGCGCCTGATGGTAAGCAACATGCTTGTCACATAACAGCACAGTGATACGAAGCTATTGGAACATGAAGAGTCCAAATCATTACTTAGCACTGCACTGCGCTTATCACCCAGAGATCTAAGCTGTTATATCTCTAAGCCCTGTAATTTCACTGGAAACATTTCCCTTCAAACCGGAACACAGTAAAGTTTGCACATTACTGCTTGGCGGTAGAGAGGTAGGTAGGGTAACAACTGAGCTCCGTATGTTACGTAAAGCGGTATTGGTTGAGATCTGTTGCATCAGGGTATTGACTATGAACGTAATCCGAACGACTAAAATTCGAAATGACAATCCTTGTCTCTGTCATTCTATTACTTCGGCTACATTAAGGCCGATTTACACCAGACGAGCGAATGCTCAATCTATCCCCACTGTATCAAATTCATTTGGTGAAAACAAACGTAGAGCATTATTTCGTTGTTTTGTTTGCGTTCGCAAAGATTCTATGGAATATCTAATATGGAAAACGCTAAGAACAATCTTTCGTTTACACTAAAAGATCGAGAAAGAATGCTCTTGTTCCAGCTCTAGTTCTATGCTCGTTCAGTTTAAATCGGCCTTTAGCGAGCGAAGATTCGTATCGTGTTAGCGCGACAAAAACTTCGTGTTCGGGCATAGGCCATGTTCTTGTCAACATTAAGGCGGGCGAAGACATCTACTACATCATCTTCGCCCGAATACTACGCAATGACACGATGTACACGGCCACATTCAACACGAATATTCGCCGTAGCCCGCTAATATAGCCAAAGCAAATGTGGACTAGACCAAGACCTTCCACCGCCTAACAAAATCGGCTATGGCTTTGCCATTGCTGTCTCTATGATTTCAAGCGAAAAAAAAAAGAGAGAGCAATATGAAAGCTATGACAGATTTAGTTATGCGGTAGACCCTCAGGTTTCGGAGGGTTCAGAATCGCTACGCTGATGCTACTTTAGCTACATTGAATACGTTTTGGTTTGGAGAAAATTTATGGCTTTGCATAACCAACATGATAATATTTAATACGTAGGCACGTATGTAATAGCACGTACTGCTTTGAGACTATTTTTGTGACCATAATTCTCAATCTGTGACCCTTTATGTACTTAACCCTGTGTACACGAAAAACACAGTAGACAATCTTTTGTATTACTCACTAGGCAAAGCGACATTAAACATGTTAAAAAAAACAGTGAACTTAATTGCCAAAAGGAAATCGCCAAAAGTCACAAGAGCGACACTATACTGGCTGTTTTTCAAACATTCACTGAAGGTTACTATTAGCCACAAATCTATACTTAGATATAACTTGACTGGTCTCGTGGTGAAACCTCGCTAGTTGGTTGAGTTAAAAGATAGAGAGAGTATCCAAGCTAGCTCCGGTGAACATGAGTAGAAGTAATTATAAGAGTTGTTAATAAAACCGCAAGTTTAACTAATTAGATTTTATTATCGTATAAGTTTACAGTTACCACTGGATGGGTGGTCTAAATGTAGTGGTAGTTCTGGGGGTAGTATAAGTAGAATTAAAGAGAAGGTCGGGGTCGTTTGCAATTCGAGTGGATTATAGTGCAATTCTGGTGGGACACACTGGCCTGTGTAAGCCGCGGAGGGTCGGGTCGCAGTCCTTCTGGGGGGTTCAGTGGTGGCAGCTGGACATGGCGATGGTGCTCCTTGTGTCCTACACGGGGTAGCTCCTCTGTCTCGTCCGAAGGGTGTGCAGGCTACTACTTCAAGATTGATAGTTCCCTCTGTGCATCAGCCAGCCGTAAGAGTGGCCGTTAGGGACTCAACCCGGTGCTGGAACCCTGGAATTGGTCGAAGGTGACCATTAGAATGCCGTCCCCCAATACGAAGATAACTGCGACATCCGCGGCTTGCTTCGTCGAGGCGGAACAGGACCCAAAGTGGTCCGCTCGTGATTGATAATCATGATGAGGCAGTTATCTTTACATTTTGGCTGTACACTGAGTAAATCACACTTACATAAAGAAGCATAAGTATGAGAAATAGCAGGAAAGTTTATAACGGTCGAAAGAAAATCAACCGTCATTCACTTTTCTAGACACGGGTAGGTCAATGACCCTTGATTCCGACTTATCGAACTCGCCGGCCGTTGACCCCGTGTTCGATTGTCATAATGTAATTTGCTGAATCCAAACGAACATCGTTCTGTCGCGGGGTCTCCCGTAAATCATCGGCAGACAAATTCGATGAGCAGTAAAAGTAGCACAATTCATACACCATATGTTTTACACAATTGTACACGCAATATGAACAGTGATGCAACAGCGATACATAATGCAAATTGGAAATTGGAACACTTACCCTATGGGGTTACATTGCACTTATGGCTTTTAAGCCTTCGGACAGTATTTAGTTTTATTTCACTTTTTATAGTTATTAGAAAAATTATTTGTAAAATGGCTTCTGCCTCAAGTCAGCTTCTCTTTTATAATTTTATGTCCCTCGGCGTCGTCTCTCGCCATTGGGCGATTTGAATTTGTCGCGTCCCGATTGGTCCGCGACACCGTTCCGTTTTACCATCTACGGCCGTTTTACGATTTAAAGGTTTCCTAAGACGGCAAGTCTATTTTTGATTACTTTAAGGGAACGGTGGAATGGAACACCGTTACATACCCCCCTTTTTAGGTCAGGATTTTTCCTAAGGAAAATCCGGAGAAAAGTTTCTTGAACTTTTCGGCTGTCTAGAGAGTATAACCTTCTGTGTTCCTGGTATCTGTAGAGTGTTGTAAGGACAATCATTAGCTGGGCTTTGACCTTTAGGGTCAACTGTAGTTTTAGATCCAGGATTTCTAAGGATAGCCATGCTATCTAGGTTTAACATCGGGTATCAAACACTTTTAGAGGTTTGAGTGACCTTGGATGTTAAAAGTTTGTGAATTACGCGTTAGTGTACGTATTCACTTTAAGAGTTTGTTAATGTGATCGGTGCTCCCCTTACCGACTTTCCGGGCACATAACAAGTTAGGCTTAACATCGGGCACCCGAACACTTGTAGAGGTTCGACTGACCCTGAATGTTAAAAGTATGTGAATCACGCCTTTAGAGGACGTATTCACTTAAAGAGTTTGTTAATGTGATCGGTGCTCCCCTTACCGACTTTCCGGGCACATAACAAGTTCATTTGCGCCTAGGGCAAATGCAAATCCATGCTGTGACCGACACCACACTCGTCGATTTTCCGAGCACTAGCATAGGATTTTTAGAGAAGGTGACACTATCTAGGTCTAACATCAGGCATTCAACACGTTACAGGGTAGACTGTAACTGAATGTTGTTAGTATGTGAATCCGCCGTTAGTGAGCGGTATTCACTTACACCTAATAGTGTCAGAGAACCTGTAACTACGAGTACACTCCAGCATAATGTTTTGTCCCCAACTTAGACGGAACGTATAAAAAGTTATTTATGTTTAGATTATTTAGTATTAGATTTAGAATTATTATTAGAGAGGTTGATGGTACAGCATCAATTAGCTTAAACAGTATTTAATGATTATTGAAGCAGTATTATTTAGTCAGACTGTATCAATAAGTTTAGATAGTATTAATTAGTAGAACAGCATTATTTAGTTTAGACTGGATCAGCAAGTTTAGATAGTATTAATTAGTAATAGACAGCATTAATTTGTTTAGACTTTATTTTATTTAGTATAGACAGTATGATTTAGTTTTTTTAGGTAGTATTATTAGTTTTAGTCATCAATATTTAGTTTTAGGTAACATTATTAGTTTCAGATAACATTATTAAGTTTTAGGTAGCATTATGAATTTTAGATAGTATTATTTAGTTTAGGTAGTATTATTTGTTTTAGGTATCATTATTTAGTTTTAGGTAACATTATTAGTTTCAGATAACATTATTTAATTTTAAGTAGCATTATTAATTTTAGATAGCATTATTTAGTTTAGGTATGTATTATTTAGTCGAGTTATAGGTTTACTAAGTTCACCTATACTCCCACGAAGCTCAACTTCGTAAAGTAGTTCAGTTTACGAGTACATTTTGTAGCTTAGGTATGTGTTCCAATTTGAGTACAACAATAGAAATGTAAGGTTGTCATAGTAATGACACAAGGTTAATTGCAGAAGCAATTTAATATAATTAAAAGTTAATGTGGAAATATCCGATTGGGAAATCATCCTTCAGGTAGTTAAAAAAAGTTTTGTAAAAGAACCAAAGTGTTCTTACAACTTAAAAAGCTGTAAATTAAAAAAATTTAAAGGATATATCACACATTCACTAGTACCTAGAAGTATTAGGCTGTAATATGCAATATTACAAGGCAGAAGTACTACTGATTTAACAGCAATAGCAGTGGTGAGGTAGGTCACCCTAGAAAAAATATAAGTACCCTATAATAAGAAGTACCCGATGTGTGGTCATTAACTACTAACTTCCAGAAAAATCTATGAAAAAAAAATTATAAAAATAGTTGTGGGTATAGTAAAGAATATAGGTAAGTAGTTGAAATTATCCACACACAAGGTAATTTTACACACAAAAATTGCCTTAGATCTAGAAGATTATAGCCAACACCATAAATTATCAATAGCACACCTTAAAAAACAATATAAAACCGACTCGATTGCAAACTTAGTAGTTGGGCGCCAATGAAACCTTGGTTCCCATGGCTGGATGGCCAAATTTAGTCTGGATATAGATCCACAAGTAGTAAGGGTTCGTTTGCTAATCGAGAGATTCATATGGCTATCTAGGTGGGACACACTGGCCTGTGTAAGCCGCGGAGGGTCGGGTCGCAGTCCTTCTGGGGGGTTCAGTGGTGGCAGCTGGACATGGCGATGGTGCTCCTTGTGTCCTACACGGGGTAGCTCCTCTGTCTCGTCCGAAGGGTGTGCAGGCTACTACTTCAAGATTGATAGTTCCCTCTGTGCATCAGCCAGCCGTAAGAGTGGCCGTTAGGGACTCAACCCGGTGCTGGAACCCTGGAATTGGTCGAAGGTGACCATTAGAATGCCGTCCCCCAATACGAAGATAACTGCGACATCCGCGGCTTGCTTCGTCGAGGCGGAACAGGACCCAAAGTGGTCCGCTCGTGATTGATAATCATGATGAGGCAGTTATCTTTACATTTTGGCTGTACACTGAGTAAATCACACTTACATAAAGAAGCATAAGTATGAGAAATAGCAGGAAAGTTTATAACGGTCGAAAGAAAATCAACCGTCATTCACTTTTCTAGACACGGGTAGGTCAATGACCCTTGATTCCGACTTATCGAACTCGCCGGCCGTTGACCCCGTGTTCGATTGTCATAATGTAATTTGCTGAATCCAAACGAACATCGTTCTGTCGCGGGGTCTCCCGTAAATCATCGGCAGACAAATTCGATGAGCAGTAAAAGTAGCACAATTCATACACCATATGTTTTACACAATTGTACACGCAATATGAACAGTGATGCAACAGCGATACATAATGCAAATTGGAAATTGGAACACTTACCCTATGGGGTTACATTGCACTTATGGCTTTTAAGCCTTCGGACAATATTTAGTTTTATTTCACTTTTTATAGTTATTAGAAAAATTATTTGTAAAATGGCTTCTGCCTCAAGTCAGCTTCTCTTTTATAATTTTATGTCCCTCGGCGTCGTCTCTCGCCATTGGGCGATTTGAATTTGTCGCGTCCCGATTGGTCCGCGACACCGTTCCGTTTTACCATCTACGGCCGTTTTACGATTTAAAGGTTTCCTAAGACGGCAAGTCTATTTTTGATTACTTTAAGGGAACGGTGGAATGGAACACCGTTACAGTGGCTTAGTTGGTAGTAGCTCTGCCTGCGAAGCCGAGGGTCGTGGGTTCGATCCCCACCCAGTGCAAATATTTGTGTGATGAATTCAAATGTTTGCACTGTATCTGGGTGTTTCTATGTATAATAAGTATGTATTTAAAACTATATAAGTATTATATCAGCTATCTGGCCGCTATCACACAAGTTTTGCTTAGTTTGGGGTCAGGTGGTGTTGTGTGTGAATTGTCCACCAATATTTATTTATTTATTTATACTAATATTATAAAGCTGAAGAGGTTTTTTGTTTGAAGGCGTTTATCTCAGGAACTACTGGAACGATTTCAAAAATTCTATATTGCTATAGGCTACATATTTATTATGCTCCACGGGCAAAGCCGGGGCAGACCACTAGTCTGTCATTTTAAATCAAGTCTAATTTCGACTTTTTTGCCGCCAAAATTAGTCAAACTGACAATAAATCATGAAATAATATCTTGTTTTGGAATTCGGAAGTAATTTGTCAAAAATTTAAGTACTTCCAAAGTCTCCCCATAACCGGTTGTTTTATTTTCGTGGGGAAAATTCGAAATAAAGTAATTTTTCATGTCGCCCTGCTGTTAATACGTTTTCTGTCGCTAATGAAACAACGATTTCTATGTGATAATGCGACAAAATAATGGAGTATACTGAAGTAAGGGAAAGAAAATGTAAAGACAGATACTTTTAGCCAAACTACTAATATTATAAACGCGGAAGTTTGTACTGAACTCCATAAAAAAAAAAAAATAGGAACTGCCGATAGAAGTGAAAACTTATAACTCAGAATTTGATAATTGACTTTGGAAACTACACGGGTGTAACCGGAGGGTGTGGCCTGATCATCATGGCATGACCATCTAGAAATGCACCCCTTGGCTGACGCATTTCTAGATGGCCATGCCATGATGGGCAGGCCACGCCCTTTTAGCATTTCCCATTGCATGACGCATTTAGATAGCCAATGGCTATGGTCCCGAGTTTATCTTAAGATTTCTTATCAAATCCGAGTGACGGTAAAATTCATTTCACAGCCCACGAAAAATCTGTCTAGGCGCGCCAAAAGAAGTGTTTACTTAAAAAATGTTGGTGAACATTTCGCACACAACACCATCTGACCCAAAATTAGGCAAAGCTTGTACAATGGAAGCCACATAGCTGATAATAGTGACATATTTTTAAATACACACTTTTATCATTAAATGACATTCATTTACCTATCTATTACCACCTCGCAGTTTTATTTACATAGTTCTCGTTCTCATAACTGTCTCGCAATCAATAGTAACCTATTATACGTTGCTAGAGATTATAATCTATCAAACAATACTTTTCATACAAATCGGGTTGAAATTTATAACACAGTAAGATATTTTGTATTACAGTCTGGAATATAACAAGATAGAATAAGATAAGTTACGGTGGTCTAGTCGGGAGAACGGCGGCTGCCGATCCGGATACCCCGGGTTCAAACCCCATACGCAACACTGTCTTTTCGAAGTCATGTGCGTAATGCCGCTAACTTAAAAACGGTGAAGGAAAACATCGTGAGGAAACCGACATGTACCTAGAATCTTTCGAAGTCATGTGTCATCCGCCAACCCGCACTGGGCCAGCGTGGTGGATTATGGCCTTAACTCTCTCCTTGCGAGAGAAGGCCCCTAGTCCCAGCAGTGGGAACGTTTAGTGGGCTGTTGATTGATGACGGTAAGATAACGGAAATGCAAACTACGCGTAAAACTACGGAGCGCTGCAAGTACATTTTTTTTTTATTGCTGTTTGCTGGTAAAATAAGATAATACAAAACATTTTAAGAGTTGGCCCATACAAACTTGCTTCTTCTAGAGGCATGCAATATGTCTGGCAAAACAATTTGTTTTAGTTTTAATTTATGCAATGAAAAAATAATAAAACTAGTCAGTTTTTTTTTAATAATGGTGGACAATTCACACACAACACCATCTGACCCCAAACTAAGCAAAGCTTGTATAATGGCGGCCAGATAGCTGATATAATACATCATAGTTTTTAAATACATACTTATTTTACATAGAAACACCCAGACACAGTGCAAACATTTGAATTCATCACACAAATATTTGCACTGGGTGGGAATATTTGTGTGATGAATTCAAATGTTTGCACTGTGTCTGGGTGTTTCTATGTAAAATAAGTATGTATTTAAAAACTATGATGTATTATATCAGCTATCTGGCCGCCATTATACAAGCTTTGCTTAGTTTGGGGCGTATACAGCGTATAAATTAACTATGTAGCTAATTTATACGCTGTATAAGTGGGAACGAGAGGTATACCAGCAAAATCTCTCTATAACCTGCTTAAAGACCTTGGCTTGTCCAGAAGTGCAGTAAGTTCCATGCTAGAACGAGTATCTAAAGCTGCACTAGTAGGATCATATCGGATTTGGCTGGGCAGGGAGAGAAATACGAGTAGTGAAGGTGAGTGTTGACGTACGTCACCAAAAGGGGCCCTTTTTAAACCTACGCCCGAGTCACAAGTCTTGGGGTCTATTCGAGATTTCTCTCTCTGCCACATGATGGACCCGGCACCCGCACGGTGAATCCATGGAATGCTAAGAAGTTCGTCTCTCTATTTGATTGGGCTATATATGCATGTGAGATATATTATGTTTAGTGAGCACAATTATGCCAACTTCTTGTGTTTCAGCAGGATGTTGTATTGGAGTTTGATAAGTATGTAGTTTGAATCAAAGGTCTTGTAGTAGTAGATCTTGTAGTTCAGCTATGTGAGCAATGTCAAAAAATGTCAATAATTTAATAAAATAATGTCAACAAAAATAAGATGATTATGTTGATGAAATAAGATGAAACATGTATATACCTACTCAAAGAGTGTCACAACTTATACAGTGCAATCTGATACAACATGTCCGTTACAATATAAAATACTAGCAGTGCCCTGCGGTGTTACCCGCGAAGTTCCCGTTCCCGTTTTTTTCCGGGATAAAGTCCCGGCCTACTATGTGTTTTTCCAGACTATCTGTCTGTATATAATCTATCTCTGTTCCAAATTTCAGCTCAATCCGTTCAAATGTTAGGACGTGATTGAGCAACAAACAACCAAACATCCAAATATCCAAACATTGACATTTATAATATTAGTAGAATGGAATAGAATAGAATATAATTTATTTCGTAGATAACACATACATTACAATTTTTTACAAAATGGTTGCATGGTATACTTATGGTTAAGATCACCGACGACATACGCAAAGGTATGGACGACGGCAGGCTTACTGTTCTAGCTCTGCTAGACTTCAGTAATGCCTTTAACGCCGTTGATTTCGATATCTTGCTGGCGACACTACGCTCTATTAACATATCTCCATCGGTAATCAATTGGTTTCATAGTTACTTGTATGGACGCCGACAACGTATTCACCTCGACGATGTATTATCGTCTTGGTGTAGTACAAATGCTGGTGTCCCTCAAGGCGGCGTGCTATCACCTCTTCTTTTTGCTATTTTTATAAACTCAATCTCTCTAAACCTTAAGTCTTCCTACCACCTTTATGCAGACGATCTCCAAATTTATTCTCAAGCCCGGCTCTCAGATCTTAATGTTGCCATTGAAGTAGTGAACGCTGATCTACGACAAATTGTTCACTGGAGTAACTCCTTTGGCTTGAGCGTTAACCCCACAAAAACTCAGGTTATATTAATTGGTAGTCCATATATGATCTCCAGAGTTGACAGGACATCCATTCCACAAGTAGTTTTTAACGGGGTTGTAATACCGTATAGTGAATCGGTCAAAAACCTTGGCATAATTTTCGATCGTACGTTAAGCTGGGAACATCAACTGAAAACAGTCAGCAGCAAACTATTCGCTTCTGGTGGATCGTTGAGACGACTACGAAACTTTTTACCCACTGCTACTAAAGTTGCACTTGCACAATCTATTCTTCTTCCCATCTTAGATTACGCAGATATCTGTTATCTTGACCTTAATGAAGACCAGCTAAATAAACTTGAGCGTCTCCAAAATTATTGCATAAGATTTATATTTGGCTTGCGCAAATATGATCACGTATCTCAGTTTCGCATCCAGCTCAAGTGGCTCCCCATTCGCCTTCGTCGGAATGCTCATACTTTGTCACTGCTCTATAATATATTATTTAACCCCTCATCACCGCGTTATTTGAAAGATGTTTTTAATTTCTGGAGCGATGCGCACTCTTTGCCTCTCCGATCTAAGAACAATTTGTTACTCCAAATGCCTTCGGCACGCAGCGAAAATTTCTACGGCAAGTCTTTTGCTTTTCGGGCTGCTGAACTGTGGAACACTTTGCCTGTATCCACCAGAGAAGCTCCATCCATTGCCGTTTTTAAAAAAATGGTGAATCAGATTTATTTGTCTATATGATCACTTAGTTGAAGTCGTGTCAAGAAAATCTCCATGAGTAAAATATGATATTGTCTATGTATTAGTATATATTATATTCGTATTTATGTAGTAGCATGTACAATTATTATTTTGTAGGTTTATGTAGTATATTTTAAAAGTATTGTAGGTTATATATTTTATATATAATTAGTATTGGAGTTAACTTTCAAAATTATAGAATCATAAGTATCTTCCACTCATTATTTGTACTTCCCCGTTTTCCTATTATTCAATTCTCCTTTTCCATCCTGCGGTTGCCTGGAAGAGATCGCTCTTAGCGATAAGGCCGCCAATTGTTACTTTGTTTTTTTATGTTTTGTATATTTTTGTTTTTTGTGTTCTTATTAAGTGCAATAAAGAGTTTATCTATCTATCTATCTATCTATCTATACTATGAAAACGTCAAATTAAAATATTATCATTTACACATTCATTGATACATGTACAAAATCATAATAAATATTTCAATATTAATAATTAATAAGTTTTCAATGAAACTTGAAAATATAAATATAGTATAGTAATGCATATCATTGTTAGATTTTAGTGGTTTCATTGACCTTCTGTGATATTCTGTGTTACTAATATCGATATTGCATGTGTTTGCGGGGCGAACGATTTTGTTATGGAATCGCCGAACTATTTTCTAGCTGTTGAACTATTTACGACTCTTAAACGTATTTATGAATGTGTAATGGGTAAATCACATCCGTTTTTTTTTGGAAATGGCGTTTGGAATGGACTTTTAATGTTGTACTTACGTCTGTTTAATGACGTTATAAAGTTTATTTTGTCTGAGAGGTTATTTTTTGAGTTCTGAAAAGGTTAATAGGTATTGAAGTATACGTTATCTTTATTACGTTATGTGTAAAAGTGAAATACGGTATTTGACAATGTTGAAAATATAGTTTTAATTATTATCAGCTTATCAGATAACACATTAAATAAACATATTTCACTCTGTTTTGGTAAATATAGTGTGTATATTGGTAAAATAGGTTTTGTATTTTTATCTGCGACGTAAATGCACTGTTCAGGATGGCAACGCTGGTGACGTCACATGCCAGTAAATATTCCATCTACAGTAAACGGTTTCTTTAAGAACTGTTTCTTGTGAATTCTACAGCCAAGCAGTAACGTGCCATCATTACTGTGTTCCGGTTTGAAGTGAAATATTTCCAATTTTACAGCGCATAGAGATAAAACATCAAACATCTCTGGGTGACGAGTGCAGTGCTAAGTTATGATTTGGACTCATCATGTTCCAATAGCTGTGTGCCACTGTTATGGGTAGGCATGTTGCTTACCATCGGTTAAATGTCCTCCTCGTCTCGTCACTCTATATTGTTATAAAAATAAATTGTTGTGATGATAGCCTAGTAGCTAAATTGTCCAATTTCATAATCGTGAAGTTTTTTCAAGTGTAAATGTACGAGTTAGTCATCACCACTGGCTCAACTGGCGAAGCAAAACATTGCGAGGAAACTGGTGTGTTTTGAGAGACAGCTTCGGGGACATTTTTCATCTACCAAGTTGCTCTAGACTACCGCGGTACATTATAGGCTTCATCTTTAACATAATTATGAGTTGAGGAACACACATTGAAGATAATGCGTTGAATTGAGCTCGATTTTATAGTTTAAATAACATTCCTTAGGCATAACATTTACTTTTTTCACTAATGAATAAATATTGGTGGACATTATTAGTACTGTAAAATTTTCCTGCTTGCAATTTATATCTGACACACCAGGACGTCTATTCTCTTTCTACGAAAACGTAATTTCGTAATAAACTCGCGACTTTCCAACTCCGTTTCTACTTCGATCCGTCGTTTTGTCCGTACTCTAATTATTGCTCATACTCTAATTAGAGTACGGACAAAACGACAGGTAAACGTAGGTTTAGAACATTTAAACGTCAAACAATATTGTATCAGATGAAACCAAGTAGAACGAGAGTAGGAAAGTCGCGAGTTTTTTTTCGAAATTACGTTTTCGTACAAATATAGAGTAGACGTCCAGTGTGGTAAAAAATGCGCCCTAGAATCAAACTTGCCGTTTCTACATTTCGTCTGTTACGGTCTTACGGTGAAATAAATAAAAAAACATTGCAGTCAATGTTTTTTTTTTTTATTTATTACCAGTGTAAAACCATGAAGTACATAATATTATTATTTATTCTTCATGGTTTACGAATCCGAAAAAAATATTGTATGTTTTCAACTGGTGTTACGTTATTCAATTGCCTGCTTACGTCATCTCCGCATAGATAGCGTGATAGACCGATATCACATCACACCGTGTTCGTTGATGTGAGACGCCACCGTCGCATGTCGTACGTGTAACATTATACTCAAACGACTTACGAATATGGCTTGGCTTGCTTCAATAAGATATGATATGAAACATATTTATTGCGTAGAAGGGCTTAAGTTTGGTAATATAGCAGACAAATAATAACACACTTTACGCTTACGTCCATGGCACATTTTCCATTATAGTTTTTTAAAAAATATTTTTTTAAGAATCAGGACATGTACCTGATGGTAATACCCCGTTTACATTATTCCAGTCCAGCGATCGAATTCAGCCCTGGATTGCTTACTGGAATAATGTAAACCGTCACTGGAATGCATTGGCACTGGTTTGATGCATTCCAGTGCCGGTTTGCATTATTCCAGTAAGCAATCCAGCGCTGGATTCGGTCGCTGGAATGGAATAATGTAAACGGGGTTTAAGCAACATGCCTGCCACATAACAGCACAGTGACACACATCTATTGGAAAATGACGAGTCCAAATCATTACCTAGTACGGCACTGCGCTCGTCACCCAGAGATCTAAAATATTATATATCTCTAACCCCAGGAATGTCTCTGGAAACGTTGCCCTTCAAACCGGAACACAGTAATGTTTGCACATTAATGCTTAGTGGTAGAATAACTGGCAAAGGTGTGGTACTTCCCCAGGCGGACTCTGCCAAGAGTCCTACCACTACAAAATGCTACTAGACATGATATGAAACATATTTTTTGCGTAGAACGGCTTATAAAATTTGGTAATAAAGCAGACAAATAATAACACACTTTACACTTGCATTTGAACATATTCCGTTGTAGTCTAACTAGTAGCATCTTATAGCTAGCTAGCGGTCCGTCCTGGCTTCGCCCGTGATACATAACATATTCGCTATATCACCCAGGGATTAGTTACTTAGCAAATGGTAAGAATTTTTTTGAAATCGGTCTTGTAATTCCTGGGATTAGCGCGTTCGAACAAAAAATCTCGTCAGGTTTGTAATATTACCACATGTTTACAAATAGTCGTAATATTAATTAATTCCCAATTTGAACACAGACTTTAACAATAAACAAAAGAACGCATGTATACGTGTGTATCGTATACTATAATAATGATACTCGTAGAGTACCCATGACTGTGTAATGTTTTGCTCAATCTATACTATCCTACTAATATTATAAATGTGAATGTATGGATGTTTGGATGTTTGTTGCTCAATCACGTCCTAACGTATGAACGGATCGGGCTGAAATTTAGAACACATATAGATTATAGTCTGGAAGAACACATAGACTACTTTTTATCCCGGAAAAACAACGGGAACGGGAACTTCGCGGGTTACACCGCGGGGCGCTTCTAGTAATATTATAAATGTGAATGTATGGATGTTTGTTGCTCAATCACGTCCTAACGTATGAACGGATCGGGCTGAAATTTGGAACACATATAGATTATAGTCTGGAAGAACACATAGGTTACTTTTTATCCCGAAAAAAACAACGGGATCAACGGGAACGGGAACTTCGCGGGTAACACCGCGGGGCGCTGTTAGAAGAGTTTATTTCTTGGATTACTCTAATCTCAGAAACTACTGGCCAAATATTTAAAATATCTTTCACCGTTGGAGATGTAGGTACGTGATCCCAGAGAGATATAGGCGATATTTTAAAGGAACCACGAGCGAAGCCGGGGCGGGTCAGTAGTTGACTTAATAAAAATGTTGACATTTTGGATGCCTTCTCTGTATAAACTACAGCTAACAACTCTCTGTGCAACTGCGGGTGTTCCAACTCTCGATCATTTCTCGTTCAACGTTCAAGAAATATATGCATCAGTCAAAAATTTGGAATTTACCAAGAAGTCTGGAATATCACATAGGCTATTCGATAAATCTAGAGTTAGTGGGGAACAGCATTATTCGTAATTCTCCACGGACAATGTAGAGGGTAGACACTAGTTAAATCATATTATATGTTTGCCAAATATTCTACCGCCAAGAAGTAATGTGCAAACATTACTGTGTTCCGGTCTGAAGGGCAATGTTTCCAGAGAAATTACAGGGCTTAGAGATATAACAATTTAGATCTCTGGGTGACGAGCGCAGTGCAGTGCTAGGTAATGATTTGGAATCTTCATGTTCCAATAACTGCGTGTCACTGTGCTGTTATGTGGCAGGCATGTTGCTTACCATCAGGCACATGACCTGCTCGTCTTGCCACTCTATATTTAAAAAAAAAATATGTCCTAAAAATTGTTTTACGTTAATATAAGTAAGTAATGTGAATTTCCAAAGGTTCGAATAAAATAATTTATATTTGGGTATTCAAATAGATACATAGTAGGTAGACGACTTAGTTAAAAGTTTTTGCCGGTAACGGGGCTCTCAAGCCGCTTGAGAAGTTTTTGTCAATACTTTGAGTACCTACCTGCTGTTTTGCAGTCAATTCTGCTCTGTCTGGTTAAGTATTGAAGGTTATAAGTATAGGTATGTTAGTATTATATTTTTAGTATTATTTTAAGCTATAATTAATTATATATTGTTAGTATTATTTTAAGCCTTCATAGTTGTTCACAACTCTAATTTTATTAGCATTTTTCATCTTCTGAACGTTGAGCATGAAATTGCATTTAAATATTGGGAAATCGCTCCACCATACATCATCATCAGCCCGTGTTCGTCCACTGCTGGACATAGGCTTTCTTCTATAATACGTCACTCAGCCCGATCCTTGTTCTTACGTTTCCAACCGCCACCAGCCGTATTTCGTATATCTCATTTATTCGTTTTCGTTTCTATATCCATTCTATACCCACGGTATACATCCAATAAATAATTAGTAAAACTAGTGCATTAGTTAATTACGATACTACGTGTATAATTTAGTTACTAACCTCAACAAGTCTATGCATTGCAAATAGCATAGCAATTTAATGTTGCCAGCAAAATCTACGGAAAAAACTTTTCTTTTAAAAGCATTGTCGTTTAGTGCGCTCAAAATGTAACACCATCACATTTTTAATTAATAGCGAAATAGAAAAATAAAAAAGACAATAAAACATAAGTTTTTTTTGTATAAATTTTGACTTTTTATAAATTACTATTGTCCTATAACGAATACTTTCTCCAATGTTTTTGTCATACATATTTAGTAATTTAGTAATTTTTAAAATACTAAATTTTTATATTATTATTAAACATTTGAAAAGTCTCACGTTTATCAAACTATAGCATGCTGAATATAAATAATTAATTGTATATATAATAAATAATTGATCTACTAGCTTTGTATTTAAAGTTTTCATTTCCGCTTAACATTTTGCAAGGTATTTTTTTTTTCAAAAGATACTTAATATATTAATTCATAAACAAAAAATATGGCTTTAAATTTTCTAATTTGTTAACATTAAACAAAAATATGGACTTTTAAAGAAGGTGAATTATTAATTTGTTCTATCACTAATTTAGTAATTTATTATAATATGAATAAGGTACCTGAAAATTAATAATTTGAAAAGTATACTAACAAGTTTCAAATACAATTCGTAGATAAAAAGAGTAACATCAATAAAACGCACCGTAACTGAAACTAGTGAACCTCGTTCCTATATGGCCAAAATGTTATAAAAATAATTAATAAAAAAATCTTTATTTCAACAGCTTACATGACATCGTATGATGCATGAGAGTAATTAACATGGTAAGTATACAAAAAGCGTGTTAAAATTGTAAGCTATTCAGTTACTTAGATCTGAACTCTTAATATCTGTATTCCACACTAGGTCGGACCTGTGTCGCGGGAGACAGTTCCTAATTATATTTATGTATTTTATTTTCAAGTTAAATACCAAAAAATATATAAACAAACTAAAACTAAAGGTTATTTATACAATTTGTGAGTAAACACGAGCACCAAGGTAACTTAGGCCTGCGGTTCAAAAATACGAGTACATTCTTTTGATTTGTGGGTAAATGCGATATAATATAAGGCAAATAGGGCCTGTGCTACAAAAAAAAAACAAAAGACGACCAGTAAGAAAATTAAAAAGAAAATGATTTAATTTCAAATTTGGAAAATCTCGTAGCGCGGAGATCCACAGGTGCGCAGTAGAATGTAGCCACGCGCCGCCTTCCTCACTCGGTCCTCAGTCGTCCGCTGCCAGCCGCCTAGTAAGGATGTCGCTGCGCTAGGCAAGCGTTTCAAATAAAAATAAACTTCGCGAAGTGATGTGCTTGTGAGACAGCGAAATATGGTTTAAAACGGATGTTCCGTTCTGTATTGGATTACAACAGTTGGATGTTTAATGATTTAGTGTTTAAATAATATTAAAAGTTTTTCCCAGTCTGAATTCTAAGCAGTTAAAATGTAAGTATTAAGAAATTAAGTAAGTAGTTTGATCATGAAAAAAATTGTGAATATTTTATTGTTACGTTACTATGTGATGGCGGGATATTTATTTAACAAGCGCTTACTACTAGGTTAATAATAAGCTCGTGACGTCAGTAGGATTGATAAAAAACTTTATCAATTGTGTACGTCACTAAACCAAAATGAAATGGGTCCAAATCACTATCTTGGTTGTAAAAATATCTCTCTGTAAAATTTATACACCTGTTATACTAAACTATATTCTTCTGAGCTCCAAGCCATCATCAAAACTCATAAACTTTAATTTAATTTATCATTTTTTTTTCTTTGCTTTGATAAATGAATCAAGTTGCATAATTATTGTAAAATGTCAATCAGATGAGGTAGACTAAATCGTAAGGGTGTGTTTTCATATTCTAAATTTCATTTTCAGAACTGAACATTATTCGAATTGTTAGGAATCTACTGGCATCCGATTCATTGTTTGCTAAATTTTAACAATTATTGTACTACCTAATGGTCTTTGGAAAGTGAATAAAGTTAAACAATATAGAGTATTTTTTTCAGTTCATTTCTTTGATTTCCTAAACTTAACATAAAGCAAATAATAAACAATTTAACAACAAGAGAGTGCACCTGATATGCACGATCTAATACCACCTTGCCCTTTTTTATTGCACTGCTCGTAACTCGAAAAAGCGACATCGTTTCACGGAGAACGTTCCAAAGACTGGAATGAAGAGATTTGATTTTTTAACTCTACTTTTGTAATATGCCTGTGGAATGGGTTGCCGAAATGGGCTTACCCCGATGGTTACCTTGGTCTCTTCAAATCAAAAGTGAATCTATTTCTTTTAGGTAATCGTAGATCGCGTCGTCGATTAACGTCAGGTGACATAGCGGTCAAGTGTAAATCTAAAATAGAAAAAAAAAACAACTCGGCACTACAAAGTATTAAATAAAAAGATTTTTCGTAGAAAATTTTGAAGTAAATTGAGAAATAAACGGTTAATGCAGTAACAATGGCATACGCATATTTATCTATATTTTTCCGCTTTAGTTTGAAAGGCCAGCCATTATTTAAACAACGTATTTTAAGACTCGAATACATTTATTTCGCTATGCTGATATTTCATGTGTCGATGAAAAGTGCGTCTATAATGCGTACATAATGAAAATAATACGAGACACCTCGTTATAAATTGTATTTATTATTCAGTTAGTGAGACAAATAAACGTTTGGTTATTGTGTTAAAAGATGATTTATCATTAATAATGTCGATTGCTAAAATAGTCGACAAATGCTACGTAAAATGGATTTTGCTGTCGATGTATTTTGATGAACTAAGTTATGAAGTAGAGATGTTCCGTTTTAAATTAGCCTCTTTGAAAATAATCGACTGACGAACTCATTACTCACTCGTACTTATGCATGTTTGTTGCAAATCACTGAATGTTCCCACATCTGGGACTCTGAACCTTCTCTGACAACGAGATAATGAAGACCGTAATCCACTACGCTGGCCCTGAGCGGGTTGGCAGATGATAAGTACATGTCCTCAAAATTCTGCATCTACACTTAGAAAATACTCATAGGTTTTTTTTTACTTTTATAGCCTTACACTTGACTGCCATCGCATGATGTTAAGCGACGATGCGGTTCTACCTTTACCTATTAAAAAAAACGAATTCATTTAAAGACACAGTTATTGTCATCGGGATAGTTTATAATCATCGGGAAAACCCACTCGGGCAACGTATCCCACAGCCTAGACCTTCTTACTACAAAAGTAGAGTCAAATCACTTCATTCGTGTCTTTGGAACATCAACCACAAAATGATGTCGCTTTTTCAAACTACGAGCATTCCGATAGAAAAAAAAGACAAGGAGAGGTGGAATTCGAACCTACAAACTCACTATCGTAAATCACACGTTCTGGTCAATGGCCACCACGGTTTCCACATAAATACGTAAGATACACATTTAAACTATCTAATTGGGTTAATTAAGTTAAAAATATTGATTTGCTAATTAAGTGAGGCTCTTTGCATCAGACATTTTTTTTAAATGCGACCAAAATTCATTTGTTACCATAGTTCAAACTAGGTATTTATTAATCAAGGTTTACGCGAGCCAAATAATATCTGTTTTTTTTTCGAGCAATATTAAATAGGTACATGTGTATAAATAACCATTTTAGACGTAAAACGAAATAAAAAACACGAAATTGAGCTATAACTTGGTTTTCTAATACGGCAATGACACTTTTTTCAACCCTATAGGTACTAGTCAAATAAATAAATATTGGTACATTATTTACCTATCACCATCAGCTACAAAGTAAGCGAAGTTTGTGCTATAGGAGCAATTTAGCAGAAAAATACTTGTGTAGTTAAATATACATACTTTTCATACAAAGAAAGATCGAAACACTCAAGACACTGGAAAAAGATTTGTAGTCATCACACAAATTTAGTGTTTATGGCAGTAGGAATAGAATCCATGTCCTACAACTCGGTCGCACTTTTATTGCTATTATGGACCACGAGGCAGTCAAATAGTAAAATGAAATAATAATGCACTTATTCTTAGAAGTTAAGACCAATAAATAAATAAATATAAATAAATAAATATTGGTGGACAATTCACACACAACACCATCTGACCACAAACTAAGTAAAGCTTGTATGATAGCGGCCAGATAGCTGATAGATTATTTAGTTTTATTTAAATACATACTTATTAACTTATTATACATAGAGACACCCAGACACAGTGCAAACATTTGAATTCATCACACAAATATTTGCACTGGATGGGAATCGAACTCGCGACCCTAGGCTTCGCAGGCAGAGCTACTACCAACTAAGCCACGAGGCCAGTCAATTAGTGGTAATTAGTAGTTTACATTACTTCCAAGTAACCTAATACTTCAGTTATGATAGCAATCTCAACGATAAGCCCTTCAGTCAAGCTCTACCGCTTAAGCCAATTGTTTCTGTCCCCTATTGTTGTCTTTTTTATTTCTATTTCATATGAAAGAGAAAGCAAAGGCAAAAGCAATTTAGTTAGGCTGTATAGCGATCATAATCAATCATTTATTCAAAAGGTTTGTTATAGGTCACACTCCAAATCGATTGCCATTTCCATTTTGTTGTGACATTAGGAAACATTTTCAAAATTCCGGGTAAAACAACAACATTGTTTGATAAAAAACATGTTCGAAATGTTCTGTTTTAATGTAATAAATAAATTTAAAAGGCATTCGTGTGACTAATCATTTCAAGGTGTAGCTGCAGACTCTTATTTATTGCTTTAGTTCTAATTCTGATTAATTCCTCACGGACAATTTTAAAATGTCTATTACCAAGGTATTCTGGTCTAGTCGGGAGAACAGCGACTGCCCGGGTTCAAATCCCACGTGCACCGCTGTCTTCTCGAAGTAATGTGCGTAGTGGCACTTAAGACGGCGAAAAGAAAAAATATCTTGAGGAAACCGACATTTGTATCTAGAATCTTAAGTCATGTGTGATCCACCAACCCGCACTGGGCCAGCGTGGTGGTTTATGGCCTTGACTATCTCCTTGCGAGAGAAGGCTTCGAGTCCCAGCACTGGGAACATTAATGAAGTGGTCGATTTATGCTGCGAGTATTACTTAGGACACTGTTGGAACTGGTTCTATACCTACCAAATATTGTTGTTGGACATTGTCTGTCATATCCGTATTAAAGGAGCCAGATCTATCAGTACCATGTATCTGGTACTGTACTTATTATAGTATTATATACACAGAGGTTGTATTGTCTACCTTAATGTTACTGTCTCAATTCGACTTCAATACTTTCGATTATAAATCACAGCTTTTTTTAGTAAACAAATCAAAACGAAACGACGGCCTTCCAATTTTCATTCTGCAAAAATATAGGGGTTTCGCTTAAAAAAAATAGTAACCTATTGCTAAAATAACTACACTATAAAACTTTTATAGTCAGAAGTGACAGCGCTTTGTTGGAGTATTTTTGGAACATGAATCATAAAACATCGCCTTTAGTGGGCTTCCGTCGATTAATAAAATTATGTAAGGCATGAATGTATTAGGTCACTTAAATCGATTATGTTTTCTAACGAGTGCCCCTGAAATTATTACAATATTAATCAAAAATGATTTCTACCGAAGCTGTCTCAAAAAATCACATTTCATATTTTGAGTATTTAGGATGTGTATTAAGTTATAGTGTTTAAAAGTTGTTTTATATTGTAGCCGTTTTCTTTTTTATTGTTTAGGATAGCACAAACGAGTGTCGTCTTTATTTCAACACGAATCAAAGCCAAAAAGAAAAAAATGTTGTGTAAAAAGTGAGTTTCGAAGGCAAACTTACAACCAACTAAGCTACGAGGCCAGTGTATTGATGGTGTAATTACTGAGATATTTAAACTTGTGTGGAGAGTTTTAGGTATCGCACCTGTGTTGAAAATGACTATTGGCACAGTTTTAGTTGTGTTCCCACGCCATTTTGATTTGATTTGTATTGACAAATCTACGTATTATCAGGATAGTTAGAGATCAAGTTACGTGTTACAGACTGCGATATCAAATTTTAAGAAAATTGATCTTAATTAAATTGTTCATATTATTCTGGAACTGTTATGTCTGTCATATTGTAAAGTATGATATTGCAAGTGGTTTCCTCGTACGTAAGGTAAGTACGCCTTAGTAGGAGTACCTACCAAGTTTTTTTGTAGTTGTAGGACTCTTGGCAGAGTCCGGCTGGGGAAGGACCACACCTTTGCCAGTTATTCTACCGCCAAGCAGTAATGTCCAAACATTACTTTGTTCCAGTTTGAAGGGCAATGTTTCCAGAGAAATTACAGGGCTTAAAAATATAACAACTTAGATCTCTGGGTGACGAGCGCAGCAGTGCTAGGTAATGATTTTGACTCTTCGTGTTCCAATAGCTGCGTGTGACTGTATTGTTATATGGCAGGCATGTTGCTTACCATCAGGCACATGACATGCACGTCTCGTCACTCTTTATTTAAAAAGAAAAATCCTACCTGCCTAATTTTCTAGCCATGAAATAATCATCATCATCATCAACAGCCCACTAAACGTTCCCACTGCTGGGACTCGGGGCCTTCTCTCGCAAGGAGAGAGTTAAGGCCATAATCCACCACGCTGGCCCAGTGCGGGTTGGCGGATCCCACATGACTTCGAAAGATTCTAGGTACATATCGGTTTCCTCACGATGTTTTCTTTCACCGTTTTTAAGTTAGCGGCATTCCACACATGACTTCGAAAAGACAGTGGTGCGTGTGGGGTTTGAACACGGGGTCTCCGGATCGGCAGACTAGACCAGCCGTAACTTATGAAATAATATCATAGGTATAATATGTGCTACTTCAGACTATAATATGCTAAGTGTGTTCCTGTTTTCAACCCGATTCGTTCAGCCTTTTCGACGTGAATGGTCTAAGAGCATCCAAACTTTTTCATTGACAAAATTTTTAGAATTTAAATAGTTTTTATGCTTAACCGCTGCTATGCCCGCGTTAACTAGTAGTTAACAAATCTTATAAATTTCGAACAGGGCAGCGGAAAATTTTAGAGCAAATCTTTAAATATAAATTCTTAGATCGATAAAATTTAACCCATACTTTAGTAATCGTTTAGTTGATTTTAGATAGCATAAGATTTTGTAAGTTTAGTCAAGTTAACTCCGTAATTTTTCGATTAACAACTTTACTGATGGCTTATAGCTATTATTAAGCATTATAGTTTTAAGCACAAAAGTTTACGTTTAATTTTCATAGAGTTAGCCAGCACATTGAAATTAGCACTTAGTGTCACAGTTGATAAAGTTTAATGTTGTTGGTGGGGGCTAGTAAAGAAAGATTGCTATTTTATCGTCTTTGAGTATGATTCAAGCCTTAAAATTCACAAGCATCTTATTTTTTCTGTAGTGAGCTCTTTGCAGAGGTTAACTGGGTTACCTGGTTTACCTGTACTACAATTTTGCTGGTTATTCTATCGTAAATCTGCAATGTATGTTCCGGTTTGAAGGGAAATGTTTCACATTTCACGTTTCCAGAGAAATTACAAGATATTGTCTATTATCTTGTAAATCTTGGTGATGTGCGCAGTGCAGTGCTAGGCAGGGATTTGGACACCTCATGTTAAAATGGTTGCGTGCCACTGTCATTATGAACAGCGTGTCACTTACCATAGAGTACCTACGTGTCTTGCTCATAATATTATTATTTATTATATAAAAAATATCGTGTTTTATTCCAAACTCTAACAATACATCCAATAGTAAAATAAGCTGCTATATACCACGGATTTCCCCAACACGGAAGCATAAATAAAAACTAATTTATAAATGTAGACTAATATTAATATAAATATTATTCTAGCTTTGTCAGTAACAAGCCTAACATTGGCAAATTAAATGAGCACCAGTGTCGGAGGAATCATTTTGCATATATTTACCGAGGAATTAAGCAAATCCATGGCTGACGTAGCGAGCCATGTCTATGCTAATAAGAACAGTCTTAACATCAGGTTTCATTTTATCTAATAATTCTGAATAAACAATTCTACCTTCTGAATATATTAGTTATGATAATGGTTGTTGTTTTTCAGTACCGAATTCTAGATTGGTCGGGAAAATTTCATCGTTTTTTTATCTTTCTGTACCTTATTTACTTTCATTTCAGGTAAAAGGTTCGGCCTACGGTAATTTTCAAATACATTTTTATAAATATTGATGTCGACTCCACGGTCTTTGTTGACATTGCTTTTAAATATCATACAGTACTTTTTGTGATATTGCTCTATGTAGGTATTTGTTTTAATATTATGGTTCATTTTTTGTTTATATTGTTAAAAATGATATTTCATTTACTTTGGTGTTGAGGTTTAGGATTTCAAAGAATCTTTTTACTAGAAGTAAATTATTGATGCTTGTACAGTTATTTGAGTTTGTTCTCATATATAAAAACTTTGTATTATTATAACGTATTTTGAGCAATTTTACGGGCATTGTAGGTTATGAGAAAAGAGTTGGCACGGGTTATGAGAAAAGAGAAGAGCGCTATTACTAGTTGATCGTTAGACCAGATGGATAGCGGTCACAATGGGAGGGGGCGCCTAAAATTGTGTGGATGAATTGTGTGAAAGACGCTTAGCGTGTGAAAGGAGTGAGCGATGAGATGATGGACGAGGTTAAGTGGATGAAACGTAGTGTGCCTACCTCACATAGTAGAAAAAGGGCAAGAATTTGATGATAGGAGGATTGTGTCTTTCAAAATTATCGTAGTATTTGAGATAGAAGTAATAAAAAAATGAAGATGTTTGTGTCTTATGTGAAAATATTACATTTATACGTCAGTTCATTAAATTATAAATGTATAAAATGGTGGTGGCAAACATATCTCACACTAATAAGTCTATCTACAGAAAATGTTAAATCACAAAAGGCACAATTTTGAGTCTGTGATTCAGTCTCGATTGTCAATTGCCTAAAAACATCAGACTACCGCAGTGGTCTGTATTTCATCGCTGTATAGGCATGAAAATATTTTGGACTATCCCCTATACCTATATCCCTTCTCAGAAACCCAGGATTCCGTCGTTTCCACAGGTATGAACTCGTATTGCCTCGTAGTGTGTAATCTAACGTATTTACTTTTAAACAACGTCATTACAAAATAGTAATCAAGCACAGTAAATTTTAGTGTGAAAACTAACGTGGTTATTACACATTTTCAATAATCACAATAAAGTAAATAATGTAATGCATGAAGTAAGTAAATATAACGCTGTAGATACCCAGGGTGTCTAGTGTCTACTCTCATTCTACGAAAAACGTAATTTCGAAATAAACTCGCGACTTTCCTACTCCAGTTCTACTTCGATCCGTTGTTTCGTCCGTCATGTTCTAAGCCGACTCTAATTTATTGAAATAGGCTTAGGCAAACGATGTTTGATCGGACGAAACGAAGTCGAACCAGAAGTCGCGAAAAATCGGCGAAAAGTTTGAAGTCCAGTCGAAAAGGCGAGTTTATTTCAAAATTTTGTTTTTCATAGTAAGAGAGTAGACGTCCAGTGTGTGGATACCCTTCTAATAAATGAAAAGTGTAGTTCTCAGACATTTTTTTAGTACTCAAATACGTACTTATATGCCACAATCGTTAATCATTTCTCTTAGCGCTGAAGACAAGATCATGACGAAATCTACATGTCTGAGTGTTCTTAATGTTTACGAGAATTTGAGAACTCTGCCAAATTACTGGCCAAGATGGTTGTTTTTAGAGATACTACTTTGTATGTGTACATAAGAGAATTTAACTGGTGATTTATAAGAAAATAAGACGCGCTATATTACCTATCTTATTAAATATTATAAATGGATGTTTGTATAGTCGTTGCACAATCACTTCGTCAGAAATAAATGCATCTGTTAGGACAATTTTTAGTCAGACTATTTGCAGAGTCCGTCTGGAGAAGTACCACACCTTTGCTGGTTACTCTATCGCCAAGCAGTAATGTGCAAACATCACTTTGTTTCTCTTTTAAGGGCAATGTTTTCAGATATATTTTATGGCAGAGTGATAAATAATTAATCTATGGGTAATGAGCGCAGCAGTGCTAGGTAATGATTATGAATTTTCATGTTGTAATAACTGCGGGATACTGCTCTTATTGGCAGGTACGTGCTTACCATCAGACGCATGTCCTGCTCGTCTCGTCATTTTTTAATAAAAAAACCGTAACTTATCTGTACCCGTTTACACATTGTAGCACTAAGAGTGTATAATATAATTTGAATACCGTTATTATGAACAATCGTGACAGTACAAGCAATGATTCAATCATCAGAGTAAAAATTGGAATATGGATTGCAATATGGAACACCGTCTAAGAAACTACTTTTTATCTAGGAAAAATTCAGCATGTTTTAGGGAATAGTCTCTTTTACTTCTACGTAGACTAAATCGTGAGCAGATCAACTCTGACTAATTTACGTACGAGAGACAGTTACCACTTTTACTATAGGTATGGATAACACTGAAGTTCTGCCATATCTGTTCTGTATAAAATTTAGAAGTAAATTTTCTAAAATTTTTAAAAAGTAAAGTCTTCAATATAATACTCTATTGTCTATGTTGATATGTATTAGGCTTCAAATAAACATTGCTTATTTTGATTGAATTTATCAAAAAATAGCTGTAAAAGTGACATGGCTTATTTATTTTACATAAAATCCACGATAGTGCTCTAATGTACCTACATTCTCGTATGTTTCAAAAAAACTTTGATTTTATTAGTTGCATGTACTATTCTGAAATCCATATTTTTGAGTAAGTGTGTTAAGAGCGGGCCTAGTGCCAGGAAAAAATCAAATTTCACCCGCGCGTCGCCTTTCCCCTCTCCAATACGCCGCGTCGCCGCGAGTAAGATCTATCTTACTCTTTTGACTACTCACTTTTGATGTGCATTGCTTGATATATTTTTTGAATGGATAAAACCATGTTTTATATTCATTGTCGTAGTTTCGTTTATCGTAGTTTTTGATTGTTACAAACATCTGTTATAAAAATCAAATACGATTTAATTGCTGTTATTTTAAAAATAAAAATACCTCAACTGCAGTAAATTCATCTTGCTTAAAAGAATGAAAAGAAACATGACAAATGCATTTTAAAATAACAGATACTGGTAAATGATTATGCGCAAAAAATTTAAACGCGTCAGCCAAAGATTCATTGACTTTGGCAAAAGTACAACGTCATACTCAAAGGTTGGCAAAAATAGCAAAAACGCCGTGTTTTTGCTAATATTTTAGGCGTTCAGTACTA
This sequence comes from Ectropis crepuscularia, assembly GCA_963693475.1. Classification (NCBI taxonomy): domain Eukaryota; kingdom Metazoa; phylum Arthropoda; class Insecta; order Lepidoptera; family Geometridae; genus Ectropis; species Ectropis crepuscularia. Next base: position 11,659,373 of record OY856361.1, read on the forward strand.
GATAACTGTTCAAGTACACAAGTAGGTAAATACGAATGTAAATTTCATGTCAAATACGTGATTGTGACGATGTTACTTGTTCAAACATTTGACGTGGCTTTGAGGTGTTCCTAGAGTTCGTGCCACCTTAAGAACCAAGTGACAAAAGTTTTGAACTGTGTCTTTTGTGTAGCGCCTGTTGTTAAACTTTGAAAAAATCGATAGTGGCTCTCGTCTTCAACGTTAAACTGGATTTAGCGGTTCAGTGCCTTTTAAATTGTGTAGGGATTTGGGTGCGATATTAAAGTTTTAAACCGCAAAAATCAATCCATGAAAAAAATAGTTGTACCCGTTTCATGTACTCTTAAATTGAGCTTGGATATTAATTGTTTGAAATTGGTAAGTTTTGTTGTCTGTTTCAGTATTTTCAAATTTCCTAGATTCTATCAAATACTGAAGTGTGTTTTTATTTTATCTGAACGCACTTATCTCGGGGAAAACCAGTTGTATTTTGATAGCCATTTTTTTTTAGAAATATTGTATATATCATACAGTTAGGTTAACACTGTGTGACTGTGTAAGATACAGGTCTTTGAAAGATGAAAGGGTAAGTCGGTTTTCCATAGGTAAACAAGGTATGTCGTAGACCGCGTCGTCGCTTAATATCAGGCGCGATGGCCGTCAATTGAAAACCTATTAATGGTAGATAGATAATTCTTTATTGTGATTCAAAAAAACATAAACAGTAAAAACACTTGTGAACTAACGCTGCAAATGGCGGCCTTATTGTTGAGAGCAATCTCTTCCAGGTAACCAGCTTAAAGGAAATTCGTCTAAATACAATCTTAGGATATTGTTTAGAGATAAATAAATCATTTCTGAAATTTTGTTTTGCTTCACCGTAAAAGACATAGTACATCAAATTTGTACAAATGTATGTTCATGGAAAAATTTACAGAGGTTCAGGCCGGGTTTGAACCCATAACCTCACGATTGTGTGATTCGATGTTCTCGAATAAAGCCTACCATAGCTTCTTAATGTATATTTAGAGTTTTATTTTTAAATATTGCTGATTTAAATAAAGGCTAAATCTGAACAAAATTTAATTAAAAACATTCAAGTGCAAATAAGCTATGCAGCTCATTGAATCTGATGCGAAGGCATTACCACGTCTAAAATAATCAAGGTCAACGGATTGTTGACATCTAAGCATCAGTCATTTTACTAGACTACGCAAAAACGAAGGTTATGACTTTAACAGTTTATGTGTAAATCATTAAATATTATTTTCTATATTTCTGGTTGCTAGGCGGAGAGTTGGATCCTTCATATTTTAGTATCTGATATGCTATTTATTATATGTAGACTTGTTACTTACCATCAGGACGTCTACTCTCTTTCTACGAAAACGTAATTTCGAAATAAACCCGCGACTTTCCAACTCCGATTCTACTTCGATCCGTCGTTTTGTCCGTTTAAATGTTCTAAGCCTACTCTAATTAGAGTGTGATTAGAACATTTTAAATGTTGTTGGTCAACGTCAAACAATGTTATATCGGACGAAACAAAGTATGACGAGAGCATGAAAGTCGCGAGTTTTTTTCGAAATTACGTATTCGTAGAAATAGAGTAGACGTCCAGGTGCATGCCTTTCTCATCTCGTCACTCCATAGATTAAAAAAAGGTACATATTTATATTTATTCCTTTCTCTTATTCGAGATAAGTTACGGCTTGTCTAATCGATAGAACGGCGCCTGCCGATCCGGAGACCCCGGGTTCAAACCCCACACGCACCACTGTATTTTCGAAGTCATGTGCGTAATGCCGCTAACTTAAAACGGCGAAGGAAAACATCGTGAGGAAACCGATATGTACCTAGAATCTTTCGAAGTCATCCACCAACCACCACTGGACCAGCGTGGTGGATTATGGTCTTAACTCTCTCTTTGCGAGAGAAGGCCCCGAGTCCCAGCAGTGGGAACATTTAGTGGGCTGTTGATGTTGTTGTTTTTATTCGAGTGATTATTGGTAAAAATGGTACTTAATCTTACTTAAGCTTACATACATACCTTACGTATCTACGTACCTACGTGTGTTAAATACGTTAAGTAAATGCACGTCCTATAACGTTGTATGAGTGTCGTTATAGGTGTCAAGCAGTTTGATTCCACCTTTGTTAATCGTACGAGTAAACATTGGAATAAATTAACATCAATCGATATATTTTCACTCAACACTGTCTAGCTTTAAATTAAGCAAAGCATAATATATATTATGTAGGTTTATAGGTGGAAGCCAGATAGCTGATGTGAAATAAACATGTTTTAAATTATATAATTACATAAAATATTTGAGTATTCTTAAGCCGTAGTTAAAGATACAAACACATAGATACAAAACAAACAACTATAGTCATAGACTACAGGCCCGTGAACAAAATGTATGTAGTAAATGAACCACCAGGAGACCTATGTAGGATGATACAAGGGTGTAAAGTAATTAGATTCAGCACATCCCGTCACTTGTAAGCTGTCCAACTGAGTACAGTCGAAGATGGGGGGTTGCAACCTTCGATCATTTCTCCCTGTCGCATGATTTTTGTACGGCGTTGTACAATACAATACAATACAATACAAAAACACTTTATTATACCACAAAACAAACAAAAAAATAAACAGTGTAAAAACTTAAGATTAAACATTTTGGGCACAAAAGGCGATCTTATCGCTAATAGCGATTTAATTGTTGTAGAATAATAGATAAGAAAAGGTATTGAAACTATAAAAATTATAAATTTTAAGTTTTTAATTATTCGTTTGTCGGAAAAAATCGTGATTTTCCGACGATTTACAAATTAAATTTGGGCAATTGATCATGTACGGTATTGGTTCCATACAGCTTCAATACCTCTCTTAATCCATTATTTCGCAACGCCGCGCCGTACAAAAATCATGCGACAATGAGAAATGATCATGGGTTGCAACCCCCCATCTTCGACTGTACTCAGTTGGACAGCTTACAAGTGACGGCATAGTGCTGAATCTTATTACTTTATACCCTTCTATCATCCTACATAGGACATAGGTCTCCTGGTGGTTCATTTACTACATACATTTTGTTCACGGGGCTGTTGTAGTCTATCATGTTTTGAATTTGTTCTGGGTATAAATCGAACCCACGACCCACTGACTCGCTACTAAACCACGAGGCCAGTCATCCTACTTACTACTAAATATCAAATTTTGGATGTTTGTTGCTCGATCACGTTGGGACTTCTGAACGGATCGGGTTGACATTTGGAATGTAATAAATTAATGTTAATATATTTGTGGAAAAGTTATTTTCTTAACTACATATATGTATGTAAAAAAAGTCGTAGACAGGTACCTACCTATAAGTGGAAAATGTGGATACTATTATACCCCGTTTCCATTATTCCAGTCCAGCGATCGAATCCAGCGCTGGATTGCTTACTGGATTTGTAAACCGGCACTGGAATGCATTGGCACTGGATTGATGATTTCCAGTACCGGTTTACATTATTCCAGTGTGCAATCCAGCGCTGGATTCGGTCGCTGGACTGGAATAATGTAAACGGGGTATTACGCCAGTTATTGTTTCTAGAAAAGACAAATACGTGTTTACATATTCGTATGTTGAATGTAAATTTAATGGTCACGATTCTTGACTGCTCATTATATACTCTGATTCAAACATAATTACCTACTATGCGTTAGTCTTTGAACCTCATTTTCCATTGGTTTGAAGGGCAAAGGAAATATTATGTACGTATGTTGTAATGAAATGGTAATAATGGCTTTTGTTTTATAAAAAAAGTACCTATAAACTAATAGCTTGCATAATAATAAACGGAAAGTTTCTCTCGGTGCTACATTGGTTTTGGACTCTGCGCTATCTCACCTGATTAATGATAACTAGAAGAAACCGAATTACTTTCAACTTTTCTGAGTCTTCGAGTCCGGAACATCAATAATAGATAGATAGATAGAAAACTCTTTATTGTGGCACATAAATAATAACTGAGAAAAACTTATGATGATATGACTATATGAACAAGTGGCGGCCTTATTGCTGAGAGCAATCTCTTCCAGCCAACCAGCAATAATGAAATGACGATATTTTTGAGCAACCGTTTTGAGTTTTTGGACGTAATCAGGAGAAAAGTTATTGTCAATTATTGTAAATGTTGTTTATTTACTATTAGAGTTCAGAAACTGCAAAAAAACATAAAGAAACTAACTAACTCAAATAAGATAAGCTTAATGCTGAAAACATTATGTGTCTAGTAACTCTACCGCAGAAAAGAGAATACTCAAAGAGGAAATCTGGTATGATGAGTATTTGGTATTAGATAGTTAGTACTATGAGTAAGAGTAACCATTCCCGCCACCCAATAAGTGGACAGTTGAGCACCCAATGAAGATGAAGTCCTCCAATGGGAACAATTTATTTTATTATCCGTGCTAATGCTATATTGGTCGATTGATAGACGCTCAATCTTATACTAGTTAAAATAAATACATATCACATCGCAACGGAAATAAGCAATGCCACACCCGGATTTGGGTATCATCAACTCCGCCTCGTTTAAATTATCTCAATTGCTCCGACGACCTTGTTAAGACTAATAAAAACTCTTAAATAAAGAATAGAATCGTTCGATACCTATTTATTTTATGCTAGGAGCGGAATACATTGAAATATATGAAGTCTTGACATCTTATAAAAATCACTTGATTTTTGGATATCTTAGTATATTTGCCGTTTTGATTTTATTGAATACTATTTATTGTATGCTAGGAGCGGAATACATTGAAATATATGAAGTCTTGACATCTTATAAAAATCACTTGGTTTTTGAAATTCTTAGTATATTTGCCGTTCTGATTTCATTGAATACTACATATTTATATTATGCTAGAAGCGGAATACATTAAAATATATGAAGTCTTGACAGCTTATAAAAATCACTTGATTTTTTAATGTCTTAGTATATTCGCCGTTTTGATTTTATTGAATTTAAGTTAAATATATGAAGTCAAGATGGACTAGTGGCTAGAACGTTTCGTATAAGGTACTATCCTGTAGACGTTGGTTTAAATCTTGCCTGTGTTTCAGAGTATTTTTCCACGTGTAATGGTACGGGTTTATCATCTTCACTGGTTTTAACGGTAAAGGAAAACATCGTGAGAAAACGGACGTGGTTCAAGAAAGACTTACAAGAAAGATAATACCCACGTTTTTCTACAAGTAACTATAAAAAGAGTAACGGAATGAAATAATACTTATCTCATAATAAGCCGCACGACTGTCTATTACAGGAGGTATTGTGGCATTCAAGTTTTTGGATGTGAAAAGTTCAAATCATTGTGTAGTACTGCGTCTTGATCGTCATCAGAAATGTAAGATAATAATATATAAGTTGTTTCAAATTGAAAATATTAACTTTCAAACTGGATTATATTCATGTTTGAAAATTGTTTGCTAGGTGGCAACTGGCAAAGGTGTGGTACTTTAACTCTGCAAGGCTCTAACTTAAATTAAATGGTTTATAATAATAATAATAAAAAAATATTTTCATTCTAACATTGTGGCCTTATGGTAACTTTCATGTTTTACTTTAAACTTGGTTTATGAACAACTATCATGTTTCTATGGATAATAAGCAAGTATTTACAATAAATTAAATAAGTATTTTATCAACTATCGGGCTCTCATAGTACAAGCTTTGCTTAGTGTGGGGTTGTGGAGCTAGAATCTGTTGTGTAAGGAATGTCCACCAATATTTATTTACTTAGTTATCTATACTTACGTAGATATTTATAGTGTTAGTAGGATAGATGAGTAAAAAAAGACGAAATATTTATGAGCGAAAAATTAATAATTTTAGAGAAAAGTTTTTTTTTTTTTTACAGCATAGAGTGACGAGACGAGCAGGTCATGTGCCTGATGGTAAGCAACATGCCTGCCACATAACAGCACAGTAACACGCAGCTATTGGACCATGATAGTCCAAATCATTACCTAGCACTGCACTGCGCTCGTCACCCAGAGATCTAAGATATTATGTCTCTAAGCCCTGTAATTTCTCTGGAATCATTGCCCTTCAAACCGAAACACAGTAATGTTTGCACATTACTGCTTGGCGGTAGAATATTTGGCAAAGGTGTGGTACTTCCCCAGGCGGCCTCTGCTAAGAGTCCTACCACTACTAAAATAAATTAGGTGTAGAAATTTTCGACATCTTATGCATTTCAAAAGACAACATAATAATTTAACAAGACAATAAAATAATAATATTTGTATAAAGGTAGTTCGCAACGGCTACGGCGACTAAATTCAATTATATATTTGATATAATTTATTACCTATAGTGTTAAATGTTAATCGTGTTTAATCTATTTAAATAATACTTAATCGTGTTAAAAATAAATAGGCGCACTTTATTCTTATTTTGAAAATGTCGTTAGTGTTTTTCTGTCATGTAGTTATTAGTTTCATTGCCGGAGTGTCCTCGATTTTTTTGTTTTAATATGCTGAGTTGTTTACGTGTAATTTTACATGACAACAATTTTTTAGTAGATGGAAATCGAGCAAAGTCAATATGTAAATATTCATACAAATTAATATTATAATCAGCGCCATCGACTGATTGCTTCGTATCGTCATTTGAAGGTCAGTAGGTCTTTGACTTGCTGTCGCATTAGACTACTCTACAAATACGGAATTGTGATAGGGAACTAACTTAATTTACTCTTAGTGTTTTCAAATCGACAGCGAATTCGTTTCTTCTAGGTGAGCACGTTCCATCGTAGACCGCGTCGTTGCATAGCATCAGGCGAGATGGCGGTCTAGCGTAAACCCATAATAATAGTAAATAAAAACTAGCTATGCTTCATGTTATCCCAAACGAACATATTGATGTTTAATCACCATGTCTAAGAGAGAGTTTACTGAGTATCTCTACATAATTATGTATACAGGGTTACTGGTAATCAGCCTGCATCCTTTTAAGGGGATGTTTGGTACATTCTATACGTCAACTTTTGTTCTAGAGTTTTGAAAAAAAATGTGTTTTTTATCTATCTTATATAAAATAAGTAAAAAGTGTATTTGCACGGTCTAAAAGCATCGAACTCATCGTAACAATTCGTAACAAGAGAAATGATGTACCGAAGTGATTAAACACTAAAAAGTCGCTAAACAGTACAAAAAAGGGCAACAAAAACAATTTTTTTGGGTTATCTATTGAGTTTTAACCAAAAGTTGTAGAACAAAAGTTGTTTGCTTAAATATACAGAGCATACCCTTAAACGGATGCATACTGATTACCAGTAACCCTGTATATGTATTTTTATACTTCTGCACATTATGTATGTGATTTTCATTAATTTCGTTGCTCTATTGTGAAACAACAAAGAAGCAATTTTTTTTTTTGTTTCTATGAAAACAATAGAATTAGTAAAACCATGGCTTAGTTAATAGTTAGTTGCTCACTGAACCGTAGGCGTAGGTTCTGGGTTCGATCTTCATCCAAGATAAACATTTGACTGTTCAATATGGATGTCTGTTCTGTACCTACCTGAGTGTTTCTATGTGGCACATGTATTTACAGTGATATAGGCATAAAATCGTGGTTTCCAAGGTAAAAAAAGTATCGTTTAGGTTTAGATAGTGTTGTGTGAAAATTTCCATTAATGTTTATTTATATACCTAATTATAGTGAAATTCAATATACAATTTTTGTTTTTATGTTTTGTTTTACTTTGTTTTAAAAATCCCTTTCAAAAAAATTAAAAACTCGTGTAGTAGAGAACGGCGTTGAATGTGTACCTACACTTTCTGAACCATAAACAAAAAATCATTGGTCTATTCAATGTGTGTTTCAAATACGTAAGTATACACTACTGGTTTTATATTGATCCGTAATGTAGCTTAGTGTTAGCCTTTTTAGAACAGTGTGGGTAGCCAAACCCGACATAGTGACTAGGTTTTGGCAACGCCGTCTCCTGAACTACGATTAATCATTCGGATTTGACTCATCAGTATTCTATAGACGTTTTTTATCGTTTAAGCAAACATTTTTTCCTATTGTATTATTTAAATGATGTTACATAATGTTGGCAGGCGAATATTCGGATTGTGGGTTTGTTGGCTGTCGTGTTGATGAAATAAGTTTGTATTCATTATTTTTTTTAATAAATTATTAATTATTGACTAAACAAACAATAACCCACGTTTTTACCCATGAGTCTACAATTTATTTACGAGTTCAATAAATTCATAAAAGTACATTTAATGTACATTGAATGTACATATATTTTAAAAAATACATTTTTTTTTGTTGCAGCGTGCAGCTTTTTTGTGCATATAATTTTGGTATACAAAATGTTGTTTTTACAAAAAAAACATGTCTTGTGATTTTAGTTTTCGGATATTTGCCTCTAAAATATGTAGAAATCGCAGCTTGCATCCTTGTTACAATAACTGAGGTTTGGGGTGGAGAAAACGCGCTTGGGTTTGAAGAAAATTCAATGAACAAAAATGTAAATATCTTGTTGAGAACCTTCCCTTGGGAAATTAATAAATCTCTTAAAAGGTAAATACGTTTGCTCCGCCATTTTAGCCAGTTTAATTTTCTATTCAAATTCGGGGTTGAGTCTTATCTTAAAGTCTTAACGGCTCACCTGCACCTAAAATGTATACAAAATGAATTGTATCATTTATATAATAAGATAGATTAATTAAATTAAAGCCAAAATTTGCAAGCTTATTGTTGAAAGAAAACATAAATATTATGTTGACTCCTTAATTATTCCATATTCTTGTAATGCTCATACTTTTTTATAAAATAAAGATAGCTCCTTCAATCTACTAAAGTTTCAATTGTGAAAGTTTGAATGATGAGGTGTATTAATGTTTGTTATTGTAATTGAACGGTTTGATCCCTTCAATTGGCTGGGTTTTGTTAGTTTAGTCAATAATAAAATAAGTTATTTATACACACTTATTTCATCAACATATTTTTGTAGCTGTCGACAAACCCACAATCCAAATTTTCGGCTACCAATATTATGTAACATATATAATACAGTAGGAAAAATAACGTTTGAAACGGAGTCTAACTATGTAGCTAACGAAATCATTAGACCATTTTATTCTAAGCAGGAAGTAAAAGCCATATGTCTAACAAAAAACCCAAAAATGTAATAATCGATAGAACGACTGGCCTCGTGTTTTAGTTGGTAGTAGCACTGCCTGCAAAGCCGAGGGTCGTGGGTTCGATTCCCACCCAGTGCAAATATTTGTGTGATGAATTTAAATGTTTGCACTGTGTCTGGGTGTTTCTATGTATAATAAGTATGTATTTAAAACTATATAAGTATTATATCAGCTCTCTGGCCGCCATCATACAAGCTTTGCTTAGTTTAGGGTCAGATGATGTTGTGTGTGAATGGTCCACTACACTACCACCACCAACGGTATGTACAACTCATTTGACGCCGATGGCCAAATGTCCCTAATAAAAATGGATACAATAAATTGACTTTGCTCTTCTAATGCAAAGTCCTCTACCCTCTACATAACCTAGGAAGTACATTTATTAGTGATTTTACCGCCAAAAAAATCTGCGCAAACAACTGTGTTCCGGTTCAAAAGGTCAAGTAAAATCACTAAACAAAATAAATATTAATCACTTAGAATGTCAGCAGTGATATAAATTCTTCTTGTTTTAAATACTGCGCTATTCGTACGGATACTACTTTTTTGCAAAATTTGAGCCATTTTGGTGATTTTGGACAAAATACTTACAAATGACAAAGTACGTAACTGTGGTATTATAAAGAAAAACGTGAATGCCAAGTAAATGTAAAGTATAAAAACACAAATTTACGCATAGGTAAAAATTCAAGAGTTGAATGGAGTAGGTACATATCATTTGGAAGAGATATGACTCTTTGCTTAGTCCGCCTGAAGAAGCAACTCACCATTACAAGTTATTTTGTACAAGGTTTGGGAGACAATAATATGCCTAGATTAATTACAGAGCAACGAAATAAATCATTTATAAATTCTGAGAGACGAGCGCAGATCAGTAACAACAGTGATTTGCACTCTTCATGTTCAAATAACGGCGTGACACTGTGCTGTTAAGGGCATACGTCGTGCTGCCATCAAGCGCATATCATGCTTACCCGTCAGTCAATGTTGTAAAGAAATACATTCATAAATAAATAAAGTCCGTCTGTAACCAGGCTGTATCTCAAGAGCGGTGATAGCTAGATAGTTGACATTTTCACAGATGATGTATTTCTATTGCCGCTATACAACAAATACTAAAAATAAAATAAAAATAATATTTAAGGAGCCTCCCTTAAATATTATTTCCCATACAATAAACTTGATTTTTTACCGTTTCTTGCACAATTAGTCCGTCTCAAGAAAACTAGATGGCGCCACTATTAAAAATAGAACGCGATATCGAATTCATCGTCGGAATAATGAGGTAACAATTAAAATTAAAAAAAAAACTTTCTGCTTGTCTGCGGAAATTGCGATGTATAAGGAATTCCGGATAAAGCCGAAGATTCCGGATAAAGTTTTCGCCGTTTATTTGCTAATGGTACGGAACCCTTCGTGCGGGAGTGGGAACTCGCACTTGGCCGGTTTTATTTTTTTAGTTAATGTTATTAATCCTCCTTTCAACAGCTGGCTAAACAACTGAACGTCTGTGTGTCAATGTTTTATCATTATCTATATTTCAGATCTGTCGAATGTCGGTTTTATTCACTCACTCTTCACATTATCATCAAATTTTGTTTAAGCCTCCTTGTTCTAACAATTAGCACAACAAAAGGAAAATTGGCAGTCATAGGAACTGCCGATAGCAGTGAAAACTTATAACTCGGAATTTAATAGCTTAGCTTGGAAACTACACGGGTGTAACCGGAGGGCGTGGCCTCGCCATCTTGGCATGGCCATCTAGAAATGCGTCAGCATTTCCTATTGGCTGATGCGTTTCTAGATGACCATGCCATGATGTCCTGTCCACGCCCTTTCAGCATTTCCCATTGGCTGACGTATTTCTAGATGGGCAATAGCCACGGTCCCGTGTTTACCCGAAGCTTTCCTATCATACCCGAGCTTGACGAATGAATCCAATTCACAGCCCACGAAAAATATGTCTAGGCGCGCCTAAAGAAGTTTTCACTTCAAAACAATTCATAAAGCACTTACACACATTTCAGGCATTCCCTTTTTTTTCATTGATTGAGATTGAAACTTTGTACAGAAGAGGGTAGGTAACATTTTAGCTACTATGCCCCCGCAACAATGTAATTCTATTTTACGAAACTTAATTTTCTATGCATTTAAAGTTTTGTAATCAACTAACTCAAAGTGATTTAAAAAATAATCTCTGAGAGCAATTTAATTTATTCAGTTTGTGAAAGCATCAGCTTATTTCGCATTACAATGCTTTTACAAGTTCCACAGAATAAATAATTGAAATGGCTTGAATAGGACTTCGGTTTGGTAATAATGTTTTTAATAATCTAAGATTAGGTTTGCAAATGTTGTGAACAGAACGGCTTTGTTTTGTAGTTCGTAAATTTGAATACAACTTTGTAACGAAATAATTGAATATAACTACTTCTAAAATTCTTATGGCCGTCGATGGATTTCATAATGATTAATTATTTTGATCTAGCTTGGAAGATAAATTATACATTTATAACTTACCTGAAAAAAAATAGAGGTTTCCAATTTGGTTGTATTTACGCGATAGTTCCATCAATTGGAAATCGATTTTGATGATTTTTATTCTTAGATGAAAGATCTTTTATTCTTTGAAGTATGACATCATCATACATCATACTTATAAGGTGTTGGTTGGTCCGTTTACATTTTAATATCGGAGTAGCTGTTTTTGAAACATCATTTAAAATCTGAAATCTGCTTACCTCTGTGATATAATACTAGTTTTCTCCGAAATTTCGCTGTTTCGTTGAAACTGTGTGTTTACTCTAATTCACAAAAATAAGCGAAATTTAGTCAAATGTTTGAGTTTAACTATAAATTGAAATCTACATAAAATATATTATCGCCAAAGACAATTCGTTATCGATCTTTTTTAGAAATATTTTTTGTTGGAAAAGTTTACCTTCGCTGAAGTTACTAATATTCCGAGAGCTGGTAGCAAATTTTGTTAGGGTGTTTGGGGCAAGCTGAAAACTTATCACGTACACATACATATTTGACTATACCCTAACACATCTGTTCAATAAAAAAATAAAAAAAATAAAAATGTGTATTCATTTTGCCCGGCTACTCACCAGCCAGGTCTCTGTGTTGGGATATAATAGAAGAAGTATAGATAATAAAAATATATAAGACGAGCAGGACATGTGTCTGATGGTAAGCAACATACCTGCCACATAACAGCACAGTGACACGCAGTTATTGAAACATGAGAGTCCAAATCATTACCGAGCACAGCGCTCGTCACCCGGAGATGTAAGATGTTTTGTCTCCATGCCCTGTAATTTCACTGGATACATTGCCGTTCAAATCGGGATACAGTACTGTTTGCACATTGCTGCTTGGCGGTAGAATAACTGGCAAAGGTGTGGTACTTCCCCAGAAGGACTTTGTAAAGAGCCCTACCTCTCCTTCCTAACATAACCTAGCTCTCGGAATAAGTAGAACTAGATAGATAATGATCTGGTATTCGCCCGTATGGATCTAACGCGTACATCGGATGTCTGCTAAACGACGGAAGAGTCAATTGATCTGTAAGATCTACCAATTGTCCCGCATTGTCCCGTAGCTACACTCGTAATCATGAGCGCGTTTTCATCAGCAATAGTTAAAACAAAACTGGACTATAAATAAATGTCATTAATAAATACACTATTATTAAAACTTCGATCAAAGTTACAACGAACTACAAGAACTATATGTACTATGTATATTATTTTACTTGCTGCAACGGAACCCTTCATGGGCGAGTCCAACTCGCACTTGGCCACTTTATTTATTGTTATTCAATAAGAAATAGGTATTACTCGTGTTATTTTCATTTTGCGGTATCTGTCAAATGAAAGTAAACGTATAATTCAAGTTAATTCAAAGTTATTACTTGTTACACAAAGAATAAAGTTGTAGATACAAAGTAATAGTTAAGTAGTCCCAAGCGTGATAAAAATGTACAGAGGTCACAGGTCATAATTGTAATAAACTTGACGACGCCATGGTTGAACCGACATTGTGACGCAAGTTCTATAAAATTAATATTAAACGTGTACTATCGCATAGCACAAATGTAAGTTAACGAACTAAGGCTGTTTTAGTACATGGTGTAACGACAGTCATGTCGATACAGTTTTATACAAAACGTTTTTTGAAGTGAAAACTTCTTTAGGTGCGCCTAGACAGATTTTTCGTGGGCTGTGAATTGAATTCATTCGTCACGCTCGGGTGTGATAAAAGAGCTTCGGGTAAACTCGGGACCATGGCTATTGGCTATCTAGAAATACGTCTGCCAATGGGAAAAGCTGAAAGGGCGTGGACAGGCCATCATGGCATGGCCATCTAGAAACGCATCAGCCAATGGGAAATGCTGACGCATTTCTAGATGGCCATGCCAAGATGGCGAGGTTACACCCGTGTAGTTTCCAAGGTAAGCTATCAAATTCTGAGTTATAAGTTTTCACTTCTATCGGCAGTTCCTATGACTGCCATTTTTTTTTTTAATTTATTTATATTATAGAGTGACGGGACGAGCAGGACAGGTGCCTGATGGGAAGCAACATGTCTGCCACATAACAGCACAGCGACACGCAGTTATTGGAACACGAAGAGTCCAAATCATTACCTAGCGCTGCACTGCTCTCGTCACTCAGAGATCTTAGATATTATATCTCTGAGCCCTGTAATTTCTCTGGAAATATTGCCTTTCAAACCGGAACACAGTAATGTTTGCACATTACTGCTTGGCGATAGAATAACAGGCAAAGGTGTGGTACTTCCCCAGGCGGACTCTGCTAAGAGTCCTACTTACCACTACTACTCATTTAACTTAACATTTTTACTCGTGTTAGCCGTTTACCTGTGAAAATAGTACAAAAAACTGCAGCCAAATACCGGAAATTCACTGCTATTCGTATATCCTGTAGTTAGGTGTATTTACGATTTATTTTTGAAGTGAAAACTTATTCTTTAGGCGCGCCTAGACAGATTGTTCGTGGGCTGTGAATTGAATTCTAGCGTCACGCTCGGGTATGATAAGAACACTTCGGGTAAACTCGGGACCATGGCAATTGGCTATCTGGAAATGCGTCTGCCAATGGGAAATGCTGAAATGGCGTGACATGGCCATCTAGAAATGCGTCAGTCAATGGGAAAATGCTGACGTATTTCTAGATGGCCATGCCGCGATGGCCAGTTGCTAGTAAGCTATCAAATTCTGAGTTAAGTTTTCACTTCTATCGGCAGTTCCTATGACTCCTTTTTTTAAACTAATATGGTCTAGCATTTGGCTGCTATCTCGACCAATATAAACGAAAATTAGGGCTAACACGAAGCGCTTTTACCAAGAATAAAAAGATACGAGTACCAACATTAGAAATTTACCCAGATTGTATCCATTTGGAAAAACTCACTCGGGCAGCGCTTTTCATTGCTTGGCTATACGTATAACGAATATAAAGTCCTCTACGAGTACATAAGGCAGATTGTATATGAAAACCAGCGATGAGAAATGTAAATTAGAGGATCAGGCTGAGTGGGATCGTAAAAGATGCCTGGGCCCAACATTGAATCAAAATATACAGCAAATACGCTTGTTTTTACTGTGAATTGTATTTTGTTTGAGTTTGAGCTCATTTTTGAATGTTCACTTTTGATTGTGCTGGAGTGGCACGGTTTTCAGTTAGCTACAAAGTTTAAGTAGTTAGCCTAGTTATAAATTTAATAGGTAAGATTTTTTGTGAGTGCTTCCAGCGCGCAGTGCCCGCAAAGGCGCGCCGTTGCTGGCGGCACGCCGGTTTTCTCCAATGAGATAATTTCTTTCTATTTCTCCTATGCATTGTAAAAAAAATTGGCAGTCATAGGAACTGCCGATAGAAGTGAAAACTTATAACTCAGAATTTGATAGTTTACCTTGGAAACTACACGGGTGTAACCGGAGGGCGTGGCCTCGCCATCATGGCATGGCCATCTAGAAATGTGTCAGCAATCCCATTGGCTCACGCATTTCTATATGGTCATGCCATGATGGCGAGGCCACGCCCTTTCAGCATTTTCCATTGGCTGACACATTTCTAGATGGCCAATTGCCATGGTCCCGAGTTTACCCGAAGTGTTCTTATCATACCCGAGCGTAACGCTAGAATTCAATTCACAGCCCACGAACAATCTGTCTAGGCGCGCCTATCGCCAATCGCCAAGGTCCCGAGTTTACCCAAAGATTTCTTATCATACCCGAACGTGACGGTAGAATTCAATTTACACACACGAAAAATTTGTCTAGGCGCGCCTAAAGAAGTTTTCACTTCAAAAACAATTGACGAAAGAGCCGGTTATAGTTACATTTTAGTGTGCGCCAATTAAAACGTTCTATTACGTTGACATTTACGTGAAAATTCTGAATTTAAAATGTGTGTTTTAAAATTCATATTGACAAAGATATAAATCATTACGTTATCGTGATAGTGAGGGAGCGCCGCGTTCCGTTGATGCGTAAAGATTGTTAATAAAGGCTTCAGTTAGTTTATGAGGCAAAATAGTTACGTAATTATGGTTTTAACGTAGCCAAAAATATAATATTTTCTTTTAGTAAACATTTCGCTGGATAAATATTTGTCACCTTACCTTACCTTACCTTACCTAGCACTGAACTGCGCTCGTCACCCAGAGATCTAAGATGTTATATCGCTAAGCCCTGTAATTTCTCTGGGAACAGTGCCCTTCAAACCGGAACACAGTAATGTTTGCACATTACTGCTTGGCGGTAGAATAACTGGCAAAGGTGTGGTACTTCCCCAGACGGACTCTGCAAAGAGACCTAACACTACAAACTTTGCTTAGTTTGGGGTTAGATAGTGTTGCATGAGAAATGTCCTCCAAAATGAATGTATTTGTGTACCTTCATCATTGTTCTCAAAGCGATAAATTGATCTTATCTATTGATAGTCAGTCACAACCGTATGTTTGTCATCGATCACTCCTTATTTAGAAATCTGTGATTTTCGTGACAATTACATGAATTTATCGCAACATCGCCCGATAACGATGCGATATTTGCTTTTGTATTCTGTAGTAAAAACTGTACCAACAAACTATAAATGGGTAGGTGTGAGTTAGCTGATAAACAGCAATGACATGTATTTTAGAAACACCTCACATTGTAACATTACTTTGTACATTTTCAAATACTACCTGCGTCTCCGCAGAACAACGCGTGGTTTTAAAGTATTTCATAGTTATTTTGATTGGGTAAATGACTATGATGACTGATGACTAGGTACAATCTTGACGAGTTCAAATCGAGAAGAGTATATTGCTTTATTCTAGGTAAGCACGTTCCGAAACGATATTCCAGTGTAAACTTACTATAGTTAAAACAACTATGAAATATTAAAATTAACGTGGTTGTTACACATATTGATTGGGTAAACGGGTAACTCACGTGTAATGAGGTCGGTCAATCCGACTCGAGTTTCGGCCGCGTCCGGCGGCATTTTTCAAGGAGAGTGTACGCGCTCTATGGCTTCCCGTTTGGCACTGAAGCCATCGGGCGCGTACACTCTCCTTGAAAAAGGCTGCGGAACGCGGCCGAAACTCGAGTCGGATTGGCCGACCTCATTACACGTGAGTTACCCGTTTACCCAATCAATATGTGTAACAACCACGTTAATTTTAATATTTCATAGTTTTTTTAACTATTGTAAGTTTACACTGGAATATCGTTTCGGAACGTGCTTACCTAGAATAAAGCAATATACTCTTCTCGATTTGAACTCGTCAAGATTGTTAGTCATCAGGAAATACCCGCTCAGGCTAAGCATTCCACAGCCTATACGTTCTTATGACAAAATTCGAGTGAAACCTTTTCGTTCGAGCCTTTGAAACGTCAACCATAAAATGATGTCGGCTACGTAAAAGTAAGGTTTTCAAAACATATCTAATGATGTAACATGTTCAATTACATGTTAAAAAAGAAGTAAAATGTAAACAAAATAGGATCATAGCTTCATCCGGGCATAATATCTTTTAAATATAAGAAAATATTATGCTGTATTCCTACTAAACTTTGATACAAAATATGTCTCGCGTAAAGTTTCACTAAGACGATAATCCTTCAAGATTGCCGTAAACTTCAGTTAAACACATAACTTCAGTTAAACATTTACACGCATCTTAAGTTTAGTTTAATATTGCATCTAAAAGTTAGCTAAAGTTTGCTTGCAATTACTAGTTTAAGAGTTAATAAACTGCACATACGTTCAGTATTTAATGGCACATTTAAAATTTAGATCTTTGAACTACGCGAGTCTGTTGCTCGCCTTGTTTTGATGGTTTAAGCTGCCGGTGTAGTATTATAAAGTTAATCTACGGTTTACACTTTTATTACACACGTAAATAATACGATGAAGCTTATATTATGAAAATATTGCCTTTTAAACTAGAACACAGTAACGTGATCCACATCAGTCATCGACAAATATCAAAAACTAGTCACGTATCAGTTGAGTTTGCATTTTGAGTTCAATGAAGTGAAAATTCAATCAGTATAATTTTTTAATGCATTGAATTTTCAGTATTGTACTACTTGCTCGTAGTAGGTAATATGTCATAAAAAACACATTTCTATCCAATACCATTAATACTATTTTCTAATACAGACACTCGGATTTTTTCTATTCCAGTAGTTCCCAAAATAATATATTTTCTCGCCTTTGTCTAGTCAAGTGATTTATCTAGAAGTAGCAAATACCGAATGACATCTAGCCACAAAAACATTTCTCAGATATAGTAATATCTCTTACTTACATTTATGGCAGTTTGACTGTCCATACATAAAGCGACACAATTCTGCATCTTCTTTTGAGTTCTTCTGATTCTTTGATAGGTAGAGCTATAATATCACATTCATTATATCTTCTTTTCTCCTTCCTTTCTTTTATAAGTAGAACTTTTTAACATCACAACAACCATTTCAATCTTAGGTTTGCCTGGAAGTGATTTCAGTGATAAGACTGCCAGTTCTGACACTAAGTTTTTTTTTGTATTTTTGATATTAGTATTTTCCAAATGGTCCCATTTCAAATGAAATCGAATCATCGAAATTGGTCGAGTAGCCCGAGCCGTGTGTTTAGATAGTCTATTAATTTTAAATTATAGTTTTAATATTAGTAGTGGTAGGACTCTTAGCAGAGTCCGCCTGGGGAAGGACCACACCTTTGCCAGTTATTCTACTGCCAAGCAGCAATGTGCAAACATTACTGTGATCCGGTTTGAAGGGCAATGTTTCCAGAGAAATTACAGGGCTTGGATCTCTGGGTGACGAGAGCAGTGCAGTGCTAGGTAATTATTTGGACTCTTCGTGTTTCAATAGCTGCGTGTCGCTGTGCTGTTATGTGGCAGGCATGTTGTTTACCATCAGACACATGTCCTGTTAGTCTCGCCACTCTATATATTTTTTTTTTTTATTAAAAAATGAATATACGGGTGATGTACCGTTAGTCTAGTCAGAATTAATTCATTTAAAACATGTTATAAACACGTTAGTTTTCACTGTCTTTTCATATTGTTTGGTTTCACAAATTTTCTTGCTATTACTAAATATCGGAGGAAAATAATGTTTTTTATTATGTACGTAGCTACTATTAATTGAAATGACACTAGGTAGGATACGTGGCCAGGCGTGATAATGGCTGATGAAAGAGATTCCTGACATAATGGCTACAGATTAGACACAAGCGTACCTTTTGCCGATCAACGTCCAGATCGGTCGATGACATTGGGCACATCGTAGGATACAAATTAGCGCAGAGTAGGCTCCAAGTTCATAGCACGAAGGAAAGGAGATATTTGTTTAGCTGTGAGTCGTTTTTTTTAACTTTTATAGGTTTGCACTTGACCACCACCTCGCCTGATGTTAATCGATGATGCGATCTACGATGAAGCGTGCTTACCTAGAGGAAACCGATTCACTCTCGATTTGAAGACACCAAGATTGTAACTATCGGGGAAAACCCACTCAGGCATCGCATTCTACAACCTTCGATTCAGGTTGTCAGTAATTATATGATGCTATGATAATGATTTTAATATTGTAATTGTTATTTTGTTTTTTAATTTAATTGTTAAATTGTAATCGTTAATCTTTCAGTATACATTGATGTTAATTCGTTTAAAGGCCGCTATAAGTAAAATCAACCAATAACAATGTGTCAATTTATAGAGCCTCACTTGCTAATTCTCCAGTTACTCATAGCTTATGTGTATGTTTATAATATTTAAATTATAAATTTAGAATTCTAATTAAACTGAAATTTATACAAAATAGAAATAACACATAATTTAATATAAATGTATTTCACGGTTACGTAAAGATTAATTATATTTAGATTAAGACATTAAATCTGACTCTTTAAACTCATTATTACTGAGGTAACAATACACTTTGAATGTATAATAAACAGATTTGCGATGATAAGTGTTGACTAAAATTACGTAAGAAAAATTAACACTACTCTCTTGCTCACACAATATTAATTAGTCGCGAATTAAGCAATCTTATATTGTGGGAATCCTGTCGCTGATACAATTGTAAATGCATAGTGATGTTACATAAAAATACATGTGGTGTCACAGGATACCAAGTAAGAATGAAGTTCCAACGAAATATAACGGGTTATTGGTAATCAGCCTGCATCCGTTTAAGGGCATGTTCTGTATATTTAAACAAACAACTTTTGTTCTACAACTTTCGTTAAAACTCAATAGGTAACCCAAAAAAAATTAGTGTTTGTTGCCCTTTTTTGTACTGTTTAGCAACATTTTAGTGTTTATTCACTTCAGTACATCATTTTTTGCGCGTTAAATAGCGTACGCGCTCTTGTTACGAATTGTTACGAAGCGTTCGATGCTTTTAGACCGTGCAAATATTTTTTATTTTTTTTTGTAAAAGAAAAAAATACAAATTTTTTTTAAAACTGTAGAACAAAAGTTGCCCTGGTGTCCGGGCATAGAATGCGGCACCGGCTCTCCTCCTGCCTGTGGTAAGAGCCCACTATTGGAGGAACACCGGCTGATGGCGGTATAACCATCTGAAAGACGGCGTAGTTTAAATTCCGGCCGATAACGGGCAGCAGCGTCATCGAAACAAGAAACTACGCCCCTGCGGTCGCCAACCCGCATGCCCAGCGTGGCGACTACGGGCAAACCCTCCCTAAATGACAAGTCACAACAGAGAAAGGCCCCTAGTTCCTGGCCGCCCTGCTATTCCTAGCCAAGGCGGCGGCTATGGTTACGGCAGGGCAAGGGGTGCTAAGAATCCCCAGGCTACCGGAGGCCGCCAAACGACACTGACTCTGGCTACGTATAACGGACGAACGATAAGGCAAGACGACAGGCTAGTGCAGCTGGAAGAGGAACTTTCGCGAATAAGATGGCATATTCTGGGGCTATGTGAAGTCCGAAGACAGGGGGAGGACACCATAACCTTAGAATCAGGCCATCTTTTATACTATCGCGAAGGCCATCAGTTGTCTCAAGGTGGAATCGGGTTTCTGGTTCATAGAAACCTCTGTAACAACGTTTTAGAAATTGCCAGTGTGTCTTCTAGGGTCGCGTACATTATTGTCAGGTTAATCGAGAGGTATACCCTTAAGGTAGTTATGACTTACGCACCCTGGGAGGGACACCCAGATTATGAGGTAGACACTCTGTATGAGGACATTACCAAGGCTCTACGCCATACCTCCAGAGCACACTTCAACGTTGTTATGGGGGATTTCAACGCTAAAGTGGGGGTAAATACTGGTAGTGAATCGGTCATAGGATCGTACGGTTTGGGTCGAAGAAATGAGAGAGGGCAAATGCTTGTCAACTTCCTCGAGAAGGAGGGGTTGTTTTTGATGAACTCTTTTTTCAAGAAGCAACCCCAAAGGAGGTGGACATGGCAAAGCCCCGGTGAACGGACGAAAAATGAGATTGACTTCATCATTGCGGACAAAAAGCGTATATTCAGAGATGTCTCAGTGCTCACTAGGTTTAATACCGGAAGTGACCACAGGTTGGTAAGAGGCACTCTGAATATCAATTTTAAGCTGGAACGTGCTCGCTTGATGACGTCAACACTCCGTCCAAACCTTCTCCAAACCGTAGTTGGATCTGAAATGTTTCAGCTAAAGCTAGAAAACCGATTCGCTGCTCTGGAAGCCACAGACGACGTGGATCAGAAACTCGACCGGGTAGTTGAAGTGCTAAGAGATGAGGGCAAAAAGTTTTGCGAATTGCGACATAAGGGTAAAAAATCGAAACTATCGAGGGAAACGTTGCGGTTAATGGAAGAACGACGGACAAATCCCACGTTATCTTCGTCAGAACGAGACACGCTCAATAAGGAAATCACCAAGCTTGTACGACGCGACCTCCGATCCGCTAATACGCTCTTGATTGAAAAATCAATTGAGCAAAATCGGGGGTCGAAAGTATTCGCCAAGCCTCTTGGTAAGAGCCATCTGACAAAGATAACTACATCGACGGGAAATATCGTAGCTTCCAAGCCGGAAATCCTTTCGGAAGTGGAGAATTTCTATAGCCAGCTGTACGCATCGCACGCTCCTCATCTCTCACTGGAAAATGAAGACAGCAGGGCTACTCTGACTCGCCACCACACGGAAGATCTGCCAGACGTAAGCCTGGACGAAATTGTGCTGGCCCTTAGACAGTTCAAAAATGGAAAAGCCGCGGGGGAGGATGGTATTACAACCGAGCTCTTGAAATCCGGTGGAACACCGCTGATAAAAGAGCTCCAAGCCCTGTTTAATACTGTCCTCTTCACCGGGAGAACTCCGAGGGCATGGCATAACAGCGTGGTCATTTTGTTCTTCAAAAAAGGCGAGAAGACGTTTTTGAAAAACTATCGACCGATATCCTTGCTAAGCCATGTCTA
The DNA here is from genome assembly GCA_963693475.1 of Ectropis crepuscularia. Lineage (NCBI taxonomy): Eukaryota > Metazoa > Arthropoda > Insecta > Lepidoptera > Geometridae > Ectropis > Ectropis crepuscularia. The sequence continues at coordinate 11,681,561 of OY856361.1, forward strand.
CAAGCTGTTTTCAAGGGTTATCACAAACCGTCTGGTGCGAAGACTCGACGAGTTCCAACCCCCTGAACAGGCCGGGTTTCGAAGCGGGTACAGTACCGTAGATCACATTCACACAGTGCGGCAGATTATACAGAAGACCAAAGAGTATAATCGGCCCCTATGCTTAGCGTTTGTGGACTACGAGAAAGCATTCGACTCGATCGAAACCTGGGCTGTTCTGGAGTCCTTGCAACGGTGTCAAGTCGACTGGCGATACATCGAGGTGCTGAGATGTCTATATAACGCCGCAACGATGACAGTCCAAGTCCAAAACCAGCAGACGAACCATATCCATCTTCGTCGAGGAGTGAGACAAGGGGACGTGATTTCCCCCAAATTGTTTTCTAACGCTCTCGAAGATATGTTTAAGACGCTGGATTGGGCTGGGCGTGGCATAAATATAAATGGCGAGTACATCTCTCACCTACGATTTGCTGACGACATCGTCATAATGGCTGAATCGTTGGAGGACTTACAGTCGATGCTGAATGGCCTAGTTGATGCTTCTCAACGCATAGGTCTCCGGATGAACGTGGATAAAACCAAGATCATGGTTAACGAACGTATAACTCCGGGACCGGTTGCTATAAATGGCGTCCCTCTAGAAATTGTTCAGAAATATGTGTACCTAGGGCTGACGCTCGAACTAGGCAAGCACAATTTCGAGAGTGAGGCCAGGAGAAGGATTCAGCTGGGCTGGGCAGCATTTGGTAAACTACGTCGTGTCTTCTCGTCGTCTATACCACAATGTCTAAAGACAAAAGTCTTTAATCAGTGTGTCCTACCTGTCATGACCTACGGTGCCGAAACTTGGACACTGACAGTTAAAGCGGTCCACAAATTTAAAGTCGCTCTGCGAGCTATGGAGAGAGCTATGCTTGGAGTTTCTCTGAGAGATCGTATTCGGAACGAAGTGATCCGTCAGAGAACCAAGGTAACCGACATAGCTCAACGCATTAGCAAACTGAAGTGGCAATGGGCCGGCCATATCTGTCGAAGAACCGATAACCGTTGGAGTAGACGTGTTCTTGAGTGGAGACCACGAATCGGTAAACGTAGTTTAGGACACCCTGAGACTAGATGGAGTGACGATATACGGAAGACAGCAGGCAGTGGATGGAGACGTATAGCCGAGGATAGGGCTGAGTGGCGAGCCATGGGAGAGGCCTATGTCCAGCAGTGGACTAAGATAGGCAGATGATGATGAGAACAAAAGTTGACGTATTGAATGTACCTAACATCCCCTTAAAAGGATGCAGGCTGATTACCAATAACCCTGTACAGAAGCGACAGAATTTTCGCAAAAAAAAAGTGCTTTATGTTATTAGCGGTTCGATCATCTGAATATAAAATTGACAACACTGGTCACGGGCAGTTATTACGCGTTATTTCAATTACATCCTACTACATGTATGGATGTTTAGATATTTGGATGTTTGGATGTTTGTTGCTCAATCACGTCCTAACGTATGAACGGATCGGGCTGAAATTGGGAACACAGATAGATTATAGTCTGGAAGAACACATAGTCTACTTTTTATCCCGAAAAAAACAACGGGAACAACGGGGAACGGGAACTTCGCGGGTAACACCGCGGGGTGCTGCTATATTCTATATAATTAAATAGTTTTCTTACTGTTTTAGCCTCACATTTTTTGCAGTTCGATCGCACAACAAAATCTTTAGCTCTTCCAAGCCTACTGTGAGGAACTCGTTCCAAAAATACTATTTCCAAATTTCATCATCATCAGCAGCAAGACGTCAACTGCTGAACATAGGCCTCCCCCCTGGATTTCCACAACAAACGGTCCTGCGCAACCGGCAACCAATGGTTTATAGCGACATTTGTGAGGTCATCTGGCCATCTAGTGCAGGGGTCCCCAAACTTATTTTGTCCACTGCCCACTTTCAGAATAAATTATTCTTTAGCGTCCCCAAGATGATTTCTCATACTAAAAAAACCATTATAACTTCAAGTTACATTAGTTAATCATTGTGAGCTAAATTAACGGAGATTAAACAATCATTCTAAACGTGACTTTTACTAGAGCCCGCAAGAATCCCCTTAATTGAGACCTGAGCCCGTCCTGAGCCGCTACACAAAAACCCCATTTATTTCTGGGTCTCTTACCGCCCCTTTTTAGGCCTGCAACGCCCCCTCAGGCCGTCCTACACTGCGGTTCTTCCGGTCCGTGGTCGCAACTCCAGAACCTTTCTTTCCAAATTTGTCCACCTTCAATTAAAATACTAAGAATGTAGCTTTGTGAATGAACAGCATGTTACGTGAATGTGACATGATATTGACATTGGACATGGAATAGCAATCAGAATGTTATCAAGCTGTCTGAAATGTCAAACGTTTTATCGTAGTGTGCGTAACTACTTGTTTGCTTTGTATACAACTGCCGCAGGTTTGGAGATAAAGGATTATGTGACACTGTGACTCATTTTCGTCGCCTCATAAGCTAGTAATAAAAGTCAATACGTTATTTAACAACTTTTATTATCGAAGGCATGTTAGAGACAGAGTCTACCCTCAGTCAATTGGGATTTGGAGCCTTCTCTGGTAAGAAGAGAGCTGCTACTATAATCCGTAACGTGTGTTGATGGTTATGGAATGATCTCGAAAAAAATTTGGCACACGCTGGTTTCTTAGGGATATTCATCTCTCGTTATTAAAGCAGATGGTAACGGCAAACTTATACATCTGCGTTAAGTTTTTTTTTTTCGAAGCAGCAGTCCTAAAAACCGACTTCAATTTCAAATCAAATTCAGACACTCAACCAAATTTGATAAAAAGAAATTAAAGATATTATGGCTACGTTTTCCAACTAAATAAGTGGAAACAAATTTTAGTTTTTTTTCCAAATTGGGAGTCAATAGCTTTAGATTCAGTCAGATCAATTTAAAATTCGGATTTGCTATTGTCGTTGTATTTGTATATGTCACATTTCTACTCATCTCTGATTTGCAAAAAATAGTATCATATTAAATTAATACAATATTAAATAAAAAATTGTTAACACTATCTAGTGTTGTGTGAGAAATGACTCCAAACTAAATTAAAAAAATTATACTTTGGGATCCACGCACCTAAAGTGATACTATTATGGATCTAATTGCTAATTAAAATAACTAATAAAGTTTATATGGTAACGATTTATTCCTTTTGAGTTTTATTTACTCAAATGATCATAACATTATACCGAACCCTGACTAAGCATACCTTTATAAATCCTTTGTGTCTATAAAAGGCTTTCTGCTCAGTAACTGAATATTTATTTTGTAAATCTGTTTTTATACCAGCGCCTCTACCGCTCCAAAATGCTTATAAATAAAAATTAAATGCTTATGGTATTGCTGGAACTCTTTGTTTTTAATTTTGAGCAAAACTAAATTAAGACTTAGCCAGCGTAGTGGTTTTTAATTTTGACGTAGAGAAAAGACGCAGTACCCATTTGTTTTTCTTTTTATAAGCTTTTATTCTAATTGCCCTGTTAGTATGGGACAAATCTTGCAAGTTAAATTAGAATCACGTCCTATAGTTAGATTAGGTTGAAATTTGGTATACTTATATGACTTCGGTGGCAATGCAATAATATGGTACTTTGCTTCGTTTTTTGCAGAACTCTTTGCAGAGTCCACAGGATGTCTTGAATAGAGTCCACCAATTCTATTCAATACATATCTAACACTGCATTGGCACCACAAACAAAGTTGAAAATAAGTAACACATAAAATAACAACATAATGGGCCAGCAGTGGGACAAAAGAGGTTAGTTAAAAAAAAAAAAAAAATGGGCACAAAAGGCGATATTATCGCTAAAAGCGATCTCTTCCAGATAACCTTTGATTCGTAAGAAAACTAGATTTGTATGATTTTGGCCAGTGGTGCGACTAACTATATTAATAAACACGCGTATTAATTATGTATAAATGATAAAATAGATATAAAAAATAAAATACATATAATAATGTAAATGTACAATAAATAAGCAAGTGCCACCTTTACTTTTATCTTTGCTAGTTATTCCAAAGAGCAACAATGTCAAAACCTTATTATGTTCCAGTTTCAAGAGCAACGTTTTCAGAGAGATTACTGGGTAAGGAGTTATAATCTTTTATCTCTGTGTCATTAGCTCAGTGCAGTTCTAGGCAGAACTTTGAACTCGGCATGTTCGAATTGCTGCGTGGCTCTAAGATGTTATGGGCACGTGTGATGCTTCCGTATATCTAGCGCATGTCTTGCTCGTCTCGTTTCTTCACTCTATACTATCAAAAAAAAAAACTACCGGGAGAAACTCTTATGCCCGTATTTTACCGATCAATGAGTATGCTCATGTGAGCAGATTTACGGCGGAAATACGTCATTGTATTATTTTTAATTTTTCGTCCGCAAACGATGACGTCATCGAGAATTGACTTATATTTTCCTCAGTCACATAAGGACGTACCAAGGTATTGACAGAGAGGGGCAGTTACCCCCTCCCCTTTCTTTTGGCATCAAATACTCTAAAAATACCTCCTCCCAAAGAGTTTACATATACTACACATATACACATACTATAGAGTTAGAACAAACGCCTTACACCGAAAGCACAGGTCTGCTCACCCTTGTCTTGTCGCTCTTGTGGAAGTGTCATACTTTTGTCGCGGCACATCTCTATGTCGACATAGCTAACATACACCTCATCTGCTTACGATTGGTACAAAGGAACCGTGCAGCAAAACCTGACCTATTTACTTATTCTTTGTCTAAGCCTCCTCCATTTTCTCCAATCTTTTCTCTCCTTTGCTTTCTCTATCCAGTTTGTGGCAGCTAGCTTTACTCTTATTATTTCATCTGCCCACCTTTGTTTTAGCCTGCCTCTGGTTCGTTGCTTAGTGGTCCTATCAAAATTGCTATTTTTTAATCCACACGTCATTTTACATGCAAGCAATGTTCTGACCAGATCATTACAAAGTCAAAGTTATTTATTGATAATGATAAATGTACAATTTACACGTCAATTAATAAAAAAATTAAACAAAAGAAAGGGCATACAAATTCTATACATTTTCAAAGTTTGAAATATCATTTCACTGTATTATAATAACAATTATTAATTATCGTACAGAAAACTGTCAAGTATTATACGAGTTTAACAAATATGTTTCAAATACAATTGTACTAATAAATGTCAATTTTTTCACATTTTTATAGGAACTTTACCATCACTCTCTAAAAATTCGCTGTAACTATAAAAAGTTTGATCGATAAGCCAGCACTTTAATTTGTTTTTGAAGGTGCCGAAACTTAGGGCCGATATAACTATTTTGGGAAGAGTGTAATAAACTTCCGGTCCCTTAATGTGAGTTAACTTCCGTGACCTCGTGAGAGAGTGTGGGATAACATCCAGCTTGTCCGCGCTGCGTATGTTACGAGAATGTCTTTCTCCTCGCGTATTGTATGATTCTAGATTATTTCTAGAGATTTCAGTACCGGCTCAATTCTATACTACGGCCGTTCAGAGAATGCGTTCCTGACACGTCGCGATTGAACTGTATAGGGATGAAATTGGGATTGAAATGGGGGTGAAAGTATGCTTGGAAACTTCCAATAGTTGAAGATAAAACCATGAAACTCTGTATATCTAGGCACTTGACACGAAGCAAATAAATGTTTGTTCTTGCCATTTTGTAATTTCGAACTGTACGGGGATGAAATTGGAGTTGAAATGCGGAACGAATGTCTCTTACACTTTTACACCTAAACAACTGAACCGATTTTGATAAAATTGTGTCTGGGTATAAAAAATAGGTAGGTACTGCCTGAGTTACTTACCTTAGTATTTATTTCACGCGGACGAAGTCGCGGGTACCAGCTAGATAGATTAGATAGACTGTTTCTGCTTTTCAAACTGACATCGGCGCTAAATCGGACTTTGGTTGTGTTTTGAATTACGTTCTTTTTACTTTTGGTGCATAATAATGCCTACACGTGGACAAACATTGAAAAGTGGAGCCCGTGAGTTAATCATCAAGCTGCAAGATTACTTTGAGCGGGAGCGGCAAAATTGTGGACCCCTGGTACCTGTGGAACAAGTACTAGAACGCGTCTCTCAGGCGCTTGGAGTTAGCGCAAACGAACGAAAACAAATGTTAATAAAGAAAAGTTCGGCTCTACTGGCACGGAAGATAATACTTTACGTACTCCGAAGAAGAAACGAAGAACTAAACCCGTGACAGATACTGACACCTTTGACGCCGATGCAATCAGAAATCATAATATAATTATGGTTACTATTCCAGAAATGAATATCTCAACAGGAAGAAGCTTTTGGCATCGAAGGGGGCGCCTAAAGCCAGTAAACGAAAAAAGGACATTTTCGACGCCGCTCACTGAAGTTGAGAAACTAAAAACTATGACAAAAAAAATATTGACGTGTGGGTACAATCAAGAAAAAGCACAATAACCGAATAGAATTTTAAAAATAGATCAGGTTTTTTTATAATAAAAAAATGAAAATGACACCGAAAAAACCCGTTTTAATTCGAGTACTCGAAATTATCAGTGATGACCCCACATTTTTTGGTAATAAAATTCCTATTTGTACGTTCTAGTGAAGTAACCGAACACTTTTTTAAATTTATATTTAGTTATTGAGTAATTAAATAAAACTTGGTCAAAAATGGACGCCTGATTAAATATTGATTTTTCCTCCAAACTGTGTCATGCTATTCTCGACTTTATGTACATCACATTAAGAAACGCGGCGCGCGGGTGAAATCTGATATTTTCCTGGCTTTAGGCGCACTCTTAAGAGAAACTAGACTGTTTAGCGGGGGTAAAACTGCTTTAACCAAAATGTTAAGAGGTATTGGTTGTTCGTATAAAAAAACAGACAAAAGAAAAATTTTAATAGAACGATACGACATAATTTTAAAACGGATAATTTTTTTGAGAGAAGCATAAAAAAATTATAACTGGGATAATGTCGTGTTCATTGACGAGACATGGCTAAACGCCAATCACACGGTATCCCGTTCTTGGACGGATGATACACAAGCGTCGACGTCGAAAGTACCAATGGGTAAGGATACCGTCTGATAATATGCCACGCAGGTTCTGCAAAATAGGGCTTTGTGGAGAACGCGTTAGTGGAATTTCAATCAAAAACCACAAATGACTACCACGAGGAAATGAATGCCACTACATTTAAAGAGTGGTTCCAGAACGTGATTTTGCCCAAAGCCTTCTGTAATATTCATGGATAATGCCTCCTATCACTCGGTTTAAAATACAGAAACCACCTACCCAAGCTAATAAAAAAGAAGAAATGGTGGCTTGGTTACAAGCAATTTAAAACGAAAATAATTTTAAAAATAATGCGGCGGTTCATTTTGGAGGAACGGTAACGAACTCAGTGTTATGTTGTGCCCATCACTAGTCGTGAGTCGTGACTAACTGATAGGTTGCAGGAACGCATTCTCTGAATGGCCGAACTTTAACACCGCTTAGCAAGATTATTAACGGTTTTGTATGGTGGCCTGACAGACAAAAGTGAATGAAATGCGTATTTTTCGAATTTAACATAAAACCACGAGTTTAAGCCGTCAGTCAATAACAATATTTAATTTCTCGAAGAAGACGAGACTCCACCTCTAAAACAAAGACCTCGGGATCCATAACCCACGACATCGTATCACAGCGCTGTTAAAGTATCTAAGAATAAAATGAAGCGAGGAAGGATAATAAGAGACTTTTAATACTTAATTTGATAACACAACATTTTCTATAAAACATAGAAGGCAATGAATTTTTCAATGAAACATAGAAAAACACATTCCTATAAGTACCTAAATAATAATTATATTATTATATATTTCTATTAATTATTAATTATTTATTATTTATTTATTTATTATGTGCCTGTCTTGTCCCAATGTTGGGCAAAGGCCTCCCTACCCTCCTTCCACTTTTCCCTATCAACGGCTAACACAGTCCAATCTTGCCGATATTCGTCGAGGTCGTCTTGCCATCGTTTCTTTGGTCTGCCGCGTCGTCGTTTGCGATCTGGCTTCCACTGCGTGGTAGTTTTGGCCCAATGATCATCCGACATGCGGCAAACATGTCCAGCCCAATCCCACTTCAAATTGGCTGCTTTTTGAGTCACATCGGCTATTCCGGTTTTGAACGCAGTATGGTGTTTTGTATTCTATCCGTTAGTTTTACTCCGAGAATACTGCGCTCCATAGCCCGTTGGCAAACAGAAAGGTCGGACTTTTGACTTTTAGTCAAAGACCATGTTTGTGCTCCATATGTTAAGATAGGGAGGATGCACATGTCCATGAGTCTGCGTTTTAGGGATAGAGACATATTTCCCTTCATGAGTTCTTTCATGAACCAATAGCTCTTCCAGGCGTTTTCGATGCGACGTGAAACTTCTGCTTCTTGTCGCGCCTGGAAAGAGACTAATTGGCCCAAGTACACATACTCATGGACATACTCAATCTCAACGCTATCGACTAGGATCTTACGTTTTACACTGTTGGTCATAACCTTGGTCTTCGACATATTCATCTTCAGTCCGACGTTAGAGCTCGCTCTACTGAGGTCTTGTAGCATGTGACTCAAATTAGTTGCTGAGGAAGAAAAAAGGACGATGTCATCAGCAAACCGCAGGTTTGTTAGCCTCTTGGTTTCGATTTGAATGCCTCTTTCTTCCCAGCCTGGCGCCAATTTGCGGAAAACCTCTTCTAAAGTGGATGTAAATAGTTTTGGAGACAGCGGGTCACCCTGCTTGACTCCTTAATTATATTAAATGATAATTATGTTATATAATTATTATCTAAAATCATACAAAACCGTTACAGAAAACCATTTGAAAATAAGACCAGACTGAAACTAGGTACGAGTACTTTACAGAGACACTGACCTTATTACATTCTATCACGTTATTATATGTCTCACGGCTGGCCTGGGTCTTACGCAGAAGTAATTATTTAAATCAATGGCACCATTCGAATTCAAATCCATAATTAACTGTTAGTTCATTTTAAATTTTCATACGTCTTGTCAAGCTCAAACATTATTTTTGTAAAAAATAAACTTATTTTACTGACACAAGTCAGTTATTGTAGGCTATTATTTAGTTTAATTTGTTCAAAATTAAGCATGGTAATTTGGAGTAAACCTTACATTCGTATAAAGAATTAGTTTATTTCTGCCCCCCTTGAATAAAATCCTGGCTCCGTCCACTATGAGCACGTTTTGAATGTCACTTTTAAACTTTACTGTTATAATTGTCTATGATTATTTTGGTACGTCAAACATGTCTTCTGATGTCTTCTGTGTGTCATAACAAACACAGAAATATTTAATTTTAATTTGAAATATATTCGATGGTAAAGAGCATGTAACGATAATGGAAAAACGTAACTCATTTTTAAATTCACACCTTCATTTTATTTCAGATACCTCTAGGTAATTATGTGATAGAAATGGAGCAAAAACGTTTTGATGCCCTGTGTGATAAAACATATAGGTACCTAAAAATCTTACAAAAAGTAATAAGCCATTAATTTAAAAAGATGAGATTAGATAAAAAATGATTCAATCGACGTAAACTTGCTTATGAATGTAGTGAAGCTCAAAATTTCAGTGGAAAAACTAACGGTCACCGTGCAGAAAAATTGAAGCTGAAATTCTCCACGGCCTATATTTTGAGCATAATGTATATGTGTCAATAACAGCTTACTTGTAAAGATAGTCACAACCACTATCTATTTGAAGATAACTTAACAACATGATGAACGAGTTTTTAACCTGCAAGTATCCCTTTCTATAAAATGAATAAAAAAGTAGCAGCGTCCCACACTTATTCACGAAATGAGAGCCATGCTGGTGGCTGGTGTGGGGCGTTCAAAATTTCTTACCCACTTAAAAGTCTAAAATAGGCTCATTGCTTATCATATACCAATCTAGATAAATATAGTTTGGATTATATGGAAGAGAAATCATGAACTACATTGGAATTGCTAGCGCCTTCGGTTATTGTAACATACTTTCATGTGTAAAAAGTGTTCATCAAAACATGTAAAAAAATTAGGAATCTGATAACGATAAGACCATGATCATTTTTTTTATTTCTTGCTGTGTGATATATATATTCATACAGATATTATCTTTGGAATAAATTATAGTTAACAAATCTAGAACAAACCACGTTTTTATTGATAGTATCAATTTCATGATTTGTTGCCTTCGTAATTTTTAGGGTCATTACGCACACTATTTCGAAAATACGAAGTAAATATAATAAGTTAGGCCACATGGTGCGTGGAATTTCTACCAGGGGCAGGAGAACGGTCACTAGCGATTCGAAGCTAGTGACCGTTCTCCCAGACTAGAAACCAGCCGGAACTTATTACCAATTTCACAATTTTTTTATGTTGAATCACAGATTACAGAAATAAAACATTGAATATTTGTGTAAAATTTCAATATAACTTGGCAAGTGTGTGACGGGTCGCAATATAGAGTTCCGTAGTTGCTTGTCATATTTTACTGTTATTAAGACTTGTTTGCATTATGATTAGTGCGAGTGTGAGTGATTAGTGCAGGTGTTTAGTGATTAGTAGCAAACACGCGTGGACACCGATTGATTAGTGCGAGTGTTTAGTAACTTGCATAGTGAAGTGATTAAAAGCGTGTTCTATTTCTCACTCGCACTCGCACTAGCAGTAATGAAAATGTTAACAGGCCTTTACGTAAACAATAATTCTACATTACTAATAATAATCTATGATTACATTAGTTTCTCTAAGCAAAAAATAAGTCCCAAGTTTTAGTAATCTGTCATTATCTATCATTAGTAAATTACAGGGCAAATAATATGATATTAATATCACACAGCACATGAGCACAGAGCACAGTGTTATTTGACATTTAGTCAAAATGTATATATTGTGTCAATATCAAAATATAGCGCTGAATGTATTTTTTTTAAATCAATTACTTTATTCTGTTTTTACCATCATGTTTCATGAACTCATTGATGCTACATTTGATTAAATCTTCTATACTAATATTATCAAGCTGAAGAGTTTGTTTGTTTTAGTAGTGGCCTACTCTTGGCAGAGTTGCCCTGGGGAAGTACCACACCTTTGCCTGTTATTCTACCGCCAAGCAGTAATGTGCTCCGGTGCTGTGTTCCGGTTTGAAGGGCAATGTTTCCAGAGAAATTACAGGGTTAGAGATATAATATCTTAGATCTCTGGGTGACGAGCGCAGTGCAGTGTTAGGTAATGAATTTGGACTCTTCGTGTTCTAATAGCTGCGTGTTACTGGGCTGTTATCAGGCACATGTCCTGCTCGTCTCGTCACTCTATACTATAAAATAAAAACTACTGGTCCGGGTTGAAAGATTCTTTCAACTTCACTCAGCCAACACATTTCACACATTGATATAAACCATCAGATGTGCCCTGAACACCTTGAAATTAGTAAGAAACTGCGTCTGTGTGTAGCGTAAGTGACTTACACACCACCAATCTACTTGTTCCTTAGAACTGTTAGCGGCAAAGTATCCTGTGGTTCTACTTATTTTGGTTGTTGACAACGAATAGTTATAGGTAAAAACGTCCGGCGTGCACTGCTTCCTGCAATCGACTAGAACGGAAAGAGTGAGCTCACACATCCCAACGATGACATAATTCCGTGCGCTTGTTTGGAAGGGCACATCAATGGTTTATATCGATGGCTTCACAGCCTTGGCGTTCTTAAAGAGGAACGAAACCCGCTCGTTCGTATTCTTAAAACTTCCATCAAAAATCAGGCGACGCACGACACCCGCAGTAATGTACTGTAGTAAATCGAGGAAATAAGTTATAGAAAGTGTTTAATCATTGTTATACGAGTATAGAGCACGAATTCTATTTATGTTTGTAGTTTTTTTTTCAAGATGTTTACAATGGAACCCTAATTTGATTTACAATGCTGCCAGATGTAATCCAAAATTACCTCAACCTTTGTAATAATGTCGTACAAAGAGGCTGTTAGTTTTAATCTACTATACTCTCTGGCCAACGAAATTTACATTAACCTAGCAGCACGTAGTTTCCAAAGGATGCACACACATTTGTAGGGTTCGGTAAAACGTAAAAACGGAACCCTTATGGATTCGTCATGTCTGTCTGTCTGTTCGTCCGTATGTCACTGCTACTTTTTTCCGAAACTACAAGAACTACATATTATACTGTTGAACTACATATTATATTGTTGAGTAAGTAGATATATTTTGTGAACCGCATTAAGATTTTATACAAAAATATTAAAAAAACAATAAATTCTGGGGGTGACCCATACTTAGAACTGAAACTCAATTTTTTTTTCATCAAACCCAAACGTGTAGGTCTAAAAACATATGATGTACATTACTATGCAAATTTCCTCCAAAAATTGGTTTGCACTCAATCTAGTTAGTAAGTAGTTTTTTTAGAACGTCATAAATACACTATTATTTAAACATCGATCAAAGTTACAACGAACTACAAGAACTTATGTATTATGTTGCTTGCTGTTACGGAACCTTCATGGCCGAGTCCGACCCCCATTTGGGCGATTTAATCTTTTGTACTAAGGTCTATCATCATCAGCCTGGGTTCGTCCACTCCTGGACATAGGCATCTCTAATACGCCACTCAGTCCAATCCTCGGTATTATGATTTCAACCGCCACCAGCGGTCGTTTGTATATCGTTAATGCATCTTGCCTGAGGGCGTCATACACTGTGTTTACCAATTCGCGGTCTCCGATCTAGAACCCGTCTACTCCAAAAGTTATTGGGCAGCGACAGATGTGACTGGCTGATTGCCACTTCAGTTTGCAAATACGGTGAGCTATGTCGATGACTTCAGTTCTCTTCATTACGGATGCAATCCTTCAGAAACCCCAAGCATAGCTCCATAGCTCGGACTTTGAGCTTTCGAACCTTTTTGACTGTCAGTGTCCACGTTTCAGCACTGTAGCTAATAACCGATATGACGCACTGGTTGCACACTTTTGTTTTGAGGCTTTATGACGGGCTTTAGGACGGGATGGGCGACGAGAAGACTTGACGAAGTTTGCCAAATGATGCCCAGTCTAACTGTAGTTTTTTCATGGGCTCACTCTTAAAGCTACATCTACCTAGTTCGAGCATCTGCCGTAGGAAAACGGATCTCAAATACAAAATACAAATACAAATACAAAAATCTTTATTGATGCTTGTAGGTAAGATAAGATAATACAAAATATTTTAAAAGTTGCCCCATACAAACTGGCCTCTGCGAGAGGCATGCAATATGTCTGGCAAGACAATTTGTTAGCCTTAATTTTTAAATAAAAAAATAATAATTAAATAATAGTCAGCTGATTAAAGTATTCTTCTTCCTCATCTTCTATTAATTTCTGGTTTTTATTTATGTCATCTGATTCTTCATCTTCGATTCATTTCTGGCTTCTATTTGGTTGTGATATATATTTGTGTGAGATAAATGTTTGGTGAGCACAATTTCGCCAACGTCTTGTGTTTCATCAGGATATTGTCTTGTGTTTTTGAGTTTGATCAATATGTCCATCCAGGGTCTAAGGTCTTGCATTAGTAGATCTTGCAGTTCATCCATGTGAGGAATGTCAAAGAATGTATAAAGTGCAAAATAAATGTATATAATCAAAAAATCAAAAATGTCGTTAATTATAATATTCATGTAAATACTCAAAGAATGTCAAAATGTAATACAGTACAAACTAATTCATCATGATTCAATATATCATTATTTGGTCTTATGTCAGTTGAATGTCAAATTTCATAATGGAATAATAATATCTATTGAGATATTAATGAAAAAATGTTTAAAGATTGTAAAAATTTCATGTTAAACAATGTCTAAAATATTAGTATTCCAATTAATTTCCTTATCATTTAAAAATTCAGTTACAGTATAATAGCATTTGTGTATAAGCATTTTTTTTAGTTTACTTTTGAACATTGTTATGTTAAGTTCTTTTATGGCATTTGGCAGCTTATTATATAAAAGAGGAGCCATACAAAAAATGCTGTCACTCATAATCTTTTTTTTGCATTTGTCTATGAGCAGTCTACACTTATCACGCCGGTTACGTTTTACTTTGTCACTCAAAAGAGGAAAATAATGAGGGTTATTCCTTACAAAACACATAACTTCAAATATGTACAGGCATGGCAGGGTTAATATTTGGTTGTCTATTAATACTTGTCGACAGCTATCTGTAACTTGCATCCCGAACATAGCACGAATGCATCGTTTTTGTGCTTTGAAAACTGAGGCTGTATCAGTTGAATTCCCCCAAAAAATGATCCCATATCTCAAGACTGATGCCACCAATCCATGGTAAGATGTAAGAAGAGCCTCTTTCTTTACCTTGGAGCAAGCCTATGCAGAGCATATGCCGAGCTACCCAGCTTCTTGCAGAGAATCTCAACATGTGCCTTCCAATTCAATTTCATGTCTATTGTTAGGCCCAAAAATTTTGTTGTAGTGACTTCTGCAATTTTTTTTATTTTGATAATTTATGTTTATGTTACTCAAGTAATTTTTTATTTGAGTAAATTGCATGAAATTGGTTTTGTTTAAATTAATTTTTAAGTTATTAATGTTTAACCAATAGATAGATGAATTTAGTGCGGCATTGATATCTTCCTCATAATTAGCTTTATCTTGACATGCTATTGTTATTGTGCTGTCATCTGCAAATAGTGACATTGGATGCTCAATTACTTTAGGAAAATCATTTATGTAGTGTTATTATGTAGTGTGTATCTCTGAACAATTTCCAATGTGTTTCACTTCCTGCAATCACCCCCGGAGCTATAAACTCGTTGCACATTACTTTGGTTTTGTCCAAATTCAAATAAAATCAAATGAAATCGAATGAAAATCAAATTTTATTTCGACTAAAACAACAAAAACGCCAATTAGCTCGTGAAATCAGGAAAGATCTTTGACGGGTCTTTTTGATTCTTGAAAAAGCCTTATTTTACGGTGACCGTCCCCACTTCTCGTCCTGCAGCCCGTGACACTTTTAGAACGTCGTCGTTATTTTTTTAATGGACCTATGGCAGTTAGTTTCACATGGTCTCTACTGCCTAAAGAATTTTGGGCCAGCGCAGAAGGCGCGGGCCTCTACTAACCTAATATTACCGTACTTAATGAATAGTAGACTAACTATTATGTTTATGCAACATTCTAGTGTCACCTGACTGATCGGGGATAGCTGTTATCGTTTGACTGATGTTAGATCTAGAAATGGGTAGCGATTCTAAATCCATTCGGTTGCATCCGACACGGAATCTCATCTCTCGGTGTTTGTCTTATCTGGTTAGCATGATAGAGACAGACTCGTTTTTGACAGACTCGATTGTCATTCCGACCCTGAACCTTTCGGAATCGCATTTAGAATCGCTACCCTGATGTCATCTAGCTTATTATTGTAAAGAGATTTAGACTGCAGGTAGGTTGACTGGAGCTAGTGTTTTGGAAAGTTTTGAATTAAGTACCTACTTTACAAAACCTACTAGGTACCATTTGTTGTGGTCTTTGGATAACTTTGCATTCGTATTTCCTGTTCATTTTTCATTATTTTGGGATTCTCCCTGATGAACAGAAAATCACCTTAACATGGCAACATCGTCAATGTCATACGTCAATGACAAGATCATTTTTAATTTGATGTTTTTCACCTTTTTTTTGCTTTGCCATTAAAATATGAAAATAATTTTCTGACCAAATACAGCATATAACGTACATATTAATTTATAACTTTGCATCTGTACTTTCTTGTGACGTAGGTAAAATAACTCAGCATTAGGCTTTATATTGCCGAGTGCCTGGTGAAATGAAAATACTAACTAGGCACTAAAACTATGTATTTTATTTCACAGTTTCATTTCGTTTTGACTTCATTAGGAACTGAAATAGCTAATCTCGCCCCGTAATGTATTCAACATCAACAGCCCACTAAACGTTCCCACTGCTGGGACTCGGGGCTTTCTCTCGCAAGGAGAGAGTTATGTATTAATAATGTGTTAATAAACACAAAATATACGATTGTATTTTCTTATCATATTTTTGAATGCTGAACGAATTGAAAGTGTATGGTGCATCAGTATTTCCTTGAGCATGTTTATGTTTTGCCAACAGTATTGTCCGTTTTCATGTGGCGTTACTGTCTTATACTTGCCAGCATTTATTTGTAAAGACGTAGTTCAAGAGTTTCTTCAAATGACTTGAGGAATTAATCTCTGTATGACGCCATTGGGGGGCGGATTCCATGATTTTATTAGACATGATCAATAATGACGTCAGTCATGACGTTTTTTAATGTCATAAATGTAGGCTCACAGCTTTTTGGAACCTTCTCCAAAACTATGAAGCAGACTCAATAAGAAATTCAACCAATAAGAAGTCTTGTTATGTTGTATCTGTGACAACCTTTGATTAAACACTGGTCTGGATGAAGCACAGGTCAGGTTTCAAATACTTGTTTGCGTGATCACGGACACAAATTTAAGTCAAGTATCAATAAAAAGTATCAGTAATTGCTATTGTTCTTATGCCAGTGGTATCGTGTATCGTGATTCTGACAAGCCGAGATTTTCAGCCAACTATTATTGGCTGACATAGTTTTTGGTGTTTCTACAGTCGAGCGGTCTATCTAGACAAGTTTATAATCAGTGGTCACAACTAACAAAATGCAATATTTGTTTATTTTCTTTCGATAATTTTACTTTATTTAATGATGTAAGTATCTGTATTTAAAACACAGCAAACCGCTCAAAAAATTTATCGCCATAATAAAATGGTGACGATGTGAATTCTTGGGAACAACTTGGTTCATCATAAAGTAATTACTTGAATTCTTTTAGCGTGTAATATAGGGGAATAACAGCGTTGAATTGCAGTTAAAATGTTCTGCTTATGAAGCCGGTAACTTTCAATTATCATTTCAGTCAAAACTATTCGGGTCTCCTAAAAATGAATTTTGAAAATTTTCTCAATGAATAGCTCAAGAAAATCAAAAGTATTGTTTCATATTGCTATTTTGCATATTATACATAGATGCAATATATTGTACACACATTCAGTTCAAAAATCCCGATAGACGAAATCAAACAGCTCTCGGAGCATTTTTTAGCAGTGGTGTTTCAGGAGCTCTGTGGTATAAGTATTTGAAGTACTTAAATTTGTTGAATTAAAATGAAAACTTTAATCTCAGTTTTGTACAAAGGACTCATAGTAAACACAAATGAACTACTATGTCCTACGTGCTTGTCGAATGATTTTCAAAAGATTCGAAAATATTGAAAGAGAAAATCAGGATTTCGAGAAAACAGCCACCACAGCAATGCATTGATATACCTACTTATAAATGATAAACATTACGTCAGTAGACTATAATTAGTTTATTCTAATGCGTTATGCCCTTTTTTGCTTAACTTTTCTGTAGTTTTGTAAGTAATAAAAGTGATGCAATCACAACCAATAAATTGTTTTATTTAAATAAAGAAGAGTAAAGATCTAACGACTCTTATCAATATTTTAAAGCCATGAAAGTATCTTTAATTTTTAGTCGTATCTTACTTCTTATACTTATGTATAATAATTGCATACCGAACACATCAGATAACGTGTACAAAGTCTTAAATATATTAAAGCTCCTAAAAATGATTTCACGATCTCGCTAGTACTGCTACTGAACCAAAAACATATATGTAATAGGTCGTATATACATACATATGTAAAAAATTAACCAACAAGCAGTTGCAAATTTATTTAACGCCATCTAAGAAATGGCTGATACCGTGTTTTTGATAAATTGGGTTGTTTCAGCGTTATCAGTGCATTGTTAATAGTATACGTATGTATCTACTAAACAAAGATACATAGCAGGGTCATGATAGAGAAAGTAGGAGTGCACAATATGTAGGTACAATAAATCGAAATATCTGTGGACTTGTTGAGATAGAAACGCGAGAATCATAAGCAAAGGTTGCAACGTGCTGCCAACTTGCGTTCATCACACGTTGTTGCCCTTTTTAAGTGCCGTATGCCAAGTTCTCTTGGAAACTTGGAATGGATAAATATTAATTGCCTACAGGTATTATTCAATTTGTCCTCTTTGGTGTATGATTTGAAACCTGATTTTATTTTATGACATAGACAATTTCTTTCATCTATTTCCGTCTTCCTTCTTCTGAGATTACTAGAAAAAAGCGTCCTTGATGCAGTATTAAAGGTAAAATAAGGTTCTTAGGTTTGATAAAAATCTCTTCAGGCACAAAACTGATGACGTCACACTTGGGCGTGGTTTAAAAAATGACGCTATAAAAGTAGTAAAACGTCACAAAACTAAAAGTTTCTCAAAAAAAAGGCTAATGAGCAGGGTAGCGAATGGTTTCAGAATATGGGTATTAATTATGGATAGATAGATAAGATAATCTTTATTGCACTTAACAAAACAAACTTAAAAAAGAAAACGATTGAAAATAAATAAATATTAGTGGACAATTTACACAACACCATCTGACCCCGAACTAAGCAAAGCTAGTACTATGGATAGCTGATATAATACTTATATATTTTAAATACATACTTATTATACATAGAAACACCCAGGCACAGTACAAATATTTGTACTGGGTGGGAATCGAACCCACGACTCTCGGCTTTGCAGGCAGAGTTCCTACCCACTAAGCCACGAAGCCAGAGAGAATGAAGTAACGATTAGTAATAGACAAAGAAGAGCATTTTGTAGATGTTAACTGTGATGATTCTATGACTATCAATATATCATTTTAACATATCACATGACGACCTCAAACTGCCATTTCATTATGGCACTCGAGACGTCTCCTTTTATACTGTCAATCAACTCCGCATGATCGCAGACTCGCAGTGACCGCATCACGATCGGATTAGCATGTGAAATGCACTTCAGACTTGCATTGAGGTGTGTTTACATACTAATTTAATGTTATATCGACATATTATATTGTACTATATATTATTATGCTAAATCTACGAACAAGGTACAAAACAAACTTTTGAAAACATTAATCAATGCTAAATTTAACAATATACAAAATCATGATCATGCAGGCTTTTTTTTGTAGTATAGCGTGACAAGACGAGCAGGACATGTGCCTGGTGGTAAGCAACATGCCTGCCACATAACAGCACAGTGACACGAAACTATTGGAACACGAAGAGTCCGAATCATTACCCGGCAACTGCACTGCGCTCGTCTCCCAGAGATCTAAGATATTATATCTCTAAGCCCTTGTAATTTATCTGGAAACAATGGCCTTTAAACCGGAACACAGTAATGTTAGAACATTACTGCTTGGCGGTAGAATAACTGGCGAAGGTGTGGTACTTCCCCAGGCGGACTCTGCCAAGAGTCCTATCACTACTGAACACACTACTTGTAGCGTCGTATGTTTGTCGTCAGTCCTGGTTCCCATATTTTTGTACGCATCCATTTGAACCTGAAGAGTTATATATGTTGACTGTGATGTTTCTGAAAATATTGCTGTTTAAATCGGAATACAATAATATTTGGTTAGCTTTTGGCAGTGGAATAAGTGGCAAACGTGTAGTATATCTCACTAGTCTAGTTCTAACTCTACAAAGACTTTTGCCACTACTCACAGTCTTGTCTTTTCTTCGTTATCAATGTTCTCTATATCCAGAGGGCGTCACTGTCTTACTACCGTCCGATACTAAATTCTTTTGCTTTAGAAATAACTAGTTAAATATATCCACCGCAAGACTTCAGTAGTGGCGTACACACCTACTAAATAAACATTCAAACTGCGCCTTACAATAGTCCTTTCTATTCGCAAACGTCAACTAAACCCTGGCTTTTACCGACAACAAAACAATCCGTTTACCTTTGCATGTATTGAAACCCTAATTCCCTTTCCAGACACGTACAGAATGGTCTACACAATGACTTAGAGGCGAGATTCTGTACTGGGGCGGTTTCAGTATCAACTGAGGCCTGAGTAAATATAAAAAAAACATATAATATTAACAAGTTATAAGCATAAGCAAAGGAGCCCACATAATTCCATTTCTGTGACTAATGCTTATATTTTTTTATAGCATAGAATGACGAGACGAGCAGGACATGCCCCTGTTGGTAAGCAACATGCTTGCCACATAACAGCACAGTGACACGCAGCTATAACATGTTACTTGTAAAAAAATATTATTTTCATGTCCCTCTTTTCATCCTACGGCTGGTTAAGTTATGTTTTTAAAATTAAGTGCAATAAAAAGTTAATCTACACATATGTCTACCTATCTTATTTAATTTAACACATCCGCAGTAAGTAACTCTGAAGATATATATACTACCGCAAATTTATCAGTGTCTGTTTTTGTCGCAGTTTTTGCTCGGCTTTAGTCAGCTCAATTAGCTTTGTCAGGCATTTGATGAGCTGTAGATACTCAAGAAATACCGCAAATAAACATAAGGCACTAGACGAAATTATATATTAAACGTTTTAACAAGACAATAAACAGCACAGTTATAAATACAAGAATCTTATACCTTTAAACGAGCAATTCTTGTATATAAATATGTATGTATATAAATAATATATAGAATCTGAATCTCGGAAACGGCTCGAACGACTTTGATGAAATTATGTATGCAGGGGTTTTCGGGGACGATAGATCGATCTAACTAGGTTTCATTTTCAGAAAACGCATATTATGCGCGTTTTTAGACAATGAAAAACTGTCACATTTGACATTAGAATGCGAAGGTAAATTTCGCCGCGCGACGCGACGTCGTAATAGCTCAGATGAGAAGTCGGTCGGTCATAGCGGTCACGTATTAGTAGCTCCGGGTTCGAATCCAGACGGCTTATTTTTTTCCTGATTTTGTTTTTTTTAAGAAACTCTATTTAAGAAGGTATCTAAGTATGTTTAGTATTTAAACCGAGCAAAGCTCGGTCACCCAGGTACTTAACATAAACAATGTTACGAATAAATAACTCTAAAACCAGGTCCAAGAATAATCGCCAGTTACACTCCGATAGGACTTGACAGATATTGTATTTATTTCAATTACGGCTTATCTAGTCGGGAGAACGACGACTGCCGATCCGGAGCCCCCGGGTTCAAATCCCACGCGTACCACTGTCTTGTCGGAGTCATGTGCGTAATGCAGCTAACTTAAAATGGTAAAGGAAAACATCGCAAGGAAACTGACATGTACCTAGAATCTTTCGAGGTCATGTGTCAT
This sequence comes from Ectropis crepuscularia, assembly GCA_963693475.1. NCBI lineage: Eukaryota > Metazoa > Arthropoda > Insecta > Lepidoptera > Geometridae > Ectropis > Ectropis crepuscularia. The sequence goes on from OY856361.1 coordinate 11,702,919, forward strand.
CTACCAACCAATGGTCCGCGTGGTGGATTATGTCCTTGACTCTCTTTGAACTGTATTTTTTGTAAACATTTTGTGAATACAAATAAGATAAAAATGAATGACCTGTCTTCGAAACTATTTACTTCCTGTAATAATACTAGAGTAGTGTTTATGAGCTATGATGAAATTTGTTCAAGTTGCCCATTACATGAAGTTTAGCATTTCTCTTTCAATGCTATGCGTTTCCGTCTACGAAATTCAACTCACGTAATACCATTCACGCTAAGAATTAGAAGCAAGATTTAGTGGCAGGTGGGTCGGCTGAGGACTGAATAAAAATATCATAAATTGCTTGGCCCGCAGTAGAAGTTCACAGTACCTCGGCCATTTTTTCGGGAAATATATCGTTGTTTGTTCTTGAATCTTGTATAAATTCGTTTTCTTTGGATCTAGTTTATTTCACAGCCGTATCTCAAACTTTTGCTCAAGACGTGTGCAAAAAACAAATCGACATATTATTTTCAAACATTTGGATTAAAGCAGATTAGAACATTATGAAGATTGTGACGTCAAACGAATTGAAATAGACATATTTTTTTTATTCGAACCGTCCAGCCGCTGCGACGCGATTGAGAAATTTACAGCCTAACTTCCAAATATCTAAACTTTATTTAAATGATATTCCAAAGTAGTTTATTTTCAAAATTATAGAACTACTTATAAGTATTGTCCACTCATTATTAATACTTATTCTTCATTTCTCCTTTTCAATGTTTTTGCTTGGAAGAGCTCGGTTTTAGCGATAAGGTTTCCAATTGCAACTTATTTTTTTTTATATATTGCATTTTTTTACTATTAAAAGTTTACACTTTACCGTCATCTTGCCTGATGTTAAGACGATGCGGTAGTGCGGATGTACAATAAAGAATTAATAATAAATCTATTTATGATTGAACTTCTCATCCAGACGTTCCGAAGTGATTGAGTAACAAACAATCTTTCACATTAAATAGTATTAGGGATAATTTAGGATAATATTGTAGCAAATAAGGTAGATTTTAAACCCAAATGAAAGAATGTTCTGCCACTAACAAGAACCCATGTAGGTATTCTCCGCAGACGTGTGTTAAGAACATTGGTATCAAGTCGGCTTTTAGGGAATTTGCTAAAGATGTTTTTGCCCTCAATCCATCGTTATTGTAATATTTTCTATTCTATAAATAATCAAACTAAATTTAATATTTCACAGAAATATTCATAAAGCTTCATCATGCTGCTAAAATGTTCGGAGAACTCCAATTTTACTAACAAAATTTAACAGATAATTTTGTAGTAAAACATTTAATTTTACGGGTTGATTATACTTTACTATGATAAAATTATTAAAGAAATTGAACACAACTAAAAACTACAGAGTTTAAAAAAAACTGCCAACAGTAATACCGTGTATTATATGCAACTACTAGCGGCCCATTCCGGCTGCGCTCGGATATTGTCATTTAAAGACTATTAATCGAAATAAAAACTATCCTATCTCTCAAGTTGGACCAGACTGCTCGCGGTGTGCCAGTTTAATTTAAAATCGGCTAAGTAGTTTAGGAATCCATCGCGGACAAATTTCGTGACTGGAGATTTATATTTAACTAGCGGCCTATATATTCCAGCTGCGCTCGGATTGTATCATTTAAAGACTATTTATTAATCGAAATAAAAACTATCCTATCTCTCAAGTTGGACCAGACTGCTCACGGTGTGCCAATTCAACTTTAAATCGGTTAAGTAGTTTTAGGAATCTATCGCGGACAAACATCGTGACAGGAGATTTATATAATATTAAGAAGATTAAGATATACACAGAAATCTCATAATATTTAGATTTCTGTGACTATATAGCTTGAAAAACCGACATCGTTCTGTGGTTGACGTTCCAAAAATTCGAACACCTTATAATTGTTTTAAGCCTATTAACTATTTCTAGACTTTCTAGAAGCTTAGTGTAAGTGTTTAGTATAATTTTGTATTTAGTGTTTTTTTATCGACGTTGTTAAACTGTTTAGTGTACACGCCTGCCCGAATGATACATATTCCGATATGTTTGTATCATTCAGTTTATTCCTGGCTTCAGTTTACTTACTTTTCTTTTTTTAAAGATAATAGGTTTACACTTGACTGCCACGTCGACGATGCGATCTACTCATATACTACTCATTTTTTGAAAACCCAAAAACGCTACGTCATTTACTTAGTAATAATAATCCTAGATGAATATTTAGATACAATCGGTACGATAGATACCTAGAAGAAATTGGTTTACTTGCAACTTGAAGATACTAAGGCTGTATTTATCGAGAAAAAAATACTGTCAGGCAGTTCATAAATAAGGATCTAATCTTTCTACCTTCTCTAGCTTAGATAAATAGTAGATAGATAAAACTCTTCATTGCTTTAAATAAAACAAAACTAAAAAAAAAACTTTAGAAACAACCTAAAAAGAAAATTTAGTAACAATTGGCGGCCTTTTCGATAAAAGCGATCTCTTCCAGGCAACCGTGGTATGGAAAATGATTATAAATAAGGAAGACCGGTTCACAAACAACGAGCCAATAGAAAAATAGAAGTAAATTGAGCGTAAGGTTTCCAACCACTGCCAATGGGCAAAACTACACGTAGCACATACAGCCTTAACATTCTCACAGCTGAGACTCTGGGCATTATCTCGTTAGAATAGAGCCGAGTCAGTTCTGACTAGCATAAGGCACATGTCTTCGAAGAATAACTATGTGTTCCAAAAGAGACATCTGCCTTTCTTCCTCTGTTTGTTCACCATTTTAAATCCAAAGATTATTGAAAAACATCTACCTACATTTGAAAAAATCAGAAGTGCAAATGCGGTTCGAATCAAAGACATTCAGGCTTGTGAGTAGGACATTCGCACCACGCGTTTCGGCTTTTAAGATTTTTTTATACTTAACTTTTAGTTACATAGTTAAATTTATACGGCTCAGTACGCTTGAGCTACAGTAGGCAAACGAAAAATATGTTTGATCCCGTATGTTAATTTGTCGTAGTGTTTACTACATGTTTTTTGTTTTTAAAATAGAGTGACGAGACGAGGAGAACATGCGCCTGACGGTAAGCAAGATGCCTGCCACATAACAACACAGCGACAAGCAGCTATTGGAATATGAAAAGTCCAAATCATTACCTAGTTCTGCACTGCGCTCGTCACCCAGAGATATAAGATGTTAGATCTCTATGCCCTGTAAATTCATTGTAATTTTATTGGAAACATAAAAAGCGTACCTCATTTGTTTTTATTTTCAAGTTACTAATCGACACCACCATTAGAAACTTATTAATATTAAAAAATTAAAACTTTTGATGTTTGTTGCACAGTCACGTTACATGGGCTGATCGGGGGGTCTACCGCCTAACGAAAAACGCTTTGACGCTTTGGCATTGCCGTCTCATCCATCTGCCGTCATTTCAAGCGAGAAGAAAAGAGACAGCAATGTCAAAGCATCAAAGCGTCAAAGCGTTTTTCATTAGGCGGTAGAAGCGCCGATCGGTTTGAAATATTATAACACAGATAGTTAATACAAATAGTTAAAAAATTAATTATTAGGTGAGTAGATCTGTGAGGTGTTGCTAGTTCCTCAATAAATAAGTTTTCAGCAAAACATTATACTTTTTTGTTGTTAATTAAATTATTTACACCACGTATTTTAAAACAATGCAATAATATTTACTCAAATTTCTGAAATTTAAGCATCTAATAATGCAATGAATGTGCAGCCTTATTTCAACACAAACAAAATATCGTTGTAATTCAATGTGTGTAGTGGAGTGCAATTTAATTAAATATTTAATCTGGAAATCTATCAGTAGTGATGAATTTTACCCAGTTTGATAGCTTTTCCCTAGAACTACGAGACGAACCGCCAAAGTTTATAATCTGTTCCATTATTAATTTTTCTTTCGTTTCCAAAGTTTCAGGTCGATGAAAACAAATATTCTTATGTCTATTAGAACTTAATAATGTAGAAGATTTTCCCATGAATATGTTATATTGGGATTATAAGAAGAATGTATAATTAAATACCCATCTCTAACTGATGTCAATGCAAAAGAAAAGGAGTATACAAAAAAAGTGATTAGACACTTTAGACGGGTGAGTATAATGAGAAATCGTCCCAAAAGACTAAAAAAGGTTTTCTTTAACTATTATAGTTTTATAATATAGTTATATAATTGACCGCCATTTTGCCTGATGTTAAGCAACGATGCAGTCTACGATGGAGAGTGCTTGCCGAGCCACTCGAAGCGTGCTGGCCCCTTTGGGGATACGTAATTCAAAACCAACAAACTTATCTTTGCGGTTGGGTGTTTGGCGGTAAATTTTGTTTCTCATTCTTAAATCGGTGTTTATTTTGGTATAAAACACATTTAGATCAAGGACATAGAATAACGAAAAATAAAAAATACACAATTATTAAGACATTCTTTTTAATCTTAAAACATCCTTTCACCGGATTTCACTAATTTCTTCGATACGGAATAGTGTTACCGTCAGTTCGATGAAAATTCCGATATTTCAATAGCTTTTCTCCCCAGCCACGGTATGTAATGACGATCTGAGTATTTGATCTCAGCCTTATGAAGTTCTATTCATTGTTTAGGGGCTTAATCTACCAAATGCTTTAACAGAGGCAAATTTGTGTCGCTCATTTTTTTTTTCTTTCTTATTAGGTGTTTATTTATTTCGCTTAATTTTCCCTTTAAACGAAACAAAGTTACCTACAGTTTCGATAGGTTATAATATTTGGTAGTAAATTAGCTTTAGCGATTTCTAAATACTTACCGAGAATATAAAATACGTGCTGAAGTAAGGACGGAAATATAAAAATTTTCGCTAAATTGAGATCCCCATATTTTATGGGACATCAAATTCAAAAGCATTCCACGCGTTCCTGACGTGTGCCTAAAACTTCGATCTTATCACTTGCGTTTTAAGACTCACAATACACTGCAAAAAAACTACGTATACTCATACATATCGTAAGCTAAATTGTCTTACTCTTCTAATCAAATATAAACCCTACTGTTACAATACAAGGCTGAAAATAAGAGAAACGCAAAGTACATTGTACTGGACCGTATGCTCAGCTTATTTTGCGCAGAAATTCGGTTGGGTTTCGTTACTCATGTCTTAAGCTCTCAGTGCAATTAGCGTTTGCAATATTGTACGTATAATTATCAAATGAAACTGCTTTTCTCTAAGTCTAGATTTAACTATTATAGCTTAATTGGTTCTGAACTGAGCGTGTTGAGTTCTCATAAGAGCATTAAAATATACCCCTTTCACATAGAAGGGTTATTAGAGGTTTGTATGAATTTTTGTAATTAGAAGACCTAAAGTTTGAAATGCGTTACCTGGCTAGAAATCCTTCTAAGTGGAAACTTGAATGATTGTGTTCATAATATCGTATGTCTGAACAAAACAGATAAAATGTTGGAACACAGTTGTAATCGAAAATATGACACTGGCTACTTTAAATCACAAAAAGTATATGGGAACGGGACCTACACAGGTGAAACCGTGGGGCGTTCCTAATAAATATAAATCTATTTTGTATACATCTATTTTGTATTTTAAATAAATAAATATTGGTGGACAATTCACACACAACACCATCGGACCCCAAACTAAGCAAAGCTTGTACGATGGCGGCCAGATAGCTGATATAATACTTATATAGTTTTAAATACATACGTATTATACATAGAAACACCCAGACACAGTGCAAACATTTGAATTCATCAAAGAAATATTTGGACTGGGTGGGAATCGAACCCACGACCCTCGGCTTCGCAGGCAGAACTATTACCCACTAAGTTACGAGACCAGTCACTAAGCCACGATTTTGATGATAATTACCTACGTAAGTTCTGAACCAGCGTCTAGATAATAATCATTCGACCGCTAAGTTGTTGACGTTAGTAAATAACCATTCCTCAAATTCAAATAGTTTACTAATATTTGTACACAAGAGTAGAATACTCTCATATTGACTGTAAGTTCTCATTGGGACTACCTATAATTCAGAATAATCTATATACTCGTAAATCCAATGCATGTTTATTTTGGTACTACTCCACGTATAACTGACTGGGTAAGTATTTCAAGGATCAGTTCGATATTCAAATCTTCCATGAGGAATGGAATTTAAGATTCAAACTATAGTATCACAGTGGCATTCCTCGTCTTAACTCCAGTAGTTCCCGATGTCGTAATTTTCTCAGGATAAAAAATAATCTATGTGTTGTTCCAGACTATGATCTATCTATGTACCAAATTTCATCCATATCCCTTTAGTAGTTTTTGCGTGAAAGAGTAACAAACATACATCCATACATTTTTACAAACTTTCGCGGTTTATAATACTAGTCGTTTTAGTAGTATCCCGCGGCTTTACTCGTGTAGTTCCCGATCCTGTTATTTTCCGGGAAAATTTTTCCCGGCATAAAAATTAACCGATAAATAATTTATATTCAAAGATAATAAATCTGGGAATGGGCCAAATTTTATACGGGTCTTTAATTTTATATTTTTGTGAGAACAAACATCTATACACAGTCAGAAACTTAGATACCTACCTAGAGAATAATAGGGTACCGGACTGGGTCAAAAATACACTATTTTAATTAGTCCATCAGGTAGATCATGGAAAAATATGGGACACATTTTTTGTTTTATTCAAAATATTAAAAATCGACAAAGATATAGAACATCAAACTTCGAGAGTGGGGGGTCGCGACGTCACTCGTGAGTAAATATCGTAGGCACGAGTGACGTCACGCGAAACTTCTAAGCGCTGTATCTTCGTAATTTTTTGTTTGTGAAACAAAAGAAAAAATACGTGTACAGTATTTTTTTGCAATCTAAAGGCCGGTTTGCATTTTGATTATTGCGAGTGTGAGTGCGAGTGCGATTGCGATTGCGAGTGACTGATTACTATGCACTCGCAATAATCAATCGGTGTCCACACGTGTTTGCTACCAATCACTCAACGCCTGCACTACTCACTCGCACGCGTACTAATCAAAATGAAAAAAGGCCTTGACTGAGGGACTAATTCGTTTTTTAGGATTGTACCCTATTAAGAAACAGTTAAAAAACTCCGCTACTAATCCTCTTTTTTTTTTTTGTTAATTATTACAAGAAGTAGGTAAGTGAAGCAAATAGCGACCACAATCTTATCGCCAAGAGTGATGACTCCTAGGCAACCAAACGACGGAGCGAAACATTACATAGAAAAAGATGGGGTGGAGGCTATATACTGCGAAACAATAACGACTACTTTTTGTCGTTCCAAATTACTTACGTCATTATAACTTTTTCCCACAAAGTACTAACATCCCAGTTCCCTAATACTTCCCTACAATCTTTAAACAGATTTACCGGGAGTGGGTGAAACTTTCCCATTTCCACTCGAAATAATCCGACTTCATTCGCTGTAACAATTTCCGCCCAAAGTACTTTCAATAGAATAACTTAACACCGCCCATAATGGTCCATTGTGGCTCTGGGTTCTGGGTAGTGCTCATTTCTGGATGTCAGCTTATGATGTTACAAGCCTTTTAAGTTTTGATGGTTCGTTTTGTCCGTTCGAAATTAACTTTATTCAACACTAGAGCGGAATAATTAACATTTATTCCATTTCTACGGTAGACATTTTGAAGTTTAAGTGAATTTATATAATAATTATATTGGTATTTGTTTGATGAAATTGTCGTCTATACTGATTTGATTGAGGCACGAATAAATTTTTCCAATACCCAAATAAATACGCTTATAACTGCAATCATTGAAAAGTTACCGTGATCGATGGGCGTCTAGTTAGATTTAGCAGAACTAAAAAAAAGTCTAGTCTATTTATAATAGGTACTACTTAATATCTTTAGTAGTGGCCACTATTTAGTTTAAAATCGACCATAAAACAATATAAATGTGTTCTCAATTCGACCACAGATTTTAATTATAAACAAAAGAGTATATTTGCGTAGGTATGTGTCAGATAGTTAAGGGCGTGTGTTACTATTTCTACTTGTAAATATTTTTATTGAGTTAATTTTTTTATAACGCATAACTAAAAAAATATTAGCATTCTGTACTCCTACTCTGAATAAACTACTAGCATCGCTCCACGGCTTTTCCCACGCAGTTTTCGTTGTTTTAATGTGATAAAGAGTAGCCTATGTGGTATTCCAGACTATAGATAGATAGATAGATAGATATCCCAATCCGATCCGTTTTGACGTTCCAATTTGGTGGAGCAACATACATGAAAGATATAAACTTTCGCATTTACAATGCAAGTAAGATACGACAACTGCGCGAAATTTCAAAAATGTGTGTGTATATCTTACACTAGGTACATACGTTCAATAAGATGATAAAAGTTAGAGCAAGACTCTCAGTTCCTAAGATCTTCAGCCACTTCATTCCACGTATCCGTAGCTCGTACCGTCGAGACTTCACCCCTTTAGCTAACGTTAATGTTAGACTTAAGTCTAGTCTGAGTAATATCGAGCTCAAAGTTCTACAATTAAAACTTACATGAAAATCGATTTTGCGTTCTATGTTACTCTGGATAGAGCTGATTTTGATGAAAGGTACGCGTTGTGATGTGTTTTTGGCTTACATTTTCAAGCGTGAATTTAATGACTAGTTATTCATATCTTTGCGATTAATAAAGAGTATGATATTTAATTTGCTGTGTTACCATTTCATCGCGACTTATATCAATATATCCTTTATAGCCTTTTGTGCCCATTTTGTTTTGTTATTTTATGTGTTACTTGTTGTCAATTTTGTGGTGCCAATAAAGTGTTTTGTATTGTATTGTATATGTCTATATTGCACTGTTTAATTTGGAGCGATAAATAAGTTCCATTAATGGATGATATGGTAAAAAATTAAGTTTCGTCTTTATGCCCATGGTAATAAATATCCATTTCGCCGGGTAATTTTTGGGGTTAAGTTGTTTTTTTTTACATTGTTGACCTTTGTTCTTTTGAGATCCGTAAGCCGTGGTATCCTGGTAACAAAACTATCTGATTTCATGAACATCTGCTCAATTTCATCATTAGGATTAGGATCTAGATTGAACAACTAATCTACTTAGTCTATTGAGACACCATCTGCTTGAGACCTATGAAATTAACAAACAATAACAGCAATCAAAATTAGTAATCAGATGATTGTTAGTAATACAGTACCTGGGTGACCGAGCTTTGCTCGGTTTAAATACGAAATATACTTAGATACCTACAGATAAAAGACTCCAAGAAATAGAAAAAAAGAATTGAAAACATAAGAGAACCCGTCTGGATTCGAACCCGGAGCTACTAATTCGTTACCGCTATGAGCGCCTTTCCGTCTGACCTAATTATGCTGTCGCGTCATGCGGCGAAATTTACCATCGCATTCTAATGTCTAATGTGACCGTTTTTCATTGTCTAAAAACGCGCATAATATGCGTTTTTTTTAATGAAACCTAATTAGATCGATTTATCGTCCCCAAAACCCCCTGTATACATAATTTCATGAAAATCCGTCGAGCCGTTTCCGAGATTCAGATTCTATATATATATACATATTTATATACAAGAATTGCTCGTTTAAAGGTATAAGATTATTGAGACCGTTAATCGACTATCCTATGTCAAGTTAGACCAAATTACATTTTATAAATGCGAACTTTCGTGAATATCGGTTTATTTGGTGAAGTTCACTGGGAACGAACATAATACACTCTAACACTCTATTTTTATATATTATTAAGATGCATGCAGTTGATCTTTGCTTACTTTTGAGATTAATCAAATACGTTGACCTAACAAAAACTGTAAGTAATACTTTAGAGAGGAATAAACGATAATCTTAACCGACTTTTTATCGGGTGAGCTCATTTTTATGATCTCATCCAAATGTCTAAGAACTATTGTAACTAAATAGGCAATGGTCAAAGTTCGACTTAAAAAATAATTACTTAGATATCCTGTTGTATTTCTCCTTACGCTCGCCATCGTAGACCGCATCGTCAAAAATAAAAAAAAATGTGTATGATTATGACCGCACGGCGGGAGTTAACACTAAAACAAGAAATAACTAATAAAAAAAAATTTTAAAAATAAAATTGATGGCACATTTTAAATTGAATATAGTAAACACAGGGACAAGACAGTGACAGAGCAGAGCGACAACAACAGCTGACTGTCTTTCTCGCTCTGGCATACTCGGCGGTCCCGAGTTCACTCGAACAAATCGTTCACTTCCGAACGTGACGATGAGCTACATTCAAAGCCACGGAAAATCTGTGTGTGGTGCGCCAAAATAAATTTCCACTTAAAATAAAGTGGCCAAGTGCGAGTTGGACTCGCCCATGAAGGGTTCCGTTGCAGCAAGTAACATTATGTACATAGTACACATAGTTCTTGTAGTTCGTTGTAACTTTGATCGAAGTTTCAATAATAGTGTATCTATGACGTACTAAAAAAAAACTACTCATCAAATCGAGTTCAAACTAATTTTCGTTGGTAGTTTACATGGTAATGTATATCATATATTTTTTTTAGATTTTTCATTTTCTTACTTTAGAAGTTAGAGGGGGAGGGACACACATTTTACCACTTTGGAAGTGTCTCTCGCGCAAATTATTCAGTGTAGACGAAAATGATTTTAAAAACCTTAACATCATTTTTGAAGACCTATCGATAGACATCCCACACGTGTAGGTTTGATGAAAAAAAAGTTTTGAGTTTCAGTTCTCAGTATGGGGGGCAACCCTAATTTTTCTTTTTTTTTAATTTTTCTGTTGAAATCTTAATGCGGTTCACAGAATACATCTACTTACCAAGTTTCAACAGTGTAGTTCTCATAGTTTTAGCAAAAAGTGGCTGTGACATACGGACGGACATACAGACAGACAGACAGACAGACAGACATGACGAATCTATAAGGGTTCCGTTTTTACGTTTTACGGAACCCTAAAAATCGAAAACTTATAACTTTGAATTTTAGCTACTTGTTGTGAGATTCTTAAGCGAATCTCACGCCAATAAAAAGTAAGCTAAATATCAACAACAAATCCTGAAATTACGAATAATTCATAATTAGTTTTGTTCATATCGTGGACATTTGAAATTTGCAATAACATTTTATCTGTAAATTTGAGTTATTCTCTATAAAAACCCAAAAAGGTACATAGTACATTGATATGGCAATCCTCTTTTGTTTGCCATCTCTTTGTTAAACGTGTTCCTTTTCACGTAATGTCCGCAGCGTCACCAATTACATTTAATAGGATTTATGAAACCACTGCAAACTTTGCTTCCTATTCTACGTTATCCGAATAAATTAAATGAACACACAGCTTCCTCTTAGTATAGTGAACAGAACTTTCTCAGTTCAAAACTTAAAGTTTCGAAGAGAAATCTTGCATAGTTCTTTTTAAAATTCACCTTTATATCCTCACGTGTTCGCGCCAAAGACCGTTTTACAGCCAACCACTTAAAATGACGCATTGGCTCACTCCTATACTACAATAAATAAATAGAACACGCCGTGAATGCCCGTCATAAATCGATGTCTGCCAGATATCAGATAGAAATGGATCTTAGAGTTTCTGCGGGTATCGGGAACGTATTATGAAGTAATACGTATTGTGGGCATCTTATAATGGGATTCTGTAAGAAATAGTTTTACTTGTACTGTCTATATTAAATACGCAGTTTTCAGAACTGAAATCCAGGAATATAATAAAAAATTGTATTAAATTGAATATTAACCAGAAATTACTTACCTGAATGTTTAAGGCTGGTGTATACCTAATGTATATTAGTTAGTATGGATTGAATTGTGTCTATGAATTCCGTATCATCTTTTCAGTGAATATAGATTTCTAGATCATTAATAGGGCATTTTTTATTATATTAATGATTATAAGCATACAAGCCGATGTATTATTGTTTAATGACCAAATGACACTAGTCAAAGTAAAATAATATAATATTTAAATAAAAGTGGCCAAGTGCCAGTAGGACTTCCGCACGAAGGGTTCCGTACCATTAGCAAATAAACGGCGAAAACCTCTGGTTTTATTTGAATTCCGTATACATAAACCATCGCAGTTTCCACAGAAAGGCTTTCATGCAAAAGTTTTTCTAATATTTTGATTTTACCTTACGATTTTAACGACGAGGTCGAATGGGTGTTTTAGTGTAGGTAACTAGTGGCGCCTTCTCTCCTTTATTTGGAGTCCGTTCCAAACGACATCGAAACCGAGCAAGAAACTGTAAAAAATCAAGTTTGTTGTATGGGAGCCCCGTTAAATGTTTATTTTATTTTTAGTAGGTATTTGTTATTATAGCGGCAATAGAAATACATCATCTGTGAAAATTTCAACTGTCTAGTTTGTGGTGTGTTCGTGTATGGTCTGGAAGAACACAGTTGACTACTTTTATCCTGGGAAAATAACGGAAACTATGCGGGTGAAACCGCTCCTAGTAATACCTTTTATAAATTTAAATGTTACGATGTTTGTTGCTCAATCAAGTCGTAGCATACGAACGGATCCGGCTGAAACTTGGTAGAAAGTTAGATTATACACAGGAAGAACACAATTGGCTACTTTTATCTCGAAAAAATAACGGGAACTAGAATAACGCGGGTAAAACGGTGGGGCGCTGCTAGCATCCTACTAATATTATAAATGTCAATGTATGGATGTTTAGATGTTTGGATATTTAAATGTTTGGATGTTTGTTGCTCAATCACGTCGTAACGTATGACCACATCGGGCTGAAATTTGGAACACAGATAGATTATAGTCTAGAAGAACACATAGGCTACTTTTAATCCCGGAAAACAACGGGAACGGGAACTTCGCGGGTAGCACCGTGGGGCGCTGCTAGTGTCTATATATATCACAGATAAATTGCAAACTAACCGTTAATTGCCCAGTAGAAGCTTAGAAGTAAGTAGGCACAGTTGAAGTAGGTACTTACACCGTAGGGTTCTTAGCAAGCAGGCTGAGAGTGTGGAGTGCCCATTACGACCGGCCTGCCGGTGGATATTGCTCCTATGTCTAATTACTTTCAACGTACAAAGCTTTTGGGTAATTTCTCATTGTGTGTGATCGTTTGGGACCCGTTTTTACTGAATGTATTTTTATTAAATTACATACAAACGGGCTCGACTTTGTCGAACATTAAGCAAAACCTACAATTGTACTGTTTAAGGTAAGCCCCATGTAAAAATATAATAAGCAAATTACGAGCCACCTAATGTTATGTGATTACCGCCGCATATATTTTTTTATTATAATATTTACAGAAGTTTTCCTATAAACACGTTTAGGAAAAAAATGCAAACTTTTTTACCGAACAAAAAAAACATGTGATTGTTTGTCAATCTAAACCATTATCGAATCCACTTTTATAGGTACACAATAAATTTCAACAAAATCGTTCGAACCTGTTAGGGTAAGTAAGTTTGTACAAACGCACATAGATGATTAAATAACTAAAGATTAGAGTGATGGAAAGGGTGTCGACATGTAGGTATGTACCTATATTATGATTGAATGTACTTAAATTATGATCTAGTAATAATTGATTTGCACAATGCCTTTTTTTAACGCGAAAAGCTCAAGCTAGTGTTTGGAAAGATATACTCAGAAACCCATACAAAATAAACTAGGTATTTACTAAATTTATTTAGCCACGGGAGCATTACTCCGCAATGTTGAGTGTTTTCACCTCAAAAGACCAAAATTAACTTTTCACTCAAAACTTTTCACTGGATTTGTGAATACTTTAACTCTGTTCGATCGAATTATGCAAAGACTACGACAGTTCCAATGCCGTAGTTTTACAGAAGTATTTCACGCCTAAGTGGCTTTCTACGTTCCATGATATAAAACATTCAGATAACTTCCATACAAACAAATTGTCCAAATATAGTTTTTAAAGTTACGTGGTTTGGGCTCAATTGCAAGTATTTATTATGATATTCATCATCATCATCAGCCGCAAGACGTCCACTGCTGAACATGGCCTCCCCCCTAGATTTCCACAACGAACGGTCCTGCGCAACCTGCAACCAGCGGTTTCCAGCGACCTTTGTGAGGTCATCTGTCCATCTAGTGGGAGGCCGTCCAACACTGCGTCTTCCGATTCGTAGTCGCCACTCGAGAACCTTTCTTCCCCATCGGTTGTCAGTTCTGCGAGCGATGTGGCCTGCCCATTGCCACTTCAGCTTAGCTACTCTTCGAGCTATGTCGCCTACTTTCGTTCATTTGCGAATATCCTCATTACGGATTCTGTCGCGCAAAGAGACTCCGAGCATAGCTCGCTCCATAGCTCGCTGTGTGACTTTGAGCTTTGTTATGAGGCCTACAGTTACGGACCACGTCTTATGGTATTATTATGATTAAATTATTATTTATCTGAAACTGGCTTTGTCTGACTTATTATGGACCGTATAGATTAGATTACATAAATCTAGGAAAATAAAAACCCTGGGCCATCCGTCTAAGATTATAAATAACAAAGTTTGGAGGTTCAGATGTTTGAATGTTTGTTGCTCAATCACGTCAAAATGGCTAAACGAATTAGATTGAAATTTGGTACACTGTTGTTACGACATAGTTTGGAGTATCATGTAGTTATGTCATTCGAGACTATAATGTATTGGTGTATTTTTTATTGTGAGAAAAAAAAGAAAAAAAGCGAACGCGAACTATGCAGGGAAGGCTGCAGAGAGCTAGTGTACCTATAATGAGAAAGACCAAGTTTATTTTTAGCTTCCCAAAGCGATATCATGGAATTTGATGACTTGACCAACATCCAAGGTCCGCTCTCCTTCCCTACGCTCGTAAGATTTGATTGTCCGGAAGGTTTCTAGGGTTCCGTGATAAAAACGAGGCCCCTTTTCTAAGATTGAGCTGTGTCTGTCCGTTTATTCAGCGCAATTTAAACTGGATCTCCCAAATTAATAAGTAAGCATAATATTAAGCATAAGCAGTCCAAAAAATACCCTCATACGACTAAACAATTTTTGGCAAGATTGTATAATTATGCTCTGTACAGCATGACGCACAACAATACATTGACCGACCGGCAAGGCAAAATCCGAAAACATGTAGTATATGGACACGAACCATAGGGTGATCATTTCACTCGACAAAACCAAGAGAAACAATTTTCACTGCCTCGTAAATTAAAAAGTAGTAGATAAGTTAATAACAATAATTTTACAGGCTTTCTTGGTTAGGTTACGAAAGCGCTGGAGAGTGTCTAGCTGCTAAACACGCATATCTAGGGGTCCCAAATGGTCGCCAAGTTACGGCTGGTCTAGTCGGCAGTACCGCGACTGTCTATTAGGAGCGCCCGGACACAAATCCCACCCACACCATTGACTTTTCGAAGCCATCTGCGTAATGCCGTTAACATAAAAACAGTGACGGAAAACATCGTGAGGAAACCGACATGTACCTAGAATCTTTCGAGGTCATGTGTCATCGACCAACCCGTACCGGCCAGCTTGGTAGATCATGGCCTTGATTCTCTCCTTGGCAAAGAAGGGCCCGAGTCCCAGCAGTGGGAACATTTAGTGGACTGTTACAATTCCGATACATCTGAGACATACACGACCTTCAACCCACAGACATAAATGACTTGGAAGAGTAAAGTGTTAACAGTGAAGACTTACACCAAAGTAAGTGGGGACTACGTTGGCTCGTTGAGAAAACTTATTTTGTAAATAAATTACTGCAACTGCAGCAACTGTAGCTTCTAGCTTGTAACTGGATGGTATTAGTGCACCAGTCCTAGTTAGAATATGAATTTCTTTTTTAGGGTTCCGTAAAACGTAAAAACGGAACCCTTATAGATTCGTCATGTCTGTCTGTCTGTCTGTCTGTCTGTCCGTCCGTATGTCACAGCCACTTTTCTCCGAAACTATGAGAACTACACTGTTGAAACTTAGTAAGTAGATGTATTCTGTGAACCGCTTTAAGATTTGAACAAAAAAAATAAAAAAAAAGATAAATTAGGGTTGCCCCCCTTACTGAGAACTGAAACTCAAAAATTTTTTTTTATCAAACCTACACGTGTCGGGTGTCTATCGATAGGTCTTCAAAAATGATGTTGAGGTTTCTAAAATCATTTTCGTCTACACTGAATAATTTGCGCGAGAGACACTTCCAAAGTCGTAAAATGTGTGTCCCCCCCCCCCCCCTCTAACTTCTAAAGTAAGAGAATGAAAAATCTAAAAAAAATATATGATGTACATTACCGTGTAAACTACCAACGAAAATTAGTTTGAATTCGATCTGATGAGTAGTTTTTTTTTAGTACGTCATAAATACACTATTATTGAAACTTCGATCAAAGTTACAACGAACTACAAGAACTATGTGTACAATGTATATTATGTTACTTGCTGCAACGGAACCCTTCATGGGCGAGTCCAACTCGCACTTGGCCACTTTATTTTATATTTTTAATAGGTCTACACTAGACTGATGTTCTCGCCTGAGATTAAGCGACGAAGCGATTTCCAGCAGAATAAACTCATATTTATGAATAAAGCTTAGATGGAACCCTTCGTTCTGAGAACACAAATCACAGTTGACCAGTTCATTTTATTACGTGTTTTACGTCGAAAATGTACGTGTAAAAGTTTAGGATGTAGGAAAGATTCCTTAAAGTGAACTATTGTATAGACTTTTCGGGTTATATCTGGATCAATTCAATCTCTTTTGCTTTTTGGTCAGGAATTTAATACTTTTTACTATCCTAGGGGTCTATAAGAGGGCTTGATTTCGGTTTTTGTTTTCCTTTTGTTTAGGTTGTAACTTCAAATAAATTCTTTATCCCGATGTAAAAGTGTACCAGTGTTGTAGATTTGACGTGTATTTGTAAATGTCTATGTCATGTATGAGCATGTATGTGTATATGTCTGTATGTCGCGCTGTAGGTGTTGAAATATATAACCGATTGCCGTCAGATATTACTGATGTGTGTAGCAATCATGTATTTAAAATAAAATTAAAAAACTGGCTCGTTCAATAAACATTTTATTCAATTGACGAATTTTTGTGTAGCAAGAAGCGATGGACGCAAGCGGGCTGTAGTTTTATATAGACTACAGGCCCGTGAACAAATTTACGGGTCAAATGAACCACCAGAAGACTTATGTAGGATGATAGAAGGGTTAAAGTAATAAGATTCAGCACTATGCCGTCACTTGTAAGCTGTAATCTATATATAATCTATAATAAATATAATCTATTACTTTAAACCCTTCTATCATCCTACATAGGTCTCCTGGTGGTTCATTTGACCCGTAAATTATATTCACGGGCCTGTAGCTAATATTTATTCTGTACCTGTAGTCTAATAGCACAATGTAATGGAAATGAAAAAAAAATTTAGTAATGTTTATTTTATTTTATTGTATTAAGCCATCTAAGAGATGTCTTTGATTTGACATGTAAATATTTGTATTTATGAATAAATAGCTTTGAACTTTTCTGTGAAACCATGCTTGTGGGTATATGAAAACGCAGCTCGTAAATAGATGAAGAATTTATCAGTTATTCTTTTTTTTTAATCAGTTTTGTTACATTAAATTTATTACTGTAACTAAATTTAGTTGCTTTAAATAATAATTATAAAATTCGACTAACGTAAATCAGTTATATTGACTCTGGGTCTTGCGTTTACGTTTATGGGTATGCCCTTATCATTATCATCGTCTGATGATGATCGGCACAATATTCATCTAAAAAAAAACACTTTTTAATTCACTTTACAGAGATGAATTAGTAGCTCGTCTCGTATGCTGTTTCCTCGCAAAATTTCACAGATCAACGCTTCACCTGATGCAAGGTGTTACTACGTTTAACTTAGCTCATTTACAATATTTGTTTTAAAAAAATCAAGATATCAGCAGCAAAAGCAGTCCATTTAAAAAAATTGAATGTTTGATGCTCAATCACGTCAGAACAACTGAAATTCTGTAGTTGAAATTTATTACATTGTTATAGTAATTTCATTGCGGAAAAATTGTCAGAACAGGAACTGTTGTACTCTATCACTGATAGTTTTACAATAAAAATTCATATCAAACTCGATCATGCATAAAACTTTCTGCCAGGAAATTTATCCTTTCAGTCTCCACACATTCAAACGTGATCCGGGAGATAAACCATACTTTACGATATATTTACATCACGTCGTAATTTGCGAATAGCATTTATACCAGGCTATTATATAGGATAATATAATAATATAGCATTTTGTTATTTGAATCACGTCGATAAACTTATGGGTTTACGATCATATTGTTAAGCGTGCGTCAGTGTGTATGGTTAATAAATAATTATGGATAGCACATTGATGGGTTATCGCCGATTCGCCAATGTTAGTGTTCCTAAGTGGTAGTTATCTGACAAATAAAATGTGATAGTAACAATGGACACTAAAATCTAAATGTATGTTGCGGTAAAGTTGTCCTCACAGAGTCTAATTTCTTTTCATTTCGTCTTACCTATTTATGTGTAGGCAATAATTTACGTGTCAAATGTTATAACTGAATTGTAGTCATTTTTTTATTTACTAGCATTACTAGCCCTTAGTTTTATTTATCAGTATATTTTCCGTTCTCCTCATTTTCCCGGGATAAAAAGTTGCATACGCGTTCTTCCAAACTATAATCTAACATTGTTCCATTTTTCGGCAGATCCGTTCATACGTTACGACGTTATTGAACAACAAACATCCAAACATTGATACCTATTTAAAATTTTAATACGATAATAGGACACATAGGTACAATTTGTACAAGGAATCCGTAACCGTGGGAATCGTGTCCAAATTACTGGCCCCATTGCCACGTTGAGTGGGCTAGTTAGTGTGCTATACAAAAAAGAACATTGTTATAAAATTTTCACAAATAATTTTAAAATGTTTATTTTTTAATGTACGGTAAAAGTTAATTAAACGAAAACCGGCCAAGTGCCAGTGAGACTCCCGCACGAAGGGTTCCAAACCATTAGCAAATAAACGGCGAAAACCTTTTTGCCTTTATTCCAAATTTCTTATACATCGCAATTTCCGCAGACATGCAAAAATTTTGATTAAAATATTGATTTTTGGCTCATGATTCTGACGATGAATTCGAGATCACATTTTATTTTGCGCTTTGGGTACGGAACCCTAAAAAACTAGTTTTAAAGAAAACTATAACAATATTATACTAAGCACATATTAATTAACTATGGATTAACGGTCTATCAATATGATCAAGCATACTTTCAAACGTTCCCTTCTATAATATCAGTGTGGTCCGTTTTACTCATCTTTTATTCGTATTTAGTGAAAGAAAATGTAAAATGTTCTGAACAAGTAGCAGCCTTAATCAATTTTATACTAAAACGAAACATCCGTGCGACTGCCGTTATTTAATAAAATTGTTATGTCATTGTAATAATCACAATAGGTGATTATCAAAATCACCATAATAACAGCACCAAAACACGGAGAATTATTTCATCATTAGCTTGAACGAGACTCTATTTGAAAGAAAAATGGTACACAATTTTTTTATGTCATTTTAAATGCCAAATTTCCGACTACTAATTCTTAAATTTGTCTCTGTGTAGCAAATCAGTGCTCATCAAATCAAATGCAAATCAGTGATTCTGTGTGTAAATAAACTGTTTGGGGCCTAAGTTTTCTCTCACAAGAAGAGAGTAGGGACCATAACCATAACTATTTTCTGATCTGTGCCATAACCCACTACGCTACCGAGGTGTGGGGTGTACGATAACGTTTTTCCTCGAAATATGTCTCGAACAAATATCGTTATCTGTATTTATTGGTTTTTGAGATCTTGTTTTCTCTATGATTGTCAATGGTGATGATTGCAAAAGAAAAAATTATTTTAAAATTATTAAACGTGGATACGTGAGTTACTTGCTCCACCAAAGTACCATCCCTACCCTGTATAAACATTTCTATGATGAATACGGATATTTGTTCCATGTCTGTATGTATAAACAATACATAATTATGTAGGCACATCCACCGCACATCACTGTGCGCCATGCAATAGAACTTTCAAAATAGGGTACCGGACTGGGTCAAAAATACACCATCCTAATTAGTCCGTCAGCTAGATCATGGAAAAATATTGGACACGTATCTTTTGTTTTTTCATAATATTAAAAATCGTCAAAGATATAGACCATCAAACTTCGAGAGTGGGGGGTCGCGACGTCACTCGTGAGTAAAAATCGTACTCACAAGTGACGTCACACGAAACTTCGAAGCGCTGTATCTTCGTCATTTTTTTGTTTATGAAACAAAAGAAAAAATACGTGTACAATATTTTTTATCAATCTAACTAACGGGCTACTTAGTTTTTTTGAGGATTGTACCCTATTAAATTTCGGATTGCGAGCCATCAAAGAGCTCACAATAGTAATTAGCCAGGTACGCCATTGACAGACACGTCAAGGAGGACATCATCATGTACTTATAATAAGTATGATTTCATAATTATACATATGTATGACTAACAGCGCCCTGTAGTTTTGCCCTCGTAGTTATCACTGCCGAGTTTTACTCGCGAAAAAATGCCACATTTTCAATCCAAATGAAATGAAAATCCTTCACCTCTATAATATTAGTATGATAATTTGATAACGTAGTGTCAATTATCTGGCTTCCCTAGTAAACGTTTTGCTTACTTATGTAGCTTGGGGATAGCATAAAAAAAAATTTAAACTCTTCCACTGCTGTTCATAAAATATGCCTTCTCTATGACTATATAAATCCCGATCCTCGGTTCTCAATTTCCTTTACTGCTCTTCTTAAATTGTCACTCCATGTAGTTTCATGGTGTCTCACACCATGTTTACCGCTTCGCGAGGTAAACCCAATGAAATATAAACAATTCGGATGTCCTAAAAAGCAATTACTAAACGAATATAATTGGATAAAGAAGTCGAGGACAGCCATTAGTCCCGATAGTTTACGACTTCACAATTTAGGTAATAGCTACTTTCTTCCTTCATAGTGCTATAAATTTTTATTACCTTCCAATTAAGGAGTTTATTTCGATAGACCCAATTGTCTTTTGCAGACCAGTGTCTCATAACAAGTTATGATGGCTTTAGTATCTACTAAGTTCTAGAACTTTTTTACACAAGAGGGTGGCCATAGCAAAGTATTTCCCCCTCTTTTGTGTAAAAAAACGAAGTTATTATTACGATTTTGTTCTAGAGGACCCCCACTCTCTTGCAAACGTTACATATATCAGCTATCTGGCTCCCATAGCACAAGTTCTGCTTAGTTTAGCGTTAGATGGTGTTGGATATCTCTTTGCTTTGTAATTTCTTTGGAAACATTGCCCTTCGTATCAGACACTGTAATGAATGCACATTACTGGATTATTATAGAATAATAACTGACAAAGGTGTGATACTTCTCCAAATGGACTTCAAAAAGCCGTAAACAAGAGCCAGTTACATCTACTTCAGAATAATTACTTCCTTCCCAGACCTTCAAACAAGTATAATATGAAACGGGTTAAGAAGCATAAACCCTCGGGCTATAGCCCACAGAAGGGCATCTAAATATTTCTAGTACCTTTAATCTTTAATTAGATTAATTACTTCACAGTTATTGCTCAAATTACTTTATTATTATTTTGTTAAGTAATTAAATACGGAATATTTAATCATAATTATACCTACGCTCATTACATTAATCTAGGTACGGATTTTTAGTTCGTTTTTGTTTCGTTCCGAGAAAATTGGTTCCGAGAATTTCTCGCCAATCTCCTTCAATTGGTTGCTAACTAATTTATTATAGAATTACTGAACTGGCGAGTGTTTATTTATTGGCATAGTAGAGTACCTAATTTTTCGGTCTCGGTGTTTCCTGAACAGTACAACTCGGATTTTTTGTACCTCTGGGCTGAATATATATCTCTCATGGGCAATCGTGGTCAATCTTAGACAGCATCAGGCGACTTATGGTCTAACAAAAAGATATAAAAACTTTATGATATCTTTTGTTGAAAAAATAACACGACGCTTGAATTATCAATTTTATATGAAACTTAACGTGGTAGGGCAAGTGTCCTAAAACAGCTTTAAAATATCGAACTAGATTCATGCATCATATTTACCGGTAAACAGAGACTCACTTTACCCGTAAATATGAGAAAGACGCGCCATAAATGTATGGTAAATACCTATTTGTATCTAGTAATTGAAAAAAAAAAAATTGAAAATATTAGTAGAAGAAATCTGTCCCATAGAGTCTCAAGAGAAAGAATTTAACTATACCTCATTCCAAATGTCTGTGAATAAAAGGTAAACAAACCAATGTCAATCTTAATATGACAAACCAGCATTTCTCAACCTTTGTTTTACAATATAGTTTGTAGTACCTTTCATTGCTTGCCCTTTTAAATTTTCATCGCAAAACAAGGCTAAATGTATGGATATCATAAACACCCAAATATATGTTCCCACTGCTGGGACTTGGAACAATCAACACATTGCCGCTGTAAAAAATCGCCAGACACAAGAATCTGCAATTGCTGAACTTCTGATTGATGCTAAAATTGGTCATTGGATCGAGATCCACGACCCGAAGGTTCTATCTACCGAATGTCTTTACTACGCAAGAATGGTTCGGGAAGCATTGGAAAATAAAAAACATAGGTATATATTTCAACTACGACGCGATGACCACGATGCCAATAACCGAAAACTACCCGGTTTACGGTTATCGGCGTCGCGGAAGCCTCTAATAAATAAATGTGTGCATAGCGCACTGAGTTTGGAGAAACCTGATATGGTTAGTGTTGTTTGTAGTGTTGGTCACCCTGCGATTTTTGAAGCCCAAATGAGGGTAGATGGAGATCTCCTCTCATTTCATAATGAGAGTATGGCGGGCATACGTACATTTATTTCTCCCACGTAAAAAAAGGAAAGGCAAAGCATTTGAGTTCGGAGAAGAATATAACACTAGAACCAGTAACAGACTTAGAAAATTAATTTAGATGTTTCCTTATATGAAAACGTTCATTTTATTTTTAACAATAATTAAATCTCGTTCAAATTGTCCTCGTATTACCCAAAACTGATCATAACACTATGCTGTAATATTCTGGAAACAAATACAAAAGTTTCGATCAAAATAACACAAAATGTATGGCATTTTAGAGTGAAAATTATACAAGCTTTTGATAGTAAACAGCGTAATTTGGAACACGTATTTAGAGGTTTGCGAATTTCTCTCAACTCGTTACGACACAAGAAACCTTTTTCTCGGAGTTCTTTAGTCATACTCTTACTCTTTTATTGATAACGAGTAGTTACATGTCATAATATTCAAGATATTCAAATATTACCAATACAAGTCAATAATTAAAAAAAAAACAGACGTCAATTTAAGATCCCATTACAATAAAAATCAAATAATACATTACATTAAAATCAAATTACATTACAATTAAAAATTCCAAATTAATGACAAAAATAATTAGAGTAAAATTAATGCATACTTGAATATAATAGTAATGGGCATTTTTACAATATGGGCAGGAGAAAAATAGGGCAGGTATGTAAGAAAAATTGGCGCGTCCTTAATAAGAATAATTTGATGAAAAGAAGTATAAATGTCTTGAATGCAACATTGAGAGTTTGAGAAACACAGATCAAATTGCTAGTACTTAAAATCATATTTCTATCATCCTACCATTACTTTCTATAACTTTTAAAATAAGATAGTATAGAATTATTTGATCAATACAAATCTAAGTATATGGTATTTAAGATCGCAATAAAGTCGAATCCTATTTGTGAAAAATATTTTAAGGCAATTTCATAAAAATACTAAGATTAAACGATGTTTATGTTATAGTATCACCTTTTTTTTGGTTTGTTTTGGTTTTCTACACAGCTTGCTGGAACGCACTATAGTGCATCCTACGCTGGACTTATGCTGATGAAACGTGGACACAGTGAAAACGGACCGTAAATTCTAAGTTCCTCAACAAGCTATGGAAAGCCTTAATGGGAAAATAATATAACAAAAAAAGGTGTGATACTTTAATTTTGCAAACGCCGCAAAGAGTTATTTTACAACACAAAACTAACATGGTTAGCTGCGATAAAAAAACCTCTAAAAAGCTGTACCTGCAATACAGCCGAAAAAAGCTTTAAATTATTATTAAAGCAATATTTTAACGGACAGAGCCTTTATTAACAAAACTAAAATACAATGAGAACCACACATAAAACAAATTAATTTCGTTCATTTATATTTTAAATTCCAGTTAAACGCTTCCTATAAAACACAAACTATAAATACCATACCTATACATTTCCGTAGCCCCAACGTCGGGAGTGCGGCAAGCCTCAAATTCCATTACGGCCGCAAACTACGGACGATGTCAACAAACACTTTCAAAGAAAATTTTACCGCAGGATTTTCTAGTATAGCAACTCAGGCGCGTTTCTCGGAATAGGGCAGTACTTAATAATGGATTCACTGCCTTGGATACACATCCTTCTAGCCGTGTCTTAATTTTTATTCGTAGAAATGTTAAATATTACGTTCTTTATTAAAAGTTTCTGTTTTAATTACGATGAAATTTTATTCTTAGTCAAATCCCAGGTGATGCTTTGGAAAGAGGAGTTAATTTGACTAGCTACTCTAGTCAAGCTATTTTTTTTTCTATTTTCGTACCGATAATACTGGGTATTCGTTTGGTCGTCTTCACGCCTGATGCTAAACGAGGGTGCAATCTATGATAGAGTTTGCGTACTAAATCGCGATTTTTTCAAGGTTTTCTATAATATATTAAAAAAAAAAAACTAGCTTGCTGACACTAGCTTGCTATACTAGCTTGAAAAACTATCCTCGTGTAGCTCGGGCAAAATAACTAATTATACTACGTGTTTATGGAAAGCTAGCTAGATTAAAGCAATGTAGCGTTGCATCGCGATGTAGCCATCACCGCGCTCACCGCCGGTGCGGTAATATTAATCGTGTTAACTGGAACGGTATTAGGCCTATATCATAACATCGTAACCATACAATTTTGCTAATAGATTGTTGATGTTCGGAGTTACGCAAAAATCCATATAAAAGCAGAAATGTTATTTTCTCGAGATGCCGAATTTTGAAAACATATGTGCTGTTCCAAACTTGTGTAAAAATAAAATTGTGTTCCAAATGTCTACCCGATTCTTTTACCCGATTCGACGTGGTAGAGCAATAAGCATCCAAACATTGAAATACATCATTATTATGCTTCTATTATTACATAGGGACATTTTATCAATCTACACAATTGCGGCGCTAATCCAGAAATACACGATAATTTTTATGTTTTCCCAATAATAAATTTGAAGACTTAGTCCTTCAAACCAGACACTAATGTATGCGTAATAATGTTTGGTGTTCGAATATACATAAAATATGTAAAGTGAGTTGAAACGTACTTTTCAAAGTGTTCAACCACTACAGTAATAATTGCAATTTGTTTTTCATGCAATTGTGCTAGTGTGCATAACAAAAGTTTTCTGTCTGTCTGTAAATAATATAATGTGTACGTATAAGTAAAATGATTGATTTATTCTCATTGTTTCCATTAATTATTATTACTCAATTAATATTTACTTCGAGGAAATCGCGTCGGGCGTAATTGAGATCGACATAAAATCCATTGAAACGGCGTGTGAAAACAATCAAGTTAAGTCCCTATCAATACATAATTAATCATTGCAGAAAAAATGAGACAAGTGTGAAATTAATACCTGACATGATAATGGTTTTCGAAGTAGAATAACGCTGTAGAATAATTAATATTAATTTATTTATGTTTTGGTATTTTATAGTTACTAGCGGTGCTCCGCAGGTTTAGTCTCGTAGCACCATGTCCCGTTATTTTTCCGCATTAAAAAGTAGTAAATGTGCTATTCTAGACAAACAATTATATTGTAGTGGTAGGACTCTTAGCAGAGTCCGCCTGGTGGAAGTACCACACCTTTGCCAGTTATTCTAACGCCTAGCAGTAAATTATCTATTCTATGGTTAGATATTTACTATTTAAATAAGTTAATAATTTACAATCACCAACTCATACAAAAACAAATACTAAAATTAAAAAAAAAACAAACACACGAACACACACCAAACACACACTTCTATGGTAATGTGCAAACATTACTGTGTTCCGGTTTGAAGGGCAATGTTTCCAGAGAAATTACAGGACTTAGAGATATAACATCTTAGATCTCTGGGTGACGAGCGCTGTGCGGTGCTAGGTAATGATTTGGACTCTTTATGTTCCAATAGCTGCGTGTCACTGTGCTGTTATATTGCAGGCATGTTGCTTACCATCAGGCACATGTCCTGCTCGTCTCGTCACTCTTTATTTAAAAAAAAAACATTTTACCGTACCTACTCGAAATTAAACCCAATTCGTTCAGCAGTTACGACGTAATAAATGATAAATAAAGCCATTTTAAATCCCGGTAATGTACTTACTAAGTATTTAATTTCAAAGTGTTTAGGTTGTAAATATTTTAAAGCGTTCAGCCGTTACAAAGATACAATGCGAACAAACATAGCGACATACTTGCAAATACATATAATTACACACTTACGCCTTTAAAATACAAGTGTGCTTAGTAATATATATTACTAGCAGCGCCCCGCGGTGTTACCCACGTAGTTAACGTTCCCGTTGTTTTTCCGGAAAAAAAGTAGCCTATGTGTTTTTCCAGACTATAATCTATCTGTGTTCCAAATTTCAGCCCGATCCGTTCATACGTTAGGACGTGATTGAGCAACAACCATCCAAACATCCAGACTTTGACATTTATTATATTTTATAATATATAATGGGATGCACAAAAGGTATAGACAAGATCTCATTACAAATGCTATTAATAGCTTTCGTGTATTTTTTACAATAGTTCTTGTGCCTACCGCGTGTGAACGCGCTGTGTAGATGATTCACTTGGTAATGAACTTTCCTCGTCAATGTCAATGTCAGTGTCATTGCCCTCCGTTTTCGCCTTGTCATATAAATTATGCTGAGATAACTTATCTCATATTTAGAAATTAAAGTATAACTTGTTGTAGTATTACAAAACTTGGCTTGAATCTCGGTCAAACTAACTCAAATAGGTAAACTATTTCAGTTAATTTGACGTCACGAACGATTAAAAAACATAAAACTATAAGGTTTCTAGATCTAGTACTAGTTTTTATTCCCGTTACTTTCTTTTGTTAAAAAAGTCCTAACCTACCTATTAGTACCTAGTAAAGTGTTATTTCAAATTATAAATAAACATAAGTATTGGTGGACAATTCACACACAACACCATCTGATTCCAAACTAAGCGAAGCTTGTATTATGGCGACCAGATATCTTAAATACTATAATGTAACGGTTTTCTAAATTTTGGCCCAATCCGTTCCAATGTTCTGACGTGATTGAGCAACAAACATCTAAACTTTCGTATTTATAATATTGGTAGGATTAGAAATTGTTTTATAATTAGACAAGTTTTGGCTCGCTTAAAGCCGGGTGCACACAGAGGCGATCCGATAGCGATAGCGATCCGATACCGAGTATGGGATCACGCCCGCTTGCTGTGTATCAGGTTGCATACAAATTCGAACATTACAAAAGTCTCCGATCGCTATCGCTATCGGATCGCCTGTGTGTGACCCGGCCTTTTAGTTTTGAGTAAAACGTGTCAACCAAAAACATTTTTTTAATCAAATCAGTATAGTAATTCTCAACGATACTTGAAGGTACATATCCTCGTGTCTGTGTTTGTAAAAAAAGTTCAAACCTCTATTTAAATTAAAACTATTCAATTTACCATTTCGATATCTAGCAACACAAGTCATTACGATAATTTAAATATATCAGTGGGACACATCAGGCAACCTTGAAGTCGATCCAGCCTACAAATTAATTCAGTTAAATAATAAACTAAAGGAACTCGGAACTCCAAGGATAGCGGTAAGACAATTACGGCTTATCGAACGCACAGAAATAGAGCTGAGAATGAACACGTGTTTACTGAACCGAATACGATATCTAGCTACGGATGGATGTTCTTTACGTTACCATCGATGTCTAGGAAATGCAAATCATTGAGTTATTTCTTGTACCCAATTGGGGCAGGTAGGGGACCGGTTTCGAGGCAAATCTACAGGGCTAGGCTCCTGGGCTCACAGACCTAGGGGTCTAATTCTAATTCTAATTCAGGGTGGGGGTGATTGGCCTGTACTGACATCCCGCTAGGGGTGTATTGTGCACTTCCCTCCTGCCAGCCTACCCAAACCAACCGAGCTCCTTAAAATAGCGGAGGACGACCTTGGGTCGCTGGCATATCAGTTCCAGTCCCGTTTCGTCAGATGTAATGCGTTCACGTAATTGATTTGGAGTTCCTTCAAGTAGTTCCGATCTCGATCTAATGCTTTCTGTGGCTTCACAGTGCAAGAGCACATGTTCCACAGTTTCATTCTCCTACAAACAGCCCCTTCATAGGGGGCTGTTTGTAGATCCTATTTTGTGAAGATGATAGTTCAGCTCACAGTGATCTGTGATTAAACCTATAATCAGACGAAGATCAGGTATTTACCTAGGGGTATTTAGGGCCAGATATTCGGTCTCAGAGCCCCTTCGCGGTGGCCACGTCAGGGCTTGGTGGTACTTCTGATTGTTCTTGAGTCACTTGCCATAACTTGCCTTAGTAAAATTTAGTGAGTTTATGTCAGCGTTATGCATAATTGCAGGTATATCTGTAGCTATTACAGTACTATCAGAAACAAATGCTATTAAATAATAATTAACTAAAAAATTTATCACATTATGCCACATAATATGTATATTTTCTTGTTTTTTTTTTATATATTGAAGACTTACATTGTTTTGACTTGTGCGATTGTCTTTACCAATAAAATATGTAATTGTAAGTACCTGATCAATTATATGGTATATAGAGGATTTGTAAATTTGTAAGGTAGTTCTACGAATTGAAAATACAAGCGCCCAAAATTTAACCGCTTAGAGTTTCCGCCATAATATCAAGTCCTGTGACAAAAATCTTAAACTACACTTTTAAGTACGTAAGCTATCTAGCATCTTACGGTAATGCACCAGTAACGCCATGTACAAACGAAGATGACTGATGGCAAGGGCTCTCGTTTGAAGCTCCCAAACTGTTTGAACTCAAGGATTGAATATATTGCAATATGATGCGGTTAACGTTTAGATAAAGCTTTGTAGTTCGCAAGATTATACACAAATTCTCAGATGCGATCGAATTAGTTTCTAAACTATATTCTACTCATAAAATAATAGAATTGCTAGAGAGAACAAATACATAGATTGATGAAATTTAATTAAATAATAAATTATAAATAAATATTGTTGGACAATTCACACACAACACCATCTGACCCCAAACTAAGCAAATCTTGTATGATGACATTGAAACACCCAGACACAGTGCATTGGTATTTAATTGATTTATACATTAAAAATATTATGTATTTTTAACGCGAATAAATAAATAATACTGTGCCTAACCACCAACTTGCTTGCTATTGAACCATATAATCACAGAAATCTAAATAATTATTATTATTTAGATTTCAATAATTATTATTATTTAGATCTCTGTGCATATAATAGATAATAAATATGTTAAACGACAATTTGGCTTAAGACGAAAGACGCCTATTTAGGAGGTACTTATTCACTTTGACCATAAAACGACCTTGCTAAATATTTATTTTCTCTTTTAGAAACTCTTTTTGTGCCACTAAACTCTTTTATACACAAAAGCACACCAGGAAAACATGAAAACCAGAAGTCAAAGCGCACGGAAAAGGAAAAATCGAGTGCGTAACGTCAAAAGTGGCTTAAGTCCGTACTCATAAGCCTGTCAAATAAATCAGATAGGGGCAAAGCTCGTCTAATATTACAGGTGGGCGATTTGACCCAACCGGCCCTTTAGCAAAAAATGGGTCAGTCGACCCAATTGCCATTATTTTGTATCCAATATCTGACGTAAATAAAACGCTTGCTGCGCGGACTATTAATTATTGCCGGCATTTTTCTAACTGGAAGCCTCTATACTTCTTTTTTTGGGTTTGGTTTTGGATGTGCTATTTGTCGTCTGTTGTCCAGTTTTAAATATTTAAAGATAAAGGTCTAGCTTGACCGACATTTCTATTGCGGTCTATTTGACTAGGATGTATGTTTTTTGATTAGCCTTTTAATTTCAAATATTTGAATCAATTTTCCTTAACTTTTTATTACAATTGATGTGATAAAGATTGGAATATCTTAGTCTAAGTGGCTTAGATACTTTACTAGCAAAACTAAAAATACAATTCCATATAAATATAAACATAAATAAACATTACACCATTGAAACTAAACACATCTGAATAAACTTTAATGAACACATAAAAATCTAGAGATAATCTAGATGCCCCTTGTTTAGACCAGTAAGCAAACCTGGCAGCGTAATCGCGCTGAATGGGAATAATTTTTCGGTTACACTAACTGAAGACATTTTTGTTTTAATAGGTTTCAATGGGAAAAATAATAAATTAGTTATATTTCATTATATTATTAATTAATTGTGTTGCCTTAAAAACAATATGGAGATATTCACTCGGCCATCATAATAGATCCACCATTCCAGAAAAAAAGTATCGTGCACAAGTAAAACTTGATTTTAGGATGTCAAAGCAAAATAGAACCTTAGCGAGTACGTAATTAAGCTTATTATAACTCATACACATACGTGCGTTCAGCCCGATCGAACACACACATTTAAATGGATTGAAACCAATTTCCGCCCCAGTAACGGCTATTACCTCTGGCCGTCTTGACAGCTATTTCTATACCCCATGAAAATGATGAATACTCAGTTATTCAAATGTACACTTCGATATACAAATGATTAAGTAGATATACCTATAGCACACTTAAAACTAAGCGGTTTATAATTACACTAAACTTGCTCTGTACTTCAGGATTCACCAAACATAACGTGAAGTATCGTTTAGTGGTGGGTACGCCATCGGCAACACGCACTGAACTGAAATACAAAAATACTTATCAGAAACGACTATGAACCATCCTAAGACCGTGATCTAACTTTTGATTTTTGATGCTTTTATCAATCTTATAACTAAAAATATATTTTTCATCATCATCATCAGCCGCAAGACGTCCAGTGTTGAACATAGGCCTCCCCCCTATATTTCCACAACGAACGGTCCCACGAAACCTGCAACCAGCGGTTTCCAGCGACCTTTGTGAGGTCATCTGTCCATCTAGTGGGAGGCCGTCAAACACTGCGTCTTCCGGTTCGTGGTCGCGATATATTTTTACGAAATTGAAAATAGGTTTGGACGAAGATTCACAAAATAAATAATTTATTTAATTTTATTTATATTTATATATTTATAAAATTTATTTTGAATATAATCGGTAAATTGCTTTTTTTCATAGATTAATTAACTGTTTATTGTCATAAATACAAATAAAATTAAATCATACAAAAATACACGTCACGCACAGAGTCATACACTAAAATAACCCGCCTTGAATCGTTCCTGGTGCAAATGTGCCCAAGACACTGGCTGCGTTGCCTCGCTGGATGGCGATGGCTATCCTTTGCCTCAGGAACGCTAGGAAAATTGAGTATCACACAGATCTGTATTTCTTTATATAGGTAGTCCTTTACGTATATAACATGAATTTTAATAGTGTTATTTCACTTTTTCAGGTAATTAGTGCACGTATTTGCTGGAACTTGGACGTTTTGTAAGTAATTTAAAACATTTGATGCAATGGCGCTTTTTGATTTTTATTTGCTTTAATGTCAAATGAATCTCAGAATTTATCATATTGAACTTTGATGTGATTAATAATACATAGGCTACTTTTTGTCCCGAAAAAATAACGGTAGCGGGAAGGGAATGAGTAAAAGCCGGGTCACACAGAGGCGATCTGATAGCGATAGCGATCCGATAGCGAGACGACATTTTTTGTAATGTTCGAATTTGTATGAAACGTGACACACAGCAAGCGGGCGCGATCTCATACTCGGTATCGGATCGCTATCGCTACCGGATCGCCTCTGTGTGACCCGGCCTAATAGGCCGGGTCAACAAATTCGAACATTACAAAAAATATCGTCTCGCTATCGGATCGCTATCGCTATCGGATCGCCTCTGTGTGACCCGGCTTTTAAGACTGCAGAGCTCTACTAGTTTACCATAGATATTATTATATTTGGTAGCTTTTATCATAAAAATGAAACTAATTTCGGTATTTCGCTTGTTGATATTTCTATAGCATTCCAAATTTATATACGAATGCATATGGACAAAAACTCAAGCTCACTATGGTCAATAATTTTATCAAAACATCGCTGTTACAAAATCATCGGGATCGAAACGACACCAAAAATTATTATCACTGACTTAAAGCACCATTGTTGCATGTTTTATGTCGCTTTAAAACTGCTGTTTCAAAGAAGTTTAGTTAGAACTACTCGTCGACTATTGACTCTAAAACCTTTTATTATGCAAACCGCTTGCATATTTTACAAAGGGTGATTCCCTATCAACGCCTGCGATTCTACTCCATCAATATTGATACGGATTTGATTATCATCGATTCCGGTACTCGATAAAATTTTAACGATATTGATAAAATGTACAGGGAATTTTAAAATAGTGTGACAAGGATTTTTATACGTTGATTGTATAAAAATAACCTTAAATGACAACGAACTCTAGCTTACTGTTTTAAATAGACTTACTTACATTATGGTTTAGAGACATACGTGACAACAATTAACTCTAATGCTTTACGTATGTGTAATTATAGTTTAGGTTAGAAGTTTAGTAGGCAGTCGAAGTTACCAGGAGGCAACTATACAATTTAAAAAAAAAGCTAATAAACGTATGACATGCTTTAGTTTAAGTTGATTGCTGTACATTTTATCTGTTAAGAAAGTAAAGAAAGCTATCAATAGCTTCTGTTTCTATTTATAATTTTTCCCAACCAACCCAACTGATCACTGACGCTATCTAAACCAGCAAAAAATGTATAGTAGGTAATGCAAAAAGCTGAGTCTAATGCTTTATTATACCATGATTGCTGTAAAATAAAATTATCTTCACCTTTATCTGCATACATAATACAATGTGCAAAATTTTAAATTTTATCAAATAGGTACACTTGTACTAATCTTCATGATTGTTTATTATTTCTTACCTGTGTTATGTTGCGTTATGCGGTGATCAACGTGTGTTATGTTCCATTTCATTGCCCTTTTGCCTTATTCATGATGTACCTGCTTGCTAACGACCGGTGTTAGCTGTGTCGCACTGTAAATAATTGGTGGCCAACGCCATTAAAAGTTGGGCGGCGTTGAAAAATGCTTCAACTTCGTGCGGAAACTAGAAAACAGTGATTAATCTTTAACCTTGTATCTCGAGACACATGTGCCATATTACAATTTCTGTTTTATTTGTACCCTACAATCATAACATCACACACAGTCCTACAAAAACAACTGAAAGTCCACCTATACGAGTAAAAAGTAGAAAGTCTTGCTGTTCCATATTTTACTCCCCCGTCTTTTAGATTATAACTGTATTATTAGATTTTATTTATTTATTTATTTATTTATTGAAACAAAATCCACAGCCCTTAAAAAACAGAGTTTAAGTATCTTACAAGCTATCTTAAGGCCAATAATGGATTTACATTTTATAATTTTACTATAAAGAAAAACACTGTGCAGTTACTGAACAATAAAACAGTGTGTCAAAATGAAATCAAGAGCAAAAATATACAAACTATTTTGTTTTGTGTCTGGTAAACAGCAAAAACACCATGTCAATTTGCAAATATGTGTGTGAGTGTGTAAGGGTGGGTGAGGGTGTGTGTGAGGGGGTGTGTTTTGTATGAGTATGCGTTTCCCTTATCATGTTAAGCACGAGAGTAACTGTGCGTGTACATACGGGTGATGAATGGTAAAATACCGGAAGTATTACAGTATTTTAGACAAATTTCTTTTAAAAGATATTTTATCATTGTAGAATATATCAATTTTGTTATTAAACTTCGTGTTGTACGTATTTTGAAGGCGATTAACTATTGAGTTCTGTGCATAGTTAGTACGAGACTGGGCAACAGAGAAGAGTTTGGTATGCCTAGTGCGTTTCTTCGGCGTATGAAAACTCAATATTTTATCGGTGAGGCATGGGCAATCAATGTATCCATTACATAAGCCATGCAAGAAGGCCATATCAAGGAGGAGGCGTCTGTTTTCTAGACCATCCAGCAGATGATACTTGCACGAATCCTCGTAATCTAGTGTATATGTATGAGACTTATAGTTAAGAAGTTTAATGAATTTGCGCTGAATTTTTTCAATATCTGTGATGTAACTAACGTAAGTTGGATTCCAGATAGTGCTACAATACTCCAAAATACTTCTTACATACGAATAATAGAGTATCATAACACACTTGATATCTGTAAATGGTTTACTAACACGCATAATAAAACCTAGACTTTTATACGCCTTATTAATTATGGTTTCGATATGATCAGAATACGAGAGCTTGTTGTCCAGGAGGACCCCAAGATCTCGCACTATATTTGAGTTTGATATTCTAGTGTCAGATATACAATAGGTAAATGTAATAGGGTACTTTTTACGTGAAAATGTAATAAAATGACATTTACTAATATTAATACCAGCGCGATTTTTTCTGTAATAGTCACTCAGACGATTAAGATCAGCCTGTAATTTGATACAATCAGACTCGGTTTGGATTTTCATAAAAATCTTCATATCATCTGCATACATTAGAAACTTAGCATGGTGAACGCTATTGCCTACATCATATAAATAACCCGCATAAAGTAAAGGAGCCAAAATTGAGCCTTGTGGCACTCCAGATGTTATGTTTACATAATTAGAGCAATAACCGCCTACAACAACAGCCTGTGAACGTTTACATAGGTATGATTCGTGCCATCTTAGCAAATTACCTCGAATACCCAATTCAAAAAGCTTCTGCAGCAAAATTACGTGATCCACGCGATCAAAAGCCTTCTCAAAATCGGTATACACCGCATCTACTTGCGAGCCAGCCTCCATATTCGTAGCCAGGTAGTTCGTAAAGGTGCTCAAGTTGGTTACAGTCGAGCGACCTCTCATAAAACCGTGTTGTTCATCGGGTATTGACGGGGCTATTATAGAGTAAATGCGAGAATGTACAATACGTTCCATTAATTTACTAAGCACATTTAAAATTGATATAGGACGATAATTTTCTATCGCCGTTTTTAAACCCTTCTTGTAGACCGGAACTACCTTAGCTTCTTTCCAGATTTTGGGAACGAATCCCTCTAAAAAGCATCTGTTGAAGAGCAAAGCAATTGGATATGCCAACGATTCAACACACTTCCCAAAAAATATCGGTGGAAAGCCGTCATTTCCTGCACCTTTGTTAGCATCTAGATTAAGAATAGCCTTACGAATTTCCTGCACACTTACTTCGAGAGAGGATATCACGTCGCAACCAGAAGACAAACTTTCGTTGAAAGAACAATATTTTAAGTAATTACTATTTACCGTAGAAGTACCGAAATTCTTTTGAAAAAAATTATTGAAAGCGGTGCATATGTTAGAAGGAGTGTTAAATTGAGTATCACCGTACGTCATAACCTGTGGATAGTCAGTAGTATTTTTGCGTTTAGATTTTATAAATGTCCAAAAAGCCTTTGGATTAGATTTTATTTTCTGTTGCGATAACGTAATGAAATTGGCATAACATTCAACTTGTAACTTCTTTTGTCTTTTTCTAAGTAATGAAAATGCTTGATAATCGCGCGGGTTACCGTACCTTACCCAGTTGGTATGTAATTTAGTTTTCTCTTTTATAAGTTTTACTAATGATATGCTATACCAGCAGGGATATGTGTAGCTACCGCCGCTACGAACTTTAGGCACAAGTTTGTCAACTACATTATTGAGTATAGAA
This sequence comes from Ectropis crepuscularia, assembly GCA_963693475.1. Lineage (NCBI taxonomy): Eukaryota > Metazoa > Arthropoda > Insecta > Lepidoptera > Geometridae > Ectropis > Ectropis crepuscularia. Next base: position 11,739,117 of record OY856361.1, read on the forward strand.
TAAAACTTCCCAACAACGTCATCCAAATTATTGCCTGTTTCGATAAATTCCCAGTCCGTCTCGAGGAAACTATTATTGATAGCAAGGTAATCCGCTTTTCTATACTGATACTTTAATGTGGAAGAGGGCCTAAGGCATGATGTCAGGAGATCAGTGGCGGTCAATGTTAGCGCTGGGTGGTACGAGTCCTCTTTGACTAAGGGATGTTCCGACTTTACAATTTTTAACGGAAATGTAGAGAAGGCAAGGTCTAGAGTATTATTACTACTGTTGCGCAACTGATTAAATTGAGACAGACCAGCGTACGAAAAGTTTGATAAAAGGTCGGTAGCAGCCGCTTGTATATCCACCGAACCCTTCTTAACGACGACAGGTTCTGCAAGTGACCAATCTACACAGGGTAAATTAAAATCGCCCGTCACCAATAAATTGTCGTCGGGGCATTGATTCATGACAGTCGTGACCGTATTTATTAGTAACTGTATGCGAGAAGGTATTAGAGAATTAGGCGGTATGTAGGTGACAGCTATATGAGTGTCTTTAGATAGACCAAGGCTTTCAGCTGGAATCGTAACCCACACGCACTCAAGATCGTCACATTTCCACTCTGGTCTTAAACGAGCTTGCAATTCTGAACGACATAGGATCATGACACCCCCGCCAAGAGAACCTCTATCGCCACGGAATACCCTAAACCGGCCATCGCACAATTCAGCATCAAAAACTCCATCATAAAGCCAAGTCTCGGTCACCAATATTACATCAGAATCTGACAGTAAAATACTATTGTAAAATTTATCTGTTTTAGTACGCAAACCTCTGACGTTTTGATAAAATAATTTAAATTTTTTCAATGTGTTATCCATTATGTAAGATTTTAAACGTCATATAAATATAAAACAAGATTTTAAAGATTATTAAATGTAACGATATAATTATTACCCACACCTGCACAGGCTCATAGTACATGCAAGGTAAAACGCACAGGAGTGATATTATAAGTGTTTGTAAGTCTGAAAAAGAAGTATGTAACAATGGGATGTGTGTGAGAGATGTGAAACTACTTTGTTTGTGTGTGAGAAGTGTGAAACTGTTTAGTTTGGGATTGAATGTGTTAATAAGCAGTACGATGTTATAATAAAAAGTAAACAACACGGTTAAACAATTTTGGAGAGATCGGCCATGGAGGAAATAAGTAACGGAGGCGAAGTATCGTTTCGCCTCACATAAATTCGACAGTTTTTTGTCCAGACGTATTTAAATTGCAACTCTTTAGCTTTTTGTTTACAATCATTAAAAATCATTTTATTTTATTCTCCCTGGTGGAACAGAGATATTATTTAAACGTAGTATATTCATATAATTTTAATTATTGTAATGAACAATGTCTTTTTTTACAACATGAACATAATTTGTTCATTTATTCAACGTAGTGATTAGTTAAAAATATGGGTGCTATATTATGTTTTAAGTTACGGCTGGTCTAATCGGAAGAACAGCAACTTCCAATCAGGAGAACACTGCTCAAATTCCACGCGCACCCCTGTCTCTTTGAAGTCATTTGTGTAATGCTAGTTTTAAAATGGTGAAGTAAAATATCGCGAAGAAATGTTTGGATCAATGTAGTGGGCTCTTTATGCTATGCTATGTTATAAGTATGGCGCGTATCTGTGAATGGCGTAGTAGTTCATGAACTAATGGACGATTTTTTTATTTAGTTTTTTTTTGTGGATATTGAAAGGATGTTCACATTGAACATGCGTCAAATATGCAACGAATTCTGATATTAAAAATGCGTGTTTGGAACACATCTGTCATACGGGCATCAAACGTGTTTCAAAACCCCATACAAAATTACGCGAATTCTTCGGACGGAATATCGTGCCATCCGACGCATCAATTTGATCAGATTTAAATACAAAATATAACGGTACCTACTGGGCTACCGATCGCATCCGTCTAAATTTCATACTAAAATACGAGAGCTAATCAGAGGTTACAGTTGTAACAACTAAATAGAGTCATGTTGATAAACTTCTGACACAAGAGTAAGAAACTCGGAAACTGAGAAAAAAACTAAACATCCGTCTTTGTAAATTCTTTTAAGAACTTCACGCACATTACAGTTGAAATTGTCAAATCGATTAAATGACTCGTCAGGTTTTAAGCCACATTTGAAATCGTAAAAAATCATAGCACGAAAATGTTCTCGACGCAGATCCATTTTTAATGAAACAAGAAAATTTGAATAGGCTCTAAAAAAATACAGGGAAATTTGAAAATCGAACAGAGGTATTTTTACATTAAAATAATCGAAGTTTTCAAAATAATTACAAAGTGGCCAGTGTCTTATACAAAATCTTTTTTTCTTAAAACTTTCTGAGTGCCCTGGTATACATAAAAGAGGATGATATCACTATAATTGACACCCTATACAAATAAGACGATTAATTTCTTCTTTGTATTACGTATTTTCATTCATCTCTCTACCTAGTCTGTGTTTTCATTACAGCGTCCGTCAAGTTGCACTCTGGGCTAGTCTGGTGGATCTAGTCTTGATTTTATCCTTCTGGGTAAACACTCCGGATTCGTGCAGTGGGAACGAAAATAGGGCAATTTCTATTGAAGTTTTATCGACCCTGATTTAAATGTTAAATTTAATTAATAATTTGGAGTAATCAAGAGTTTCAGTCACCGTTCTCACGTAGACTGTGACAGCGAACTGTCTGTAGCCAAACTTTCCTATTCTAGGGCAGAAGCCTTTGTAATTGAATTATGAAGTTTCAGGAGGTTTAATTGAATTGTTTGTTTGAACTCAGTGGGTCAGTTTTCAGTTGATTTTCTTAGAACCACTAATGGTGGAAATTGTAATAGATAAATGAGAAACTTGTTTGGGGAATGGATTTTGATGTTGTCAATATTAAATGCAGTTTGTTTGTAATACGCGTGTGTTGGGATTTTAGCAAAGAATACTTTTTAAAAGTCCTCAAATCGATAGTATTTCGGGCACTACTATGACTACACTATATTACTGTTAAGTACGGGATATTTACCTGTTCATTTAAAAACATTCAAATATACGGCTGGTCTTATAACCTACTGCTGGTCTAGTCGAAAGAACGGTGGCTACCGATCTAAGGCCCCTGGTTCGAACCCCTAGCGCACTGGTGTCTTTTCGAAGTCATATGCGTAATACCGCTAACAATGAAGGAAATGTCGTGAAGAAACTGGCATGCTTACAGAATCTTTCGAGGTCATGCATCACTATTAACCCACACTATTGCTGGATGGATTGATGGATTGTGGTGTTGACTCTTTCCTTGCGAGATAAAGCCTTGAGTCTTAGCACTGGGAACATTTAGTGGCCTACTTATGCTCCCTGTTCATGTTCAGTCTCGTAGCATAGAATAAAATAGAATATTAAGAATCAATTCCATGATTCCAGAGAAATTACAGGGCTTAGAGACATAATATCTTAGATCTCTGGGTGACGAGCGCAGTGCAGTGCTAGGTAATGATTTGGACTAACATGTTCCAATAGCTGCGTGTTACTGTGCTGTTATGTGGCAGGCATGTTGCTTACCATCAGGCATATGACCTGCTCGTCTCGTCACTCTATGCTATAAAAAAAAATCTAAATATCAGGAATTGTTCCACTATATTAGCACAGAAAATATCCCAAAATCAACAACCCTGGTACAGTAAATACCTATAACCGTTACAATATCTTCAAATAATAATTAGACACAACTTACAGACTTAGAAGCATAATACATTTGCATTATTCGTCTTATTCTTGTTTAATGTAATGTGTAAGAAACACAGAAAAGGAGTTTTTTGACAATTTCTGAATACATTTTAAGTCATAAGTTAAAGTAATCTTCTTCAATCAAATTTTTATCGTTTAACTTTTATACAAAATGAATTCATATCTTCAATGCTATTATCTCAAACGATTCTTCCAAATTTCATTAAAGAATTTCTTCATTGATATCTCCATCGGTACCCTAATCTGTCGAATCGAACTTCGACGAAGAAATTAGGATCTTTCGTAATTGTTAAACTTTTCCCGTTTCTTTAATTTATTCTGGATTGGAGGTAAAACGTGGGAGGGATCTTTTACCTGTTGTTGTTTGAGTACGTGTGAATCATATTATTAATTGTTTCTTTTATATTTATATTAGTTGGCTTCGATTTGACAATATTTGAAATGTTGTATCATTTTTTTTTTATCAGTATTTTTTTAAGAAAAAAAAACGCATTGGCTTTCAGATTGACTCAAACTTTCAAGAACTCTAATGACGCTTAAATATTGTCAATGCGTAGCTAACTCTTAAAAATAATTGTGAAAAGATAAACCAATCAATTTATAATTCACAATTACGTGAAGAACAGCAAACAGTTTTTTTCAGCAAGTGTACCATTATTAACCCGTGGGTCTACCACCTAACTAAATCTATTTTGGCTTCCTTATTGCTGTCTTTGTAATTTTAAGTGAAAAGAAAAGAGATAGCGATATCAAAACTAAGACAGTTTAAGTTAGGCATTAGACTCTTTGAAGACTGCAAAAACAGCGCTGTAAGCAGTTTCAGGAAACAGTTAAAATGGCGGTTTATTGCAGTCTTTAGCTGTATGAATAAGGAAAGAATATTCTATAGTGTCGCTCTTTGGCTGATGTGAGTGGAGTCGAAATTGATTCCTTCAAATTTTCGTATCAATCATCAACCAAAGCCACTTAAGAGCTTCGATCGACAGAGAAAATGGCAGATTAAACTAGATAAAATAAGAAACACACACTCACAATTTACTACTATCAAACCTCACTATTTATTACTATCAAACCTCACTATTTACTACTATCAAACCTCACTATTTACTACTATCAAACCTCACTATTTACTACTATCAAACCTCACTATTTACTACTATCAGACCTCACTATTTACTACTACCAAATCTCACTATTTACTACTATCAGACCTCACTATTTACTACTACCAAATCTCACTATTTACTACTATCAGACCTCACTATTTACTACTATCAAACCTAATAAAGTTAGCTGAAATCGATATCAAGTCACCGCAAACCACAATTAACCTAACATTGGGAAGTGGAGTGCCGTGATTGACCTCCAATTGGCCCCCTCACGGGCCGAGCCAATTTAGTAGTGTTTCGGTAGGAACAGACAGTTTGGACTTGGTTTTATGTTACTAGTAATCGCTCTATTAACCAATCTGTTTAGCCTGAAATTACGTTGCGTTTAGCTGACTATGTGGAAACGGTGTTTATACTAACTATTGCTCTAGACTAGGAAGGAAGAGAGGCATTTCAACAATATATTGGCTGATGTAATCCTAGCAAAAGTGTTGATTGTTTATTGCTCGATCATGTCGGAATAGCTGAATAGATAAAGTTGAAATTAGGACACATTTAGAATATTGTCTGGAGTAGGACATGGGCTACTTTTTGACGCGATTACTTTATGGGTATGGGAACTACACGGGGAAAAACCACGGAGCAATCCTAGTGAAAATAACAAAATATTTTTTTCATGACCAAATAACATTTTAATAAAAATGTCATGGCATCATGTTTGTGTTCGTAGTCTTTTGAAACGGCGCGACTTTTATAGTACAGTTGGTAGTTATGAGAATAAAAGTACTCCGGTGCAGTTTTTGAAAAGACAACAAAAATGTGAAAATGATTTTCTGGCCGACGTATTCGTACTATCTCGTTGTTATCATGGGAACAGTTGATTACACAAAACCATGAAATTTAGTTGAGTGTTTCGGTTTTTTTTTAAAATAAAAAACGATATTAACGTGTCGTCGAAAATAAATTATTAATAACTAGCAGTGCCCCGCGGTTTTACCCGCGTAGTTTCCGTTATTTTCCCGGGATAAAAAGTAGCCTATGTGTTCTTCCAGACTATAATCTAACTGTATTCCAAATATCAGCCTGATCCGTTCATACGTTACGGCGTGATTGAGCAACAAACATCCAAAACATCCATACTTTGACATTTATAATATTAGTGGGATAATCGTATACAAAAATAATTTAAATAAGGTGCATTGAGTCTACTTAAGGATGCACTTAATTCACCTGGGTGCATCAAGTATACGATTTGTAGACTAAATGCACCCAGGTGAATTGAGCCAGGTGAATTAAGTCTACGAAAGGTTAACCATCGTTCATTGGCATGCAGTCCCTTACATAAAGTTCTAAAATGCTTTGATATTAGATTCGGTAAGTAATTGAAATGGTCGGAACAACAGTTTCAGTGTCAGGTAATATTCTTACATTTTAATATTAGCAGATAATTGGCAATTGTTATTTTTTTCCTTAGTTATTTCGAAGAGCATTAAACATCAATTCATAGATCACATTTCATGAAACCATTGGATCAATTACACATATTTCAAATTCTAAGTTTGTATTTATCTCGATAAGTAATTCTCTGAATGATCCATTCAAGGCTTGTCTATAAAATATAACATCGATCCCATCCAATAACCACCGGCCTATAGTAGTATGTGCCATGCAATATACATAATCTTATATATAAAATTCTCGTGTCACAGTGTTTGTTTCCTTACTCCTCCGAAACGGCTTTACTGATTTTAACCAAATTTTATATGCATATTCTGTAGGTATGAGAATCGGCTACTAGCTATTTTTCATACCCCTAAGTGACAAGGGTTGTTCACTAAGGCAAAACAACGTTTGCGGGGTCAGCTAGTATATATGTATTAGCGAGTCAAAGACAATTAATATATTCTGTAGTAAACTTTGTTTTGTCTGCAATATTCAATCAATTTAGGGTGCAGCACTAAATCTTGTTACCCACACGAGTACACAATTACGTGCCTATTTATGTACTTCACCCTCGGAATAACAAATCGTCGCCTATAATCTATACACATGTCACTTAATACGTCACGATTTGCCCTAAGGCTGTGGGCATATCCCTAGCGTAGAGCTTAGTGACAGGAAAAAAAGTAGGTATAGGTAAGCATCTTTATACAGACTGTCAATCAATTTTATTGTGAGAATCATTTTCTTTTCTTTTTATTATTTGGTCGTACTTTTTACTAATATCTCTTTTAGAGCAAGATCCCAGCAAGAAACCGGAAAATGGTGAAATTTATTTCTTTTTTCACAACTCCCTCAATATGGTTATCAAATGAAAAGGCTTGACCGGTAGAATGTCTTGAAGGCCTTTTCCTTTGATAACCATATTGAGGGAGTTGTGAAAAAAGAAATAAATTTCACCATTTTGCGGTAGCAGCCAACTTGGCTTTGAAATTTGTCATAGTGCATAGTGTTCTACTAGTAAAATCCTTTCATTTGATACCCATATTAAGGTAAGCTGTGAAGAAATATTTTTCCGTCATTTTGTGGAGGCGGCCATTTTGAATCGATATCAACCATCAAATAAAAAAAATTGCATCGAAATCGGCCCATTCGTTTGACCTGTACAGTGCCACATTGTGCAGTGCCACATATTTTGGGAGTTTTAAAGCGTCTGTTAAAGAAAACGGCCGACGGAAAGTGTCTGGGAGTATTGGGGCCTTATTTGTAAGGATATTGCCTATAACATACGTAAAAATCAGTTGTCAGAAAATAAGTCAAGTAAGCTGTGTTTTTATGCACCTTTATTGCCTCATATCTCAAAATTGGCCGTCTAAGCAAGTTAGCGAGTAAGCATGTGTTCTTAGTACTTACTAACTCTACGCAATCGTCCACATTTCATTCACCAGAAAATAGGTGACGTCTGGGAGCTTTGGGATCTCGGACTATTTAGCTATTATACGTACTAGCAGTTCCCGCGGTTTTCTCCGTTTAGTTTTACTTTCCTTATTTTTCCGTAACAAAAAGTAGTATGAGCTGTTCTAGACTATAATCAAACTATTCTAAATTTTAACCCGGATGTCTACCGCCTAAGAAAAGCGGTCTTACTTTGTCATTGACACTTTCTCCTTTCATTTCCCTTCAAATATCAGAGATAGCAATAGCCAAGCCAATGCGATTTAGTTAGGCGGTAGAATGGCCGATCTGTTCAAAGGTTCCAACGTGGTTGAGCAGCAAACTTTCCTATTTATAACAAGTAGGATAAATACGTACCCGCTGCCGCCCCCGCCTATGTCATTAACGCGACCTAATACGTCACGATTCACCCTACACGCTCTGCTACCCCTAAGCTCGTCGGATTATCGTATTAACTTATCAACATTGGTATTTCTTATCTCCGACCCACATAAGGCTAGTACACACAGCAACTTTCTGTTGACACTACTTATTTCGGAGTGACTAGTTTTCTACTTATAGCGTTATAGGAGAGAACATTCCCATTGCATTACTATAAAAATACTACCTGTGCCCCGCAGGTTTTCCAACTTAATTTATCCCCTTAGTAGACTGACGAGTACTTTTCTATACTGAGTTATTATAATTGGAATGACGACATGGTCACAAATGTGGCATTCTAATTTGTTCGTCATGTACATTAGGGAAAAATATGGGACATGTATTTTTTGTTTTAACAAATTATCAAAAATTTACAAAGATATAGACCATCAAACTTCCGCAGTGGGGGGTTGTCACTCTATAGTAAAAATCGTATCGTTACGTGACGTTTCTCGAAACTTCTAAGCACCCCGTATCTATTATAGTGGTGGGACTCTTAGCAGAGTCCGCCTGGGGAAGTACCACACCTTTGCCAGTTATTCTACCGCCAAGCAGTAATTTGCAAACATTACTGTGTTCCGGTTTGAAGGGCAATGTTTCCAGATAAATTACAGCGCTTAGAGATGTAACATCTTAGATCTCTGGGTGACGAGCGCAGTACAGTGCTAGTTAATGATTTGGACTCTTCATGTTCCAATAGCTGCGTGTCACTGTGCTATTATTTGGCAGGTATTTTGCTTACCATCACGAATAAAAAATAATCTTCGTCATCTTTTGTTTTTGAAACATGAGAAAAAATACATGTACATTTATTTGTGTTTGATATTATTATTATTGTAATGAATATTTAACATTTTTATCTTGATACGTTAACCGATGTCTGTGCAATATGGCTCAGATGACTGCTTAGATTTTTTGCTAGCCCAAAGAGCACATGTCTCCAGTAGACGGTAGAAACCATCTGACTGCAATTTCCAAAGGTTCAATCACAGATATGAAAAGAGCAGGTCCATAAAACCGTACTTTCATATGTTGTGTGTGAAAATCCACCAAACCATCAATATCTTTTTATTTCAACTACTCGGTCCAACAGTTTAAATCTGGGGGTCTACCGCCTAACGAAAAACGCTTTGACGCTTTGATGCTTTGGCATTGCCGTCTCTTTCATTTCAAGCGAGAAGAAAAGAGACAGCAATATCAAAGCGTCAAAGCTTCAAAGCGTTTTTCGTTAGGCGGTAGAGGCCCGGGTCTGGACGTCGCGTGTCAGCGAACAAGCCAATCACTCAGAAACAACCTTTTTTAATAAATAGATTTATTTCATATGTGAACTGAGCCTAGCTTTTTGCCTTGTTTATCAGTTGTATGGGCCACAAACACCGTTTTATCTGCCTATGCGATTTCCGCTACCAAAATTCATTAAGAAGATAAAATAACACGTATCGGCGTTAAAGTATTAACGTGATCGGAAGTTGATAGCGAGCATTAGTGTTTTATGATTGTATTAGTTGATTTTCTTGGTTCGAAAATAGAATCGATTAGTCATCTACTATTTTAGTTTATCAACGAGTTAAATCTTATTGATAATTAGGTTAAAATGTAATCTTTTTTACTCCATTTAATAACATACATGTTAACATATGCATGTTGTTTACCATCAGGCGCATGTCCTGGTCGTCTCATTCATTCCATCGTCTCTCTTGTTTTTTATGGTATTGAGTGCAATACCATAAAAACGAGAGACGCTTAAAAAGAAAGTGGCAAATAGGGACCTTATTGCTAAGCGATACCACTTCCAGGGAGCCATGAGATTAAAGTAGTATAAAAATTTTAGTTACAGAACTTTTGTTATATATTATTTGTTATTTTGTTTTGTAGTGGTAGGACTCTTGGCAGAGTCCGCCTGGGGACGGACCACACCTTTGCCAGTTATTCTACCGCCAAGCAGTAATGTGCAAATATTATTATGTTCCGGTTTGAAGGGCAATGTGTTTCCAGAGAAATTTCAGGGCTTAGAGATGTAATAACTTAGATCTCTGGGTGGCGAGCGCAGTGCAGTTGTGCAGTGCTAGGTAATGATTTGGACTCTTTATATTCCAATAGCTGCGTGTCACTGTGCTGTTATGTGACAGGCATGCTGCTTACTTTCAGGCACATATCATGCTCGTCTCGTCACTCTTTATTAAAAAAAAAACTACTGTACCTCATCTCAAACAATCAGTTCAATGCGGTTTCTCGGTCTGCTATAATTAAATAACTTGCCGAATACAAGTCCTCAGATATACGGAAAACTCTTAAAGAAAATGGCAAAAGTTACCGCATTCGTTTCACTAACCAAAAGTCCAATGAAACATTCAGTTACTCGTTGCGTGACACGTGCCCCAGTTCGCTAGTGGCCCAAACTTATCTCCTTTCATTTTTAATGTGGGTAGTTCTAGAACAGTATAATTAGTAACGACTCAGATCACACATCATCTATTACGGCTAATGTAATATTCAGGAGCAAGACGCTATACAGATGGAGACAGTACCTTAACATTGTGAGAAAAATTTTTTTTTTTTGGCTGAGCTTTTACCAATTATAGTTCGATAAGAACTACATGGCTACACTACGAGCATATTTACCTGACTAACGGTCCGCCCTGGATTTTCCCGTGACACATAATATAATATAGTCTATAGCACTGAAGGATCGCGTAAATATCCAAGGGTGAAAGATTTTTTTAAGTTAGCGCGTTCAAACATTTCTAGCTTCAGCTTTATAATACTAATGACTGGTCTCGTGGCTTAGTGGGTAGTAGCTCTGCCTGCGAAGCCGAGGGTTGTGGGTTCGATTCCTACGCAGTGCAAATATTTGTGTGATGACTTCAAATGTTTGCACTGTGTTTGGGTATTTCTATGTATAATAAGTATGTATTTATAACTATATAAGTATTATATCAGCTATCTGGCCCCCATAGTACAAGCTTTGCTTAGTTTGGGGTCAGATGGTGTTGTGTGTGATTTGTCCACCAATATTTATATTTATATATTTATTTACTTGTATAGATAGACTTAAAACTAAGCACGCCTGAATTGTCCATAAAACGTTCAACGTGTTTAATACATGGTAGTGAATATGCTCAGACTTAGTAACAATTAGACACTAATCCAGTATTTCGAGATGGTTTCTTTACCAGGCTGAGTGAATTACCTATACCTTGAGTTAAATAAACGCAAGCATTTTCGGCACCAGTTAAATCGACCCAGAACTTGGAAGTATAAAAAAATTGCAAGAAAAAGGAGCAATTCGAAATGGAAAATATGGCTCAAAAACTGCCAAGCCCAGTGCAAGTTGAGGCACAATATTAAATTAGAAGTAATAAACATAATAAAATTATACCATGGGTCGGTATAATTACAATAAAAAATGTGGATGCTTTAATCAAAGAGTTATTATTAAGTGATTTGGATTAACGTCAGAAATTCAATTAGAAATTAGGACCTTAGTATCTGTCGCTCTGTTTTATACTGCGCAATGACTTTCCGAAGTCGCAGTCCGACTAAGCCCAGCTCTGTTTTACTAAGTCCTACCGTAGTACCCGTCCCTTCGGGATTACGAAGGTTTGATGTTTGGCCTTCTTTCCGAGATCTTAGGATAGGAAGGTAAGCATTACCTTTATCCTGGACCAATATTTTTGATATATATTACTTCTTGTTGTAGTTGCCTTGATTTTTCGCTAGTTTTCTATTGTAGACTAACACGCAATTGTAATTGAACAGTTTAGTATAAAAATGGCAGTAATAGGGGCCGTGCCGATAGAAGTGAAAACTCATAAATTCATAATATAACATAATTTTTCACAACACGTCTCAGATAAAACTACAAATAATGTGTTAGTTATTATGCATGCTTATGTAAACTCACAAAATTATAACCATTCAAAAACGTCTAACACGTAGGTACGTTTGATGTGATGCTCCGCAACTGCTCCGACGCTAAGCCGCCCGATATTAACATATCAGTGACGCAAACCCATTAGATTTTTCTCTACTAAAAAGTTCTCGACTAAAGAAGATTTCACTTTAAAAACCGCAATAGATCGTAGGTCCGAGTTATCTAATTGTAAGTAGGTTGATTCAACGTGACGACACCCAAACACAGGTGAAACTTTTGTATTTCACACATTGGTGCTTGGTGGGAATTTAACCCACGACCTACGGCGCTATTGGCAGGTTTACGTCCAATTGAACCATAAGACCATTCAAATCAAGATTCTCTAATGTTCAAATGCTTGGATTGTCTAATAGAAACAATATGTACAATGTAGATTCCTTAACAAACCCGTTTAAGGGCTCATTACGTAACACATGGCGATGATATTGCCGTCTTCACTATTATCTCATCTACCTGATTAGATTCGATAAACAAGGCCGATGTGGACTTCGCGACATGACGACTGTTGACGATAGCGCCACAATTGTATTTTAGCAAATCCATTGAATAATGTAAGATAGAGGCAAGGAGAGTAATCTTATGTGGTAGAAAATTTAAAAATGTGTCCAGCTGTATGTATAAATAAATAACCGTTTAAAAATCATCCACAATGGTGCTGATTTAGACAAAAGGTATATGTAGTATGAATGTAGCAATTGTGTACAAATTGAAGCAAGCGAGTTAAAAAATATATTGTCCACTAGAATAGTTAGTTATAGAAAATGTCAACTACTTGCGTAGTACACAATAATATAGTGAATATTATAACCTTATATAGGTAATTATTATGAGAAAACGTGTAGCTAGAGTGACTTTATATCGTGATCTCTGAATAGTAGATACGTTTATTGATTTTAGTTAAAAAATCCTGATGCTAATGTGACGCTGCCCTAGTTTAATGCATTTGGAAGGGCACATTTTAAAGAGCACAACTCCTTATCTCAACTTGTATGGAGGCATACATTGAATAATAGACTCGTAGTTCTACAATTTCAACAAAGGGTCTCAATGCTGGCGCGAAGTGTAGGAAGCTGTGTTGCCACATGGTTCCAATTGCCGGATATTCGGTTACTCGATTTGATACGGTACTTGAGGTTGAATAGTCAAGTGTAGCGTAGGTTAGGTATTCGGTGAGGTGATAATACATATTATACATACCACGCACGTACATTCGATTGGTATCGAGTTTTAGAATGAATCATATAACTATTGAACTCTATTAACTCATGTTTAATTTTAAGCTGTGAGCTATGACAAAATAATACTCTTTTTAGGGTTCCTTAAAACGTAAAAACGGAACCCTTATAGATTCGTCACGTCTGTCTGTCTGTCCGTCCGTCTGTCACAGGCACTTTTTGCCGAAACTATGAGAACTACACACTGTTGAAACTTGGTATGTAGATGTATTCTGTGAACCGCATTAAGGTTTGTACAAAAAAATTTAATTAAAGAAAAATTAGGGTTGCCCCTCATACTGCGAACTGAAACTCAAAAATATTTTTTTCATTAAACCTACACGTGTAGGGTGGCTATCGATAGGTCTTCAAAAATAATGTTGAGGTTTGTAATATAATTTTTGTCTACACTGAATAATTTGCGCGAGAGACACTTCCAAAGTGGTAAAATGTGTCCCTCCCCCCCTCTAACTTCTAAAGTAAGAGAATGAAAAAACTAAAAATAATAAATGATGTACATTACCATGCAAACTACCAGCAAAAATTGGTTTGAACTCGATCTGATGAGTAGTTTTTTTTAGTACGCCATAAATACACTACTATTAAAACTTCGATCAAAGTTACAACCACAGAAATCTAAATAATAATTATTTAGATTTCTGTGGTTACAACGAACTACAAGAACTATGTGTACTATGTATATTATGTTACTTGCTGCAACGGAACCTTTCATGGGCGAGTCCAACTCGCACTTGGCCACTTTATTTACAAGATAATAACTGAAAAATACTTTTTCATGTAATGAAACTAAAATCGGTGCTACCGCATCTATAATATTTCAATTTCGAAAAGTAGAAAACATCATCAACGCTAGAAGTATGAACCTGAAGTAAGTTATAATGTTGACTGAAAGGCTGGCTAACAAAGTCAGGGGGTTGGTTTTTCATGACGGTGTGCTATCAGTTTTACGAAAATATCTGCCTTGCTTGAAATTCACAACGTGGAGAGATAGTCCATAATCAGTCGCTCTGTAGTCATTTGCTCGGTTTATAAATTACAAACCGATAGTATCAAAGCATCCCGTTTGGCAAGCTCCGCGTTTGTCTAAACACTAATTATACCTGCACAGTGGCTTTCCGCCAAAATTCTCCAAACTTTTCCGACTTCAATCTTCCGTGCAGTGCGTTGAGTTATACAGGGAAGATTTTCATAAAGTGTAAAAATACAATTATTGCTCTCCTTCGGACTAAGTCCTATTGTCTTTATAAATGCATAATTAGTATGTCTTCACAAAATATTAGGCTCATTTTGAAATTTGGAAAATTCTCCCAATTTGAAACTAATATTATCAAACACCTGATATGTTACATTGTATACATACACGCTATTTTTTTAAATCTATTGTTTTTTTCAGTCTCATTCCAAGTTACTTTAGAGTCTTCCTCATATGTAATATTAATTCATTTGAAAATATTAATTCACACTACATTTAGAAAATGCCAAAGTTAGAATGCAAAAAATGATATATGTGGAGTTTTCAATATTAATCATGACTGATTCCACATAATATATAAATGGTTCACTTTGTTTTAGTAGTTTGTACTACTGGATACTGGTTGTGTTACTGGATAGTACTTGTTTTAAAATGCGTTGTTTAAGTTTCACCATAAAACATTAGTGACGTGGTAGAGTATGAATTTTTAAATCGATATCGTTTTCAACATCTAATTAGAATTAATTAGATAATCACTACGCTACAGAACCACATTTTTTATTTATGTTTTACTGTTTTCTGGTCGCTATCGCTGAAACAAATGAGAAATACAACAAAACGCTTTTCTTTCCGAACGACAAACGTATTGGCTGTTCATCATTATCATAATCAACCCATATTCGTCCACTGGTAGACGTAGGTCTCTCCAATAATACTCAGCCCGATCCACGGCTTTACGTTTCCAACCGCCACCAGCTAGCTGCCTTTCGTAAATCATCACTCCATCTAGTCTCAGGCTATTTGCTATTACTTGCACACTTTTGTTGCAAATACCGCAAGCACCCTGTTATTGTGAACTAGTGTGATGCCCAAACTACACGGGGCTAGTTTTTCAGGCTAGTATAGCAAGTTAGTACTTCTAGCTTCATGTAGACAACGTTACGCAACGCTAGTTTTGTCTACACGAAGCTAGAAGTTCCTACTAGTTTGCTAGCTTATTAAAACTACCTTGCTATCCTAGCTTGAAAAACTAGCCTCGTTCGTGTAACTCGAGCATAACTATCACGCTAGTCGGGCACCGTACTTGTTTGTCTTGTTTACACCTACGACCGGGGGGTCTACCGCCTAATGAAAAACGCTTTGACGCTTTGGCATTGCCGTCTCTTTCATTTCAAGCGAGAAGAAAAGAGACAACAATATCAAAGCATCAAAGCGTCAAAGCGTTTTTCGTTAGGCGGTAGAAGCGCGGGGAGTCTACCGCCGAACGAAAAATGTCATCGCTTTGATGTTTCTCTCTCTTTTCTTTTCGCTTGAAATGATAGAGACAGCATTAGCAAAGCGATAGCCGATTTAGTTAGGCGGTAGAAGCGCGGCTTTAATCACAAATGAACGTCGAACAGCGATGCAAATCCATTGTTGATTTGCTGCTTTAAGCAAATATGAGCTGTTAATTCCAGCCCTAGTTTCTAGATCGTTTGTTGATGGAATTATGAAATCCTGGTATATAAGCTGTTATGTAGTAATCAACGCACTTAGATAGTGTAGAGAGATAATTATTTATTCCCTAAATATCCCGGGGCTTATATCCCATGGGATTATATTATCTACCTCTCTTTGACTACCTAGAAGATTAGGGATTACGTATAAATATTATTATAATGAGCCAAACTAGACATAGATATTATACGTATAATTACAACGAAATTTTACTGGAGTTTTAATCAGAATAGGCTTACCTGCACACGAATGCCATTTTATGCCACCTAATGTTAAGCGACCATGCGGTCAATGCGAAAGTGGTATTTTTAGGGTTCCGTAAAACGTAAAAACGGAACCCTTATAGATTCGTCATGTCTGTCTGTCTGTCTGTCTGTCCGTCCGTATGTCACAGCCACTTTTTGCCGAAACTATGAGAACTACATTGTTGAAACTTGGTAAGTAGATGTATTCTGTGAACCGCATTAAGATTTTTATAAAAGTTTTTTAAAAAAATAAAAATTCGGGGTGCCCCCCATACTGAGAACTGAAACTCAAAATTTTTTTTTTCATCAGACCTACACGTGTGGGGTGTCTATCGATAGGTCTTTAAAAATGATGTTGAGGTTTCTAAAATAATTTTTGTCTACACTGAATAATTTGCGCGAGAGACGCTTCCAAAGTGGTAAAATGTGTGTCCCCCCCCCTCTAACTTCTAAAGTAAGAGAATGAAAAAACTAAAAAAAATGTATGATGTACATTACCACAAAAATTACCAACGAAAATTAGTTTGAACTCGATCTGATGAGTAGTTTTTTTTAGTACGTCATAAATACACTATTATTAAAACTTCGATCAAAGTTACAACGAACTACAAGAACTATGTGTTCTATGTATATTATGTTACTTGCTGCAACGGAACCCTTCATGAGCGAGTCCAACTCGCACTTGGCTACTTTATTTTATTATTCACTAGCGATTCGTCCTGGCTTCGACAGTGGTACACAATGTAGGTAAAACCAATAGCACTCAGGGATAACGTACATATCCAACAGTGAAAGATTTTTTGAAATCGGTCCCGTAGTTCCTGAGATATGCGCGTTCAAACAAATATTTAATATTTGTTTACAGCTTTATAATATTAGTGTAGAAGTACAGATTACTGCTAGTCGGGACTACTCTCATAAGGAGAAAGTAAGGGCCATAACCACGGCCACCACTCTGACCCATTATAGGGTAGCGGATGACGCATGATCGCCAAAGACTCTTGAAAAATGCTGGTTTCCTCACAATGATTTATTCGCCGCTAAATCCAACGGTAATGACACACATCTACATTTGTACTTGGAAAAATACTCAAAGGTGCACGTTGGATTGGAACCTACGGTCACGAGTTACAGAAAACCCAAACAATCGACTTAAATAAGAAAAAAAAAGTCCTCACTAACTCTAGTAAAATTTAGTTAAGTAATGTGGAGTAATGTGCAAACATTACTGTGTTCCGGTTTGAAGGGCAATGTCCATCCAGAGAAATTACAGGGCTTAGAGATATAACAACTTAGATGTCTGGGTAGCGAGCGCAGTGCGGTGCTAGGTAATGATTTGGGTTCTTCATTCATGTTCCAATAGCTGCGTGTCACGGTGCTGTTATATGGCAGGCATGTTGCTTACCATCAAGCACATGTCCTGCTCGTCTCGTCACTATTTATTTAAAAAATTAAACTAAACTACGACGTTTCGGAGTAAACAAAAATATCGTAGCGATAAGGCCGTTATAAACTTACTTATAATCCTACTAGCATTATAAATATCAAAGTTTTTATCGCACTTAAATCTGCATTTGACCACCAACTTGCCAGATTAATAGCGATACTGTGATTAGTGGTTTTGTGTAAAACTCTGAAAACATCGATTCTGAAAATGAAAACTGGGAATCTGCATCTGCAATCAAAAACCTGCAAAATATTAATTCCAACTCTTTGCCGATTCCACCTGAAGACTAATACTGATTTAATTGATAAAAACAATTTACTGAAATGAAAATATATTTCAAATTGAAATTGTAAAAGTAACGGTTTGTTCACCAAAAGATTGAAAATATTATCACAAAGTTGAACTAAAACATTATCTTCATCGATCACACCATTTTCAAAGCCGGTTTCCCGCGTGTTTCGGTGACGTAATGTCGAGTAAATAGAAATGTCAATGTCACGGCAGCGACGCATGACGTAACACATCCGGTGCCCCAAACCATGTCCGAACGAGTCCCGCGCCATCATTCATGACGGTTGATGATTGGTCCCACTTTCATGCCTCACAATGACAAACCAAAGTCATTATATAAATGTAAGTAATAAGTTTTTTTTTAATCTAGTATAGAGTGACGAGTACATGTGGCTGATTGTAAGCATCATGGCTGCCCGTAACAGCACAGTGACACGCAGCTATTGGATTATGGAGAGTTCAAATCATTACCTATCACTGCACTGCGCTCGTCACTCAGAGATCTAAGATGTTATATCTCTCAGACATGTAATTTCTCTGGAAACATTGCCCTTATGCTAGTGCTGCTATGATTTCGATTTGTCGTGTTCCAATATCTGCGTGTCACTGTGCTGTCATGTGGGAGGCATTTTGCTTACCATCAGGCACATGTACTGCCCGTCTCGTCACTCTTTATTAAAAAAAAAACAGGCTATGGTGTGGTACTTCCCCAGGCGCACTCAAAGAGACCTACTACTGCAAAAAGTAACACAGTTCAATAATTTTGACAGAAGAGTTCAGTGTCGGTGCGGTTTTTATTTTGGAACTGAACTGGGGGTCTACCTAATGAAAAATGTCATCGCTTTGATGTTTCTCTCTCTTTTCTTTTCGCTTGATATGATAGAGACAGCATTAGCAAAGCGATAGCCGATTTAGTTAGGCGGTAGAAGCGTTGGTCTATGACGGACTATTCGTCTATTCTGTGGTATGGTCATGACACTGAGTCACGGATAAATGATAGAATACCCATTTAAACAACGCTTTGTCATAAAGAAGAATCACTTACCTATGTCATTTTTAGAGGTCACGATGATATTTATGCATAGATTTCGAATGTTTTTGCTACTTTGTATTTGTGTAAGCATCTAGAAGGAATCAAGTGATATTAACGCAGAAGTGAATAAACTGATTTTCAAGCATAAATATCGTAAACGTAAATAAAAATCGTCATGAAGAAATTAGATACCTTGATATATTATATTAATAAGTTTGTATCTACCACGCAAGTCGATACAGATACAGATGCTAGTAGTGCAAAAGGCAAAAAAAGACGCCACGACACTACCAGTAGTGCAGCTTGGTAGTGCCGTGAATAAGGCAAAAGGAGTACACCAGGTTTATTTAAAAAAATCTTATTATTTATTAATTACGTATCACGTTGTTTGTCCGCAATGGTCAAAAGGCAATAAACTACTTCTACTACTTGTTCCGTATAATCGGGCAACATTAAAATCATAGCGGATCTATGGTTTGACAGCGGCTGACAAGTGACGTCTCGTTACGCCGGTATCGTTCGAGTGACTCGTTGTTTTTTCTAACTGGTGTTTTTTCGGGTTTAAAGCGTTAATATTGTGCGGGAATGCGTATTTACGGGAACATATCGCTACGGGATTAGTGCTGGACTATTTACTCGTGAAGGGGCTACTGGATTGGCCGTTTCCAGAACGCAGGATCGTTCTGGGAATTCTGGACCGGAGTTCGCCTGGAGATCGTCCGGTTTGGGTTCCACATTCCTTTTTTGTCCACTTCCCTTATTCCTTCGACCAAACTGGACTTTGGACGACGACGGGAACAATAGGTAAGTGGTTAACTTGGTTTGCAATTAGGAAGTAACGTTAAAATCGGTATTCGGCATTTATGAATGTTTGAAAGACTTGCTAATGGGCCCCAGGTCGGT
This sequence comes from Ectropis crepuscularia, assembly GCA_963693475.1. Classification (NCBI taxonomy): domain Eukaryota; kingdom Metazoa; phylum Arthropoda; class Insecta; order Lepidoptera; family Geometridae; genus Ectropis; species Ectropis crepuscularia. The sequence goes on from OY856361.1 coordinate 11,759,087, forward strand.
ATTTCTGGTATAATACTAAACATTTTTTGGTAAGCAGAGTGTAGTTGGCCGTAATTACTCCCTTTTTGTTTTTATTTTCTGGCAAAAAATACCGGGTAAGCCGAATATTTGGGGGTTCCCAGTTTATAATTTCTCCCCAAACTGTCGGGAAATTTAGTATTAAGTGGTATCCGGTTTTTTAGGTTGCGGATATATTGTTGTTTTTGATATTTGTTGTGACATTGTCCGAACTTAGGTTAATTTAAAGTTTAAATTTAAATTTAAAAATGGCTTCGGATTTGGCCAACCAGCTCCGGTGGTTCGAATCCTTGCAAGGATTGGTCGGCCGGAGAGACCGGGAGGAGGCGCTGCTAAACAGGGCAGAACAGCTCGACAGGCGCCTGGAGGTCGCTGAGAGGAGCGCAGGATCGCTGCGGGATGCAAGGCCGTCTCCACCTGAGGAGCAGATGGAGAGGATCGAGGCGGACATGCGGCGCATCCTGGATGTCTACGACGAGGTCTCCGAAAGGGTTCGCCAGCTGGAGAGGTCTCGTCAGGGAAGGGCGAGCTCGGGACCCGTCATCAGGGATGCGGGCTCGGGTGTAGTGGGACGCCTTCCCACTCTGGACTTGCCCAGGTTTACAGGGAACCTGCGGGAGTGGAGCGGCTTCCGGAGCATGTTCGCCTCTCTCGTGGACTCACGCAAGGACTTGACGAGGGCGGAGAAGCTGGCCTATCTCCGCACGTCACTGGAGGGTGAGGCACTCTCCCTGGTCCAGCACCTGGAGCTGGACGACGACAACTTCGGCACGGCGATGGAGTTGCTGGAAACGAGGTTTCAAAACCCTCGGCTCCTCGCCGACGCTCACGTGTCCCAAATACTGGGGCTGCCGAAGGTGACTGAGAGGTCTCAGTTGCGGCCGCTAATCCTCACGCCCGTGAAGGTGGCGTACAACGCCTTGCGCAGCTTGGGACTGCCAGTAGAACACTGGTCGTTCCTGCTGGTCCACATCCTGCTGGGCAAGGTGCCGCTGGAGTTGCGCGCCCGGTTCGAGCGGGAAAGGGGCCTTCACGGCGACCCGAAGGTCTTCCCCACGTTTGAGGAGCTACTTCGGGTCCTGGAGTGGGAGGCGAGGATGGCAGAGTCGGCGCCTCAGGAGGCACCGCCCGTCGCGTCAGCTCGTGGCCCTGCCGGAACAGGACCGCGACCTACCAATTCCCGCACTCAGGGTGCGGTGAAGCGGACGGCGACGGTGACGAGTGCGTCGGAGCAGGAGTGCCCGAACTGTGGCCAGCTCCACGCGCTGGTGCAGTGTCCGGCCCTGCTTGCGCGGACGACCTCCGAACGACGAGGGATCGTTCGGCGGTTGCGTCGGTGCTACGGGTGCCTGGGGGGTCATCTGTACAATGACTGCCCCACGGCACGGCCGTGTCCTGGGTGTGGGGGACCACACCATCAGCTCTTGTGCGTCAGGAGCGATGGTGCTGGTCGACAGCCCTCAGGGAGGGGGCCCTCCACGGGCGGGGGCGCTCCCACGCAGAGCCACGCATTGTACAACCATGAAGTGGCTACAGCGTGGAGCACACCCCCTCCACCCCAACCCACGGCAGCACCGGGCAGCCCAACAAGGGGCGTCCTGCACGCGGCTCGGTCACCGACCTCACAGACCGCGCGGACGCGGGCGAACTGGAGAGGTGGAAGGGTGATACAGGAGTCACCACGGGGGCCACCTCCCCAGCGTTATCCTTCTCCGCCTCCGGATCCGCGACCAATAGAATGGAGTGCGTACACGCCTCCCCTCCATGAGCACCCGAGGCTGGATTATCACCCGCCCTACTTTAGGTACGGCAGGGCAGCTGGATATGCCCCCCCTCCGATGGCCCTTTGCACTCGGCAGCCATATTGGGCTGGGCCCTGTAGTCCGACGGGTTCGGACGAGCCTCGGAGGGAATGACTAGCCTCCGTTCCCTTGGCACAGGATCAACCGGTGGTCCTGCTGCCCACCCTCTGGTTAAGGGTTTGGGGTCCAAGAGGCGACTACGTCCGGATACGAGCGCTCTTGGACACAGGGTCCCAGGGGTGCATTTTGACAACCCGGGTTGCTCATCGCCTGGGCCTGGCTAGGTTTCCGTCACCGACTCCGTTGCGGGGAGTCGGGAACACAGAGGTGCGGTCGGCTGGACAGACCCGCCTCTCCTTCTCGTCCGTACATTCCTATTCGGAAAGGATTGCGGTCAGGGCTACCGTCATGGATTCGGTTGTCGGTTGGCTTCCTCAGGCGGACATAGATCCGGATCTTTTGTCCTGTACTAAGGGTCTCAGGTTGGCGGATCCCCGCTTCGGGATGGCGGGTCCGGTAGACCTTTTGTTGGGTTCTGATGTACTGGGTTACATCATGAACGGCAAGCCTAGACTGCTGGATCAGTCTTCGCTTATGGCGCTGCCCACCATCTACGGGAACGCCATTTTGGGAATGGTGGATGAGTGGCAGCAGTCGAATCAGGCTTCCTTTACGGGAACGGCCCTCGCTCAGATCATGCAGAGGTTCTGGGAGATCGAAGAGCCGCCTACCGTGTCTCGGCTGGATCCCGAGCACGTGGAGTGTGAGAATTTTTATCAGGCTCACACTCGGAGAATGGTCTCTGGGCGATTGGAGACTAGGCTGCCCTTCCGGGATAACCCCCCGCGTCTGGGCCAGTCTCGGTCATTGGCCGAGAAAAGGCTCAGGTCCATGGAGCGACGCATGGCTCGAGATCCTGTACTTCGGGAAAAGTACATCGAGTTCATGAGGGAGTATGAGGCACTGGGCCACATGTCTCCGGCTCGCGACGACTGGTCGACCATGGACCACTACTTTTTGCCTCATCACGCCGTTTTGAAGGCGTCGACGGGCAAACTCAGGACGGTGTTCGATGGATCCGCTCCGACTTCGACAGGAGTGTCACTGAACCAGTGCCTCCACGCTGGACCGAAGCTACATCGGGATATTGTAGACATCATCCTGAATTTCCGTAGGCATCAGGTGGTGTTGGGAGCGGACATCCGTATGATGTTCCGACAAACGGTCATACACCCCGAGGACAGGAGGTTCCAGTTGATCCTCTGGCGGGAAAGTCCTCAGGACCCTATGATGGTGTATGAGTTGAACACCAACACCTATGGGTTGAGATCAAGCCCCTTCATTGCGATCCGCTCACTGCTGGAGTTGGCGGAGCAAGAACGGGCTCGGTACCCACGTGCAGCCGCAGTTCTGGAACGCGACCTGTACGTGGACGACGTTTGCACTGGTGCGCAGACGGTGGAGGAAGCTCTGTTGCTCCGGGATGAGCTTACAGAGCTTCTCGCATCTGGAGGCTATGAGCTTCGGAAATGGCTCTCTAACGACCCCAACGTCCTGGCTGGTATCCCGGACGATCACCAGCAGGATCCGGGGCTCTTCGAGGAAGGTGACGATCCGCACGGGATTGCGGTTCTGGGCATGCAGTATCAACCGGTTGCTGACATCTTCACCTTTCGGGTGGCACTGAAAGCCACACGCGCGTGGACAAAACGGACGGTTTTGTCCACCATCGCCAGGATGTTTGATCCAAACGGTTGGATCAGTCCGGTTCTGTTCGCAGCCAAGTGTCTGTTACAGCGACTTTGGACTCTGAAGGTCTCATGGGACGACCCCCTGGTCGGAGACTCGCTTAACATTTGGCTTCGTTTAATATCTGACCTCGAAACGGTCAATCGAGTGGCGTTGCCCCGTCGCATTCTGCCACCAGGCTGTAGCCGGATCAGCCTGCACGGGTTCTGTGATGCGTCCGAGCTGGGCTATGCCGCATCTGTGTACTTGCGTACAGTTGACGCTGGAGGCCACGTCAATGTCACGCTCTTATTGGGGAAGAGCAAGGTAGCTCCTATCAGGACACGACTCACCATTCCGAAACTGGAATTGAGCGGAGCCACATTACTTGCTCGGCTGCTCAAGCATGTATATCAGGAACTGTCCACCTCGATAGACATCCGGAATGTCTATGCGTGGTCAGACAGTCAGGTCGTGCTTGCCTGGTTGAGAGCAGCCCCTCACACTTTGGAGACCTTTGTGGGAAATCGGGTTTCCCAAATCCAAAACATTGGACTGGACATGGTTTGGAGACATGTCCCGGGTGAGTTGAACCCCGCTGACTGTGCTTCGCGCGGCTGTTCCGCGCCGGAGCTAGTTGATCACCCCTTATGGTGGGGTCCGGACTGGCTGCGGGAGCCAGAAGCTTCCTGGCCAGCTCTCGGCGCCGACTCGGAGCGAGCGGAGCTGCCCGGAGTCCGCGTGCATGCGATTGTGGCGGAAGTGCCCCCAGACCCTGACTGGTTGACGGGTCGTTACAGCAAGCTGGATAAGTTGTTGGGGGTAACTAGCTGGATTAAACGCTTCATCCACAACTGTCGTCACCCTCGTCAGAGGAGGAGTGACCAGATCGCCACTGTGGAGGAGCGTCGGAGTTCCTTGCTGCACCTCATTCGGCTGGTGCAGGGTGAGAGGTTTCCGACGGAACTTGAGGCGCTGCGCTGCGGACGCGCTCGCTTGAAGGGTGCGGTCGCCAAGTTGAACCCTTTCACAGATGAGGATGGTCTTCTGCGCGTAGGAGGTCGGCTCCGGAAAGCCAACCTGCCGTACGGCAGCAGGCACCCCCTGTTGCTACCGAAAGGAGGTCCTCTGGTGGACCTGCTGATCACCGATCGGCATATCGGTAACGCGCACGCTGGATGTGGCGCGCTTCTCGCTGTGTTGCAGCGTGAATTCTGGATCTTGTCGGCTCGCAGGGCGGTCCGAAAGGTGCTGTTTAGATGTGTCCCTTGTTATAGGCTCAAGGCGTCTACCATGCAGCCCATGATGGGAGATCTTCCTCCGGATAGGATTTCTCCCTCGAGGCCGTTCGACGGGGTCGGAACGGACTTCGCTGGGCCCTTCTCGGTCAAGTCATCGACGTTGCGTAACGCCAAGGTCGTTAAAGCCTACCTGTGCGTCTTTGTGTGTTTGGCCACTAAAGCAGTCCACCTGGAGCTGGTCTCTGCGCTGTCTACGGAGGCCTTTGTCGCGGCGCTGGATCGCTTTGTAGCGCGAAGAGGAGTACCCTCTTTAATACGTTCGGACAATGGCACAAATTATCGAGGGGCGGCGAATTATTTACGCGAAGTTAATAATTTTTTAAATTCTGGTAATAATAGTTTAAGTCTGGCTCTCGCCCAGCGGGGAATCAGCTGGCAATTTAGTGTGCCAGCCTGTCCTCACTGGGGAGGAATTTTTGAGGCTGCGGTGAAGTCTGCTAAAACTCATCTCCGCCGTGTCATCGGGGAGACCGTGTTAACTTGGGAAGAGTTAGTCACGGTACTATGCCGCGTGGAGGCAGTGCTTAATTCCCGTCCTCTCTGTCCAATCTCGCCTGACCCTAACGATCTAGAAGTCTTGACGCCGGGTCACTTCTTGATCGGTCAGCCCTTAACCGCGTTGCCGGAGTATCCCTGGAAGGATGAGCGGCCCGGACGCCTGTCCCGTTTTCAGTTATTGCAGCAAATAAGTCAAGACTTCTGGAGGCGCTGGTCGGCCGAGTACTTGCATCTGTTGCAACAACGGGTAAAATGGACAGATAGGACGGAGGCCCCTCGGGAAGGGGACTTAGTATTATTAAAAGAGGCAAATTTGGCCCCCCTACTCTGGCGTAGGGGACGTATTTTAAAATTGATATCGGGTACTGATGGCACACCCCGCGTGGCGGAGATTCTGGTTTCTGGTTCCAGACTTCAGCGCGCGGTGTCCTCTCTGGCACGCTTGCCTCTTTATTAGATATACGTTTTTTTTCATGGTTAAAATTTAATTTAGTTTTATTACTATTTTTGGTAAAGTTTTTTTTGGTTTGATTTCCACTTTCGGGTCAAAGTGGGAATTTCGTTTTATTTGAGGTCCGGATACTGCTAAATACTAGTTATTAAGTACTAGTTGCTAAATACTGGTTTTCTAAAATTGACCTGGAGTTCAATTGGTCGGGGGTTTTGTTCCGTATAATCGGGCAACATTAAAATCATAGCGGATCTATGGTTTGACAGCGGCTGACAAGTGACGTCTCGTTACGCCGGTATCGTTCGAGTGACTCGTTGTTTTTTCTAACTGGTGTTTTTTCGGGTTTAAAGCGTTAATATTGTGCGGGAATGCGTATTTACGGGAACATATCGCTACGGGATTAGTGCTGGACTATTTACTCGTGAAGGGGCTACTGGATTGGCCGTTTCCAGAACGCAGGATCGTTCTGGGAATTCTGGACCGGAGTTCGCCTGGAGATCGTCCGGTTTGGGTTCCACATTCCTTTTTTGTCCACTTCCCTTATTCCTTCGACCAAACTGGACTTTGGACGACGACGGGAACAATAGGTAAGTGGTTAACTTGGTTTGCAATTAGGAAGTAACGTTAAAATCGGTATTCGGCATTTATGAATGTTTGAAAGACTTGCTAATGGGCCCCAGGTCGGTATTTCTGGTATAATACTAAACACTACTACTACGGATTTTAATATAATTTGCTTTTGAAGTTTAGTTCATCTTCAAAGATTCTTCAATTTCGATTAACTGCCTTTATATGACAATAACCGAGCGAAGTCGCTAGTTATGTATAAAAGACATTAAATCTATAAAAAAGGTTACACAGATTACCAATTTCGTCACGCATGCATTAATACTCTTTTGTAAATTGTTTAAGTCTATGGTCAAACTGAGAATAGATTAATATTACTTAATGATCGGATTTTGACCACGTTGCAAACATTAGTAGGTAGTATCAATAAATTTGCCTGTTAAGATTCGCGTGTAGTGTAGATGAGTTAAGTAGCTTAAAACAACAAAATTGACCATTTGTGCAATAATCATTTTCATATCATTTCAAGGATTTTTAAATCAAACAATCTTTAAAAAAAAAACAAGTTTAACAAAAGTTTCTTGTTACTCGCCCCTCACACAATTATACTAAAACACTTCTTTTATGTACCTATTCCTATGAAAAAGACGTGCAAATATGAAATACATTTCCATTCAATATCAACAAGTGACATCACGACTGCGTGAGCAACTATTTACATTAATATTTGTGTATAGGCCGAGAGACAATGTTCTAAACGTTCACTTTTTTATTGTATAGAGTGACAGGACTACCACGGCATGTGCTTGATGGTAAGGAACATGCCTGGATTGCCTGGTAATAACAACACAGTGACACGCAGCTATTAGAACATGAAGAATCGAAATCGTTACCTAGCATTGCGCTGCGCAAGAAATATTCATGTCTGAAATTGAGGCAAGGAGTATTCCCTAAAGTATTTATTGCATTTGTGAGTTAAGATATGTATAATATGTAATTTCAGACGAATATCCATATTTTCAACTCATATTAATAAAATAACAGTGTTAATACACTCAACTCTTTTTTCGTGTGAATTATCAGTAATTACATTACTAAACTTGGTAACGTTAATAATATACATACATAATGTTATGTAGCCATCTTTTTAATGTGTTAGAAAATACTTGTCTTTAGTGCAATGGCAAGAGATTATAGAGGTACATTAACGACCGTTAAATCTCTGGGTGACCAGCCGAATTGTAGGTAATGATTTCATCGTTTCATGTTAACATACGCCGAATTGTATGTAAAGACATTATTTATATAGATATAATAGGATCAATATTGGAAATTGTATACGTAACATGACGTAACGTAACCGCAATCTAAATGTGTTTATTGTTTTAAATATCCGATTATATTCAAATCGCAAAAATTTAAGTACTGACAGATATTTAGGCCATCACAAATAAGTTACCTTTGCTGGCATTTCAGTTTTACGGTTTACTGGTAAAATTCCTATTTATATTATAAATAATGTCAATGTTTGGATGTTTGTTGCTCAATCTCGTCGTAACTCATGAATGGATCGGGCTGAAATTTGAAACACAGTTAGATCATAGTCTGGAAAAACGCATAGGTTTTTTTAAAATAACTTTTCACCAGGAAAATAACGGCAACGGGAACTACGCGGGTAACACCACGAGGTACTGCTAGTCCCAATAAAGTGTGGTTGACAATAAAGTATCTTTTTCTCGATCATTTCATTACGACAATTCACACAATCACTGAAATTCTAATTAGTTTCTACAATATAACATAATATAATATGTGTATTGTGTAGCAGCACATTTTACATCTCCCACAAGTATTATGTAGCTATTATGGGGTATTGGGTGAAAATATTGTTCTGGTTGGAATTAAGTAAACAAACATGATGAAACTTTTTGAATGTTACGATTCCAAAACAAAAAAAAAGATAATTAGATTTTAGAGTAAAGCAATACGCCACTAGCTCGAGAACTAAAATACAAATAAATATTTCACGGCGTCGGTATTTGAACTACGTTTATTCGTGTTCAATTTGAGTTGATATATTCATACTTTATTAAATTCGTGTAATCGATTAACTCGTCTTTAATTAATATGAAAGCGAGTAAGACAAGTAATTTCAGTTCTGTTTAAACGCATACCTACATTATGAAGGTATTTCGCTCAGACCATAGAATAGATTGCTCAGAGTGCGCTTGGAATGTAAGATTAGATTATCTCTTTATTGTACTTAAGTACAAAACAACTAATGATACAGAAACATTTGAAATAAGCGATCTGATAGCTGCATAAACAGCCCATATTATGTAGGGGCTTGGGGCTTTCCCAGACAAGGAGATAGTCAAGGTTATGATCCACCACACACCACACCGAATACGCAATGCGGGTTGTCGAATGACAAATTCCTTCTACGAGCTTACTACCAACTAAGATAAAAGTTCAGTAGGAATTAAATTTAATTCGAAGTGAGTATATTTTCATCACGTTAATTATTATGAATTGTTATATTTAATGTATTAAACCTCGTTATATAACGCATAGCAAGTTTTACTATAAATAAATGAAAACACTTTATTTATTTGCATGGATATGTAGCAAAGTTAACTTAATCATCCATTCTTCGATCAACAGCCATTTTGACAATTTGAAGAGTTTCGGCACGAGGTGGCAGAAAATAGAAATAAATTGAAATTAACAACAAGCTAGGCAAGTAATTATGTCAACGATCGAATTTATTTGCCTGTATAATCAGATGGCTGAATATCATTCAGAAAGCAGGTAAAACGGTACTATTTAGTACAGAGTATAGGCTGATTGAATTGGCTGACTAAGTTAGTCGACTGCGACATACATAGGTATTACATCAACTAGGAAAACATACATGTTAATCTGTTCCTAATATTTACACTACTAATTCGTCAGTCGTTTAAATAAAGTTATTTAAAGCAGCAGTTTATCAAAACCCAATTTTAAATCGTACCACCCAATAATTTAGCGTTATCAGTGAATTAATTACAAAGGCCAAGGTTGGGGGTCGTATAAACTTGTTGGCTGACATTATCAACATAGATTGACATTTTACTTTGACAAGTCATTTTTAGTTGATATATTTTTAGATTTCGTGCTGGTGTTTCCGTGGAATCTTTTAGAATTAAAGGTTTCATTTAGTTATTGTGTTTTTAATTGTTCAAGCAATTTTAATGTGTTATAATGTGTCTGTGATTAAGTGCCGTGAAAACTTTCGTTGATAAATTGGTAAGTGAAGTATAAGACGGCTGCTCTAGTTTTTTTTTTACAACATGGAATGAAGAGACGAGAAAGACATTCGCTTAATGGCAAGCAACATAAATATAATACATGCCACAACAACATATTACTATGCAGTTATTTTTTTAATTGTTGGTTTAATTCACTATTTCGCGTCGCACTGTGCTCATGCTGTGATCGACATAATGGTGACTTATTTTTAAGCCGTGTAATTTCTATGGAACTTTGCTTTTCAAATAAAAAAAAAACAACAAGTAACCAAGCAAAAGTTGTAATTCAAGTACTGCAAATTAGATTTATAATTTTAATTTTGTAGATATACACTTTTGATTGAAACACATAGAAGCATTATACAAATCGTAAAGGAAAATGAAAGATATAAGTTCACCAATGCTACTTTGTGCCTATAATAATAACTTAGCTACGAATTTTAACACGATGGAAGTAACAAGCCCATTGATCTCGTATCTGACGACGAGCTGTGACAGCTGACCTAAAATGGCAGAGTGACGGCGGCTTACCTGGGTGGTAGATTTAGAAAATACAGGAAAATATGCTCTCAGTAAAAATGTATTTTACAAGCTTTTATTTATTTTCAAATGTCCCGATGTTTGTCATCAAGCGTTGCGAATTAAATTTGATCCACTTCACGCTTACCGAATGAGCTGAAATTTTGCACACATAACATAACATAACCAGCCCACTAAACGTTCCCACTGCTGGGACTCGGGGTCATCTCTCGCAAGGAGAGAGTCAAGGCCATAATCCACCACGCTGGCACAGTGCGGGTTGGTGGACGACACATGACTTCGAAAGATTCTAGGTACATGTCGGTTTCCTTCACCGTTTTAAGTTAGCGGCATTACGCACATTACTTCGAAAAGACAGTGGTGCGCGTGGTCTTGAACCCGGGGTCTCCGGATCGGCAGTCGCCGTTCTCTCGACTAGACCAGCCGTAACTTTGCACACATGTGTAAAATGCATGACAATGCAAAATTATGATGACATGGTGGTTATCTGATGATGGACTTGGAAGGTGGCCAAAGTGGTAATGAAACGACCACAATCTCATTGAATTTGGCCTCATTTGATTTAGCTCGATGAGCACCTACTTTGGTGCTAGATGGTAACCAGGGTCTGATTATGGAGCTGGAAGATGGTTTTTAGTTTTTTAGTAATTTGAACTTCTTAGAAGATACCTTTTCGTTCTTCGTTTGAAGAGGCCCACATGATAGAAGTTTTATAGAAGTTAGGAAACACTGCACCTGACAGAATGTTCCACATTTTTTTTTACTCGGATTATGTAATATATATATATATATATAATCTGAATTTCGGAAACGGCTGGTATGATTATCGTGAAATTATGCATGCAGGGGGTTTCGGGGACGATAAATCGATCTAGTTAGGTTTTATTTTAAAAAACGCCATTTATTGCGCGTTTTTAAACAATGAAAAACTGTCACATTAAACATTAGAATGCGAAGGTAAATTTCGCCGCATGACGTAACAGTATAATAGCTCAGGTGGGAAGTCGGGCGGTCATGAATTAGTAGATCCGTGTTCGAATCCAGACGTATTATATTTTTTTTTACAGTTTTTTTTTGAGAAAATTTATAATTGGAGCCTTTTATCTGTAGGTAAGTATGGTAAGTATATTTAGTATCTATTTAAACCGAGCAAAGCTTGGTCACCCAGGTACTAAACATTGAAACATGTAACTTTTCGCCTGCTTAAAAATATTTGTAACACTTCATTTCAAAATAAATTACTAATAGTGCTGTTAATATTTCTCCATCTTTATAACAATGTCTACATACTACTGACGTGAAAACTCAACTGAACGTTGCACCATTGGTCTAGTCTAGATCGTGTGATAATAAACGTAGCACTAATGAAACGTTATCATCAATCATCATCGCAGTGCTAATTGTGCTCAACTAATATTAATTGTTCCCATTTGACTTTATTTCCGTCAACATAACAAACATAATATTAGATTCTTGTTAAATATATAAACAATTAGCAATTCAAGAAACATGTGTCGAATATATGTATCTAAATTTTAAAAAAATCAAAGAATATTATTTATTCATGACCGAAAACTGGACTCACCAACCTTAACAAAGAGCCTATTGCCTAACTAAAACTGTCCTAGCTTTGACATTGCTCTCTCTTTTGAAGTGAAAACTTCTTTTGGCGCGCCTAGACAGATTTTTCGTGGCCTGTGAAATAAATTCTAGCGTCACGCTCGGATATGATAAGAAATGTTCGGGTAAACTCGGGACCATAGCCATTGGCTGTCTAGAAATGCGTCATCCAATAGGAAATGCTGAAAGGGCGTGGCCTGCCCATCATGGCATGGCCATCTAGAAATGCGTCAGCCAATGGGAAATGCTGGTGCATTTCTAGATGGTCATGCCTTGATTACTAGGCCACACCCTCAGGTTACACTCATGTAGTTTCCAAAGTAAGCTGTCAAATTCTGAGTTATAAGTTTTCACTTCTATCAGCAGTTTCTATGACTGCCAATTTTTTTTTGCTTAAAATTACGGAGACATCAATAAGAACGCCAAAGCTTTAAGCAAATTTAGTTTTAGGCGGTAGGCCTGCACGACTTCTTATAGAAACCGAAATTAAGTATCCGTATTTTTTTCACTTTTGGCCAAATCGAAACTGAATTAGTCAGGTTTAATGTATTGTTTACTTAATTGTGGCTTATTTAATTATCCCTTTGTGTAAAACATAGCGCAAAAACTTAGAACACAATCACGCCGCACCGTTCAGCGATCAGACAGATACCAGAGACACAAAAACAAGAGATACGAAATCTCCCGAAGTCAACCAAGCAAAGCAACACGTTATATCTCAAGAAGCTATAGTTTGAATGTAGCCAAATGTCAGCCGAAACTGAACTGGTGCCGAAACCGAAAAAGATGATTTTGCCAAAAAGCGACATCATTCGTCGTTTGCTATCCAAGACTCGAACGAAGAAGTTTGGCTTCACTCTTGTGATAAGCGCGTTTAGGATGTGGAAGAGATTTTCCGGCGAAAAAATGCAAAAGTGTCTTGAAGTTAAGAAAGAGGGCATTGGTTTTTTCAGGTAAACATGCTGGATTATAATCTAGTCAAACTCCGAGGCCACATTATCGCTTAATATAAAGGCCTGTTTGCATTTTGATTGTGAATGCGAGTGCGATTGCGAGTGCCAGTAAGTAATCGGGACTGATTACTATGCACTCCCAATAATCAACCGGTGTCCATACGTGTTTGCTACTAATCACTAAACACCTGCACTAATCACTCGCACTCGCACTAATCAAAATGAAAACAGGCCTTCAATGGAAAGTCAAATGCAAACCTGTTATGGATAAAAAAAATTGCCAAAGCAGAAATAAAATCTCCAGTCACTGATTCTTACAATTTTACTTCTATTCAGTTATTATTTTTAGTGAAACGAAGTGTTTTATCTGTATACGTAAAAAAAAAATAACTTCGCTTCCAGAAAAATGTGAATAAGGTTGTTTACATTGGGGATAGGTCCTACAACGGCAAAGTTAGGCATACTTAACCGTTTTCTAACACATATCGTGTCTGTTATTTTATACTCGTGATTATATTTTTATGATGTTAACGTATTCATAAACACTATCTTCAAAAGAATTCTTTTATATTTTTAATTTACCTTTGTTTGAAATTTCAAATCGATACAATCACGTGTTCCGTCGTGATTGAGCAACAAACTATCAAATATCCATATAACCGTTTAAATACCCAAACAAACAAACTTTCTTATTTATAAAATAAGTATGATTGAATAATGAGAGGGAAGGGAACATTGAAATTAAACGCCCTAAGTAACATAATATTTAAGCTACTTAACGTACAAGAAGGGAAACAACTTTTTATTCGTTTCAAAATGTTGAAAACTAGAAAAAAACACAAACAAGAAACCATTGATTAGTCGGATAGACCGTGCAAACATTTTTTCGATTTGAAAAAATAGTTTAATTTGTTATTAAAGCACCCTTAAGAAATCGAAAGTTTCCACAATAAATGTTCGTAATATATTATTTTTACAGCTCAATAATAATTATTAATGGTCACGTCGTAAAACTTTGCCTATTAACGCTCTCATTTAAGTCAAACTGAGCTCTAATTATGAGTAATTATGTACTTTGTACGCGTGTTCTAAAATATTCCACTTAATTTTAACTGTTCATTTAAAAAAAAATCCACTGTTAAATCTATGAGAACTAATGATATTGTCTCAAGCACGTTCAATTCATTACAGTTACGTAGATAATTAAAAACTTTAAATAATTGGATTAATTTATTATCTTCTTGTTTATCTCTTTTTTATGCAGATTATTTTAAGTAATTTGTGTTGACGATTTCGAGCACATATTTTGCTACTAAAAGCTTTGAATTTCTAAAAGTTTCGCTACTTTCTTAAGCACATGTACTTAAGTTAAACACAAAATTGTATTTTTTTTTAATGAGATATAATTTTTTAAATATTTTACTTAAATATGATACAAATTATTAAGGGAAAATATTGTCTCATTATTTATGATACTAAATATTGTAGGTATTTACGAAATCAATTTGAATAATATTATTGCGAAAATGTGTATGTTTAATGGTCATGATGCGTTTTGCTTTCATACAAAGACTACTTTTTAATAAAATTTAGAATAAAATATACATTACTTAACAATATGTTTAGTTACAAAAGAAAATGTGATTTATCTACTACTAGCAGTCCCCCGCGGTTTACCCGCGTAGTTTCCGATCCCGTCGTTCCCGTTATTTTCCCGGGATAAAAAGTAGACTATGTGTTCTTCCAGACTATAATCTAACTATATATTCCAAATTTCAGCCTGATCCGTTCATACATTACGGCGTGATTGAGCAACAAACATCCAAATATCCAAACATCCATACGTTGACATTTATAATATAAATGGGATTAATAATAATAGCAAAAGTTTTGTATGTTTGTTTGTAACTCTTTTATGCAATAATTACAAAAATAATGTGGTGTAAGGTGCATTTTGTTGATTATCAGATAAATTCAATCAGATCTTTCTAAATTCAAAATAGTGAAACTCATAACATGGCAAACTCTTTAAATGTGCACGCAATATGATTTAGCAATCAAATGGACACTAAAAAGAGTATAAGAAACCTTATTCTTAAACACACCAAGGATTATATAAGTATTATATCAGCTATCTGGCCGCCATCACACAAGCTTTGCTTAGTTTGGGGTCAGATGGTGTTGTGTGTGAATTGTCCACCAATATTTATTATTATTATTATTATTATTACTCTAAACGCGTATGTATACGTTTTATATATCTTTCACTTTTGTACCCTTTAAAAAAACAACAGACCTTAACAATAAAAAATATTAAGCAGTCATTTGTTACCTAGGGTAATCAAACCATCAATCACTTTGTACTCACTGCAAAAAGATAAAAAATAGTACTGAAATATTAAAGATATTCAACAACGAACAATAAAACTTCAATACATAATATTAATGCTGAAAATATTTTATATTTACAGAGTAATATCGTTCATAATCACGGTTCAAAAGAGTATCGATAAATTGAAATGTCAGACACAAACGAAACCAAAATTATGAGTAACAAAAGACAAATTATTATTGACGTAAAATAATTCTTCAACAAAATATTTTGAATTTCAATTTGTACTAAGAAAAATCATAAATTTACTGTTTGAGTGTTTTAGAGATTTGTTTTCGATAGCTGGTATTTTCAGTTTTCATCTACTTTTAAAATGGAAAGGTTTTCACTAAGGTTTTAACTCATTTTAAATCGACTTCAAAAAAGGTGGAGATTCCCAACTCGGTTATTTGTTTGTTTTTGTCTGTATGTTACGTAACAGCTCCCCAAATTACGAATCGATTTGAATGGTTATTTTTCCCATATTTTTTTGTATCCAAATCGGTGCAGTTGTTTATAAAATATCCAAAAAATGCTTCTTATGAAATTTGGTTGAGTGTGAATTTAATTTTAAATTGAATTCAGTTTTTATTTTTGCAAAGATTGTTTTTTTTTATACCACCACATAATGGCAAACCACTTTATGGTAACATACTTGTGTATCTGGACTTAAAAATGCTGAGAAAGACAAACTCGATGATTGATGATTTTACATACATTTATGATGATTTTAAATGCTAGAGTCTAGACCTAGAATGTAGGTTCTTACTACTTGTAAATAAATATTACTTAGTAAACAACATAATTTCATCGTCCTTCCAAAGTACAATTAATTCCCACACTAGTTTCAATTATATTATTTCAACATAGAGAAATTTCCAGAACAAATCCATCAGAGTGTCACACTGCGATGATGGATGCGCCACAAACATGTCTCAACATCAGAGGAAGTTATATTAAACTTGTCACTTCGTACCTTCTGTTTTCGCGCTTTTTACATTGATAAATTCAGTTGTACCTATTTATATGTGTATTCTGCGTTTGTTTTTACATTTTTCAAAATAACCGCTGTATGCTAAAATTTGAATCTTAGCTGTTTGAGCTTGTTGGAAATTTATAAATCAATTTTGCATTCATCTAACATCAGTTGGTTATTAATAATACCATTTATCTGTGTTTTAGCTCATCTCTGCTTTTGGTTTCTGGTTATGCGGACAGGTATAGTCGACATTTTAAAAACAACTTTCCAGATTATTTATTGTGTGCGTACCTGGTAACACTTTTTGACTAAGTTACTAATACAGAAATCCATAAAAGTTTTGTATTAAGTCTGACTGTGTCGGCAGTCGGACTAGAATGAAACATAATTTCGTCGAAGTCAGATTTTGTAAAACAGCGATAAGAAACTGCTATTTCCAACAATAGCTTTTTATATTAAAGGATGACAGGACGAACAAAAAAGCACCTGATGTAAACAACACAGGCGTGTTGTATGGGCAAGCGCCCATAACAACACAGTACCAAGTACACTTTAAAAGACCAAATCGCAACTTAGCATTGCATGCATTCGTCAACCAGAGATACAAAATTATTTATCTCTCAGCAAAGTTGTGGTACTACCCAAGCGGATTTTGCAAATAATCCTTTTATAGACTACAGGCCCGTGAACAAAATTTACGGGTCAAATGAACCACTAGGAGACCTATGTAGGATGATAGAAGGGTATGAAGTAATAAGATTCAGCACTATGCCGTCACTTGTAAGCTGTCCAACTGAGTGCAATTGAAGAGGGGGGGTTGCAATCCTCGATCATTTCTCCTTGTCGCATTATTTTTGTACGGCGACGGCGTTGCGGAATAATAGATTAAAAGAGGTATTGAAACTATAAAAAAAATAATCATCCAAATCGGTTCATAAACAACGAAGTTATCCGCGAACAAACATAAAAAAAAAAAAAAAGAAAAATATACGGTCGAATTGAGAAACCTACTTTTTTTTAAAGTCGGTTAAAAATTATACATTTTAACTTTTTAATTATAAGTTTGCCGGGAAAATTTATAGAGTACGAGTAATTTACAGTGCAAATTTGGTCATTTGATTAAGTACGGCATTGGTTCCATACAGTTTCAATACCTCTTCTAATTCATTATTTCGCAATGCCGTACAAAAATCATGCGACAAGGAGAAATGGTAGAGGGTTGCAAACCCCCCTCTTCAATCACACTCGGTTGGACAGCTTACAAGTGACGGCATAGTGCTAAATTTTAATACTTTACACTCTTCTATCATCCTACATAGGTCTCCTGGTGGTTCATTTGATCCGTAAATTTTGTTCACGGGCTTGTAGTCTATTTACTATAGTTAAACCAGGCAGAAAACTAAAACACTTAAATCTTCCACAAAATTGACGTCAAGGCTTTCAAATTTGGAGTTGGCATATCAACGATTGTAAACGAGCTTAGTCAAAACAAGTGAAATGCCACGTCTGTTCAAGTTAAAATAGCTAACATAAAGAAAGGGTTGTACGTAAGCGAGTTTGAACCACGGCGCATTCCCGGGTCATTCATCAAGCCAGTCCAGTATCCAGGCCGGATCCATCAACCCACGTTACACAGTTATGATTAAGATTGATAGCGAACCATGACACGCCATTTCGTGTATTTTTAGGGTTCCTTTACTAAGTATTAACCTGTAAAATCATCATATTTTTTGCCCACACTAGACTACTATTGAACATAAGTCCCATAATACACGACGCAGTCCAAATTTTTGTGTTACTTTTCCAAATCTCAGCATCTGTAAGGGATGAGGAATTCTGCACTTTTTTCGGGTTAAATAAATAACCTGTGTCTTCTTCTAGACTATTACATACTTTTGTTCAAACTTCAGATTAATCACTTCAGAAATTATTGAGCAGGAAATATCTAAATTTCCAAACATTTGTGATATTAGGTAGTGGGAAATAGAATTATGATTCTATTGAGATTCACATTCCCGTTCACTCTAACGGTTATTGGTTAGATATGACCGATCCAGCCATTTCAACATACTAAGGCCTTGGGCTAAGTCAGTGCACCTTAGTTTTCTAAGGGATTATTGCATCTAGACTAACATTATAAAGCTGAACAGGTTATAAGTACTAGACCGATTTCAAAAAGTGTTTTTTTTAAATAAAGCGTGACAAGACGAGCAGGACATGTGGCTGATGGTAAACAACATGCCTGCCACATTACAACACAGTGACACGCAGCTATAGGAACACGAATAGTCCAAATCATCACCTAGCACTGCACTGCGCTCGTCAACCAGAGATCTAAGTTGTTATATCTCTAAGCCCTGTAATTTCTCTGGAAACATTACCCTTCAAACCGGAACACAGTAATGTTTGCACATTACTGCTATGCGGTAGAATAACTGGCAAAGGTGTGGTCCTTCCCCAGGCGGACTCTACCAAGAGTCCTACCACTACAAAATTTCACCGTTGCATATGTACGTGACCCTTGAGTGCTTATGCATGTATTACGGACGAAGCCAGTTTAGATCGCTAGTTACTAATGCGATCCTTTCGAGATTATTCGCTTCATATATCTTTATACTTGTGGTGTGATTTAAAATTTGCGGAGTAGTCGTACTGTCGTGTCCATATTTCAGTATCGTAGGCCACGAGCAACCAAGTGTTAATGTGACCCTATTAAGTGCCAGCTCATCGCGCCAAGCTATCTCGATCAGTGATCAGTGATTTTATATCTCAAAAATGTTGAATGATCGCCCTCTTAATCACCGATATTCTTTCGTTCGTATACTCGTTCAGATTCCTGCAAAATTAGATCTCATTATACTAAATTAATTCATTAATTTTAATACGATTGAATACTACTACGTTCCTCGACTTTGTTTTCAAGCAAATTCTTAAGCGGTGAAAGTCAATTTAACTTACGTTGTGGAATCTTGGTGAACATATGTTTTATGCAATTTCATTTAAAACTCCATTAGTAGCCTATTAAATGTTCCTACTGGTTGTTTATCTATCTATCTATGTATATAAAACTCAAAGGTGACCGACTTAGTGATCTATCAACGCACAGCTCAAACCACTGGAGGGATCGAGCTGAAATTTGGCACGCAGGTAGATGTTATGACGTAGGCACCCGTTAAGAAAGGATTTTGATAAATTCTACTCCCAAGAGGGTGAAATAGGGGATGAACGATTGTATGAAACTTTTTATTCCTTTGAGATATTTGCATGAAATTTCGTATGCAATATGTTCAACTAAAATCATGAAGCACGTATGAAAACGTTTTTCTAATTTCAGTCTCCAAGGGGGTGAAATAAGGGATTAAAGTTTGTATGAAATTTTATATTTCCTGGACATATTTGCATGAAACTTCGTAAAAATTTAGTAAAACCGTTAAGTTACCCCGCTGGTCACATTCGATAACTTAAAAACTCAACTTAATTAACAATTACGCTTCACGCGAGCGAAGCCGCGGGCAAAAGCTAGTGTACTAACAAGTGGCTATACATGTTACGGTATTTATTTCTGAATAACAATACTTATGGTATACTTGTAGTGGTAGAACTCTTTCCCGAATCCTCCTGGGGAAGAACAACAACCTTTGCCAGTTATTCTACCGCCAAGCTTTAGTATTCAAACATTACAGTGTTCCGGTTTGAAGGGCAATATTTCCAGTGAAATTACAGAGCGTAGAGATAAATCATCTTACATCTCTGGGTGAGGACCGCAGTGCAGTGCTAGGTAATTATTTGTACTCTTCATTTTCCAATAGCTGCGTGGCACTGTGCTGTTATGTGGCAGGTATGTTGCTTACAATCAGGCACGTGTCCTGCTCGTCTAGTCATTCTATACTATAAAAAAAGTGATAGCGCAATTGTAGGAGAGTACGGCACGTTTCAAAACTCTATTATGGCCTAACACCACCGGGGCCTCCTCTCACATGGAGAGAGCTAAGGCTGTAATACACCACGCTGGCCCAGTGCGGAGTAACGGATGATGCGTAACCTCAAAACATTCTTGGAACATTTTGATTTCCTTGATCGTTGAAGTCAGTGGTGATAACAAACTTGTTCATCAGCACGTAAATAAATATTAATTTAAAAAACAAGCTTTTATTTAAATGCTAAAACGAAGAAAATAAATTTTGAAAGCCATAAAAACCCATCATTTAATTAAATTATAAAATGTATATTGATAGAAATAAAAGATTGTACCTATCTACTAACATAAGTGATACATATGTAAGCAATCTACATCAGAAGATTGGGAGAGTGAAGCAAACGATCTTACAGAACCGTCAAAACATTTAATATAACCTTAATAACAGCAATAATCAATTAGTCAGACAAAGTCAGAGAATTACAACAAAAGACTTTCAGGGAAGAGAAATTCAGGGGTCTCTGAACTACCACATCTACCAAACAAAAACTATCCCGTAACATACATTAAAAAAACAACCAAATTGAGAACCTCCTCCTTTAAGATGTCGGTTAAAATAAGATCTAGACGAAAGGTAAAAGCACGAAATTTTGGATCTGGTATACATTTACAATTGCAATCTAAATTAGTAATGAAAGTTTTGTTACGGAACTCTTGGTGCGCGAATCTGACTCGCTCTTGGCCAGTACCTTAATGGTTCCACTCGCGCCACGCGCCGGTCGGTTCTTTGTCTGGGGTCTGGTTTGGGGTGACACGAGGGTGTATTTTTATACTCTCATTTAGAAAAGTTCAATAAGCCAGCTTTTGTTGGTAGAAATCTTGGCCTGAAATTATTATTGGCGCCAATGGGTTTAAAAAATTGAGAAGATTTTTATTTGGGTTTGTTTTTGAATAAAACTGAAATACATAACTATTTTCTTTAAATTAACTCCTAAATTCATTAAATGAACGATAATATAAATGTAATGCAAATAAAAAATATAAACTAGTTTCTTAAAAAAAATAAGTAGTACCTACAGAATAATTTATAAAAAGTAAGTATAATCATCATTGTCAGCCCATGTTCGTATACTGCTGGACATTTCTGTGGCTAGTCAATACCAAAACAAGAATTAGGTACAATAGTAAAATATCTTGTAATCTTTGTTTTCTGATGTCTGTCCATAGGTATCATTATGTCTGGTTGTTTAATATGTGAGTATATTTAAATTATGTAACAGATTATTTTAAATGGAATTTTGGTTATGTTTTTATTTAACTTTTTGTTTTACATCAATTTATAACTTACAAACATAACCCAAATTGCAAAATAACTACAAGTAGAAAGAATGAAAGAAACTACATAGAAGGCAACTGGTTATTGTACAATTCAATACAGTTAAAAAAACTACATGTTACCAGCCAATGTAAGTCTAAAATAACAGACAAAGTCGTGCAAAGTCAGGCAATGCTCCCATTTTTATTGACGAAAAGTTTACGTTGGGCTAACAAGTTATGCATCAAAAATTCAGTCCGTAGCTTTCATTAGTGATTCCATGCAATCGCGACTGGGCCAATTGGGCCCAATTCAGTGAGACCAGGCCACCTGGGTACCATATAACTCGTTCGATTTTACTGCAGAATGGGGTTATATAGGGCACACTTTTGTGCACAAAATTGCACTTAGAACACCTAAAACTTTATTAGTTACATAACTATTTGCTGCAAATATCTATTTAGATTAAGTACGTATTTAGATTAAGTAAGTATTCTAGATCTATTATATCTGTTTAGATTAAGTAAGTATTCTAGAAGACGTTTATATTTTTAATGGTAACGTAATTTTTAAAGCTTTCAAATATTGTTGTATACTTTCTATTTGTATTATAAAATGAGGGAGAAAGCGAAAGACTCGTGCTATAGGGTTGTTTGTCTAAGATTTTTTTATTGATATAATTAATGTATTTCTAATGCATAATTTTAAAAAAAGCATTTTTCACTCCTTCTCTAAGTAAACTATGAGTGAACGAAATTTCATACTCCCCGTCCGCATAATTTTTGTAACAAGGGTACAACATTTTTACTTCAAGTGCTACATAGATGTACCTATAGGCAATTGCTAAAACATAAAACAATTTTCATACAAAAATAGGTTAGCGGCAGTAGCGTGTTTAAATCTAGACCTCATTCCATCATTAGGCTACTTTCCAGCCTACTCCATCATTACCTGGTGTTAGATACGACGTAATTAAATGCAAATAAACTCAACAAAACAATTACTTTACCTTTGGGGTTGAGACATTGGGTCCGTGGGGCCCGGGAGCTCACCTCATCTTCAAAAGCCTTTCCGAGCGCTAAGTCGACGCGACGCGTGACCAAAATGCTGGCGTTTATTTGGCCCAACGCATAAGCACTGCCATTCAGCGTGGTAATGCCGCCAGCATGCTGGGTACGCTTCCGATTGGTAGTGGGCTTAAACATCTTGATTATCTGTAGACGTTCATTAGTCCATGGATAATTCAGTTGTGCTTAGTGTAAGTAGTTGTTAGGTATGTAGCGTAGTGTAGTTCTCATTGTATTTTAGTTTTGTTAATAAAGGCTCTGCCAATTCTTAAAAAATACTTTACCACTTTTTTTTATTAAATTAAAGTCATTGCTTAACTCTGTAATGTGTTCGTCACGGAGATATTTAAAATGCTTTATTGTCCTATAATTCCCCTTCAAACTGAAACACAGTCATGTTTGCACACTATCTATATAGCTCGCAAAGTCCTACAACTACCAATATGTATTTGTAACATTTAACAAAAAATGATTTTCCTCCGTCTCTTTAACACCCTTATCGACATTTTTCACGTAGCAACAACACAATTTGACTTTGTCCAATCGGGCAAAACCCTGTTAACCCTTAACCACCTGCGTGCCATTTTGGGGCGTACGTTTCTGTTTCATCTGCGGCCGGCCACCTCTCCCTGGCGTCCCATTTTGTCCCATTTGACGTTGAGCCATTTACGGCCCGCCTGTGGTGAGTGGATTTGGCTGTTGCACCTTTGACGGCCAGGATAACAGTGGATTTAAATTGTTACGGCTAATATGGCAAATTGAAATTGCTGGCTCAAATTTTATTCGTAATGTCACTTTTCGAAGCTAACGCGATATTTTATTACGAAGGGTATTTTAAACGAATGATTTATAGCAGTTAACGCTTTTTAGTATGTTCATTATTACGTACGGACATTAATCAGATTATATAAATATGGTGCTATTCAAACATGAATAGGTAGGTAATCATACTAATATTATAAAAGCGAAAGTTTGTGAGTGTGTATGTTTGTTACTTTTTCACGTCTAAACGGCTGAAGCAATTTGAATAAAATTTTGTATTTAGTTCGCTGACACCCTGGACTAACACATAGGCTACTTTTTATCCAAAAAAACGGGAACGCGAACAATTTATATAAAATTATGTGCTTTGAATTCTCTCCGTATTAATTTTACATTTTTAAAAAAATTTGCAGATTTTGTTAAAATTTTCACAAAAGAAGTATCGTGTAACGTAACAGATGTTGTCGATTCTTTACCAACCCGGAGAGGCCTTTAAATAAGTCCTTTTTTGAAACGTACCTTATTCAACGTTGACGGGGAAACCTTTACAAGCCAGCTGTTTCATATTCTGCAAGTTTTGCATAAATGAGTGGGTGAACCGGACGGTGTGGGTTTTCCAATTTCCCGAGATGTAGGCTGGTTTCTTATATGTCACTAGACTACTAGAATAGCAATATGTCATTATGGAAACATCAAGGAAATAGGAAATCACTAAGACAAAATACTAAGATTCTATATAAGTAAATTGAAGCTGTGCTGACTTATTGACGAAAATATACAATCTCGTGGGCGTGTTTCAGCCGCTACCCTGCACTTAGCCAGGGAGGTTGATTATGCTTTGACCCTCTGCTTTTAGATATTTCTAGGTATTTTTTTAAGGTATCCTTTAGATATTTTAGGACCTGAATCCCAGGAGTAGGAACATAAAGTTATGCTAATAAATAAATAAATAAATAATAAATAAATATTGGCGGACAATTCAAATGGAGTCAAATTTGACCTACATTTAAGTGCAGGAGATAAAACAACAGGATAAATGTATTTTGTAACAATTTCCAATACCCTGTTATCAAATCAAGCGTATTTAAGTACATTCTTTGCATGGCTTTTTAATAGCATAAATCACTGCCCACACACGCCACCTAAATAGACAGGCATCACTTTTTGTCCCCATAAATAAGGCTGTCTAGCGGTTCCCAGTTTTTCCTCCGTATAATTGATCCGCCGACAAGGCGAAAGGTTTCATTCCCCTTGATTCATTAACGCCGACTACGAGTGTTCCCGATTAATTTAACGGGCAAAAACGTTTTCGACGCGAAAGTACTCTACATTTTTTGTTTTTTGCTTTTTGTTGACGATGGTACTTGTACTTACTACTGTAATTCGATAGTGTACCTAAAATGAAAAATGTTTGACGGTCGTTGTGAAACCTATCATAGGCTGCTTAGATTTAAAATGTCCTTCTTAGCTCATGTAATGTCAACTTATTTGTGATAAATCGATCTTTATCATCACTTTATTTATTCCTACGACCATGTTGTATTGATGTATGTGTTGAAAATCTTTGATTTCATAAACAGTCCTTTTTTACAGCCTTCTCTCAAAAAGGGAGAGTTAATTACCTAAGTAATCTACCGTACGTCGGTACGAAATACGCGAATGAAACCGCAGGTTGCTACTAGTAGTATAGGAACCACAATTAATTAACAAGAAAATCTCAAAAATATTCAGGTAAAACTGGGAAAAATTACAGGAAATTAAAGCAATAAATTTGCCCGTGACATTTACACCTCATGAAAAATTAATCACCGAAAATGACGGAAACCGGCAACATTGTGTCTATTTGCCGGGAGTATAATTAACTTCACCTCACATTATCTAGAAGCGTTTTGCTCGTAGTTGCGCTTGGGTAAAAAATAAATGCATATAGCCTTAAGTTTTGAAATACTCCATTGTATATTAAAAACCCTTTGTGAACTAATGAAGCTTACAAAAAAAATATCAAGTAATTTAACGAATGCAACAAATGGTATAAATTATGTTCGACGATGTTCACTTGAAATTAGAATTGAGTAGGTCTCGTCCTTCCAACGAATATAGACAAAGTCCAAGTTCTTTAATGTACAATTTACATGACAATTAATTAAAAATAAAAACAAAAGAAAGACTATACAAATTGTATACATTTTCAAAGTATGATCACTCCACTGTATTATAATAATAGTACAGAAAACTGTAATCAATGTATAAAGAATATAGATGTTTCGTTAAGTTGAGTGACATTTTGTAAATTACTTAATTCAATGTAGATCTTAAAAATATATGGAGGCATAGGATCGCCCTGCTCAACTCCTTAGTATTAATATATTTACGAAGTTGTCAAGACCTAAGTTTTGGAAATGTATTTTTTGCTTTTTATTATATTTTATGCGATAAAATACCCTTTAACTTTTAGAACGTTTTAGTCATAATTGAATTGTTAAAATAATTTCACCTCTAATGTGCCGTAATAAAGCAGGTGATGACGCGAAGGAAGGAAGACGGTTCGTTGGGTAATTAATTACATTACTCTCCTCACGCCCACCTGTCAACGCTGCCAGCTCACTTCTCATCAGATTTTTACCGATGAGTGACGGAGGGAAATTGAGTTTTCCAGACGGTTTACTTTTTAAACAAAAACATCTATGGAAGACTTATTGAGGTGGGGTTAAGACACGTGGGTGTCTTCAATAAGATTCTTTTAATCGACTTCAATGTGGAGGTTCTCAATTCGATTGCATGTTTTTTTCTTTTTTTTGTCTGTATCCTATTCTTTTGTTTGGTAGATGAGAACCTATGGCGGTTTTGAAATATAAACAAAAAATTTAAACTTGCTACGAAGTGATGATAGATTCTTAAAATATAATATATTTGATCGTTAGTCTGAATGTAATTTCAAATTGAAGTCGGTTTTTGTTTTTTCGCAGAAAAGATATTATTGTTTTGACAGGAATAGATTGTTTACATTGGATTTAACGTTGAAAAAAAACATTGCCGGGAATTTGGCGTTTCCAAAAAAGACGCCTTAAGGTGTGTCATCTACCAAACCGCGCTTGGCCAGAGTGATGGATTTTGGCTTTGATCCTCTACTGTGAGAAAACGCCCCAAGTTTCAACAGCGGGAACATAAAGTCTGACTGGCCTCGTGGCTTAGTTGGTAGTAGCTCTGCTTGCGAAGCTGAGGGGCGTGGGTTCGATTCCCACCCAGTGCAAATATTTGTGTGATGAATTCAAATGTTTGCACTGTGTATAAAATAAGTATAAGTATGTATTGAAAACTATGTAAGTATTATATCAGCTATCTGGCCGCCATCTTTGCCAAGATTTGCTTAGTTTGGGGTCAGGTGGTGGTGTTGTGTGTGAATTGTCCACCAATGTTTATTATTATTATTATTTATTAAAGTAAGCTGCTTGTCCTAACCAATTAGAACATACGTTTCCTTTCACATCCGATATGCCTGGTTGCCTAATCCTACTAAAATTATAAATGTCAAAGTTTGGATATATGTTTCTCGATCACGTCTGAACGATTGAACGGATTGGGTTGAAAATTTGGAACACATTTAGATTATAGAGGTAGTCTCGAATAACACATAAGCCACAAATAACGGAAACAGAGAACTACGCGGGTAAAACTGTGGAGCACTGTTAGTGTCTCAAATATTTATCATCGGTTTGATAATATTATGAATCAATGACGAGTATGGAGACTTGAAAATTTGCACTTACCTACAACATGCTTAACTAGGTACTATGACAAGGATACAAATGTTTAGTTTTTGAAGTATTTACATATAATTAATTGAGTAACACTGTATCGAGTGCTTGCATTTATCACTAATAAATAGTAATTCAATGATAAACTCTCGTGATTGCATGATTGATAGTAATATATAATTATGATCATAGTCTACTTACAAAAATCCCTGCTATTTCATTTAAATATCACTATAACAGTCTAATACATAAATTCTATAAAAATTACATTCTAAAACATAACACCCAATAAAAGTAACACAATTGCACTAGTGCACTCCCATTCTATTCCCATAAATAAACCGCAAAAAGCGGTTGAAACTGAGGTTAAATTCCGTCGGTTATATGCAAGACTTTGTTTGGTCTAATAAAATCTGTAAAAAACATGCTATTATCCAAAGTATATAAATCCTTTTTACACAGCCGTGTTTTATCCGCAAAAGCGAATCATTAAAAAATCAAAACATCCTTTGGGGAATCATTTCCTATCTAATGAGGATGTCGTACCCGACCCTTGTATTAGAATAATGTAAATAAATTCTATAAAAAATTCACTCACGGAAGCTTCTCGCAATTACGAGCAAAATATACTCTCGGGAGCTGGACCGCAGTCATTTCTTTTTGGGGGACAAAAATAAACAAACAATACAAAATCCGCAGAAACACCTTCCCTTTTAACGGAGTAACGTTTCCCCTTTTATCTGAGCGCGCGGTCAAAGTAACCCCGTGCCTAAGTTCATAAAGGGTTGACCTGGGGGAAGTGGAAAACAGAGACTATAGTTTTTAAATATACATTTACAATAAAACATTCATTTTAAAATAAAATTCAATATGTTATTTATAAAAATGAATATTTGTCTGTATTTCATTTGTAGAATCGTAAACTATGTATTTCATTATTTATGTGATCTTTAGCAAAGTTGTTGTAAATGAGACAAACAAGGTTTGTGAGTTGGTGCGATCAATTTTCGACTGTTAACATAGCTGTAGCTGTACTGCTAGTGTGTTAGGTATATTATTTAGCACGTCAAAAATATAATATGTATTTCTAAAAAACACTTTATTCATTGTTATTATATTAGTTTTCTTTCAATATTCGTAACATTCTAAGGTCGTCCTGTGATGTGAAAATGGGCATTTGGTTTTATTAAACGGCTTAGAGATTTAACATCTTAGATCTTAGGGTGACGAGTGCAGTGATAGGTAATGATTTGAACTGTTCATGTTCCAATAGCGGCGTGCCACTGCGCTGTTATGTGGTAGGCATGTTTTGTCATACTTTATTTAATAAAAAAATCTGAAAACGACTCATCAAATTAACTAAAAAAGATGTCAAGAAAAGGTATTTATTTAAATTTACAATAACGCTCTTTTTTTATCAAAAAAACAGAATTCCTCAAAACAAAGTATTTTTCTATATTTAACACGGAATTCAGAAGCGGATTTTAGTTTATTTAAGAGTTTAATAATAAAGAGTTCTATAGATATTTTTTTCAAAATATTGTTCGTTACTGAATTTTTCTAAGGTTCAGTCACTGAATCAAGCTTCCTGCCACCGCATCCCTGGCAAAGGTCAACCCTTTAACGGGAGTTCACCTCCCGCGGCAGATAGCGACTTACTTTAATGGGGTCCGGTAAAAAGTATCAAATCTTCTAAGAGCGAATAGAGTTTAGTGTAATATTCTGTTAGGTTTTAGGGTTCTATACTTTTGAAAAAGGATTTTTGTTTTACGCTTAAAGAACATCTAGATGTAATGTGTTTTACTTACAATCTTCATGCCTGATTTAGTTCATAATTTTAATAACTTGCACATACATGCGGTAAGTTTAGGTAAAATCGTTTTTAATATATGTTTTTAGGGTTCCGTAAAACGTAAAAACGGAACCCTTATAGATTCGTCGTGTCTGTCTGTCTGTCTGTCTGTCTGTCCGTCCGTATGTCACAGCCACTTTTTGCCGAAACTATGAGAACTATACTGTTGAAACTTGGTAAGTAGATGTATTCTGTAAACCGCATTAAGATTTGAACAAAAAAATTTAAAAAAAAGAAAAATTAGGGGTGCCCCCCATACTGCGAACTGAAACTCAAAATTTTTTTTTTTCATTAAACCTACACGTGTGGGGTGTCTATCGATAGGTCTTCAAAAATGATGTTGAGGTTTCTTAAATCATTTAAGTCTACACTGAATAATTTGCGCGAGAGACACTTCCAAAGTGGTAAAATGTGTGTCCCCCCCCCTCTAACTTCTAAAGTAAGAGAATGAAAAAACTAAAAAAAATATATGATGTACACTACCATAAAAACTACCAACGAAAATTAGTTTGAACTCGATCTGATGAGTAGTTTTTTTTAGTACGTCATAAATACACTATTATTAAAACTTCGATCAAAGTTACAACGAACTACAAGAACTATGTGTACTATGTATATTATGTTACTTGCTGGAACGGAACCCTTCATGGGCGAATCCAACTCGCACTTGGCTACTTTATTTATTTTGTTTGTGGACGTTTCTCAGACAATAATACCTACTATCTAGTCTCAAACTAATGCTACTATTTTACTTAAATTGGTTATAGAATAATTGTAAATACGTACTTTTGATTTATCGAGATACCCAGATATAGAAAATATAAACAGCCACTGCTGGGACTCGGGGTCTTCTCTCGCAAGGAGTCAAGGTCATAATCCACCACGCTGCCTAGAGCGGGTTGGTTGATGACGCATGATCTCGAAAATTCGAGGTGCGTGTCGGTTTCCTCACGATGTTTTGCTTCACTATTCTAAGTTAGCGGCATGACATGTAAAGATGACATGATGTACATGACTTTGAATTTTTTAATGAAATGTAGTGCGTATGGGATTTGAACCTGGGGTTTCGGATTGGCGGTCGCCGTTATCCCGACAAGACCAGCTGTAACTTAGACAGACATAGAACCACGGATATCATAGAACAAATAATCACATTTATTACAAGTATTTTTTGTCTTGAATGGGAATTGAACCCAACTACCTACAACAGCTCTATGTGTAATATCTTATGCTAAGGTTGCCAGGAAGAGATCGCTTTCAGCGATAAGACCGCCCACTGTCGCACTAATTTGCTATGTTTTGTTTATTTTTGCTATGTAGTTTTATTTTATTGATGTGTCAATAAAGAGTATCTATCTATCTATCTATCTATCTATCTATCTATCTATCTATCTATCTATCTATCTATCTATCTATCTATCTATCTATTTATCTATATATCTATCTATCTATCTATCTATCTATCTATCTATCTATCTATCTATCTATCTATCTATCTATCTATCTATCTATCTATCTATCTATCTATCTATCTATCTATGGACAGACTTACTGCAGAGTCACGAGCTCATTGATTCTGTACCAGTACCTATTCTGTAATGGCTTATTTCTTCTATAAAAATCTGGATATCATTTTATTAGACCGTTTAGCATTGTTGATTGATGCCAAAAGGCACAATTTGCTAAAGCAGAGGACAAAATCAGGCTAAAATAAATAATTTCCCTTTGAACCCACATGCTGACTTCGGTTGCCTGGAAAAGATAGCTTTTAGCGATAAGGTCGCCGCTTGATCACTAGTTCTAGGCTAAGTCTTTTTGTTATTTAAATTGTATATTGTGAACAATAAAGAGTTTTCTATCTCTCCATCTATCTGACTACAGCTTTTATCAATAACTAGCAGCGCCCCGCGGTGTTACCCGCGAAGTTCCCGTTCCCGTTGTTTTTCCGGGATAAAAAGTAGCATGTGTGTTCTTCCAGACTATAATCTATGTGTGTACCAAGTTTCAACCCGATCCGTTCATACGTTAGGACGTGATTGAGCAACAAACATCCAAATATCCAAACATCCAAACAACCATACATTGACATTTACAATATTGGTAAGAAGCAGGATAGTAGGATAAGTTTCTACGAGATCGCCATCTTGTCTTACGGTCTACGATAAAGCGCGCTCACCTAGCAGATACCTACTCGGTTCAGTAATTCTGTATTCATTCTCGGTTTCAAGGTACTGAAATTACATCCATTAAGGAATATCCTATCGGGTATTGCATTCTACAGTTTAACGTTAGACGTTCATGCAACGAAAGTGGAGTCGAATCTGTTATCAAAAGTATCAATGAATACCTCTGCATACATGTGTATGTTAGGTTATGTTTCTAAGTATATGTACTTGCTAAGTATAGCTACTCGCACAGTATTTATATAAAAACACTGGCAGCATTTTTACCAGCGGTATTAGCCTCGGGAATTCTCGGAATAAAGAGTAAAGTAGCCTATGTGTTGTTCCAGAATCTACTTCTAATAGTTAGTAGAGCAACAAACATTAACATTTATAGTTCGAGTATTAGTAGGATTTGAAAATAATGCACATAACTCATTATATATATAAAATCAATTTTTGCTATATTTTTCGTATAAAAACAACATTCATCCGAATAGACGATTGCGTTTCCATTTAGCTTCGGGATCGGGCGTGATTTTCTTCCATAATGAAGGCTAAGTAAGTACGAGAGTCTAGATGGAGTGGATATCAAACGCTTTGAGTGGGATCTTGTGAGTTTTATCCCCTATTTAGCTCAGCATAGTGGAGACTAATGTCCGAGACTTAAACTATGATATTCTAAAATTTATAGAAAAGAAAATATAATGTGATATAGATTTATTTTTCTTGTCGTGTATTTGATTCAATAGATTGTCTTAAATTGGATTGTATTTTTCTCTAAACTGTATTATCCAAACAGCATCTGAATAAATTTAAATTGAAAGTTGATGCTATATATATTATAATATAAAAATAGGGTTGCACTTGACTGCCATATTGCTTAGAGTGACTGTTTAGGATTTGGCGGGTACTACCTGAGTTTAAGACAAAAAACTATCGGGCTAACAATAACTTACCTACATATCCTTAATTTTGGTTGCAACTTTTGTAATAGCATCACATTAATCCTGATTTTCTTTTATTTCAGATACATACATCTTCTACCGCGTCTCCTGCGCTGAGTGAATTGAGGTATGTGGCGATGTCACGAAACATTTATCCTACATAGTTTATTGTCATAGTTCATATCATAGTAGTGAAGGTGAGTGTTGACGTACGTCACAAAGGGGCCCTTTTTAAACCTACGCCCGAGTCACAAGTCTTGGAGTCTACTCGAGATTTCTCTCTCTCTGCCACACGATGGACCCGGCACCCGCACGGTGAATCCATGGAATGCTAAGAAGTTCGTCTCTCTGTCCTAATTCATTGCTAGATATACATAGCAAAGTGTCGGCAAACTTTGCGTGCTAGTCTTTTAATTTATATATATGTTACCGGCCAAACCCGATTTCAGGACAAACTAGTCTTGCCTAGGCTAAACTAGTTCTTCCTATACGCGATAGGATTAACTAGTATAGCCTAGTCCAAACTAATTTGTCCTAAGCCCGATAGGATAAACCAGTTTAGCCTAGCCTAACCTAACCTTACCAGCTTACCACCCATGTTGGGGACACAGCTCGCGGGCCTTTCCTTGCACCAGGACAGTTAAAAAACCTAACGCGTATCAGGATTAACTAGTTTGACCTAGGTTAAACCGGTTTATCCTATCGGGCTTTGGACAAATTAGTTTAGACTAGGCTATACTAGTTAATCTCATCGCGTAGAACTAGTTTACCCTAGGCAAAACAAGTTTGTCCTGAAGTCGGGTTTGGCCTGTAGCATTTATATCTTACTAGCACACGAGTCTATAGCGACACCGATGATATGATTCAACATTTAATTTAGTTCTTCCGAACAAAAACAACTTTATACATTTTCAAAGTCAATCAATAGCTACCCTTTAAAATTAATTAATACGCATTACTTACACACGTGGACCTACCATTCGGTTTTCCACACAATATACGTATATTTAGACTACCGTTCGGTCCAGTTTTGATTAAAAGGCTTTTACAGTTTCAAAATCAATGTTCTCTGAACGCTTTCAATCAAGTGTGTTTGCTGTTCCCATGTTAAAGCGGATATTCGAACTAAACGAAACCAATTACCTACTCTGTGTTGGACGCAATTGAAACACAAATTATAGTTTGAAATAATAAATCAGTTAGATGATGAACCACAGCACTTGTGTTCCTAACTTTTTATTAGTTGCGAATATGAAAATGAAAGTGGTTGTTACAGTTTTTTTTTAATTCTGGGTAACACACGTGTAATTTGGTCCATCTAGTCTGAATAGAAAGAAGAAATGATAAGAAGCTCAACGAGAAGTGGCCATGCGCGTGATCTGTCCTTGAAATACGACCATATTATCACATGTAGTCCAAGATCCCAGAGCCACCAGACGTCACGTATTTTCTGATGTAAGAAATGTGGACGATTAAATAGTGTTAGTATGTACTAAGAACGCATGCATACTCGCTACCTTGGTTTTTGAGATTTATCAGGTAATGAAGTTACATAAAAAAATCACTTCACGTAAGTTCCAATTAATTAATTTGTTTCCAGAGAAATATAGGGCGTAGAGATATAATATCTTAGATCTCAGGGTGATGACCGCAGTGCAGGCCTAGGTAATGATTTGGACTCTTCATGGTCCAATAGCTGCGTGACATTATGCTGTTATGTGGCAGCCATGTTGCTTACCATCAGGCACATGACATGCTTGTCTCGTCACTCTCAGCTATAAAAAAATTGCCTAACTGATTTTCACGTATATTATAGGTAATATCCTTAAAAATATGTCGTCAATACTCCCAGACACAATCCATGTCCCGTTTTGCTTTTCAGACGCTTTAAAACTCCCAAAATAATTACATACTTTACGTAAATTCTTATGCTGCTGTTTTAGATATGTCCGCCAGACAACTATTTCAAAACCTTTTACAAGAAGACATACCGATCTAAGTAGTCAATCATCCCATAAACTTATTATTTTAAAACATAATGATCGTACTTTGCGTACCTATACAGACACTCTCTCTCTCTGTGGTCGCTCCCTCATGACTGAGGATCGTGGTCATCGCTGGATGTGGATGCTCTACACCTAGATTTTGTAATCTGCTTCCACCGGTGTCTGCTCATCCTGTCTCTGACGACCGTGCAAAATTTGGTAGATGAAGAGCCGCTCACTTGATCGCTCCATCTAGTTGGGAATCTACCCCGGGCTCGCTTACCCTACATATACAGTTACATACATACACAAAACAAAATAAAAGTGGGAATGTCTACGTGTCTATGCTGCTTATGCATTTACACTAGAATTGTTAAACAAACAGGATTATTCAGAACACATTTATACATTTCCTAACACAATGGTACCATAAAATTGCCTTATTTGCCTATCTTACGAACAAATTTATTCATTGCCATACTTCGTGTAACGTCTGAAAACAATTTAGATCACCGATTGTAGTTAATTGCGCCTCTAAAATGACCTATTGTAAACAGTTTTAAAAACAGTCATAAACATTTTGGTACAAACTACTTACTCACGCAAGGAATTTTTACTCACGCAAAGAATAGTAGGTAATACTCAGACGGACAAGTTTTGTATTCATTTACAAAGATTACTTTTGTGATATTTTCTAGTTGTATATATTTTGGCGCACTTGGAAAATATTATAAGAGTGAATTTTGAATGATTCACACCACAGAACTGTGATTCACACGGACATCGACAGCCAAAAAACGGCGTTATAGATCAGTAGGGATATGTGGAACTGCCGGTTATAACTTTGGCAGACAACCATTTTATCAGAGTTAATTTTTCGACGACACCCATACTCGACTTTGGTATATTGAAGTTAGTAGCGCGTTTTTTTAAAGGAATATAGCAGTTGACTCAGGTGGTCTCTACTGCCTAGACAACTTCATGGCCATACCACTAGCCCTACCCCTGGTGGTAGGGTGGGTCCCAAACTATACCACCATCATGCCATCAAGCTTGTGGCGTTAGCGTTAATATTACTTAATGCATGTTTATGATCCAAAGAACAAAATATAAGTAAGTAAATATTAGTGGACATTTCTGAGACAACATTATCTTGGTGTCGAAGGTATTTCTCGAATTGAAAGATCTCTTCGATGTAAACCTCGCAAATATCTGCTGCCCGGGCCTTGCAATGGGTAAAGCCGCCACTGGCTGCGTGTGACTGTGCTGTTTTTTTTATTATTATTATTTTTTTTATATTTAAAATTGCTACTCCACAGACTCCGGGGTCCGTGACTTTTGTCATTTAAAATCTTATTTATTTTTACATGTTTCTTGGATAATCAGAAGAAGAGGAAAATAAGCGGGGAGTTGGGAACATTTTAAACCTAATACTAGTTAGTGCTCGTCTGTTGAGCCGATCACTACCGGTTGGGATTCCGCTAGTAATCGACTCGACATCGATTCTTTGCCTTATTGCCATTTGCCTAAGCCGCCTCCTCCCGGCCGAGAGCCTCCACTACGGCTGCATTTCTGTCCCTGATGGCCATCTGTAGGTTGAACTCTCGGATGGTCTTCGGTGATGCAGCCAACGCTAGCCGCACGAACCGACCGATGGCGTCGTCGGTGTCGTCAGCGTAGTACGTGAAGGTCCCCGTGTGCCGTGAGATTGCAACAACCGCATGGGGCACGCTCTCGTGCAGCTTCATGTTTGCTTTTGTTTTTATTGCGATTACCGACTCATATGTCAGTCCCTGAGCTTCATGGATGGTGAGGATACGTGACCCTGTGCCTGACCCATAACCCTGGTTTGTCAGGGTCTCTTTCTCCTCTTGAGTGTGAACTAAGAAGAGGGTGTTTGGTAGGGTGTTGGGTATTTGCGCTCCCTTGTACCTTTTCTGCTCTAGGGACTTTATACGGGATGCTGAGGAGTACATACCTGAGTATATTTCCCTCAGCGCATATGCGACATCCATCGGATTGCGATGTGTGCAGAGCAACTCCTGGCTGATCTTTGTTACCAGGTTTGGGCGGTGATACCTCATTTCGAAGAGATTTTCCC
Source organism: Ectropis crepuscularia (assembly GCA_963693475.1). Taxonomy (NCBI): domain Eukaryota; kingdom Metazoa; phylum Arthropoda; class Insecta; order Lepidoptera; family Geometridae; genus Ectropis; species Ectropis crepuscularia. The sequence goes on from OY856361.1 coordinate 11,795,067, forward strand.
TGTCGATATAAGGCAACTGATTGACGTCTCCGATGAGGACAATTTCACCAACATCAGACAGCCTTGAAGCCATCACAATGGCTTCAAAATGGTTCATGAGAGCTTCGTCCACCATGAGGCGACTGAAGCTTTCTCTTCCGAAACCATTTACCAGAGCAGAAGCCATGGTTCGCACTCTGGTTTTGACCAGGTTTCCGATACGGTGCGATAGCTTTTCTCTTAGATCTTTTGCTGCCTCAGTTGTTGTAGTGATGATGGCGTCCTTGTCCACATCAAAGTGTCTAATTACCCATGTTGTCTTTCCACATCCTGGAACTCCGTTGACCCACTGTATTCGCGGTACCTCCCAGGTTTCCCAACCCGCTTTGACGTTTGAGTTCCCTTCGATGGTTTTGGCCATCTCAAGGATCCTATCGTCCAGCATAATTTTGGTGCATCGGGCGGTAACTACGATTGGGTCGTTTGGTGGTGTCGCATAAACTGGCATTCCCGCGCACTCTGTCTCTTTCTCGTTCAGTGTCACGAAGCCATTTTCTAAGCCATTTTCTACACTGTAAGCTGCCATATACTTTCCTGTCATGGTTCCCTTGATGACCCGGGAAGTGACATTATTGTAAATGGCTGCTTCGGCCTTCGGCCTCCTCGAGTTTCGCCTTTAAGAGGCTTTCACTTCCTAGCCTATAGGACTGCATGATATTTTCGCAGGTCTTGAGGTTGACTTGTCTTGTCGCTCTCAGTGTGGCTAGGAATTCGATGAAGGCGTTACGTGCATGACTCCGCGGCTCCGAAGCCATGACATAGCGGGGCGGTTCAACCTGTCCCATGTCGGCTCTCGTTCGGCTCGTTTGTTGCTGTGAAGCTACGTTGGGGGTCCTTGGCGTCAAGGGGGGTGATGAGTGGGATGAGATTCGGAGTATGCTCCTTGCTGCTGCATTGAAGGCAGTCACGAAGGTCGTGTTGGTGCCTCGGCTGCCGCTTTGATTGGCTGCGGCTTTTTCCGTGGCTGCCCTCTGCTGTGCTCTTTCGGAGCCGGTTTGGATGGTCGAACTAGGAACAGGATGTCCCCAGCTGTCAGTTGCATGTGTTTGGTCGTGTGAAGGGGCTCTGAGGAAGCTCAGATTTTCTCCCCTGTCTTCATATACGACTACCTCATGATGTTTAGAGGCCTCAATGCAACCCAGCCGGTCTGCGACTCGCGCTCTTGAGTATTCGATTGCCATTGCATCCACGCTTATCACCCGGGGTGTTTCACCTGCATTTCTGCTCAGATGTTCGAGCAGCGCACTTGCCTGTGTGAAAGGGGTCCGACCTTCCGAGTACTCTATTAGTGCAATCGTTTTGTTTTTCGATCGCACCAACCGAAATCGGTGGCCGTCCACCTCGCACACTGGCATGGCGTCATATGTTTTCCGCTTCATTGTGACTTTTGCGGTACTCCCATTGAGCAGGCAAGACAATCCAGGTGACAAACGGGCTCGTTTCCGTTCCCAGGCAAAGCAAAAGCTTATTCCGAATCTTTCTTTGTTGCTGTCCATGAAGAGAGCCACTCCGCGGATACGGATCCCTGCCTCTCCTCGGTCTGCGTTCTCCAGTAGTTGTTGGATGGAGGTACTTTTCGAGGAACTATTGAGAGGTTGAGCGGGAACCACATTCCGCGTGGCGTCCACGGGCAGCAATCAGAGTGTGGTGGCGAGGGGAGGCGTGTATTTGATATTGTGGAGTTTCTCTTGGCCGCTATGCGGAATGAGCTCTCCATGAAGGACAGGAGCCGTGTTCTGTTGTCTGGATCTGCTAAAATGTTATGGAGATCCGAGACAACCAGCTTCCTGTCGATCATAGATTCGAGTTCATGTCTTGCGACCATGAATCGGGGACAATCGATTAGCACGTGCCAGACCGTTTCGGGTTGGTCGGGGTCACACTCGCATGCAGGACCGCTCTTGAGCTTAAATCTGTACAGGTATTCTGCTATTCCTCCGTGTCCCGTCAACGCTTGTACTTGGAAGGGAGTCAATTTTATGGTTCTCAACATTCGATATGCGTTTGCTATATCGGGGAGGAACGTCTGGGTGACTTTTCCAGTGTCCGAGGTCTCATATCGATCTTGCCATTTCTTGACCGATTCTTCGCGGATTTTGCGTTTGACGTAGGACAAAGGGATCCCCTCGTAATCCCTGGGTGATTCCGTGAGAGCTGCCAATTTGGCTAGTTCGTCAGCTCTTTCATTGCCAACGGTGCCCACATGCGCTCTCACCCAGAAAAGACGAAGAGATCTCCCTTCAGCATTTATCTGTCCAATGTTTTCCTTTATGCACTTTGCCAGGGGGTGACTCGTTTTCGGGTTACTTAGCAGTTCGAGTGAAGATCTGGAGTCACTCAGGACATTGACTTCTGGGTCCTTGCTTTCTAACGCCATTTGAGTTGCCCGGCAAAGAGCATAGAGTTCCGATTGAAAGACTGTGCATTCGGAGTGGAGCTTGAAGGTCGAGTTCTTGACCTCTTTGCCGTTCTCCCACCATGTTAGAGCAGCTCCAACTTTACCTTCAACCTTACTGCCATCAGTATAAATTTGAGGTCCTTCTGGAAGATTGGAGGTGTCTTCTAGGAGCTCGTATTCTACGGGTACCAGCGTGGACGGATGGGATTGGTCCAAGTAGTTAACGTTCCGTTCGAGTTCTACTTCTGGTGGGAGGTAGTCTTGGGAGAGGTTCTTTTTTACTCTGTACAAATTAGCTGCTTCCTGTATCCTCAGATCCAGGGGGAGCAAACCGGAGAGTGCAAGTGCTGATTTCAGGGAGACAGTACGGTATGACTTACAGATTTTCTGGGCAAAACCTCTTTGGATTGCGTTCAAGTGAGACTTCTTTTCCTCGAGGTCTGCCGCTTGTGCCCATACACTTGAGGCATACATGATTATAGGTTCCGCCACAGCGACGTATATAGTTCTCGTGATTTCGCCATTCAATCCCCAGGTCACCTTCGCTGCACATGCTAGCTGTCTATAAATGTTCGCCACTTTTTTACATTGGGCGGTCACATGTGCTTTAAAGTTGAGCCGTCGGTCGATTAGTAGGCCTAGCAGTTTGACTTCCTTGACCAGATCAAGCCGGACGCCGGACATGAGTATGTTTGGAGGTTCGTACTTCAACTTTTTTGTAAAAAGCATTGCGTTGGTTTTATGCGCTGCAAAGTTGAGTTTGTTAATTTTACCCCATTCCACTGTCATGCTCAACGCCCTGCCCGCTTGCTGTTCGATGATGTTCGGGCTGCCTGTAAACACGAGAACGACGTCGTCCGCAAATGCTTGACAGTATACTCCCTCCGCTTCCAGCATTCGTAGTAATGAGTCTAGAATCACATTCCAAAAGGTTGGTCCACAGATGGACCCTTGGACGCATCCTTTGGTTGTGTCCTTCTCATAGACTGCTCTTGCATAGTTGACCTTGATTTTACGGTCGCTGAGGTAAGAGTTTACGATGTCGTAGAGGTTTGTTGGGCACCTCTTCTTCGCTAATTGATTTTTGAGGGCGGGCCACCATGCATTGTCGAAGGCACCCTCTATATCCAGGGAGATTAGGAGTACGGTGTCTTTACTGTCAACTCCTTTTTTGATGTGCTCTACCAGGTCATAGAACCTCGGTCCTCGGTGCCTCTTTGAGGCATGAAGCCGTACTGTTTCCTACTGATGGTTGGGAGGAGATGCCATTGTGACTGTGCTGTTATTAGGCATGTTGATTATTATCAGGCACATGAGCTGCTCATCTCGTCACTCTATAAAAAAACAAGTTTCTATCATTAAATATAAAAAAAAACACTTTTTCTAAGAGAATATAATTTTTAATTTAGTATGTGATTTCTTTTAAAACAATAATTGTGTTGAATGAACCACAACTTTAATCCATTCAATTGAATATAAATCCTTAATCTAGGATAATGCCCGATGGCACTTATTAAAATCTAAAATCCTTTACATTTGCTACTTCGAAATTCAGTCGCAGTTTCAACAAATCGTGGAGTAGATAATCCACAGATTATTTTATGCCGCCTATAGGTACATACTGGCTGAGTGGAGGCCAACGCCAATGTGTGTAGGGTCGTTTTGCCATGACTTGTGATCACTCGCCGTCGCTCGCCTAGCTGCCCGAGTGACGGCAAGTGACCAGTGTGTATAGGGCTCTTAAAGCCGCCTATACACACTGGCCCAGTGGAGGCCAACGCGAGTGTCGACAAAACGGCACAAGACGAGTGGTAGCATCCACACACTGGCCCAGCGCAGGCCAACGCGAGCGTCGATAAAACGGCACGAGACGAGTTGTACCATGTACCATCCCACACACTGGCCAAACGCAGGCAAAAGCGAGCTACGAGCGCCTTTGTTTTGTGCACAAAAACCGACACCGGTCACGAGTGAGACGAGTCGAGGCATAGATATTAGCTGCATCTCGCAGTTTCACCGGCTATATACCATCCTACTTAGTTAACCTGTTGACTTAGTTGGTAATAGTCTGCCTGTGAAGCCGTGGGTCGTGGGTTCTAAACTATAAATCAGCAATAATAAAAATTAAAAATAGTTTTTTAAATGTACCCACATTTAAAAAAACTATTTTTAATTTTTAGGTACCGTATATGTACTTCCTAAAACTAGTAAAAAGTTGTTAATTTGATATTACACACAGACATTCGAATTATATTTATTTGTACAGAAGTGACGGGAGGAGCTTAACTCAAATGTTTCGGGATAAGAAATAGTGTTCTATGAGATTCATGACTTTCTTCTGTGTGCACAACGTAATATTATCTCTCATCTCTGCAACGTATCAGGCTCTCTGTAATAAAAAAGTTCAGCCTAAAGTACTTCTCCGTTATTTAAGATCACTTTGATAAACCGTTCCTATTTTATTGTCCATTCTATCACAAATATTGCTGACCGATTCGCCGTTAAAGAAACCCTCACGTAAAGGTCTCCAGAAATCATCGGGAACGCTCGCGAGAGATCGGGGATAATACCGCCTTTGGATTTATTGTGCCCTTATAACTTCTGGTGTTTTATTCTTATGGACTACGTAGACGAAAAACCTGAACGTCTACTCTCTTTCTACGAAAAACGTAATTTCGAAATAAACTCGCGATTTTCCAACTCCGATTCTACTTCGATCCGTCGTTTTGTCCGTTTAAATTTTCTAAGCCTACTCGAATTAGAGTATGCTTAGAACATTTAAATGTCAAACAATGTTCTATCGGACGAAACGTAGTAGAACCGGTGTAGGAAAGTCGCGAGTTTTTTTTTTCGATATTACGTTTTCGTTGAAAGAGAGTAGATAGACGACCTGAACGAGTACTCTCTTTCTACGAAAACGTAACCGTAATTTCTAATCTGTAACTCTCTCCTTGCGAGAGAAGGCCCCGAGTCCCAGCAGTAGGAACGTTTAGTGTGCTGTTGATGATGATGAACTTACTTGGTAGTTTGCCCACGAAAATGATGAAAGTAGATAACTTTCTATTTTGAACTAACTTATTTGAGTTATACTAATATTTTCAAACCATCAATCATCATAACCAAATCCGTTACTTCCATATATGAGCAAGAAACACCTAAACTTTTGTCTTTCGTAAATATCTGGTCCCGTTTCGTTGACCTTTCAATTACACGACCTTTGAATAAATCACGAATTAAATAAAGCAATAAAATTTTATGATTGCATATCAACCTATTTGAATGTAGATTAGTATTTATAGAAGCGACGTACCTTTTGTCTAAGCAGACGCGTATTTCACGTTGTTCCTCAAACATGTATGGTCAAGGCATAAACTTGGTCGAACAAAGTTATAAATTTACAACTTAGTTATAGGTAAGTGGAAAAGGTTACCAGTAAGTAATAAGTAAGTAAATAGTTTATACTTCAAATAGACGAATTTGTAGACAGTAAAACCAGAACAGACCATTTTGCTGTAAATATTTTATTCGTACAAAAAGATCTACATTATCATTAAGATCGTGGTAGGACTCTTGGCAGAGTCCGCCTGGGAAAGGACCGCGTTTTTGCCAGTTATTCTACCGCCAAGCAGTAATGTGCAAACATTACTGTGTTCCGGTGTAAAGGGCAATGTTTCCAGAGAAATTACAGGGCTTAGAGACATAACAACTTAGAGATCTGAGTGACGAGCGCAGTGCAGTGCTAGGTAATGATTTGGACTCTTCATGTTCCAATAGCTACGTGTCACTGTGCTGTTATGTGGCAGTCATGTTGCTTACCATCAGGCACATGTCCTGCTCATCTCGTCACTATTTAATAAAAACAAAAAATGGTTGTCTGTAAAGTCAGTTTACTGACGATAGTTGAACGTGACAACTTCAACTACGCCTTAGAGCGAGGTAACGCCGCATGACGTCATGTTTTGCGGGCGTGCAGCCGGCTTCATCGAATATAAGACGTTGTCACGTCAAAAAAAATATTGTAGATTTATTTGCATGCAATGCTACGTCGTTTTACCCGCAGAGTCCCCGTTTCCCTCAGTTTCCTGTGATAATAAGCCTATGTGCCGAAACGAAGAAACTGTGTACAGAATGAGAGTCGCACGAAGGTGCAACACAATTAGACAAAAAAAATGTTCATTTTATTAAATTAACCGATTGACGACCATCTGAAAAATAAAGTTGGTAACACTAGACACGGGAAGTTTTTACGCGTTAAATATTTACGCTGTTTCATATTTTTCTTACGGTTTTATTCTCCTTTTTTTTTCAGTTCGGTCGCGCTACAAAATCTCTATCTTCTCCAATTCTGCAGTAAGGAACTGTTTCAATAATAATAATCAAGTAAGATGTTGATCAAATGCAAACCTATCCTACCTGTCGATAAATAAAAGATAGAATTTGTGATGAAAATAATCTATTATTCGATTATTTCCTTATCGCTTTTATCTCAGCATTTGACCACCGTTTTTCGTCACCTTTCACGGAATTACGCGCCATTCACATCGGCGTCACGTAAGGTCCCGTCGGCAAATCTTGGGGATAAAGAAGCCATACGCTTCCGGGTTCACGGTGGCTCTTTATTGGCTGTTGTTTGGAGCATCGTTTCGGGGATTTTAAGGCCGTAGCTTTCTTTATACGCTTTTTCCGGTTGCTGCAACAATAACGCGAGAGAACGGTTGTTTTCTCTGTTGAATATGTAAACGTATCATCCATAGTTCTTAAAGTACATTATGGATAGAAATAATCATTAATTGTCTTCAAGGCGACAGTGAAATCAGTAAGTCACGGCTGGTCAGCCGGGAGAACGGCGACTGTCGATCTGTACCTCCAGGTCACGTGGTTCGACAGCGTAGTTCGATCAATCGAACCACGGACACTTTTTTTTCCCGTTGGTTCGATCAATCGGACCACGTGAACTTTCTTTTCCTGTTGGTTCGATCTATCGAACCACGTGAACTTTTTTATCTCGTTGGTTCGATCATCGAATAGCCCCTGGTGCGAATTTTAAAATTAATAAATTTAATTTCATGATTTGAAATGATTGGAAATCTAACTATGCCCGCCGTTTCACGCGCGTTTCAAGGGTGTTTTGTTTATTTCGCGGAACCATGTTTATTTTCCTCATTATTTATGCCTTCGAACATCAGCTATCTGGTAGTGTCCTCTCATAATCGGTTCAGCTGTTTTGCAGATCAGGGGGAACAAACATACAGACAGACAATAAACATTTTGTTTAATACCGTTTATTTACATTTATTTGAATTAAGTAAAAAGCTGATAATTTATATTATATACCTACAGACATTCCAATTTTATTTATTTGTATAGATGCGTAGGTATACACGTATTCACCGTCTGTACACATTCAAATGCATGTAGTGAAAAGCGGTTATTATAATATTATAAACAGACACTTCAATTGCATTTATTTGTATTTTTAAATAACCTCAGCTTTTCGCTGTTAAGTACTTATTTATTTCTTGCGTTATTTTGTTAATAACGGTATTTGTAGTTTCTTCAAAGTACTGATTAAACGACATCAATGTTGTCAAAGTATATTTTTCGCCAAAGTATTTTCCAACAATGTTCAAACCCCGCTGACAAAGAAATTGAACGTTTTGTGCAAAAACGAATTTCGTTGTGGAAATTAAAAACTTGGGGAGTTTCTGCTGTTTAAAGCGTTCTGGGTTGCCATTTTTCATTTTCTTCGACAGTTTAGTTGTACAACCATTTTAAACCTTAATTCAATGCAATTGAAGTTAGAAGTGGTTAGTTTTACAGCAACCACGAGTGCAAGAAAGTTCGCAGGGTTACTCAGATTAGTATTAGGCAACTCAAAACGAATGAAATTTTATGAGTGAATCTTCATTTATTGAACTGCAGGGAAAATGTTTATAGTCATAGAAACGCACATGCTTATAGTCAAACGCGTATAAAACATCCAGCCAGTGCAAATTTTCTAAATAAATATTGAAAAATAAATTACATTTAGGACCATACATTTCAATTATTTAGAATACCAATTTGTATGTATTGTAATACATACATATTGGCCACCATATTCCAAAAAATTATGAAGGGTTCGGTGAGGTAATGAGAAACCTACTTTTTTTAAAAGTCGGTTAAAAAGATGCGTTGCGTTGGTAAAAAACTTATGCGGGTATTAAAGTTGCTGCAAAATGTATCTAAATTCGTGTTGTCAAAGGAATTTAAAAAAAAAACAGAAATAATACTGAAATTTCGTAATACGACGATTCTTAATCTATCCAATATCCGTCCTGTGCAGGAATCAAACTTACAACTTCCAGTGTTGCGATTGAACTTATTGTAAACTATAAAACCACGAGGCCAGGCGACATCTGTCACTTATTCATGACTACTTGCTAGATGTACATCTTGCTTTATTGTCCCTTTCTTCCAAAACAACTTCCCTTTCGGCCGTATACTTGCTTCGCAGCTAGCCCCGAAACAGTTTAACGAAAGTTTCAGTAGAACCAAGTTTTTAGCAAACAGTCATCGTTCAAACCAATTGGTTTTCTTTCGACCATTATATTTTCTTTTGTTAGTGCCAAGTTCTGCTTTGTGGGGAAGCTAACTGTATGTATTTTTCTTCTTTTTTGGCTCTGGTACAGTATGATAAGACTGAAATAAGGACTCCATTAAACGTTTCGTCTTTATCTGTTTTGCCGAGTTTAGAGAACGAAATGTGCAGCGTTTGGGAAATACGTCATTTTTTTTTAGTCGAGTTAGTATAGTTTTTAGTCAGATTATTCTACCGATCAGAATATTATAAGTTATGTAATGTTATGGTGCCGAAATGTGGACACAGATAGTTGAGACGATATTTATGGTTAAGATCGTCCACAAGCTCAAATCCATACAGCTCGCTTCTGAACAAGCTTTACTTGGAGTTTATCAAAAGGATCGTATCCGAAACGAAGTCATCCGTCAGAGAACCAAGATTACCGACATAGTTCAATATCTTACCAAGCTGAAGTGGCAGGAGATGGGTTATATCTTTCATCTATCGTCGGACCGATAACCGTTGAGGTAGACGTGTTCTAGAGTCGAGACCACGAATCGGCAAACGTAGCGTAGGACGTCCTGAAACTCAATGGAGTGTCGATATACGGAAAACAATAGACAGTGCCTGGAAAAGAAAGCCTAGAATTGGGCTGATTGGCTTGTCCTAAGAAAGACATGCGTTTGGCTTTAGACTATTATAGGCTAATGATGACAACGACGAGTAAAAAACGCCTCAAATAAGTGCTCTGAAAGCAGAGTGCATAGCATGAGTTGTTTATGAACAGCTGTCATATCAGCCATATCCATAAATACTTAAAAAACATTTTTTTAATAAACTCGAGCAAAAAGCAAATCAAGAAATCAAATTAGACACAGAATAATTTTCCAAATGTTGTTCTGTCATAATATTTCATGTTTTTGAAATTAGACTAACGGCTAAAACTAATAAATAATCAAAGACTTTGTCCTTAGCAATAAATATTTTAATTTCCGAATTAAATCAATCATACATAACGATAACTAATGATTATTTATTTATATGTGTTGAAAACTATGTTACTACTGCTGTAGTAAACTAATATTTTACGCCTACGTCAACAGATCGTGCCAACTTCAAAATCATGTGTTAGACATGTTGAACTAAGTTATTTTAAACAACAAGTTTCGAGTGTAATAAAGTGGCGCCGCTTACCAATAGTCACTATTAAATTTGTGTGCCAAAATTGATGAACTAAATTTCTTTGAACATAACAATTCGAGTATCAGAAGGTGCCGCTACTTAAAAATTATCATGAATAATGTGGGCAGTAGATTTACGTGTGTGGTTAGTAGATAATTATTTAACTTTAAATAGGAGTTGACAGGGAGTGTTCTACGGCGGAAGAAGATTTTAGGTAATTTATTAGTTGTTTTTCGCTTTATTACATAAGTGTTAAGTTTAAACGCGTAGTTAGATACCAATAATACGCTCATAAAGCGCTAATACAATCACATAGTGTATTCAAAATAATATGGACTGAAAAGATTTAGTTGTTGATAATTCCAAAACTTTTAAACTCCTCTAGATTGCCTGAAAGTAATTGTTTTCACTGAAAAAGCCACCATTGGTGTCAGTGGTCTTATTGTTTACTGATCTCATATTATATTTATGTACCATCTCTTACTCGTGAATAATATACTTTTCATCCCAAGTGTGTGACAACATAATTTAATGCATTTGTACACTTTTTCATGTATACTCTTTACCTCAACCTGTCAACTCTCCATATTTTCACGTCATATTGTTATGGCTAAATAAACTCAAAGATAAAACCTTAAAACAGGAAAATTAAATACAAGTGAAAAACCGAAATAAGTGATTCTAGCGACAAAAAAGTTTATTTGACGCCAACAGAATTGACTAGACCTGTTAATAATGCGCAAAACATTTAGCCATTTCCTCGCTAAGGTGGGATGAAAAATTACGTGTTGCACTCGAGTGCAAAGATTTTTCACGTTGTGCCCTTTTGATTCCCTTGCGACTCTCAGGATTATAATGTTTGAATTATTCGAGACGTTAGTACGCTTCGTGATTCAATTTTAGAATCCTTCGTAATATTGAGCAAGCGGTTAAAAAGGTTAACTTTGCACTCTTGTACAACAAATAACTATTGTTTAACAGCTTCTTGCGCTTTTACTGTCGTAATTCCGGTTCCAGTTAATTACCCGGGTTAAAATAAAAAGTTACATAATATTACGCTATTCTGTATTCTAACTTTGTTTCAAATTTCGACTCAATTCGTTCAGCCGTGCCAACGTGATTGAGCAACAAATATCGACACTTTCGCATTTATAATATTAGTAGGATTGCGTGAACAATACAGAATCTAATAAATCGGTACTTACTTAAATATTTCCTAATCATGCCAAGAAATCCATACACAGTCTAAAAAAACGGTATCTTATCGGTCTGCCATATATCAATCAGAGGCCTACTAATGACGTCCAGGCTATAAATATATGCGGTTTTTTCACTGCCCACTTTTTAAGCTATTTATAACAATGTTTGGAAGAATGAGATGATGTACTGATGCTTGTTTGTACGTGTGTATTGATGGCATGGAATAGTTTGTGACGTGGTCAAATGATAGAAGTAAGCGGGATTATGTTTATGTTTTTAAAATCGTTCGAGATTCTGATATCAAAGATTATGTTTTCATAATCGTTCAAAATTCTACATTTACGCCTACGTAAAGACTTTTCCAATATTAATTTGTTCATGATTGGCAATTTCATTTAGTTTATAACCGGCATCAAAATATCGTTATATCGGCGTTATATCTTTTTTTTAACCACCGACCAAAAAAAGAGGCGTTATAATTTTGACATCGATTTTGTGTGTCTGTCTGTGGCACCGTAGAGCTCAAACGGATGGACCGATTACGGTGCGTTTTTTTATATGAAGGTTAATTTCCGTGCGGTGGTTAGCTATGTTTGGTTAATATCCATTCAAGGTTCACCTCCACAAAATGGTGGACAAAATATTTCACAACCTACCTCAATATGGGTATCAAATCAAAGGACTTTACTAGTAGCATACTATACAGTATGGGAAATTTCAAATAAAAGATGGCCGCCACCACAAAATGACGAATTACTTACAGTCTTTATTTACTTATTTTACAGTCACGCCTTTCTCTCACTTTGCTTGAATAAATCAATTGTACATTTTCGCTTGTGGTTTACACCACCGCACTAGGGTTCCAAAGCGGAAATGAGAAACTCTCGTACGTGGCTAAAAAAGCTGCAGTGACGTGCACTGCCCTACCGTGCTCGTGATGAATATGTTCCGTCGGGATCTTGGCTGCTCGCGGCTTATAAATTATTAATAACGTACTCTATGGATTCACCGGTAACTTTCAGATTTTGTTCAATTTTTACCGCGAGATGGGTGCGCAATTTTGAATTTTATTCTTGCGATTTTGAACATTTTCAATTTTTGTAAGTAAATCAGTGTGATAAGTTTTTTTAATAATTGTATTATTGTACTTTTATCTTGTATAAAAGAAATAAATATTTCTCACACACTATCTATTGTGTTGACAAGATTATTATTTTTGTAGTTGTAGAAGAACTCTTTGCAGAGTCCGCTCGGGCAAAAACGACACCTGTGCTGATCAGTAGTGTGCAATACTGTGTTCCGGTATAAAGTGCATCGTTTCTGGTAGAGTTAGTTGCAGGGCAAAGGAATAAGTTATCTTCTATCTCAGGGTAATGAGCATTGTGCAGTGCTGGGCTATGTTTCGGATCCTTTATATTCAAATAGCTGCGTAAGACTGGAATGCTATGGGCGGGGGTATGTTGCTTACCACCAGATGAAGATCTCGTTCATAGTGCCACGCTGAATTTTAAGTTTGATGAGTTCAAAAGTACAGAAGTGAATTAAAGTTGAATGAGTTGATTTTTATGTTTTAAATAAACTATACAGATTGAAGAGACCAGATTTATATACCTATAATGTGGTCTACATTTAGCAAAAGGTTTTGTGGCAAATTAAATACGTAATTTTTTTCCTAACTTTTTCGTCGTTAGTATTTGGAATGTATGATAGGGGTAAGTAATAAAATAAGACTACGATGTTTTAGATACTTTTTTTTCTTGATTGGACTGATTTTAAACTTTGATAATAATCTAAATAAAAAATTACAATACTTATTACACGTGTTTTGGTCATTTTGTAAATTAATATCAGGCTACGCTTCGGTTACTTTTTTCACTAAATTTTTGAAGTAACGCATATAGTACGAGTTATAGTAATATTTGAACGGAATAAAATCTTACGTATATCACCATTCCATCTCGTTTCAGGGTCTTACGTCATTTTTACTGATTCGCGGTCTCTACTCAAGAAATGTTTACCCAACGGATATCGGTTCTGTCACAGATTTGCCAGGGCATTGCCACTTCAGTTATTTAGGTATATTCGATGGATGTTCTCTAAAATATTTTTATCAGATTTTCAACACATAAGAGAAACATTTCAGTGTAACGGACAAGGTAAATTTCCCGACAGCGATACTGGCCTGCATCAGTTAAAGCCGTGGCAGCGTCAATTCTCACCCAATCCAGAACGCAGTTTGCAAAACGTGACTCAGCGGCAGCTGAAGACAGGCCAAGCAAAATACCAGCGAAATTTGACGCATAACAGATCGTTAATACAAAGTATTGTACACAATAACAACTCGATAAACTGTATTGTCTATTAACCTCCCAGGAATCCAAGGGTTCACTTGATTCGATCTCTAACTCTTGTGATAGATAGATAGATAAACTCTTTATTGCACTTATTTAGGAAACAAAACAACAAAATTAAACAAAAATATGTACGTATACTAGCAGAACCCCGTGGATTGAGTCGCGTAGTTCTCGTTACCGTTATCTCGAGATAAAAAGTAACCCACTTGCTAATATTCCGAGGTACACGGAGGTGCAGGCCTGGCTGGTGAGAGGCGGGGCAAAATGGATCCATACATAAAAAAAGGAACTTCGTTCCAAAAATAATTGGCAGTCATAGGAACTGGCGATAGAAGTGAAAACTTGATAACTCAGAATTTGATAGCTTACTTTGGAAACTACACGGGTGTACCGGAAGGCGTGGCCTGACCATCATGGCATGGCCATCTAGAAATGCGTTAGCATTTCCCATTGGCTCACGCATTTCTAGATGGTCATGCCGTGCTGGTTAGGCCACGCCCTTTCAGCATTTCCCATTGGCTGACGCATTTCTAGATGGCCAATGGCCATGGCCCCGAGTTTACCCGAAGATTTATTATCATAGCCGAGCGTGACGCTAGAATTCAATTCACACCCCACGAAAAATCTGTCTAAAAGCGCGCCTGCGCGCCAAAAGAAGTTTTCACTTAAAAAAATCAGTGCATATTTATGTTTGAGGCAATATGTCACTTTTATTATGTTGTAGAATAAAAATAATAATAACCAGATGTTTTATTTAGTGGGGGTTGTGACATTGCCAGGCAAGTGTAAATATGTTTTTGCAATATATACAAACAATGGGTTTGAGGCAATTTGAAATTTAAATTAGGTGTTATTTATAACTTAAAAATAGGAGTTCTCAAAAAAAGGGATAATTTTGGAGAGAATATCTACCTGCCAGGTGCTCTAGGAGCCAGGTCTACACCTTCTTGTAGATAGGTAGGTATATAATACAAGAACTATGTGAGAAGTTTTAAGCTTGGCTCAATAAATACCTACCCAAATTTTGCTACCATCTTTCGGAATATAGGTAACGCCCGCCATACACGCTACGGTCTGCCGGAGAGGTCTACCTGTGCAGTTATGCCTCAGCAGTCCAACCGAACAGAATTGATTTTCGATCTTGCTCCGGACGCCTGTGCAGGCTTCCCACACACACTCCGGTCTACCTGTGCAGGCATAACTGCCCAGGTAGACCTCTCCGGCAGACCGTAGCGTGTATGGCGGGCTTAAGCATACAGACATAGTCTGTGTTTTCAACTTTCAAATGTCAATCCGGCCCTTTTAGCAACAATCTTTTCTTTTAGCCGTTCTGCTGTTTTAAGACTGTTTGTGTTGAAAATGTAAAAATACTCTTACAAGCAGGAACAACCAGAAATACTATTTCTGTTTTCATTACATAAATGTTTGGCCTAGACATGAATTAAACAAATGGATCCTAGGATCTAATAAGATTTTTTTAGATCAACGAAAGATCTATTAGATTTAGATCAAAGAAATTTACCATCTGAATTGTTAAGATAAATAATATATTTCACTTTTAGAGAATGAAATCAACCATATATATTGCTTGCAAGCATCAATAACATTTCACATTATTACGGATGAAGAAAACAGTGTATGGAATGAAAACAAGGAACGTCGGATAGGGCGGGCTTTGACTGCCTGACAGAATGACAGCTCGACAGCCTTTCAACCCCATACGCTGCAACAGGCTACATAGCAGGTTTAGATCACGTAGCAATATTTACTGTACGTACAAAGTTATAATCCAATATAGCTATGCCAGACAACAGACAATGAACGCTTTCGTCCGTGATAGTTTGTATTTAAATAACGAGCAAGGAGAATTTAATTTAAAAACTAACTTTTTTTTAATGGGCTGACCTATTCATCAAAACAACAATATAATACTATACAAGCTTTTGCTATACAAATGCTATTCAAAACAACAATAGCTATACTACACTAAATACTTACACTAAGCACATCAAAATTATTATCCTTAGACCAAATACATATTTGCTATTTTTTTAGAAACCTGTACCATTAATTAAATTTTCCCCGAATATACAAAAATAGCAAATAGGTAAAACTAACTTCAAATTAAATCAAACTGAGATAAAATTTCAAATTTTGTAAAATCTACGAATACGTCATTCAGGTAAGTAAATTTTAATTCAAATATTAGTGAACAAAAATACATTCACATTGTCGATATTATAATGAACGATACTTAATCACACACACAGGCTTAGTCTAATTACCTTGTATGGGAAGAGACTTCCTTCAATGAACGACATAATTCCACGTTAGTCTAACTGCAAGGAATACAGAGTTCTCAAGGGGCATTATGTTGTTATGACCAAGTGCATATTTGGCTCGTCCCATCACTATACCAGCAAAATCTCTCTATAACCTGCTGAAAGACCTTGGTTTGTCCAGAAGTGCAGTCTACGCTAGAACGAATATCTGAAGCTGCACTAGTAGGTTCATATTTATCAGATTTGGCAAGGAGAGAAACACGAGTAGTGAAGGTGAGTGTTGATGTACGTTGGAAAGGGGCCCCTTAAACCTACACCCGTGTCACAAGTCTCGGGATCTACTCGGGATTTCTCTCTCTGCCACACGATGGACCCGCACGGTGAATCCATGGAATGCTAAGAAGTTCGTCTCTATAATACAAAAGAGATCCATCAGCGTAACGTAAAGTTCGTCTATAGTAGCAATGAAATTACTTTCCGATGATTCACACACGTGGGTCCTGAGTATTGATGAAGTGCGAACGTTTAATTCGCAGTGCATTTTGTAGTGTTTATTTGGAACGTCACTAGTTTTGGCCGGGCCTCGAGATATTTGTTCAGATGTATGTATTGCGCACATTGTATTCTGTTTTGGCAAAAAGTAATTTGCAAATGTTTAATGGATTTTAACTGAAATTAAAAATTATTATGTTCGCTTTTTATCGATAGTTTGTTAATCTACTTGATTGTCATCTTGACTGGGGTTCAACGATGAAGTTTTTTTTAACTATTAAGGTTTACACGTGACAGGCATCGTAACGGTGGCGATCTACGACGGAGCGTGCTAGTTGAAACTGATTCACTATCGATCTGAAGACACCAACCTATAAGTGCCTTTAAGTAGTCTTTGGTGGAGCGCTCTTCCCTAAGAGTTACAAATTCACTCTCGATTCTCTAAGATTCTCTCGGCATCTTAAATGCCTAGATAATTTATGTATGGGAAAATAACCTCGCAGGCAATGCAGCCCGCAGTTTACATGTTCTTACCTCGAAACTGGAGCCAAATGACTTCCGTCGTGATCCGTTATAAATATGTGTAACATGCCAATATTCTAATTATTTCGAGCGATCATTTTCGAGCTACAAAAACAGTCATGAAAATAATCTCGTATACAAGTACCTACACGTGTGTGTGCACTTTGAGAGATGTTTAGATGCGCATTTTAGATTTGAACCTATAAACCCACGATTGTGAACCCACACTTGCTTGCAATAAGCAAGTTACGTATTCACAAGTATAAAACCACAATAAAACTCGATTATTTGAAACATTATTATTCCAATTTAGGAAAAACTGATACACAAAAAAAATGTTAAACATGAAAAACTAATGATGATACGAATACATGGTTTCGTATATATGTAATGTATATAAATGAGAATATTATTGAGCTAGTAATTGAATTATAATAATATTCGGAGCGCAGAACACGAGATATCAATTTAAGGTTCAGTCGAATAGATAAAGCTACGGTACTCTTACTGTAAAATAACAGTGCTCGATATTTGAACAAATACTTACAAGACTCTTTGGTTCAAATGTAGATGTTATCTTATGTATAGTATGTTGAAATTAATGGTTAAGAAACGACAGCTAGACATGGCAGCTGCCGTACTCCAAATATTTAACTAAAGGCTGGTTTGCATTTTGATTAGTGCGAGTGGGGGAGTGCGAGTGCGAGTGAGTAATCGCGACTGATTACTATGCACTCGCAATAATCAATCGGTGTCCACACGTGTTTACTACTAATCATTCAACACCTGCACTACTCACTCACACTCGCACTAATCAAAATGAAAACAGACCTTTAGGCTTAGGTGAACCAAGAACCGATAATTTTTTTATGCAAAGTCATATAGGTATATACATTTTTGACATGGCCTCCTATTTATCGGTTTAGCCGTAAACATGATACATGAAACAGGGACCGTGCATTGTCGCATAATCAGTTACAACGCCTAAGCTATTCGTCTATGATAAACACTAAACAACCAACACACCAAACAACTAAAATGCGATTAGGCTGACTAAAATGCAAATATGTCTGCTGAATGCCAGATTATCTTTAAACGAAGATGGCTATTCGTTAGATCCCAGATGGGAAAAGACTTCTTGGCAGGCCAAGGAAAGACTGTGTATCTTACTTCTCCAACCGTCACCAGCTACCTTTCGATTATCGTCACTCCATCTAGTCTCAGGGCGTCCTACACTACATACTGGCGGTTGGAGAAGTAAGACCGAGGATCGGGCTAAGTGGCGTATCATAGGAGAGGCCTATGTCCAGCAGTGGACGAATACAGGCTGATTATGATGATGTTTAACTTTTAACGTTACTAGTGGAATACCATAACTGCAGTATGAGATAAATGATAACTATTCCCTTACCAATGAACAAATTTACATAGCTAAAGTAAAAACAATAGTTACAGCTAATTGAATAATGAATTTAAGTTTTCTATCCTTCATGAATAAGCAACTTAGGATGTTGAATTGTTGATCCTAAAAATAAACATTATGATATAAAGTGACGGGACGAATAAGGCATGTGACAGATGAAAAGCGTTTGCCTTTAATTGTCACGCACGCTATTTGAACACGAAGAGTCTAAATCACTAAGATGATTTTATCTCCTTGCCTTGTATTTTCTGTGAAAACAATGTGAGAGAGACAGAATATTTTTAGAAATAAAAAGTGTTAACATGTTAGCCTTAAACCGGTATCCCTAAAAATCAATGACATCAAAGAAAAATCGATCACATCTTTCCAAATTGAATATTTATTCCATACTCAATTCAATATCAACTTGGAGAAAACGTTATTTGCGGACATTTCTGTCAAAAAAACTAATTTCCCTTTCGCCGTTCCTGAGAAGGGACGGAGGTTTGCATGCGCGAAGGACTTTGAATATCAATTTGATTCACTTACGAGTTTGTTAGATATCAATGAGGTTCGTCGCGAGTTTGCGTGACGTATAGTAAACACAAATATAGTAGGCCATTTGATCTTCTGAAGACACATTTTTGGAAACATCTGTCATCGCGTGTATTGCGTTCCTACAAATCCAACGACGCGAGATAAGAATGCAGCGTAAAAGTTGTCTCGAATCTTGCTTTGGTGCGATTTGGCCTCTTCTAAGTTAGTTTGACGTCACAAAGGTCATAAAATTCCATACAAAATTAGACTTTGATCAAAAATTTAACACATTTTTGCTTACCCGAGTTAAAGTGTGCTGTTATAAACTACAGGCCCGTGAACAAACTTTACGTAGGAAATGAACCATCAGGAGACCTATGTAGAATGATAGAACGGTATAAAGTAATAAGATTCAGCACTATGCCGTCATTTGTAAGGTGTACAACTGAGTACAGTCGAATAGGGGGGGTTGCAACCCTCGATCATCTCCTTGTCGCATGATTTTTGTACGGCATTACGAAAATATTGTAATATACGTAAATTTTGGTCACGGGCCTGTAGTCTATTAGCAAATATTTTCAATTCAGCGACAATCTCTCGAGTGGTCGATGTATTTAAATAATTTTGCAAAATTTTGCTACTCAAATATCCGAATTTTTGCATTGCTAATTTCGGACATTCTATTGATGTTATTAATGCGAAAGTTTGAATGTTTGTTGCTCAATCAAGTCAGCACGCATTAAAGGATCCGGCTAATATTTGGAACACAGGTAGGTTGTAGTCTGGTATACAGGCTACTTTAAATTGCTATTAAATAACAGGAACGGTAAATACGCGTGAAATTGCGGGGCGGGTAATGTCATTCGAATAACTACAGTTTTGTGAACATGGTGATGTGTGCGAAATGTCCACCAATATTTATATTATCTTCTTATATGTATAGAAAATTCTCGTGTCACAGTGCTAGCACCTTACTCCTCCGAAACGGCTTTACTGATTTTTACCAAATTTTATATGCATATTCAGTAGGGTAACCCTAAGTGATAAGGGTCGTTCACCCCTAATTTTTTTTTTAATTTTACATTACACACAATTTTACATTTTTCCCTTTTATCACCAACCCCTATTTTTTTTAATAGCAATTTAACAAATTTAATCATTTTTCACCTCGCTCGATAACTGATCAATTATCGTCTTTTTTGTAAATGTTTTTCACTCTATTTCAATTAAATTTTCCCGGAGCTTATGGCAAATCTAAAATTATTATATAAAAATCAACATTTATTTTTGTTATTAAAGTTTAGGGTTACCATGGATGGTTTAGATTCACAACCCAGCCCGGCAGATGGCGCTGCAGTCGGTTATTATCCGAGCGAAGCCGGAACGGGCCGCTAGTTATTATATTTACCGTGGCACTCTTTTCGTAGAGTCCTACCACTACAATTACAATAAATATTCAAGTTGAAAGATTGTATCTGACTAATTATCTATAACTACCAAAGCACTCAATTGTTATAAAGTGTTGCACTTGAAACTCATATCTCGCCGTACACGTGTTTCTGTCGTGTCGTAAACACTTAATTATCTCAGGATTAATTGCCAACGGGCATTGTTATTGCAATTGTACAGAAAATATAACTCTTTACATACAGACGATAAGCTTGTAATAGCTAAATATTTGCTGACTCGTGAGGCGCTGTATCTGGCTTGCTCCTAATCTTTATTTTTCTTCTTCCGGATCGCTCAGAGCAAGAAAATGTAATAATATTACTAACATTATTAATTTACTAGGGTATCCTGCGGTTTTAAGTGCGTAGTTCTCATTCCCGTTATTTTATCAAGATTAAAAGTAACCTCTGTGATATATCAGACTGTATTCTATCTGTATTTCAAATTTCAACTCGATTCGTTCGGACGTTCCGACGTGATTGAGCAAGAAACATACAAATTGTTATATCTATAATATTAGTAGGATATGTGTTTGGTTTTAAATGTTTTTTATTTTAATTTGTCAATAATATGGCGCAGATAAATAATTTATGTTATCGTACACAATTAGGAATAATGTGCTTTGACTGAAGAAGCATCTCATGTACTAAAATAAATACTGAAACGCAATAAGTGTTGGCCAATTCTAGATGTAGTTGTGATATTATGTTGTACAAACTGACGAATTTGGACCCAAAGAGACAATAAACCTTCGTCTTCAAATTCGACAGTTTTTAAAGAAAATCCGTCTATTAGGTACATTCTCAATAAACGTTCGTGTCGTAATCACTATCTCCCTTTAGTTGTGCTATTTTTTTTAAGCAAAGAGTGACGAGACGAGCAAGCCATGTGCCTGATGGTAAGCAACATGCCTGACACACAACAGCACAGCGACACGCAGCTATTGGAACATGAAGAGTCCAAATCATTGCCTAGCACTGTATTGCGCTTGTTAGAATCAGTTAGGATTCTGCGCTGTTAAAACCTAATTTACATCAGGATAGCCTTAATTCTGTGAGCTTAGATGTGAATGTGCTGTCAATTACTTAAAAGATGGTAGGATAAATAGAAAACCCAATAGATAGTATTGAAATGTTATTTATTCTTTTATGCCACTTTCGGTGCACCTATAGACTACAGAGAAAGAATCGTGGTCAAGAAAACTCTGCGCCTTTACATACACAATCTGTACACAAGTAAATCTTAGACAACAGTTATAATACTTATCTTGGCTTAATCAATCGTTCGCTCGGGAACAAGAATTATACAGAGCAACAGAAGACACAGTAAGTTGTAGACAACAATGTATAAGGAAAGACAAGAGAGCCGAACAGAGCCACGATCACTTTTATACCCTTCGTTGTCAACCCCACTCGCCTATAGTCATAGCGCCGCCCCTTCAACCAAACCATAACAAGTTATAGCGGAATAGGTGGTAGATTTGACAACGCTGATTTACTTATATGTTTATTATACTTTATACAATAATACTTGCATATTATTTATTAATTATATTTAACCGTATTATTTATAACATGGTTATACTTATTACATAATTTACAATATCCCATAAAACATCTTATTAAACAGGATTTGACACGTATAAACCACCCATTTAGTCAATTTTAACGTTAGGTGAAGGGTTCCAAGGAACCCTTAATCTAACACGGCCAGACTGACTGTGCTGCGTCCCGAAGCACGTGAATGCTCAATAGTTTACTATACACATAGTTGTAGGCTTAGGTACTAAACTTAACTAATGTATTTTTTAAACAAAAGAAAGTTGTTAATATGGATATATTACTTATAGTACATAGACATAAGGTTTTATACTTTTTCTTTCTTTCATGATTTCATTTCATATATTTTTTATTTTTGTTTAGTTAACTTAGTTAGTTAACTTTTCAGTTTAGTGGCATTTCTCTTCCTGTAAATTGCTAATCAAGCCGGATTAATTTTCATATATAATATATATTCGCATAATCTATGTATAGTAAGTGTGTATTTAAAACTTAAAACTACTTAAGCACAATATTAGCCATCTGGCCGCCATCATAAAGCCCCGCTCAGTTTGGGGTCCGATGGCATCGCGTGTGAATTGTCCACCAATATTATTTAATTTTCCACTAATAATTTTCCGTGGATGGCTTTGACAGCAACACCAGATGAGAACGCCGTGCCCCGTAGTTTTTAGTGGCTGAATCCCATCCACAGAGTACTGTTCAACCTGAACCAAGGTGTAATCTTTTGTACGAGGCCTTGGGTTTATAATTTCATTTTTTTTTTTTTTTTTGGTCAACTTGAACAACGACTGTAGAGTGAAAACACCGGTGCCCCGTTTGTTTTTAGTGGCAGAACCCCATCCATAGAACACTATTCAAACTGGTCCAGTTTTTATCTTTTGACCAGGGGGGGGACTTACATAGCCCGGCCAATTTGAAAGCGACTACGGAGTGAGAACCCCGTTGATGCCCGTTTTTGTTTTTAGTGGCAGAACCCCATCCATAGAATACTAAAATTCAAACTGGTCCAGTTTTTATCTTTTGACTTTCAGAGGGACTTACACACCCGGGCCAATTTAAAAGCAACTACGAAGTGAGAACCCCGACCGATCGTTAAAATCAATTGTCGAGATCAGCAGTACTCAGTCAAGTAGGTCACAAGTCATTTTTAATAGTCGGCAGGTACAGGTAACCTGTATCAACACCAGTAGCATCTACTCGCTGGCAATAGCATTACCTGTCCTGCCAATCGATCGGTCCTTCAGCGATCTCAGGGTTAGTAATATAATCACTTTACATGGTCTCTACACAGAACAGACTTCTGTGACAAAAACATGGAAAGCTTTCGATTTACAATACTCTTAACCTAATAATGATACCTAACACAAAAAAGAGCAACTACGGCCATAGACTGTTGCCACTCTAAATCATTCAAAACTCCCGCAATATTTATAAAAATATAATTTGATATAAATATTACCGGAGCCTGGAAGATTTCCCGGCCAACAAAAGCAGACAACCGCAATCACATCTCCCCCGTGCCAAATACCATTATAATATGTTTTTTTTTTTTTTTTTTTAATGTGGTGGACAATTCGAATTTATATTCATTATGTTTCCGTTTATAATTCTCCTTTTCAATATTTTTATGCGATTCATGTGTTTATATATTTTAAATTTAATCGCTGAAGGTACTTAATTAACTTATTACGGCCATAAATTCCTTAATTAAATTATATTATACTGGAGTACTTCATATTCCGTTTGACTATCCTGACAGATATTAATGGTTTGGTACCCGATTTCAGATGTGACATTCAGTAAATTCATAGATCACTGTACAATTGTTATTCGAAGCTGATGTCATCGTATGGGCATTTCAAGTTAACGTTTAATAGTTGTAGCTAGTTTCTTCATACCTCCAGACTCCTTGGAAATTGGGGGATGTAGTAGTAGCAGCCTGAATTGTATTTTTTGAAGACCGATGTCATCGAGTTGGCGCAATACGTTGACAGGTCAGATTGTGTAGCAGCCAAAGTCTCCAGACTCCTTGACACACGAGGCATGTTGTAGTGGCAGCCCGAATTGCATTTTTTGAAGACCGATGTCATCAAGTTGGCGCAATACGTTGACGGGTCAGGTTGTGCAGCAGCCAGAGTCTGGAAAACACAGTGTTTGTAGTTTCATTTCCACAATAATTGATGCTATACACTTCTCCATTTCTTTCTTTTTTTTTTTTTTTTTTAAGGAACATGTTTTCTAAACTTGTTTTGGGCATTAAACCTAGAACAGATTTCTAATACCTAAAAGAAACTGGTAAAAAAACTACACATATACGAATACTAAACATAACACGAAAGAAAAGAGACTTAATATGTAGGGACTTAATAATAAAAGTAATGGAAAAAAAAATGAGGGTCAGAGCAAAAAATTACATGAATAGAATCCAGAGGCTTACATACTTTATACCATTTCATTCTTAAAACCATCGATATAAACGAGTAGATGTGCCCCGAGCACCTTGAAATTGATAATAAACTGCATCTCTATGTGTACCGTAAGAAGTTTACACACAACCAGTCTACTAGACTCCCAGAATCGCTAGCGGCGCGATATGCTGTGGTTCTACTTATTTTGGTTGTTGACAACGAAATAGTGATAGGTAAACACGTCCGGCATTTACCGTTTCCTGCAACCGACTAAGACGGAAAGAGTGAGCTTACTCTTCCCAACGATGACATGATTCCGTTCGCCTTTAAGTTTGGGAGGGCACATCTGTGTATTGAGATCGTTGCTTAAAACTAAATATATTGAATGGTTCTGTACAGACTCGTCAAATTATGAAGTTATTATTAGATACATTTTATTTTTTCACATTAGAAATAATATTTTGAAGTTTAAAACAAGAAATAAGTAAAAAAGTTTAATGAAAATCTAAACTTACTAAATCTAAAACTTCAGCTGTACATAAGGGGGCTGTTATTGAATAAATATGTTTTACGTTTACATTATAAATTACTTACACAAATAATAAATAATTGTGTAATTAATCACGATAATATTTTTTTCTAATGTAACATTATGATATCTAATCGATAATATTTCTCATCTTTTTATCATTTTTTCTGTTTGGTAATAAGTATTGCTTACAAATGAGTCAAATTTACAACAGTATTTCTGCAAAACGCACATAAAATAGCCAACTACAATTTGTGACTCATCAGAGAAAACAACAAGAGCCTCTCAATCCGTAAAAACCCAAGTGAACCTGCATAATGAAATAGGACCTACCTGTTATCACTACGCGACATAAAAACTCACATCAACAACAAAAGGGTATTCTGATTGACAAATAAGATTTAGATTTGTAAATTTTTATTTATTTCGTGGACATTAGTATCGTCACTAAATGTATTACTATAATGCTTTAATTGTCACTACTCTTTTATAATTAAATAAATAATTGTATGATAATGTGAATGAATAATGATAAGAAATTTGCAGTCCTTGAATGGTGCAAGTCTACAGTATCTAGTAACACGATTTGAGTTTACTTTGGCCATTGGTATTTGGTTTAGTTGTTTTTCATTACTCATTTACTTTATTGAGTTGCTTCCATTATCATTGGATTGTTATAAATGCTTTAGTCAATTTTGTACAATTATGTAATGTAGGCAATAGTAATGTGAAATTGGTAGTCCTTGAATAGGTAAAGTTTTTAACAAATTGTCATAAACAACCTAATATTTGCATCCCGTAAGGTTGATTATAGAATTCTCAGTGCAAACATTTAAAATCTTATTGTAATTACCCATTTTCGCAAATAAAGAAACTTTTTTATTTATTGTTTACTACTTTGGATAAAAATAAATTTATGTCTCAAATCATACAACAATACATAATTATGAGTATCACGTCCTACAACATAAAGTAAAAATTATACTAATGATATGACATACAACTGTCAACACAACAAATACACTTTGGTAACTGACTGGACAGATGAGGGTAGCTTTATGCAGAACATAATCTATCCTCGTCATATGAAATGCAAGTACCCACATTGAAAACAATTTTACTATCAATACTAATATAAAAAAGTTGTGATGTCTGTTGAATTTTAGTTACGTTAATTGATGCTCATAATGTATGCTCACAAATCCGATAAAATGTGCTATGGTTTCTCAAAAGGAGATATTAATGAAAACACGTTTTTTTTCCAAAAGCCGTAAAACATCCTTTTTCAATTCAAACTATTATTCGTTGTATGATATCAATTGTGGAACAAGAGACATAAAGATAGGCGGGTTATAACGGGTTATGATAACACAAAGTAAGTAAAAAGAAATCCCATACGAAACGTGAAGAAAAAAATATGTGGGTATTTGAATATTTTTCAGTCCGATTTTATCTGTATTCACATAATATTCTTAATTGTTACGTCGAGTCATATAATAACATTATGTAAGCCAATCTGGCTAGAAACTTTAAAGAGTTGTAGAATGTACTTCCCTTGTATTACTGCGGCTGTTGGATGTCGTAGAGGGTCCCACAAAGGTTTTTCAGCTGGCAGTAACGTTGTGGCTGGCGCTAGCCAGATGCAGCAAATCTGTTTCACCGTGGATGTTTTGTCGTCCTCTCGTCGGTAAACACGTTCATCGCAGAAGTTACTGGATCTGAAACATTGCAAGACATAGAGTTTCCGTTCTATCCCACTTCTGATGTTAGAATCAGTTAGGATTCTGCGCTGTTAAAACCTAATTTACATCAGGATAGCCTTAATTCTGTGAGCTTAGATGTGAATGTGCTGTCAATTACTTAAAAGATGGTAGGATAAATAGAAAACCCAATAGATAGTATTGAAATGTTATTTATTCTTTTATGCCACTTTCGGTGCACCTATAGACTACAGAGAAAGAATCGTGGTCAAGAAAACTCTGCGCCTTTACATACACAATCTGTACACAAGTAAATCTTAGACAACAGTTATAATACTTATCTTGGCTTAATCAATCGTTCGCTCGGGAACAAGAATTATACAGAGCAACAGAAGACACAGTAAGTTGTAGACAACAATGTATAAGGAAAGACAAGAGAGCCGAACAGAGCCACGATCACTTTTATACCCTTCGTTGTCAACCCCACTCGCCTATAGTCATAGCGCCGCCCCTTCAACCAAACCATAACAAGTTATAGCGGAATAGGTGGTAGATTTGACAACGCTGATTTACTTATATGTTTATTATACTTTATACAATAATACTTGCATATTATTTATTAATTATATTTAACCGTATTATTTATAACATGGTTATACTTATTACATAATTTACAATATCCCATAAAACATCTTATTAAACAGGATTTGACACGTATAAACCACCCATTTAGTCAATTTTAACGTTAGGTGAAGGGTTCCAAGGAACCCTTAATCTAACACGCTCGTCACCCAGAGATCTAAGATGTTCTATCTCCAAGCCCTGTAATTTCTCTGGAAACATTGCCCATCAAACCGGAACACAGTAATGTTTCCACATTACTGCTTGGCGGTTGAATAACTGGTAAAAGTGTGGTACTTTCCCAGGCGGACTCTGCCAAGTGTCCTACCACTACTAATCTGCCCAAAGTTATAAGTTATCTACCATGTATTTATGCAGTACAAACTTACAAATTGGGACCTAAAGAGACAATAAACCTTTGTCTTCAAATTCGTTAGTTTTTAAAGCAAGTCTGGCTATTACCTTCTCAATACACGTGTCGTGTTCGCCACCCCCTCTTCTCGTCTAGAAAACCTTGTCAAAAACCTAAAAGCCCTGTTAGAGCTAGGCCCGGCGACTGTCGTTCTCGTCAGCCCCAAATGCCGACACTGCCAACAGTGGAAAAGGCGACAAAAAATACAAACCATATTTAGTACGCGACCTACAATGACTGGCGTCTATGTCGACGTTATGTAAACGTATGGAAAATAACGCATCTAGCGGGTATGAAAAGGGAACTGTATTTTTCATTTATTCAGACACATAGCCAGAAACACTTTATCAAGCTTACCAAAAAATAAAAATTGTAGATGATCTGGTGGCTTAGTTGGTACGATTAGTAAGTCTGGCTGAAAATCCGTGGGTCGCGAGCTCGGACCCAACCCAGTGCAAATACATATATTTGGACTGTATCTGGGTGTTGTATAATAAGTATGTATGTAAAATACATACTCAGTACTTCTAAGTTCGTGTAGACAACGCTACGCAACGCTAGTTTTGTCTACACTAGTGAAGCTAGAAGTACTAACTAACACTACCTTGCTATCCTAGCCTTATGTAGCTCGCGAATTAGGCATATAAAATGATTTATATTATATTGATATATATTATATATAAATTAAAGGGCAATCCCTTTAATTTCTCTGTAAACATTTCCTTTCAGACACAATGTTTGCATTACTGCGTAGCGATATCAATTGGCAAAGGTTTGGTTTCATTGTTGACTTGTCGAAGACTGGCACGAAGTTTCGACTTCATTTACTTTTATTCTTGAATGGATTCTCTAACAGATATAATATGAGTGTCTTCTTAACGAGAGTGAATCATCGTAGACCGCGCCGTCATTTAACATCAGGGAGATCGCTATCTTGTACAAACTTAATTTAGGTTATAAAAGTCTTCAGGCTAATTCTGTAATAAATAATAATAAATATTGGTGGACAATTCAGACACAACACCATCTGACCCCAAACTAAGCAAAGTTTTTGTGATGGCGGCCAGATAGCTGATATAATACTTATATAGTTTTAAAATACATACTTATAATATGAGTCCTAACATTATAATACCAACAGATTATTTCTTCGCTTATAGAACACAATTTACGTTGAACAAAATAATAATTACATCTACAGAAAAACATGCAGGAAACTGCGGCTACCGCGAATCTAGTTCCAAGCCAAACCGAACAAAATCTGAAACAATAGCGATGCTCTTCATAACATCTAAAAATAGCTACTAAATAGGTTAGTAACCGTTCAATTACGATGAGTTACAAAGCCGTGAACCTGACCACATCAAACGCTGTTTATAATCTTCCCAAGTACATTCGAACCATAAAAACTGTTAGCGGAGTTCGGGGCTCCTTTGTTTATAAGCAGTTAATAAATTGTGTTTAAACATTTGGACATGGTTGCGGCTGAGTTTAATGTGTGCTATTGTGTCTAGCAGATTAGTTCTGTCATTATACGATTGTCTGACTTTAATTACTTTAAGCAGAGGATCCGGTTGAGTGAATGTCAAAGAAATACAAGGGAACAAGCAAACATACCTATACATTTTGCGTACACACAAACTTTTTGAAGTGAAAACTTCTTTTGGCGCTCCTAGACAGATTTTACGTGGGCTGTGAATTGAATTCTAGCGTCACGCTCGGGTATGATAAGAAATTTTTGGGTATACTCGGGACCATAGCTATTGGCACATAAAAGTGCGTCAGCCAATGGGAAATGCTGAAAGGGCGTGGCCTGCCCATCATGGCATGGCCAGCTAGAAATGCTGACGCATTTCTAGATGGTCATGCCATGATGACCAGGCCACGCCCTCAGGTTACACTCGTTTAGTTTCCAAAGTAAGCTATCAATTTCTGAGTTATAAGTTTTCACTTCTATCGGCAGTTCCTATCACTGCCATTTTTTTTCTTTTTTTGCATTTTTTTTTTCATTTATGTACGAGTACCTACTTAATAACTAAAACTAAACAACAGTCACACAAAGGGTC
The DNA here is from genome assembly GCA_963693475.1 of Ectropis crepuscularia. Classification (NCBI taxonomy): domain Eukaryota; kingdom Metazoa; phylum Arthropoda; class Insecta; order Lepidoptera; family Geometridae; genus Ectropis; species Ectropis crepuscularia. The sequence goes on from OY856361.1 coordinate 11,824,784, forward strand.
ATACGGGACATGAAAAATCGTATACGTTAAAATAAAATCTATAAAAAATTCAATAGATCTAATAGCTAGTTTTAACGCGGGAAAACAACTAGAACGGCAACTACGCAAGTAAAATCACGGGTAAAGTCTTTTTTACTCAATTTATTGTATTTCCAACAATCTCCCTCCCCCCCAATCTGTGGCTGCGTACTGGTGACCCCCTCCAAAATTCGAGGCTGGGACCACGCCTGATTCAAGACTATAGTGATGCATTACGAATGCTACGCACGATCTTATCACGTCCAAAATCGTTGCTTCTTTCCAAACTTCATTGTTTACATTCAATTTTCCTAAACCAACAAACTGTCTAACAATATTTCGGGCGGAGTTTAGAGGAAATAGCTATAAACGAGCGATAATCAGTCAGGAGCTCACGCATCCGAGTTTGACGTCAAGAACCGATCTATTGTTACTCCAGACACGTTCTAAAGTTTCTATATTAATCTGCAGAGTGGCTGCCTCCTCAGATAACGATGTTATTTTATTATTTATATTGTATAGGACTTAATCACGAAATGAAATTATTGTTTGACTATCAGTTCCCTTCCCCGTTATTTTGCCGGGATAAAAAGCTTATTTATGTGTTTTTCTAGACCACAACGTACCTGTATTGTAAATTTCAGCCTAATTCGTTCATACGTTACGCCGCGATTGAGCAACAAACATCCATACATTGACATTTATAATATTAGTAGGATAGTAGGATTACCTTGACGTTTCGGCAGCATTACAACCGCCATGGTCAAGGCCTGTATAATATAAATAATGTGTTCAAATCGAGAAAGTTTAAAAACAATAGACGTTATTTTGCTTTTTTTTTAATCTTCTGTCATCTACATTTACTAATATAGAGGTGTAGCTGGGGTGACGTCCGTAGATGAAGAAGTAAATTGAAAGCAAGACTTGATTCACAACTTTATAGTTTATTAAGAAAACTGTTACACTTACAACTATACTTAGCGAAATAGGTATTTACGCACTTTGTCCCAAGTATTGGAAGCGAAGTCGTAATATTCCTATTGTATAGCAATGTATTCGCGTCGGCTGAGTCCCAAAGTAGTCCCAAAAGTGGAAGCCAAGGTGGAAGCTCAGTAGAGGAACCATTTACTATCCCTAGCGAAGGATGATACAATAACAGTTTCACATTGGCGGGTTATACTTTTCGTCGAAAACTTACTTGCACGTTTTAACGTTGAACAGCGCCATCTAGGTGAAACTATCGGATCCAAATTATTTTATTGTTTCTGTCTTTAAAATGAAATCGTATCATGTTACAGAGGTTTTTTGTTTGAACGCGCCAATCTCAGGAACTACTGGACTTTCAATCATTCTTTCACCATTAAATATGTAGGTACGAAATCCCTGAGTATTATAATAAAGCTATATATTATGTACCACAGGCAAAGCTGGGATGGACCGCTGGTTGAAATAAATATGACGAGTACGTCATCACTGGCTTTTTTATCGTGTAGAGAAATATCGTGAGTCACCGAATTTTAAAATTGCATGTACCTTATTTACGGGTAAACTGACGAGGTCTGTAAGACACGAAAGTTTATAATCAAGAGCAAGCCGTAATTGTTTAACCACTGTAAATATCCTACAAGTCTGATCACCTAGCAGAGTGAAAAGACAAGAAAACGAACTCATACTTTGAAGCAGCACTTACTCGAGACGGTTAAAAATTAAAAACTAAGCATTATTCAGTACATATAATATTCAAATCACGAAATAGCATTGCAACGCGCTTCGTTAATTTAGTTCAGTGGTGAGACTAAATAAACACCATTATTTCTGGTCGTGTCATTCTTTGCGACACGGGAAAGCTGAAGGCCACGCTTCAAGGAACAGTATCGTTACAAGACTATAATAGTGTTGTCTGAAACCTCCACCTAGTGATATTAATCCATAGCTGTGAACGTAAGGCGCGATACGAATGCCATTGCTGAATCGATAGAGAAGTTCACACTCCGGTAGCTATGGGGCGAGGACTTATAAGCTTTGGGACGTGTAAGGCCTTTAAAATCGATTTATCTATAAATTCCAAATAGAATTTGCTAAAGGACGTGTAAGGCATTGTAAATTGATTTGCCTATAGATTTAACTTAACGTGCAATATACAGTTATGTTTGTCTAAATTGTAAATACTGTCAGATTATAATCTAACGAAGAACGTTGATTAAGATGAAGTTACAGCTGGTCTAGTCGGGAGAACGGCGCCTGCCGATCCGGAGACCCCAAGTTCAAACCCCACACCCACCACTATCTTTTCGAAGTCATGTGCGTAATGCCGCTAACTTAAAGCCGGTGAAGGAAAACATCGTGAGGAAACAGACATGTACCTAAAATCTTTCGAAGTCATGTGTCATCCACCAACCCGCACTGGGCCAGCGTGGAGGATTATGGCCTTAACTTAATGGAGAAGGCCCCGAGTCCCAGCAGTGGGAACATTTATTGGGCTGTTGATGATGATGATCTAACGACGTTAGACTATTTACTACGCTAGGCTATCTACCCTAGCGTAGGTTTATAATCTCGCGCGTTTTATTATAAGCTAGTGGTATTTACAATTTTACGGTGACTTTTACACTAGATGTTTCAACCAAAATAGCAAAGATTGCGGTCCTAAATTCTTCAATTGATCAGATATCATATCGTAATCTTGCTTTTAACCAAGTATTTGTAAGAACAATGAAATGCATCGGTCCTCAGCTCTCGTGGCAGCGTCAGTAGGTAAAATCTTTTGTGCTCATATCTCATCGCTTAGATTGTATCCAAGTCAAATAATGCGTTCTAACAACATTTTGATTACTTCGTATATAAATTAAAAATCGTCTTAACCAGTTTTGAAGCGTATTTTAATCTTAAATATTTGCATCCTCGTGTATTAGTTTTACTTATCTCAAAAAATCCATGACGAATACGGATAGCCATATATTGTGGCTTCAATTTAACGTTAATGTGCTACAATTCATCATAAATAATCGTATACCACCAGGAATTCAATTACATTAAATCGAAATTCTTTTATGATTATATAGTCATAACATCTAATAAATCTATTTAATAGTCGTGATTTTTTTTCATTGTAATCAATCTATGAAATTATCACACAACTAAAATTCTACTAATCATTCATTCGAACAGTGATATTAATCTTCCCTAATACGTTTCATGTCCTAAAGAGTATTGGTCCAAACAATAGGTACTATCCATTGTATTCTATGGCAGAACTCAAACATGATGCAGGAACGAGGTCGAATTCGATTGACCGGCGATTAGGGTTGCCGACTGATGGTTAATAATTTAACTCAACAATTGCGGCAACTGATTTACCCGTAAATTGTATTTCGGTTGGTTTGGCATCAATTGTGAAATATCGACGAGTTATTTCTGGATGATTTGACTCACGTATTACATAGATCAGTTATTATATTTTTAACTACCTAATAGTATCCACATACAAGATTACACTATATTTTATTATCAAACTAAATAGTTCGTATATAATGTCCATAAATATACCTCCGTGCGTAATTAGTTCCGCCATACAGGTGACATGTAATTGTGCAACAAAGTTTAAGTATTCACTTCTATTGGCAGTCCCTAAAACAATTTGTTTTTGAAATTATACAATTGATTGTTTTGCTTTATAAAATAAGTACTCATTTAATTGTTTTTAGTACAAATAATAAAAAAATTGGCAGTCATAGGAACTGCCGATAGAAGTGAAAACTTGCTGTTGCCCTGGTACTGTTACCTAGGGGCAAACGCAACTCTTTTATATTTCTGTTGTCCTGGTATCTGGAGATAAACGCTGGGCTGTTGGAGGTAGGTAATCGAAACTCTTTACTGTTTCTGTTGCCCTGGTACCTACCTGGCCGTTTTTACCGAGTTTACCCAAACATTTCATATCCGATCCGACCCATTATCATATCCAAGCGTGACGATTGATGAATCCATTTCACAACCCACGAAAATTCTGTCTATAGCGCGCCTAAAGAAGTTTTCACTTCAAAAATGTAACTGTTTTTTTTACTTATACTTTTATATTGATGCAATGTTTAAATTAGTAATTTTCAGTGTTTTGTTTTATGTCTAGTGTCAATTGTGTCATACCGTGTATTTCTAATAGTCACAACCCTATATTATAAATGACACTGACATTGCACCAGTGATACTTCTGCGAACTATGACAAATGACGTAATTGCGTCGGCGTTGCCCTCCAACGGAATATTCTGTTCCAATTTTAAATCAGAAAATCGAACGTTATTCAGCTAAGCTTTTAGATTATAGAATCATTTTTCTTCAGATTTGGCCTTTCGTACACGAGATGTAGGTACATAAAATGTAAATTAAAATAATGTCACAGTAAAATTGTAAATACCGTCGGATTATAATCAAACGATGTTAGATTATGTTTTAACGACGTTATTGAGTAACAGACATCCAAACTTTCACATTTATAATAGTACCAAGATTTTTGAATTAAAAAAGCAAAATTCAAATAAATTAAAAACAAAAAAAAATCGCTAATTATTGTACGTTCCTCATACATACATACATAAATAAGTCTTCTAAGCATAGCCATCTAATCTAGATGGACATGGTCCAGTTCAGGAGTTCACCCGAAGATTTCATTCATTTACGACCATGGCGCATGAGCTAAATTCACAGCACACAAAAAATCTGTGTGGTGTTCCAAAAGAAGTTTACAAAGGTGATACAATCCAATACCACGTCTTTTTTACCAATAGTTTCCAATTATAATATCCAATACCCACTTTCGTTTCCTACTAGCCTAGTATACGAACGATCCTAAATCACCTCTCCACACTAAATCACATTTTCGATTTAAATCACATTTCTTTAAATCGAATACATAAATCAATTCTAATTTCGAACCTCACTTCCTCCTGTTGGAATAAGATGCGTCTAGACTAACTATTTTTAATAGTTCTAAAATGTAGGGCACGTGTTACAATGTTTCATTTCGTGTCGACAGTACATACCAATATAACTGTCCCAGTAATTGAAGCGTGTAAAAGCATTGTTTTTCTTTCGCGTAAAATAATTTCGCGAGTATTTTAACACCGGCTGATGTTTTCGAAGTGGACACTCTTTTAGTTGCGTATAGCACTTTTAGCACGAACCGGAAGACACAGTGTTGGACGGCCCCCCACTAGATGGACAGATGACCTCACAAAGGTCGCTAGAAATGGCAATCCAATAAAGATGGCCGATGGCCACGGTCGCAAGTTCACCCGAAAATTTGACAATTCAAATCACAGACCACGAAAAATCTGCTTGTGATGCGCCAAAAGAAGTTTTACTAACTTCAAAATACTAACAGCGTTCCTCGGGTATGCCCGCTTAGCTTCCGTTACCATTGTTTACCGCTATAAAAGCTATCACACACTGCACACTGCACATAATATGCTAAGCCAGACTTAAATCTAACTTTATTCTAAAACTCAACCTGACCCCTTGAGCCATTTAGACTTGATTGAGCAACAACTATCCATACATCAAAACATTCAAACTTTCACATTTATAACATTAGCTGATATTACGATCTTTGAATATATTCTGATGTGTAAATGTTCTGACTGCTAGGTTTGATCAGAAATGGTTTTCTGGTTACAGCAGTGGTACCATAAAATGGAATACTTACGTACTTATAAGTTACGGTGGTCTAGTCGGGAGAACGGCGGCTGCCGATCCGGAGACCCCGGGTTCAAACCCCACACGTACCACTGTCTTTTCGAAGTCATGTGCGTAATGCCGCTAACTTAAAACGGTGAAGGAAAACATCGTGAGGAAACCGACATGTACCTAGAATCTTTCGAAGTCATGTGTCATCCGCCAACCCGCACTGGGCCAGCGTGGAGGATTATGGCCTTAACTCTCTCCTTGCGAGAGAAGGCTCCGAGTCCCAGCAGTGGGAACGTTTAGTGGGCTGATGATGTTGATGTTGTTGTTGACGTACTTATTCTATTTTATGGTACCACTACACTTTGTTTTAAAGTTTATATTTCATAATTAACATTAATTTTCAAATTATTTCGCCAGATTTTAACACTACAGTATAAATTACGAGCTTTGTTCGTACCTACGACCGTACGACCTCAAAAATGAAATTTTCAATGGTTTACGTATTGTTTAATTAATTTTTTGATTCCCTTGATATTGAATGCGAGAATTGCAATAAAGAAATATTTTGGCCGCTTTATAATTTCGCCGTTGGAAGTTATTACTATCCAAAAACTAGCAACACTTTTCTACATAGAGAAATAAAAAAGTTCGTCATAAAGGCAAGACCTTTGAACTTCCTTTACACCGCCCACACGACACGACAGTTTCTTTGTGTCTCATCAATATAGCTTTCAGGCCATTTTCGCCTATATCGCAAAGCCATTAAACACATATTCGGGAAGCTAATACCGTATATAACGACCGTGAACTTTTTCGCACTTGTGTATTTCCCATGAAATCTGAACATTAGCCTTAGCTTAAGTACCTTTCATGGCATTTGGTTTCGGGCAAAATGGGCAACGTGTATACAATATATCTTAGGAAATATGGCATTTTTGTATTTATAGGACATTGCAATCTTACTGAAACACTAGCCCACCTTTGCTAGTTATTCTACTGCCACACAGTAATTAATGTGTTCTGGTTTGAGAGACAATGTTTTCAATCAAATCACAGGACAAATTAAATCTACACTAATATTTTAAAGCTGCAGAGGTTTTTTCATTGAACAACGTGCTAATCTCAGAAACTACTGGATCGATTTAAAAAAATATTTTACCGTTGGATATATGCGTGATCCCTTTCGGCATTATATTATGTACCACGTTCGACGCCGGTACGGATCGCTAGTCGTCTTATACTAGAAACTCCTAAAAACTAGGTCCGCGCAAGAACAGTGGGGCATATCATAGTAAGCCATGTTGGCTCAATCCGTTCGAAACTACCATCAGTTATCAAGGTCATGCGCTAGTGTATGCGCCTCCAACAATAGGCGAGACGACTAAAAAAACTAATTAGTCCGTCAGTTAGATTATTTAAAAATAATGTACACGTATTTTTTCTTGTTTCAAAAACATAAAAACCGGCCAAGTGCGAGTGGGACTCCCGCACGAAGGGTTCCGTACCATTAGCAAATAAACGGCGAAAACCTCTTTGGCTTTATTCGAAATTTCTTATACATCGCAATTTTCGCATTCAGGCAAAAAGTTTTATTAAAATATTGATTTTTGGGTCATGATTCTGACGATGAATTCGATATCGGGTTTTATTTTTACTGGTGGCGCCATCTAGTTTATTTGGGGCGGACTAATCGAGCAAAAATCAAGTTTGTTGTATAGGACTATAGGAGCCCTCCTTAAATAATGTTTTTATTTTGTTTTTAGTATTTTTGTTATAGCGGCAATAGAAATACATCATCTGTGAAAAATTTAAACTGTCTAGCTATCACCGTTCTTGCGATACAGCCTGGTGACAAACGGACGGACGGACGGACGGACGGGCGGACGGACGGGACGGACTGCCAAGTATCACTAATAGGGTTCCGTTTTTACCCTTTTGGGTACGGAACCCTAAATATAACGAAGATACAGTCCTTGGTAGTTTCGAGAGACGTCACGTTATGATACGATTTTTATTTACTATAGAGTGACGTCACGACCCCATACTCCGGAAGTTTTATGATCTATACCTTTTTAATTTTTGATAATATGATAAAACAAAAAATACGTGTCCCATATTTTTCCACAATCTACCTGAGGAACTAATTAGAATGGTATATTTTGAGCCTGTCGTCATCCCAATTAAAAACATTATGACGATTGTATGGTCCTTTACTGTACATACTCCACGACATTAAAGTTTTGTTTGGCAAACTTCAGTACACACTGCTTATGCCGAAATAAATCTGTTCCACTTAAGATGAAAAAAGAAAAACAAATGCTTGTTTGAAGATTTATCAATATAGGCGTAATTAAACCATGGGATTAGTGGACTTCATTGTCTTTACTGACTTTAATGTTTAAACTGTGTAGCACTGTGCTTTTAGGGTCGTTTCTTACCATCAGGCGATTGTCCTACTTGTCTCGTCACTACATTACATAGATTAGACTAGCCGTAAAATCAGCAAAAAACATAAAATGAACATGGGGGCCATTTTCATACAAATTAACGCCATAGGTACTAATCAAAGCAGCTGGAGGAGAGACGAGTAGCTTTTGTCCAAAATTGAGACTGAAGAGCTTAAAATAACAACAATTATTATTATTTAAACAGATTTACCTGGAGTATTTCAAGACGAATGTCTCGAAAGTTAACCACCCGTGAACTTAGGAGATCCACGAACCCGCCAGCCATAATTTACTTTTCACCTGGCGTCTTCTGAGATGTTTAATTTATTAAGAGGCCCTTTAGGCTAAGTTAATTACTTAATAACCTTAGCAGGCGAGACGCTGAAAAATTTGATTACATGAAAAATTTCATATCAGAAATTATTTGCCATGTTCTAACTTAATTACGCAAATTTGCTGTGGGTGTGAAATACGAGTATTTCAGTACTGATTGAATTTAAGAGTTTTATAAATGACAAGTTTAGGATTTATTAATTTTATGAAAATAAAATTTTAAAAGAGCTCGGTAGATGACGACAACGTAGATGATTTATTTACCACCTAAATCTAAAAAAATAAAGTAGCCAAGTGCGAGTTAGACTCGCCCATGAAGGGTTCCGTTCCAGCAAGTAACATAATATACATAGTACACATAGTTCTTGTAGTTCGTTGTAACTTTGATCGAAGTTTTAATAATAGTGTATTTATGACGTACTAAAAAAAAAAACTTTTTTTTTAGTTTTTTCATTCTCTTACTTTAGAAGTTAGAGGGGGGGGGGACACACACATTTTACCACTTTGGAAGCGTCTCTCGCGCAAGTTATTCAGTGTAGACAAAAGTTATATTAGAAACCTCAACATCATTTTTTAAGACCTATCGATAGACACCCCACAGGTGTAGGTTTGATGAAAAAAAAATGTTGAGCTTCAGCTCTCAGTATGGGGGACAACCCTAATTTTTGTTTTTTTTTAAAACTTTTGTAAAAACCTTAATGCGGTTCACAGAATACATCTACTTACCAAGTTTCAACAGTGTAGTTTTCATAGTTTCGGCAAAAAGTGGCTGTGACATACGGACGGACAGACAGACAGACAGACAGACATGACGAATCTATAAGGGTTCCGTTTTTACGTTTTACGGAACCCTAAAAACACATTTTTCTTAGTACTCGAAAGTTCTGCTCTGTACACTGTACCTACACAACTACTGTTTCGACCTACTGTTGCGTATAAGCCTTCTTTCTCTGATGCTATCGTTGCTTGTTATCTTGAGCTGATCTAATCCATGTGATCGTTTTTAATCCTCTTTCTTTAGATGCTATATTTCGCTAATTATACCTATTAGACTTTGGTTCTTAAAACATTACTACGATACACAACTTGATTATTTACGCTAATGTGGTTGTTCACATTTTTTATTAGCAAATGGGAACTTTTGATAACAACCTGTAAATAATTTTTATAAAATCAAAAAAAAAAACGCTTCTTCTGTAATACGTATTAATAATTAATTACAGTTTCCAAAGAAGGTTGGGTCTAATGACGTTCCAAATATAAACCTAGTTTTCTATAGCTTTCACAGGTAATTAATCATATCACCCACCCCTCGCCTATAAAAGCTAAGACGCTTTGACCTATTTGAGTCGCCGACGTAAGTTGACCCGAATGTGAAGGGCTACTGGAGATTCTAACTCGAAACGAGCTCGAATTTTCGTCTCAATTCACTTGTTGAGCCTTACATTGCAAGGATCTGTGAGCATTTTGCGTGAAAGCCTTAGTCTATGCTAACATTTTTTGTACTAGAAATAGAGCTACATACATTTTACGTAAGTTTTAAAGAACAACAATGGGATAAAAGAAAAGGTCTTGAACAGCGCAAACAATACGAGCACCTGATGAGAAGTTAAAACAAGAAAGTAAATTTATTTAATACATTGGCATTACTTGACTAGCTTCGCTACCCTTTCAACCAGCCTAAAAGACTTGTAACGAAACATAACGTCAAATAGGCAATTATTCATTTTGATAACCATGATAATACTTGGACCGGATAAAAGGCAGCCTATTTGTTAGTCATGGTTATGTATTACATTTTTTAATTTCATCAAATCTGTTCACCCGTTATAGAAATACGGAAACAAACATACAAACTTACGCTTTCATAATATTAATTAAAATAAGTGTAATTTAGAGAAATATTACCTTAATTATATTGTGAAATAAGTTTGTAATCGTTCGTAATAGTATAATAAGAACAACCATGATAGTTGAAAACTTTGTTTGAATCCAACAAATTGAACATACAAATAAAATGCAAAGTGGCCAATATTTTACGCAAAAATATTTCTCCTCATCTTTCCGCCCGTTTTATTCTCAAATTTATGATATGACAATAATGTGGTGAAACGATTCTCTTCACGCCTCCGCAGCATTCGCGTTCATTCATAAGATAAAACTAATCTTATTACACACAATACGTACATCGTCAAAGTATACGATTAATTTAATTTATAGCTTGTAAATTATGATGCTGTAGTCATATTTATGACTGTTTAAATTATTATAATGTACTCGGAATGAAAATAAACTTCCTGATTTTTGCCACACGCAAAGTTTCTACGAAAATAATTACGCTAAACTATAACGTAGAAATTAACGCAACACATTTTCGGTTTCTTTTGATTTTCGTATCATTTTAACACAATTTGAATTCTGGTGCATAGTTATGTAAACTAAAGTGTTTGTTACATATTTTGTCACGGTGTTTGAATCCCGTTCAGTAAAACGTACGCCCCTTCAAAAAAGGCCGCTGTACGCGGTTGAAACTTAAGTCAGGCTGGACCAGCCTCGCTATATGGCCTATACATGTTATTGCTAAATTAAATTTATTGACTCGATTGATTTCTTCTGATGTAGGCTTGTATAATCTTGGTGTCTTCAAGACGAGAATTTTGTTTATTTCTAGCTAAACACGATTAATTATAGACATCTTTGCTTAACATCAGACGTGATGGTAGTCAAGTGCAAATCTATTTATATAATAAGCTATATCTTGCAGTGGGCTGAGTAAACTGCGGCAATGATAATGAATCAAAAACTGCATCAAAATCATTCAACTCCACCAACGTTTTGAACGTCAGAAAGAAATACACAAACAATCAATCCCACTTGCGTTTTTCGTCAGATGTTAAAATACGAAACATACCAATAAAAATAACATAAACAATTACTTTTAGAAACGAGGTGGTCGTCAATAGAACCAGAGTAGTCTAGATATGAAACGTGTATATTTTCAACACATTTGAAACATTAAAGCATCTAAAACTGATCTTTAATGTATAAGAGTTTACTCAAAAACATCAATGCTCAATTACGTTTTCAAACAAACTCGGATAACTCTCGTAGGCAAACAAACAGAAGCCACTTATCGTAATGATGATGAAGTTTTCTGTTTCTTTGAAAATTGTTGAGTCACTTTTTCAAAATTTATTCCTGATTTTACGTATTTTGTTTCACCTGTGGTCGAAATTCAACCATAATTTATGTGCAGGACGGCGCTGTAAACTTAGACTTGTGTTATAGACATGTTTAATAATTGTAAAATAGTTTAAGTTTTAAAAGTCAAAAATAAATAGAAAATGGGCCGAGGCTCTATTTAGGTCCAAAAGAAAAATAGGTCCCTAAGTGCGAGAGGGACGTACAGAGCAGGATGGCAATATTTTAAAGCCGCACTACCATTGGTCCGCCAATCATAGCCTCGGTTTATTTGTTCTCGGGGTTTACTATAAATATACAATCGGAGAAAAAATTGCATGTAGTACCCAGCAATAAATCGAACAGTCAACATCTCAAATGGTCTTTGTCCTCCAACCCAGCCTTCAAGAAACCGTACGTGTCTCCGACTAGTCCGAAGCCCCAGGGCTTCGCGCTGCACTAGAACTTCGGGGTCACGTACAATTTATATAAAAAAAAGAATATAATACGAGAAAATCGTCTGAAACATTTTCATGAATGAACATCATCGCGATCCGTTTATCAGTCGGCGCATCAACGATGATTAATAGACATCAAAATAAATACAATATAAACTAAACATCTTGTCTAATCATTTTGACATAAATAAAGTAGTCGAAATTTCGACCACCGCATCAGGACGTCTACTCTAATTCAACGAAAACGTAATTTCGAAATAAATTAGCGACTTTCCAACTCCGGTTCTACTTCGTTTCATCCGATCGAACATTGTTTGACGTTTAAATGTTCTAATTAGAGTAGGCTTAGATGTCAAACAATGTTCGAGTTACGATGATATATATTTACTAGCGGCCCGTTCCGGCTTCGCTCGGATATAACCTAGACACTGTCTGCAGCGCCATCTGCCGGGCTTATTTGTGAATTTAAACCATCTTCGAATACACACACAAAAAAAAACATTCAAATCGGTCCCGTCGTTTAGGAGCTCACTGTCAAATGATAAAATTACTAAAATGGCTATAAAAAAACAGGGGTTAGTGATAAAAAAGTAAAAATTTAGGGTTGTATGTATTTTTTAACGCCACATTATCAAAAAATAAAAACAAACAAATTTGACCAAAAATTAAAAAAAAAAATGTTTGGGGTGAACAACCCCTAACACTTAGGGGTATGAAAAATAGCTAGTAGCCGATTCTCAGACGTACTGAATATGCATATAAAATTTGGTAAAAATCAGTAAAGCCGTTTCGGAGGAGTAAGGAAACAAACACTGTGACACGAGAATTTTATATATAAGAAAGAAGAAAGATTTGAAAATATTACACAGGACGTCTACTCTATTTCTACGAAAACGTAATTTCGAAAAAAAACTCGCGACTTTTCTGCTCTCTTTCTTCTTTGTTTCGTCCGATACAACATTGTTTAACGTTTAAATATTCTAAGCATACTCTAATTAGTGTAAGCTTGGAACATTAAAACCGACGAAGTCGACGGGTAGAAGTATAATCGAAGTAGGAAAGTCGCGAGTTTATTTCGAAATAACGTTTTCGTTGAATTAGAGTAGACGTCCTGGACTTAATCGCAATCTAATTTATTATTTTATACCCAGCACTCAGCGGTTTTGCTCGGGTAGCTCCTGTTCGCGTTATTTTCCTGGGATACAGTGTGTTATTTCCGACTATAATCTAACTGTATTCAAAATTTCAACCTGATCCGTTCAGAATTTCCATCATTAGAACTTCTCAACAATAATGTAATTGAGCAACAAACATCCAAACTTTGATATTTAAATTATTTGTAGGATTAGTAAAATAGGATTATCTCGAAGTTTTGCAGTTCTATAAATGTATGGCATCGCGGAGTGAGTTTGAACAGGTCTATTGATACGGTTGGTGTTATTTGCCGTGGTGACAGCGCAGTGACCCTGCGATTTTTGAAGACCAAATGAAGGTAGGTCGAGATTTTCTTATTTCCCTATGAGCCGTAATTTTTCCAATCTTATCTTGAGCGCGGCCGTTGTAACGCTTGCCGAAACGTCGAAGTAATTGAATAATAGATCTCAATAGATGATCTAGAATAGAGATAGATGATTTTCATTAAATCTATAGTAATATTCTAAATACAATTGTAAATCGTGAAAGTTTAAGAACCCAACATGATCGTACCTAGACGTACCCGTAACACGGATATCTGCAAGTCACGATACAACACAAATGGTTCCGTCGTTGGAAACACATTAAAACCATTTTGTTTTGATATACAGTTACATGTTTAGTTTACCGGTATTTCTGAACTCTTGGATGTTGTCCAAGAAAAACTAATTTGAGTGAGTCGTAGTGTCGTTAGTCCTTTATTTTTAAAGGAACGTAAAATTATGAATATAACTATGCCAGTAAATATTTTGTAATTTATGATTAACGAACAAATAATTACGCATGAGGTTTTTTTTTCAGATTCACTGGTAAAACCCATCTGGGTGAAAGATTGTGTCAAATTATTAGGATTGGCGTATGTTTATCAATAATAAAACATATGCACCACCTGTTCGCCAGCAATTCAGAACTACTTTTTCATTTCTGGAACGAAGTTCCATAAGGCAGGCTTGGAGGAGAATCGCAACCGAACTGAAAAAAAAAGTTGACTAAAACCGTTAAAATGTTTGACTTTAAGTTAGTCAGAAATATATTGTAGTGGTAGGACTCATAGCAGAGTCCGTCTGGGGAAGTATCACACCTTTGCCAGTTATTCTACCCCCAAGCAGTAATGTGCAAACATTACATGTATTTGAAAAAAAAATGTATTTCATATATGGTTCAATCACAAAAAACACTATTCAAATGCTTGTAACATATCACAATATTCAGTGTTGTTCTGTTAGTGGGGTTTATTTATTTTTGAAAACGTACGTGTATGTGTATTAAAACCATCGGTTAAAACCATGAAGTGGTCATGAGTTACCGAACGTTTCTTCAAGACGACTCGTCCCACTTTTTCGTTTAAAATTGTACTGTAATCCGCTTCAGATTTGCAAGACAAAAAGTAGTTTCCGTCAAAACCAGACGCGAGGTCGAGCAGAAACAAAAAAGGCTCGGCAGCGACTAAAGGGACTAAAGCAGAAAATTCGTGCTTCGATTCTCGACTGATACTGGTACTTCGCTTCGCCTAACGTTATAAAATGAGCAACATATAGGATGGATACTCTCAACGACCCGAGCTTCCAAGGCAGCACAATGCACAGCGGGGTGTCTCGCGCGATTCATTTCATGTCTGTTTATCCGAACCAGAATAAGTACCTAAGTAAACTCGCTGCAACCCTACGATTCGCACACAGGTGCACGTATGTGATAACAACGTATGTGTGCTGTATTGGAGGTAGCTAAAATGCACTGTTTCGGTGAAGTTTTGAGCGAGTATCAGCGGTAAGGTTACAAATACTTGTTAAATTAAAATAGTTTTTTGAAGAGAAAACTTCTTTTGGCGCGCCTAGACAGATTTCTCGTGGGCTGTGAATTGAATCTAGCGTCACGCTCGGGTATGATAAGAAATCTTCGGGTAAATTCGGGACCATAGTCATTGGCCATCTAGAAATGCGTCAGCCAATGGGAAATGCTAAAAGGGAGTGGCCTGCCCATCATGGCATGGCCATCTAGAAATACGTCAGCCAATGGGAAATGCTCACGCATTTCTAGATGGTCATGTCATAATGACCAGGCCACACTCTCCGGTTACACCCGTGTAGTTTCCAAAATAAGCTATCAAATTCTGATTTAAAAGTGTTCACTTCTAGCGGCAGTTCCTATGACTGCCATTTTTTTTTATAGTGTATATTTCAGTAGTATCGAAGTAATTTGTGCACAGTTTTCGTTTCAATGAATTGAACTCGGTCAAGTATTTGATAATATTGACCAAATACAGCAATAGCGCTACTTAAACACGCCAAGTGCAAAAATTGCCGAATAAACACAAATTACTGCCAAATCTCCAACAGACAGACAACGTAACGAAAACATGTCTAATGTCGTAACGAAGACATGTACCTAAGTATAACAGGTAAGTAGTAGACAGAAACTACTTACCTATGCCTACTTACTACGCACATCGTACATAGGATCTATACATACTAGCTTGTTGAATTGACTTGCACAGTCTTCAAATAGATGAGTTAGTAGCGCTTATAAAAATTTTTTTTTTTTTTTTTTTTCGCCTTTGATTGCCTATTTGTCTTTTATTTCTATTTGTTTTGAAGTCGGATTAAGTATTTGTTTGTATATAAAAACGGGTTTATTAAAATGACAAATATATACACTTTTCGGCAACAAAATTGTTATTTCATTCGAGAAATTGATTATACTCCTAATGTACAATCAAACGTTGATGTTATCAAAATGGATCATAGTTCTTCTAAACGATTCTAAGTACTTAGATAGTTTAGAGATTTGAAAAACTCACGAATCTCTTAAAATGTCAGCAACCATTTTCGAATATAATATAATGGTTCTTACTATTAACCAGCACGAGAGAACACGAAGTGTACTGTTTATTTTATTTGTTTTATAATTCTACTAATATTATAAAGTGCAAAGTTTGGAGGTTTTGTTCAATTACGTAGGATCGCCTAAACATATCGGGTTGAAATGTGAAAAACGGATAGATTATAGTCTGGAACTACGTGGGTAGTTCCTGTCTGGTCCTGAATGGCGCTACAAGTGCCTTTAATTGTATCGTTTTAAATACATGGCATTCTTCCAACATTGTTGCATTTTCAGAAATTATTTAACCACCGTCCACACGGGTTTTGTGGTTCATTTCCAATATGAATGAAGCGTGTAATGTTTCGGGAATTACTAGTGAATTATTTAAACAAGTTTCAGAAGCATAGCGGAGAATTATTTAATACAAATTTGTGAAAGCATTTCGGGTTTTTTAAAACAATTGTAATTTTGGAGTCGCGCGTTCCTATGTCAATCAATTATTCAAAGCAACTGAATACTGCTTTAATTTCAGACGATATCAAGAATTCCAATTCGCGTCGAAGCTGCCAAAACTGTCGCCCCGGATCAGAGCATCGGAAAAAAACAACGCTGAGCCCTAACGCCCGTTCACGTTGTCAAATACTACTTCATTAATGCGCAAAATTTTTGTTATTAATCCAAAATTTTTTTTGGAATTTTGAATTTGGAATTGTCTACAAAAACAAATGAAAGATTAATATTTCATTTGTTTTTCTTTGAGTCCCAAGCCTCCTGGAGTTCATGATTTTTCATTATGTCAACGTTGTAGCTAGGTCACAATTGTTTTAAAATAATCCTTTGTATATGTACATTTTCTGGTATGTATAGCTCTGCGCATTAGTAAGCTGAAGTGGCAAACTTTACTTGACACTTACCTTAGGGGTAGACAAGTTCTGAAGCGGAAACTGTAAATTAGCAAACATAGTGTAACATCTGACATTCAATGGAGGGATAATAATTGTAGGGCAGGCATCTGGTGAAAAATAAAGTGAAAATTGGACCGGATGACGAGTCTTGGATGAGGCTTATGTCCTTCGATAGAAATAGGTTGATTTAAGTAATTGTTTGTATCATGACATATAATTCCAACTACTTCTCTACGCTACTACTCTTTATCATTGGAAGACCTACCTTGATTCTAAAAAAAAAACTAATTTTTTTCGACTGCTAGGGGTCGTGATCTCATGCCGATATCAGTTTTGCAAAACGGTAATAGCCTTTATTAAATTATTTTTCTCTGTTTGTTTGCAGATACTGCTGAAATTGCTTCTTAACCGTGGCGTCAAGTAGGTAAGCTAAAAATAAATTCATGAACTATTACATAAGAAGGGATGGCTATATGTTTGATTTGTTTTTCCCGGTGCCTGTGTACCTTTTTTTGTAAAAAACTAACAGGTTTTGATGCGATTTTGTATGCTTAGACGATTGAAATCTTTCAGTTTGTTCTAGCTGTAGATTACATTTTGAAATGTAATCTACAGCAATTCAGAGAATGTTGTGTCTGATTTTAGTTCTCATCAGAGATGATAAGATTGTGAATCGAAAGACAATATGCAAGTCTTAAAGCAGTGTGAGCTGAGTCGATCTCGGGCCATCCATCACCGGATGTAATAGAAACCTTCTTCCCTCCCTAGCCCCCCTTCGGCGTCAGTCACGGCGGTTTATTGGTTTGTCGGCTATTGGACACTGAGTGACGGACACTCCGTTCATTTGTGGGGATTACTTCGCTGCTAACACATTACTTACTTACGAACCTAATAAGAGTAGGTAGGGCCTGACAAATTGGGCAAACAGTGTTTAGGGAGGGTATGTCACATGTTTGTCGTATCGACGGAGAAATTAATAGTGCTCACGTAATGTATTGGGCTGAAAAAGGCGGCTCAGAAAGAGGGTGCTCAGCCACAAGTCGATGAAACCATCTCTCAAAACGCGAAATTAAAAAATCAGGTCAATACCTTTGATTAAATCGAGATATAATATACCTACTGTGGTTTAACAGAAATTCGCATGATGTTTTATTCACCATATTCACGTGTAATGGTGTAACTAACTAATGGCATGAATGAGATCACACAAGTTTCTAAGCACGCTCATTCATATCGAACGGCCTTAATTTTTAGTATAAATTAAGTTCAGACCGAACTCAACGTGTAATGTAACTCGACCAAACACACTCTTGAAACAAATTTCAACAAAATCAAATTGATAACGAATTCAGTGGTTTATAGAGCTATTATTTTATTGAATACGAAAAACTCCCATACATATCAAACTATCAAGATCATTAGTTACGTGTATTATTCCTTCTAGATATGTTATTCCGTGTAACAAATTCTTACTGCAAAACTTTTAGTAATAATTCTGAATATCAGGTAGTAAAGGACAGCAACTAACACGAGCCTATAAAACATGCGCACCGGGGCTATAAAAGAGCCCTCACTAAAGTTAAATGACTCCGTGTCATGTTATTCTACAATAGGATTTGTGTTACCGTATCTTCTTCTTCAGACGTAGATCTACTGAACTGTAGTAGCAGAAGTCTTTGCAGAGTCCGCCTGAGAAATACCACACCTTTGCCAGTAATTTTACCGCCAAGCAGTAATGTGCAAACATCACTATTCTGATTTGAAAGCCAATGTTTCAAAAACAAAATCTACACTCCTACTAATGTACACTCTAAAGGTATGGATGTTTAGATGTTTGAATGTTTGTTGATCGATTACGTCAAACGTTAAATTTGAAACTCAGATAGAAGTCTGGAATACAGCACATATTGTTGGCATTTAATCCTCATGGTATAATCATTTTGAAGCGAATTTTTTTTTTTGGTGCGCCACAGATTGATTTTTCGCGGGCTGTGAATCGAATTCTAGCGCCACGCTCGGGAATGATAAGAAATCTTCGGGTAAACTTGAGACGGCCACGTCCTCCGGTTTCACCCGCGTAGTTTCCAAAGTAAGCAATAAAATTCTAAGTTAATACTTTTCACTTCTATCGGGAGTTCCTATGACTGTCAATTTTTTATTTTATTTCTTTCTTTTACGTCAGGTGATTGTTAGAGACGATTCACACGGCGCGGCTGCCAACCGCGCCGTGTGAATCGTGTAAATCGGGCCTTATTAGTGGACTTCACTATTTCGGCATTTTTGTCCAGCAGCATATTCATCTCCCTATAGTAAGTACTAACATGACATGATTATGATGAACTTACGAGAACGAACAGTAATGTTCGTTAAAACTTCAAACGCATCTCGAGGTTGGCCAAACATCGTTACATAAAATGGCGCAGATATCATTATGAGGCAGAAACCGTTTGCATTAATCTCGTTTGCTTATAAGGATACTTTCTTTTTAAAAAAAAGTCAACAAAGTCGTAATTTTCAATGCATAATCACCCATCACTGAGCGCATCTCTCCGAGTAAACAACTTGTCATCCGACACTATGCCGGATGACAAGTCCTATGCCAGTCATATTAAGTACGTACACCTTTTTTTTTTTTTTATGTGGGGGAAATACATTTACGTATCCCCACCATGCAGGGACATGGTGAGGTATGTCGGGCTCGACACCAGACATGGTGCCCCTACCGACTAAAACCCCTACAGATTTCTTCTTCATGGCCAGGGGTCAGGGTCGCGGGGTCACTTATCGCACTCCCGTCAACAACCCTGACCCTTACCAACGCCCTTGCGGACCCGCCTCGCGGGGGGCGTCAGTGCCCTCGCATTAGGCTCCAACGACGCGCCAGAAATCAGTGGCGCGTCACCTCCTCGAAGACCTATCCCTAGATGGGGTCCCGGACGGCCCTAAACGTCCGACACCCCAGGCCTTCCGGTGGCGACGGGTCGCGAGCCCAGAGGGTCGACTCTCTGGGCTCGCCCCCGTGTCCGCTTCCGCCTCAGTGGAGGAGCGCTATTATTGCTCGCTCCTCCAACTCACAGATCCTCTCACTGCCGAGAAACATTTCACCTCACCTCTCACGGCAATGATGATCGGCAGCAAGAGATCCGCCCTCAACACCGCGGCTAGGGATAGCCGCAGTTCCACCTTATTGGCCGCTTTGCAGCTCTTGTCCTTCCACTGAGCCCTCTGCTAATCAGAATCCTCGTGGAGGACCCTCATCTGGAAGACTTAGGAATTTTACTTGGCCGATACATCAGCCGAGTAACCTTCCCAAGTCTTCTAGTCTCTCTCCCCAACCTCTACACGCACTGCTCAAGGTGGTGAGGAGCGCGTGTGGAAGTTCCCAGCTTCGGCCGGGATTTGCCATCACACAACAAGATGCCACCGAGGCAAGTTGTTGTGTGATGCCCAGGGTGCACCACGTGGAGGTTCCCGAGCCACGCACCCCAAGTACGTACACCTGGATTAACGCAAATCGTATTACTTTTAATTCCGTGAAAGTTAGCGATTGTCAAACCACGTGATACACCGCGGAGTAGCCAATTCAACTAATATTATGATTGTGAACGTTTGAATGTTTCAACGTCTGGTGCACGTCGGAAATGCTGAAAAGACAGGGATTTGAAACACATATTTTGCTCTAAAGTAGCACATTAATATTTTATCGCAGAGAACCAACAAGAACGGAAACCACACGGGTAAAACTGGAAAGTGCAGCTAGTATTTTAAAATAATTAGTCTATTCTACGATTTCTCGAGAAGCGTGTTAGCAACATTAGGGAAACCATGGCTCGTATAAAGTTCGGTACAAACACACCCGCCCTAACTGAGTTATATCATAGCAATCTAGTTAGCGAGCACCTGATGCCCCTAAAATATTACGTCTACTCGCTCAGGTCGCATCTCTGGGCCTCAATTCCTGAAATCAGTCGACACGACTTCTTTCAACTCTTGTTAGAAAAAGTTAGTAACATCACAAATTAGTGTTTCTATTCTATCGCGATAATACCAGCTTGTCCTGAATTCCAAAATGAATTGAACCATTGTGAATATTACTGTGTTCCGGTTTGAAGGGCAATGTTTCCGGAGAAATTACCTACAGGTCTTAGAGATATAACATCTTAGATATCTGGCTGACGAGCGCAGTGCAGTGCTAGGTAATGATTTGGATTTTTCATGTTCCAATAGCTGCGTGTCACTGTGCTGTTATTTGGCAGGCATGTTGCTTACCATCCGGCACATGACCTGATCGTCTCGTCACTCTTTATTAAAAAAAAAACGAGTATAAGCAGCCTACTTTATGTACCCAGCGGTGGGATTGGTTTCGGGGCGTTCTCACGCAAGGATAGGTAGATGGTAAATGTATTTCTGTGAACCTTTTTTTCTTTTAATGTCAATTTCGGAGACCAAAAGCAGGTGCTTGATGACAAATGTTTTTAAAAATATAAGAAGGCCGGCCTTCTTTTCTAAATCAGACGTTCTTGCCAATATGCCATCACGGCTCTATGCTATGCTTTACTCATTTCTTGATTGGTTCTTGATTGCATCCATTGCGGTAATTTGTTCAGTGAGACGTGTAATTTCAAAAATAGAATCCTTGAACACAGAGATATAAGTTTCAGCTACCTCTTAAAGTATGAATGTTTTCTTAGGCTCACGCGAATTCTGTTCAAATATTAGCCTTGTTTAGCAAATATCATAAAAGGTGCCTCATGGCGTATAATATGAACGCAATTATCCAGTTCACATGAAATAATAAGCAAAAATGATTGTAACTCTTTAACAAAAGGTCACAAAGAACGACTCTTTTCGCTTAATAAAAGTTGGTAGTTCAAGTGTGGTCTCTACTGACTTTCGAACTTTGGACTTTCAAAGAAAGTGTAGGGTCTTATTAAACTAATCTTAGTAACTAGCTTTCCTTATATAATATGTATATAGGTCATTTTTGTATCGTACGCGAGGGCTCACAGTTCCCATAAAAAAATTGGCAGTCATAGGAACTGCCGATAGAAATGAAAACTTATAACTCAGAATTTGATAGCTTATTTTGAAAAGTACACGGGTGTAACCGGAGGGTGTGGCCTGGTCATCATGGCATGACCATCTAGAAATGCACCAGCATTTCCCATCGGCTGACCCATTTCCAGATGGTCATGCCATGATGGGCAGGCCACGCTCTTTTAGCATTTCCCATTGGATCACGCATTTTTAGATAGCCAATAGCTATGGTCCCGAGTTTACCCAAAGATTTCTTATCATATCCGAGCGCAACGCTAGAATTCATTTCACAGCCCACGAAAAATCTGTCTAGGCGCGCCAAAAGAAGTTTTCACTTCAAAAATGCACTGGTGGCACACCTAGCTCTACAATAAATTATAGACATATAAAGTTCGAGAATTAGCGTGCCCCCAAAAAATAATTTTAAAAAACCTGCTTATACATACGTATATACATATACTTTGAGCATCACTGAAACTTTTCACCTAAAACATGAATTACAAAACATACTCGCTTACAAAGCATAGGATATACTCGTAACTCGTATCTTCAGGCATTACTGTCCCATCGCAGAGCAACGGCGTTCTTAACTTCTCTCCATTTTTAGACGATCTTAAAATATAAATCTTCTACTAATAAGAAATTGTTTAAAAATTCGTCAGTCTTTTTGTGTGTGTCCTGCAAAGTAAAACGCCTGAACCGTTTAAATTTTGTTGAATTTTTTAGCGATTTTAGAAAAATCTTATTAATCGACAATGATTTCGTTTAAACTGAAACCTGGCCGACTCATTGGAGCGGTGTGTTTAGTTGGCTCATTAATACTATATGTCAACTAAATGCATCTAAAATAAACTAATATTTTTATTTACTCGTATTTAAAGATTGTTTTGAATTTTTTGTCTCTTTTAAAGGTTCTCAGATTTTATGAGTATACATTTCAAGCAAAGCAAAAAACAAAGTATTCATCTGAAGTTAATTACAACGTTTACTAAAATTTTGAGTTGCTAATTTCAAGAAGTCGATATGTCGTGACGGCGTGCGCGCGTAACTTAAAAATTACTCTCAAAAGTTTTCCTTTACGCGTCCATAGAAGAATAACTTCAAAACTCTTACTCTTACAGGACAAAGTCTTGAAACACAAATTAAAATGTCCACTGTGTCTAAGCACGTTCTACACAAAACACGTTTTCTCGTTAAATCCCCGCGAGTTGTGCAAATGAAGCGAGACGACGACATGGGCCCATTCATAAGAAGTTGTTCCGTTCGTCAGGGAACTTTCCTTTAGATAGCTTGTTTTAATGTTCCTGAGGCTTGTTGTTTTCATAACGGCCGTGTTTCGCAGCCGCGGGGATACGGGTGACTTTAGCTACAGATAACTTTAAACTCGCGTTATATTTCACTTTAGTAAAAACGAAAATTTTGAGCTTTGCGTAGAGTGTTACTTACTCATGTTTTATTTAATTTAAAACATTATTCACCACATAATGCATAAGCAGCTCATCTTATCTCAACTCATATAAGCACTCATACGAGCTAAGCGTTTGAACTTGGTCCTTGAGGCAGTCTCTGAATGGGACGATGCCAATCTGGCCAAGTTTAACGAGGGAAAGACAGGCGTGTCTGTTCTCCGCAAAAAGGAGTCAATTTCAACAGACTCCTTCTTTTCGAGGTGTATCCGTGCCGGTTACCAACCATCTCGAGCTTTAGAGTGTTACCTTGTTATCTACGCTCAACTTTGGCTCTTATATCGACTCCAAAGCTAAATTAGCTGCCAAAAAACTAGGCGTTCTAGGCCAAAGGTTCGAAGGTACTTCAAGTCTGAACAGTTGCTTGTGTTATATCAAGCACAGATTCGCTCTTGTATGGAGTACTGTTCGCACCTTTGGGATGGTTCGGCTAAGTATCAGCTCGAGGCTCTGGGATCGACCGAGAAACGTGTCACTTTTTGACTCATAGGCAATGATACTCTTGTGCGAAAAAGACTTCAAAGTCTTGAACATCGCCGCAAAATTGCTAGCCTATCGGTTTATTATCGGATACATTTCGGAGAGTGCGCGACTGATCTTCATAACTTAATACCACCTTGCCCCTTTTTCTATCAGACTGCTCGTAGCTCGCGAAAGCGACATCGTTTCATGGTTGAAAAAAGGTCCGCAATTCGGTGGTATGATTTATTTTCGTTACGCAATAGATCCGCCAATTGTGAATCAATTTTAATGGTTCTTTTTTTGTTTGGTAAATCATAGTGCAGAGGTAGTCCCATATTAATATTTACTTGATAGCGATGTGACAACCATCAATCATCTAATTATTATGCAAGTATGATATTAGAGGTACATATGTACACTAAAATCAACTTGTATAGTATAACGTAAAAATAATTATATTTGTATAAAAATTCAATGTTTAATAAAAAATCTGGCAAAGGCTTATGACGATGTTAATTGCAATAAACGACATAATTTACTATAATATTCTGAAGGTAAACCAAATAATTTCTAATTTGATGAATTTAGATCGGTATATCTCTTAAATAACATATTGGTACATCTCACACCTTTAGTACCGTTTACCTGCCAAAGCCACGATTACCCGAACTTTATAATGGTTTATCGTTCTTACCTGTGGGGAACATGCGCTGGCAAACTTTTAGCTTTTATAAAAAAAAGGTAACGAAGGTAGAAGTCTGGGGTTCACGGGCTCTAGATCAAAATTATATTTCAAACTTAAAACACGTTTGTTATGCACGTACTTGTTAGAGATGACGTTAAAACTTCAAATTGTTTGACGTCATTTACAGCGCGGTTATACTGATATCTGTCTCTCTGACGGAGAAGGTGACATATTTTATTAGACTATTTTCACCGCCCCAAGGTAAAATACGAAGTAGACTGCGCGCAATTTTACTCTGCGCGTAGCAAAATATGGAACTAATTGACGCGCCGTCATCTTCTTGTTTACGTCAGGTGAAAAGGGTTTGTTTATATTCGGCGTTTTTACTCATTTCTAAAGTAATTAGCTTGACCTGGCAACATTAAGTACGCCACCAGTCGCGCGCAGAGTTATATTGCGCGTACTATACACAATAAATCACAGCATACATTGTTTTAGTACAGGATTTTACTTAAATCAATACAAATCATTTTCTAAAGTTCTAATTTTACTTAAGGTATTTATTAGAGATAATTTTCTTGGAATAATTTCTGTAATAAACTTGTAAAATTAATACAGAATATTTACAAACCTGTGTATTCGATTGTATTACGAAAGTTCAGGAGATACACAAAGAGCTAAGGAAAATGTAAAGAACATTGTAAGCTCGTTTCCCCCTAATGAAGGGAAAATCTTGAGAATAATTCTGATAATGTTAAATGTCTATTGATATTGAAATTAATTTTAATAAATCTATATTTATGTACTTGAGAACCTAAATTTATCTGAAACTAGTAGCGCCCAGCAGTTTTACTCGCGCAGCCCGTTATTTTTTGTCGTGGTAAAAAGTAGCCTGTGTTTTGTATCTTAGACTATATACACATTATCGTGTCCCGAATTTGAACTCGATCCGTTCAGATTTCATTCCAACGTAATTGAGCAACAATCATTCAAACTTCCGCAAATAGAAGTAAAAAAAAACGAGTTAAAACCCAGGAGTACAGTTTCATAACAGATTAGAACTGTTTATATTCATCATGGATATATCTACATGTATGGGTCAAAACCTCAAAGATACTCAAACCTATAACTGGCCAGAATCGTGTTCAGCAGACGAGAGTGTGGCAGCATTCCTGCGCTGAAATAAATGGTAATGCCTAAAAATATAAATACCAAAAATTATTTCAAAAAAAAATTGCCAGTCATAGGAACTGCCGATAGAAGCGCAAACTTAAAACTCAGAATTTGATAGCTTACCTTGGAAACTACACGGGTGTAACCGGAGGGCGTGGCCTGGCCATCATGGCATGGCCATCTAGAAATGCGTCAGCATTTCCCATTGGCACACGCATTTCTAGATGGCCATGCCATGATGGCGAGGCCACGCCCTTTCAGCATTTTCCATTGGCGGACGCATTTCTAGATGCCCAATCGCCAAGGTCCCGAGTTTACCCGAAGATTTCTTATCATACCCGAGCGTGACGGTAGAATTCAATTTACACCCCACGAAAAATTGGTCTAGGCGCGCCTAAAGAAGTTTTCACTTCAATAATAATAATTATATTCACGGCGCGGCGTGTAAAACACAGAATAAAAATGTAATAATTAAGATTATTTATAAGTTAATTAAAACTCAAATTTGTTTTTGCATTGTTTCTTTTGAGGCGTAAAGCCTCATCGTCTCATGTTGTAAATATGTATGTAGGTATATAATACATGTAAGGAATATAGTTTGAGTAAGTAAACACGTTTTGTTTTTTAAACCTAAATGTACTAATAAATATAATTTTAAATTATTATTGTCGAATAACATTGAACTTCAAACAAACAAAGGCACCTAAAATACTTATTATGTACACGTATTGCATTTTAAGTCTCCCTTACTATTACTACTATTATACTATTTTCAGACTGCACCATAACCATAAATAATACAAAATTATGCCATATATTACCAAAATATTCATATAATGTGACATCAAAAACAGATGCCACCTAAAATGTTATTAAATAAATAAAAACATTGCACTTATAAGAATAAGATAATATGAAATGTACAAAGACAGCATAACAAGACGTCATCGCAGATTTTTAATAAGAAAGCTCTCATAGTCTCGTACGAAAATAATCTCCAATACATTTTGATGCTGAAGTGCTGTTCAGGTGTCCTGAGATAAAAAACGAAAACAATCTTCAAATTCGCAAGGAGATTGCTTCTACGCTTTGAAGTTATTTTACGACAGAAACGAGCTCCTGTTTACACCGTTTTGATAAGACTTTTTTTGTAATTTCCTGTGGCTATTGAGAAAAAAGACAAAAAAATACGTCAGCTCTGACATTTATTATAAGTAGTTAAAATTTATCTGAATAGGCATGACGACTGATCCTGAAATTATATTAAACTATTTGATATAATGACAATATTTAAATAGAATATAATACGTACCAACTTTAATTTTGATATCCTTTTGTTTAACTTACTTTATGATCATTCAAAGTTGGATGGGCAAGTCCATTTTAAAAATACGAAATTATTAGAAAATGTATTTACCATTGAATAACCCATTCAATTTAAAGTGACTTTTGTAGTGAAACCAGTTTCCTAAGCGCAATATTTAATATAGCTAACATACAAACTTTACGCGCGACGGATAGAAAATGCTAGACTGTGACGTTTTTGTATGAAGCGTTTTTGGAAAAGTCTAAAATTAAGATTTTAAAATCGTGATATCTCGGGAAGTTTTTAAGATAACAAAGTAATTTCTTCACCTATGTTTTAGTTATTGAGTAGCCTTTTGATGGCACATTAAATCAAAAGTTAGTCGTCAAGCTTATTTTATGAGCTCTCAAACAATAAACACTACATCAAAATTGCAACGAATAAGTATATTTTTTGTACAATTTTTGAAATATAGAAAACTAAACGCAAATGTCTAAAACTGGACTATACCAGTCAAATGTTGACAAACAATAAAATATACCTAAATTACGTCGTCAAATTATTTGAAAGAAGTTTTATTGTAAATAAACAAAGAATTATCATTTCACATTACACAACTCGCTAGAACTGATAAGGCAAATTAATTAAAGCCTTCACCACAGAAAGTGGTTTTCTGAAACTATTAACGCAACTCCTTGCACTGTCATAACAAAAGTAATATCCTCAAACTATCGTTCCTTCCTTCGGATAAACTTTACGACTTCCCTTTTCCTCATCCCCTCCTCTTCAGGGTGCTTCCTCGATTGAGTCGCATAGTGAACTGCCATCCAAAGTTCTCCACTTAAAATAATTATACCATTCGTTTCGGTGTGACAGTAATCCATCTAAATGTTCGGTTGCAAAGTCGACGTAGTTACAGTAAGGAGGTTTTGGAAGTGAAAGCTTCTACTTCCGCATTGAACACGAATTACCCTCTTATACGAGACTGTCGAATGCGCAGCGGTCTGTGTACACGAAAATAATAAATATTATATTGGTGGACAATTCACACACAACACCATCTGACCCCAAACTAAGCAAAGCTTGTACGATGGCGGCCAGATAGCTGTTATAATACTTATATAATTTTAAATACATACTTATTATACATAAATATAAACACCCAGACACAGCGCAAACATTTGAATTCATCACACAAATATTTGCACTGTAATGTAATGTATTGTATATATCAGCGTGTCTACCGCCTAAGTAACTCTGCTTTGGCTTTGCTATTTGCTATCTCTATAATTACAAACCAAAAGAAAAGAGAGAGAGCGATACCAAAGCTAAGACAGTTTAACTAAACTATTAAAAGAACGAAACGTTTAACGAAAATATTAAAGAAGTGACGCCGCGCCTGCGCCGCGCCCGCGCCAAGCCATCGCCAGACGCCTCTTGTGTTTCTCGCGCCTTAGACGATTTTGGTCGGATGAAATAAGTAACTATTTTCTGATCTGTGGTATCACTTTACCAACACACGTAATAGCAGTATATTTGTGGATATACACTATACAGGTGACATGGTATGTATAGAACAAAATTAGTGCTCTTTCATACTAAAGTTCTAAATTAAAAGTTTTCACTTCTATCCACACTCTCTTAGACTGCTATTTTTTTAGATTCGATTCCCACACAGAACCAATATGTGTGTTATAAATATGGATGTTTTTTCTGTATCTAGAGGTTTATATTATGTATCATAAGTGTGTATTTAAAATTATTTTATTTATGTATTGCATCAGCTATCTGGATGTTAAAATAAATACCGGTATTTTAGTTTTGGTTTGATATTCTAGCTGAAACTTATAAATTAACCTACCAAGGCGTAACTTCTCTTACTGCTATTTTTCTAGTAAGATGTCATCACGCTCGATTCGTTTGAAAAATTCGACCGATTTCAATTGCTAATACCAAGAGCTACTTTTCCTCCCCAACACTTTGAAATGCAACTTTGGATTCATATTCTCTCCGAATATCTTTGAATCTTGATCCTGTGGTTTTCTGGGTAACGAGAATTCGATGGAAATTGGCGACGTCACTGAGTTTTATTTGTAAAAGCGCTTTGATTTCCTGATTCTGCAAATGGATTGTGGTTTTACGTTTTTTCGGTTTTGCTGCGAACGACATGTCGCGGTGCAGAAAATTGCAAAAGTATGCAATTGCAACTAGGTGACGAAAGTGATTGATTGATTTGTAATATTAATTGGTTGTGACTTTGACGTGTGTAAGTTATAGGTTTAATTTTGCCATCTCGCCTGGTATTAAACGACGACGCAGTCTGCGATGGAACGTGAATACCTAGAAGAAACCGATTTTCAAAATTAAGCGAATAACATCTCTCTGGCAATGTTGAAAGGCGCTATTGACCGTATTAATTTGAATTGTAGTAGGTATGTAAAAGTAGCGACGCGACGCCTCTCAACGGGGTATAAGTAATGAAAATAATTTCAGTAACATAATTTATTATTGTTCTTTATCGCCAAAACGGTTTTTCTACTATTTCAACTAATGTTAAGTGGCAATACGGCCTGAAATGGAGTACACCTATCAGAAGCAGCCCACTAAATGTTGCCACTGCTGGGACTCGGGCCTTCTCTCACAAGGAGAGAGTCAAGCTCAAGGCCATACCACCACGATGGCCCAGTGCGGGTTGGTGGATGACACAGTCATGTCATCGAAAGATTTTAGGTTCATTTTAGACTAGACCAGCCGTAACTGTACAATGGAACACAGCTACCCAGAAGAAAATGATTCTATCAAAATATCAAAACATTCAAATTGAATATACATCAAACAATACAATGGGTATTGTTTACCCAGTCCCCTATATTTTGATACAGTATTATGCACCATGTTCACGCGTAACTGACGACGCGGTACATTAGTAGGTAAATAGGTGACACAAAGTCATAAGATTTTTTTCCTGCTAAAAAGTGTTCAACGTGACCAAATAATTTTTAGCTTCAACATAATAAACTACAATCGAAAACAGTTTTTTTTTGTCAGACAAAAATCCGATATAGGTATTGTAGGCTTTTTTTATTTCACACTCCACAGTCAGTCCGGGGTCCGTGATTTTTGTCATTTCAAATCTTATATATTTTTTACACATTTCTTGGATTAGCAGAAGAAGAGGAAAATAGGGAGGGAGTTTCGAGGGGGAACATTGGTATTGTAGTACATATTGGTATTGTAGTGGTGCCAACATGGTAATTCTTTATTTATTTTTATTTTTTAAATAAAGAGTGACGAGACGAGCAGGACATGTGCCTGATG
The DNA here is from genome assembly GCA_963693475.1 of Ectropis crepuscularia. NCBI lineage: Eukaryota > Metazoa > Arthropoda > Insecta > Lepidoptera > Geometridae > Ectropis > Ectropis crepuscularia. Next base: position 11,855,263 of record OY856361.1, read on the forward strand.
GCAAGCAACACGCCTGCCACATAACAGGACAGTGACACGCAGCTATTGGAACATGAAGAGCCCAAATTGTTACCTAGCACCGCACTGCGCTCGTCACCCAGAGATCTAAATTGTTATATCTCTAAGCCCTGTAATTTCTCTAGAAACATTGCCCTTAAAACGGGAACACAGTAATGTTTACCCATTACTGCTTGGCGGTAGAATAACTAGCAATTGTATTGTAGGTAGGCCAACAATATTTTTTTTCTGTAGGTACTTATAGGTAACTACATGTTGTTGTGTCGCCGACTCGAACGTTTCAATCACTGCTCCAGTTTAATATATCCTAATATTTTACTACAATAAACATTAAACTGTCTTACAAACGAAACCTTTCAATTAAACTTCACCGAAAACTTAAAGCGACATTCTAATCCAATAATTATGAATTGACCACTCGAATGGTTTTGATTCCCGGGTAAAGTAAGTATAAGTTAGACACAAAGCGAAGGGCTTTTTGAGCGAAATCCGCTGGATTGAAGTATTTTGGTCATAGATTAAGGCAATTCTGTGAAGAGAGGATAAGGCGAATTCTTAAAGAATTTGGGACCGTCTTGAATGCGGCTTCCTTAAATGAGTGCTGATCCTTTATGCGCATACTCCGTCATTTTGCAGTCTTTATCTTTTAGAGTGAATTTGTTTAAGAGTAATACTGGGTTTTTTTACTGGTACTCTTTTTGAATTCTGGGTTGGACGATTAATTTGAACCAAGTGATAACAAATAATTTATGTCATGATTTAAATATACTGAATATCAGGAACAATACCATACACAAATACTTTATTCACACCACAGATTAACGATGATTAAAAAAAAAAACATTATGGGCGCAAAAAGCGATCGCATCGCTAAAAGCGATCTCTTTCAGATAACTTTTTAATTGATATGGAACCTATTTACAATAATTTGGGTAGTGGTGTCTATGTATTTGGTGGTCAATTCTCCGAGACGTGTCACCTGGAGAATTGACTAGATATATATATTATTATACATATTTAATATACTGTATTTAATTTTATTCGGAAATTATAAATACCTTTAAAATACCATGAGTTTCGCTTGGATGGAAAGAAAAAAACAAAAAATATATTTACTAGTATTTTATGTACCTCCGAACTGTTCTCCTTGATTATTTTTCAACTCGAAATCATGAATATTCGAAAGTTTAAACAGAACTAAAACCCAGAAAGTTGCTGCCAGAAAAGAATGCTGTGTTTGAGGCGCATGTTGTTGAAGCGTAGTGAAAAGCCGCGTTGTGGACTGTATAAATAAGTTTAGTAATGATGATACTAAGGATGCAATTCGTGAAAGACGCGAGAGATTATAAACCCACAGTAGGTTATCTTAAGGTACAAGTAAGCGCGACGCGAGACCGCGCCCGGAGATCGCGACAGGCACTTGACACTATGGAATTGAATTGGAACACCGAGACCGCGACACGTGTGTGTCTCGGTGTCCTGTCGCGGTCTCGGCGCAAACTGGCGACCATACAATTCCATAGTGTGAAATGTTTAACGCGGTCTCCGGTCGCGGTCTCCTGTCGCGGTCTCAGCGCGAACTTGTACCTTGAGTTTAAATCTAACGTCATCCTATTAAACTTAAAAACTACTAAGAGGATTTGGATGAAATTTGGTACACAGATAGATAATAGTCTGGACTAAGGCATAAGTTATTTTTTATTCTTAGAAAACAGCAAGATCGGGAACAACTAATATTTAGATTACAAATTGACGGCAGTTTCAATTTTACGGTAGCATAATATAACCTGACATAGGTAAGGCTACGACTCTGTGCACCTGCTAAATAATTCATAGCGCTCGACGTAGGGGTATACCTACTCTAGGCTGCGGTGGCATAACAGCGACGTGTTTACTATATAAACACGCAAAACTTCTACTAGCTCTGCTCGGTGGCTTCGACTGTTGTTTATTTTTGAAAGTGACAAGCAAGCCGATAGTCTCTAAAATAACGTGGCTGAAGCCACAATGACATGCAGCTATTGGAACATGAATAGTCCAAATCATTACCTAGCACGGTACCGCACTGCGCTCGTCACCTGGAGATTATATGGTGTTTTATCCCATCACCCCAGTACTTTTTCTGGAAACATTGCCCTTCAAACTGGATAACAACCGTACCACTATCAATTAGTATCAAATATTAAAATTTAAACACTACCAACACTCTGCGCGGTTTCACCCGCGTAGTTCTAATTCCCGTTTTGTTAACGAGATAAAAAGTAGCCTATGTGTTTTCCAGACTATGATCTAACTGTGTTGCAAATTTCAACCAGATCCCTTCAGACGCTACGAAGTGATTGAGCAACATACATTCAAATATCTGAACACCGACACTTGTAACATTAGTATGATTTAATTTTTTTTAATTAGGGCCTTAGTTTGTTATTTAAAAAAAACGAAGTATTTTTTCCAAATTTGTTCGTATGACTATGTACAATGTACATAATATAATGCTTAACGCCTACTTATAATTATTACGGTTCATGTAGAAAGAGCCTAACTAGGTTGCAGAAGAACGAACGTCTGTTGATTATTTCTAGGTATACCTAAATCCTCATACGTATTTCTAACAAAACATGCCACCGGCAGCAAAATAATTTAATTAAAGCGTACGTATATTTTTTCTTAGGTCTTCTATTTTTAGGTAGGTAATCTATTTTTTGTGACACAAACCCTACCAATATTATAATTGGGAAAGTTTGTGTGAATAGGTTCTGTAAATGTTGGTCACTCTTTTGTTCAAAATTCAGCTGGTTGCCTGAAAGAAATTGATCTCAGCAATAAGGCTCCACTTGTGGCGTATAGCGCTGGGTGATAAGTGTTTCACTGTAATTTTCAATTTATTTGCGTCACAATAAAGAGGTAGTAAGTAGTAGTTTTGAACATCGCCGTAAAATTGCTAGTCTATCGGTTGTTATCGGATACACTTCGGAGAGTGTGCGGCTGATTTACATAATCTAATACCATCTTGTCCTTTTTTCTATCGGAATGCTCGTAGATCGAAAAAGCGACATCGTTTCATGGTTGATGTTCCAAAGACACGAACGAAGAGATTTGACTCTACTTTTGTGATAAGAACGTCTAGGCTGTGGAATACGTTGCCCGAGTGGATTTTCCCCGATGGTTACAATCTTTGTGTCTTCAAATCGAGAGTGAATCGGTTTTTTTTTTTAAGGTAAACACGCTCCATCGTAGACCGCATCGTCACTTAACATCAGATGAGATGGCGGTCAAGTGTAAACCTATTCAAATTAAAAAATTAAAAAATAGTACAGCGTTCGAGTTTATAGTTTGGAATAGCATTTTTTTATCGCGAAAAAATACAGAAACATTAGTACATTTGCGATGGTAAAAACGCTGAGAAATTCTAATAGTGACCATTTTACTTTTCAATTAAATACAAATATCTTGAATCGTTATCCCAAAAGTGAAACATTTTTTAGTATTTACTCTGCACGCCGATTTCAGTTCGTTGACCGCGAAAGACGCCAAAGCTGTCGCCTCTCCTAACCAAATTACCACCTAAGGTTGTTTCTGCCGTCTCGAATAAAATAAATTCCATTTTCAATATTCCCTTTCGCCAAACAAATTTTTATTTTCACAATAAATAAGAAAATTGAAATACATTTCGTTCGCTCTGTGGAAAATGTTGAACGGAATATTTTTCTACCTTTATTACAGGAATTAACAAAAAGCGACGGATTGCTTATTTAATCTGAAAGCGCCTCTTTGCGAATCCAATTATAAATATTGCAAGTATAATTTAAAGTTACAACTTGAGTATTTGAATTTAATTAGTAGTAGTTAGCATACACGTACACACGATGCTTTTAATTAACTTCTAAGAATGGAGGAGGTTTTTAATTCGGTTGTGTTTTTTTAATGGATTTTACGTGATAGCTCTGCTAATTGTGAATCAGCAAAAAAACTAAAATTTGCTTTAATTTACCCCGCCGACGTATGTCTGAATTTAATTATGAAATTCGCTTTTTTTTGAGAAATTAAAAAACTATGTTCCGGAAGGTAGTGATATCCACATAATATCTACAATAGTATCAATACAAAGTCAAAGTACTTTATTCATATATGTACAATTTACACATTAATAATTCGATACAGTTTCATGCACCACTTCACGTTGTTTAGCCGTAGTTTATTATAAACAAGGGCGAAAGCTTAAAATAATGTTTCGACCACAGATCTACTTCAAAATATAGCATGTAATAATACCTTTGTGTAGTTTTCATCCATTGTTTCCAAAACAATAGAACATAGTTTCAAATAAACGACAAAATAAAGTTGTACCTAAATACGGCAATTAGTTCAGTAATGTCTTATTCAATTATTTTGCTCTACCCTCATTAGCGAAAACCTTCGTAATGGGTAGCATTAATCCTGCTTACACCGTCAAGCAGTTTTTGGGTCTTGTTTAATTATAGCAAAAGTTATTTTAGAAACATAATTTAATTATGAGAAGTAGTAAACGCTGTTGTGTCGATATGAAGTGGTGGGTGGAGCAAAATATGCGTCTGATGGTAAGCATACCTGTCCATAATATAATGGTGCCATGAAGATATTTCACGTAAATCCGAGGGTAGGACTGAGTGGCGAACCATGGGAGAGGCCTATGTTCAGCAGCGGCCTAAGATAGGCTGATGATGATGATGATGATAAACGTATTTGAACATGAAGAATTAGTTGCCATTGAAGGTGATGCACTGCGTTTGTTGCCTAGATATTATGTTTAATGATTTATATTTTTACCCTATAATTTCTCAGGAAACATTGACGTGCAAACCGGATATAAATAATAATGTTATCATATTGTTGCAAGTATGGTAGATAACTTTGAACGGAAATGGTTAGTGTCAAGGATAAGAAGGATCGTAGATTGTGACCTTTAATCTCACAAAGAAAGAGTCTAATGTCAAGTCAATGATTTACTCTTCTTATTCAAATAGTTGCGTGGCACTTGGTTTTTATGGGCAAGCGTCTTGTTTACCATCAATCGCATGTATTGCTGCTCGTCTTGTCTATTTTAATACTAAAAAAATAGTTTACACGTTCCAGCAGTGTAAACATCGATCAGGTCAAAAACATTCAAAATTGAGTCACGTAGTTAAAAGAACATTCAAAATTCTGAGACAGCTGAAACATTCAAAATAGGAAATCCGCGATTGTTTGCAAAAAATATTTTTCCCGAGAGTTTTCTAGCGAACCTAATTTTCGCATTAGTTAAATGAGTTGAAAATGAAAAAGTTATTGGGGCTCATTTTCATCGCAATATTCCGGTACATTTGTGAGGGCAGGTATTTTACAGTAAATTGATATTTGAACGAAGAATTTCATTTCAATAATATAAAGGTCAGATAATATAAAGGTTAAAAGATCGTAGCTGCTAGTTTGATTGCCTAGAACTTTTAGCTGAGATATAGTCTTCAAAGAATAAAATAACTGTTTTGACATTTATTGAACATCACGATTTATTTGTCTTTCATTGGTCTAAGAATAATTCAGATGTACTTAGTGTAAGGTAGTTATGTATTTAGTAATAAAAAATAAAATAAAATAAATATTGGTGGACAATTCACACACAACACCATCTGACCCCAAACTAAGCAAAGCTTGTATGATGGCGGCCAGATAGCTGATATAATACTTGTATAGTTTTAAATACATACTTATTATACATAGAAACACCCAGACACAGTGCAAACATTTGAATTCATCACACAAATATTTGCACTGGGTGGGAATCGAACCCACGACCCTCGGCTTCGCAGGCAGAGCTACTACCAACTAAGCCACGAGGCCAGTCAAGTGTAGTAGTGTAGTTTTCATTGTATTATAGTTTTGTTAATAAAGGATCATCCGTTTAAAAAAATAACATAAACAGTTGGCATTTAGAACTATGATAGGTACTTGAAATTAGTAGTGGTAGGACTCTTAGCAGAGTCCACCAGGGGAATTACCACACCTTTGCCAGTTATTCTACCGCCAAGCAGTAATGTGCAAACATTACTGTGTTCCGGTTTGAAGGGCAATGTTTCCAGAAAAATTACAGGGCTTGGAGATATAACATCTTAGATCTCTGGGTGACGAGCGCAGTGCAGTGCTAGGTAATGATTTGGACTCTTCAGGTTCCAATGTTCCAATGCGTGTCACTGTGCTGTTATATGGCAGGCATGTTGCTTACCAGCAGGCACATGTCCTTCTTCCTTCTCGTCACTCTCACAAAATTTAATGGGCGGTGAATTTGGTTATTTTTGTTAGTCTTAATCTTAACCACTTTATTCTACCACAAACATGAACATGTAAATAGTATAAGTAATTACTTTTCTCCTAAGAAGTTCTCACAAGGACAATGTTAAATACTTTAAAAAGATTTTTCGGTTATGTCATTCGGTTATTGCCAGAATCAGCAGTTACCGATTGAGTTACCGTTACTATAAATAAGAAACTAAAACAATGCCATCTTGTTTTATCTGTCTTAAGAAGTATTTCACCATCCTACCAATAAGGTTAACGATATCTATTGTTTTCCTCAACGGAAAATGTTTTTATATCACTATTGACTGCTCCCAAAAGGCAATTTATTTGGTCTTTAATTAGTTTATCTGTTCTCTACAGCCGAATTTCAGATACTTAAGATTTACCTAAGCGGACTAAAAACATGTAAAATTTTTGAACAAAGTCAAATCAGCATAGATTTTCGGAAGAAAATCGGTATCTATAACGCTTGACTTTAAACGTAATTATTTTATTTTTTTCTGAAATGGACTCACTATTTCAATGAGACAGCGGGGTTTCGGAAAAAAACTAATATAAATCAACGAAGTTAACGGAAAAAAACTAAATCAATTCAATTTTGATAAAATTCAAATAAAAAAAAGACGTGTGGCACTCGAGGACTGCCGCGGTAAAGCTATTGCATGCATTTTTTATCAACTTATGCAATTATATTTTTTAAAATTTGATTTCTACAGTATTTTTGGGATAATGTTGAGTCTGAATCACATTTGTTTTTATCATAATCAATCTATTCTATGTCATAATGCTGGAAAGGTTGAGTACAAAATAATATAAACTCATTAAGGTAAAATTTCTACAAAAGATTTAATACAAAATGCTACTTATTTACATTAAGGTTAAAGTTATACAAAGAGATTAAGTACAAAATATCACTTATTTACAGCAATTATTCAAAACAATCTCAAAATCAAATGAGTCAAACAAACTCTGTTACATCTTCATACTGTCATATACTTCTCTTAAAATTAATCACACTAACTAAATAAATATTGGTGGACTATTCACACACATGAAAATCTGACCCCAAACTAAGCAAAGCTTGTACTATGGCGGCCAGATAGCTGATATAATACTTATACAGTTTTAAATACATACTTGCTACTAGCTTTACCCGCAACTTCGTCTGTGCAAAATAAATATTAAGGTAATAATACAATTTCATCAAAATCGGTTCTGTTGTTTAGATGTGAAAGCGAAAGATACATTCGTCCCCCATTTCAACTCCAATTTCATCCCCATACAGGTCGAAATTACAAAATTGCTAGAACAAACATTTATTTGCTTCGTGTCAAGTGTCTATATATTATACAGAGTTTCATGGTTTTATCTTCAACGGTTGGGAATTTTCATATTGACATTCATCCCCCATTTCAACCCCAATTTCACCCCATACAGTTCGAAATCACAAAATTGATAAAACAAACATTTAAGTGCTTCGTATCAGGTATCTAGAGACAAAATTTGATAACTTTGAAAATCACGAATTTTCATACAACAGTTCATCCTTGTTTCACTCTCTTAGGGGTTGAATTTCGCAAAACCCCGTCTTAGTGAGCGCCTACGTGCTAAAAGGGACCTCCATACAACATTTCAGATTCCTAGCATTTGTAGTTTCTGAGATTCCTTGATGAGTGACCTTTCGCTTTTGTATTTATAGAAGACTAGCGGCCCGCTCCGGCTTCGCTCGAATAATAACCTAGATATCAACTGCAGCGCCATCTGCCGAGCTGATTTGTGAATCTAAACCTTCCAGGGTCCTACCCAAATATATACAAAAAAAACATTCAAATCGGTCCAGCCATTTAGGTGGAGTTTACTAACAATGAAAAGTGGCATTGATTTATATTTATATAGATAGATAAAATATGAAGAAACACCCAGCCACAGTGCAAACATATTTTTTTTATAATGTGACTCATCACTCTATATTATAAACGAGCAGGACATGTGCCTGATGGTAAGCAACATGCCTGCCACATAACAGCACAGTGACACGCTGCTTTTGGAACATGAAGAGTCCAAATTATTACCTGCAGCACTGCACTGCGCTCGTCACCCAGAGATATGAGATGTATTATCTGTATACCCTGTAATTTCACTGGAAACATTGCCCTTCAAACCGGAACACAGTAATATTTGCACATTACTGCACTGGGTGGGAATCGAACCCACAATCCTCGGCTTCGCAGGCAGAGCTACTATACCCACTAAGCTCATGGCTTCTAATTCGCTCGCCAGTCTAATTCACTAACATAAGATTATTTTTATTAGTTTATTATTACATCATTATACAACTGTTAATGTTTATTTTTTTTTATTTTCCTGTTTAATTCAATTCATTTATTCGAACCATAAATCCATAAGAACATGTGGTAACGTCATTTACAAAAATTCAAAGAATCTGTGTACATAATTAGATAACCACATAACAGCACAGTGACACGCTGCTTTTGGAACATGAAGAGTCCAAATTATTACCTGCAGCACTGCACTGCGCTCGTCACCTAGAGATATAAGATGTATTATCTGTATGCCCTGTAATTTCACTGGAAACATCGCCCTTCAAACCGGAACACAGTAATGTTTGCACATTACTGCACTGGGTGGGAATCGAACCCACAACCCTCGGCTTCGCAGGCAGAGCTACTATACCCACTAAGTACTCATGGCTTCTAATTCGCTCGCCAGTCTAATTCACTAACATAAGATTATTTTTATTAGTTTATTATTACATCATTATATAAGAACATGTGGTAACGTCATTCACAAAAAATCAAAGAATCTGTGTAGATAATAAGATAAAATAACTAAGGTATAATACAATTTTGTGTTTATGGTGTGCTTTAGGATTCAGATTTAATTTCTGCCATTGACTTTGATTTTTTCTTACATACATTATACATTGATAAATATATGTACAATGATCCCTTCATTGCTATCATACTAAAGTTGTTATGTGGTGAAAATCTCCCGTACTGATTCTCTAGCTGATAAATTATATAAACCATGGATTGCTTTCTTTTGCAATATGAAAACATAGTTCCTGTCCGCAGCCTTTGGCTGTAGCTTCTTCCACAGATTTATCATAGGCACAGGTATTTTCAGATGAAGCTGCTCCTTATCCCATATCCAAGGCTGTTTCATATTTTATTGTGTTCAGGACATACGCGACACTTGACAGTACACACATTTAGATCTCTTTTTATTTGGACATATCCAACAGCATCTGAAACAAGCAAACAAACGCTTATTATATTTTACGCACATAACCTAACTTTGTAAACAGTGTTAAAGATGAAGTTCTAAGCCGAAAATCATCTATTACATATTTATGTACTAGGCTGCTTTATGTATTATACAGAGGTAAATAGTATTAAACGTAAAACTGTACTTACAAAGATGTTTTCACGTTCATGAATTATTCTGAACTACAAAAGTCTTTGTTTCTTGATTGCAAAAAAGTTTGCCTTCTTTGGTTAATTGGAACTACCTATTCCCTTTAGTAAATCCAGATTCCATATTGTTAAGCCAAAACATCTCAATTATAGCACGCTTCTTGGAACATGAAGATTTTCAGCTTTTTCACTATATTTTGCTTTTATGGCACTTTGTTTTTTGTTTATTCAATATTCATATTTAGTGACATTGACATTCATGTACATCCAAAAATTTTAAACGTCGCGAAATCAGTGTTCCATCTACTCAAAATATTTATCCCTAAACTTAAGTTAAATTTAAAATCCCTAAAATTGATTAAATAGTGAGCTAGTGAGCTTTTACGCTGACATTATTGCTTCATTGATATACCTATTCCAAAATATGCTATGATAATAGCCGTTAGAAAGTTATTTTCCCGTTCTCTACGTACTCAAATCCACTACATATCACGGGAAATCCGTTAAGTTGGCAACACTGCTAAGAGCATTTAAACTGTAAATGTAAAACTATAAGATTGAAAGTCGAATGACCGAGTGGGGAGGACGGCGTGACAGTCTTCCCTCCCTCTTTTTTTGTGAACATAAGAAAGAGATGCACCATTAGTAACAATCGGTCTCCAGGCCCGCGATAAAAGCTATGCAATAGCTTAAAAACACTTCTAAATCTACCAACTACACAAAAAAAACATCAAAGTCTATTTACAATTAGCGGAGCTATTGAGACACATAGGGTACTAAAAAAAATACAACTGACTAGAGAATATCCTCTTTTGTGAAGCCAATTTAAAAGAGGCACATTGTTATGTCGCTTTGAATAGTGCACAGAGAGCATCCAGTTTAGACAAGTTGGTGAACCCTCAAATATACCCCCATAAAATAAACACCCCTTCCCCCCAAATAGGTAAACAAAGTCAGCTTCCAGCTAAATATTTTTAGCTCATGACACAAATCGAATTTCAATTAGACACTTGGCGCCTAAGCCTCGCTGATAACGATAATCTACGCCGTAGTTTCTACGGCTATCGCATAGCGCCCGTTTTTATCAAATTATTAAATTAATATCGGAGTGGGTGTTCATATCGGTATTTGGTAAAGCGTCCTTGTTTGTTCCACTTCACGGGAACTGAGGTTTTATGACAGTAGTTAAGCTTTTAACGAGCTTGAGATGATTCAAATTGGAATTGTAATTCTCGGGAATAATTGGTAATTTAATTTTCTCTAAAAAACCGACTTCAGTTGAAAATATTAAATTTCAAAAAAAAAAAAAACGTTTTTTTTTTTAAATCATCTAAACGCACTATTTCAATGAAACAGCGAGGTGGTACGAAAACGTCATCCAGGTAAGCAAATTTTTTGTTGCTATTTAAATCAAAACAATTCAAATCACTACACCGATTTTAATCATATTTATATGGGACTATCTTTAAAGTATTATTTACCAAATAAACAAACACCATCAAAATCGATTCACAATTGGCGGAGCTATCGCGTATCATACACACACAATACAGCCGAATTGAGAACTGCTTTTTCAAACTCAGTTAAAACATATTTATTACTCGTATTTCAACCTATTTTTATTAATTACAAATACTCGTATAAGCAAGCTCAATTTTATTCCAATTATTATGAAGTTGATGCAATAAATATGATCAAAGAAGATGAAAAAAAAATCGTAAGCTCTCTCTTAGAACATCTAACGTACCCGTTAATGGAATGAATCGTTTCCATTCAGCGTCTACCTTAATTTAAAATACATTAGTTTAAAAAAACTTATAAAAATGATGTGTTATCAGATCAAACATCTAAATTCTCCACAGAGCTCAGTTTTAGAAATTATTTCTATTTCTTGCTCACTTCATACAACTTTGTCTTTAAATATGTAGTTGTAACTTGTACGTGTAATAAAATAAAACATTAACTCAAATTAAACTTTTGTTTTCTTTTTGTAATAAAAAAAAACATTTTGTAAGTGGCTTAGCAAACACTATCCACAGAGAGCAAAAAAAAAGAAAGCTTATTTTTTTTAGTCTGTGGGTTACATAGTTGCGCGCGCATAATATATAATATGACAACTGATTATTTTGTCCCGCCAAAACGAATAAAAAATACCTCGCTGTTTTTCATTGTTGAAACGATTTTTGTTGTTATTTAATTCACAAATGTGTTGAAATAGTTTTATTAATACAGCGCTTATTACTTAGCCTGTAACTATTTATCGTGTATACTTTAGGAACTTGCGTCACTGCTCTGTAGATCCACAGAGCTCTCACCACCATGTTATTGGATTACTTCGTAAATATTTTTGTATGGCATCGAAAGTTCTTCTCTGTTTTACAAATATTGCTTTTGTTGGAACTCGCTTTATTTAGTTCGCTCTATTATTTCGTTGTTAATTGGTAAATATTATTGACGAGTAAATGATTACTGGGTGATTAATTAATTAAAATGTATTTTGGTAAATTATTTTTGGTAATCATTTCATGTACGTGACAAATGGTTAGCGTAACAAAACATCTGTCTAATTTGAGCAACAATCTTATAATCACATAACTTGCATAAGCAACAAAGACATGTCTCCACAGCTTGTACACAGAGCTTTTCCGCACAAGAAGAATGTCGAGGCTATCCACAACGCTGACCAAGTGCGGGTTAACAGATTACGGGCGTTTTCGCTGACATATGTATGAATATTTATTTGTTCTGTGTCTGGGCGATTATCTAAGTATCATAGGGATTTATTTGCAATTATATGAATATTATTTCAGCTCTCTGGCTGTACAAGATAATATGCTTGATTTTAGCTTGTACAAAAAAAGTTTAAAACTATATTCAGAAAACTCACAAAGACACACATTTTAACCTGATTAACGTAGTAACACAATTGAATGCGAATATTAATTAATTGTTAAATAAAAGTTGTTGTTTATTTTAAATGAGTCGAAATCAAAAGCAGTCAAGACCATAGACAACTTAAAATTTGCATGCCGCATGGTTGATCTTGGAGTTCACAATGTAAATATTTAAGATCTTATTGTAACTACCCATTTTCGCAAATAAAGTAGTTAAGAATTTAACCTGGGTAACTCCAGATTACAGCAGTATATCAGGCTAACATTATTTTATAAGTTGCCCACCCGACAACAGGCCAATTTGCGCTCTCTCCCTTTGACACAAAGTCAAGAGCCGTTCAGCAATATTTAACTGCTCCATTATTCATAAGAAGGTCGTATTATTTTCTATTCACTTTTGAAGTTTTTCTCAAAGAACTCCAGCCGCGGCCTCTGATAGTACATGCATATGCTAAATATGAAAAAGCTGAAACGTAGCCATTTTGAATTTTAGATTTTTGTTAGACAAATTCGTGGGAAGATGAAAGTAAAGGGGTCGGTAAGTAGTTGAGGTTTGACCCAGTTCTGAATATGAGTGAGTTTGCAGAAATGTTTAAAGCATTAGCGAAAGATCCTTCTTTTGGTACGTAAAAACAGCGCTTTGTTTTAAAAAATATTTTTCATTTTTATTAATGACTTTTTAAAATATTTTAATTACTTAATTTTTTCAGTGATGAACATTTTAATCGTTAGCTACTGATACTAACGAATTGTTGGCTACAATTTAAATAGCTATAAATTGATTTTTCATACAACACCATCCAGCTCCAAACTAAGCAAATATCATATTATGGAAGCCAGATAACTAGTATGATACCTATTTTAAAAACTTACTAATGATACACAGAAGAAACATCAGTATTCATGACTTAAACGCCCTAGTTGAAAATTGAACCCACGGTCAATGACACAACGATCATATTCACTACACACTAAGTCACGAGGCCAGCCGAACTACAAATTGTCTCGTTTAGTCACCTTGATATATTCTCCAACCCTAATATCGTTTATTTTGTTATTCCTTCGCTTTATCTTATTAACCATCGCACAAAACATCCAAATAAAACGCACTACTCAAAAAGGTGCTATTTTCCAGCATTTTCCCTCCGCATTCACGCTCTACCCACAATATTCACGCACATTTTTGTGGGTTTTGTGCCCTTATCTTAGGGTCGTTTTGCCCGTTCTGGCCCTCAGAATCAAAAGGACCGAAGTAGCGCTTTATGATTTATTATGGCACACGTCACATAGGACAGACTTGTTGTGAACCCTCATCAACTTGTGAATGGATATTTTGTTTTCCATACCTCTTTATTTAGATTCGTGTGCTTGGCACTGATAGAGTTTAGTTACCCCGTTTGTGAAAGGATTGTTGTTTAAACCATAGGTTTTTAATTACGTAATATAAGAGATTATTCAAATTGTTTCATTAAAATTGTATTGCTATGAACCATAAAGATGTAAAGTTTGTAGTTATAATTAAAATATTTTTGTCGTAGCTCTTCAACTCTACATTAATATTTTTAATTATTTAATTTTTTCCAGTAGAAATTCCGTCTGATTGCGAGTTCTGACCTCGAAGAATCCAATCCATTCTCTGTTGTCAAAAACAAATATCAATATTAATAAATTAATAACGGTATCGGTGTCCAGGCTACCGGAAATATTTAATCGCTGTGATGGAGCCATTATTAAATTCGATATCGCAATTAATCGCCGATAAGCGCAATCTGGTTCTAGAGAGCCGAGGACTGAACCAACGAACTGCTATCTGAACCGATATAAAATTGATGATATCGGGATAGGTTAACAATGTTATACAAAATGTTAAAACAGCTGTGAATAAAAAAATTTCATGACAGAGCTACTTTCTATAATACTTAATAATATTGTTGTTATCCTAAAAGAACATATATTTTTCGTAATTTACATAAAATCTTTTTACACAAACAATTAAACCGACTTCAAAACCACAAATTTGTACTCAAAAGCGACAAATAAATTAGTAGAATTATTGAAAGCGCTATAAGGTGTTTTAAAAAAAAAACAAGAGGGATAGTTAAGTGAAAATGTTTCAAATACACAATTAATATTGATTGCTTTGACTGCCCAGTGACTTAGTCGGTAGTAAATCTGCCTGCCGTGGCGGTCATGAGTTCAATTCTTACCCACGGTAAATATATGCTTCTATGCGTATTAAGTATTTATTTAAAATCATAGAAGCTATTAATTGTATTTTTAATTATATAAGCTATCTGACTTCCATTTTGCAGATTTTTACATTTGGATCTAGCCCTAAATGTGCATATCTTGTAGGTACAATGTGTTGTGTGAGAAATGTCTACTGGTACTTGTTATGATCTATTTATTTATCTTATTTCCCTACAAAAGTGAAAAATTAACATAACTTGCAGAGCAGTTAATTAATTCATCTGACATTCTGAAAAGGTCTCATTGTTTGCCAATGAAACAATACGTCAAGCTCAACAATGTTTCACAAATCCGGAAATCAGTCTTTATAGGATGGCTCTTGACTTTATTTGCTCGGGTGAATCGATTGGGAAAATTATTCAAAATAACTGGAACAATAAATCATTCAAAGTTAACCCTTTTCGATAGCATACAATGTTGTTATTTTGGTTACCGTTTTGTCAATCGATTTACTGATGAATTTTCATACGGTATTCTTTTAGCGTTATTGATTTTTACTTAGAACTTAGTCTAGACTGGTTAATGTGTTTAGAACGATCACAATCGATTTAGACTAATGTTTCAATCAATTTAACTTTCTCTAATTTTAGGTATTGTGTGATGAGAATTTTATTAGTTTTCAGTAATCTAAAGTTGTATTATAACGAATGAAAAATAAATATCCTGGGAAATTTACGCAAATGAAATCGCGGGGCTCTGGTAGTACTATAAAAATGTAACTCAACTCGAACGATGTCGAGACGAGTTTCAAGTTATTTTATTCCTAGCGACCCGTCCCGGCTTCGCACGGGTGCAATGCTGATACTAAACATACTAATAAAAATGGTTATTGTAGGTTATCCTTAAGAGATAGACATATACCATAATGAGTCTTTTTATAGACCTTTTTAAGGTGTACAATAGTGCGGTACATTATTTTGATCTGGGTTCAGCCGTTATTTGCAATTTAAGCGCAAAAATTGTGTTTATTTTTGAGATTGCTTTAGAAATCTTTAAAATTATCAGGGTTTTTCTTCTGTACAATGCATGTATTCTATATAAAACCTTCCTCTTGAATCACTCGCTCACTATTAAAAAACCAGCATCAAAATCTGTTTGGTAGTTTAAAGATCTAAGTATACATAGGGATATAGGGAAAGAGAAAGCGACTTTGTTTTTTATACTATGTAGTGATAGTAATGATTAGTTTGTATTTTCATCTGTTTATTCCGGCTAATTTTTTTAGTGGTAAGTGGTAGTCTAATTTTTGTAGTGGTAGGACTATTGGCAGAGTCCGCCTGGGGAAGGACCACACCTTTGCCAATTATTCTACCGCCAAGCAGTAATGTGCAAACATTACTGTGTTTCGGTTTGAAGGGCAATGTTTCCAGAGAAATTACAGGCCTTAGAGATATAACAGCTTAGATCTCTGGGTGACGAGCGCAGTGCAGTACTAGGTAATGATTTGGACTCTTCATGTTCCAATAGCTGCGTGTCGCTGTGCTGTTATGTGGCAGGCATGTTGCTTACCATCAGGCACATGTCCTGCTCGTCCCGTCACTATTTATTAAAAAAAATAATCTCTGAAACAGCTTGACTGATTTTAGCAGGACTTACACTGGCAGATAGCCTCTATTATAAGGAGTAACTAAGACTACTTTAATTTAAAAAAAATAGTCATTCCGCAAGAAATTAATACATTTAAAATTCATAGTTTTTAGAAAATCCGCGGGTTGTTTTACAGAGCGCAGGTTGTATACAATATTTAACACTAGCGGTAATATCAATATGAAAGAAGAGACACGATAATTACACAAAATGTTGCGCCATTTGAGACTTATTTCATTAAGGTACTTTATTTAAATCGATAATAGACTGGGAGGAAATTACTTTCCCTGTAACCTTTGTTTTTCTTAAGCAAACCCCACAATACCGCTTCATATTGATATAGTAAAACCCTAAATGCGTTTCAACACTTCTTCTGATCGAGCCTAAGGAATGAATGGCTAAAATAGTCCAACTGTTTTAATCCAAGATCAAAATATTAATAATATGAAAAATTTATTGTTTTTGACACATTTTGTTGCAAACTTCAAAGCATCGCCAAAATTTCCTAAAATCCTACATTAAAGGTAAGCGTCCACAGGCCCGCATCGCACGCGACTCACGTAACGGATTTTAGTTTGCCTTGTCGATGAGCGGTCCGTACGGTGCGGATCAGTGGACGCTGTTGTATGAGTTTTTATACAAGACAAACCAAAATCCGTTACGTGCGATGCGTCCGATACGTGCGATGCGGGTCTGTGGACGCTTACCTTAAAAGTTCTTGAATCTAATCTGCCCCAGACAGCTAAAGCCATTTATTTACTAAGCCAAGAACAGAACTTCGTTCAAAACAGAACAGAAAATCGTTTCGTTGGGTAAATATTTACTTGTTATTAATAATATGTCATGAACACTGATCGAAATAAAAAAGTTATGTTTTTTTTTTTTTTTGATGTGTCGCAACCTTAACAGGATGCTTGCCTTCTGGGACGGCCTGGGCTGGTTGGAGTAGGAAAGGGAAGTATAAGTCACACACAATGGCCCAATAAAGAGGCTACGTACGGAAAAGGCGCCGCTAAACTAACTAAGTGTCTTCAGAAACTACTGGACCGATTTTCAAAATTCTGCCATCGTTAAAATACAACGTTATTTTTGAGTAATGTAGGTTTTATCTTATTATCTTTTCTAATATATTTAAATTACGGGTCCCGTTGTTTGTCCGCGATGAAATGTTAAACTGCTTAACCGATTTTAATCAAATTTGTACACCGTGTGCAGTTTGATCCAACTTAAAATGAAGAACGGTTTTTATTTCGACTAATAGTTTGATATTATGTCAATATTCAATCGAAGCTGGAACTGGCCGCTAGTAGTTAATAGCTTAGCTGTTCTACTCGAACAAAGTTAAGGGATCATTAGTGTACATCATTGTTAGATATAACCTCGTTACTGTCTACAATACAAGAATAAATGAACAAAAGAGCACAGTCACAAAGCTAGAGAAGGAAATTACGATTGTATCGTTACAAGCGTTCTCTTCCATGTAACCGAAATATATTGGTGGACAATTCACACACAACAAACACCATCTGACCCCAAACTAAGCAAAGCTTGTGTGATGGCGACCAGATAGCTGATATAATACTTATATAGTTTTAAATACATACTTATTACACATAGAAATACCCAGACACAGTGCAAACATTTAAATTCATCACAAAAATATTTGCACTGAGTGGGAATCGAACCCACGACCCTCGGCTTCGCAGGCAGAGCTACTACCAACTAAGCCACGAGGCCAGTCATGTTTTGCTGTTCTCTCGCAACTCTAAACTTCTAAAGTGTTTTATTACAAAATGATGATGGTCCGAATGAATATGTTGAATAACTCCTTAAGTTTAGTAAGTACATCGTTACAAATAATACAATTTTTATTGCGTATTTTCAAAACAAATTCAAAACGGCGATAAATAGCAATTTAAAATAGCATCAAACGTATTTTGATAGCAAATAGCAGCTAACTTTGGCAACGTTATCTGTGTTATTAATGTATTCGATGCTTCAACCGTATCAGATCTGTCCGTTTCAAATTAATGATAGCATTAGTAGGGAATAGCATTACTAAGGAATTTTGTTTTGTTTTATTTGATTTAGGCGTTTGTCATCAACGTCATAGTTTTTTTAGATTTTTCTCTTAGCTTCTTGTACATCTGAGGATCTGAGCACATAGCACATGGTTAAGCCGTGCACTAAATGTTCCCACTAGTAGCACTCGAGGCCTTCCAGTCAAGGCCATAATCCACCACGCTGGCCCAGTGCCGCTTGGTGGATGACACATGACCTCGAAAGATTCTAGGTATCTACATGTCAGTTTCTTCGCGATATTTTCCTTCGCCGTTTCAAGTTAGCGGCATTACGCACATGACTGCGAAAATACTGTAGTGCGCGTGGAATTTGAACCCAGGGATTCCGGATCGACAGTAGACTAGATAACCCGTAAATACATACCTGTAAAGTACTCCCTCCATACGTATTTTAGTATATTTCCGTAGTGATACTGAACATGCATTCAATAAATACCGATGTCACTGTAAAATTGCGTATACTCTGAGTTTATTATAAAACGCGTGAGATTATTTACAAACCAAAGGATTTTTTTTAAATAAACAGTGCCGTGACGTTACATAGCTATTAGTTTATAATCTAATGTCATTATATATAATAATCCGATGGTATTCATAATTTTAAAGTGACGTAGACATTTGACTTTGAACCGACTTTTTTTCTATGTTTTCAATATCTTGCTACAGTGGCAAGTCACAAATTCTATTTCAGGGTTTTTAAACAGGTGAAATCAGCTAACGATGTGTTGTTATCGGTATGCACTGCTTACCATCAGGCGTATCTGTTGCTTGTGTCATCACTACATCTTATAAAAAAACAAAACATTAAATGAAACAGGCATATTATTACGTCACGACGGTGTTCTCAGCTAAGATTTTTTTTTGACAAATGTAAATTTAATATCTGCGCCTTTTCTCACGAAAATTCATACCAAAAATCAGCGATCCTGAGCTATTACCATCAATTATTTTAAATAGAGTACCGATTATTTCAAACAATTAAATATTACAATTAGGTTCAATAAAACTAGGAATTTCGTAAAGAATCCCCGACGCAGAATATCTAGTAGTACAGTAGTAGTAGGTACAATAAAAGGTGGAATCAAATTGCTTGGAAAGAATCTTTGGAATGCTTTCAGGGCTGAAGGACTGTCGTAATGATCGTCTTGAACAGGAAAAGACATTTATAGCACGAAGAGACGCGTTGTTTACCGAAATCAGGTTACAGGGCGGATATGAATAATTTGCAGCGAATTTCAAAAACAATTTCGTAAATAAAATTCAATTATATGAATCCAGATCTTATTAGGGTGTACGTGTACGTACTAATGATATCGACTGAATGACAGACAGAATTGTTTTATTATGCATCGTCGCTTAATACCAGGCAAGATGGCGTTCAAGTGTTTTTTTTAATAAAGAGTGACGAGACGGGCACGACATGTGCCTGATGGAAATCAACAAGCCTGCCACATAACAGCACAGTGACACACAGCTATTGGAACATGAAGAGTCCAAATCATTACCTAGCACTGCACTGCGCTCATCACCCATAGATCTAAGAGCTTATATCTCTAAGCCTTGTAATTTCTCTGGAAATATTGCCCTTCAAACCGGAACACAATAATGTTTGCACATTACTGCTTGGTGAAATAACTGGCAAAGGTGTGGTACTTCTCCAGGCGGACTCTGCTACGCGTCCTACCTAAGTCTAAGTGTACTCGTAAACCTATAATAGTAAAAATAAAGCTGAATTTTTAGCTAAATGTAGTATCTATGATAGGCGAGGGCTATTATTATATACCATACTTTTAATAAGTAAATTGGCAGAAAGAGTCGTAAAGACATAAGTAACAAAGGGCCAATAAAACTCCGTACGAAAATCGTAAAAAGAAGGCCTTGATATTAGATCACTTAGCTTTTACGAACTTTTCTACTCGCTAGCTAAGCCTCACAATTTTTTACTTATACAAAGAGATTACTCAATTTTATTAAATGTAGTAGAAAAACAGTCTACATAGTTAAACCACCACTGGCTAGTACTTAAAAACTAGCTTCACTTAGTACAAGTTCTTAATTTGGGGGTACATGGTATTGTTGGACAAAAATGTCGTTTTTTTTTTTGACAACTGGGATTGCTTTTTTGCGATACTTTGCCGCCTTTTTTCCGAAGACCTATATAACCTGGGTATCTCAAAGTCAAGAGTGAATGTTGATTGTATGATTGAAAAATCTTTAATGTTCTCACAGCATTAAATTACTAACAACTGGCGGCCTTATCGCTGAAAGTCAATAACCAGTTAATCTTGGGATTGACTTCTAGAAATGCACGCTCTTTTTTTAGCCACATCGGCACTCCAAAAGGCAAGTTGGTATAGAATCAGTCAGTCACAGAACAAGTATCCATATTCATAATCCAAATGTTTTTACAAGGTAGGAATCTACGACCACTGTCTCAGTGAGCAGACTAACTATCAACAGAGCCAGAGACGGGGTCAGTCAGTATCAGTACAAATAAAACTAAACTATTAATATAATATCATATATTCACTATATAAACAAATAATAATTTGTCCCTGAAAAAACAAAACAACCGACTTTAACTTCAAAATGTAACCCACACAGTTCATATATTTTAATACAAGTGCTAACAAACTAATGTAAATATTATCCTTCTTCTTCTTCTCAGTCGTTATCTTCACTGCTGAAGGTCGCGTGTACTCTGAGGTATTGATCACCCGATGCACCATGCTCTTCCATGCCTTTCTGTCCGCGGCGGTCCTAAGAGCTTCGGTTATTGGTAGTCCAGTGAGAGTCTTTACCAGATCTGACCAACGGGTAGGTGATCGACCACGTGGTCTTTTCCCATCGACCTTACCGACTACCATAAGCTTCTCAAGGCTGTCAGGGTCCTTACGAGCAACGTGTCCAAAATATTTGAAAATTTGCTGGAAACAAAAAAAAAATGATACGTATTACGTTTGTATTTTTTATTTTTGTTGATATTACAAAAACCACTCTACCAATTTCGACAAACACAATATTGGGACCATTCGGGGAACAGGGTATGTTTCCCGAATGGTCCCATTGAACAACGAAAATAATTATCAAAATCAGTTTGGGCGTGATCGAGAAATCGGGAAACATAATTATGTAGGTACACTGGTACATACGTAAAACATGGTTTTATACCTCCTCGTATATTGAAATCGTTTAAAAAACGATAGTAAAGGAAATGTGTTACCGGCATGAACGATTAAGGAAATGTTGTATCTGTTCAATTAATTATTAAAATAGGTCAATTTATGTTATACTAGTAGCCCGTCCCGACTTCGTGTGTGTCAGAATAATTTTACAGGCACCATGTAGTATATAGGTAGGTTTATTTCGGTATTGTGTCTGAAATGTCCACCAATAATTATACATAATCTTTAAATAATATATAATTCTACTGTACGTGTGTATGTCATTGAACTGTACGTGTGTCTGGTTTTTTGTGTAAAATTTTTGTTTGACAATTTTTTATCATCATTTAGATTTCAATTTGACGTTAAGTCTTATTTTTCATTAATACTTCTTCTAATACTTCTAATTCTACCTTTTTTTATGTAGGTATGTAGAGCTTCTACATAAAAAGTGACGGCTTTTTAAAATGGCGGCCTAAATAGTGTTCAAATATTGTAAGTCTGAACTCAATCACACTGTATTTCTGTGCGGAGACGTATGCAACTATTCAAATTGTTTCAACTGCGCTTGAGTAGGTACTGATATTATTATTTGTCAGTAACCCCTTATTTTTCTGTAGCTGTTAAAAAAGCAGCCTTAACGACACGCGTGATTCATCCCTAAAAACAAATAAGGCAAAAAAGCACCACGCATTTAACTCAAACAAAAAGTTACATAAACGAATGGGCCAAATTCGTCAACCCGAAAATAGAAACAGGGAACGAACGATGTTTTATCGTTCGGTACAATGGCTACATCCATTCCGTTGCTCGTAAAATAATAATTAAAAAGCAAATGGACTTGTTCTGACGTGGATTGCTGGGTAAGGCGAGGCTTGCTTTAATTGAACTCCTGGTAAGGAACTGTTGAGGTCCCTGTCGAAATAAAGATGCAAAGTTGAACTCGTGAGTCCGAATATAAGCTTAATATATACAAGTAAGCATAGTTTGAGGCATCGATAAGATTTTGTGACTGGCCTGGTGGTTAAGTTGATAGTAAGTCTGTCTGCGAAGCCGTGGGTCGTAGATTCAATCTCCATCCTCTTCAAATATTTGTATGATGAAAATAAAACCGTACCTGGGTGTTTTCTACGAATGATAAGCACTAATGTACTGAAAACTATGTAAGTATTATATGAAAAACCAAACCTATATATCACCAATTTACCAATTCACCCGTGTAGTACTGCTCGGGTAAAACCACGGGGCGCTGCTAGTAAATATTGAGAGAATAGGTATACGGAAGAAACAAACATACAGGCAGACAAAAAGTAAAAAAATATTAGGTATCGGAATATGTATAGAGTGAAGGCCGATTTAAACTGAACGAACATAGAGCTAGAGCTGGAACAAGAGCATTCTTAGCAAGGTTGCCTGGAAGAGATAGCTTTTAGCGATAAGGCCGCCCGTTGTATCACTAGTCTTACTGTTTTTCAAAATTGTATGTGTCCTATTTTGTGTGAACAATAAAGAATTTTCATTCATTCATTCTTTCTCGATCTTTTAGTGTAAACGAAAGATCGTTCTTATCGTTATCCATAATTATTAAATATTCCATAGAATCTTTGCGAACGCAAACAAAACAACGAAATAATGTTCTACGTTTGTTTACACCAAATGAATTTGATACAGTGGGGATAGAATGAGCATTCGCTCGTATGATGTAAATCGGCCTTAACACAAAAATAAATTGGTTCAGACGTTATAATTCCATATTCAAAAAATTCGACGGGTTGAGGCTATTGAACTACTTGCAGCTCGAAAAAGCGACATCGATCCATGGTTGATATTTCAATGGCTCGAACGGTTTGGCTCCATTTTTATGATAAAAGCGTCTAAGCTATGGAATGCGTTGCCGGAGTGGGTTTTACCCGATTGTTACCATCTTAGTGTTTTCAAGTTGGAGAGTGAAATTATTTCTTCTAGGCGAGCACGCTCCATCGTAGACCGCCATCGTCACATCAGGATGTTAAGTGTAAATATATCATTGTACAAAAAAACCTTTTTTGAAGATGGATAAAATAGTAAAAGTTTCGAACAAGTATATTTTTCTCGGAGTTTATTATGATTTGACGCTACATTGCGAGCTGTGATAGATATCCAAGCCGCATCGTAAACCAGACGACGCCGATAACTAAATCTCTCTACACTCTGCATTTACATGAGAAAATCCAATTTTTGGTTTCAGTTTTACGACTTATAAATTTCCAGACTACAAACTGTACTACCATTTTTTTATATTAAAATATGAATCTATAAAGCTATATGAAACTTAAAGGCATATGAATCTTAACTTATTTCTCTGAAATTTTAACGTCAATTGGGTCGGACGTTCGAGCCATAGATATTCAGGATAATTATATATTTATCACCAACCACTTATCTTTCTAGGCTTTAACAATCTCCAAAAGCACGTAAGCTATGTAGATTTAGTTTAGTATATTTCTTTATGGAACAAATATGACCCATTTTAAATTTGAAACACTGATAGTGTATTGTCTGGAATATCACATAGACTACTTATTCCCAAAAGTACATATAATTACTTACTGAACATATGTATGTATATGTATTAACGATCACGTCATAAGTGAATATCCAACTAGTACTTGGCCAGCATCGTGGTTTATAACTACAACAATCTTTGTTCATCACATAAATTCAAATGACTTTTCGAACAGCCCGAACTAAGATTTTTTTTTAAATAAAGAGTGACGAGACGAGCAGGGCATGTGCCTGATGGTAAGCAACATGCCTGCCACATAACAGCACAGTGACACGCAGCTATTGGAACATGAACAGTCCAAATCATTACCTAGCACTGCACTGCGCTCGTCACCCAGAGAGATAGTATTACAGTTTTTATAAATATGTAGTAAGTAAGCACATTTTATAATGGGAAAAGGGTTAGGTAGAATCCACGTTTTTATCTAGTTAGTGCCCTGACTTTCTCCTTGTGAGAGAATGCCCCGAGTGGGATTGAATTTAGATTGCTTAAACTAATTATGTAGGCACATCTGTTGCTCGTCATGGAGGTCTCCATACAAAATTTCAGATTCCTAGCATTTGTAGTTTCTGAGATTCCTTGACGAGTGACCTATCGCTTTTATATATATATAGAAGATTAGGCGCACTCAGTGGTTTATTGGCGTGTTTTCCGTTACGGTTATTTTCCATGATAAAAAGTAGCATAAGCAGCTAGCTAAATGTTTCGACTGCTGAGATTTGGGGCCTTCCCTTGCAATGAGAGAGATTCAAGGCCATAATCAACCATGTGATAGGTAGATGAGGCGTAGCCTCGAAAAGTATAGGAACATGCCAGTTAACTCACGATAGTTTATTTTGCCGTTTCTAAGTTAGCACATGACTTCGAAAAGAGAGTGGTGCGAGAGGATTCGAAGTAAGGCATCCGGATTGGCACTTGTAGTTCTCCCGACTAGACCAGCGCTGCGCTACGCTCATGATCCAGATATATTCTATACTAATATTATAAATGTCATTGTATGGATCTTTGGATTTTTGTTGCTCAATCACGTCCTAACGTATGAACGGATCGGGCTGAAATTTGGAACACAGATAGATTATAGTCTGGAAGCACACATAGGTCTTTATCCCCTATAACACTTTTTATCCCGGAAAAACAACGGGAACATCGGGAACTTCGCGGGTAACACCGCGGGGCGCTGCTAGTAAGATGATATAACTCAAAGCCCTGTAATTTATCTGGAAATATTACTGTTAAAACCAGAACGCATTGGTGTTTATATATTAGCGTAAAAATAACAAGCATGGATACTTGTTATTTTTATAAATATATTATTATTTTTCTTAACTTATCCCATGGACGTATAAAAAAGTCGGACGTAGTCTCGCTAAAACAAAAACTGAGTCTATAGAGTCGGCCAGCGCACTGGCCGACCTAACTGGCCGTCCATAACTTAGTCCTATAAACTAATCGAGTAAACGGTAAGCTATGTAAGTATAATGTACTAAAATGTGTCCTTTCAAGTGTCCAATATCACGAAAACGTGGAGGCACTTACGTAAATGGCTATCAAGCTATTATTAACTACGATAACAATCGCAAGGAGCTGTACATTAGTGTTAGTATGCCCAGATAATGTTCTGTGACTTTGTCGTAATAAACATTATTTAATTTACAATAGGCGAGCAACAGATTTGCCTACATAATTAGTTTAAGCAATCTAAATTCAATCCCACTCGGGGCATTCTCTCATAAGGAGAAAGTCAGGGCACTAACTAGATAAAAACGTGGATTCTACCCCTTTTCCCATTATAAAATGTGCTTACTTACTACATATTTATAAAACACACCTTTTAGCACGTAGGCGCTCACTAAGACGGGGTTTTGCGAAATTCAACCCCTATGAGAGTGAAACAAGGGATGAACGGTTGTATGAAAATTCGTGATTTTCAAAGTTATCAAATTTTATCTCTAGATACTTGATACGAAGCAGTTAAATGTTTGTTTTATCAATTTTGTGATTTCGAACTGTATGGGGTGAAATTGGGGTTGAAATGGGGGATGAATGTCAAAATGAAATTTCCCAACCGTTGAATATAAAACCATGAAACTCTGTAGGTATATAGACACTTGACACGAAGCAAATAAATGTTTGTTCTAGCAATTCTGTAATTTCGACCTGTATGGGGATGAAATTGGAGTTGAAATGGGGGACGAATGTATCTTACGCTTTCACACCTAAACAACAGAACCGATTTTGATGAAATTGTATTATTACCTTAATATTTATTTTGCGCAGACGAAGTTGCGGGTACAGCTAGTAATTGATAAATGAGAAGTATTAATACTCTATTGTTCACAAAACAGGGTGGTAATGGCTCTTGGAGTATCTATTGACTATGGTGGATGCCGACCCTTAGCCGACTGGAACTGGGCTACATTTCCGTTTTACTTATTTATAGGATTGTATTACGAGAGCATCCGCTTCCAATACGAAATCAATAATACATTGAATTCTAAATTTAATTTAGTACCTACGTCTTTCTTTGTTGCTTCTGTACCAATCGAAAGAGAACGTGCAATTCTGACTCTAATGATCATGCAGTAGCGTGTCCCGTTATGTTGCCTGTGTAGCTCTTAGCTTTTTTGCAGTAAAAAATTTCATATTATGTGCTTTCAGACTATAATCTAACAGAGTTCCAAATTTCAATCCAGTCGGTTCAGCCGTTCCGATGTGAATGAGCAATACGCATCCAAACTTTCACATTAATAACTTACAATGCGACTAGCCCTAAAATTCTGTTAAAACTAAAAAGTTCTATTGCACTATGTTACCATCCAAAAACGAACTTTGAACTCTAAATGCTACTATAGTTGATCCAACCGTTTATTTTCTTTTTGACAACACCAATAGAACGTAACTGCGTCATGTTACGCAAAAGTTAACTTTTAAATGCGAGGTTTTAAAAATATGACAACTGCTTAAATTTGCTCCTTGATCCCGTATAATAATCATCTTTGACAAATTGAGTCCATAAGTGCAGTAGTTTTTTTATTTCACATTTGTAACATTAATAGTATGGCGAGGGAAACGGCAGGGAAAAACTAGTGAACATAATGTATATGACTGTAATGTTTATATAATCCTACTGTGTTACTCCTACAAATACTATAAATAACTGATTTCAGATTTAATATTATCTATTCTATGTTTCAGCATTAATTTGTCTGCGTATAAATGTTTGCGTGTAAAAGTTTGAAAGTTTCGGATGTTTGTTGCTCAATCACGCCAGAACGCCTGAAGAGATCGGTTTTAAAATTCTACCGCCAAGCAGTAATGTGCAAACATTACTGTGTTCCGGTTTGAAGGGCAATGTTTCCAGAGAAATTACAGGGCTTAGAGATATAACATCTTCGATCTCTGGGTGTCGAGCGCAGTGCAGTACTAGGTAATGATTTGGACTATTCATGTTCCAATAACTGCGTGTTACTTTGCTGTTATATGGCAGGCATGTTGCTTACCATCACGCACATGTCCTGCTCATCTCGTCACTCTTTATTA
Source organism: Ectropis crepuscularia (assembly GCA_963693475.1). Taxonomy (NCBI): domain Eukaryota; kingdom Metazoa; phylum Arthropoda; class Insecta; order Lepidoptera; family Geometridae; genus Ectropis; species Ectropis crepuscularia. Next base: position 11,883,091 of record OY856361.1, read on the forward strand.
AAAAAAAATCGATTGTCTGTAAAGTTACTGACGATAGTTGAACGTGACAACTTCAACTCCAAGCCTTAAATGGAACGCCTCAGAGCGAGGTAACGCCGCATGACGTAATGTGGCGAGGTAACGCCGCATGACGTCATGTTTTTTCGTGCGTGCAGCCGGCTTCATCGAATTATAAGACGTTGTCACATCAAAAAAAAACACAGTGAGATTTAGTCTGGAATACTGGAATACACAGGCTACTTTTTACTGTGAGAATTTAACGGAAACTGGAACTAAGCGGGTAAAACCGCGAAGTATTGCTAGAACCTAACTGATCATTTTAAGTTCCGTAATACATTATTTTTCCCCATCAAATTGTTATAACGATACATCACCACTATTAGTAAAACCAAGCGCTGACGCTTTATAAGCATCCGTTTTCAATATTTCATTCTCTTTCAAACAATGTAATTTTTCATTATTACAAAAATTCAGTAGGACTGTTCTGTAAAAACAAAATGCTGGGTTGAACAATGATTTTTTTTTTGTTATAATTTTACCCGAAAATTGATCGCGAATCTACGCAATCATAAGAATTTCCATTTACCGATACCAATGATTATTTCTAAGCCCATTTCTATCGTAAGGTTACCCAGGACCGATCGCGTACGTCGAAAAGGGCAGGTGAAAAGAATTTGTTGTTTTTTTCGTCTCTATTTTTGTGTTACTTTTGTAGTTTCACGATTTAACTGATATTGAAAACATTATATAGACGATTTTTTGACAAACTCAAAGTAATTTATTCGCCAAGAAGTGTGGTTACAGTTAGGATCTTAAAACTATGTTATGGTGTTGATGTTTTGGTGGAGTTACAAGGGTCGTGTCTTAGAAAAAATCTTTCGATCAAATCAAGTCATTATTTTTTGTTAATAACCTCAGTTTTCCTACTGCTGGGCATAGGTCTCTCCCAATTCCTTACACTTAATCCGGTCTTGAGTGTCCACCGTTCAATCAAAGATCATTTAACTTCATAAATTTAATTTAATGCATGTCTGGCAGACATTGGCTGTTACTCAGAACAAAAAGAGTAATTAAACATTTTTCAATGTTTCACGAAATATTCCAAATACATTGAATTATAACAAAGCGCCATAAGAAGTCTACAGGTCAAGTTACTACTAACACTAAGGCATGGCAAAACTTTACCAACTCCAAAGTTTGCTTTTACAGAATAATAGCTCTACAACCACTATGACGTAGGCATTATTGGTACGAACCGAGTTCTGAGATATTTTCTGTTTTCATTCCATTAAGGTTGTAAATTTTAATATTGTTGAAAAATGTGTTGGCTTGGATACATAAATACGGGGATATGCGGTAAGGGTAAAATCCTGCGTCATATTTTCCTTAACCCAGGAGGGATCGAGGTTTACATGAAAATCGTTAATACAAAATTGATATTAGTAGGTTTTATATAGACGTAAATGTTACATCAAGATAAGAAAACGTATCTATAGTCACTGCTTGTTTATAAATAATGCTACATTGAAATGTTTATTAATTTTATGAAACATGCATCTTAAAACTCTAATAATGTTAAATCATAGCAATCATTTATACAGAATATTCCAGCGGTATAATAATTATTCGCAGACACCGGACTAAATCACTGTTTTTTTTTTTCACAGGTCGCAGAAACGTTGAACGCCAATCAACGGCACTAATGAAGCAATCCGCAGACGGGATATTGAAGTAGCAGCTCGAACCTTCGAGCGCAATAAAACAACACCTCACTTCATACCAAAGACAAGACAAAGGATAACAAACTGTATCACCAAAGCAGAAGAACGATATTCCCAACGACGCATGCACAATCAAATGGCTCTGCTCGGAATTGGAAACTCAATCCAAGCAATATGTCAGTTAAAGCCCATTCTCGATTGTAATCGACGACGCCATTCCAAACCCAAAAAACTGAACGACGAGGTTTTCCAAACCTGACTGACGTACGAGCGAGACCGACGATAACAAAACCAATGTATGGTAACGACAACGGCGCGAATTTGATCGACACCCAATCCAGGGACTCGTATGGCGACCTCAGGTCATAACTCTCACCGTGCACTGCCTAGCTTTGTTACTTTACCTTCGTGTCTTCTCATACTGGTGTCTATTCTGTTGCAAACTGACGTAGCACACGCCACAAACTTCAACGATTCCCTTTCTGAATACTTCACCAATGCAAACTTGACTGCTAACTGGACCTTCGACAACATCTCCCATTCTCTCCCTCATATCAAACACTCCAAGTACTCAGTTGCTGTAACTATATTCCTGGTCATCATCTTCTCAACTGTGATTATCGGCACTATTGTGGGTAACGTTCTCGTGTGCGTTGCAGTGAGATTAGTGAGGAAATTGAGAAGACCAAGTAACTACTTGATAGTGTCACTAGCTGTGAGTGACCTTTGCGTGGCGTGCATGGTGATGCCAGTAGCAGCAGTTTACGACATCATGGGAACGTGGCCTCTGGGGCCAATCGTTTGTGACTTCTGGGTATCGAGTGACGTTTTATCTTGTGCCGCCAGTATACTAAACCTGTGCATGATATCTGTGGACCGGTACTACGCTATAACAAAGCCATTAGAGTATGGTGTGAAGCGGACTCCAAAACGTATGCTGTTTTGTGTGTTTATGGTGTGGGTAGGAGCAGCATTCATATCGCTGCCTCCAGTTTTGATACTTGGGAACGAAAAATCGGAGACGTCGTGTTCTGTCTCTCAGAATCAAATCTACCAGATATATGCAACGCTTGGGTCGTTTTATTTGCCGTTGACTGTGATGGTCGTTGTGTATTATAAGATATTCATGGCTGCGCGGAGGATAGTAAAGGATGAGAAGCGAGCACAGTCGCATCTGGAAACACACTGTTACTTGGAGATTAATGTGAAAAATGGAGGAGCAGCCGAAGCCAAGCTGTTGGGGAGCCAGACGCCAGTGCAGCCACCGCCTCGAGGGTCAACAGCTAGTACTAATACAACTGTAAGTATGAGCCCTTATTTAGTTTTTGTTTATTTTTTTTTATAATTGATAGCATAGGATACATTAGATCGACCTTTACTCATCTTGTTATCAGACGAGACATATTTGTTATAAAAAAATGTTTCCTTATTTTTATTGTTGATAAACAAAAATGCTTACAATAATTTGCCAAACTAATAATAGTGATCATGTCTATTTTTTTAACTTAAAAAGTTTGGCAATATTATTTTATGAATAACCAGCTGGATCGTGCCCGCGTTGCTACGCCATCTATCGAAAATTGATCGTAGGTACCAATTCAAATCTAGAACAAATTTGGTTACCTTACATTCTAACGACGCGTCGCAACGAAAGCTCTCAAAAAGCAACATTTTCCCCCGTTTTTGTTACATTTTTCATTCATACTCCGCTCCGGTTGATAGTAGCGTAATGTTAAATAGCTTATATCCTTCCTCGATAAATAAACTATCCAACAGAAAAAGAATCGGTCAAACAGATATTTGCGGGCAAGTTTATATTACTGGTTTTTAATTAATTTAACTTTCTTATGAAACAATTATAATTTACATCGATGCACTCGCAGTTTTATTGGCTTGCCTGTTCACATATTCTAATTTCTTACCTGGTAGCCATGAACAGAAATAAGTTGGTAAGCCTACCTAGGCATATTCTCTGTGTTAAAAACTATAAGTTGAGATGAAATTCATTCCGTCACAAAAAAAGAGCAGACGACGAAAAAAAGTTTGTAATTAATTGAATTAAAAGTAGCCATGAACACTTTTGTATAGGCAAGTTATCATAGGCTTGTTTGTTAATCAATTAAATTTCATAAAAATGTGTCTCATCTGGTTATCAGATGGGTGAAGATCGATTCTCACCGGCTCTTAGACCTTGACAGGCTTACTTTTTGATATTAAACGACCACGTGATCTTTGATGGACGGTGTTTCTGATTCGAAAAAAACCTGAACACGCCAAGATTATTTTCTTAAGGAAAACCCATTCAGGCTATAATACATTCTACAGTTGTTTGTTTAGCGATAGTGGCACCAAACCTAATCGCTCGGGCCTTAGAAACGTCAACCATGAAACGGTCTCACCTTTATAAAACGGTCTCACCTTTCTTCAGTACGATAGAAAATAGGGTTGGGTGAAATTAATTCTTTAGCACGCTTGCCGAAATGTAACTGAAATAAATACATTTAAACCAATAAGAACGTAAACATTTTACAAATTATTCGAATGCATATAAATGTGATGAACTTATCTGATCGCAGGAATATTTTCAATTATATATTTATCGAAGCACACCTCAATTACATTAATTGGGAAAACATTTATCAGATTCAAATAACATTTCGTTTACAATGTTGAAATGTAAAATAGTAATACTTTAAAATTTACGACAAAACCAAAATAAAAATACTGATAGTGTCATCTAGATGCAGAATACGCTCCATCTTCATGTTAAGTACATTAATGTATTCTTTTTTTTTTTGTTGCAGTGTAGCGTAGAGAAGACCGAAAGCACCATCGGTAGATGCTTCAGCGGACAACGGAAATCCAACGAATCCCAGTGTCCCATGCTGCAGCCAAACCGAACACCCACCAAACCTATACATACCATAAATAAATCACCTACAACACTAACCCCTACCGCTAAACCTCAAGGAAAAGAAAGAAGAAGAACATCGTCAGAAAGCAATCAAAAACTAACGACGAATAGAATCCGGTCGTCTCTCTCAACGTTTGCTCAAAAAAGCCACATCGCCAAAGACTTGCTGCACGTCCAATCGCCACATCAAAAGAAACTAAGGTTTCAACTTGCGAAGGAACGCAAAGCGTCAACTACGCTTGGGATTATTATGTCCGCTTTCGTGATTTGCTGGCTTCCTTTCTTCGTGCTGGCCGTAATCCGACCCTTCGTCGCAGAGGACGCTATCCCCGATGCAATAAGTGCGCTATTCCTCTGGCTAGGATACTTCAATAGCTTACTCAATCCTGTGATTTACGCCACGCTCAATAGAGATTTCAGGAAACCATTCCAAGAGATCCTCTTCTTCAGATGCGGGAATTTGAACCATATGATGAGGGAAGAATTCTATCACAGCCAGTACGGCGATCCAGATCAACATTACTGCGTAAATACTACGACAAAGTTGCATAATTACGACGAAGGCGTGGAGATAGTATCAGCCGTTGATCGAGAGGAGACCAGAGCTTCGGAGAGTTTCCTATGATTGTCGATGCCGGAGGTCCCCCAGGACCTAGATACTGTGATTTAAATAAGACTTTTAATATTAAATCCGAGGTCTAAACAGTGTTAGAGCATACTTGTAATAAAAGGCTGTTTCAAAACAACTAGTCGTTACTTATTGTGTAAACTAACTTGACGGTTCGATGATTCCCTTTAATTTATTAATCTGGGTGTTTGATAAGGTGTTGGTTAGACCACAGGATTTAACCATGCAATTGAACTATTATCTTTGTAAGCAATTTTTGTGGAAACTTTTACGAAATATTTACTAAGAATGTGGTTGATCGTTCACCTTAAATATTTTTTTTTATCAGCTAAACCTATGAAATAAGGATCTGTGTGTTTACACAGTTTGATTTAAAGGAATCTAATGCGTATCAATTTAAACCAATCGATACACATTTTGCAAATTCAACATTGTGGTCCTGAAGGCAATCTAATTTCGGTAATGCGTCACAGATTTCAGAATGGTATTTATTTCTTTGTCACATTTTGGATACTTGTACATCGAGCAAAAAGTAAAATAATGAAACAGTGCGTAGAACGGACATATCTACACGTATTATTATAACAGCCGTTTTTCGCTGAGTAAATATTCTATTGTTAAGCTTAATTATGAATTGTTTAAATTTTGCATCATCTTTTCGGACACCCAGACATGTGAATGTAAATTATGTATTTAAAATAATTGTATATTTAGACGGTGAATGGCTTAGTGAAGTGTTTAGAATGACCAAAGAGGTATAAAACATTTAATTTATGTAATTTAAATTTTAAATAATAATGCAGAAGGTTAAGCTGTTGTGAATTTAATAAAGTTTATGATGTAATTTTAATCGTGTAATATAAAAATAAAATAACGTAGTCAGAAGTATTAATCCATGTGATAGTAGGTTTAGAATTCATAATTAAATACCTATGTAAAATGCGAAGTACTTTTAAAATAATACAATTAATTACTGTTGAGATTTTTCGTACTGTTACTTTGTCACAAATACTGTTTTTCTATACGCACACTTTTTTTTATCTATTAGAGACAGTCTTGATTGTCTCGTTATTTTATTTAACTATTATTTAAAACCTACTTATCACTTGTTATTGTATAGTTTATATAACGTCTTATAAATCAATGAACGTCGGATTCACGTACGAAATAGTGTCACGTCGTTTGTGACGCATCTAAAGATAAGTACTTATTTTATAATGACGTTATAATTCGTGAAATTATCGTCCAAAAACCGACTTTACACACAACCATTTTTCTTCCTTCGTTTTTCGGTTGCTAAAATGTAGAATTATGAAAATAAAATGAAATAGGCACTGCCAATGGAAGTAATAATAATTAATCGTTATTCATATACAATAGCACTAATAAGATTTATATATTGTAATTGGTGAATTACATTGTGTGAAGTGGTGAATTGATTGTGGTTAAGTACTCGTATGATACATATTCTCTTTATCATTGATAGCCTTATGTAGAATATTTTTTATTTATTTTGTGTGCAATTATAAGAAAAATCTATAGTTATTTGGAGCCTAAGGGTAAACTTAAAATAAGATTTTGGATATCGTTGTCTTTATCAGATTCACTGAAATAAAAAAAGAGAGCGATATGTCATTTTTAATTTTAATGTTTGACTTAAAGGGCTTTCATTAAGGTTTTCATAGGTTTATTAAAAACCGTTCTTGTAATGTGTAAAGCAAGTATTAGTTTGTCATTTAGTGTATAAATATTACTCACGAATTTAATTCAAAATAATTGTTTTTGTCATTATAATAAATCTTTGTCTCAGTTTCACTAAGTAATGTTATTTGATCATTATAATGAAATATATCAAAATAAATATAAATATGTTTACGTCAAAATTTATATTTACGTGTTATGTGCATGCAGTATGCAATGTTTATCTATCGATTTATATATGAAATAAAAGTAGCACATCTAAGGCATAAAAAATATTTATGAAATTGCACTGACCTAGTGACATTCGTTTTAATATCAAAAGGAATAAGGATACGAGTACATCAATGTTCATTTCAGAATGCATAAAATATAGTTCGCAATGGCGCCAGAGGTGGCATCAATATTTCATTTTGTTAGGAAAATCTATTGGGCGTAAATAATAAACACATGATATTAAAAATAATAAATATGTCAAAGTCAATAATTTGACATAACTATATTTTCACCCATTTATCATTGATATCTATTTCTTATTGTCTCATTGGGCTAAGGTCAAAGTTTGGATACGTTTGCATCCGAAGCTTGCGATTGCGGTTAGGGATTATGATCCGCAATGATTATATAAAAATGTATTAATGAAATTTAATTTACGTAAGCGTGTATTTTTATTAATTTTGTCAACTTATTTTAAATAAAAATCAATGATTTTAAATAGTAATAACATTGCGTTTTTTTTTTAATTTCATGTTACAAAATATTCAATAATAAACAAATAATTCAAATCAAATCAAATTCAAATCAAAAAATTTAGCTAGTAACATTTCTTCACGTAAATTGTTTTCAAGTAAACAAAGTAATTTTTAAATCCTAAACATGTCACACATATACACAAATAAGACTCATTAGTGAAACTGGGACAAAACTTCGATATAATTATTAATTAGGTAATTTAATAAGAGATGTCACTGTTGTATATATTGATGGCCATAATAATTAATGATACGAGTTTAAGTAAAATATGGCAAATAATTGTGTGGGGAAACTACGCTTGGAAAAAATTATTTGACAGATTTGATGTTTATGGGATAAAATAAATTTCTTTCATGTAGTTTCTTTCCATTGTGAATATTGTGGTTGATTGTATATAAGTATTTAAAACCGCAGTTTTAATCGATATAGGAATAAATATTTTATAAAATGTAGTTGCCAGTATATTAAATTTTCTAAAACTCAATTAATTGCAAGATTGGAATGTTTATTTGTTTTTTTTTCATTATTTCAATTTCTGGATCATGCAATCATTTTTCTTGTGTTCTTTGAACACGAAATTGTGATCGATGACACAAAAATTGTATTGTGCTTAGGTTTATCTGGACAGAAATTTTAAATGCAGTTTTTTTTAGAGTTACCTACTCTTATTTTATAAAGAAAAATAAATTTATGTGTATATTTTTCGAATAAAAGTTTCAAAAAACACATTGATGACATGTTTTCGTGTGTATTCTAGTTTGTTAACATATTAGTGGCAATATGCCAGATTCTGTTACAAATTGTGGACGTATTAAAATAAATATTTATGGATATTCCTCACACAGCACTATCTAACCCCAAACTAAGAAAAACTATGGCAAACAGTTAAATCTAAGAATACTACTCCTTAAATACATCGTATTTGAATTAGCCCTGTGCGCCAACGACGTCTATTATAGTTGACAAAAAACGGACTATACCAAAATATTGTGTGTTAGATATCAAAAAAATGGTAAGAGCACATTTTTTTTATTTTGACTTTAATTATTTTATTTATTTATTATTTGATTCGTACGCTTGGCGTCCAGGGCACGGAAATGCAATTTAGTCCTGGCGGTCAAAAGGTTAAGGGTGTTGTTAAAAGTACTCACAAACCGTCCTGATTAAATCATAGTTGTTTTCTCATCAAATTTGCTCACTGAGACCGTACAAGGTTTTGTGTTTATAGATTTGTGACATCGTTGTGTTAATAAATACTCTATTGGACAATGCTTTGATTGAAACGTTACATTGTACTGGATCTTATGAATTAGTTTCAGAGAATATACGGTAAAACAGTGTCTGAATTATGCTGACTAAGCACTGAGGGCTGCAGGTTGAACTTCGTTAGGATGCTGTTCTTAATTTCGTTCAGCTATCGCTCTCCTTCTTTTTCTCAGGTCTCGTTTTAATTCACTGATTGGACTGTGTGCATAAAAATTTGAAATATATTTCGTTATCATTTCCAATCCCTTTTTTTTGTATTATCGTCCACAGTTGACCCTGGTCCAATCTCGACCAGGTGCGACCCGCGACCTTCAATAAGTCATCGACCCATCTTACCGGCAAACGATCGACGCCCTTAAAATATATTATGTCATTGTTATCATCATCAGTCATAGCATTCTTCCTCTTGTACTTTACCATCTGCCTTGGTCCTGTGCCAATCGCGTCCAGATTCGACCTGCAATAGTTAAAATATCCTCCACCCATCATTATTTTGAATGTGCAATGATCCGTATCTTGCCTCAGCCACCATTCCATCACAATATTGGTCAATATAAAAATATATAATAAAAAAATTTTGGCGAACAAGGAGTCAGAAAGAATTGAATTGCCAATAAAAACTTACATTAGTCTAATTTACGAGTATTATGTATGGGTAACTTCCTTTAAAATACTTAAAACCACATTAGCATTGAACTACGCTAATTTTGTAGTCAACAAAATATAACACAGTTTATTTTTCAACTGCGTAATTCTAGTGCAAGTTACCTGCGTACAATTATTGGTCTCATAAATAAGTTACGGTGTCTCGATTCAATATAAATTTCTAAGCAATAATACGACGAATATCTGAATAATTAATTATTATAATTTAACAATCATTTTCCTCTATAAACCTAGTATGTACTTAGATACATGTACAGAATTTACTTTTGAACCTTTGACTGTATCTTGCTATTCAACGATGATAAACTGGAACAAAAGCATGGGTACAATTATATTATACTTGTGTCTATTGTCCAATACAGTATTGTGTCCAAATAGACACAGTATATTACTTTGAAATGTACCGAGAACTTTGAGTTGATCATTTGTCAATTTATCAAATCGATAATTTGCTTTCGGATACTACGTGCAATTGTTGTTTTTCTTAAGCAATTGTGGCTCAAGTATGCCTAATTAAAACCTTTAAATAGAGACTGACTGACATTTCATCGCAGTCATAACGTATCAAGTTGCGATGCGAACATTTTTTTGTCGACTCCTCACCATTATCTTTGTACGTTGTCACGGGGACCAAATTTTATTTATTGTAAATACCAAACTAAAAGGTCAGTGTTTGAAAATGTGTAGTTTACGTCTCAGGGGTCTCGTCAAAAGATGGCGCAGAGTGCAGACTACAATTTGAGTGCAGAAGCTAGTTTTATACAAGCGTTAACTTGTTCGGTCCTGGTTATATAAATACAAAAGAATACAATGTTGTTTTATATCTAATTTTATATAGTAAATGAAGCAATATACATAATTTTATAAATTAAAGTATAAGAAGTGGTTGCCTTGCAGCGACAACTTCGGATTTTATTATCGTGACGTCGTAACTTTTAGTCTTGCGTATAGTGAACCGGTGAATTGACCTTTCCTTTCTCGCTTTCAGAGCAAGCCCTGAGACTTCCAACAGTGGAAACACGAAGTGGACTTTTATGATTTCGTTCCTAATACATTGGCATGATAAATTAAATCTCTCCCTTTCTGTTTTCAATACAACTGAAGTATTTCCCTTCAGATCCTTCAAAAATACTTTTTATATATATCTTAGTCGTAGAGATTATACAACTTAGCTATGTGATTTGTGAGTATTTCCGATTTAGGTTGTATCGTTCATAAAGAGACGTTTTCATCTTGATTCTTTTAACAAATATTACTATGGTGGGTTTCATTTAAACACTCCTTCCTCTTTTCATTGTTATGTTTATTACTATGTTTTGTTTTCTTTAGTATTATTGTTTCCTTACGTTACCCTGTTGTTTTTCTTATCTGGAAGAAACCATTATCAGAAATAAGGTATCTTTCACACTAGTTTTAAGTGTTTCAACTTGTAGTTTATTGTTCTCTGGTATTTTCAGAAAATTGTATTAGCTATTCGTTCTGTATCTGAGAGTTTACCGTCTAACTAAAACTGTCTTAGCTTTGATATTGCTCTCTCTTTTCTTTAGGCTTAAAATGATAGAGATAGCAATAGCAATGCCATAGCCGATTTAGTTAGAGGGCTGGACGTTTCTATAAATCGCAAGTAGGTATGTGTTTACAATTATGATAAGTATTAATATCAATTACTTGGTTTCAATAATACAAGCTTAGTTTGGAGTTTGTTGGAGTTATGTCAGGAATGTCCACTTTTGTTTGTTTTATTATATTGTATTAATTTGTTTACAATTTGATTCAGTCAGTCTCTACCATTAAATATTATACTAAATATTGTACTAGTTATAAAAAAACCTTAATAATAAGTAATTAATACAATCCCGATTGTTGTAAATCTGTATAAAATGTGAAATATTCTATTCATTGTCCTATCTTAGAGTCGTTGTAATTTTCTTATGTAGGTAGGGTCTAAAGAGAGACAAAAATAAAAATTAGATTTCAAAAGACTGTTTTATTTAACACCTCCTTTATATGAACTTGGAACCATAACCGCGACAAATATTTCGAAGTATTTTCTAACTGATTGTTTATTTATAGAGCATAGATTTTTACTCGACCATCATCTTGCCAGTGAGTACTGAGAAGAAACCGATTCACTTTCGAGGGACGAATTGAATGATGGCCGATCTATCCCAATTTCGTAGTACTAGGACCTATTACAGAATCTACCCAGGAAAGTACCACATCATTGCTCGTTTCTCTTCAGTAGTAATGTGTAAGCATTACTGTGCTTCGTTTTGTAGAAATATGTTTTCAGAGAAATTACATGGCTCAGAGATCAATCATTTTATTTATCTGAGTGTCGAGCGCACAAGCGCACTGCAGTTTCATATAATGATTGTGACTTTTCACAATCAATGTTGTTGTATGCAAGGGGGTTGTCTACATCAAGAGCATTTTTTTATATAGTACCTATAGAGTGACAAGACAAGCAAGACATGTGTCTGATAGTAAGCAACATGTCTGTTCATTACAGCAGCAACACGCAGCCATTGAAACATGACGAGTCCCAAATAAAAACCCCTGCGCTCGTTATCTGGTGGTATAAGGTGTTTCATCTCTTAGCCCAGTAATTTCTCTGGAAACATTGCCCTTCAAACTAAAACACAGTAATGTTTGCACTCTACTGCTTGGCGGCAGAATAACTACCAAAAATGTACTTCCCGAGCCCCCCCACAACAAAAAATCGACAAAATATCTTGCTCGTCTCGACAGTAGTTAAGAAAGATACTTCACATGGAGAGTGAATCGTTTTTGTGCAAGTAAGCGCGCTTAATCATATAGCATCATCTATCTACACACATAGTGCGATCAAACCCAAAGTTCATAAAAAATCATGTATTACATCATTTAAAAAGTGTCAGAAGAAAGTATTACAGGACAATTTCCCGCCAATCCAGTCACTGTCGCGTAGAATGTCTAAAATAAACGAGCGATCGAAACCGCTCCACCATGCGTCATCGGTTAGCTCATTACAGAAAATACAGAAATTGTATTAGTCTAAAATTCAATGACACTGATGAGTCTTGCCTTGAGGTTTTTTACGCAGCCACATGAGCGGTGTCGTCAATGTATAAGCGGTGAGCGAGTTTATAAGATTTTTACTAGTTTCCTGAGGCTGGCTGACTAAATAGATATAAACTACTGGCCCATGAACAAAGTTTACGTAGTAAATGAACCACCAGGAGACCTATGCAGGATGATAGAAGGGTATAAAGTAATAAGACTTAACACTATGCCGTCACTTGTATGCTGTCCAACTGGGTACAGTCGAAGAGGGGGGGTTGCAACCCTCGATAATTTCTCCTTGTCGCACGATATTTGTACGGCACTGCAGAATAACAGATTAGAAGAGGTATTGAAACTATAAAAATTATAAATTTTAAGTTTTTAATTATTTGTTTGTCGGAAAAATTCCTGATTTTCCGACGATTTCCAGATTAAATTTGGGCATTTGATTATGTACGGCATTGGTTCTATACAGTTTCAATGCCTCTCCTTATCCATTATTTCGCAATGCCATACAAAAATCATGCGACAAGGAGAAATTATCGAGGGTTGCAACCTCCCCTCTTCGACTGAACTCAGTTGGACAGCTTACAAGTGACGGCATAGTGCTGAATCTTATTACTTTATACTCTTCTATCATCCTACGTAGTTCTCCTGGTGGTTCATTTACTACGTACATTTTGTTCACGGGCCTGTAGTTAATAGCTATTATTCATTCATGTATAATAAGTATGTATTTAAAACTATATAAGTATTATATCAGCTATCTGGCCGCCATGATACAAGCTTTGCTTAGTTTGGGGTCAGATGGTGTTGTGTGTGAATTGTCCACCAATATTTATTTATTATTATTTATTCACTCAGATCTTGAATATTTCTAGATTGTTTCATGATTCGCATGGAACAATGAAGACTTTATGAACTCCGATAACTTTTAAAAAGTACACAATTTAAACCCTTGATAAGAGTAAATTCATATATCCCATTTTATAAAATACTTGTAGGTACTTAACTAGTTAACCTGGTAAGTTTTCGGAATGACTACCTATTAGTAGTATAATACAGGAGCAACTTGAATGTTTTTTTAACTTTTATAGGTTTACACTTGACCGCAATCTCACCAGATGTTAAGCAACGATGCGGTCTACGATGGAGCGTGTTTACTTAGAAGAAACCGATTCACTCTCGATTTGAAGACACTATGATTATAGCTATCAGGGAAAACCCACTCAGGCAACTCATTCCCCAGCCTATACGTTCTTATCACAAAAGTAGAGTCAAACCTCATCGTTCGTGTCCTTGGAACATCAACCATGAAACGGTGCCGCTTCTTCGAGTAATGAGAAGTCCGATAGAAAAAAGAGCAAGATGGTATTAGATCATGCAGATAAATTGCACACTCCTCGAAGTGTATCCGATAAAAAAATGTAAAATTAAAATAAAATATTAACCGCTTGATACACCGGTGTGTAATATAGTACACAAAAACTTGGTTGATGACGAAAACATACAAAGCGGTTAAATGTATGTACTTACCTAAAATTAAATAAATCTCTAAAAAAAAATGACGCATGCTAGTTTCTTTAATAAAGTGGCTCAAATAGACTTAATCAAATAAAAAGAACTTAATTTGAAAAATAGGACGTGAAATATATCAATCGCCATAGTTCATGTGTTGAACCACTATTTCTGGCATAGTACTACATTCCGTGTTACCTAGCAGTTTTTAACTGAGCTTTCAACGCTCTTATAATTATGGACACCATTAATCTTGTTTTTCTGGGATAGCCCTTGATATACTTAATTGAGGCAGAGAAAGACAGTAAGGCAACCAAAAGTTTTTACTTTATTTTAGACAAGTAGCTTGAGTTTAGCTAAATCCACCCAAATTATGTATACATATACAAATCAATGCCACTTTTCGTTGTTATCGAACTCCTCCTAAACGGCTGGACCGATTTGAATTATTTTTTTTGTATACGTTTGGGTAGGGCTCTGGAAGGTTTAGATTCACAAATCAGCCCGGCAGATGGCGCTGCAGTTGATATCTAGGTTATTATTCGAGCGAAGCCGGAGCGGGCCGCTAGTTATGTATATAGTATCTAAGACTTTTAGTTCTCGGGATAAAACGTGATTTAAATCAATTTAAACGTGACAAATTTCTCTCTGGGTCCCTTTTGTTACCTCGAATAAATAAAACTCCTTCTTACCATCAACTCGGCTGTTTGACAGCACCTATACGACCCAAGATGAATCAGAATCAGAAAAAAATATTAAAGTTTGTTAAATATATTTCATATAGCTTAGAATTATGACACGAGCAGGACATATCCCTGATGGGAGGCAATACGCCTGCTCATAACATCACAGCTATTGGAATATCAAGAGTCTAAATCATTATAAATAGCACTGCACTGCGGTCATCATCCAGAGGTACCTATAAGATGATTTATTTATATCTATGCCCTGTAATTTCTCAGGATATATTTATTTGCCTTCAAGCCGGAACACAGAGCATGCGCGGTCCGAAGGGGGGGGGGGGTCACAGAGGACATGAACCCCCCAAAATTGAAAAGTTAAATTAAAAAACTACAATAATTCAAAATATCTAATAGTACATACACTATTTTCAAAGGCGGGAAAACACAACTGGAACGGCAACTATGCTGGTAAAATCGTGGCGCGCTTATAGCAGTCTTTTTTACTCGATTTATCGTATTTCTACTCGTGACCCCCCCCCCCCCCCCTCCAAAATCTGAGGCTGTACTGGTGACCCCCTCCTAAGCTCGAGGCTAGGACCGTGCCTGACACAGTGAAATTTGTATGACACCCCCCTGCACCCTCTTACCAGCGCCCATAGGTATAGCTATTCACACCAAAATACAAAATGTCCGTTTCGCGAATACTTCTTTCTTGTGACACACACAAAAAACACAAAAAACTCCAAAACCTTCGGTCCTTTGAGACTGTCTAAAGAAATATTGACAAATAGTAAACGTGAGTGGGAGGAGATAATATAAGTAGGCGGAAAATTAAATTGTATTTAAGAAAAATAAGATAAGTAGATTATTATAGTAGGTAAGCACTCTAATATTATAATAGCAAAAATTGAATCGTTGTGGGGTGGGTGTATAATATAGGCAAAAGTTTGTGTGTTCGTGAGTGTGGATGTTTGTTTAAATAATTACTGAATCTTAATTAATATATTCTTAGAGACCAGAGGTGGGAAAAGAACAAAAAGCACAATTAGTTTTACACAATTCGATTTATATCGACGGTGGAAAGGAGAAACACTTGAAGCGACACGTTGGTCGAAAATGAGTTATATACATATTTGAAATCAGCGATTTTTTCTGCGTCGTTTGGGCTCGGTTTTGTAGCGATCTGACCACTTTGATGTCGCTTCAAGTAATAGCCTTTTTAGGCTGAATTTGTTTGAACGCCAAATGAAGTGACATGAAATTACAGAAATTTTGGTTCATTTACCGCTTGAAGTACCGACTGAATGGCCAGATTGTTGTTTCATGTGTTTTTCCTTTTCTGTTTCGATTAGCATAGGTTCCTTAAATTGTTTTTCTTCGTCACAGAAAATACCAGTGAATACACTTAATGTGTTTTTGCTTACTCCTGTTGCGTGTGTGTCCAGTCGCTACACTTTTTTTTCCTTGCTTACCTTTCAACTATATGATGTAGTTGAGGTGTTTTTCCTATTTGCTTGTTATAGGATGTTATGGATTTCAATTGTTTTGACAAACACTGGAAAAAGCAGTGGTGTCGGTTAAAATAAACACGTCCAAAAAAACCACATAAATATTTAAATTAAACGACATCATTTTTTGTTTTCGAAATGTCGATTCATTTACTTTTGCTGACTTCACAAATGAAGACGATAGTCGGTTAGAGTAACAATTGTTTATGACATAGTGTATTTAAATTGTTAATTATAAACAAGACATGACGTTACAAGTAATGAATTTACGTAATTTTTATGTAAGTGGCGTCATTCCTTTAAGGAAATGTCAAGTGTCGTGGCGCTTCATTCATCGGTGAACCATCGTTCAGGCACATCAGGTTTCATTGCATTGCAAAATAAGTTATCGGAAATTGACTCAGGTACCTCCCTCTGAATTTTTTTTTGTTTATTTATAATTTGGTATGTACAAATTTACTTATTATTAGGTACAAACAATTAAAATACAATACAAGTTGCCTTATTGCGGGTACCGGCGAACATTTGTCTGAATTCCTTTATGAACATTATGTAGATAATAACCTGTTTTTTAAAGTAATTGTGTTTCTGAACCAAATAAATTTCATTTCACAATGAATTAAAGTAAATAGTAGCAATATTTTTTACATTTACTATGGAGTAACGGGACGAGTAAGACATGCGTCTGATGATAGACAACACGCTTGGTCACAACAACACAATGCCAAGTCGTTCCCAGCAACATCATATTACCTTTTTTTTTTTTTTTTTCCCTAACCTAATTCTGTAGAATAAATTATACCGATAAACGGAGCTCTAACGCCACAAATTTTAAAAAAACTTTACAAGAATCTATATATATAAAAATCAATGCCACTTTTCGTTGATATTGAACTCCTCCTAAACGGCTGGACCGATTTGAATGATTGTGTTTGTATACGTTTGGGTAGGGCCCTGAAAGGTTTAGATTCACAAATCAGCCCGGCAGATGGCGCTGCAGTTGATATCTAGGTTATTATTCGAGCAAAGCCGGAGCGGGCCGCTAGTTGAGTATAAATAACCCAGACGAATTACAAAAATTTGACAAAAAACTGTGATAGTTTTCTTACATCAAAACTGTCCCACGATGAATATTATGTTACATTACCCCACGTCGTTGGTGTCGATACGTTAGCATAAACAGATACTGAGGATGTTTGAAGCGATTTACTCGTGTATCACAAGAAGCAACTTCAAATCATCTGAAACTTACGTTTTGATAGTACCTATCTGAGTTTAGTGTTTCTAGGTATTAATCATTTAATTCTACTTTTGTTTTGAAGATTTCGGTCAAAGTCAAGTTGACTAAGTCATAAAACTGAAATGGGTATTCATGATTAGAAATATTTTATACAGAATTCATTTATAGTTGTTAAAATCTCTAATATTGAAGTTGGAATTAAGTTGAAAGTAAGTTTGCAATATAGAAACGAAAGCTTGATTGTTCTATGTTAACATTAAATAGGACCTAGTCACTATCTAATTTTTTTTTTTATTATTTTGACGTCTCGGCAGCGTCACAACCGAAGACTGAAACAATAGCGGGTAGTCTCATTATGAAATGAGGTGATCTCGATCTACCCTCATTTGGTCCTTCAAAAATCGCAGAGTTACTACCACGATACACAAAACTGATCGTATCAACAGCTTTCTCTAAACTCATTCTGGGATGCATAGATTTATTTATGACAGGACGACGATGCACGATGCCGATAACGGAAAACCATCCTCCCGGATAAGATTACAAAATTTTTTTTTTGAGACTTCCCAAACTATTCTTGCGTACTAATGACGTTCGGTGGAGAGAACTGGTCTAGTCTAGATTTTTTTTCATTGATTCTTTCAGCAATTGTATGCTTTGTTTGACCGATACCTATAAGAACAGCTGCAATCTACCTCATACACACCTAGAGTCTGAAATGAATGACGTCTTTTGGCATCCTGATATATGTCTCGTCATCTTGGATAAGGGAATATACAGGTATACACACTACACAGTTTTAATAGAATACTCATTTAACAATGTCCTCACCTTATCCGTCATAGAGGGTGTTCGTTCTATCCAAAAAAGATCTCTACACCGACTGTAATTGACAAAGGTGGTGGTGATGTGACGTAGCGTTCAAATACCGGTCAGTGTGCGTGAGTTTTCTATAGACAGAGTGAGACAACCAACCATCAGATTTAACTGTCACTCTCACGTCCAAGAACGGTAGAGATCAATCTACCTCGAAATAAAATGTTAACCTAATGCTGACATCTATCAATGTTGATCACAAATCAAGTTGAGATGCTCCAAAAACAAGTTTTTCGTCTGTCTTGGTTTAAGATGCAGAAAACATTGTTCATGTGTCTTATCCACATGTAACTGCTGCTGATTGAAAGTTAGCATTTTTTCCCTAGACTCTGTCCAAATGTTAGTTATCACTGTTACCTACCACAGGACGTCTACTATATTTCTACGAAAACGTAATTTCGAAATAAACTCGCGACTTTCCAACTCTGATTCTACTTCGATCCGTCGTTTTGTCCGTTTAAATGTTCTAAGTCTACTCTAATTAGAGTATGCTTAGAACATTTAAACGTCAAACAATGTTGTATCGGACGAAACGAAGTAGAACGAGAGCAGGAAAGTTGCGAGTGTTTTTTCGAAATTATGTTTTCGTAGAAATAGAGTAGACGTCCAGGACTTCCCATAGCTACGCCATCTATTTGTAGGTAAAGCTGCCCACGGTAAAAAATAGTTTCCATCTAAGCAATTTCTCAACAAAACTATCATGTTTTCCGGTAAGTAGTTCTCCTTCAGAAGCAGCTTTTTGCCGACTTAGAAACATTTGTTTACTGGAACTTTGGTGAAAAGAGATTCCACATCAAAACTCATTTGTACCAGTAAGCTTACAAAACAATAAAAAAACACTTGTTCTATCTTAATATTTTTGTTTCTGTTTGGTATCTTTGAGAAACAAAGCAGGGACTTAACTTAAAAATATAACATTGCATTAATACATCGCTATCGCTTATCGTGTTCTTTGTGACGGTACCAGGTGGTCACGTGACAGTGGTAGAGAGACACAGGGTACAAGAACGGAGTAATTATCATCATGTTCACGTTCCTTTAAGAAGAATTAACAATAAATAATTACTCACTTTTTGAATAGATAAATATATTTATAATATTTATACTGTGATATTTAAATTATTTGTTTTCCTCAGAGTTAGAAAAATATTAACATGAAGACTTGTCCGGGGTTAGAGGATGACTAAGTCTCCGTAGACATTGGAGCGATCCAGAAGCAGGGATGGCTTCTTTCCGCTTGACTCAGGCTGAAGAGCAGTGTGTGACTGTCAGGGTAACGTTGGACTGTTTGAACACTCATTCTGTGGACACAAAAGGTATAAACTTTAGTGATTTTAAAATAACTGTTCTGAAATCTATTGATACTTGGTTAAAAGTTGGGTATAATTGAATTTATTCATACAAAAACTGAATGAATGTTCAGTAAAATTAATTGTAAACTGGTATAATAGCTAGGATTGAATTTATTGTATAAAGATTGTAATGTAGTAATGTACAGGCAATACATCATATTTAAATTCATATGTTATCAAGGAATGATCTATGGTTCTGTAAACCAACTATTGTATTGTGTATTAACAATAGTTGTTATTGTATTATGCGTTGAAGAGTAACATTGTAAAGGATCTGTTGTTATGTAGGTAGTTGTTAGGGAGGGTTTATGAAGTCAAAGGCAGACTATACAATGATTGTTTAGATCCATGATTACAAATGATTGGAATGGGTATATTGCTGAAACTAATTGAGAACTTTGAGCTATATAACGGAAGAATTACCCTGATGAGTACCTGCTTTGTATCAGAAGATATCGTCGTTGTTTTTCGAATTGATCTGCGGCGTATTTACGTTTCACAAAACACCAGGAAGTTTGCGAGATGTCCTTGGCGAATTTGATGAGCACTGAAACTGCAATACTGTACATAGTTTAGAATGCAGCAATTTATGCACTATTCACAAATTGGAGATCTCACATATTCGGATACATACATATCTGTAATAAAGAAAAAACCCGTCGAAATTTTATTTTGGGTTTGTTTACATAATAGCGCGAATCTAGATGACAGAGCGGAACGAGAATTGTCAAGCTTAAAAATGTATGATGAAATAAAAAATAGAAAATATAAAATTGGAAAAACTAATGAATTAATTAGTGGAATTTTGAATAAAATTCATTTTTTTATTGGATAAATCTTTCTGGATATCTGGATATTGATCTTGTTCTGATGTATGGTGAAGACGGGGCGTAAGAGTTCACGAAGTACGGCAAAACGAAATGTCGGCCTCTTTGCTGTATTGCTCTGTGATGGAATGGCTGAAAAAGACGGATTTTGTTTTTTCTGGCTGATGACATAGAAGTCCGTGGGAGATTCTAGAAGAAGTCCGTGGAGAGAGGAAGAAAAAATTTGGATTTTGGAGAAAAGTTGATTTAGTTCCATAAAAATTAAATTTCAAGAATAAAGTTTGATTAAAAAGTATTACCTGATATGGAAAAACTATATGACCAACTATAACATACAAGATGTATTTGTATAACTTGAGAAGCGAACTCCGGTGAGTTGTATATGTACTCCGCTTCTATAATCTGTGATGTGCTCATGGTCTGCGTTGGTTTATGTATTTTGCCTGGTCTGACTTGATAATATGCTGAAAAATCTATAATTATATTTCACTGATCCTTGTACAATGGAGAACTCTATAGGTAATATAACAGTATAACGCTGGCTGTCGTCATAACTCTAGTTCATGTTTCCACATTTGCCTGATGGAGAGTGGTTTAAAATGACATAGCGACATATACTTTATATAAGAGCATAACGTTAAATTAATTGATGTTAGAACTATGTTGAAGGAATTTCACTATCGCCTGATGTATAGCGCATACTTCCACATAGCGGTATAGACACGGCTAATTTTGTAATACTATCTGATGGTTGAGGTTACAAGTGTAACATTGTAAGAAACTCGCTACAAAAGTGAGTAGTGTGTCTTATTTTCATATATGTGATTTCCATTGTGTGTGGAATCTGCTTACTGTGCTGCATGATTTTGCTATAATCACTTACTTGAGATTTTACTACTTTGAATGTAATACTTTTTGCTCTGTATATCTGACGAAAAGATATAGTAACTTAGGAACTGTTTTAAAATATCATGTAGGTATAACATGATATCCAATGATGTTAAACGTTGACGAAAATTATTATTATTTTGCTTGACTGGTTTCTATTGATAAATATGTAAATTTGAATTCCACTGAACAACTGATGGAAAGTAAATTTCTACAAGAATAATTTGCCTAATGTCACGAGACAATTATATACCAACTGTATTTTGAGCTGGAAGATTAAGTTGTTCCATAGTCAGCTTAATACCAATTCTTAAAAAATTAAAAGATTATTTTAAAATTTTGTTCGATAGTCTCGCTGATTTGAGATTCTCCATGTACCTTGAAAAGTTTAACAATACTTATCACTTTATGCAGAAGTCTGCTAATTTTCGGACATTCTTTTAATAGTCATTCACGTGAATGCATTCGGATATCTAGCTGAAATGGGATTGAAGATGTTATAAGTTATGTCCTTAAATTATCTGATTGGATCGGTTGCATCCTGGTTAGACCTTCCTAACGGAAATGGGGAACGTCTGCCAACTCTACATTGAAATATAACAGCTCAGTAGAAGCTAAAACCTTCAAGGATGCATGGGAAGCTTAACCTTTGAGGCTTATCTAACAACTTGATTTGTATAATTCGTACAAACAAAAAGCCCGTGCTCCAATACGCGTTTGATGGCGCCAGTTTTATTGCCCTTCTTTCTGGTTGTCTAGCTTAGAAGGGTGGTCGAGTCATTGAAATCGGAAGACGGCATCCTCGTGGAGCGCTTCTGTTAGGGGCAAACTATATAAAAATACAATAAATAACCTTTGAAATAACCAAAAATAAATAAATAAAATCTTTGAAATTTAAAATATCCAACACAAATTTATATCTAATAATAATACATTACTAAACAAATATCTTACCAAAACGATTAAACTTTTATAAATAAAAGTTCAAAACAAATCTCAACTACTCTTTTCTTTCACAAGTAGATAGACAACGTTCTAATTAACAGCACAATTACATTCAGAACTAAGCTTGTAATACTCTATTGTATATGTAGAAAGGAATTAATTTTGATTCATAAAATCGCTTGCTGTTAGTTATAACTATTATTCTGATCCTATAGAACTCATAATTAAAGCTAGTGTTCATACAAGTCACTTTCTCAAAAGCACACTTGATTATTTATCTTACCTCAATATTACATTTTTATAGAAAATAACTTTATCTAAGTCTGGTGCCTTTTTCTCTACGCTGGTATTATTAGTTTTCCAAGATTTAGTCAGAGAAAGTAACTCAAATGAATACATGTTTTAATTTAACGCCACCTATATTATTACTTGAGAACTAATCTGATTTTAATGTAGGATATTCATAATATAGGTATTTATCTTGGTTAGAAGCTTAGAAGACTTGATAATAAGAGAGCTGATTTGGGTTATAAATTAATAGTAATTGTCTCTAAATAAACTAATGAGAGATAACTACAATTAACTTACAATTTTAAAAATATTCTAAGAGATAAGTTCTAATACCTGCCTGATGTTTTGTTGTAGAACTTTATTTGGGAGACTTCAGTAAAGTAGAATATAAGTTCAATTTTATTCAAGATTTTGCTTCTGTTAGGCGTACCAGTTGTTAGGCTTATACATACTTACTTAGGTTGACAGAAATTCCTTGCTTGGGTTATCTCGAACCACAATGTAGAGTCCTATACATTCCACTAGACGATCACATGGCCAATTCAAATATTTACTACAGGGTAAATTATTTCTACAACACAATTCAAATTCCTACAAGGTGATTTTAATTCTACTACAGGGTAAGTTACTTTTATATCTTAATTGATTTCTGCAATTTAACTTCTTTAATCTTAGTTTGTTACTCCGGACCAACATACATACATTATTCATACAACATAATATACTTAGTCGGTTAGATTTCTTGTTACATATTTTGTTACTTTACACTTATACTTCTTATTTACTTTAGATGACTTATTTAAAGCCTTCAGCTAGTACATTTTGGTCCCGTTCAACCAGGATTAAAAGCACATTACATTTTACACTAACTAGGTGTACATTTTTATTTAGGCAAAAGTTTTTCAAAGCATACTCTCATATATGTTAGGCCGGTCTTTTACAACTCTTGGTGCCTTAGTCCAGGATATGTTTTAGGATCACACTGGTCTTTTTACATTTTGCGTGCCTTTTGACCAGGATAAAATGTATATATATTTATTTAAATACAGAGTTCACCGGTCCAGTACAAATTTGGTGCCGTGACCAGGATACGAAATACCTCATAACTTCACTTACTTAGTAGGTTTTCCAAAATCATTCTCAAGTAATTTGTAAAACCAAACAAACTCATACATATTTCTTTAGTAATATTAGTTTCAATAACACATTTTGCTCTCACTCAAGAATCATACACACAAAGTCCTCAACAGGACAATTTGTTGTACGTGAAAATGGATGCGTGGAATTTCTGTCAATTTAAATTTAGTAGGTCTAGCAGTATATTATCTTATAGTAGAATTACTCTAGGTACTTATATAAAGATCTACAACTTTAAAACATGGGGGGTTGAAAAATATATCTAAATAATAACACAACCACCATAAACATATTTATTTTAAAGTTATTTGTAAATTTTTATCTCTCTTTATATTATAGTATCTAAAACCATAAAATTTTAAAACGCGAGGGGTTGTATACTGCTACAACACATGGATTCAAAAAATTAATAAATATAAAACAATAGCTAATTTCTTGACAACTATCTTAAATCTCAGTAAATTTACTAACAAACTATAGTTTTAAACATTGTATAAATTCATCAGATAGGACACTTTGTAATAGAATCTTAATATCAAATTTTGTAAACTAGTTTGACAATCACTTAATATTCTTTAATATTTCTAAATCTATACTCAGAATAATACAATATTTAATACACCAACACATATTTATAATATGTACTTTTACTTGATACATTTTTTATATATACTATCTGTATTATTTACATAAATATAATCACATGTTACATATGAATTATTTTCTTTAACAGCTAGTTGAATTTACATAACACATATCTATCAGAACTAATTTGATTTTAGATTTTATAGTAAGTAAAGAGACACACAAGTTCAGAACACACGGTGGATAGTAAAAGCAGGAGTCAAATTCATTACATAGATACAATAATAATGAGCTTGACAACTGCAGGATTAGAATCATAAATATTTGCAATTTATCTGGTGACATTGCCCTTCAAATAGGAACATTAACCTACACTCTTTGGATAGCATTCAGAATTTATTACATTGCTATCTAAGCTGTCTTGTTTGTCACAATATTATGAATTCATTGTTAATAATCAGTTTGCTCTATTTTAACAGTCGGATAAAATACACATAAATGAAAATAAAATTAATAATAGACTCAAACAAACTACAGACTTTAAACATAATAATAAGTTACTAGAAATTTTCTAATACCAAATAAACTTAGTTTAAAATGGTTAGATTTATTTGAGACTTGATTCATAACAACTAACCAACATTCTGTCAATAAAATAACCTTTGGAATTACCTTCATGCATTGATTACTAAGTAACTAAAGATTTCAGTTGTATAGAAAAATCTTTACTTATAATCCAAGAAATTAGGTTTACTTAATTATAAATTTATTTGTTTCTTGTTGCTTTGCGGGTTTGACTTTCTAGTTCTTGAAGATGTACTTGGTTCTTGGGTTACTTGGTCAGGTCGTAGAACTGAAAATCAATAATAACATAATATTAGAACATTGATTTACAATTGGAGTAATATTTCTACCTATAATAATAAAGTAATATGAGAAGCTTTAAACTGGAATGAACTTGTAAGAACTCCATAACATTATCAATTAAATAAAGCCATGAAAAACTCAAACAGTGTAAATTCAATACAGAATTTATATAATTTAATCTGAAATAACGTTAGAAAATTGTAATTTCAATTATTATTTGTTTAAAATTTATTGATATGAGATTATCTTAGCTATGCTTTGCTATGGGATTTCGTTTAAAATCAATTAGGTGAAATAAGTTGGGTTTTCCAACTAGAAAATTTTGATTAAATCAATGTTTTAAAATCAATACTTTAGAACATTTTCTCATAAACTGGATAAATATTTCTAAATTATAAGTCTTGATTAGATTTCTTAAGAATGCAAGTGCATTTTGAAAGTCTTGAATAACCTGTACTAATTAAACATGTACTAATCTTTATATGCAATATCCGAGATCAGAGTGAAGCAAGAACGGGTCACTAATCTTATAAAAACAAACTGCTATTACAATCCTTTTGAGAGTTGAAGCATACTTATTTATATATTATGTAATTGTGAACATACACGTATACATAGGAAGATACTAGAACAGACAAAGTTTTATGCACACTCTGGCTTATTATTGAACTAGGAATCTGACATATACTTATATTACATAAATACACATTAGCACTACATACTTACATGCTTAACTCACATATATTCAGAATAAAAATATGTCAGCACACTACAAAACATTAACAAATGATACTTACTTGGAAATGTTTTGCAACGAGGAAACAGGGAACGTTAGAATTTATAGTTCGCTAGCAATTCGCCTTGATTATGCCGTAGTACATAATATATAACACTCAGGAATCACGTTCAAATTTAACGGTGGTAGAATTTTTAAATGGCTTCAGTGGACGAAAAGTTTAGCGCGTTCGTTCAACTAATTGGTAATTCGGCATATTAGTAAAGGTATCCATTTGTTTCCTGGATTCACAAAGTCCTGAAAATAAACGTAAATGATGTTTATATGCGAAAAAATACACCACACTATGTAAACAAACGTCACTGTATTCACATATCACAATATTGCCTATATCTTCACTCAATCACGTTTGTAAGAAAGAATTACCTTTTAATAATTAGTTATTTTACAAGAATGTATGTTATTATTTGTAACAATTAAGTTTCCTTTCATTTATTTGAAGTAATTCAAATTTCAAATTAGATTTTTAATTTTTATCTACTCGATTTTTTTTTGCGCGGTAAAATTGACTTTGACAGTTCGATCAAAACCTAAATGACATTAGCAAAACGATATTCGGTATATTTTTTTTTAAATACTCAACAGATATAGACGTTCGAGAATTGTTTTAATTTCAACAAATAAATGCAAATCTATTTATTAAAAAAATACTTTGATAATTAATATTCGAGAAAAAGTAATAGATGGATAGTTTATTATCATCGGAAAAATCGATTTGGATGTAATACAATTTATGGTGACATTAGGCTGCTGAGAGCACCATCTTGCGGCGAGTAGAAGTTAAAGACTCGTTCAAAGCGAATTCGTTCATCGGAGTTCGAGGGTTGCCAACTTGGGAAAAATAAAATAATCTAATCAAAGTAAAATAAATAAACGTGTTTAATAATTATTAATTTAAAATGGTATTCATTGAGTTCTATGGATCAAAATAATAGAATGGTGTGTTATGATAGTCTGTTGTATTATTATTTTAACTTTTATTTCTTCTTTTCAGCTTCTAATATGTTGTTATTTCACAGGTGTTTTAATATCAATTCTTAAGGTTTCAGATATTCTAAATAAAACTTATAATGGTTAAAGGAATAACTACATGAGAAAGCTCGGTAAGAGGGACTACATATGGATGGAGTTACCTAATACGAACAGGAGAACATATGTGTTGAAAACAGGAACTAATTTATTTCATATTTACATAACTTTACTAACCTTGGTTTAACTTTGAACTTTTATATTTGTTTAATATTTTTATATTAGCAATCACTTTTATCTTGAAGTTTTTTTTTGATAAACCGGTTGTTGGTTTTTCTTAAAGGATGTGAATAAGTAACAAATAAGGGAGGGATATATATCTTAAACTGGTTATTTGTAAAATTTTAAAATAATTTTAACGTAACATTCTTAGGTTATTTACTGGTACCCGTTACAGGAAACAAAGGGTAACTTTCTATATTTAATGGGTTTAAACATTTAATGGATTGGTTAAATTGAGTGTTTCAGTATGCTAGTTAACAGAATTTTGTGGGGCGCGGAACTTCAACGGTCTCATATTTCTGAGATAGTGTTGACATTTTGGTTCAGCGTGTTTCAATGATTGTGAAGGGCTTGACAGAAGAGATGAGTGGATTAGGGATGACTATGACTATAAACTACTTTGACTAATAGAGATATAGGAGGGGATTAAATTGTTAACACTGTTGATTTATGAGACAGTTTGTCAAAAGTTGAGGAGCGGCAACCACACTTTTCAAATCGTTTTCAGGGAAGGAGACCTTGGTGTTAGGTAGAGAGACCTAAATTGGTAAAATTCACTGCAAATTGCGGTTTCCCTGAATTCGGTACTCTACACGCGGCTAATATCTTTACCCACACTTACATGTTCCAACTATAGGACCATTTGATTGAGGTCTACGGCTCATGATGGGGTATTTGTTATATCGTGTCTTACTATTTGTATGCATGAGTCATTTCTGCAATTCGCGGAAGGGGACAGCAACACGTAGTTAAAACAGGGGTTTTAATTATTTGAGGCTGTTTTATGTCATTAGGGCAGAGTGGAACTCACAACTCCGCTTATCCAGTGATGAGCAGAGATGCGACTGGATAGTAATATATCATATAGCTATTTACTAACAAATCTTGAGTCTGAGATGTCATGAAAATTGTTCATGGGTGGTCTAAAAATACATTCATATTGTTGTAGGGATACATTTTCACTATTTACACATAGTTCTGTTGCTGTTACTTGAATTTTGACAAATCTATTCGTTTTATTAGATTTTGTTCTTGTGCTTTGTTTTTATTAAGTTATTTTTCTTGGGAAAAAATTACTCCGTTTGAATTTTAAAGTCTACGTAATTTTTTAGGGGTTGAACTGTGACGGTACCAGGTGGTCACGTGACAGTGGTAGAGAGACACAGGGTACAAGAACGGAGTAATTATCATCATGTTCACGTTCCTTTAAGAAGAATTAACAATAAATAATTACTCACTTTTTGAATAGATAAATATATTTATAATATTTATACTGTGATATTTAAATTATTTGTTTTCCTCAGAGTTAGAAAAATATTAACATGAAGACTTGTCCGGGGTTAGAGGATGACTAAGTCTCCGTAGACATTGGAGCGATCCAGAAGCAGGGATGGCTTCTTTCCGCTTGACTCAGGCTGAAGAGCAGTGTGTGACTGTCAGGGTAACGTTGGACTGTTTGAACACTCATTCTGTGGACACAAAAGGTATAAACTTTAGTGATTTTAAAATAACTGTTCTGAAATCTATTGATACTTGGTTAAAAGTTGGGTATAATTGAATTTATTCATACAAAAACTGAATGAATGTTCAGTAAAATTAATTGTAAACTGGTATAATAGCTAGGATTGAATTTATTGTATAAAGATTGTAATGTAGTAATGTACAGGCAATACATCATATTTAAATTCATATGTTATCAAGGAATGATCTATGGTTCTGTAAACCAACTATTGTATTGTGTATTAACAATAGTTGTTATTGTATTATGCGTTGAAGAGTAACATTGTAAAGGATCTGTTGTTATGTAGGTAGTTGTTAGGGAGGGTTTATGAAGTCAAAGGCAGACTATACAATGATTGTTTAGATCCATGATTACAAATGATTGGAATGGGTATATTGCTGAAACTAATTGAGAACTTTGAGCTATATAACGGAAGAATTACCCTGATGAGTACCTGCTTTGTATCAGAAGATATCGTCGTTGTTTTTCGAATTGATCTGCGGCGTATTTACGTTTCACAAAACACCAGGAAGTTTGCGAGATGTCCTTGGCGAATTTGATGAGCACTGAAACTGCAATACTGTACATAGTTTAGAATGCAGCAATTTATGCACTATTCACAAATTGGAGATCTCACATATTCGGATACATACATATCTGTAATAAAGAAAAAACCCGTCGAAATTTTATTTTGGGTTTGTTTACATAATAGCGCGAATCTAGATGACAGAGCGGAACGAGAATTGTCAAGCTTAAAAATGTATGATGAAATAAAAAATAGAAAATATAAAATTGGAAAAACTAATGAATTAATTAGTGGAATTTTGAATAAAATTCATTTTTTTATTGGATAAATCTTTCTGGATATCTGGATATTGATCTTGTTCTGATGTATGGTGAAGACGGGGCGTAAGAGTTCACGAAGTACGGCAAAACGAAATGTCGGCCTCTTTGCTGTATTGCTCTGTGATGGAATGGCTGAAAAAGACGGATTTTGTTTTTTCTGGCTGATGACATAGAAGTCCGTGGGAGATTCTAGAAGAAGTCCGTGGAGAGAGGAAGAAAAAATTTGGATTTTGGAGAAAAGTTGATTTAGTTCCATAAAAATTAAATTTCAAGAATAAAGTTTGATTAAAAAGTATTACCTGATATGGAAAAACTATATGACCAACTATAACATACAAGATGTATTTGTATAACTTGAGAAGCGAACTCCGGTGAGTTGTATATGTACTCCGCTTCTATAATCTGTGATGTGCTCATGGTCTGCGTTGGTTTATGTATTTTGCCTGGTCTGACTTGATAATATGCTGAAAAATCTATAATTATATTTCACTGATCCTTGTACAATGGAGAACTCTATAGGTAATATAACAGTATAACGCTGGCTGTCGTCATAACTCTAGTTCATGTTTCCACATTTGCCTGATGGAGAGTGGTTTAAAATGACATAGCGACATATACTTTATATAAGAGCATAACGTTAAATTAATTGATGTTAGAACTATGTTGAAGGAATTTCACTATCGCCTGATGTATAGCGCATACTTCCACATAGCGGTATAGACACGGCTAATTTTGTAATACTATCTGATGGTTGAGGTTACAAGTGTAACATTGTAAGAAACTCGCTACAAAAGTGAGTAGTGTGTCTTATTTTCATATATGTGATTTCCATTGTGTGTGGAATCTGCTTACTGTGCTGCATGATTTTGCTATAATCACTTACTTGAGATTTTACTACTTTGAATGTAATACTTTTTGCTCTGTATATCTGACGAAAAGATATAGTAACTTAGGAACTGTTTTAAAATATCATGTAGGTATAACATGATATCCAATGATGTTAAACGTTGACGAAAATTATTATTATTTTGCTTGACTGGTTTCTATTGATAAATATGTAAATTTGAATTCCACTGAACAACTGATGGAAAGTAAATTTCTACAAGAATAATTTGCCTAATGTCACGAGACAATTATATACCAACTGTATTTTGAGCTGGAAGATTAAGTTGTTCCATAGTCAGCTTAATACCAATTCTTAAAAAATTA
This sequence comes from Ectropis crepuscularia, assembly GCA_963693475.1. Lineage (NCBI taxonomy): Eukaryota > Metazoa > Arthropoda > Insecta > Lepidoptera > Geometridae > Ectropis > Ectropis crepuscularia. The sequence continues at coordinate 11,914,102 of OY856361.1, forward strand.
AAAGATTATTTTAAAATTTTGTTCGATAGTCTCGCTGATTTGAGATTCTCCATGTACCTTGAAAAGTTTAACAATACTTATCACTTTATGCAGAAGTCTGCTAATTTTCGGACATTCTTTTAATAGTCATTCACGTGAATGCATTCGGATATCTAGCTGAAATGGGATTGAAGATGTTATAAGTTATGTCCTTAAATTATCTGATTGGATCGGTTGCATCCTGGTTAGACCTTCCTAACGGAAATGGGGAACGTCTGCCAACTCTACATTGAAATATAACAGCTCAGTAGAAGCTAAAACCTTCAAGGATGCATGGGAAGCTTAACCTTTGAGGCTTATCTAACAACTTGATTTGTATAATTCGTACAAACAAAAAGCCCGTGCTCCAATACGCGTTTGATGGCGCCAGTTTTATTGCCCTTCTTTCTGGTTGTCTAGCTTAGAAGGGTGGTCGAGTCATTGAAATCGGAAGACGGCATCCTCGTGGAGCGCTTCTGTTAGGGGCAAACTATATAAAAATACAATAAATAACCTTTGAAATAACCAAAAATAAATAAATAAAATCTTTGAAATTTAAAATATCCAACACAAATTTATATCTAATAATAATACATTACTAAACAAATATCTTACCAAAACGATTAAACTTTTATAAATAAAAGTTCAAAACAAATCTCAACTACTCTTTTCTTTCACAAGTAGATAGACAACGTTCTAATTAACAGCACAATTACATTCAGAACTAAGCTTGTAATACTCTATTGTATATGTAGAAAGGAATTAATTTTGATTCATAAAATCGCTTGCTGTTAGTTATAACTATTATTCTGATCCTATAGAACTCATAATTAAAGCTAGTGTTCATACAAGTCACTTTCTCAAAAGCACACTTGATTATTTATCTTACCTCAATATTACATTTTTATAGAAAATAACTTTATCTAAGTCTGGTGCCTTTTTCTCTACGCTGGTATTATTAGTTTTCCAAGATTTAGTCAGAGAAAGTAACTCAAATGAATACATGTTTTAATTTAACGCCACCTATATTATTACTTGAGAACTAATCTGATTTTAATGTAGGATATTCATAATATAGGTATTTATCTTGGTTAGAAGCTTAGAAGACTTGATAATAAGAGAGCTGATTTGGGTTATAAATTAATAGTAATTGTCTCTAAATAAACTAATGAGAGATAACTACAATTAACTTACAATTTTAAAAATATTCTAAGAGATAAGTTCTAATACCTGCCTGATGTTTTGTTGTAGAACTTTATTTGGGAGACTTCAGTAAAGTAGAATATAAGTTCAATTTTATTCAAGATTTTGCTTCTGTTAGGCGTACCAGTTGTTAGGCTTATACATACTTACTTAGGTTGACAGAAATTCCTTGCTTGGGTTATCTCGAACCACAATGTAGAGTCCTATACATTCCACTAGACGATCACATGGCCAATTCAAATATTTACTACAGGGTAAATTATTTCTACAACACAATTCAAATTCCTACAAGGTGATTTTAATTCTACTACAGGGTAAGTTACTTTTATATCTTAATTGATTTCTGCAATTTAACTTCTTTAATCTTAGTTTGTTACTCCGGACCAACATACATACATTATTCATACAACATAATATACTTAGTCGGTTAGATTTCTTGTTACATATTTTGTTACTTTACACTTATACTTCTTATTTACTTTAGATGACTTATTTAAAGCCTTCAGCTAGTACATTTTGGTCCCGTTCAACCAGGATTAAAAGCACATTACATTTTACACTAACTAGGTGTACATTTTTATTTAGGCAAAAGTTTTTCAAAGCATACTCTCATATATGTTAGGCCGGTCTTTTACAACTCTTGGTGCCTTAGTCCAGGATATGTTTTAGGATCACACTGGTCTTTTTACATTTTGCGTGCCTTTTGACCAGGATAAAATGTATATATATTTATTTAAATACAGAGTTCACCGGACCAGTACATCTTCCATTACTTGACATAGTATAGTTTTGTTCGTTAACTCGTTTTTCCATAACTCTGTATCTTATGCTCGATACGCTTCAGGCGTTTTTCCTACTAGTTATGTCATGCACAGCTTGTCGTTTAAAGTGTTTTTCCTGGTGTTCTTCTTAATACTGAACTGGTATTTAATGCGTTTTTCCTTGCGCTGTATTTGCTATAAAATAATTAAGCGACACATAAATCTTCTTACCATGCTAGCCTACTTTCGTAAGATTGTTGGTAGATGGTAAATCAAAAATAAAGAAACTATTTTTTTTCCTGGCCCTCTAATTTCAAACAGTATTTTTTTATGTTTTTTTTTCGGAAAATAAAAACTTTGATTGGCTCTCCTGTAAAATTCTAAAATTGTCGCTTAAAGGGTTTCTCCTTTCCACCGTCGATATGTACACGAAACTTAACCATAATATAAATGAAATCAAACCGATCTTAAACAAAATTAAACTAAAACAACTTAAAACTGTTTCTTAAAGTAAACTCGACAGATAAAGACTACAATTTAAACTTTGGCTGGTCAAACGATCAGAGCTACCGCTTGAGAGGGTCCGCGCTTCTACCGCCTAACTAAATCGGCTACCGCTTTACTAATGTTGTCTCTATCATTTCAAGCGAAAAGAAAAGAGAGAGAAACATCAAAGCGATGACATTTTTCATTCAGCGGTAGACCCCCCGGTGGCAGAAAAGAGACCGAACTGAATGCACGGTTGTTTATAAAGGTTTTCCCCCACCATCGCGGTCCCTTAAATCTCGTATAATATATATATACTAGCGGCCCGTTCCGGCTTCGCTCGGACATAACCTAGACCTATGCCTAGACACTGTCTGCAGCGCCATCTGCCGGGCTTATTTGTGAATTTAAACCATCCTCGAATACACACACAAAAAAAACATTCAAGTCGGTCCCGTCGTTTAGGAGTTCACTGTCAAATGATTAAATTACTAAAATGGCTATAAAAAAACAGGGGTTGGTGATAAAAATGTAGGGTTGTATGTATTTTTTAACGCCACATTATAAAAAAATAAAAACAAAAAAATTTGACCAATAATAAAATAAAAATGTTTGGGGTGAACAACCCCTAACACTTAGGGGTATGAAAAATAGCTAGTAGCCGATTCTCAGACCTACTGAATATGCATATAAAATTTGGTAAAAATCAGTAAAGCCGTTTCGGAGGAGTAAGGAAACAAACACTGTGACACGAGAATTTTATATATAAGACTATATATATACTATATCAATATATATACTACGTGTCACATTGTTTGTCCGAGATGGACTCCTAAAATAATTAACAGATTATAATAAAATTTACACACCGTGTGCAGTTTAATCCAACTTGAAACATAGAATAGTTTTTATTTTGATTATCCGTTTTATGACATTTTCCGAGAGAAATCGGCACGCTAGTAATTATGTACGAAGTAAATACGAGTGCATTACCGGAATTAGTACACAAAATATTATTATTTGTTCATTTACAGGTTAAGAATAATATTGAATGGAGTTCTATCGACTGTAGTGTGTGTAACGCTTGAGAACTGCTATTATTTCTTCTGTCAAAGTCAAAGTTCTTTATTCATAAATGTACAATTGACACGTCAAATATTAATGAAATAAAAAAACAAAGGAAATAGCATACAACTAGTATACATTTTCAAAGTTTAAAATTAACATTTCACCGTATGATAACAATAAAATTACCGTACAGATAAGTGTCAAACTATATACATATATTTATTTGTTACAGTTATTATAATGAACAATCTAATTTTTTTACTATTTGATCATAACTTTACCATCACTCTCTAAAAACTCGCTGTAACTATACAATAATTGATCGATAAGCCAGCATTTTAATTTGTTTCTGAAACTACCGAGACTTGGGGCCGATTTAACTATTTTAGGAAGAGTGTTATATACTTCCAGTCCCATAATGTGAGTCAGCTTCCGTGACTTCGTGAGAGAGTGTGGTATAGCATTCAGCTTGTAGGCGTTGCGTATATTGCAAGAATGTCTCTCTCCTCGCGTGTTGTATGAGTCCAAATAGTCTGTTACTATGGAAATGGTAGGTAATGACAAAATGGAAGATATTTTGGATAGAATTTATTGTTCAAGATACTTGATAATTCACTTACCTACAAAAGATTGATTAGTACTATGTTGGTGTCTAACATAATTATGATCACTTTATCCGGAAAAGCAAGTGCTCTCACTTGATTTTAAATTGGATTACCCAATCTAATTTAAAATCAAGTGACTCCTTCTTGTTGTCTCCACTTCTCCCATACACCCTCAACCTGTGCATCATGTGCGGATTATGGTTTTTGGCTTGACAAAGAAAGCTCTGTGTCTGTGTGCCAATGTTAAGTCGACTGTCTTTGCACATACATATATGCAAACACGTACAATCACATTTTTTCGCATAACTGGAGTATGTGTGTTCCGTGTGGAGTTGTGCCTGTGTTCATCAATACTCTGAACAATGCCACGACAGGATGGAAACCCTATCTGGCACCAAACACGACAATGACCTTTCCAGTGTCAAGAAAAGCCAGGAATAGCCAAACGACCTGTTAGCATAAGAAACTCATTATGCTGATGTTTAGGGCTCTAAAACGGAGGGAAAGCGTGACGTGTTTCACGGTTTGTTGAATAAATAAATTTAAATAATTTCTTATTTAAGTAGATCTTTTTTCAGCGAGGATAAATCAGGGGAAGAACGCTCGCGTACCGAGGTCAGTGTTGGATAAGAAATTACCCTTTTATCGCTAACATAAGTTTGTTGCATGCTGCAAGTCATTTCAAAATATATTTGTTTATTTTTAATCGACATCAAAAAATGTCCAGGAGGTTCTCAATTTGGTTGTATTTTTTTTGCATGTTTGTTACGCGATAGCTCCTCCAATTGTAGATTGATTTTGATGGTTCTTATTTTGTTTGGTAGATTGTAGTTTAGTTTATGGGGCTACCCATGTAAATTTTATCGAAATCGGTGTGGCTGTGCTTGAAATGTGAATAAAAAAACTAAAACATATTTTAATTTATCTGGATGACTTGAATGGTGATAGATGACACCAATAGCTTGTGACGCGCATATAAATATAATATATGCCGTTAAAAATGCAAAAACAGCAAAATGAATTGTAATAAAATCGTTCGTATTTTTTGCAAACATTTTCGAAAGTATCGTGCAAGAAGCCTTAAAATTAACTTATGAACAAAGTTCGGCAAAACTCAATAACTTCACAGCAGCCATACACATGTAAAAGTTTCTGCTTTGTAAAAACAACATTTTTATTGGCAAGTTGAGGAATACATCGATGTATTCACGTTTTGTAGTGGTAGGACTCTTTGCATAGTCGGCCTGGGGAAGAACCACACCTTTGCCAGTTTATTCTAGTTCCAAGGATGTACCTACTAAGAGGTACTTAACCACATACAATATTAATATGAAAAAAGGGTGAAATAAGCTGCCAAAACAGAAACATGAATGGCGCAGCTTCGTAAAGAAGGTTGTTCAAGATTTCTAAAGAAATACGACTGCAAAATGTCAATGCAAAACGCTACACCACAAAGACTCGCTTGTCTATACCCATACATATTTATAACGCTGAGGGTCTATTGCACTGTGTACCATGGAATAGAACTTTCAAATAATTTTGGAGTAGTAGTAAGTTGAAACTTAGTGGTTTAGTTTTTCGAGCCATTCAGTAGCCCACAATAGAAACTAGCCAGATTCTTCCTTAACGGACACGTCAAGAAAGATTATTATCATCATTCTACTTCCAGGCAATAATGTACAAATACTACTATTATCCGGTTTGAACGGCAATGTTTTAAGAGAAGTTACAGGGCTGTGAGATAAATCATCTTATATCTATCGATGACTAGCACAGTACTAGTGCTAGACAGTGAATTGGTGTGTTCATTCTCAAAAAAATGAGGGGCACTGTGTTGTTGTTGGGCAAACGTGTTGCTTAACGTCAGGGTCTTGGTCTTTCTATAAAAAAAAACAAGTTCTGAGACAATTTTTGGCACTATTGGACACCAAATCCAGTCTATTTTATATTTTCACTGATTGTAGTGGTTAATGAAAATATCGTGAAAAACTAGACATGTGCCAAAACAGTTATTTTCTAAGGATATTATGGTAATGCAGAAATACTCGTAGATCAATAATTAAATATATTAATATGTTTCAGTTTAGTACACTCTTCTACATAAGCAGTGCCTATATGTTTCCGCTGCTAGGACTTGAAGTATTCTCCAACAAGAATTGAGTTAAGTTCAAAATCCACCGGCCACCGGCCAAATGCGGGTTGGCGGATGACACATATCTTCGAACAATGTTTTCTCTCGAAACATGTCGGTTCACTCACACTACTTTCATTCATCGTTAAAGCTATTAGTGATAACAAATTTGCAAGCATGTAGTACGAAAAATATCCGAGGTCTAGTCAGGATTTGAACCAACGTTCTAATAACTAGTCCACAACTTTACTCTTTAGCGTCAGTATCATCAGCGTATCTCTTAGTCCACTGCTCGGTCTCTCATGGTTAGCCATTCAGCTCGATCCTGAGCTCTACATTTTCATCGTCACTACATCTTGTCTCAGGGTGTCCTACACTACGTTTGCCGATTTACGGTCTCCATTTAAGAACACGTCTACCTCAGTTATCGAGTTTGCGATAGATAGGACCGGCCCATTACCACTTCAGTTTGCTAATGCATTCAACTACGTCAGTAACCTTGGTTCTCTGATAGATAACTTCGTTCCGAATATGATATAGAAACTCCAAGCATAGCTAATTTGGATAGCTGGCTATGCAACCTTGTATTTGCAGACCACCTTTACTCTGTATCTTCAGTCTACCCATTCAAAATCATGAGGTTTTCATCTTCCATTATCATTCCCATTCCATCCTTTCTTGCATTTATTCCTTCCCAATAGAAGCAAATTATGAACATATAAATATGTCTGTCGACTTTGTACACCTTTTCTGAGTATTCCCGTACACGAACCTTTAATTAAATTTTTCTAATGTACTTACATAGAAATTCTCCATTTAAAACCTGCCTTTCAACCTTTATTTTCTTGTTTTATTACTTAATAGCGATAATAAAAAATAATGAGGTTCCTACGTTCAAAAATATATTGGCACTTACCTTTAGTACGGCTGGATCGTAAATGGCATTATTAGCATAACCAAATATATAGGTTTTTTGTTGAGTGCCTAGTGATGAAATAATTAGGTACTAAGCAATTATAACTCATGGTTGTAACCACAGAAATCTAAATGATAAGGTTATTATTTAGATTTCTGTGATTGTAACACACAACTCAGAAGCGGAATAGATTGGGTCGATTCTCACTCAAAGCCTTCTCATGTACCTACCTTAGTACCTATTTAATCAAGTCTTGGTATATTTTTTTGTTATTCTTGAATTTCTAGCCTAAATAAATGAACAGTTTCTTTTTAGTTTTTTGTTCAATTTCAAAAACTTAATTTTTGTAGATTAATGTATTTTTTGTAAACTTTGTGAAGATTTCAAACTTCTGTTGTTACAAGTAAATTTGTTTCTATTATGATATGGATGTAAGCGTGTGTGTATGTTTTGAATGCCAAAGGTTGGCGTCAAACACGCACATCGCAAAATTGCAACGCCCTCAATACAGGGCTAATGCATTATTGTAACCTAAAACCTAGTTTTTAGTAAAATAATGTATTAATAGCAATAAATAAATAAATAAAAAACTACCACACCGATTTTTGTAAAATATATATGGAAGCTTCTAAATAAAATCACAGGTATGTTACGCGGTATGCATGTAGTAGTATGTAGCTACATACTTACCAAAAAACATACGACTGAATTGAAACGTCCTCCTTTTTTGTAGTCGGTTAAAAAGTAGCCTCATTTACGGATCAAACCACACGGCACAGGCAGTTTGTTAACTATAATGGCGCCTTTGGTCATATAACTACATTACTACCCTTATCCTTAGGTAATAACTTTCATTATATTCCCACTCAATAATTCAAGACCCTTGGCCCGTATTGTTATAATCGCAGTTTGCTGAGTTTGGAGGTTAAACGTATTCACAGTTATGTTACGACTTGGCTGATCGTGTACTAGACGACTATGGGAAGGCTCTAGGGACAATAATAAATCATTATATTTAGATAGATAGAAACGCTTTATTGTCCACAATATAAAACTTACAAAACAAAGAGACTTAGCCTAGAACAAGGGAAACAAGTGGCAACCTTATCGCTAAAAGCGATCCAGGCAAAGCCAAGAACGCATTATTGTCCACAATATAAAACTTACAAAACAAAGAGACTTAGCCCAGAACAAGTGAAACAAGTGGCAATCTTATCGCTAAAAGCGATCCAGGCGAAGCCAGGCAACCGAATATATTTATATATTTTTTTAATGCACTTGCTAATAAAGTGGCTCTAATTTCACCGCAATTTCACAAGGTGAAAATTTTCGTATGATACACGTGTGTATTGATGACTACCAACTTTAGCTCTTTTAAGCTTCTCGCCTTTGCCTCGGCGGTAATCACCAACATTACACGCTTGTAGCATAACCTACTATTATTTATAGTATAGAGTGACAAAACGACTAGAACCTGTGCCTAATGGTAAACAATATTCTTGCCCATAAAGCACAGTGCACACAGCTATTGGAACATGAAGAGTCCAAAGTCCCGTTCCGACCCGGTTTCACTCGGATATTGTCACACAATGACTATTAATCGAAATAAAAACTATCCTATCTTTCAAGTTGGATCAAAATGGACACGGTGTGCAAATTTGATTTTAAAATCGGTTAAGTAGTTTAGGCAAGTTACGGCTGGTCTAGTCGGGAGAACGGCGACTGCCGATCCGGAGACCCCGGGTTCAAACCCCACACGCACCACTGTCTTTTCGAAGTCATGTGCATAATGCCGCTAACTTAAAACGGTGAAGGAAAACATCGTGAGGAAACCGACATGTACCTAGAATCTTTCGAAGTCATGTGTCATCCACCAACCCGCACTGGGCCAGCGTGGTGGATTGTGGCCTTAACTCTCTCCTTGCAAGAGAAGGCCCCGAGTCCCAGCAGTGGGAACGTTTAGTGGGCTGTTGATGTTGATGTTGATGTTGAAGTAGTTTAGGGAGTCCATCGTGGACAAACAATGTAACGCGTAATTTACACAAATATATATAAGTAGATTAACTAAATTTACGTCAGGATTGACGTCACTTTGTACGAAAAGACCAGACTGACGTGGTATAATGATTAGGCAACCACAGTTAGGTCATTAGACCAAACCATAGTTCTTAGGAAATTACCTAAGCTCTAATATCGTAACTTGTAATTTTCTTTGCTTTCGTAATTGGATTTGAATATTCAACTACTGATTGTGGGTCGTTTCGGTGCTTTTATTTTACTTTTATAGAACTGGATTGGATATGAAAAAGTTTACTAAAGTTATTTGACTGGCCCGATGGCTCAGTGAGTTCATTTACTGGTCGTGGGTTTGATTCCCACCCAGGGCAAATTGTTTGTATGAAAAGTGATTATTCTGTATCTGGGTTTTTCTATGTCTCAGAAATATGTATTTAAAATCTTAAATATATGTATGTCGAAGAGGAGCCTGCGAGGGAAATCTACGCATAATACTATACATTTTATTTATAACCTTCAAATAACATTTTGTAGTACCATTTTATAACTTATGTAATTTGAATTTCGAGCTAGGCTTCTATGTAAGTCTAGAACGTGGTCATGGTGATTTTATTGTTGATCTAGTACATATTACATTTTCTTTGTTGTTGATTTCGTCTTGTGACAGAGCAGTCAGATAAGTTGTTCTTGTGCAGTATTTTCGGAGTACTCCCAGTGCGTGAGAGGTGGATCGGCAGTCCACGTTAAATGTGTGTGTTAAATACGAACCATGGATTGATGAACACGCTGCTCGTAAATTTTACTGTAATCTTGTTTTAAAGTGAATTGTGACACTTAATATAAAATCGTGAAAGTCTTTAATGATTTTCATTTATGCTAGCACTAAAACATAGATGCCCACATTAAAGATGATAAGGCCCTCCTGATATCGTTTGAAACATACGAAAGTTATCCTTCCTCGATATATTTTATATCAGCTATCTATAGTACAAGCTTTGCTTGGTTTGAGTGTTGTGTGAAAAGTGTAGGCCAATGCGGGAACATTAACAACGCATTAATCGTTGTACCTCAGTAGCCGTGGCCTGGTCACCCACGCTGAAGCTAAGAGGAACCCGCGGTGAAGCCGGTCCTCTAGACTTTCCCTCCAAACTGACGACGATGCAGCTTGTGATGTGTATAAGTACATGTGCAGCTGAAATGGGCCGCGGTGTTGATGAGGTGAAGATCACAGTTATTGCGGTTGGTCACTCTCCCTGTCCTTAGCGAAGCGTGGCGGCGGGACCACAGACTTGAAACGTCGAAGGGCCCCCATCAAGGTAGTCCATTCTTTTTGTTTGTGTGAGAAATACATTTACGGATCCCCGCCATGCAGGGACATGGTGAGGTATGTCGGGCTCGACACCATGGCGACGACAGGCATGGTGCCCGGTAATGACTAAAACCCAGACAGATTTCTCCTGCATGGTCAGAGGTCAGGGCCACGACCCTGACCTCTGACTGGTCACTTTTCGCATTCCCGTCAACGACCCTGACCCTTGCCACCGCAGGTCACCTCCCCGAAGCCCTATTCCTAGGCGGGGTGTCGGACAGCATTAAACGTCCGACGCCCCAGGCTTTCCAGTGGAGACGGGTTGCGAGCCCAGAGTGGCAATCTCCAGGCTCGCCCCCGTGTCCGCTTCCACCTCAGTGGAGGAGCGAGAGGCTTCCAATTCTCGCTCCTCCAACTCACACGACCTCTCACTGTTGAGCACCACAGAGAAGATGGTCAGCAGCGAGAGGTCCGCCCTCACCACTGTGGCTAGGGATAGGCGCGGTTCCGCCTCTATGGCCGCACGGCGGCCCTTGTCCTTCCACTGAGCACTCTGCTAATCAGAGTGCTCGTGGAGGACCCTCATTTGGAAGACTTATAAATTTTACTTGGCCGATATTTCAGCCGAGTAACCTTCCCAAGTCTTCCAGTCCCTCTCCCCAACATCTACACGCACTGCTCAAGGGGGTGAGGAGCGCGTATTGCCAGCCTCGGCCGGGATTCGCCATCACCCATCAAGATGCTACCGAGGCAAGTTGTTGTGTGATGCCCAAGGTGGACTACGTGGAGGTTCCCGAGCCACGCACTCCATTAAGGGAGTCCAGGCGCGAGGGAGTCTGTCTCCCACTTACTGATTGGTTGCCGATGTGCTCCAAATACACATACAATAAAACACTAAAATTTGTAGATTTTTGGTAGATGCATTAAATTTTAATTGTTATACATAGATACATGAGTATATGTCGGAACTAAATGCAATTAACTACAAGCGGCGTCATACGAGTTTAATCTAAATCAGTCATTTTGTTTTGTTTATTTTCAAAATTGTTAGAATTTGGTTTATGGTTGTCTAGGTAGACATAGTTGGAAGCAGTTTATTTGAACGCGATAATAAAATATACACAGGATATAAGGATTTTAGAAGTTTAACGTCTCTATCTCTCGATATTTTTCTGTCTGTCTGTTTATTTATAGGCTTTTGATTAAATGTTAGATTAATGTTAAATGTGAGGTTTGCAAAATTCTACTTTTGACTTTTTCTTTAGGTAAACTGCAGGTTACATTGCGGGTGCACCTAGTATTTTATAAAAGCGATAACTTATTAATTACTCTATATATTACGAAAACCGACACTAAATTTACTAAGTCTAAAAGCTTACTTAGTTAAGCTGTTAAGCCGTCCGTGCCTCTATGAAGTTTATAAATATGAAAGTTTGAGAGTGTACGAAAGTAGACGATTTTTGTCTACCTATAGTTTTATATTTCTATAAACACCTGATTTAAATAGATTTCGTAAGATTTGTTGGTATGTACGAGTATGTTTGTCTATTCATTGTATGATTATGGTTTTGGTAGGCTTTCCGAATATGCATAGCTGTAATAATTTTAGTTGGATAAAGCCCTTCCTCTAAGCTTAGTAGATAGATAGATAGATAGATTAACTCTTTATTGCACTTAATTTAAAAAATAAATAAAAGTTACATAACAAAACAAAATAAAGTAGCAATTGGCGGCCTTATCACTAAAAGCGATCTCTTCCAGGCAACCGTAGGATGGAATGAGAGATTTAAGATAAGGAGTACTAGTAGTACTAGTAGATTCTATTTGAGATCACCTACGATACGTTAATTTGTAAAACTATAAATCCTTTCGTTTTGCTGTTTTGGTAAACAAAGTTAGAGATCTAAGATGTTATATCTCTAAGCCCTGTTAATTCTCTGGAAACATTGCCCTTCAAACCGGAACACAGTAACGTTTGCACAATACTGCTTGGCGGTAGAATATCTGGCAAAGGTGTGGTACTTCCCCAGGCGGACTCTGCTAAGAGTCCTACCACTACTACTTACTCTTACTTAGAACTAATTTCATCGTTTATTTTACTAATCACGTAGGTAATGTACCATTCACCGTAATAACTGCACCAGCTCGGGACGTTATGCTGGGGACTGGTATTCATTCTATTTGTAGTTCGTATTATCTCATACATAATTACATTAGTTTGGTCGGACATTTTACAAAAAACATATAAGAAGCTAGCCCCAAACTATACAACGCTTATATTGGGGGAACCAGCTAGATGATGCAATATAATGTGTAGTTCTGATGTTTATTCATGTCGACAACTACATACCTACCTAGTAGGTACTTTAAAACAAATATTTAGATATTCAACAAAGCCACGAACTTCTATCTTATCTTATACCTTTAAACGAGCAATTCTTGTATATAAATATGTATATAAATATATAGAATCTGAATCTCGGAAACAGCTCGAACGATTTTGATGAAATTATGTATGCAGGGGGTTTCGGGGACGGTAAATCGATCTAACTAGGTTTCATTTAAAAACAACGCATATTATGCGCGTTTTTAGACGATGAAAAACTGTCACATTAGACATTAGAATGCGAAGGTAAATTTCGCCGCGTGACGCGACTGCGTAATAGCTCAGATGGGAAGTCGGTGGTCATTGCGGTCACGAATTAGTAACTCCGGGTTCGAATCCAGACGGCTTCTCTTTTTTTTTAAGAAAATCTATTTCTTGGAGTCTTTAGGTAGATCTGTAGGTATCTAAGTATATTTAGTATTTAAACCGAGCAAAGCTCGGTCACCCAGGTACTTTTCAATAATGACTGATAATCTTCGTACCTCCAGGCCACGTGGTTCGACAGCGTAATTCGATCAATCGAACTAATGTATACAACAAAATAACTTTTACCAGTTCTGCTAGTAGGTAACTCTATATTTCAAAATAGTGTTCAATAACCTATCTGTACCGGTTGATCAGATCTTCTGCAACATTAGACGCAATCAATCATCTTCATTTCATTTCATCGCGATAAATAATGGTCATGCCCTATACATTACAGCACATACTTTACCTAAATACTAAACCGGGAATTGTGTGGCCTAATCCTTTGCTGTAAGGCTTAAAATTGAAAAGCATGTCGAGGACGTCACTTAGCCCTAATAGACTGAAGTTACAAACTTAACTAGTTACTTAGTTCTAGAAGTGTCAAGGAGAATGGGAACCGTGTGGGAAAGTTATAGAGGAAATTGCGTTACTGGTTACTGGCCAGTGTGATGTAAGGATGTACTTCGGACGCAAAATACCTACTATGATGTTCATGTAACACTTCTATTGGTAGGCTATAAAGGTCATTTTGGGCTAACTTTATAACATTTTGGGCCAATTTTCTAAAAGGCCAACTTTGTTTGCGTAACATGATCAATTAAATGAAAGAACTAATGAATAAATAATAATAAATACATATTGGTGGACAATTCACACACAACAAACACCATCTGACCCCAAACTAAGCAAAGCTTGTATGATGGCGGCCAGATAGCTGATATAATACTTATATAGTTTTAAATACATACTTAGTGTACATAGAAACACCAAGACACAGTGCAAACATTTGAATTCATCACACAAATATTTGCACTGGGTGGGAATCGAACCCACAACCCTCGGGTTTACAGGGAGAGCAACTACCAACTAAGCCACGAGGCAAGTCTAAATAAACACAAAATACCTACAACGACAACAATGTTACAGTCAATAACATTAAAATACAGAAAAAATTTGGTCCTTTTGAACGTAGGTAATCGTAAATGCCTGCGACTTTGTTCGCGCACAAATTTGGAAAATCCTTTAATTTCATAACTTTTTGGGGCAACGCTAGTACTATTTCACGTTAATATATCCAAATTTCAGCTTGGTGCATTCAGTTGTTTTAACGTCTTTAGCCACAAACATCCACCACACATCTAAACACCCACATTCACATTATTAATTTAATAAATAGCAGCCCCTGCAACTTTACCCGCTTAGTTCACTCTCCCCTTAACTTTGTCGCGGTAAAAAGTAGCCTATGTGCATATTCCAGACTATAATAAGCTAACTGTAAATTAAATTGGAGACCAAAAAAATATACTTAGAATATTAGAATATTTTCTCAAATTTGCGTACATTGCGAAAGACTGGGATAGATAAAAACATAAACATCCTACTTTACAGAGGTGTTCCCAAAGATGAGACTCAGTGCCTTGTGCACAAGAAAGAGGTAGGTACGTGCTGGTTTCCTTATGACAAATTTCAAATTCAAGATGGCCGCCACACAAAAAAAATTGTTTAAAAAAATGTAATTTGTTATCTTTTCTGTTAATAAAGATCAGAACAACATGCACAGCAATACTATTAGAATTAATCTTCTCACGAACTGATTACAATTACCTATATTAATTATTATTAGACTATTTAGAAATTATTATTAGATTAGTAAGTTCCATACTAGAACGAGTATCTAAAGCTGCACTAGTAAGATCATATCGGATTTGGCTGGGCAGGGAGAGAAATACGAGTAGTGAAGGTGAGTGTTGACGTACGTCACCAAAAGGGGCCCCTTTTAAACCTACGCCCGAGTCACAAGTCTTGAGGTCTATTCGAGATTTCTCTCTCTGCCACACGATGGACCCGGCACCCGCACGGTGAATCCATGGAATGCTAAGAAGTTCGTCTCTAGGTATCTAGTAAATTAAACGGGTTGGATTAAAAATGATTCATCATGCTGACATTACACTAGTTACTTAGAAGTAGTTTGATGACGTGTTTTCTTCTAATCTTCTGATATTATTTACATAAACACATTGTTTTTCACATAATTTATTGAACGCCACAGTTTTTGCGAAAGTAACCTTTGCTTCGCCGTCATGACTAGGCAGCTCTACGCTAACGACTTTAAAGGCGCCAGTCATGTCCTGTTTGCCACTGTATAGAACAATATTGCATTTTTTTTTATTAAAAAACCCTAACTATTGTTATGAATAAATTTGCTACTATGAAAATTATATTTTTGGTGCTTCTTTTTTCTGTCCTGGACGTCTACTCTCTTTCTACGAAAACGTAATTTCGAAATAAACTCGCGACTTTCCAACTCCGATTCTACTTCGATCTGTCGTTTTGTCCGTTTAAATGTTCTAAGCCTATTCTAATTACAGTATGATTAGAACATTTAAACGTCAAACAATGTTGTATTGGACGAAACGAAGTAGAACGAGAGTAGGAAAGTCACGAGTATTTTTTCGAAATTACGTTTTCGTAGAAATAGAGTAGACGTGCTGTTTCCCGCTGTATATAACAATATTGCTTATTATTTTACATTAAAAATCACCTGAACTGATTTCTGATTTCATGAACAAATTTTTGTTTTTTTTAACCTTCCACAAAAAAATATTTTATCAATTCATCAAGGTTATCAATTCGGTTGAATGTTATTTTGTGTATGTATGTATGTTACGTGATAGCGCCGTTAATTGTAAATCGGTTTTAACAAGTATTTTCTTTGTTTGGTAGATCATAGTCCAGAGATGATCCATCTAAATTTTATCGAAATCGGTGAAGCGGTTTTGGAAATATAAACAAAAAACTGAAACTCAAAGAGAGTTTATATATTACACATATTTAGACGATATAGTGATAGATTCTAATTAGGTAAATTTTGTCGCGTTTCTGAATTTAACTTTAAATTGAAGTCAGTTATTTTTTTGAAGAAAATAGAATATTACTTTAATGTCGAACAAATCCTGATTTTGAAATATTTTAGTGATACTGAAATTGTCGCTTCAAAACCTATCCGGTCATTTATTTATATTGTCTAAAATTAGTCAATTAAAGCATTGTTTTTTTGTTGTTTCTGTTTTGAATTATTGTTTTTAGCAAATTAAAGTGTCTAAAAATAATAGGTATTATCGGAACAGATTCAACAATACTTTCAACAGGGTGACTAAATACTATCGCGATTTGAACACATTATGTATATATTATTATAATATTAAACATGATTTCGGTAGGTAGTTATATAATTTCGGATTGCGATTAAGTGACTTAATTGATCTTTTCAACCTTTGTTTAATGTAATTGTAAGTGTATCGGGGATATCCACGGATATCGGGGTAGGACTATTTGCAGAGTCCGCCTGGGGAAGTACCACACCTTTGCCAGTTATTTTATCGCCAAGTAATATGCAAACATTAGGTACTGTGTTCCGGTTTGAAAGGCAATGTTTCTAGTGAAATTACAGGTAGTAAAACATTTTATATCTCTGGGTGACGAGCGCAGTGCATTGTTAGGTAATCATTTAGACTTGTACGTCCAAATAGCTGCGTGCCATTGTGCTGTTATGGGCAAGCAAGTTGCTTACCATCAGGTACATGTCCAGCTCGTCTCGTCCCTCTATATCTACTATAAAAAAAGAAAACATGCAGATTTTTTGATTTGATGAACACAATTGAGTATTTTTTCTGAAATCGAATGAAATTGAAATTAGTCTAGAATAAATGTTACAAAAAACTTAGGTACAAATGTTGGCCATTAAAAATAACAAGTAAGTAACGAATAGATTGAAGTTAAAGCATAAACCTATCCAAGATTTAAAAATTATAAATGATGTAAAAACATAATATATGTATGTTATTATAATATCATCATATTCATGAATATTTCGAAATTAAATTCTGTGGAATAGACTGGACCATCGTACCCCATCGTTACTTAGCATCTGGCGAGATGGCGACTGATGCAAAACAATCCAGCCAAAGCTTGGAAAGAATACCATATAAATAATAGAACACATTTTCTAATGCTAAGTCTGAATAGGGAATAAGCATATGGGTGATGCGACCCCGACAGATTTTTCTCTACCGAAGAGTACTCAATGGGGGTTATAAAATGTTTAGGTACCTCTAAAAATGTTGGAGTAGAAGATTTTGATGATTTGTGTTGTGATACAATAGCTACCTTGTGTCAACAATTCAAATCATAAGCAAAACAATCTTTTGTAAAAATAGCTTCACAGTAGTAGATATATTGGAAAACATTTCTGGCAAATTTCGTGTTGATACGTCCTAAGGAAAACTATCCAATGAAATCTTAGCCCGACGAACTAACTTTTATATGATTACGCTGTAATAAATTTGGGCCTCTTCGTACTTTTAACACTGTTAAATCACTCATCATAAATACTTCGAATAACTTTCGATAACCTTTAGAAAATTCCAACGAAATCTTTGCGGCCTTCGGCAACCATTCTGTGAATTCAAAAGATACCCAAGTCTATTTATACCGAAAATATTTCATGCGATTGGGTTTTATAATTAAAGTGTTCGATTTCTCAAACTTAATTGCCCTCAGCATTTTGTATCGAAATTTTTCAACGTATCCAATTACTTAGCTCCGTATTCGAAACCATGTTTAGAATGTCTAAGTAATTTTGAGAAAGCAGACCCTTGGAGGCAAGATTATTATCATTTTCTTACAATAGAGGGGCACGTTCCATTAGGCTTTAATCTAAATTTCAACATTTTCGACACGGTCTATTTTAATAAAATGATGTTTGAGTTACCCGAATACGCAAGATCAAAGCCGAATTCGGTTTTGGTTTTCTATGTGACTATAACTTTGACTAACTTATAACTTTTTTAAATTCTGATCATTGTTACTAGACACATAATTCATTTAATTCAGAAGGTAGAAAGCGCCGATATTGTTGTGTGATAGTAGATGTTTGGCACATATTTAAGCGACACGATAGTAGCACGCATAGTCTACATGTTTTTTGTATTATCTGAATGAGACTGACAGATTATCAAAAATGTAAGGCATACAATTACGTTCGCCTTGTAAATAAAAAAAAAGTAAAGAAATGGCACAATCATCGTCATTAGCCCTGTTTATTTTGAAAGTTTTATTTTAATTTCTGCAATTTCATTAACCAATTTATGTTAGTGGCTGTTTTTTTCTAAGGAAACTTAATACTTGAAGTTTCCTCTCAAAATATTTATCTTATAATGTAGGGGCAGAGCCTTTATTAACAAAACTAAAATACAATGAGAACTACACTACGCTACATACCTAACAACTACTTACACTAAGCACACCTGAATTATCCATAGACCAATGAAGGTCTACAGATAATCAAGATGTTCAAGCCCACTACCAATCGGAAGCGTACCCAGCATGCTGGCGGCATTACTACGCTGAATGGCAATGCTTATGCGTTGGGCCAAATAAACGCCAGCATTTTGGTCACGCGTCGCATCGACCAAGCGTTCGGAAAGGCTTTTGAAGATGAGGTGAGCTCCCGGCCCCCACGGACCCAATGTCTCAACCCCAAAGGGCTCAAATATGTAACCTCTTCCGAGGGTTGCATATTTGCGTCGTTTGAGTCGCTCAGCTGAATTAGCCGCTGCACCAGCCTTACAATGCGTCTCTGGAAGATGTGATGGTGCCAGAGTATCGACGCAAGTTGCGTCCCACACTAGGGGCCGACCCAACTTCCAAGGCACAACAGTCATGCCGTCAGGTCTTTTTCCATCGTCACGCGCAAGCCCACTCGGTTCGAGTATGGCTGGGACATTGGCGGTGGAAAAAGCCCGGCGTATGATGTCGTTCAGGCTGGCGTGGCGGCCAATACGACCTGCGCTTTTCGAGCAAGAGAGACCGTGGTGACCGTATTTATCTTATTAATTTTTATTACCTGACGATTTGACCTTATATTGTCTGTTTATAGACATGATACTATTTTTTTCTGTGATTAATTTTGATCGTTACATATATTATGCAAATTTATGAATTTATTTTAATGAAGAAACGTACACACATTTCACACGTTACGTGCAAGTTTCGTTTTTTTTTTAACTTTTATAAGCCGCCATCTCGCTTGATGTTAAGCGAAGATACGGTCTACGATGGAGCGTTTTACCTACAAGTAACCGATTCACTCTCGATTTGAAGACACAATAGTTCGAGATTAGATTGGAGAGAGTTTCGGATAATTGGTATATGTTCGGTTTCATTTCTCATACCAAAATTGAGGCCGAATACCGTCCACATGTCCCAACACTACCCTTAATATGACCTGTAACAATGTTGCAAATTGTAAAAGCTTTATACGGGTCGTTAAATTTGATTAATTAAGTCGTCACGTGAAGGGTTAGGTGCCGTTTAGGTATATACACCGCTTCTAAGTGATCTTTTAATGAAAAACATTACTTTAATCGAGTTTTCGAGTATTTATCTTAGATTTCCCGCACTGTCTTGTATAAAGTGTTTTTAATAGATCTTAAATTAATTATGAGATAGACATTATCTTCTGAATTAAAATCATACTTGTTTATTTTTAATAACTAGATAACTACCATGGTTGGAAGTTACTATTGAACTTTTAGTAGGCTCCTTATGCTAAAGAGCATAATGCTAATGCAATAACATAAACCCCCACTAATAGTTCCCACAGTTGGGATTCGAGGATTTCTATCACAAGGTGAGATAGGTCATAATCCACCACATTGGTCCAGTACGGGTTTATGGATAATGCATGACTTAGAAAGATTCTAGGAACATGTCGGTTTTTCACGATGTTTTTCTTCACCGTTTTGGAGTTAGCGGCATTATTACTGCATTTTATTAATGCATTTTTGACGTGATAACGTCTTATAATTCGATGAAGCCGGCTGCACGCCCACAAAATATGACGTCATGTACCGTTACCGTCGGTCGTTACTGTCGGTCGTTACCTCGCCGCATGTTTGTTACAGTTGTATTAATTATTTCGACCAGTAGTTCAAGCGGGGATGTAGCTCAGTGGTAGAGCGTTCGCTTTGCATGTGAAATGCCCCGGGTTCGATCCCCGGCATCTAAAAGCTTTTTTGCATTGTTTTGATTGAAAATGACTGAATTCTACTGATTACTTTTTACATACAAATCTATCAAACAAATGAAATTAAAATTTTCTTTTGAAAAATGCTACCATTCCATCAGTATTTTCTTAAGACGTTGTCACGTTCTATCGTCAGTAAACCGACTTTACAGACAAACATTTTTTTTTTTAAATAAATAGTGACGAGATGAGCAGGTCATGTAGCTGATGGTAAGCAACATGTCTGCCACATAACAGCACAGTGACACGCAGCTATTGGAACATGAACAGTCCAAATCATTACCTAGCACTGCACTGCGCTCGTCACCCAGAGATCTAAGTTGTTACATCTCTAAGCCCTGTAATTTCTCTGGAAACATTGCCCTTCAAACCGGAACACAGTAATGTTTGCACATTGCTGCTTGCCGGTAGAATAACTGACAAAGGTGTGGTACTTCCCCAGGCGGACTCTGCTAAGAGTTCTACCACCACTGAAAATGCATTTGAATGAAAAATGCATTGCATTGAGATGAAAAATTGGCGTCGTGGCTTAGTTAGTATATACTAAGTGAAATCGTCGAGCAGTAAGTCATGGGGTCGATGATTCCCAGTCCAGAAATGTATTTGTGTGATTAATACGATTTTTTTAAGTGAAGGCTTCTTTTGCCTCGACACACAGATATTTCGTGGGCTGTTAATTGATGTCTAGCGTCACGGGAATGATCAGAAATCTTCGGGTAAACTCGGGACCATGGCCTTTGGCCAGCTAGAAATTGCGCCAACATTTCTAGATGGTCATGCTCATGGTCACGCCTTCCGGTTTCACCCGCGTAGTTTGTTTTTTAACTTTTATAGGTTCACACTTGACCGCTATCTCGCCTGTTGTTAAGCGACGATGCGGTCTACGATGGAGCGTGTTTACCTAGAAAAAAACCGATTCACTCTCGATTTGAAGACACAAAGATTGTAACTATCGGGGAAAACCCACTCAGGCAACGTATTCCATAGCCTAGACGTTCTTATCACAAAAGTTGAGTCGAATCTCTTCGTTCGTGTCTTTGGAACATCAACCATGAAACGATGTCGCTTTTTCGAGCTACGAGCATTCCGATAGAAAAAAGGACAAGGTGGTATCAGATCATGCAGATCAGTCGCACACTCGCCGAAGTGTATCCGATAAAAAACCGATAGGCTAGCAATTTTTCGGCGATGCGATGTTCAAGACTTTGGAGTCATTTTTGCACAAGAGTGTCGTTGCCTATGATGCCTAGTTCCCAAGGTAAGCTATTGTTATAAGTTTTCACTTCTATCGACAGTTCCTATGACTGCTATTCTTTTTTATACCCGGGTCTTGTTGTATTATCTGAATCTTATAATGAAAATTTAGCTTAATTGGGTACATTTAGTGTTATTGTGAGGAATCAAAATCGATAATAATTATTGTTTTTCAAGTTGTAAAGATTTTTTCCGGTAGTTATTCTGGATCTAAGTCATAATTATGATCAAAGATGCAAAATTAATACTCTTTATCTCTTAATAATCCTACTAATATTATGAACGGGAAAGTTTGTGGGAATGTATGTACGTATGTATGTTTGTTACTCTTGTAAACAAAAACTACTATAAGGATCTGGATGAAACTTTGTATAAAACATACTTATAAAATATTATCTATTCTATCTGGAATAATACGTAGCTTTGCTATGAACATTTTTGAACAATTTACGGGATTCGTTTTTTTTTTCAATTGGCCAATTTCAAGGTGCTCAGGACACATCTAATAATTAATATCGATGCATTATACGTGTTATAATATTCTACAACACGTATGAATCGGGACGGGCTACTAGTACCTATAACATAACGTAACATAACCTACTTTCATAATTAACTAGCCGACCCGACGAACTTCGTTCCACCTAATAAAAGCCGGGTCACACAGAGCGAAGCGATATCTTGTCCGGATCGTATCGTATCAGATCGCGCCCGCTTGCTGTGTGTCCCGTCCCGCGTCGCTATCGCTTTCTCGCAGCGGGAGCCTCTGTGTGTCCCGGCTTTTCAGCCGGGTCACACACAGCGATCCGACAGCGATAGCGGTCCGATATCGATCCGGTACGAAGCGATAGCGGTCCGTACCACGTCACACAGTGCGACCGCCCGCCGCCCGCGGCGGGAAGGTAGCGAGAACGTAGCCGGTGTACATACACCAACACCAAAAGCGATATCAAATTGTTGTCCAAATGTTGTATTAGTATCGCAATAAAGTCGAAAATTTGTGAAAAATATTCACAAATTTTAGCTTAGTATTTTGATGAAGACAGTTTCATCAAAATACTAAGCTCTACGATTTTTATGTTACGGTATCACCTTTGTTTGGTTTTCTACACTTCTCTGTGAAAAGCACTACATCGCACGAGTACGTTGTAAAAAAATACAACTCGTGAGATCGGATCGCGACCGCTACGGTATCGCTACGCTATCGCTTTCCCTGTGTGACAGCTTGTACCGACTGCCGTGCCCGCCGCCCGTCCCGCGCTGCGGCGCGATATTCCCGCAAAGCGATCTACTGTTTGTCGTCCGAATCTTCTCGCGCGGGAGAGCGTGTCGTATCGGATCGCGCCTGCTTGCTGTGTGACAGGTTGCATACAAATTCGAACATTACAAAAAATCCCGTCCCGCGTCGCTATCGCTTTCTCGCGGCGGGAGCCTATGTGTGTCCCGGCTTTTAAGATTTTGACGCACTCATTTTTATTGAGAAATATTTTTTATTTATTTTTTTAAATAAAGAGTGACGAGACGAGCAGGACATATGCCTGATGGTAAGCAACATGCCTGCCACTTAACAACACATAGACACGCAGCTATTGGAACATGAAGAGTCCAAATCATTACCTAGCACTGCAATGCGCTCGTCACCCAGAGATCTAAGATGTTATATCTCTAAGCCCTGTAATTTCTCTGGAAACATTGCCCTTCAAACCGGAACACAATATGTTTGCACATTACTGCTTGGCGGTAGAATAACTGGCAAAGGTGTGGTACTTCCCCAGGCGGACTCTGCCAAGAGTCCTACCACTACAATATATTCTTATAGTCTAATATTTTAATATTCGTTGTCCTATAACGAGCCAAGATTAATCCAAAAGCAAAAAAAATTGTTGAGCCGTTCTAAAGTTATAAATGGTTGTGTAAATAACAGGACTTCTTTTTACCTGGATTTCGATTGCCTTAATCACTTTTTTCATCCACCAACCCGCACTGGGCCAGCGTGGTGGATTATGGCCTTAACTCTCTCCTTGCGAGAGAAGGCGCCGAGTCCCAGCAGTGGGAACGTTTTGTGGGCTGTTGATGATGATGATTGAATCACTTTTAGCGGTAAGCCATTTTCTTCGCTAAGTATCTATATTTTTTATAGTAGGTATAGAGTGACGGGACGAGCAGGATATGTGCTTGATGGTAAGCAACATGCCTAACCATAACAGTTTCTACAGTTTCACGCAGCTATTGGAACATCATTTGTCACAGAGAGATGTAGGTAAGACAATTTCTCGCTATACCCTATAATTGGATACATTGCCCTTCAAACTGGAATACAGTGAGTGATGTTGGCACATTACTGTTTGACGTTATAATAACTGAAAATGAGCACTTCCACCAGCGGACTCAACAGTGCTAAAGTATTTTTGTGTTATCTATACTAATATTATAAAGAGGAAATATTTGTTTGTTTGTTTGTAATGAATAGGCTCCGAAACTACTGGACCGATTTCAAAAATTCTTTCACCTTTGGCAAGCTACATTATTCCCGAGTAACATAAGCTACGGCAGATGGCGCTGCAGTTGATATCTAGGTTATTATTCGAGCGAAGCCGGAGCGGGCCGCTAGTGTACAATAAAGAGTACCTAGGTGTCTATCTACCCACAATATTTACGGCCTTATCGTACATACATTATGGTTGAAAATACCACACAAAACCTAGAGTATTCACAGTAAGTACCCTGTTCCATTTCCAGGCTGCACCGTGCAACTCCTGCAGAATAGAGCGTGTCTGTTGATACAGACGCGACAAGAGCTCACATGTACTCGTAACGTAAAGCTGGGTACAGAATATCTGCAACCAAACGTGTGATGCAACGCGATCTCATTCCGTCGCATTCTCAATGTTCTACGGCAATGTACGACATTGCTGTAATGTTTTTGTTCGTATAAAATAACCTTTAAGCCAATTAACATTATAAATGCCAAACTTTGGGTGGATTGACAGATGAATGTTTGTTATTATCGTTTAATAATTTCTATAACAATTGACATTATTATTTTATTTGTTTAAGCTGACATTTGATAATTAGTTATGAATTTTTAAATTGGTTTTTAGTACTGACTCATAATTGTATGATTTCCACTATTCATTGTAAAATTGAAATTGACGTGTACTTGCTGTATGAATAAATGAATATGAATATGAATTACTCAAAACAAAAACTAGTAACAAACATCCATCTATCCATCCTGCAGATTTTTGCATATCTGCGGTATAAAAATCTGCAGTAACACATAATATGCTACTTTGGTCCTGGGAAAGCAATGGGAACGGGAACTACTCGGGTAAAACCGCGGAACGCTGCTAGTGAACAATTAAAGTAATAAATACGTAGCACTTCCCAATAGCAGATGTTGAAGCAGTGATGAGGTTAAACCCCACATGCTCGGAGTTTTTCCCATATGCAGATGAACAAGTTTGACATTAGGTAATTGAAATACGATATTCGCCAACCCTCACTTGGCCAACATACAGAGAACAGGCCACCACCGTCTGATTCTGATTACCAGTGGCGTAGCGTGCCTGTATCAAAATTAGTTGGGGAGCTCAAGAACTGATGGGATTTGAAGGAATGAAATATTATAGATACTACGCTGAGAACTGGTACAATAACACTGTATACTATAACACAAATACAAATTAAACAAATATGACCCTAGTAAAACTTGAAGAATTAAACAATCATTCATTCATTTCAAAACAATAATTTTAACTACACACCTATTCTCTAGCCCCTAGATGGTCAATCTGTTGGCAGTTGGAACGTAAACAAAGAGCTACTAAATGGTAAACCATTCAAAGCGCACATTTTAACAGCTTAACTTAGCCTTACTCAAATCAAAAGAATTTATATCTTTTTGTGTGATTTTCAATAATTTACCTGATTCAGTTAGTTTAAAAAATCATATTGCTCATTCTTTTTTGTATCATTCGGTACTATTTTTACTCATAACGTACGTAAATATACGTGAAAGTTTGTAAGAATGTATGTGTTTGTGGATGTATGTTTATTATTTTATTACGCAAATACTACTGAAGGGATTTGGTACACAGATAGATAATGGTCTGGAATGCTCATAGGCTATTTTATATCCCGGGAAAATAACGGGATCAGGATCTACGCGGGTGAAACCGCGGGACGCAGCTAGTTGAAAAAAAAGAAATCAGTATATATTTATATGTTTAAGTGCCGTGTAAGTACACTGAAACAAAAGATAAAGCAACGTACTCGAGGTCACGTTGCATATGACCTACACCCGGCTTAATGTAGCTCAGATGATATATGGTGCTTTTAACAGATGGAATATGTTAGAACATTGTTATTTAAGAAATACTTGACGAGTTTCGTTAAATTAATGAAATGGGAAATGGGAACGAATAAGTTGAAATGCTTTTAATCCCAGTCGTAATTCAATGCTTTTGAGCTAGGAAAATAACAATCAACAGAAATTATAATTTCGCGTACTTAGAGAGATCTGCAGCAACGAAAGTTTATTGTGTTTAAACAAAATTGGTGTAAGTTTGTCTACCGTATTACGACTTAGTTCTACTTAAATGATCGACGTATAAAATAACAGCAGCGATTTTTTTAGAGTCAAGGGCATTACCCACCATGTTGCCATGAATGGGTTTACGGTTAACACATAAAGATGTATTTTTTGGAATACTCTAGTTTTCCCTGTTAAAGTCATTTAAAACTTGCTAAATACTGAACGTAGCAGGTGGGAATCGTACCTACAACTTCATGATTGTAAAATTAAATGTTTTATCCACAAGACCTTCACCACTTAACTTTTCAGGAGTGAGGAAAATGTCCACATATCGCTGTAAGCTCCTGAAGCAAACAATATCAATCGCTATCGACTGCGGCCTTCTGTCTCTATTACGAAAACGTGTAGAAACTTTGATTTTTAAAATTACTCGATATGAAAAAATATTTACGAAAGAAAACCACCAAACTGGAATCATGCTATCAAAAACGTTGAAAAGATGAAGACTCAAGAGATTGTCTTGTGAAGCAGCGGGCGCCCGCCAACTGATGACTTGATGACTTGTAGGTCACGCGATTTTGTATTTAACCTTCACTTACTAATTAATTAACTGGCTTCCTTAGCTTTTTTGGTAAAAAAAACTTGTTATCTTGTCTTTCTTTTCAAAAGTGAAACGTATTTTTAAGAGTAAAAAGTCAATTTGTATGTTATCGTGTGATCTAAAAATACAGCCCCAACTGAACGAATTCGGAGCCAAGCATTTGCGATGACTCATGATGGATTGCAAGGCCACGCGAGTTGACTTCCGACATGGCTTAGTTTACCTATTTGATGACTCGAGTGCTATTTCAAGGACGGAAACTTCAAATTCGGGTGAAATATGTATTATTATCACTTATAATTTACAGACTGGTGTCGCCTACTTCGTACACATTAGATTGTCCTTTTTTCACTCCTCGTAGCTCGAAGAACCTACATCAAATCTTCATTTGATTTCAAACCTCTTCAGGTTTTACATTTAGTGATATGAACGTCTAAGGTCGAATCCGTGGGATGCGTTGCCCGAGTGTGTTTTACCGAATGGTTACAATCTTGGTGTCTTCAAATAGATAATGAATGGGTTTGTTCTGGTTAAGCACACTGAAATTTAGACTGCATCGTCGCTTAGCCTTAGACCAGATGGCGGTCAAGTATAAAACTATAATAACAATTAAAAAAAAAATAGAATAGAAGCATATGTAAGTAGTATGTATTACTCGGGGGCACGATAGTGTCATCAAATCAAATCAAATTTAGAGCGAGCAGTTCGTTTTTAAAATATTAAAAACTTATCGATACATAGAGGGAGGTTAATTGCGCGAACAAAACACGAGACGCGTTTTGTATTAGAGCTTACATTTACCATTTTGGAACAGTATGTAGATAAACTATTACATAGCATCGCATAGTCAGGCCACTTCTAAGTTTCAAAGTTGCAAGTTTCTATCGCCAAGCAGTAATGTGCAAACATTTCTGTGTTCCGGTTTGAAGGGCAATGTTCCCAGTGAATTTACTGCCTGTCCTGCTTGTCTCGTCACTCTAACCTATTTAAAAAAATCACTTTATACATTTTAAATTTTTACTGTTATTTATTTATTTTTAAAATTGTTAACTATGCTAACAGCTTAAGCGCGCACCGCAACCAGTATTTCATTAAGTAAATTATATACTTAGCATTATATAATTCACAAACACAAATCGAAATCTTCCAATACACTACAACCCAACTCAACACAAAATTTATATAGATAGATACTCTTTATTGTAAAAACCACACACCAAAACAAAACAATACAGTAAAAGAAAAAATGCCCGTAAAACTAGTGTTACAATTGGCGGCCTTATCGGTGAGAGCGATCTCTTCCAGGCAGCCGTTATATTGTTTGTTGGCAATTGTTATGTTGATTGATAAGTTATTAAAAAGTTAAATTGGTACACAAATTTAAAATATTTAGCGTTAGGTAGGTACTTTTTGTACATACAATTGTATTCATTGTCAGAAGAAATTACGGCATCAAACTAATCCAATTTGAGAATTGAAATTTGTGATCTGATGTCACCATGACCCTCCTTTTCCTTCTCCGAATGACCTTGTAGATATAGATTACGGAAGTTTCGCTTATAGCTCACAAATCAATAAATGCAGACTAATCGAGTGCCATTACGGATCCACACTAGAATTCACACCATCTCGCAAGACCTCGACAACGTGCGCCACAATCGCTTATTCTAGAGACTCGCTAATAAAGCCTTTGAAGTATCCCCACAAACTTAACTGTTCTTATTTGATATTCCGTTGTTAAGAAGTGGAAGTATATAGATCCCACTAATATTTATAAAGGTCAAAGTTTTTGAATGAAAATTACGATTGTAAAGGATGTTCGGATGTTTTTTACTCAATCTCGTTTGAACGACTGAATAGACTGGGTTGAAATTTGAGATACAACAGAGTTTACTCCGGAACAGCATTTAGGCTACTTATTATTGCAGAAAAATAATGAGAACGTGAATATCGCAGGTCAAACCATGGAATGCTTATAATTAGAAATAACACCCAATAATAAGGCATAAAATAGTAGCTACTTCTTTCAGTTAATCAGATAAATTTGTTCAGTTAGTGTAGTTCAGGATTTTAACCACAGGAGTAGAGTGGTGGCGCGTGCTATAGCTGCGACTCCTACACGCTTGCTGGAAGCAGCCTTTGTTTCCAAGGATCCATTTGTCAATGACAAGGGGCCGCCACAATGGTTCAAGGCCAGCCACATGATTCTATAATAACTCAGCTCATAGCCCAGAACATATACTTGTATAACTTGACTCCAGGTTTCGTTACAACTCTACGTGACCGCAGATCTATCAATGTTTGACATCATAATAATCATCGAGCATTACCTGGGATTACCATATGTTTTATTACACCTGCGATTTAGTATTGCTGTGGTATAAGTATAAGACACAAACATCAATCAATCTTGGCAAAATGGGCATACAAAATACTGTAACCTTTAATTACGAAACATTCTAAGAAAATTAGTTTTAATTTGGAAGATGCGAGATACAGACCAAGCTCACAAGCTAGCCCCTAGTTGTTTTAAAACAATATTTATCAAACTCAGAGTAGTCCCTAACAAGATCCGTCAAGTACATGTGTTCTGCCTACCACATTTAGTCACCAGGGTGTACTAAAGTCATTCCTTTCTTCTATTCTTTTTTTTATAGCATAGAGTGACGAGACGAGCAAGACATGTGCCTGATGGTAAGCAACATGCCTGTCACATAACAGCCCAGTGAAGCGCAGCTATTGGAACATAAAGAGTCCAAATCATTACCAATCATTGGACTGCGCTAGTCATCCAGAGATCTAAGACATTCTATTTCTAAGAGGAACACAGTAATGTTTTCACTTTACTCCTTGGCGATAGAATAACTGGTAGAGGTGTGGTGCCTCCCCAGGGGGACTCTGTTAAGAGTCCTGTCACTACTAGTCTCTTCTTCATTGTGAGAAAAGGCACAAGGACCAGAAGAAAGAATATAAAGAGGGCTGTTTATGTTATCATACGATATTTGCATAACACTGTAAAAGAGTGAAAGTGAAAGTGATCTTAGATCAAATCAACCCATAAAGTCCCCACTGCTGGGGCAAGGGTCTCCTCCTTACCCATTTCACACATTTCACACTGACCAATTTTCGGGTTGGCAGATTTCACTTATCTATGAGGAAATAAATCTTTTCCGACAGTTCCTTCATTGTTTTTATTCTAGCAGTATAATGCATGCAAAGATTTAATGCATGAGACTTCAAAAAGACAGTAGTGCGCATGGGATTCGAATCAATGGTACCGGATCGGCAGTTGCCGTTCTCCTATTTGGCCAACTGAAACTTGTCAAAGTTCTAATTTTAAAAATGAGAATATAGAACAAGAACGTTATGATCCTGGAATTTACAGAATATGGACCCATCTTGCCATTTGAGACGCATTGTGCTCGAGGTGGACTTTTGATTTCCTGCCAAATTGAGGTCGGCGCGTTCATTCCGGTAATGAGCTTATGGATCTTGTCCTAATAGAACTCTCGAATCGAAGAATTTATCAGATCGAGATACTTAACGACCGATCCTACAAAGATACCATCTGGGCGTTGGGTCATGATAGTAGGCGGTCCGACGTAGACCAATCTATACTAATATTATAAAGAAGTAAAGTTTGTGTGTTTGTTAAATTGTAAGGGGTAACCTCGGGATCTACAGAACCGATTTTAAAAATTCTTTCACCAATAGAAAGCCACATTATTGTTGAAGAGAGACGTACTTCTTAGCATTCCATGGATTCACCGTGCGGGTGCCGGGTCCATCGTGTGGCAGAGAGAGAAATCTCGAGTAGACCCCGAGACTTGTGACTCGGGCGTAGGTTTAAAAGGGGCCCCTTATATTGACGTACGTCAACACTCACCTTCACTACTCGTATTTCTCTCCCTGCCCAGCCAAATCCGATATGATCCTACTAGTGCAGCTTTAGATACTCGTTCTAGTATAGAACTTACTGCACTTCTGGACAATCCAAGGCAATCCAATCCATAGGCTATATAAAAACCCGAAAAATAAAAAGGCTTTTACGTGGTAGTCCGTTTTGCAAAGTGAATCGGAGAAAAAACGGTCGAATGAAAGCGTTTCTTACGAACGCTGCCTTAACTATGAAAGATATATTTTTGAGTTCTAGAGAAAAGATGTGGACCTTGAAAATGCCTTTTAACCAAACTAACTTTTGCCGCGACTTGGTCCTCATGGAATTCGTTTATCGCAAATACTGCAGAAAATGTTTTTTCTTTCGGACAGAGTTACTTTCGAATTTTTTATTACCATGCATGTAACAATCTGTACTAAAAAAGGATTATTAACATTATGCCCAACGAAGTGGGCACGGGTCAGCTAGTCTACGATAAAAAAGGATGGGTAGTGGTACCTGTTTATTGTGGTTATTATTTGTTTGCAGCAGATGCAATACACATTATCTGTCACAATATGTACATGTATGTATGTACAATGTACATATCTATATCTAAAACCGGTCACTTAAAAACGGTGAAAGAGAACAAATAGAAAAGAAAAGAAAAGAACAAATAGTGAGGAAACGGGCGAACTTTCGAGGCCATGTTTTTTTTTATTTTAAATAAAGAGTGACGAGACGAGCAGGACATGTGCCTGATGGTAAGCAACATGCCTGCCACATAACAGCACAGTGACACGTACCTATTGGAACATGAAGAGCCAAAATCATTACCTAGCACCGCACTGCGCTCGTCACCCAGATATCTAAGTTGTTATATTTCTAAGCCCTGTAATTTCTCTGGAAACATTGCCCTTCAAACCGGAACACAGTAATGTTTGCACATTACTGCTTGGCGGTAGATTAACTGACAAAGGTGTGGTACTTCCCCAGGCGGACTCTGCTAAGAGTCCTACCACTACAAATACTACAAATGTGACATCCATAAACCCGCACTGGGTCAGCATGGTGGATTAAACCATTGAGTCTTTCTTTGCGAGAGAAGGCTCGGAGTCCCAGCAGTGGGAACATTTAGTTGGTTACTTATAACTACTAACCAATAAAGATACCATATACTCTGCGTGTCATAAATTGTCATTTTTATTTAACAATTCTTAACAATAATTATTTACATACAAACGACGCTAGACAAAGTAGCAGTACTGGAAAAAAAAACATGTGTGTTAATATTTATTTTTTACTTGGAGGAAATGCATTTACGCATACACCTGGGGAAGACGGTCGGGTTTTGTCGAACTCAACACCACGGACGGACATTGGTGACCTTGTGGACTACCTTTTGTAACCTCTTTGTACCTTATTTCCACATCAGAAAGAGACTTTACCCGTCATCCAACAGGTATATACAAAACAGACAAAAAATAATGTGCCACTACCCAAAAAATAGGGAAACAACGTGGACAAAAACGTAACGAAATGACCTCGGGAAACGCAATTTCCACTTAATAAAGTGGGTCCTATTAGAGGGACAAGATGACAAGTGGTTTCTGAACTGGCCGCATTATTTATCAGTGTCGCGCGCATCCTGTCAGGCCCAAGGATTAATACGGTACAGGCAGACTATTTCAAGGACCATTGCTTGACATATTTTGCCTGGGAAAATGAAACTTTTGACACATATCTACAGGAAAATTTGGTCATTGAGTGGCATTAAGCATGACTTTGTAGGTAGTAAGTTAATAGCCATAGGTCGCGCAAATATCCGTGTGATTAATACAAATATGTATACGTTGTTACAAATATGTGTCTGGGTGTTTCTATGTATAATCAGTGTATAAATACAATTATATAAGTATTGTATCAGCTATCTGGCTCCCATAATATAAGCTTTTCTTAGTTTCTTTATTTAGTACCGTTAGATTTTGGATCTAAAATAAAAGCGTAACGTAATGGATTCAAAGGCAATTGCACTATCAGACTGGCATATTCATTCTATTTGTACTAATATTAACTATAAATGGTAAAGTTTGAATGTTTTAATTTTTAGATATTTGGATGATTGTTGTTTAATCACGTCGGAACGTCTGAACGGATCGGGTGGAAATTTGAAACACAGATAGAGTACAGTCTGGAATAACACATATGTTTTCATCGCGAGAAAATAACGGGAACGGGTACTAAATGGTTGATACCGCGAGGAGCTGCTATTATGTAATATAATAGACCTGAATGATAATTACTAAGTTAAACTAACTTACTATCCGTAAACTATAGGATAATGGTCGCGCATTCTGCTAGTTACGAAAGTGGAGTCATAGTCACATAAATATATTTATTGGTGGTGGTGGTGGACAATTCACACACAACACCATCTGACCCCAAACTAAGCAAAGCTTGTGTGATGGCGGCCAAATAGCCAATATAATACTTATGTATATAGTTTTAAATACATTCTTATTATACATAGAAACACCCAGACACAGACATATATCTATAGATTGATTAACTCTTTATTGCACTTAATTTAAAAATATATACCTCTTCGTTTGTGTATGTGTATGTCCATTGATGTTTTTTCGAGCTATGCAGTCCGTTAGAAAGAATAGCATGGTGGCAATAAATCGTGCAAATCTAAAAGCCGTGGTGGTAACATATCAGGCAAACCAAGGGGACAGGGTTCAGAGTATTTTTTTACCTTTACGCATCATCATAACAAACAAGCATATTATAAAACGATCGCAATTTATGTAATTTACGTAGTACTTAAAACCCACCACCATCCAGTATAACCTTTTGGAAGGAACTATTTGTTATTCTGCTGATAAATGAACTCAAAGAAAATAAATGACCCCGCATTTATTTTCTTTGAGTTCATTTTACAACACAAACTTTTTAACTTCAATACTGATTTGTCTTTAATCAAAAATATTGTAGCTAGTGATTTCAAATATACAAGACAATGATTGTAGCTTTTTGAATCCAGTAAGTAAATGTCTGATATAAGGCGGTAAATGGCGTGCCACGTATAAACTAGACTTTTTACGTACACCTACCTAATAATGTCTGATATACTTACAGCGCTAAAAGGCGTGTTTCGTATAAAATATACTTTTCACGTATCTAATTTTACTCGATCGCTCATACTAAAAGTTGTCTTATCGTTCATCATCGGTACGACGGCTAGAAAGGTGACCTGAAACCATTTTGGCACAATACCAGAATTACTAGAATAAAATAGTAATGACTAAATGACTAGAGTATTCAATTTACTGAATACTAGATGAAAAATAAGTAAAACATGAGATTGTTTTCCGATATTTTTGTTCAATCTGCTTGGCAAGTCTGGTAGTAAGATATCAATCGCAAGATGTTACTAAAGATATCAGGAAAATTGAGGTTTGAACTCCGGCCCAAGTCTGAGCTCCAAATAAATTGTATACATTAAGGAAAGCATTTAACGTTGCATCAGGTAAAAATAAAGATTATTTATTTCAGGCAAATTGTTGCCTGTTTTATATTCTTTAAAATTGTCATTGGTCACTTTGCTGTTAAGGTGCGCTTACACGAGAGCAATAATTGCTCGGCGACACGAATGGACCGATCTGGAGCAATTAATGGAGCAATTAAACGCAATTTCGCTATTGGCTATTCGCTATTGCTATTCGCTGGCGATATTGCTTCTAATTGCTCCAGATATTTCATATTGCTCAATGTCGCCGATACGAATTGACGAATATCCAATGGGCTTGGAAATTGCTAGCAATTTTTGTATATATCTCATTCGCACTTGTTTGTTTTGCGGATTACCGTCTTGCTTCCGCCGGGAGAGCGAGAGGTCGGGTGGCGCTACAAGCCGCCGCAGCAAAAACAATGTCGTCCATAGCGAACGAATACTGAAATGCTCGTGTAGGACAGTATTGCCTAGTTGATGAAGTTGCGCGATATCGCTCAATATTGTATTGCGCAGTATTGATGCTTGTTGCCGTTGCCGTAAATTGCTTGATGTAGTCGTGACGTCATAGTTGACGAGTATGGACTGGAATTGAGCAATTTTAGTCGCCCGTATAAGCCCACCTTTAAACGTATATTTCAGAAGTTGTAAACCAAAAACTGAAAAAGGTCCGAAAATTAAGAGGTATCTCGAGCACCACAGAGTTAGCACATGTCTTTCAAGATTGCAAATTTGGTTTTACACTACTAGTATCTATCCTAACAACATCCCAAAATCTCAGAATCTGGCTATTATTTCCGACCTAGAATGTCTTAGATGACTGGCCTACTAGTATTTGAGATGATTTTTCTCTACATGCTGTAATATCTCTGGCGTTATCATTCTTCTTCATCAAGCTTTAAACTTAGCCAGATTAACTTCCCGTTTAAAACCTATTTAAGGGGTCAAGCTTAAACGCTCAATCATAATCTGTCTGTAACTTGCTCTTGCGCTAATAAAAGCCATAATTCTCTACTACCCAAGAACACCGGACTTCAACAGATAATTGATTTGTAGCAGATAGAGCGTAGTAGAGAGCACAGACTCTTGAGGGACCCCAGTAATCAGTAATTGACAACTATAGTACTATAAACTGGCTATAGTAACTATACTATAGACTGGCCTTGTGGCTTAGTGGGTAGTAGCTCTGCCTGCGAAGCCGAGGGTCGTGGGTTCGATCCCCACCCAGTGCAAATATTTGTGTTATTATGCAAATATAAATGTTTGCACTGTGTATATAAGTATGTATTTAAAAATATATAAGTATCATATCAGCTATCTGGCCGCCATCACACAAGCTTTGCTTAGTTTGGGGTCACATGTGTGAATTGTCCACCAATATTTATTTATTTATTTATAGTAATGCAGAAAAACAAGCTTATATAAATAAGCTCATGCTGCGTTTCTGTCATTTTCTATAATAACCAGCGGCCCGTTCCGGCTTCGCTCGAATCATAACCTAGACACTGTCTGCAGCGCCATCTGCCGGGCCTATTTGTGAATCTAAACCATCCTCGAATCCAAACAAAAAAAAAAACATTCAAATCGGTCCCACCGCCCGCCGTTTAGGAGGAGTTCACTGTCAAATGATTAAATTACTAAAATGGCTATTAAAAAATAGGGGTTGGTGATAAAAGGGTAAACATTTGGGTGTATGTATTTTTAATGCCACATTATAAAAAAATATAAACAAAAGTTTTTGTTCAACAATTAAAAAAAAAATTAGGAGTGAACAACCCTTATCACTTAGGTGTATGAAAAATAGCTAGTAGCCGATTCTCAGACCTACTGCATATGCATATAAAATTTGGTAAAAATCAGTAAAGCTGTTTCCTAGGAGTAAGGTAACTAACACTGTTCCGTATAATCGGGCAACATTAAAAGATCATAGCGGATCTATGGTTTACCGCTGTCAACTTGTGACGTCTTGTTTTTTCGCTGGAACGAAACGACGCGTTTTTATATGATTCTGGTGTTTTTCTGGTGATAAAAACGTACGTAACGTAATAGTGCTACAGGAAGAGGCTATTAATTATTGGAACACTCTGGATTGGTGCTGGAAGACCACAGAGTGAAAGCGGGCTGCGGGATCGGCCACCTTTCTCCAACGCAGGATCGTTGTCTGGACGGACGAGAGATCTACGGAAGCTAGTCTGGTTTGCGATTCCCTATTTTCCCTTGTGTTTCCGTTCCCTGTTTTCCCATCGATCAAACCGGACTTGAGCGACGCCGGGAAGCACAAGTAAGTGTTAATGTTATAGACATTGTGGGGGTGAAAAGTTAAGATCGACATAACGGCATTTAATTTGTATTAAGGTCTTGCTGATGGGCCCCGAGACGGTAATTTCTGGCTAAATTATCATACATTTTTTGGTAGAAAGAGCGTAGTTGTCGTGAATATACCCCCATAATATATTTAGTACTTTTCATTTTTCTGGAAAAAAAGTGAGTAGTTCAGATATTGTTTTGTGTGCTTAGGTTGGTAGTTCACGAACTTGGTTACCGAGTCATTCAGCCAAGATTAAATATTGTAATACCAGCGTATAATTTCTCCCCAAACTGTCGGGAAATTAGTATTAAGTGGTATCCGGTTGTTTGGGTTGCGGATATATTGTTGTATTCGATATTTGTTGTGACATTGTCCGAACTTAGGTTAATTTAAAGTTTAAATTTAAATTTAAAAATGGCTTCGGATTTGGCCAACCAGCTCCGGTGGTTCGAATCCTTACAAGGATTGGTCGGCCGGAGAGACCGGGAGGAGGCGCTGTTAAATAGGGCAGAACAGCTCGACAGGCGCCTGGAGGTCGCTGAGAGGAGTGCAGGATCGCTGCGGGATGCAAGGCCGTCTCCACCTGAGGAGCAGATGGAGAGGATCGAGGCGGACATGCGGCGCATCCTGGATGTCTACG
Source organism: Ectropis crepuscularia (assembly GCA_963693475.1). Taxonomy (NCBI): domain Eukaryota; kingdom Metazoa; phylum Arthropoda; class Insecta; order Lepidoptera; family Geometridae; genus Ectropis; species Ectropis crepuscularia. The sequence goes on from OY856361.1 coordinate 11,951,287, forward strand.
ACGAGGTCTCCGAAGGGGTTCGCCAGCTGGAGAGGTCTCGTCAGGGAAGGGCGAACTCGGGACCCGTCATCAGGAATGCGGGTTCGGGTGTAGTGGGACGCCTTCCCACCCTGGACTTGCCCAGGTTCACAGGGAACCTGCGAGAGTGGAGCGGCTTCCGGAGTATGTTCGCCTCTCTCGTGGATTCACGCACGGATCTGACGAAGGCGGAGAAACTGGCCTATCTCCGCACGTCACTGGAGGGTGAGGCACTCTCCCTGGTCTAGCACCTGGAGCTGGACGACGACAACTTCGGCACGGCGATGGAGTTGCTGGAAACGAGGTTTCAAAACCCTCGGCTCCTCGCCGACGCTCACGTGTCCCAAATACTGGGGCTGCCGAAGGTGACTGAGAGGTCTCAGTTGCGGCCGCTAATCCTCACGCCCGTGAAGGTGGCGTACAACGCCTTGCGCAGCTTGGGACTGCCAGTAGAACACTGGTCGTTCCTGCTGGTCCACATCCTGCTGGGCAAGGTGCCGCTGGAGTTGCGCGCCCGGTTCGAGCGGGAAAGGGGCCTTCACGGCGACCCGAAGGTCTTCCCCACGTTTGAGGAGCTACTTCGGGTCCTGGAGTGGGAGGCGAGGATGGCAGAGTCGGCGCCTCAGGAGGCACCGCCCGTCGCGTCAGCTCGTGGCCCTGCCGGAACAGGACCGCGACCTACCAATTCCCGCACTCAGGGTGCGGTGAAGCGGACGGCGACGGTGACGAGTGCGTCGGAGCAGGAGTGCCCGAACTGTGGCCAGCTCCACGCGCTGGTGCAGTGTCCGGCCCTGCTTGCGCGGACGACCTCCGAACGACGAGGGATCGTTCGGCGGTTGCGTCGGTGCTACGGGTGCCTGGGGGGTCATCTGTACAATGACTGCCCCACGACACGGCCGTGTCCTGGGTGTGGGGGACCACACCATCAGCTCTTGTGCGTCAGGAGCGATGGTGCTGGTCGACAGCCCTCAGGGAGGGGGCCCTCCACGGGCGGGGGCGCTCCCACGCAGAGCCACGCATTGTACAACCATGAAGTGGCTACAGCGTGGAGCACACCCCCTCCACCCCAACCCACGGCAGCACCGGGCAGCCCAACAAGGGGCGTCCTGCACGCGGCTCGGTCACCGACCTCACAGCCCGCGCGGACGCGGGCGAACTGGAGAGGTGGAAGGGTGATACAGGAGTCACCACGGGGGCCACCTCCCCAGCGTTATCCTTCTCCGCCGCTGGATCCGCGACCGATGGAATGGAGGGCGTACACGCCTCCCCTCCATGAACATCCGAGGCTGGATTATCACCCGCCCTACTTTAGGTACGGCAGGGCAGCTGGATATGCCCCCCCTCCGATGGCCCTTTGCACTCGGCAGCCATATTGGGCTGGGCCCTGTAGTCCGACGGGTTCGGACGAGCCTCGGAGGGAATGACTAGCCTCCGTTCCCTTGGCACAGGATCAACCGGTGGTCCTGCTGCCCACCCTCTGGTTAAGGGTTTGGGGTCCAAGAGGCGACTACGTCCGGATACGAGCGCTCTTGGACACAGGGTCCCAGGGGTGCATTTTGACAACCCGGGTTGCTCATCGCCTGGGCCTGGCTAGGTTTCCGTCACCGACTCCGTTGCGGGGAGTCGGGAACACAGAGGTGCGGTCGGCTGGACAGACCCGCCTCTCCTTCTCGTCCGTACATTCCTATTCGGAAAGGATTGCGGTCAGGGCTACCGTCATGGATTCGGTTGTCGGTTGGCTTCCTCAGGCGGACATAGATCCGGATCTTTTGTCCTGTACTAAGGGTCTCAGGTTGGCGGATCCCCGCTTCGGGATGGCGGGTCCGGTAGATCTTTTGTTGGGTTCTGATGTACTGGGTTACATCATGAACGGGAAGCCTAGACTGTTGGACCAGTCTTCGCTGATGGCGCTGCCCACCATCTACGGGAACGCCATTTTGCGAATGGTGGATGAGTGGCAGCAGTCGAATCAGGCTTCCTTTACGGGAACGGCCCTCGCTCAGATCATGCAGAGGTTCTGGGAGATCGAAGAGCCGCCTACCGTGTCTCGGCTGGATCCCGAGCACGTGGAGTGTGAGAACTTTTATCAGGCTCACACTCGGAGAATGGTTTCTGGGCGATTGGAGACTAGGCTGCCTTTCCGGGATAACCCCCCGCGTCTGGGCCAGTCTCGATCATTGGCCGAGAAAAGGCTCAGGTCCATGGAGCGACGCATGGCTCGAGATCCTGTACTTCGGGAAAAGTACATCGAGTTCATGAGGGAGTATGAGGCACTGGGCCACATGTCTCCGGCTCGCGACGACTGGTCGACCATGGACCACTACTTTTTGCCTCATCACGCTGTTTTGAAAGCGTCGACAGGCAAACTCAGGACGGTGTTCGATGGATCCGCTCCGACTTCGACAGGAGTGTCACTGAACCAGTGCCTCCACGCTGGACCGAAGTTACATCGGGATATTGTAGACATCATCCTGAATTTCCGTAGGCATCAGGTGGTGTTGGGAGCGGACATCCGTATGATGTTCCGACAAACGGTCATACACCCCGAGGACAGGAGGTTCCAGTTGATCCTCTGGCGGGAAAGTCCTCAGGACCCTATGATGGTGTATGAGTTGAACACCAACACCTATGGGTTGAGATCAAGCCCCTTCATTGCGATCCGCTCACTGCTGGAGTTGGCGGAGCAAGAACGGGCTCGGTACCCACGCGCAGCCGCAGTTCTGGAACGCGACCTGTACGTGGACGACGTTTGCACTGGTGCGCAGACGGTGGAGGAAGCTCTGTTGCTCCGGGATGAGCTTACAGAGCTTCTCGCATCTGGAGGCTATGAGCTTCGGAAATGGCTCTCTAACGACCCCAACGTCCTGGCTGGTATCCCGGACGATCACCAGCAGGATCCGGGGCTCTTCGAGGAAGGTGACGATCCGCACGGGATTGCGGTTCTGGGCATGCAGTATCAACCGGTTGCTGACATCTTCACCTTTCGGGTGGCACTGGAAGCCACACGCGCGTGGACAAAACGGACGGTTTTGTCCACCATCGCCAGGATGTTTGATCCAAACGGTTGGATCAGTCCGGTTCTGTTCGCAGCCAAGTGTCTGTTACAGCGACTTTGGACTCTGAAGGTCTCATGGGACGACCCCCTGGTCGGAGACTCGCTTAACATTTGGCTTCGTTTAATATCTGACCTCGAAACGGTCAATCGAGTGGCGTTGCCCCGTCGCATTCTGCCACCAGGCTGTAGCCGGATCAGCCTGCACGGGTTCTGTGATGCGTCCGAGCTGGGCTATGCCGCATCTGTGTACTTGCGTACAGTTGACGCTGGAGGCCACGTCAATGTCACGCTCTTATTGGGGAAGAGCAAGGTAGCTCCTATCAGGACACGACTCACCATTCCGAAACTGGAATTGAGCGGAGCCACATTACTTGCTCGGCTGCTCAAGCATGTATATCAGGAACTGTCCACCTCGATAGACATCCGGAATGTCTATGCGTGGTCTGACAGTCAGGTCGTGCTTGCCTGGTTAAGAGCAGCCCCTCACACCTTGGAGACCTTTGTGGGAAATCGGGTTTCCCAAGTCCAAAACATTGGACTGGACATGGTTTGGAGACATGTCCCGGGTGAGTTGAACCCCGCTGACTGTGCTTCGCGCGGCTGTTCTGCGCCGGAGCTAGTTGATCACCCCTTATGGTGGGGTCCGGACTGGCTGCGGGAGCCAGAAGCTTCCTGGCCAGTTCTCGGCGCGGACTCGGAGCGAGCGGAACTGCCCGGAGTCCGCGTGCATGCGATTGTGGCGGAAGTGCCCCCAGACCCTGATTGGTTGACGGGTCGTTACAGCAAGCTGGATAAATTGCTGGGGGTAACTAGCTGGATTAAGCGCTTTATCCACAACTGTCGTCACCCTCGTCAGAGGAGGAGTGACCAGATCGCCACTGTGGAGGAGCGTCGGAGTTCCTTGCTGCACCTCATTCGGCTGGTGCAGGGTGAGAGGTTTCCGACGGAACTTGAGGCGCTGCGCTGCGGACGCGCTCGCTTGAAGGGTGCGGTCGCCAAGTTGAACCCTTTCACAGATCAGGATGGTCTTCTGCGCGTAGGAGGTCGGCTCCGGAAAGCCAACCTGCCGTACGGCAGCAGGCACCCCCTGTTACTACCGAAAGGAGGTCCTCTGGTGGACCTGCTGATCACCGATCGGCATATCGGTAACGCGCACGCTGGATGTGGCGCGCTTCTCGCTGTGTTGCAGCGTGAATTCTGGATCTTGTCGGCTCGCAGGGCGGTCCGAAAGGTGCTGTTTAGATGTGTCCCTTGTTATAGGCTCAAGGCGTCTACCATGCAGCCCATGATGGGAGATCTTCCTCCGGATAGGATTTCTCCCTCGAGGCCGTTCGACGGGGTCGGAACGGACTTCGCTGGGCCCTTCTCGGTCAAGTCATCGACGTTGCGTAACGCCAAGGTCGTTAAAGCCTACCTGTGCGTCTTTGTGTGTTTGGCCACCAAAGCAGTCCACCTGGAGCTGGTCTCTGCGCTGTCTACGGAGGCCTTTGTCGCGGCGCTGGATCGCTTTGTAGCGCGAAGAGGAGTACCCTCTTTAATACGTTCGGACAATGGCACAAATTATCGAGGGGCGGCGAATTATTTACGCGAAGTTAATAATTTTTTAAATTCTGGTAATAATAGTTTAAGTCTGGCTCTCGCCCAGCGGGGAATCAGCTGGCAATTTAGTGTGCCGGCCTGTCCTCACTGGGGAGGAATTTTTGAGGCTGCGGTGAAGTCTGCTAAAACCCATCTCCGCCGTGTCATCGGGGAGACCGTGTTAACTTGGGAAGAGTTAGTCACGGTACTATGCCGCGTGGAGGCAGTGCTTAATTCCCGTCCTCTCTGTCCAATCTCGCCTGACCCTAACGATCTAGAAGTCTTGACGCCGGGTCACTTCTTGATCGGTCAGCCCTTAACCGCGTTGCCGGAGTATCCCTGGAAGGATGAGCGGCCCGGACGCCTGTCCCGTTTTCAGTTATTGCAGCAAATAAGTCAAGACTTCTGGAGGCGCTGGTCGGCCGAGTACTTGCATCTGTTGCAACAACGGGTAAAATGGACAGATAGGACGGAGGCCCCTCGGGAAGGGGACCTAGTATTATTAAAGGAGGCAAATTTGGCCCCCCTACTCTGGCGTAGGGGACGTATTTTAAAATTGATATCTGGTACTGATGGTACACCCCGCGTGGCGGAGATTCTGGTTTCTGGTTCCAGACTTCAGCGCGCGGTGTCCTCTCTGGCACGCTTGCCTCTTTATTAGATATACGTATTTTTCATGGTTAAAATTTAATTTTATTTTATTACTATTTGTGGTAAAGTTTTTTTTGGTTTGATTTCCACTTTCGGGTCAAAGTTGGGAATTTCGTTTATGTGAGGTCCGGATACTGCTAAATACTAGTTATTAAATACTAGTTGCTAAATACTGGTTTTCTAAAATTGACCTGGAGTTCAATTGGTCGGGGGTTTTTGTTCCGTATAATCGGGCAACATTAAAAGATCATAGCGGATCTATGGTTTACCGCTGTCAACTTGTGACGTCTTGTTTTTTCGCTGGAACGAAACGACGCGTTTTTATATGATTCTGGTGTTTTTCTGGTGATAAAAACGTACGTAACGTAATAGTGCTACAGGAAGAGGCTATTAATTATTGGAACACTCTGGATTGGTGCTGGAAGACCACAGAGTGAAAGCGGGCTGCGGGATCGGCCACCTTTCTCCAACGCAGGATCGTTGTCTGGACGGACGAGAGATCTACGGAAGCTAGTCTGGTTTGCGATTCCCTATTTTCCCTTGTGTTTCCGTTCCCTGTTTTCCCATCGATCAAACCGGACTTGAGCGACGCCGGGAAGCACAAGTAAGTGTTAATGTTATAGACATTGTGGGGGTGAAAAGTTAAGATCGACATAACGGCATTTAATTTGTATTAGAGTCTTGCTGATGGGCCCCGAGACGGTAATTTCTGGCTAAATTATCATACAAACACTGTGACACGAGAATTCTATATAGAAGAAGATTTAGAAAATGACAGTGACACAGTCTTTAAAATCACGATTTCCAAGTAAATTTTTTTTTTACGTAATATTAAACACGGCTTACCGAATTGTTTCTGTGTAATGTGTAATCCGTCTTTAGCACAATGCTCAGACAGACATAAATTGTCTCATAATGAAGTAAGTATCACTTGAACGGATTTGCGTAGTACCTTTGTTATGTACTGTGCAAATCCGTTCCAATCCTATCTAGTATCGATAACCATTTATCACCGTCACCACAAGCACCAATAATGCTCGAGGCGATATCCAATTACTACTACACTAGCGTCGTGATAGTAATTATACATATCCCATTGTTATCTTTAATAGCGCACATAGAATCTTTGCACTCACAGGGTGCGATTTTCATACATGACCAAATACAGTGGTATGACTAGCGATTCAAGTGGTTTCTGTAAGAATGTCACATTCCTTTGTAACCAAATATATTCCAGTTAACGTTTGATTTTAGTTAAAGCGCTGAAAAAAAGGTAAAAACAGTTTTTTCTAAATATATTTAGTACAGGTCAGCCTAGCGATTCTGAAACTAGTCGGATCGATCCGACACGGAATCTTTTATTTTGGTCTTTGTCTTATCTGTTTAGAATGACAGAGACAAGGAATATCATTCATAATAGGAATTTGAACCGTTCGGATTACATTTAGAATCACTACCCAGAATTAACTGATTTTAAAATCAGTTCTGAATAGAGTCCTCTCTAATAATATAATGCGTTTTGTAGAAGTAATTCAGGTAATCTTATTCCAATAAGCGAAATAAAATGAATCGAGCCATATTCTGATACAAATACCTAAAAGACATAAAAGTTATTGATATCTAGCCAACATGGTGAATCCTTACTAATATTGTTATAATATGTATGACTATATGTGTCGCAATCGAAATATGGATGTTTGGTACTCTTTGACGCAAAAACTACATTTATTAGAATACTGGCGGACCAACTCGGCTTCGCCCGACGTACATTTAAAACCTATTTTATACAGTTCCTGGTAATCAGCCTGCATCCGTTTAAGGGCATGTTCTGTATATTTAAACAAAAAACTTTTGTTCTACAACTTTCGTTAAAACTCAATAGATAACCCAAAAAAAAATAGTATTTGTTGCCCTTTTTTGTACTGTTTAGCGACTTTTTAGTGTTTATTCACGTCGGCACATCATTTTTTGCGCGTTAAAGAGCGTACGCGCTCTTGTTACGAATTGTTACGAAGAGTTCGATGCTTTTAGACCATGCAAATATTTTTTTAATTTTTTTTGTAAAAGAAAAAAATCTTTTTTTTTTTAACTGTAGAACAAAAGTTGGCGTTTTGAATGTACCTAACATCCCCTTAAAAGGATGCAGACTGATTACCAATAACCCTGTATATGTATATTGCACTTAGGGATCACATACATACCAACGGTGAAATTATTTTTGAAGTTGGTTTGGTAGTGAACTATATGGTGAAGGCAAACTAATGAATAGCTGTATATAGCCTTTCATTTTATATTAATTTATAAATCATGAAAACCAGACAACACAGTATTCGCGAATTAGAGCAAAAATTAAAAACAACATTATTTGATTTACAAAATACTAAAAATGAGAATAAAACTTTATCACGAGAAAGGGATGAAGGAGAAATAGAAATTCAAAACATTTTGGATAAAAATTCGCGTTTGAAAATAGAAATGAGAAATTTTGAAACAAAAATAGAGGAACTACTATTGGAAATAAATAATTTGAAAGAAAAAGCTAAAACATATGAGGATTTAAAGATAGAACTAAACGAAGCTCATCTAGTCATTAAAAACCTTATATATGAGTTAAATCAAACACAGACATTAATACAAAGCTTTGACATACATAAAAATAAAAAAGATTCTGAAAATATTTTAAATCTTTACAATAAATTGATAAAAGAAAAAAAGGACCAGAAAATAATTGAAACCATAGATCTAACTAAAGAAAATGATACATCGAATTTGAAACCCAACAAAATTTGGATTACAGGCAAAAACACACTCAAAAAGTATTTAAAAATAAAAAGACTGATCCTAAAACATAAGAAAAACTTAAAGTATAATAATCGCACAAACATTGAGATAATAAAAGATAAAATGGCGTTGAGAAATATAATATATGAAGACAAAATAAAAATTAACAACTACAGAAAAGAACATGAGGAAGAATTGCATAATATTCATAGATTAGAAAAAAGCCTAAAAGAGCTGAACATGAAATATGAGTTAGCTCAAAAAGAAATAGAGCATCTTGTAATAGCACTGAAGAGCTTAACAAATCCCTCGAAACAGGAAGAGTCACTTTCGGAAACAAGCTTTATGTCTGAAAAAAATTGTATCTCGCCATTGAACAAGTCCTTTATAACAGAGTCCAAAGAAACTGTGCTATTTAGTACACAACAAGACTCATACAATGATAAAGAGACTGGAAACGTCGGTGAAATACAACTGTTTAGTGGTAGCATAGGTATTGGCTTCGGCGAAATTTTTAGTAACATACTTGTAAACAGTAATCAAAGTATTATGAACACATCCCTCCCAAATATTAAGCTCGAACAACTAATTAAAAAAGTAATGCTTGGAAAGTTTAGGAAAAACAGCAATATTTTAATAATGATGGGAGATACCCAAGGCTTAACAAAACGTATTCTTGTAAACTGTATTAATTCTTTGATAAAGTTACACAAAACTGGTAACATAAATAAAATAATATTTTGTACTTTTCCTTATTCATCATCGTTGAGCGAAGAACAAAATCAAAGAATATATTTACTTAATATGACCTTATACAATTTAATCTCAAATAAAAGTAGTGAATTTTTATATTTTGATATTAATAATTTTATAGTCAACTTTAAGTTGGTTGGCGAAAAACAATTGCTTGCGCGTAATCTTAAAATTAAATTAGCCAAATTGATGTTCTGTTCTTTACTAAATGACCGTAATAGGGAAAAACAAAAACCGCTGAATGTAGTCATATCTATAAAAACTAACGACAGCGATTTAAACTAAATAATCTGACAACAGGGAGGCCTTGCTATGTTACAACAAAACGTAAAAATAATCAAGACCGACCTGGCCATGTTAACTCTAGCTATAAGAAAGGTAACAAAAACTCAATAAGCATTTTATACCAAAATATTAATCGGTTGATAGGTAAATTAGAAGAGATCGAAATGTATCTGGAAAGTTCGCAACAGCATGATGTCATCTGCTTTACAGAGACATGGGTATCGAAATTGCAGCAAAACTTTTATTTGAATAATTATGTAATTGGTAGTGTCTTCTGCAGGAAAAATTCGTTGGGAGGTGGATGTATAATATTTGTAAGGAATGACATCAAATATAAAGCACGGAAAGACATTGAAAAATTTAATGTACAACATCATTGTGAGTTAGCATGTGTGGAATTAGAATTGTATATTATAGTATGTGTTTACAAACCTCCTAAAGCAAACTTTGAGACCTTCTTAACAGTGATGGAAGAAACTCTGTGTAAGATATCTGACAAAAATAAGCAGATTGTTGTCTGTGGTGATTTTAAAACCGACATACTAACTAATTCATCTACCAAAAGTAAAATACTTGCATTGTTTCAGTCATTCAATCTCATAGAGGTATTTCTGGAACCAACAAGAGTAGCAATCTCTAAAAAGGGAGTGTCGTCAACTTGCATTGACAATATGTTTGTAAATTGTAAATGGCTACAGTCTGAAGTCTTGAACCTTCTACGTTCTGATCATAAAGGACTATGCATCTCTCTTCCTGCCGTGGTGAAACGAACAGAAGTAAAAGTTGTTGTCCGACCTATTACACAAAATCGCATAGAACAATTGAAAAATGTGATAAATAATTTCTTTAGTACTAAATTTCCTTCTGACATTGAAAATTCTCGTGACATAACAGTTTTTGACATTACGTTTAAAAATACTTCTGATATTATGATTAAAAATAATTCTGACATTAAAATTAATAATCAATTTGAAAACTCAATTAATAATAATTCTGACATACTAATTTCTAATCCAGATCTCAGTTACAATTTATTTTTTGATATGTTAATTAATCAATTTAATGAAATTTTCCAGACAAAAGAAATCAATATTAATGCTAAACCAAAATTTGCCCAATGGGCCACACCAGGATTGTTCATAAGTAGGAGTAATTTATATAATCTTTATAAACTTAAAACTTATTGTACTGATGACGCAACAAAAAATTACGTAAAAACATATTCAAAAATTTTCAAAGCTGCATGTCAACGAGCAAAATCAATTTTTATAAGCAACCAAATTAAACAGTCGGATAACATGATAAAAACAGCCTGGAATATAATAAACAAAGAAACGGGAAAATGCAAAATTCGTGAAAAATTTAATAAACTGACAATAGATAATACAATTGTTACAAATAGATCTGATATTGCCAGTGCATTTGAAGAATACTTTAAAAACGTACCTAATAAAATAACAAAACACTTGGCATCTGCGGATTCACGGGCTGAGTTATTACTAAGCGAAAATGTAAACAAGCCGTTGTCTTCCTTCACATTTCATGAGGTATCTGCACTAACAATTACTAAAACTTTTAAAGAGATTAAAGTAAAGACAACTGAAGATTTATGGGGAATGTCAGTTAAAGTTTTGGAAGGCATTTTGAAAAGCATCGCACCTTACCTAGCAGCCTTATTCAATTCATGCATCAAAAATGGGACATTCCCGGATCTCATGAAACATAGCAAAGTGCTACCACTATTTAAATCGGGTACACAAGAGGATCCTGGTAACTATAGACCAGTTTCCATTCTGCCGTGCGTCAGTAAGATTTTTGAAAAACTTATTTTAGGTCAGCTGTTGGCTTATTTTAATTCAAATAACCTACTACATAAACAGCAGTTCGGTTTTACAAGGGGAAGATCAACGACTGACGCAGCCATAAGTCTCACGAAGTTTATACTGAGTGCGTGGGAAGACTGTCACGATGTTGTTGGTGTTTTTTGTGACCTTTCTAAGGCATTCGACTGTGTCAATCACAAGATATTGCTAAACAAGTTGGCTTTTTACGGTATTTCGGAAAATGCTTTGACCCTTATTACATCTTACTTAAGAGATCGAATTCAACTTGTTGATATAGATGGGGTAAGATCACAAGGATCGTCTCTTAAAATGGGAATTCCTCAGGGATCAATACTAGGGCCGTTCCTGTTCTTAGTATATGTAAATGATCTTCCCTTCATGACACAAAAATTTATTTATTACGAAATTATTATGTTTGCTGACGATACGTCGCTATTATGTAAAATCAAAAGAGGTGGCTCGGAGTTGTCAGCAGTTAATGATATGCTGGCTAGAGTATGTGACTGGTTTGATGCAAACAGTTTAGTTCTGAACCCTGTAAAAACAAAATGCATACGATTTTCCCTTTCAAATGTGCGAACTGTAGAATTCAGAATTGAACTGAAAGATCAACTTATACAACTAACCGATACAGCAGTCTTCTTGGGCATCACGGTGGACTCAAAGTTACAGTGGGGTACCCATATTAATAAACTAAATGACAGGCTGAGCTCGGCGGCACATGCTGTCCGACAAATAAGAAAAATAGTTGATATCTCCACAGCTAGAATGGTGTATTTTGGATATTTCCATAGTGTGATGGCGTATGGTGTGCTACTATGGGGCTCAGCCGCTGACATAGATTCAGTATTAATTTTGCAAAAAAGAGCAATTCGAAATTTATATAATGTACCTGCAAGAGGTTCACTCAGAGAAATTTTTAAAACTATAAATATTCTTACCTTACCATCACTGTACATATACGAATGCATTATGTATGCGAGAAGACACCAATCCATTCTCAGGAAAATGTCGGATGATAATCCTAGAACACGTCATATCAACAAATTTGTTTTTCCAAAGTGTAGACTTCAGAAGACAAATGTTTCCTTTGTTGGCAATTGTGTTCGTTTTTATAATATTATTCCTAATCAGTTGGTAGGTCTCAAAGAAAAAAAGTTTAAGACTGCTATAAAAAAGTATTTAATAAGAAAAGCCTTCTACACAACCAAAGAATTTATTCAAAGCAGAAAAGAGTGGTCGAAGGAGATAAGTATTACATTCTAATTTTAACTAGACATTGGCATAACATCATGAATTCATTACATTTTGTATTATATAACATCACAGTATTTATAATATTCTTTATTGACATTTTTTATTTTATTCTTTATCACAAACATGTTCTCTGACAAAGCCCCTTTACAGCTGCATTATTTATATGACAAGGCCTTTTTACAGCCGCTTAAGATATTAAATTAATTATTTCTTTAAAATTGTATAATGTGACGTTACCAAGTGATGTTAATTTCCAATGGTTCGAATAAATGAAATTGAAATTGAAATTGAGTGCCTCAGATTAGCACGTTCAAACAAAAAACCCTCTTCTGCTGTATAATATTAGTTGGAACATATTTATCTACATTAAAAGAAAATAAAAAAATGAGTTTTAAGAAGATAACAGTAACATATTGACCTATTCTAGAGCGAGCATACATTAAATTTCGATAGTTTGCACACCTGTCATAAGCTAATTCTTTAGAAACCAAAAAACTACTAAAGATTATTTACATTTTTTTCTGGTTTAACGTTCAAGTAGACAATGTTCGTATTCACAGGGTAGATATATCGCATCTTGTGAGTGGAAGCAATAAATCAGGATTGTTGTTAATTAGTTTGCAATGTGATCGCAATACCTGCCCTGGTTTAAAGGGATATCTATCGAACTGTACACAAAGGATTTAGGTATTATTTGTATTTAAAATCCAGTTACTCAATACTCAAATCTTTATTGCGTCATATGTAGGTACAGTACACTCAAGTGATGTTATTAGTTATTATAGTCATTACATATGGCCCTATAAGGGCATGGCAAAAGTGGCAACGGAACGTCTCATTTCTAGGTCATCAAAATTGTCTTGAAAAAAATCTTGTAGTTTGTAATAGCAGTTATTCTCTAATATATTCTTTAGACATTCAATAAATTGGTAATTTTTTTCCAAGTCTTTTAGGTCATTTGGCAGCTTATTGTATATTTTAGCAGCCATCGAGTGAGGGCCAGCGCTATGCATTTCTAACCGGGATTTAGGTTCAACAAGTTTGTGCCTATATTGAGATCTAATATTTCGCGGAGTCTTCCGAGGTTGATCCGCAAATTTATCGAAGAATTCTTTATATTTTCTAACAAATTTACAACATTCTAAAACATATAGTGAAGTAAGAGAGAGTATTTTGAATTTGATAAAATATGGTTTGTGAAAGTTATCTATTTCTTTGTCGGGAGTTTTTATATTAGCCAGGATACGGATACATTTGTTTGGGCGACAAATAGGCTGGCTGCATCGGGAGCATATTAGAACGCATAACTTTTTGTTCCTAATTTACTTTGTCATAATGAATGTAGCATAATGTAAAGTGTCATAATGCCACTTTCGCATAATCATTTTTTGGCGTCATGTGTTTTAAGCATAACAATCTATTGTACTACATTTTATTCGACTATTGATGAGACGCATCATAGTTTTTAAGCATTTTTTTATTTGTTCTATTTTTTTTAAGGTGCAGTTTAAATCGCATAATTTTTTTCCCTAATTTACTTTGTCATAATGAATGTAGCATAACATATAGTGTCATAATGTAACTTTTGCATAATCGTTTTTTGGCGTTATGTGTTTTAGTCATAAAAATCTATTGTGTTACATTCAATTCGACTGTTGCTCAGACGCATTTATGCATTTTTTTATTAGTTGTTGTACTACGTAATATATAACCAGGTTATATAGGGTCCAGATCCGACTCGGAGCACCCCGACTCCACCTAGTCTTGTCGGGAGCCTATCAGAACGCATAACTTTTTGTTCCTAATTTACTTTGCCATAATGAATGTAGCATAATGTATAGTGTCATAATGCAACTTTCGCATAATCATTTTTTGGCGTCATGTGTTTTAAGCATAACAATCTATTGTACTACATTTTATTCGACTATTGATGAGACGCATAATAGTTTTTAAGCATTTTTTTATTTGTTATATTTTTTTTAAGGTGCCATTTAAATCGCATAATTTTTTTTTCCTAATTTACTTTGTCATAATGAATGTAGCATAACATATAGTGTCATAATGTAACTTTTGCATAATCGTTTTTTGGCGTTATGTGTTTTAATCATAAAAATCTATTGTGCTACATTCAATTCGACTGTTGCTTAGACGCATTTAGGCATTTTTTAATTATTTGTTGTGCTACGTAATATATAACCAGGTTATATAGGGTCCAGATCCGACTCGGAGCACCCCGACTCCACCTAGTCTTGTCTTGTCCGGGGAGGTGGCGAGCGAAGCGAGCCGGCGACCTCCGTAGTGGAGTGCAGGCCGAGTATGGAGAAGCAACACTCAGGGCTGACCGAAGAGCTTCTGGCGGGAGCCCACCCGGAGTCAAAAAGTGCACCATATGTCTTAGGTGTATGTAGGTTTTTAAGTCCTAAAAACGTTATGTCTACATAAATTGGTACAAAAATTGTTATACTACTGCATAGTCCTGCATAGATATTCCATTAAATTAGTAGATACCTACATTACGAATAATAAATATTGTTGTCGAAGTACCCACCCGCATTTCACACACCCACGTATTTTATTTATGTCCGCTCTTTACAGTTGTTTTTTAGTTAGGCGTTTAAAGTTTATGCCGTTGATCAGTATGTTTAAGTATTGTTATGCTTTTCTCAATGTGTGCCTTTAACCATTATGCTATTTATAGTTATGCGTCGAAACATTATACTAAGTTATCTGTATGCTATATATGGCTATGCGTTTAAACATTATGCTAAGTTATCGTTATGTTATATATGGTTATGCTAGTTAACATTATGTGAAGACAGTTATGCGTTTAGTTGTTATGGTAAATTATCATTAGTCCTAAAAACGTTATGCCTACCTAAAATAGGACAAAAAATGTTATGCCACCCCATATAGACCCATAGCTACTACCCCTAGAGTGTATTTGTGGGCATTCATACAATATTACATACCTACATACATACAAATATACATTTTATACACACATATATTTCACACATAAATATAATATAACTAATTTAAATTCAATATTATATTTATTTAGCAATCATATATAAATAAATATTTATTTATAAATACATATAAATAACTCCCATAATTTAACAACAATCTATGACATAAACACTCCAAGAATATCTATTTACTTTATAAATACTTATATTATTTATTCTAATCAAATTGCCGTTTAAATAATCGTATTTATCTATTTATTACCAATGCAACGGAGTCATTGGAAACAAGCGCACGCGCCGAGCCTTTTGTCACAGATCAGAAAATAGTTACTTCGTAACAGATGCATCACTGCCATACAAAAGCGCAAATACCTACACGATAATAACCTAAACTTTCGTAAACTACTTACCTACTGTTACTTGCAAGCAAAAATACACCTTTGCACAAGCACGCAGAGTTGAGAATACCGTGCGCCCCGTGTGACTTGTCGTCTGCTTACGTCACTGACCAAACGTGCTAGGGTTGTACGAAATATGATAAGATGATAAAAAACTAAACTCCAAATTGTAATTTTCTTTATTGTTTATTTAAATGGAATGAAAATGAAAAAAAATGTTTATTATCTCAATAACGAAAACCAAATCACAAGAAAAGCTAAAAACCTAGCGTCTACCGCCTTAAAGTTATTAAAAACAGTTTCACGCGCTCTCGGATGTTAAATACAAAGCGACAATAAATACAAAGAATACATATATGTGACAATAAATAGGTACAAAGAAGGAATACTTAACATGTTTTGCTAGTGTGAACTAGATCCCACACTATGGTGACCTGTTTTGTGGGATCCAGGCTAATTTTATGCAAGTAAAAAAAAAACTGAAACGTCTCTAAAAAAATAGATATTATTTTAGAGTCGTTTCCGAATCCCGGGAAAATTACGGGAACGACGGGAACGGGAACTACGCGGGTAAAACTGCGGGGCACTGCTAGTTAGCAAATAAACTGCGAATGCGAAAATCTCTTTGGCATTATACAAAATTTCTTTTACATCGCAATTTCCGCAGACAGGCAAAATGTTTTATTAAAATGTTGACTTTTCCCTCATGATTATCACAATGAAGTCTACATCGCGATCTATTTTTACTAGTGGCGCCATCTAGTTTATTTTCGACGGACTAATCGAGCAAAATCCTTTACCCTTTGGGTACGGAACGCTAATAAAAAGTATATGTCTTCAAAAACTCATAAAGATGGGATAAAAAGGTATTTCAGACAAAATATTTTTGACGCATAATCTCTATTGTATCTATTCTAAATAGATATTACCTATACAAAATACATATTACCTATACACTACTGTTTCAATATTCTGTGCCATTGAAACCTACCAAAATGATGCACAAAAATAAATATTAGCAATAAAAACACTTACCTTGCTTGCCGAAACAGGTTCGGCAATTTGAAATAAGATAAATTACTACATTTTAGTGTATTGCTATTGCAGCCATCCACAATACAATAACGCCGCGACATTATTTATGCGCGCACTCGGCGTTCGTTCGCACGTCAACTCGGGCAAGCGGCCGGCGCCCCTGTGACTTTAGAACACCCGGGTGGACCCGAACGAGTAGGTTATTATCTCGCGCCGTATAGCGAGTGGTGAGGGTGTGCTTTTGTTCTGATTTCAATAGCGGCCGGGCTCGGGCGCGACGCAGCTTACGCGCTAGTTTCTACGGCACTAACCTGCCGCGGCCGGCGAGCCTCGCACGCGCTACGCCAGTACGATGCAAACCGTCTATGGTTGATTACGTCTTTTATACCTTATATCGCGGAGTACTGTGCGGCGCCACTCACGCTTTTGTATTGCACCTTTATATACTACATATTATATTATACTAAAATTAAATATTGGATGACAGTGTGTGAGGAGTTTTAACCAAATAAAATTTATATCAGAAGATTCAGCTGTTTGGTGTTAATATCCACACTCCGCACCACCGCGGCCATACTGGTGACCCCATCAAAAGGAACACAGCAAAGATGAGTGACGAAACCAGCGGTGAGTCTGATCATTCCACTGTAAAATCGCACGATCGCAAAGACAATATTACCACGCGGCGATCCCGCAAAATGCGCGTGCCCATGGTACCAAATCTAGACGTCACGAGAATTAAAGTTCCGTCATTTTCACCGGACGATCCCGAGATTTGGTTCGCACTTTTGGAAGGTCAGTTCGAGAATTTTGGCGTGACGGACGATAAAGCGAAATTCAATTTTGTTATAACAAATCTTGACTTACACCACGCCAAGGAAGTGAAAGACCTTATCATCAACCCGCCGCCCAGTAACAAATATAATAAAATAAAATATGAGCTTATTCGACGTCTATCAGCATCACACGAAAAGAAGGTCAAACAGCTACTGTCTCATGAACAGCTAGGAGACCGCAAGCCTTCCCAATTTCTTCGACACCTGCAAGACCTAGCCGGACCAGCTGTCCCGCAAGAATTCGTCCGGACTATATGGAGCAACCGCCTACCCAGCTGTATCCAAACCGTCTTAGCGTCGCAAACGTCACAGCAAATGGAGGAACTCTCTGACCTAGCTGATCGGATCCAGGAGATCACGCAGCCGAATAACGTCGCAGCAGCCTCAACCAGCACCACGCATGCCCAGCCGTCCAGCGAAATCGCGGAACTGAAGCAGATGGTGGAGCGCCTGTCCATGAAGCTCGACGAACACACCCGCGGAGCGCGCAACATCAGCAACCGTTCCAGACCGCAGCAGCAGCACCATCCGCCATCCCGCCCGAGGTCAAGGTCGAACTCCAGCTACCGGAAGTACCCCCTGTGTTGGTACCACTCACGACACGGTGTCAAGGCTCGGAAGTGTATCAAGCCATGTGACTTTGAAAAGTCGGGAAACGCTGCGGGCAGTCGCTAATGGCGGCTGACGATTGCCCTATGTCGTCGCCTCTTCGTCACCGATCGCAGCTCCAACACTCAGTTCCTAGTGGACACTGGCAGTGACCTGTGTGTTTACCCTCGATCTGCACTCCGGCAGCGGCGAAGCAAGACGAACTACCAGCTTTGTGCAGCAAACGGGACTAACATCGACACCTACGGTTATATTGAACTGAGACTAAATTTAGGCTTAAGGCGCGATTTTAATTGGCGTTTTACTGTTGCTGACGTTACTAAATCTATCATTGGTGTAGATTTCTTAAGCCACTACAACTTAATGGTAGATTGTCGAAATCAACGACTCATTGACAATACTACGACGTTAACTTCTGTAGCAACTAAGGCTCACACTAATGTTTGTTCTGTCAAAACTTGGTCAGGTGACTCAAAGTACCACGCGATCTTAAATGATTTCCCAGAAATTACCCGCCCTTCCGGCACACCAATGGCCCCGTTGCATAATACCAAACACCACATTAGAACGACACCAGGCCCACCTGTATCATGTACTCCCCGCCGACTAGCGCCAGATAAACTCAAGATAGCTAGGCGGGAATTCGAACTCATGTTAAGTAACGGAACAGCACGACCATCTCAAAGCCCCTGGGCTTCGCCATTACATCTGGCACCTAAAAAAGATAACGGCTGGAGACCTTGCGGCGACTACAGACTACTTAACGCCCGCACTATCCCCGACCGTTATCCCATCCGACACATCCATGACTTCGCGCATAGTATTTCTGGTTGTAGAGTTTTCTCTACAATAGACCTCGTAAAGGCCTATAATCAGATCCCTGTGTGCGAAGAGGACATCCCCAAGACCGCCATCTCTACCCCATTTGGTCTCTATGAATTTCCCTTCATGACCTTTGGGTTGAGAAATGCTGGACAAACTTTTCAGCGATTTGTGGATGAGTTAACCAGAGGCCTAGACTTCTGCTTCTGTTATCTAGATGATTTTTTAGTATTTTCTAGAACAGAGGAAGAACATGAAGCCCATCTTCTGGAACTCTTCACACGCATGAAAAAATATGGTATCTTACTAAACACATCGAAGTGTATCTTCGGAGTTAGTGAGATATCATTCCTAGGGTATCGCATAGCAACCACTGGCACGAAACCCTTGGAAACGAAGGTCGAAGCTATAAGAAATTTCCCCCCTCCAAAGACTGTGAAGGAACTGAGACGCTTCTTAGGAATGCTAAATTTTTACCGACGATTTTTACCAAACGCCGCAAAAATTCAAGCACCTCTAACTACACTGCTAACTGGCTCAGTGAAAGCGTCTCACCCAGTTTACCTATCTGGAGACACTCTTATAGCCTTCGACCAGAGTAAGGAGAACCTCGCAAATGCTGCACTACTGGCACATCCAGACTGTCAGGCAAAACTTGCCTTGGTCACTGATGCGTCAGACTTTGCCATGGGTTCTGTCTTACAACAATTAGTTGACGGCGTTTGGCAACCACTTGCATTCTTTTCTCGCAAGCTAAGTTCTGCTCAGAGCAAGTATTCGCCATACGACCGTGAACTTTTAGCCATTTACGAAAGTATTAGATACTTTCGTCACATGGTAGAAGCTCGACACTTCGTGGTGTATACAGACCACAAGCCCCTCAGTTTTGCTTTTAGCGAGAGAAAAGCGAACTGTTCTCCTCGTCAATTTCGACATCTCGATTACATCTCACAGTTCACTACCGACATCCGACACATATCTGGCAGTGACAACGTCGTCGCCGATACGCTTTCGAGGATCGAGGAACTGCAGATGCCAATTGACTGGGACTTGCTGGCTGCATCACAAGCTTCTGACACCGAAATGGCACAGCTTCTGAAAGGCGAATCCTCTCTTCGCCTGGAAAAGTTGAAATTGCCCCACAGCCGTGTTGAAGTCTACTGTGACGTAAGTCTCAATTCACCAAGACCATTCGTGACTAAATCGTTTCGAAAACAAGTGTTCGACAGCCTCCACAATCTAAGCCATCCAGGCGCAAAAGCCAGCGCTAAATTAGTAGCCGAACGTTTTATTTGGCCTGGAGCGCACAAAGACTGTCACCAATGGTCACGAACATGCCTAGCTTGTCAACGAGCTAAAGTAAGTCGACATGTAACGTCTCCTTTAGGCACTTTCGATTTACCACGAGCTCGATTTGCTTACGTCCACATAGACATTATCGGACCTTTACCAGTATCCCAAAGCCAGAAATACTGCCTTACTGCAGTAGACCGATTTACGCGCTGGCCGGAGGTAACGCCGATGCCAGACATGACAGCAGAGACTGTCGGTAAGGCGTTGATGTCATGGATATCCAGATTTGGATCACCAACCGATATCGTGACCGACCGTGGGGCTCAGTTCGAATCAGCCCTGTTCCAGTATCTTGGAAAAATGGCTGGATTTAAACATCGCAGAACAACAGCGTACCATCCAGCGTGTAATGGTTTAGTGGAGCGCTTTCACCGTCAACTGAAAGCAGCAATAATGTGTCACGCCGACAGTAACTGGGTTGATACGTTGCCTTTAGTACTTTTAGGCATAAGAAGCGCGTTCAAAGAAGAACTACAGGCTTCCTCAGCAGAACTGGTTTATGGCGAGCCATTACGTCTACCATCAGAGTTTCTGCAACCAACTCCCTCTGGCAGTACTGACATTTCAGACTTTACGACTCGCTTACACCATTTCGTCAACAAGCTGCAACCTAGACCAGCTTCACGACACACCAAAAACAAGATCTTCATTTTCAAAGACTTAAGTAGCTCGAGTCATGTCTTTTTACGGGACGATACAGTACGAGGTGCACTAAAACCTCCCTTTACCGGCCCTCACGAAGTGCTCGAGCGGAGCGACAAAATTTTTAAAATACGGGTAAAAGGAAAGATCGTCACTGTCTCAATCGATAGGCTGAGACCAGCCTATATTCTGACAGACGCAACCCTTACACCCGGTTCTACCCTCACTACCCCGGACCAACCTGACCCCAGGCTAATAAGACAACAAAATGTCACAGTCCCGCAGTCATCACCAGTCCCAACTGGGCCATTAGTCCCAGTCCCGACTGTTATACCAGTCCCGGTCCCGGACCAGGCCGTAAAAAAGACTCGTTCTGGACGCGTAGTACGATTTCCCAACTACTATCGACCGGACTAACGGTCTGGAGGGGAGTGATGTGGGCATTCATACAATATTACATACCTACATACATACAAATATACATTTTATACACACATATATTTCACACATAAATATAATATAACTAATTTAAATTCAATATTATATTTATTTAGCAATCATATATAAATAAATATTTATTTATAAATACATATAAATAACTCCCATAATTTAACAACAATCTATGACATAAACACTCCAAGAATATCTATTTACTTTATAAATACTTATATTATTTATTCTAATCAAATTGCCGTTTAAATAATCGTATTTATCTATTACCAATGCAACGGAGTCATTGGAAACAAGCGCACGCGCCGAGCCTTTTGTTCTGATTTCAATAGCGGCCGGGCTCGGGCGCGACGCAGCTTACGCGCTAGTTTCTACGGCACTAACCTGCCGCGGCCGGCGAGCCTCGCACGCGCTACGCCAGTACGATGCAAACCGTCTATGGTTGATTACGTCTTTTATACCTTATATCGCGGAGTACTGTGCGGCGCCACTCACGCTTTTGTATTGCACCTTTATATACTACATATTATATTATACTAAAATTAAATATTGGATGACAGTGTGTGAGGAGTTTTAACCAAATAAAATTTATATCAGAAGATTCAGCTGTTTGGTGTTAATATCCACACTCCGCACCACCGCGGCCATATATTTAAAAAATGCGGAAGCCAGAAGCTCTGCGGTCAGCCATGAGTGTCGGTTCTTCATACTTGCCCTGCACTCCACTACGGAGGTCGCCGGCTCGCTTCGCTCGCCACCTCCCCCCTTCGCTACGCTTGGCCTCGCATGGATCGCTCCACTCAGGACCTCCCTTGAGCTTCTGGCTCGAGCCCACCCAGAGTCAAAAAGTGCACCATATGTCTTAGGTGTATGTAGGTTTTTAAGTCCTAATAACGTTATGTCTACTTAAATTGGTACAAAAATTGTTATACTACTGCATAGTCCTGCATAAATATTCCATTAAATTAGTAGATACCATTAAATTAGTACATTACGAATAATAAATATTGTTGTCGAAGTACCTACCCGCATTTCACACACCCACGTATTTTATTTAAATAATATTGCTACAGTCCGCTCTTGGCACTCGTTTTTTAGTTAGGCGTTTAAAGTTTATGCCGTTGATCAGTATGTTTAAGTATTGTTATGTTTTTCTCAATGTGTGCCTTTAAACATTATGCTATTTATAGTTATGCGTCGAAACATTATACTAAGATATCTGTATGCTATATATGGCTATGCGTTTAAACATTATGCTAAATTATCGTTATGTCATATATGGTTATGCTAGTTAACATTATGCAAAGACAGTTATGCGTTTAGTTGTTATGGTAAATTATCATTAATCCTAAAAACGTTATGCTTACCTAAAATAGGACAAAAAATGTTATGCCACCCCATATAGACCCGGCTGCATCCACACTATTGCCCCAAAGAGTAATACCGTATCTGAGCCAAGATGATGCAAACGCATTGTAAGCCGTTATTGCTGTATTCAGATCAGACGCCCGCCGTGGTTCTTTTAATGCATATGAAAAGCTAGACAATTTCAATTTTATTTTACTTTGTGATTTTTCCAATTCAAATGCGTGTCAAGCTCTAAACCGAGTAGTGTGGCCGAATTTACACATTCTAGTTTATTATTATTGTAATAAAAATTAATGTCAAGAGGTGATTTTTGTGGGAGTCTAAATTGTATGATTTTTGTTTTTGCGAAATTTAAGTCAAGACAGTGGTCGGCCATATAATTATTTATACCATTAAATATGTCAGTTAATATTTTATTAAGATTTAAATAATTTTTACAAAATGTGAAAATCGAAATGTCATCGGCGAAAATAACGCTAAATTCAGTCAAAATTTTGGGTAAAGTGTTAATGTAAAATAAAAATAGGATACATCCAATTACGCTACCTTGAGGGATGGAGTTGTTAATTTGAATAGGCACAGATCTTATTCTATCAATTGTCCTGGCGTTACACTAGCGCTTGAATTAAAGGGTGGTGGTGCTTCCTTTGCCGCTAACTTAAAACGGTGAAGGAAAAGATTGTGATGAAACCGACATGTACCTAGAACCTTTCGTGTTCACGTGTCATCCACCAACCCGCACTGGGCCAGCGTGGTAGATTATGACATTGACCCTTGACTCTCTCCTTGCTAGAGAAGCCCCCGAATCTCAGCATTCTCAGCATTGGGAACATTTTATGGGCTGGCTGACCCGTACTTAGTCCGTAGGCAGGTGTTGCGCGCGTATTTCAAATAAGAATACTACTATTAGGTACACGTATTTACAAATTCAATTTGTACACATGTTTATGTAAATTGTACAATGTACAATAACTGTACCGTACACCAAGGAGTAAGATATGGCTGGTCTAGTCGGGAGAACGCCGACTGCCGGTCCGGAGACCCCGGGTTCAAAAACCACGCGCACCACTGTCTTTTCGAAGTCATGTGCCGATGTGTGTGAGTAATGCCGCTAACTTCAAACGGTGAAGGAAAACATCGTGAGGAAACCGACGTGTACCTAGAATCTTTAGAAGTCATGCAAGGTCTCCTCCTAACTAAGTTAATATTATCCTCCTATTATATCAGCTATGGCCACCATAGCACAAGCTTTGCTTAGTTTGGGGTCAGATGGTGTTGTGTGTGAATTGTGCACCAATATTTTAAAAAAGTTAAAAAAAAAACTAAGTAGGCTACAGTCCCCCAAGGTGGCCAAGTTGCGGGTTGATAGACTTCACTTATTTTTGAAAAGTTCAGTCTTCTCCGACAAAGAAGTTTAAATATAGCAGGTATAAATGTAGTACAGAAGTTGTAGTGGTAGGATTCTTGACAGAGTCCGCCTGGAGAAGTACCACACCTTAGCCACTTATTCTACCACGAAGCAGCAATGTGTTAGCGTCACTGTGTTACGGTTTGAAGGGCAATGTTTCCAGAGAAATTACTGAGCTTAGAGATATAACACCTTAGATCTCTGGGTGACGAGCGCAGTACAGTGCTAGGTAATGATTTGGACTCTTCATGTTGCAAAAACTGCGTGTCACTGTGCTGTTATGTGGCAGGCATGCTGCTTACCATCCAAGCACATGTCCTGCTCGTCTTGTCATTTTTTAATATAAAAAAGGGTTTTCCACATAAGTCTAAATCATATAAAATAATTATGAAATATAAATCTAATAATATTTCAATGCAAATATAAAGATAAGCAATATTATTTCAGGCTGCTGTTTTTAAAGAGCCGAATGATGTAAAAGGGCAACACATAAAAGAGTGATTATACCTACGGGTTGCAGCTGGGGTTGCCATAAGTTGATAGAATAATAAAATGTGCGATTTCTTTGTATGTTGATGTGTATAATACAGACAAAAACCCCGACCGAAAAACGCGGGGGATTGCGTGTGATAAACTCTTATCATTTTAAGGGTTCCGTTTTCATATCGTACGGAACCTTTACAGATTGCGTCATGTCTGTCTGTCCGTCCGTACGTCACAGCCACTTTTTGCCGAACCCATGAGAACTACACTGTTGAACCTTGGTAAGTAGATGTATTCTGTGAACCGCATTAAGATTTTTACAAAAAAAAATATAAAAAAAAAAATTGGGGGTTTCCCATACTTAGAACTGAAACTCTAATATTTTTTTATTAAACCTAAACGTGTGGGGTGTCTATGGATAGGTTTTCAAAAATGATGTTAAGGTTAGAAACCTCAACAACTAATTTTTGAAGTGAAACTTCTTTAGAATCGTTGTCATTTCAAACCGGATGCAACGGAAAAAACGACAGGTAAGAGACACAAATACAAAAATGTGCAGGAAAGAATGAGACAGAAATATACATACTATTTTGTCCCATACTGCAAGTAAGCGTCATTTTCGACGCATCTCTCAAACGGCGTTTGGCGCAATTGTAACGGTCTCGGCCTAACGACTGTACAGTACCGGGTTCGATCCTGAGCAAGGCCTGTATTATTAAGATTTTTGTTTTGCACGTTTTTTGAAGTGAAACTTCTTTAGGCGGTAGTTTCCAAGGTAAGCTATCAAATTCTGAGTTAAAAAATTAAGAAAAATATTGTCGATTTACTGAAGTTTCACTTCTATCGTGTGTGAATCGCACACACACCTTTTTTTTTCTACACTGAATAATTTTCGCGAGCGACACTTCCTAAGTGCCTGTAATTTTTAATAAAAGAGAATGATAAAACTAAAACAAATACATGATGTACATTACCACGCAAACTTCTAACGAAAGTTGGTTTGAACTCGATCTAGTAAGTAGTTTTTTTTAGTACGTCTTAAATACACTATTATTAAAACATCGATCAAAGCTACACCGAACTACAAGAACGTATGTATTATGTTATGGAACCCTTCATGGGCGAGTCTCGCACTTGGCCGCTTTTATTGATCTAGGAATTACACCACGAAGTGTAGCCAGTGTAACATCAATTTGCATTTAAAATTAGCCAAGACTTTAGCTGTTTGATTCGCGTTTAAACCTCTGCTTAGTTTGGGGCTATCTGCGTAAAAATAATAATTTTAGTTGTACCTTTGCACTAAACCTCTTGCAACGTTTTGGATCAGTTTCATCCAATTAAAAGAACAATATAAAAAAAATGGCAGTCACTGTCGATAGAAGCGAAAACTTATAACTTAGAATTTTAGTATTAATAAGCCGTAATATTGCAATACGTTACACATAGGTACAAGGTGTATCTGTATAGATACAGATTGCGACCGACCTGGTATTACGCATCTCAGCGATGCGAACTAACAATATTTAACACATTCCAAAAGACATGTTCCTCTTCACAGCTCCGCACCCGCTCCGACACTACGCCGCTACATTACCATGTCATTAACACAAACTTTCACAGCCGCGGATTTCCACTTCAAATAACCTCAGTTACTCATCAAAGCGTGGACAGGTGGACACCCTAGCATCCCATATGCGTATCTCGTTTATTTTTGCTGATTTGAAATTCAATGGCTCCACCGCTATAGGGAATTAAACTCGTTTGGGTTTTACAGGACTGCTGGCCTTTGATATTGAGGAATCCCGATTTTGATCATTTTAATGTGTTACACATGGGAGAAAGAGTAAGAACTCGGCGGGACAATCGCTGCCTTTAAACTGAGCTTTAAATAATCAAGTTTAAAATGTTAAGTATGAACTGAAAAACAGATTTATCTATTCATGTACTTTGCTATTTATAAAAACATCTAAGCATTAGAAAAGCTTGCCTGAGTGTGTATTCTCTGAGATAAAATTGTGTCTAATAGGTAAACTCCATACGTAAGGTAACTCCATTGTAGATCGTATCGTTGATTAATATTGGGCGAGTATGTTATGATCAAATGCAAAACTATCCATACTAATGTTATAAAGCTGAAGAGTTTGTTTGTTTGCACGCAAGGATCTCGGGAACTACTGTTCCGAATTTAAAGATTCTCTGTTGGATAGTCCATTTAACGAGGAAGGCTATAGACCTCTTAACATTACGCTACTATCAGCAGGAGCGGAGCATGAATGAGAAATGTAACAAAAACGGGGAAAATATTGCTTTTTGCGAGCTTTCGTTGCGTGACAGCATGTGTCTATCTTTTAAAAGGTTGCGTCATTAGAATCTAAGGTAATCAAATTTGTTCTAGATTTGAATTGGTACGACCAATTTTCGATAGATGGCGTAGCTACGCGCGCACGGATCAGCTAGTAATAAATATAAGAACAAATTTAAAAATGTTGACTTACCCCCAATATGACAAATTACATTATTCGAGGTAGTCGGATTTGTAATTTGTCAAACACTCTACTAGTCAAGCCCTTTCATTTGATACCCATATAAATTAACTGCTTTACTTCTAAATAAGACATAAGTAACTTAAAAAGATCGAAAATACTTTAATAAGACAAAAACTCAAGCTAATTATTTTCATAATCAGATTAAAATAATTGAAAACAAACCCTTTCTAATTTGCTAGACGCAGATGAATTGAAAAAAATAACGCGAAATAATTAAAAATCTAGACCCCAGAGCATTTAACAAACAGAAATTAATCTATCTTTTTAATCTACGTAATCCAGACATTTTTAATTTTCACCTAAACTGTAGTAATTAATGATAAGTAATCCAAAGGTACTAAAGACAATGGCTTGCTAACGCCTGAATCTGACACAAAGAAAAAAGGGCTCTCTGTTGGTTGGGGCGGGAAAAGCGTTGTTCACAAAATCAAGGACAAGTCAAGGTATTTTTAGCTATTAACTCGATGAACTAGCAATGCTCCGGGGTTTTACCCGCGAGGTTCTCATGTCTGTAAAGTTTCTGTGATAAAAGTAGCCCATTTTACAAGCTTTGCTTAGGGGTTAGATGGTGTTGTGTGTGAATTGTCCCCGATATAAGTTTTTTGCTGGCTATAATCTACTGTTAGGGACCCGTGGTTTCACCCACGTAGTTCCCATTTTTGTTATATTTCCGCCATGAAAAGTCTATGCTATATTCCAGAATATAACTTGACAGTATTCCAAATTTCAATTCGATTCGTTCAATTGTTCCAACTTTACTAACAACAAATATTAACAGCTGTTTCCTATTTCTATATTATTTATCTTTTAGCAGTTTCCAATAACCTACTGTTAAATAAATTTTACTCTCCACTCCCGATCGAACTAAACAGCCCAATGCCAATGTAACGTACTTGAGAGAATATCCCTCAACTTCCGAATTTCCAGTATAATATTCTTCCAAACGCCAATTTTTTACGCCTCTTTTTCACCGTCAATACAACTTCTGATAAATTGTTACACGAAATTGTTCGGGACAAAGACGCATTTTACTTTCGAGGCCTAACTCATACATGTAACGTAGATCCATCATGGAGACGAGCAAACTTCGCAGGTATTAGGTATTGGAACATTTTGAGTGTCGGTCTCGCAAGCGAAATGCTTACCTACGCACTGACGAAGGTATTGTTGAGAGCTAGTGGTCAATTTTACTGATGTGGAATATAACAAATCACGATTTTTTTTTAAGCTACCCCGGCTATCTAGAGCCCCTGGTTCGAATCCCACGCCCACCAATGTCTTTTCGAAGTTGCGTTTTGCATTTGCGTAGTACCGCTAACTTAAAAAGATGATAAACATTGAGAGGAGAAAATTTTACTCATCAGAGACAACTGAATTCTGCTAACCAGCAACTTGGCCAGCGTGGTTAGCTATGGTCTAAGCCTCACTAATAGGTTAGCCTCCTTATCTAACCCTTGCCTCAGCATTGGGGGCACTATGGATTGATAGACCATATGATCACTTTACACTTTATTCACTTTTCCCCAAATCTCCCATAATAACATAAAAATGGCTTTATATGTTCCCATTACTGGGACTTTGGGTTTTTCCCATGTAATGATCATAATCCACCGCACTGGCTAAGTCCCCAGTGTATGTCGAGTTCATGCGTAATTTGCCAACTCGCACTGCGGCAGCGTGGTGAATTATGGTTTTGGCTCTCTCTTTGGGAAGGAAGATTCTGAATTCCAGCAGTGGAAACATTTACTGGGGTACTTATACCCCGACGGACATTTTGACGTGATAACGTCTTATAATTCGATGAGGCCGGCTGCACGCCCGCAAAACATGACGTCATGTAACGTTACCGTGTTACCTCGCCTTATTACTTTTCGCACCATCTAGTGAGTGAAATGTGTATTACGTTCAAGGAGTCTGTCCATGTTTTAGAAAAGCGACGATATGAAGTTAAGAACTTGTGCTAGTACAATGATGTACCCAGAGATGGCGCTTTGAACAGCTTTTCTTAAAACGTTGTCACGTTCAACTATCGTCAGTAAACCGACTTTACAGACAACCATTTTTTTTGTGTGACACAGATGGGTGCCAGATGCCCGGATGTCTGAACACTATTGACCGCCGCGATGCCGCGCCGTCGGGTCAGATTTTCGGCCCATCACCTGCCGCCATCCGGCTGCAGAGGACAGGGAGAGCGGTACTACTATAATAGCAGAACTCTACTCACGCCGCAGTCTCTCCTCTACTACCACTATGCCCATCGCCAAACATTTCACAACCCGTTTCAGTCACGCCAACATCACCTACGCGACACGACTCTCTGCTGTCCGCATCACCGTCCCCTTACAGCCCAAAGCCTTGGCAGCACTCCACCTCCTACTGGAATGATATTAGACTATTAATCAGATCAGATTTAACTGAAAGCAATTCTAATTATCCCTATAATGATATTAACCAATCACAAGTAATAATATTCACTCATTTGAATGATATATAATTTATTTTCACTTAATTCTCTCCAATCACGGACAAAAATTTAAACTAGGTATAACCTTATTAAAACAAGCAACTCACCAGCTCCTAGCCTATAGGACTCGGTAATATTTTTGTGATTGATGGATCGCCCACGCTAGAATGGCAATCAAGTTAGCTGCTTTACAGAAGTGTTGCGCATTTGTCATGTCGCACTGACGCTTCAGTTTACGCGCAAAAACGTATTTCTTATAATAACTACAAGGTGAAAAATATACTTCAGACATATTGTCTTGATAGTTTAGGTGAATCTAAGTGAATTAGTTTATATTTCAACTAGCAGAGCCCCGCGGTGTTACCTGCGTAGTTCCCGTTATTTTAGCCTATGTTTTCTTCCAGACTACTGTACCTATTTCAAATTTCAGCCCGATTCGTTCATACGTTGCGACGTGATGAAGCAACATCCATCCATCCATCCATCCATACATTGCCATTTATAATGTTAGTAGGATTTATTGTTTATATTTATACGTTTTATTTTAAAATGGAATGACATGATATTCTGATATATGTATGTATATTATGTAATTGATTTAAAGTATGGTGGCTAGTGACTAAAGCGTCAGATTCACATTCTTAAGACCATAGTTTTGAGTTGACCCGTCTGCATTTCTGAGTACTGTTTTAAGTGCTGCAAGTCTACTACGAAAACAAACTCCGAATGATCGGATCCGACCGACAGCTGAATCGGATTGTAGCCTACCACGAAAAACATTCGGATCGATACATCTCGGTCGGAAGTTATAGACTTAGGTCGGATGAGACGGCCGTTCCTATCAACCGACAGATTGTCTTTCGAGGTAGGAAACGTCCATAAGTTCGGCCGATATATCGTTTATCAGACTTCGTAGTAGGCCTGCTGATATACGAATTTATCGATCGAGAAACGTGCCAAAACGCTCATAGGCAATGATACTCTGGTGCGAAAAAGACTTCAAAGTCTTGAACATCGCCGCAAAATTGATAGCTTATCGGTTTTTTTCAGATACATTTCGGAGAGTGCGCGACTGATCTGTATAACTTAATACCACCTTGCCCCTTTTTCTATCGGACTGCTCGTACCTCGAGAAAGAGTCATCGTTTCGTGGTTGATGTTCCAAAGACACGAACAAAGAGGTTCGACTCTACTTTTGTGATAAGAACGTCTAGGCTGTGGAATAAGCTACCTGAGTGGATTTTCCCCGATAGTTATAATCTTGGTGTCTTCAAATCGAAAGTGAATCGGTTTCTTCTAGGTAAGCACGCTTCATCGTAGGCCGCATCGTCGCTTAACATCAGGCGAGATGGCGGTCAAGCGTAAACCTATGAAAGTTAAAAGAAATAAATTGTTATCGCTTATGGCTTTAAAGGAAGACATCTTGAATAAACTGGCATGTTCCAAAAAAGATATCTCTCGAGAACATACGTCAGTCACCAATTGGTGGTTTCTGTGGTTTTTGTGGCAAACGTTTCTACACCACCAGTGCCTTGGGAGCTGGACTGAATCCTTAGCACTCAGCTCTAATTAACATTCCTCTATGCGTGTTCGTAAACCTTCAAAAAACCTATAACCAGTACTTGGATTATACCCTTGATTCGTCTTTTGCAGTCAGATGCAGGCAAAACTAAAACTTACGACTCCAGGATTGTGAGTCGAACTGCCTAACCACTAAACCACCACTGCTTTATGGTCCTAGATGTACTTTAAACTTGTAAATGACAATGAGAGCAAACTTAAAGTAAAAAATTATCCATTTCGTAAAGAAATGTTTATGGACTCTCCAAAATTAATTCAAACAAACTTAGCAAACTCAATTTCAGGGTTGGTCCCCTAAAAAAGTTTGTAACCAATCTTATACCTTTAAACGAGCAATTCTTGGATATACCTATTTATATAGAATCTGAATCTCGGAAACGGCTCAAACAATTTTGATGAAATTATGTATGCAGGGGGTTTCGGGGACCATAAATCGATCTAACTAGGTTTAATTTAAAAAAACGGCTATTATGCGCGTTTTTAGACAATGAAAGACGCGAAAGAATGCGAAGGTAAATTTCGCCGCGTGGCGCAACAGCATAATAGCTCAGACGGAAAGTCTGGCGGTCATTCCGGTCACGAATTAGTAGCAACAGGTAGCAACGGGTTCGAATCCAGACGACTTTTTTTTTCAAGTTTTCTTTTTTTTTTTGAAAAAATTTATTACTTGGAGTCTTTTATCTGTAGGTATCTAAGTATTTTTAGTAGGTATTTAAACCGAGCAAAGCTCGGCCACCCAGGTACTGATAACTAAAATGGGATATTTTTGGCTTAGTATATTAGTATACTATAGTATATTTATAGTATAAGTATAGTATATAGTATATTTCCGTAGAATATGTATAAACAGGAGAGCCGAGGACCGGATTTGGTGGCGCAACATTGGAAAGGCTTATGTCTAGCAGTGGACGACAACGGGCTGGTGATGATGATGATGAGGATGAGGATGATGATGAAGTATAAACATCCCAATTTGAATTCCCACTGCTGGGACTGTTGAGATTCTCTCACAAAGACAGAGACAATGCCATAATCTACATGCTGGCCCAGGGCGAATGGACAGATGAGAGGCCACTTGTCTTCAAAATATGTCCCTGTTTAGAACATATTTTGAAGACATGTCATGACGTTTACCTCATGATTTTTATTTCTCTGTTAAAGCAACTGATAGTGACACACTTAAGTATGTAATACAACATCATAATATACTGATTTTGGTTAGTGTATATCTTAGATTAGGTACATTTTTGAACATGCAACAGAATTTGTTCAGTATTTTTCCGTCGTTGCCAAAAAAATACTTCGTCTCCAAGATACTTCGCTTAACGGTAAATACCCAGAGTATTAAGTAAGAAAATTAAGCATTTCCGAGGCCATCTTAGTACAGATCGATCGAACATTTCGAGTCACACAGTCCCTAAAAGACATCTGTCGTGTGAGAGAGCTTATCCGATCTCTGAGGATAAGCGCAGGCTTTGCCTGATGGAGACTATTTATAAAGATTTCGAGTGCCGACGTCGATACATTTATATCTGAGCAGAGGACGAAGTTATGTTACGCTAGCTCATGTTTCGTGTCTGGGTGTTTCTATGTAGCATAAGTATCCCTTAAAATTAAATTAAATCTATCTATGAATGGTTGGCTAAGTTATGGTATGGCTAAGTTACGGCTGGTCTAGTCGGGAGAACGGCGGCTGCCGATCCGGAGACCCCGGGTTCAAACCCCACACGCACCACTGTCTTTTCGAAGTCATGTGACTTAATACGGTGAAGGAAAACATCGTGAGGAAACCGACATGTACCTAGAATCTTTCGAAGTCATGTGTCATCCGCCAACCCGCACTGGGCCAGCGTGGTGGATTATGGCCTTAACTCTCTCCTTGCGAGAGAAGGCCCCGAGACCCAGCAGTGGGAACGTTTAGTGGGCTGTTGATGTTGTTGATGATGTATGGTTGGACTTTTACCAGAGTCCGCCTGGGGAAGTACCACACCTTTGGCAGTTATTCTACCGCCAAGCAGTAAAGTGCAAACATTACTATGTTCCGGTTTGAAGGGCAATGTGTTCAAAGAAATTACAGGTATTATTAGAGATATAACATCTTAGATCTCTGGGTGACAAGCCCAGTGCAGTGCTAGGTAATGATTTGAACTCTTCATGTTCCAATAGCTGAGTGTCACTGTGCTGTTATGTGGCAGGCATGTTGCTAACCATCAGGCACATGATCTGCTCGTCTCGTCACTCTTTACTTTAAAAAAAAGTCTATATATGTAATGTATTTAGTGAAATTCTCAATTTTTTCCAAGTGCATTCGTAGGTACATGTTAGTTAGTCATCACTACTGTCTTTAATAGTGAAGGAAAAAGTCGTGAGGAGTAATTTTGTAATAAAAATCGGTTGTCTGTAAAGTTACTGACGATAGTTGAACGTGACAACTTCAACTCCAAGCCTTAAATGGAACGCCTCAGAGCGAGGTAACGCCGCTTGACGTCATGTTTTTACGTGCGTGCAGCCGGCTTCATCGAATTATAAGACGTTGTCACGTCAAAAAAACGTGATAAACCTACGGTGGGTTTAGTTAGGTTAGTTTAATTGACGCTATTTGTAATTTCACGTTTACAATACCTCTATTAATACATCTGTGGAATCGCACCTCTTAATGATTGGATTTGTTTAAATGTGTTTTTGTTTGGAATCTAACGTGATCGGAATGTTTTTGTTGATTACGAAAATGTGACTTTAAACATTTAAAAAAATTTCGTTTAAAATTTTTAACGTTGCTGACGTTTCTCTGATTAATTCGTTTAAAATTTCATCAAAATGTATCCTTACCTACTGTTAGTAATTTCTAATTTTCGTTTATTATTGATTTTGAAATAGGAATAGGAATATTTTTTATAATCTACCAAGGGAGTTAAGAATAAAGTAGCCAAGTGCGAGTTGGACTCGCCCATGAAGGGTTCCGTTCCAGCAAGTAACATAATATACATAGTACACATAGTTCTTGTAGTTCGTTGTAACTTTGATCGAAGTTTTAATAATAGTGTATTTATGACGTACTAAAAAAAAAACTACTCATCAGATCGAGTTCAAACTAATTTTCGTTGGTAGTTTTTATGGTAATGTACATCATATATTTTTTTTAGTTTTTTCATTCTCTTTAGAAGTTAGAGGGGGGGGGGACACACATTTTACCACTTTGGAAGCGTCTCTCGCGCAAGTTATTCAGTGTAGACAAAAATTATATTAGAAACATCATTTTTTAAGACCTATCGATAAACAACCCACACGTGTAGATTTGATGAAAAAAAAATTTTTGAGCTTCAGTTCTCAGTATGGGGGGCACCCCTAATTTTTGTTTTTTTTAAAAACTTTTGTATAAATCTTAATGCGGTTCACAGAATACATCTACTTACCAAGTTTCAACAGTGTAGTTCTAATAGTTTCGGCAAAAAGTGGCTGTGACATACGGACGGACAGACAGACAGACAGACAGACAGACAGACAGACATGACGAATCTATAAGGGTTCCGTTTTTACGTTTTACGGAACCCTAAAAACACAATTTCCAGCTAAGAAAATAATGTAGAGTTACTAATGTACCATTAGCGTATATATTTCTAAAACGTTAATTGATTAAAAGGAAATTTAATCCGTTGAAATTGTAAACAAAACTTAATCAATTTGTTGGAATAGTGTATAGTGACGCGACGAGCTGGCCATAAACGTGATGGTAAGCTGTGCTCTTAACAGTTAAGTGCTACGCAGCTATTTTAATATGAAGAGTCCAAACCACTGCCAAGACCCCACTGCGCTCATCACCTAGAGTTTTAAGAAGATTTTTCTCTTAGCCCTGCAATTTTTGTGGATACGCTGTCCTTCAAACGGGTATACAGTAATATTTGCATATTACTGCTTAAAGATAAAATTATTATCAAAGGTGTGGTACTATCCCAGGTCGACTCTGCAATGAGCACCACTACAAAAACTACACACGTTTCACGTGGTTAAGGCAATACTGAAGAATTTGTGGGTTGTCTGGTTCGAAATGTGGGGATTTCTAGATCAAGGAAAAGCAGGTGAGAGTATACCCTCACTTGGGGTTGAAATTGCAAGCTTGTCAGGTTGTCACCACGGTACATAACATTGCGGTTAGCCGTATTTATAGTTTTTCAATCTTACTCCGCGATACACACACTTGTTTTAGACCATTGTGCTCGAGAAAGAAGCCATCATTTAAACACAGTTTTATCTTTCTTAATGCGAAAATACCTCCAGGCCACGTGGTTCGACAGCGTAGTTCGATCAATCGAACCACGTGCACTTTTTTCCCTTTGGTTCGACTTTAGAATCGCACCACGTAAACTACTGATACTTGGGACCGCGTGGTTTGACTTTAGAATCGCATCACGTGAACTACTAATATTTGGGACCGCGTGGTTTGACTTTAGAATCGCATCACGTGAACTACTAATACTTGGGACCGCGTGGTTTGACTTTAGAATCGCATCACGTGAACTACTAATACTTGGGACCGCGTGGTTTGACTTTAGAATCGCATCACGTGAACTACTAATACTTGGGACCGCGTGGTTTGACTTTAGAATCGCACCACGTGAACTACTAATACTTGGGACCTCGTGGTTCGACTCCATAGTCGAACCACGGTGATAAGTTCATCTGGTTCGATTCATCGAAGTACACTCACAGGCACAATTAACGCGCGGTTAACTCTCCAATCTCTCACATTATTTTTCTTTATCTTAGAAATTTCTCTCACAACGTCGCTTAGAGTATCTCATTAAACGCCTGCCATTTTATTAATGAAAACCAATTTTCTTTGATCGTACTCGTTCACAGATAATTCGAAACCATTTCGTCGAAATAAATTTAATTATTCGTTTCGATGTTTTCCGCTTTACAGTATAATAGCTGCGAATAAATGAATTATAACGCAGCTAATTTTGAAACACAGGAAATGTATTATTTTCCTTTGAAACGCAATTTGTTTATTCTACTAATAAAATAAATGAGATCGTTTGTATGGTCAAAAACGTAAGTATTTCTTGTTCAATCGCCTCAAAACGGTGAAACTAACTAGTTTGTAATTTAAATCATAGAGGTTTTATAATGTGCAGTAATACATTGGCTATCTTTTAGTAAAACCAAAACAGCAAATTTTTTTGATATAAAATATCACATCTCTAGCTTTTGTCATTTGGATAATTTTTTACCTATTTCATGGATTATTAGAAGAAGACAAAAATAGGAGGGAGTAGGGAACATTTTAACCTTATATATCTTACTAGCGGCCCGCTCCGGCTTCGCTCGAATAATAACCTAGATATCAACTGCAGCGCCATCTGCCGGGCTGATTTGTGAATCTAAACCTTCCAGGGCCCTACCCAAATGTATACAAAAAAATCATTCAAATCCAGCCGTTTAGGAGGAGTTCACTAACAACGAAAAGTGGCATTGATTTTTATACATATAGATAACTATACTTGGATTAAAAGACACCAGCTATTTAATCCGAGGTAGCTATTTTCTAAGTCGCCGCCTCCCGACTCAGAGCCTTAACCACAACGGAATTTTTGTTCTTGATGCCCGCATATGTAAGTTGAAATCTTTAATAGTCTGAAGTTTTCGATGATGCAGCCAGAAAATAAATTTGTTAAACTAAAAATGTCTTTATTTTCATTCAAAATTCCACGCGAATAAAATCATGTGCTACAATTTGCTAGTTATGTTAACATTGTCGTTTTTAATATATCTACTATTGAACAACCTACTTCTAAATTACTAAATGACCCAACTTTCATTTTAGCTTATATTATGTTAGTAAAATTAGGATTGATAATAAGAGGAGAAAATTTGAAAACATTGAAAAGTGGTGTCTTGTTGTTGTTTGGACGGCGAGAGCTGTCTGGGCGACAGTAAGGGCAGGCAGCATGTAATGAAATCCAGATATAGTCCTTGTATGTTGTATGTATTTATTAGTCTTCCAGTAAATCGTAGTACATCGGCGTGTACGCCATGGGACGAGCAGAGAGTGAAAGGGGAATAGCCAGTTTCTTTTGGTGTGTTCCTATAAGTAAGCAATGCTAAGTAGGGATCAGTATTATCAAACTTGCATTTCTTCAATATATTTTTAACTGTAGCAATTGCTTACATACAAGGACCATATCTGGATTTCATTACATGCTGCCTGCCCTTACTGTCGCCCAGACAGCTCTCGCCGTCCAAACAACAACAAGACATGGTGTCAGAAGTGATTTGGTAAGAAAAAATAGACACGTGTCCCGTCCGCCACATTTTCATTGTCACGTAAGTAAACTAAACAAACATGACAAATACAGGCGACACGAAACTAACTCAACATTTATCCAAATCTCTCAGCAGTCATTTGCCGCCACTAAATATGAAAGCTTCAAATATGCCGTTGGAATGGAAAAATTGGCTAATGAGATATAAAATTTACATTCGGGCAAATAACCTCGAAACTGAATCGGACACGAGGAAAGTCGCAATTCTACTTCACTTCATCGGTTCAGACGCATTGACCACTTTTTACTCGTTCAACTTAGACCTGGACACGGTAAGTCTCACATGTTTGACAGAGAAATTTGATAGACATTTCCTGCCGCAAATAAACATTACGATCGAACGTCATAAACTTTTCAATAGAAGACAAGGACTTAACGAGAGTATAGATGACTACACCACCGATCTAAGAAATTTATCAAAACAATGCGGATTCGAAATATTAGAAGACAGCATTCTACGAGACGTGTTTTCACTGAATTTAAATGCAAATAATCAGTACATTAAAGAAAAAATTCTAACAGAAAAACCAGATACACTAGACAAAGCTATACACATTGCAAAGAGCTTAGAAGCCACACGGGAACAAGTCAAGACTTTAGAAGAATCACCATTGGTCAGATCTCTAAAACGTCACAGCAGCAGCGTCAACGAGGCAAGTCAAGGACACAGTCAACGTCACGTCATCCATGTAAGTCGCAACGAAAGGAGCCGTTCACATCTAATACAACGAGTTCACAGTCAACATCCAATGTTTGTCAGCGATGCGGTCAAATTCATAAATATAAATGTCCAGCCAAAGGAGTCAAATGCCGACGATGTTCTAAATATAATCATTTTGCAAGTGTTTGTAGAAGTATTAATGTAGTAAATGCAGATCCTAGTGAGTTTAACTATAGTGATAATTCTGATGAGGACTTACATTTAGACACTATTGTAATAAATTCTATTAACAGCACTCAGTCATGGACAGCTGAACTAGAGATCAACAGTAAAATGGTAAATTTTGTTCTAGACACAGGCGCAGACACAAATATACTATCTACACAAACATTTCACACACTCAATCTTCCATCAGATATAATCAAGAAAAGTAACCATAGACTTTCATCATTTAGCGGTGAAATCATACCAACTGTAGGCCAGTGCAGCGTACGAGTTAGATTTAATGACAGTCGATTTACCATAAACTTTCAAATTGTCGACCTTAAGTGTAAGAATATAATAGGCAGGGATAGTTGCAAGACCCTCAATTTAATTAAACGAGTACACAAGGTTGAATTTACTCCACAGCTACCACATGATTTAACTAGTGGTATAGGTTGTATTAAAGATCTAGAGGTTGAACTAAAACTCAAGCCAGATGCCACTCCCGCCGTCGCAGCATGCAGACGGGTCCCTTTTCAACTGAAGGAACCTCTGAGGAGAGAACTCCAACAACTGGAGGAACAGGACATCATAATGAGAGTTGAGGAGCCAACGGAATGGGTGAGTCCAATAGTTTTGGCTACAAAGAAAGACGGTAAAATTAGGCTTTGCATAGACCCCCGTAAACTTAATGAAGCTATCATGAGACCACATTTTCCTATCCCAACCTTAGATGAAATCAAATCTGACCTCTCTGGATCAAAGTATTTTACAACATTAGACGCTAACAAGGGCTTCTGGATGCTGAAATTAACTGAAAAGTCTTCAAAGCTGTGTACATTCATCACTCCATTCGGCAGGTACAGATTTGCACGCTTACCTTTTGGCATTAGCTCCGCTCCAGAAATCTTTCATAGCGAAATGACTAAACGCTTTAGTGACATAAAAGGAGTTAAAATAATGATGGATGATTTTCTCATTTATGGAAAAACTTTAAGTGAGCATAATGAGACATTACAAAGAGTCATAGACAGAGCACGTTCAATTAACTTAAAATTTAATAGTCAAAAGTCAGTAATTTGTGCCAACCAGGTAAAATACCTAGGTCATATTTTCTGTCAAGATGGAGTCAGAGTTGATACATCCAAAGTTGAGGCAATACAAGACATGCCCAGTCCTACAAATCTTACTGAACTTCAGAGATTCCTTGGAATGGTCAACTACTTAGGCCCATTTATAAAAAACTTGTCACAAGAAATTTCACACCTTAGACAGTTACTTAGTAACAAAAACGAATGGTTATGGACAGAAAAACATGAATCAGAATTCAATCGTGTCAAGTATCTGATTAGTTCTACCCCAGTACTTACATATTATGATCCGAAGAAAGAACTAATACTGTCTGTCGATTCTTCCAAGGACGCTCTGGGTGCAGTCATAACACATTCAAAGCAGCCAATTGCTTATGCATCTGCTTCTCTCACATCTTGCCAACAAAATTACTCTCAGATTGAAAAAGAGCTATTAGCTGTATTGTTTGGTTGTACTAAGTTTCACCAGTACATATACGGTAGAAAAATAACTGTTGAAAGCGACCACAAACCATTAATAACATTATTTAAAAAAGCACTGTTTGACATACCTGCTAGGTTACAAAGAATCATGATGAGGCTACAACCCTATGATCTTAATGTAATATATGTACCTGGTCGTTATCTATATATAGCAGATACACTCTCACGAGCTGCCCTCCCTATGTCTACCCTTACAGATCTTGAAGAAGATATTGATCTTCATGTAAATCTAATGATTTCAAGTCTAACAGTGAGTGCTAATAAATTGCTTGAAATACAAGAAAACACTAAAAAGGATACAACACTGTGTAAAATTATACATTACTGTCAAAACAATTGGCCTGAACACAAACAGTCAGTCGGTCAATCTGTTAAACCATATTTTTCCCTGAAAGATCAGTTACATGTTGTTAATAATATATTATTCAAAGGAAATAACATAGTAATTCCTGAAAACATGCGAGAACAATTGCTCAAATTAATTCATGAAGGCCACCAAGGCATTAATAGTTGCATACGCCTGGCAAAAACAACTGTTTATTGGCCTCAGATGGATCAAGATATAGAGAAATATATTAATCAATGCCATACCTGTTTAACCTTGCGAAGAAACAATTCTAAACAGCCTCTAATTCACCATAATTACAAGTTGTTACCCTTTAGCAAAGTAGGCATAGATATTTTTGAAATATTTAGCCAGAAATATCTAATAGTTATAGACTATTTCTCTAAGTATATAGAACTTGCTTTACTCAAGTCTGGTTCATCTTCAAATGCAGTAATCACACATTTAAAGTCTATCTTTGCACGACACGGTATACCAGAAGTTATGAACTCAGACAATGGTCCACCTTTTAATAGTAAAGAAATTAAAGCATTTACATCATCATGGCTCATCAAGCATACTACTTCAAGCCCATATTTGAGTAAATCGAATGGAATGGTAGAAAGAGCAATTGCTACAGTTAAAAATATATTGAAGAAATGCAAGTTTGATAATACTGATCCCTACTTAGCATTGCTTACTTATAGGAACACACCAAAAGAAACTGGCTATTCCCCTTTCACTCTCTACTCCCCATGGCGTACACGCCGATGTACTACGATTTACTGGAAGACTAATAAATACATACAAGGACCATATCTGGATTTCATTACATGCTGCCTGCCCTTACTGTCGCCCAGACAGCTCTCGCCGTCCAAACAACAACAAGACAAGTGGGAAAGGTGCACTGCACTATGTATCCATAGAAATGTAGGAAAAATCAAACTACTTTTTTGTTTTAGAGTAGTAACATATTTTCTTGCCTACAATGATCTTTCGGTGAGGCTAATGTATATATTCCTTACAGTTTCAAAGTGTTCGAATTAAAGATAAACAGTAGAGCGTTTATTTAGGCTCACTATGGAAAATCTCTACCAAGATTTTACGTAACTATGAACAAAGTTCCGAGTAAGGGTAAAGGTAAATCAGGAACTAGTTGGGTTTTACTTTATTTTCATTAAAAGAACTTCTATTTTGTTTCCTATTTGGTGTTCCGAAGAAGTTAGAGCCCACTTTCGTAGTAACAACAAATAAATATTGAGGTGTAGATTTCTACAGATATCTGGAATTAAGATAATAAAAGGAAAGTAGGTAGAATAGTGGCCATTTTAAACCTAATTCTAGTGCTTTTTAGTCCAATTTATATTGTACTGAACTTCAACCTTTTCGCCGTTCAAGCCGTTCCGACGTGATTGTGCAACAAACATCCAAACTTTAATAATAATTTGTATATTATACATAATATGTACACTTCCGTTAAGAATATACACACATTTTTGTTGCTAATCCCTTATTACTTAAATTGAACGACATACCATGGTGTCGATTACAACCTACTTCCACGATCAACGATCAAAGTAATACGTTATTTATACTGTGATACACAATGAGGATTTCATTCCAAATCCGTGCTTATGACATTTGATATCACTAAAGTACACACGAAAAAGAATGTGGAGCAAGAAAGATGTTGACAAAGTGCGAAAAGGTCGAAACAGGAAAGTCATCCTGAATTATAGCACAGAGGAAGACTTTGTCTTGGTCAAAAATCGTGTGCAGCAACACAAGTTTCTAAAGGTGAAAACCGTGAAAGCGGGTAATCCACTGATCATCATTCGAGACGTCTTGTCTTATCACAAAGATAACGAAATGGTGGAAAACCTTCTGGAGCAGAATAAACATCTGTTACAGAGGGTTGATTTGCAAGAGAACGCGATCAGAGTGCTACACAGGAAAAAAAAGCGTAATTCACATGGGTGTCATCCACTGATCGAGCTCTCACCTCGCATTCACAGACGCATTTTTGGACGCCGAAAAGGTCTACATAGGACTCCAGACTCCAGACCAGTGGCAGACCATTCGCCCTTGGTGCAGTGGTCCAAGTGCCTAGGTTTTGGCCATACAAAGACGATCTGCCGGGAAAGGGATGAGTCCTGCAGACACTGCGGAAAAGACCCACTCCTGGACACAATGCAAGGCAAGAAAAGAAGACCTGCCACCCAAATGCAAGAACTGCACGATTGCTCATCCCAACAGCCTCAACAGAGAACTCGCTCACAACGCCTTTAGTAGCGATTGCCCTGAAAGGATAAAATGGGATGGTATAGCGATTTCTAGAATATCTTATTGCTAAGGGCCCTTGCCCTTGTTCAAGATCCCTATGTGGGAAACAAAGGCGTAATGAAATAATATCCTGGAACTCGCGTTATCCAGTGGAGTTTAAACAGGCAAAACCAATTAAGGCAGCCATAATAGTTTTCGGTGTCAGGCTGGTGGTAATCCATGCCCCCCAATTCGTTACCGAAACGGGAGTGGCTATTCTGTTGGTCGGCACAGGCCTAAATCTGGGAGTAAAATCAGTTAAAACACAGTTAAAATCCTCCCTGCAAGAAGGAAAGCTCTCGCCGGAGTCAGTGGAGAAATGTGAATTTCCATTGGAACTCGAGTCGATGGTTCCGAACTACACAGCTAGTTTACATGAAGCCTGCGAACAGACCATTCCAATGGTAAGCTCAACATCATCAACACCAACAGCTCACTAAACGTTCCCACTGCTGGGACTCGGGGCCTTCTCTCGCAAGGAGAGAGTTAAGGCCGTAATCCACCACGCTGGCCCAGTGCGGGTTGGCGGATGACACCTGACTTCGAAAAATTCTAGTACATGTCGGTTTCCTCACGATGTTTTCCTTCACCGTTTTAAGTTAGCGGCATTACGCACATGACTTCGAAAAGACAGTGGTGCGTGTGGGGTTTGAACCCGGGGTCTCCGGATCGGCAGCCGCCGTTCTCCCGATTAGACCACCGTAACTTATACTAGACCACCGTAACTTAGTGGTAAGCTCGCCGGATGGAAATCCAACCCTTGAGGTAGACGGCCACCGATTTCGGTTGGTGCGATCGAGAAACAAAACGATTGCAATAATAGAGTACTGAGAAGGTCGGACGCCTTTCATAAAGGCAAGTGCGCTGCTTGTACATCTTAGCAGAAATGTGGGTGAAACACCCCGGGTGATAAGCGTGGATGCGATGACAATCAAATACTCAAGAGCGAAAGTCGCAGACCAGCTGGGTTGTATTGAGGTTGACATGAAGGTTGACAGATTGACTCTAAACATCATGAGGTTGTCGTGTACGAAGATAGGGGTGAAAATTCCTAGAGCCCCTTTCCATGACCTGACAAATGCAACAGACAGCTGGGGATACCCCGTTCCTAGTTTGACCAACCAAACCGGTTCCTAAAGAGCACAGTAGAGGAAAAAACCGCAGCCAATCAAAGCGACAGCCGAAGCACCATCACGGCCTTCGTGATTTCGTAATCACTATCTGGGCTCCATGGCAATAATATACAATGTTTCAGACGGCAACATGCAAAGTCTTTTGATTTGGAGAAGTTAATCACACAGACTTTAAGAGATGGGACCTTCTCGTTGACAAATTCTTCGTGGGTAATCATGTCGGCTAGATTAGTAAAATACGAGTAGCTACTTTTAACATGAACTGCACATCATCAACTGTCAAATACTCGATGGACTCGGAAGCACCCGAGCGTCGTATTGAAGTCGTATCAAAAACGAAATATCTTGATTTACCGGACTGTTATCGTACACCCCGGCATATGTTTGAGAGTATTTTCTATACTG
The DNA here is from genome assembly GCA_963693475.1 of Ectropis crepuscularia. Lineage (NCBI taxonomy): Eukaryota > Metazoa > Arthropoda > Insecta > Lepidoptera > Geometridae > Ectropis > Ectropis crepuscularia. The sequence continues at coordinate 11,995,420 of OY856361.1, forward strand.
TTTGTTATTTTTTTAAACGTTTAACATTACGAATACATACCAAGCCTCCTAAATTTATTCTTTAGTTATGTGCCTACCTACTACTAGCTTAAGTATTATTGTTCCAAAAATTAGTAGGTTGATACCTACCAACTCTAGCCTTGATTTTTCGTAATTAAAAATAATAACAGAAATGTTGTTTTGTTTTTATTTAAAAAATCGTACTATCTGATTGTAAGTGAAAAGGAGACATGAAAATAATGCAAAAAAAACGAACAATCACCTTTTAAATCTACCATAATTTAGCGTAAATTAGAATTACTTAATCGAGATCGTGTTGGTTGTGCTACTTCATTATTTAGGAAATGTCTTTTCATCTATATTTCCTTAGACTCACGCAATGCCAGATGTTATTTATCCTTCTTTTCCTTTACTTTCAAGCTACATTGTGTGTCACTAATGTCTTATGATTCTGTTTTTTGTCAAAGTCGACTGTTACTTGTGTTCTATTATCTGTTATACAACCACTGTGAAAAGTACCTTATCCTTCTTTTCCCAAAACACTTATTGAACTGTCTAGTCTGTTATACCCCTTTTTCCTCGCGACGTGAGATATCGGTATGTTGTTTAGGCTTCTTATCCATTAATATTTTATTTTGTCATTTGTCGCTTACGCCATATTACCTCATTGGAAAATTAAAAGCTATAGCTATAAGTGACATAAATCACGTTAAATAGCAACAAATCATTGAAACTGACAATACTGGTAACTGCCCCATTTTTTCTCATTTCATAACTCTTTCAATTTTCACAAAATGCCAATAAATAACAGAGATACGTCAGTTTTTCTAAAATTCAAAACTTTGAACGGCTCTCCTGAACATTTCACTTTTTGGCGCTTATACCGTATTTCCTTTTAACCGTCGATATGTAGGATTAATACGATATCTGCATACATATATAATCGGTATCCACGTTTTTCTGTATACCTACAAAAATATAGGTATGTATTACATATATAAAATTATTAATTGCTCACATGCCAGCTTTGCTTAGTTTGGGGTTATACAAAAAATACATAAGAACGACGAATCCTTTTCCGCTTGGTAAGCGTTCTCCTTATACCCTGTATTTATTATATTTTTATTTAAATAGCGGTATAACCGGTCCGTTTATTGTCATAAATATTCATCGCGCTATTTCCAGTTAACCCCTCCTCGGACGAAGCGGGCACGAGCTGAAATATCGTCGCTGGTCTGTTTTACCGACACTTCATCTAAATATCAGGTTACACAGAAGCAACTTGAACCAAAATTTTCTCTTCTGTATTCCTGTTTGTTGGTAAGGTACGTTAAGTCAAGTTGAGGCTGGTCTAGTTACACGGTGTAGACGGTACCGGCGTGACGAAGGAGGCCACGATTCTTAGCGATGAGCATCGCGAAAGTACAGGAGAGTGAGTGGTGGGAAAGGGGTGGTACCGGTATTGTGGTGCGCCGTTCTCCCTGCCCGCTGCAGTCTTGGGTGTTTGCCAACGTATGATGGCGGATGCAGTGAGACTGCAGAGGAAGAGGAGTTCTGGTATTGCAGTGCTCCGTACTTCTTATCCTCTCCAGCCGAGATGTGGAAGGCGATAGGACCGCAGACCTGGCCCAACACAAGTAACAAAGGTTGTTTCAAACACGGGGGCGTCTGGTACCCACTTGCTGGTTGATTCCCGAGATCGTCACGATCGTCACGATGTATCCTGGGTTTTGATGCGTCGATGGTGTGGATTTGGCCCAAAGGAGGGCCCAGAGACGGGCAAGCCACACCGGGTTAGCGGAAGAATGTGATAACGGTCCCGTGTTCCTGCTGCAAGCGGCAATGGAATCCCGTGGAGGTTTTAATTGGTAGGAGCACTATCTCCATTCAAGGTGTCGAGTCCGACATAAACCGACCGTCTCCCCCGAGGTGGAAGTGTAAGCATAAATGCATTGCCTCCACGTATAAAAAAACTAGTCAAGAGAGCGGTGAATGCCGGAGCTCCTGGTTCGAATGCCACGTGACCACTGTCATTTCGAAGTCACGATCTTCTGGAATAACATATATATACTACTTTTTCATCCCGGGAAAAATATAGAGATCGGGAACTACGCGAGTGAAACCTTGTTGAAAGATGTTATTAGTTTCTACGCGCGAGTAAACTCGGGGGATATTACTATTTTCTAATATCGACATATCTTCAGTGTCCGTAACATTCTCATGTGACCTTTTGAGCATAGCATAGGTTTTCTGCATAAACCTAAATGCGGGTTATGCAATTATAGTCTTGTAAATTTGCTTATGTGCATGTACTATGTTAGAGAACAATAGAGTTTTAAGCTAACACATTTGTATATTAATTATAATAAAAATATATTTTCATTGCTGTTTGTAAAATAACACTATACAGAATATTTCGAATTCAAGTCGAACTAGTACAAATTTGTCTCTTTGAGAGACATGTAATATGCTCGTCAAAACATTTGTTTTTAGTCTAAGCTTGTGATACGAAAAAAAAATTTTTTTTACGGGCAGGGCCTTTATTAACAAAACTAAAATACAATGAAAACTACACTACGCTACATACCTAACTAACTACGTACACTAAGCACACCTGAATTATCCATAGACCAATGAAGGTCTACAGATAATCAAGATGTTCAAGCCCACTACCAATCAGAAGCGTACCCAGCATGCTGGCGGCATTACCAAGCTGAATGGCAATGCTTATGCGTTGGGCTAAATAAACGCCAGCATTTTGGTCACGCGTCGCTTCGACCAAGCGCTCGGAAAGGCTTTTGAAGATGAGGTGAGCTCCCGGCCACCACGGGCCCAATATCTCAACCCTAAAGGGCTTAAATATGTAACATCTTCCGAGGGTTGCATATTTGCACCGTTTGAGTTGTTCAGCTGAATTAGCCGCTGCACCGGCCCTACTATGTGTCTCTGAAAGATGTGATGGTGCCAGAGTATCGACGCAAGTTGCGTCCCACACTAGCGGCCGACCCAACTTCTAAGGCACAACAGTCATGCCGTCAGGTCTTTTGCCATAGTCACGCGCAAGACGTGCTGCGTGTCACTGTGCTGTTATATGGCAGGCATGTTGTTTACCATCAGGCATATGTCCTGCTCGTCTCATCACTCTATACTATAAAAACAAAAGAAAAACTATTTTGTCTTATTTTTCGTTGAAATTCGGATTCAATTGAGCCCCTTATTTACTGCAGACAGGTACCAGTCTGAGTTTACACGGCTCGAACACACACTGCCTAATTACGATGCTGTGTTTTGTTTAATGAATATACAGGGATTGCCGAGTTGTTTGTACGAGTACATCGTTCACAAAGTTTTGGTTTATATTGCGATAGAACAAGCGAATTTTATCCTGTTTTTAAAAGGAAAAGCTTATTTTTCGAACATAAAAGGGTTGTGATTTTGCCAGAGGTCTATAAAGTTTGCGGTTGTGAGATTATACAGACTACAGTACCGATCACAACTCTGTGATGGTTCATATTCATATTCATTTATTCATAAATGTTATTTACATGTCAAGAATTATTAGCATTATAAAGTTAAATTGCAACTAAATATACTTATATATTACATAGGCAATTAGTACAATAATAGCAATGATCACAATTGAATTTTAATAACATTGTCAAAAACTGAGTTTCATTAGAAAATAAAAATAAAACAGTAATTAAGTATTATACATTTTTGCATGTCAAATGTGTAAAATAAAAAAAATAATCAAAATAAAAATAAATCAAATGAATAATAGTCAAATTAATAATAATCTGTAGTTCTATGAGAGTGATCTCACAATAAAATTGTAAAAAATTGACGTTGTTCATTACAATTATAATAAATACATATTATATGTTAATGGTTGACACATATTTGTACGATACTTATTCGTACAATAAAATGTTAAATTTAAACTTTAAAAATGTATTCTCTTTGTATAGCCTTTTTCGTTTTTTTAAATTGACGTGTAAATTGTACATTTAGTAATAAAAAACTTTGACTTTGACTTTAAATCTCTACGTGTTGATTGTTCGCCGTAATTATGGAGATCCACGATAATACCCGCAGACATTGTACTAATGATTATACATATGTATACTGAAACTCCGCCAAACAAACATTACTGTGTTCCGGTATGAAGGGCAATGTTTCCAGAGAAGTTACAGGGCTTAGAGATATAAAATCATAGATACCTGGGTGACAAGCGCAGTGCAGTGCTAGGTAATGATTTTGACTCTTCATGTTCCAATAGCTGTATGTCACTGTGCTGTTATGTGGCAGGCATATTGTTTAACATCAGGTACATATCCTGGTCGTCTCGTCACTTCTTATTTAAAAAAAAAAGAAGAAAAAATCTCGCCGGCAATACATGGAAGGTAAAACCTATTTTATAATTTAAACTCTTTCTTAATGTAAGGCAAAAACTATTTCCTCTTCCCGCTCTTTACCCTTTCACAGTGGAAGGTATAAATGTTGTAAGAGAATTGGAATTTATGGTTTTTTTTTTGTTGACTAGGTAGTATCATTCCGTGATTTCCGTGAAAAGAAAATTAATCAAATCAATCAATTATTCATTTTCAGTGAAAAAGAAGGTCTTCCGCGGAACCAAATGAAATAAGCTGGCTTTTTGTGTTAAGCTTAGCTAATTCAAACTACGAATGTGGTCTGCAAGGTGTGAGCGAGAATAGATATTCAACTTCATAGTTCCCGAAAATAAATATTTTTAGAATATCTCGTTTCTCTACCTCATGTCGCCTACATCACTATTATTCTTCATTAGACTATGTCATATTGAAATTAATTTCAATGCATGAAAAATAACTGCTTAAAATTTATACAAATTCCGAGAATGAAAATGAATCTTCTATAAGTAAACATTTTCATGTAGAGATTTTTGTGAGTAAGCGTAGTACAATCGTAGGCGTTTCGTAGAATCAAGTTACAATACTCGTAGTCCGTAGCAGACACCGAAACTCAAAACAGAACATGGTCTGGTTTTACTTGAGCCCTGAAGTCGTCTAGCCTCTACGCAGTAGTAAGTTCTATGAATATTTGACATAATCAGAATCCAAAATAGATTGATCTCTAGTAACGATAAAAGATAACGTGCCTTGGGGTCACGTAAAGTGGTTTGTTCGGTTTACATAGAATACAGAATGCGAAGTCTAGTAGTATTTGTATTTCTAGGAACGCTTAATTCAACATTGAGTTATTCCGTTGTGACACCGAATTAAAATAAATGGAATTGAAATTTGAAAGTGTCTTTTTCATTGAATATAATTTGTACTACGAAATAAAATATGTTCGTGTGAGGTATATAAGAGTCTAGATGGGCTTAGTATAAGTGGTTAGTTAGGTATGTAGCGTAGTAGAGCGTAAGAAGACAAGGCATTTTTAAGTTTTGATTAAAACAAATTAGAATTTACCGTCTAAGCGATCTTAGAAAACTTTACCATTTCATCATAAAGTGTGCTGTCTCTGTATATTATCTATACTAATATTATTTAGCTGAAGAAGTTTTTTGTTTGAAAGATATCTAATCTCAGGCACTACTGGAGCGATTTCAAAAATTATTTCACCGTTATGTACTTGATCTCTGAACAGCTATAGGCTATATATTATGTACCATGGGCAAAACCGGGGGGTCTACCGCCTAACGAAAAACGCTTTGACGCTTTGGCATTGCCCTCTCTTTCATTTCAAGCTAGAAGAAAAGAGACAGCAACGTCAAAGCGTTTTTCGTTAGGCGGTAGAGGTGCGGAGCGAATGCCTAGTGAAGCAATAAACTAGCATTATTCTAACAGTCGTTTCCTATATAGATAGATAGATACTCTTTATTGTCACACCAAAAAAAAGTAATACATAGCAAAAATAAATAAAACATAGTAAATTAGTGCGACAGTGGGCTATATGTGTTTTGTAGAGGAGTGCGGTTTTCTCCATGTTCTCGTTATTTTCCTACAATAAATAGCCTATGTGTTATTCCAGTCTATTCCAGACTGGCCTCGTGGCTTAGTGGGTAGTAGCTCTGCCTGCGAAGCCGAGGATCGTGGGTTCGGTTCCCACCCAGTGCAAATATTTGTGTGATGAATTCAAATGTTTCCACTGTGTCTGGGTGTTTCTATGTTCTATAATATGTATTTAAAACTATACTGAGTATTATATCAGCTATCTGGCCGCCATCGTACAAGCTTTGCTTAGTTTGGGGTCAAATGGTGTTGTGTGTGAATTGTCCACCAATATTTAGTATTATGTTATTTATTATAAGTCTATGTCCCTTTCATCCAGATCCTTTTTTATACGAGTATTAAGTAGGATTATGTGACCTCGCAAACTTAGGTCATAAAACTTAAAAAGTAACGTGACACTTTGTTAAATTAATCACAATTCATTTCATAATATCGCTTTCAAAAGTCATAAAAGAAAACATTCTAGTTAAATACAATATACAGGTGTAAGGTGACAATAGTCACACAATGTATGCAGGTTGCAGCCAAATGTAATCTATTTACGAGACTATTGGCTGTCATCGGTTTTTTTATGTGGAAATACATTAACGCATGACAGTATGGGGGGCTTGACACCACGAAACTGGTCAACGGGGAAAGGAGCGCGAGTATAAGCTTCCTTTTCAGCTGGGATTCGCCATCACATAACAAGATATCACAAAGGCAAGTTGTTATCTGATGCCCAGTTTTTATTTTTATTTTCGAGTAAATGCATTTACTCGTGGCAATATGTCGGACTTGACACCTAGAAACTGGTCAACGGGAAAAGGAGCGCAAGTAGAAACTTCCTTTTCAACCGCAACATCACATCATCCATCACATAACAAGATATCACAAAGGCAAGTTGTTTTCTGATGCCCAGTTTTTTTATGTCGAGGAAATGCATTTACTCGTGGCAATATGTCGGACAAGACACCACGAAACTGATCAACGGGGAAAGGAGCGCAAGTAGAAACTTTCTTTTCAACCGCAACATCATATCAGCCATCACATAACAAGATATCACAAAGACAAGTCGTTATCTGATGCCCAGTTTTTCGCTATTATTTGCTATTGTATCCAATATCAGGAAGTTATAAGTCAAATTTAAAAAAAAGCAAATTAAAAGCTTAATATGTATTGATAGGTAATTAATGAGAACGGCTCTAAACAGGTAATCCTTATATGTTTCTCCTTACTCATAGTTTTACTATTTATGTAAGTACTACATACTGGCTACCAATAAAATTCACTCTCAATTTTAACATGTATGCCATGCTGGTCACACTATATTCAGTGGTCATGCCGTGACCTTAATTAAATCTGACAGAATATTTTAACATTCTGTTATTGGTGGACTTCAGTATAAGGACTTGAGCACACGATATATTACGATAGCAATCTTCTATCTGCATTTAAATGTTAATAAACGCATGTAGTAGAATTCTAAACATAATGTATATTTATTAGGTTTATGTCAACTCTACGAAATAGTAGAAATCCCATCAAATCTGATGAATATACTAACGTCAAATATTTAGTAACAGGGTATCTCTTCTTGCATGGAACTCAATACAAGAATATCTTAGGGATCATCATCATCATCAGACTGTTGAACATAAGCCTCCTCCCTAGATTTTCACAACGAACGGTCCTACGCAACCTGCAACCAGCGGTTTCCAGCGCCCTCTGTGAGGTCATCTGTCCATCTAGTTCCCTCTAGATGGACAAATGACCTCACAAAGGTCGCTGGACGGCCTCCGGGCCGTCCAACACTGCGTCTTCCGGTTCGTGGTCGCCACTCGAGAACTTTTCTTCCCCATCGGTTGTCAGTTCCGCAAGCGATACAGTCTTAGGGATACCAGTATTTAAAAAAGCGAGTGTTTTTCTGTTTTGAGTGTTCCATGAAACTTGATCTTGAAATATTTTAAAAATCTATTAGTTTGAATCATGTCACAAGAACTGGATGGATTGGGCAGATAATTAGAATGTAGGTTGTAGTTTGCACAAATAGAACACATATCCTGACAAAACGCAGAGTTAATAAGCTATTTTCTACATTATACGGACCATAAGGAAACACCCATTCATGTAATAGATTCCACAATCCAGTAGTTTCATCAAAGATACAACGATACAATGACCCCGAGCAAATGACCTTGAGTATTTCTTACCTTATCGCACACCGCAAGAGAGAAACAGTAGGATTTGTCGCTGTTTTACGCTCAATTTTTAGAATACACTCTTTATAAAATCAGATTTTGGTCTTTTGAAAAAAATATTTCTACCAAAATGTTTGTAATGGAATTGTCTATCCGTTGGTGTAAGGTACAAATCAAAATAGGTATGGAGGTTTTCCGAGGAGATGCATGATAACTACAATTATTTAATTTTTTCATGGTTTCGTTGTGAGGCGATTATTGAAACATTAAGCACATTATCAAAAAAATAAAACTACCATTTTGAAGCCAAGAAGTTGTAGAAATTTAATGAATTTTTTTACCAATTGATATTTGTTTTGGCTAATGAGATAGCTCTGAAAACTGGACAAAAAACTCGTTTTGCTGGGGGACGCACCTTAAGCACAGAATAGATAACATCTTCTACGCAAGAAATATTAACCTAAAGCTAGTTATAATTTTTACTATTTTACTAACAAACTTCAGGAGGTTGGTTTTTCGTGACGATGTGCATGCGCAGTGTAAAAATTTACTCGCATATTTCTGAAGTGAAAACTTCTTTTGGCGCGCCAGGGACAGCTTTTTCGTGGGATGTGAATTGAATTCTAGCGCCACGCTCGGGAATGTTAAAAAGTCTTCGTGTAAACTCGGAACTATGTCCATTGGCCATCTAGAAATGCGTCAATAATTCCCACAGCAATGCTAACGCATTTCTAGATGGCCATGCTCATGACTACGCCCTCCAGTTTCACCCGCGTAATATCAAATTATGAGTTATAAGTTTTTACTTCCACCGGCAGTTCCTATGATTGCCATTTTGTTTTCCCAAACGCCCCAAAAGATGTAAAACTTCAAAGATTATACGCCGCAGTGCATCGTTTCCGGAGACCTTTAGAATGGACCCTTATATTCGTTATCAGACGTTGCCCAAATGACAAATTGGTCTCATTAATAATGACAAGTTTCCTGTCATGTATAATTGAATACATAAAGATTGTACGAATATTATGGTATCACGTTTTTTAGGGTTCCGTAAAACGTAAAAACGGAACCCTTATAGATTCGTCATGTCTGTCTGTCTGTCTGTCTGTCTGTCTGTCTGTCTGTCTGTCTGTCCGTCCGTATGTCACAGCCACTTTTTGCCGAAACTATGAGAACTACACTGTTGAAACTTGGTAAGTAGATGTATTCTGTGAACCGCATTAAGATTTTTACAAAAGTTTAAAAAAAAAACAAAAATTAGGGGTGCCCCCCATACTGAGAACTGAAGCTCAAAACATTTTTTTTCATCAAACCTACACGTGGGGGGTGTCTATCGATAGGTCTTAAAAAATGATGTTGAGGTTTCTAAAATATTTTTTGTCTACACTGAATAACTTGCGCGAGAGACGCTTCCAAAGTGGTAAAATGTGTGTCCCCCCCCCCTCTAACTTCTAAAGTAAGAGAATGAAAAAACTAAAAAAAATATATGATGTACATTACCATGAAAACTACCAACGAAAATTAGTTTGAACTCGATCTGATGAGTAGTTTTTTTTTAGTACGTCATAAATACACTATTATTAAAACTTCGATCAAAGTTACAACGAACTACAAGAACTATGTGTACTATGTATATTATGTTACTTGCTGGAACGGAACCCTTCATGGGCGAGTCCAACTCGCACTTGGCTACTTTATTTTTATGCCCTATTATTGGATAGAACATTGAACGAAATTAAATAAATATGTATTTCGACGAAAATACATCTATTTTAAGAAAGTTTTGCGTATGGTTTCTTACACGAACGTGTTAATAGATTTCAGATGATGGTACAAGTAATCATGAATTTTTCTAAAATATTTCCGTAATATTTTATTATTTCCATTTGATCCCAATAACCAACGTTAGGTAAATTTAAAGTTAAGTAGATTCATAAATATACTCAAACTAATGGCTAGCAGCAGATTCGAGTAGGTGACTTCATACAACATTAACACTGCTGATACGGGCTGGTGATGTGAGGTTCTGACGGGCTTATCAAAAAAAGCTAGCTCCTTATATGTGGACTGGTTAATCGGTGTATCAAACGAAGTTTTTTTTTATAGTATAGAGTGACGAGACGAGCAGGACATGTGCCTGATGGTAAGCAACATGTCTGCCACATAACAGCACAGTGACGCGCAGCTATTGGAACATGAAGAGTCCAAATCATTACCTAGCACTGCACTGTGCTCGTCACCCAGAGAAAGCTGAAAAGTGAAACACCATTGCAAGATTATGGTGCGCGTTGCAGAATTTATGTGCATTAATTGATTACTAGGTTGATAAGTAATTACAGCTTGTTAAATAAGTCATACTATGAGGGTGTCATAGTTTATAACTAAACCCTTCATAAAATAATAAAGAATTTACAAAAACACTACCAGCGCCTCGTGCCGAGTCCCTTCACGGTGGATGGTACGTAAACGCATTTCCCCCACAAAAAAAAGTTAACCCCCACAAAAATTCCGAAGAATGTCAGTTTTCTCTGGATAATAACCAAAATTGAAGGTGATTACCGTTCACTTATAAAAACAGCGCGAGCGGCAAAGATAGGACGAGGTAGCAAAGTTGAAATTTGGAAAGTGCGCATCAAGATCTATAAAATTGACAATTTTCAAAACTCCCGAAACACTTTCCAGGTAACCTCCATTTTTTCAACCAAATGACTGTACTATACTATCATAGTTGTGTTTAATTTTTATTGATGCCAATAAAATAGACCCGGACAATTAACTAAACATTAATCTAGCTAATAATGATAGCTGAATCAGTTATTTTATACTCCGTTCCAATTTATTTTGGTTCCAATTCGCTGGAACTTGTTGCCTGCCTCATAAAGTTAATACGAGCTTCATGTTAAGACTGCAAACTTTATTACTTACGTCTAAATTACGATACTCGTAAGCTTATTTTCATTAAAAAAATGAGTAATTTTCTTTTGTTGAGTTTTGTCCGAGCTCTCAAAAGAGGAGGGTTGTGTTTTTTTCACTATATTTCAGACGCTTACTCACCGCTCACGTGATTCTAAATGTTGCGACATTTTTGTTGCATGATTAAACTAAAATTCATAATTAGAACCAAATAACATAATTTGTGTCGCCAGTGTGGGAAAATTACCGAGTTCTGTAATGTAACAGAACTTAAAAATATCAAGAATATTGAAACCCTAGCTATAAATTTTACAGAAAAAGCTTAACTCACTTTAGGCATTAAATATTTATCTTCGCTTAAAACATTGTTGGTATAACAATTACACTTGGCTAAATTTAAAAAAAAAGTTTTTTACCTACACTTGGTTTAATTTAATCGACTGAATTTCGTCGCTACTGAATTCAGTGAAGTGTAATTTAGTAAGTTTTCCGTAAGTTACCATACTAAAGTCAAAGGTGCTTGCTTGCTTCTAAGTTGCTACTTAAATTGGTTCTAAATTCAGTCGTTGCTGCTGAATTCTGTCTATTATTATATATACATTTAGCCAAGTAATAAGCTTTTAAGTTAAGAATAAAAATGTTCAAACCTTCGTTTCGATACAAAATGAAGTCGTGGGTATAAAAAAAAGTCTATAAATTTTTAACTACGAGAGGAATCAATTTGCAGGGCCAATTTAGGCGCGTGTCCCCAGAGCCGGCGTGGAATCAGTTTCCGACCAGGAAAATGTGGAGCCGCTCTAAAATCCTCGTAATTTGTGACCTTTACGAGGCGGAGCCACTTTCGTTTTAACAAGGTAAAGAAAGTTTTTTTACAGAAGATTTAAGAATAATTTGTCTGAGGTGTTGTGATACAAGACAATGGTTTCAACTCATCCGAGCTTTTTACTAGGTATATTTTTTTAAAATACTTGTAAATATTAGTAAAACCTTGATAAAGCACATATTTATGAAGAAAGTGTACATTATAAATATATTGATAATTAAAATGTATTAATATCAATGAATGTGAATGTTTGTTTGTGTCTGGGTATCAGAAGAAATCATGTATTTTAAATTATTTATAATTATTATATTAGCTATCTTACGTTCTCGGTACAGGCGTTGGTTAGTTTGGGAGTAGATGGTGTTATGTAAAAATATCCACCAATATTAACAAAAACCTATTGCGTATTTAGTTGACTCATTTGATCTTAGGGACTACGTACGAGTATTTACTCGTAATAATTATGTAAATAAGGTATTAAATAATACTAGTTTAACCTAAGTAAAAAAAACTGGTTTAGTAAAAGTAGCTTCTATAAAAATTAAATCAATGTATAGTTATATTATACAAGTATTATTATAAATCGTAAAAGTAGGTTAAGTAAAATAATACCAGATTAGTATAAGTCACATTTATAAAGTAATCCTAGTTTAAAAAATTGTATTATTAAAAGTAGTAAATTTAGAATGAAAAAATTGTTGTAGTTTTACAAAACTAGAATTTTTATTAAAATAAAACTAGTAAGTATATATCTTATCTATAAATAAAGTAGCCAAGTGCGAGTTGGACTCGCCCATGAAGGGTTCCGTTCCAGCAAGTAACATAATATACATAGTACACATAGTTCTTGTAGTTCGTTGTAACTTTGATCGAAGTTTTAATAATAGTGTATTTATGATGTACTAAAAAAAAACTACTCATCAGATCGAGTTCAAACTAATTTTCGTTGGTAGTTTTCATGGTAATGTACATCATATATTTTTTTTAGATTTTTCATTCTCTTACTTTAGAAGTTAGAGGGGGGGGGACACACATTTTACCACTTTGGAAGCGTCTCTCGCGCAAGTTATTCAGTGTAGACAAAAATTATGTTAGAAACCTCAACATCAATTTTTAAGACCTATCGATAAACACCCCACACGTGTAGGTTTGATGAAAAAAAAATTTTTGAGCTTCAGTTCTCAGTATGGGGGGCACCCCTAATTTTTGTTTTTTTTAAAAACTTTTGTAAAAATCTTAATGCGGTTTACAGAATATATCTACTTACCAAGTTTCAACAGTGTAGCTCTCATAGTTTCGGCAAAAAGTGGCTGTGACATACGGACGGACAGACAGACAGACAGACAGACAGACAGACAGACAGACAGACAGACAGACATGACGAATCTATAAGGGTTCCGTTTTTACGTTTTACGGAACCCTAAAAACTAAACTAATATGAGTTTAATAAAACCAGTATTATTAAAACTAGTAACAGTAGTATTGTTAAAATAATGCTACTATAGTTTTAAACGGCTAAATACTACTATTATTGAAACATTAACATTAGGATTATAATAATACCAGTTATCAGTTACCATATAATACCAGTTTGTTTATAATAATACCAGTTTGTTAGAATTAGTATTAAATAATGTAGTAGTAAAAATATTTTTAACCACTTTTCAGAAAGTAGTTCAAGTTTTTCGCCACAGGCTTCGGTACGTGGCGCGACCCCTAATTGAATCACTGGTTTTATTTCTCTTAAATTTTACCGCGGAGTAACAGCTCGTTGCATTTTTGCCGTGATTTCAAACGTGCCATGATTTAACCCTCGCGTAATGTAATTATTCTGTTCAAAGATTGAATTATTATCCGTCGCTGTTACTGTACCGCGTTATGGGGATTTGAACGTTTTTGACACAATCTTATTAATGTCTTCATTGTTAATTTATTCCTATTTTATGTGAGTAAAATTATTTTGTGATTTCTGCTATAAAATATTGGTGACTACTGAGCCGAATTGAAAGATTATTTTTCTGTTGGATAGTCCATTTATCGAGGAAGGCTGTAAGCTATTTAACATTACGCTAACATCAACAGGAGCAGAGTATGAATGAAAAAATATAGCTTTTTGAGTGCTTTCGTTGGGTGACAGCATGTGTCTATCTTTTAAAAGGGTGCGTCATTAGAATTTAAGGTAACCAAATTTGTTCCAGATTTGAATTAGTATGACCAGTTTTCAGATAGATTGTTCAGTTTTCAGATGGCGTAGCAACGCGCGCACAATTCAGCTAGTTTAATCCTACTAATATTATTAATGTCAATGTATGGATGTTTGGCTGTTTGTTGCTCAATCACGTCCTAACGTATGAACGGATCGTGCTGAAATTTGGAACACAGATAGATTATAGTCAGGAAGAACACATAGGCTTTTATCCCGAAAGAACAACGGAAACAACGAGAACGGGAACTACGCGGGTAACACCGCAGGGCGCTACTAGTAAATAAATAAATAAAATAGACTTCAAAAATGGCACAACTTCATCACGATTTAAATTATTATTTAATTACTCGACTTTTTTGTAGTTGATAGAGTGACAAGACGAGCAGGACATGCGCCTGATGGTAAACAACATCCCTGCCCATGAGAGCACCGTGATACGCAGCTACTGGAACAGGAATAATCCGAATCATTACCCAGAACTGCACTGCGCTCGTCACCCAGAGATATAAGATATTTTATCTCTATGTCTTGTAATTTCATAGGAAACCCTTCAAGCCGGAACTTGTTTTCACATTACTGCTTGGCAGTAGACTAAAGCTTGTTGTTATATAAAGTAGCTTGCTGGCAAAGGTGTGGTACTTCCCAGGTGGACTCGGCAAATAGTCCTACCACTACATACCAGTATTGTGCGGCGTTACAACCGCAGTAATCACAAGAAAACTCGTATAGAATACCTACCTTAAAATAATATTTGTAAGAAAAAAAAATTGGCAGTCATAGGAACTGCCGATAGAAGTGAAAACTTATAACTCAGAATTTGATTTGATTTCTGTTGCCCTGGTATCTGGAGATAAACGCTGGGCTGTTGGAGGTAGGTAATCGAAACTCTTTACTGTTTCTGTTGCCCTGGTACCTACTTGGCCGTTTTTACCGAGTTTACCCGAAGATTTCTTATCATATCCGAGCGTGACGATTGATGAATCCATTTCACAACCCACGAAAATTCTGTCTAAAGCGCGCCTAAAGAAGTTTTCACTTCAAAATACTTTTAGTATTACCGCTTTGTATATTGATGACTTCTGATTTCCCGGGCCGAAGAAACGGCGAGCCCGCTAAATAAATAACACGCCCGCTTCAGAACACGGTTCGAGCGAAGTAAACAGATAGCATGCCAACCAAATATCGAAAGAATAAATAAAAAATATTTTAAACGTAAGCTAGACATCCCGTCGATCTACGACTGTAGGTTAGAAGAAACGTCTAGTCATTTCGAGAGGGGTATCCTGTATTATAAATTTTAAAGTGGCTCTGTATGTCTGTTATGTTTTAAAACCTAAATCACTGAACCAATTTGGATAAAACTTGATGCACAGATAAACTAGCAGTGGTAGTGGTGGTAACTATTAGTAGTAGTAGGATTCTTAGCAGAGTCCGCCTGGGGAAGTACCACACCTTTGCCAGTTATTCTACCGCCAAGCAGTAATGTGCAAACAGTACTGTGTTCCGGTTTGAATGGCAACGTTTCCAGATAAATTACAGGGCTTAGAGTTATAATATCTTAGATCTCTGGGTGACAACCGCAGTGCAGTGCTAGGTAATGATTTGGACTCTTCATGTTCCAATACCTGCGTGTTACTGTGCTGTTATGTAGCAGGCACGTTGCTTACCAGCAGGCCTATGTCCTGTTCATCTCGCCACTCTTTATTAAAAAAAAACTAGACCCCAAGAAAGGATATATAATACTTTTTATCACAGAAAAAGGGTTGAAGGGATATGAGGTATGAAAGTTTACATGGAATTTCATTTTTGTTGAAGGATAAAACTGTGAAATTTTGCGTTAGGTAGTAAGTACGAAGACGTCGTTCAGTAAACCAAATTTAACATTTTTGATAATAGTTAAAAACGTTATTGGTCTCTATAACCTTGAGCCCTCGTATCTATACTTATTTTCTAAAGCTGAAGAGGTTTTTAGTTTAAACGCGCTAATCTACCAGCTACTGGATAAGCTAATGGACCAATTTTAAAAACTCCTTCGTCGTTGGACTTCACGTACATACGGCTGATGTGGCGAAAACTACGCCCCTGCTCTGACGTATGATCTATCAAAATTTTTTTTATCATCAAAATCAGAATTACAAAAAATAATAGCGTACAAGCGAATTGCGAACCTCCACTTTTTTTAATAAAACCTGCCAAGTGCGAGTGGGACTCCCACACGAAGGGTTCTGTACCATTAGCAAATAAACGGCGAAAACCTGTTTGGCTTTATTCGAAATTTCTTGTACATCGCAATTTCCGCAGACAGGCAAATAATTTTATTAAAATATTGATTTTTGGCTCATGATTCTGACGATGAATTCAATATCGCGTTCTATTTTTACTAGTTTGTTACAAGTTTGTTATGTGGGAGCCCCCCTTAAATAATGTTTTTATTTTATTTGTTGTTATAGCGGCAATACAAATACATCATCTCTGAAAATTTCAACTGTTTAGCTATCACCGTTCTTGAGATTCAGCCTGGTGACAGACAGACGGACGGACAGCCAGTAATAGGGTTGCGTTTTCACCCTTTGGGTACGGAACCCTAAAAATGGTTAGAAATCCACTCAGTCTATTAATTCAGTAGTTCAAATGACGAAAGCGGATTTAACTTCTTCGTTCGCGGCTTGAGAATGTGTAGAGCTGTAGAGATTCCTGACATGAAACAATATTACCTACTAGCGCAGTCTCATAGAAGAGGCCTTGATAGAATAAAATATGCGCACTACAAAACCCAACCAAACAGTAGTCAATGGGTTACACAGTAAACACCGTTTTCCCCGGAAAAACTCTCCAAAAACACGAACTCGCCAAATAAACCCATTCAAACCGTCTCATGTTATGGGGATACATTTCTATTCACGTCCCTATTTATCGGAATCCCTGCTTTTATAGTATCATTTTGCTCTCCTACATAATACGTATTCATCGAAGGTTTAATCTGAATTTCGTAGAACATAACAAATAATGGTGGGATTGTCAGTAACGTTCTTTGTTAAAGGACCTGTAAGACGATTCTGTGTATTTACATTCTAAAAATGTGCTTTCGTTTTTGTATTTGAAGTGAAGATTATTTAGCCGTGTTGAGCATTTTTTGGTAGAGGGACATTTTTTTTTGTAGTGGTAGGACTCTTGGCAGAGTCTGCCTGGGGAAGGACCACACCTTTGCCAATTATTCTACCGCCAAGCAGTAATGTGCAAACATTACTGTGTTCCGGTTTGAAGGGCAATGTTTCCAGAGAAATTACAGGGCTTAGAGATATAACAACTTAGATCTCTGGGTGACGAGCGCAGTGCAGTGCTAGGTAATGATTTGGACTCTTCATGTTCCAATAGCTGCGTGTCACTGTGCTGTTATGTGGTAGGCATGTTGCTTACCATCAGACACATGTCCTGCTCGTCCCGTCACTCCTTATTTAAAAAAAAAAAATTAATGGTTTACGTCATAGACATTTTTTTTCATATTATAGAGTGTCGAGATGAACAGGCCATGTGCCTGATGGTAAGCAACATGCCTGCCGCATAGTTGCACAGTGACACGCAGCTATTGGAAGATGAAGAGGTCCAAATCATTACCTAACACTGCACTGCGCTCGTCACCAAGATGTTATATCTCTAAGTCCTGTAATTTCTCTGGAAACCTTGCCCTTCAAACCGGAATACAGTAATGTTAGCACATTATTGTTTGCCGGTAGAATAACTGGAGTACTTCTCTAGCCGGACTCTGCCAAGAGTACACTAGTGTAGACTACATGCCCGTGAACAAAATTTACGTTGTAAATGACCCACCAGGAGACCTATATAAGATGATAGAAGGGTATAAAGTAATAAGATTCAGCACTATGCCATCACTTGTAAGCTGTCCAACTGAGTACAGTCGAAGAGGGGGGGTTACAACCGTCGACCATTTCTCCTTGTCGCATGATTTTTGTACGGCATTACGAAATAATGGATTAGGAGAGGTATTGAAGCTGTATGGAACCAATGCCGTACATAATCAAATGCCCAAATTTAATCTGTAAATTGTCGGAAAATCACGAATTTTTCCGACAAACTAAAAACTTAAAATGTATAATTTTTGTAGTTTCAATACCTCTTCTAATCTATTATTCTCCAACGCCGTACAAAAATCATGCGACAAGGAGAAATGATCGGGGGTTGCAACCCCCTCTTCGACTGTACTCAGTTGGACAGCTTACAAGTGACGGCATAGTGCTGAATCTTATTACTTTATACCCTTCTATCATCTTATATAGGTCTCCTGGTGGTTCATTTACTACGTAAATTTTGTTCACGGGCTTGTAGTCTACTACAAATAATGTTGGAAGGCAGATGCGGCGGCGTAGCGACGTAGCTTTGGACACACACAGAGACGCCTTTATGGATGGGTGAAATGTTGTAAGTTCGCGTCACTAACACAATATTATCATGATAGCAGCATATCTTTAGCTATACAGGTGACGTAATGTGTGTCATTAGCACTGTTTAATATTAAACTTTTAAGCTATTAGCTTTCACTTCTATCATTAGTCAAAATTGTTTCATCCGTTATGTAGCTACGATGCCACAGACACACACACAGTGAGAGAGAGATAGAAACACATCAAACTTATAACTTACTAGCAGTGCCCCGCGGTTTTAGTCGCGTAGTTCCCGTTCCCGTCGTTCCCGTATTCTTTTTCCGTTCCGTATTATTTTTTCGGGATAAAAAATGTGTAAAAAAATGTTTGTCTGTAAAGTCGGTTTACTGACCATAGAACGTGACAACGTCTTAAGAAAATAATGATGGAATGGTAGCATTTTTCAAAAGAAAATTTTAATTTCATTTGTTTAATAGATTTGTATGTAAAAAGTAATCAGTAGAATTTAGTCATTTTCAATCAAAACAATGCAAAAAAGCTTTTAGATGCCGGGGATCGAACCCGGGGCATTTCACATGCAAAGCGAACGCTCTACCACTGAGCTACATCCCCGCTTGAACTACTGAAATATCGAAATAATTAATACAACTGTAACAAACATGCGGCGAGGTAACGACCGACGGTAACGGTACATGACGTCATGTTTTGTAGGCGTGCAGCCGGCTTCATCGAATTATAAGACGTTATCACGTCAAAAAGCCTATGTGTTCTTCTAGACTAAAATCTAACTGCGTTCCAAATATCAGCCCGATCCGTACATACGTTACGACGTGATTGAGCAACAAACATCCAAATATCTATACATCCATACATTGACATTTGTGATATTAGTAGGATACTACAATTGCTATATACTGGCTCAGGATAGAAACAAGTGGAAAGAGGGTAGGGAGGCCTTTGCCCAGCATTGGGACATTTCAGCCTCTTAATAATAATAATCATCCACCAGCAACTTGCTCTTCGCTACACCCTTGTTGAGTCCGAGGTGCCGTACTATAAGTACGCCCCTCTGCCAGTTCTCGAGAATGGTCGTGCGTTGCTCTACTGGGACCGTTCTATCATCACGGACAGGACTATTGTCGCCAATAAGCCTGATATCGTGCTGGTAGACTGGGTCTCAGCGCCGGGCTGTGATCGTCGATATCACCGTACCACATGACGAGAACCTCGTGAAAGCCGAGAAGGACAAGCTAAGCAAGTACCTTGACTTGGCTCATGAGGTTACCGCCATGTGGGATGTTGATTCGACGATCAACAACCCAACGAGTCCCAACAGTTGTGTCGGCAAACGGCCTTGTAGCGAAAAGTCTCGACCAACATCTTAAGAGGCTTTCGCTAGATGGTTGGATTAAGGGTCAGATATAGAAAGCGGTCATCCTCGACACAGCGCGCATCGTCAGGAGGTTCCTCTCTCTGCAGCCCTAACCACCGGTAGCTTGGGCCCTGCCCCGCTGCTGGCGGCTATCTAGGTTTAAGTTTTTATAATGTTTTTATGTTTTTAGGGTTCCGTAAAACGTAAAAACGGAACCCTTATAGATTCGTCATGTCTGTCTGTGTGTCTGTCTGTCTGTCTGTCTGTCCGTCCGTATGTCACAGCCACTTTTTGCCAAAACTATGAGAACTACACTGTTGAAACTTGGTAAGTAGATGTATTCTGTGAACCGCATTAAGATTTTTACAAAAGTTTAAAAAAAACAAAAATTAGGGGTGCCCCCCATACTGAGAACTGAAGCTCAAAAATTTTTTTTTCATCAAACTTACACGTGTGGGGTGTCTATCAATAGGTCTTAAAAAATGATGTTGAGGTTTCTAATATAATTTTTGTCTACACTGAATAACTTGCGCGAGAGACGCTTCCAAAGTGGTAAAATGTGTGTGGGGGGTACACACACCTCTAACTTCTAAAGTAAGAGAATGAAAAAACTAAAAAAAATATATGATGTACATTACCATGAAAACTACCAACGAAAATTAGTTTGAACTCGATCTGATGAGTAGTTTTTTTAGTACGTCATAAATACACTATTATTAAAACTTCGATCAAAGTTACAACGAACTACAAGAACTATGTGTACTATGTATATTATGTTACTTGCTGGAACGGAACCCTTCATGGGCGAGTCCAATCCGCACTTGGCTACTTTATTTTAATATAAATATTGTAAAAACATAACCCTCCTTTCAGTCGGGTAAAAACTTAGATTTAAGAAAAGAAATAAATACGTGAATAATGGTAGGATAACACCTCGACGTTTTTCCGTCGGTGTCTAAAAATCAACACATACGAAGCATTTTTCAAAGAGATTTCGTGTTTGTTTTGACTCGTACATCGTAACATGACTCACATCAGAGGAATCTTAATGCCTACCTTAATTTGCATCAAGGGTAAACATCTCCCGAGATAGGCCGCTGGGGATAAAGTTACATGCCTATCGTAAACGGAAGGATTAGGCCCGATCTATTATTGGAATCTTATTTAATGTAATGAATACTGATATCCATTTTATTTCAGATCTTTTCACTCCATTTATAGCTTATTTCTGCAATTCTTTGAATATTATTTTAACAACAATACTTCGGTTTGCACTTGACCGCATCTTTGCCTGATGTTAAGGGCGTACCCCGAGCAAATGACCTTGAGTATTTCTTACCTTATCGCACACCGCAAGAAAGAGCAAGAGAGAAACAATAGGATTTGCCGCTGTTTTACGCTCAATTTTTAGAACTTACACTCTTTATAAAATCAGATATTGGTCTTTTGAAAAAAATAAAACTACCAAAATGTTTGTAATGGAATTGTCTATCCGTTGGTGTAAGTACCAAATCAAAATAATGGAGGTTTTCCAAGGAGATGCATGATAACTACAATATTTTTTTTTTTTTTTCATGGTTTCGTTGTGAGGCGATTAATTAAACAATAAGTCTATTACCAAAAAAATAAAACTACTATTTTGAAGCCAAGAAGTTGTAGAAATTTAATGTATTTTTTACCAGTTGATATTTGTTTTGGCTAATGAGTAGATAGCTCTGAAAACTGGACAAAAAATCTCGTTTTGCTGGGGGATGCACCTTAAGCGACGATGCGGTCTACGATGGAACCAACTGGAAAATACACGCATTCGGTGTTGCCTGTATTGAGTGTGTTACCTAGACGTTCTTACCAGCCTAGACGTTCTTGTTACAAAAGCCGAAACCTCCTCGTTTCAGGAGATATGACTCCACTTATCTATATTTGACTATCTATCAAACGATAAAAACATGATCACAACTTTGTAAATAATAATGAATATAAATAATTGCTATGCTTGAGCAAATTGGCTAAGCTAACTTTATTTATTTACCTACTCTTATTTTTACATAATCAAAACATGAATTCATGAAGAAACAGAAATACAAGTACGCAATTTAAATAATTTTAATGAGGGACAGAAACCTCTTGTCAAAATTGATGATTCAAAAACCTTAGGCTCAACGATATCCAATTTCAATTTTATCTTTTTCATGTTAGTAAATCTGAATACGGCCGAATGTATTTCAATTTATCTAATTGAAAATATGAAAAGAATCCTCGATTCTGACCTTTTCTCGACTTTACTTATTATAATTCTCAAGAGGAAGTTAGTCAAATTTGGAGTTCCATAAAACGATGATCTGGGCCATTATTTGGGTATTTGAATAACTTTAAATACAATCAAATATATCTAACCATCAAATGACATTGTATACAGACAATAGCATTGTTCTATTCATAAATAATAATTCATGATAATAATGATTCCGACGTCCCAAAGACTCAAACGAAGAAAGTCTATTTTTGTGACAAAAATGTCTAAATAGACTGTGGAATGCGTTGCCTGTAATAGTTTTTTGCCGATAGTAACTATCTTGGTATCTTAAAATCTAGAGTGAATCGGATTATTCTAGGTAAGTACGCTCTATCGTTGACCACATCAAAGCTTAATATCAGGCGAGATGGCGGTGAAGTGGTAACCTATAACAGTAAAAAAACGATAATTATGAAGAGCTACTATAAGATTTGTTGTATTAATTAATCCAATAACGTTATACTTAAATATTGAGCAAACTAAATTCAAAATATAACAAACGAATAACACATTAAATGTTGACATTTATTACGGGCGAAAAGACATTAAAGAAGACACGCGATTTCTAGTATTGACAAAATAGATAATAAGCTAACACGGAAATATGATACATGATATAGTCAAAAAGAATGAAGTTTGTATATGCGCTTTTTCTGTTTCGTATAATCTTCCGATATTGATATCATATGATATTCTCATAAGAAATATCTCTCATCATTACACATAGGTATCATTAAATCTCATCTCATTTGATATGTAGAATGTCCAATAATGTCCAATATTGGAGAATGTACTTTTATTATTACTTGACATTAAATTTATTCTGTTTCTGTGGTAAAATCGTTCTAAGTATTGTCTAATAGTGTACATTTATAGTGAGAATTTACGTATTGTTTTCAACTATAATTTTCTCTTTATTTTTATTGTTTTTGACGAATGATTGAGTATTATAAAATTAGGTATCTAATATTAATATCTTGACATGCCTATAATATTCAATGTTTAACTTTAATTTAATTGTCATTAGTGTAATTCGTTATGTAAAACGGTACTAATTGAAATAAATAAATAAAAAAATAAATAAAATATTCGCTATTGATATTTATGTCGTAAAGATGTTGCATAGATACTGAGATATGGAGTAATATTTTGGGGTAATCCTATGGATCGAACTCGAAATAGTGCAATAGTGCTGTGTACGAGCCATCTGCGGGTTAAGAGAAAGGTACTCTTGTAAAAAATATTTTGTCCTGCTCAATATTCTGACATTTTGTATGTACGAGTATAAATGTCACCTTAACATTGAAAATACCATGAGTTTATAATCTAACGACGCGACAATAGATTATGCGCTATTTTAGGCTATTTTCTACCTCCTATATATTTTAACCCAACAAACATACAAAATTTTACATTAAAAATTTTGGTAGGACTATTTAAGCATTTTAATTGGCCCTTTATCACTAAGAGCTGTCCATTTTTAATAATTCAAAAAAAATCTATCAAGAGCTAAACTGGCGAATACTTAGGCTCTATTTTCTCTTTGAAGAAAATTCCTTTCATATCCATTTTGGCTATATTCAACGAATAAATAACTACGGAATGAGGTCTCGGTGTTTCAGCATTTTTACTGTTAACACGTAATTGGCAGTCAACCTACGTAATGGAAAACGATGAATTTTACTCGGGGTAGTATTTATTACTAGCTAGGGTTTTTAAAGTAAATACTTCTTTTTTTCAAAGCACTTTTTGGTAGTCGACATTTTTATAGGTGACGCAAACCTACAAACTATAATGTTGCTACATTATAGTTTGTAAGGCCGACGGAGTAGCAGAGCAGCAGAAAATATCTATACTTACAGACATTGTTTTATATTAGTAATATTATTAGTTATCTACACTGTAAGCCCCTGAATAATAATTCTATACATATAAACTTTCTCTCATATCTACCCTATTAGCACGAAGTTGGGTTATTTCAGAATATAACGTTCTCAACTCTCACATGGTTCAACAGTCAATATACGTTATTCAATACGTTTTTACGTGATGCGACTTTTTTTTTCTTTTTTTTTTTAACTTTTTTAGGTTCACACTTGACCGCCATCTCGCCTGATGTTAAGCGACGATGCGGTCTACGATGGACCGTGTTTACCTAGAAAAAAACCGATTCACTCTCGATTTGAAGACACAAAGATTGTAACTATCGGGGAAAACCCACTCAGGCAACGTATTCCATAGCCTAGACGTTCTTATCACAAAAGTTGAGTCGAATCTCTTCGTTCGTGTCTTTGGAACATCAACCATGAAACGATGTCGCTTTTTCGAGCTACGAGCATTCCGATAGAAAAAAGGACAAGGTGGTATCAGATCATGCAGATCAGTCGCACACTCTCCGAAGTGTATCCGATAAAAACCCGACAGACTAGCAAATTTTTCGGCGATGTTCAAGACTTTGGAGTATTTTTCGCACAAGAGTGTCGTTGCCTATGAGCCTTTTGGCACGCCTCTCGATCGATTCCAGAGCTTCCAGCTGATACTTAGCCGATCCATCCCAAAGGTGCGAACAATACTCCATACAGGACTTGCGTGTGAAGTGCAAACACACACTTGTGTTGACAACGGATTAAACGCATATTTCAGGTAAGCATAGTTCCTTTTACATCTGCTAGGGGTCTGGTTTACGTAGCAAAACTGCTTGTCAAAAAGTATTTATCTATTCTTCGCTTTCGTTTTGTAGTGGAAGGATTCTTGGCAGAGCTCGCCTGGGGAAGTGCCACACCTTTGCCAGTTATTCTACTTACAAGCAGTAATGTGCAACCATTACTGTGTTCCGGTATGAAGAACAATGTTTCCAGAGAAATTACAGGGCTTAGAGATATAACAACTTAGATCTCTGGGTGACGAGCGCAGTGCAGTGCTAGGTAATGATTTGGACTCATCATGTTCCAATAGCTGCGTGTCACTGTGCTGTTATGTGGCAGACATATTGCTTACCATCAGGCACATGTCCTGCTCGTCTCATCAATCTTTATTAAAAAAAAATAGACAACTATAAACTTTTTGTTGAAGTTACGGCTGGTCTAGTCGGGAGAACGGCGACTGACGATCCGACGCCCCGGCATCAAATTCCACACGCACCACTGTCTTTTCGAAGTCATAAAAACTTAAAAACGATGAACATCGTGAGCAAACCGACATGTACCTAGAATCTTTCGAGGTAATGTGTCATTCACCAACCCGCACTTGTCCAGCGTGGTGGATTATGGCCTTCCTTGCGAGAGAAGGCCTCGAATCCCAGTGGCGGGAACTGTTTCTGGGCTGATAAAGCTTTATGCTGTAAATTCGTTGCTTTATACCTAAGGACTTTACACGGGTATATCTAAATTAAATAATTTGAAATTACGTTATGATATTTTTTTTAAAATGTCGCTGTTCCTGGTACGAAAATCACTCAAACGTATTGCCAGCGATCAGCCGTTAGAAATAGAAAGGAAAAGGATATACATCTATACTAATATTATAAAGCTGAAGAGTTTGTTTGTTTGATTGCTTGTTTGTTTGTTTGTTTGAACGCAAGGATCTCGGGAATTACTGGTCCGAATTGAAAGGTCTTTCTCTGAATTCTCTGTTGGATAGTCCATTTATCAAGAAAGGATATAGGCTATTTAACATTACGCTACTATCAACAGGAACGAAGCCTGAATGAAAAATGTTACAAAAACGGGGAAAACATATTGCTTAGAGAGCTTTCGTTGCGTGACAGCATTTGTCATATGTTAAAGGTTGCCTCATTAGAACCTAAAGTAACCGAATTTGAACAAAATTTGAATTGGTACGACCAATTTTCGATAGATGGCGTAGCAACGCGCGCGCGTTCAGCTAGTAATATTATATACACAATCGAACCATAGACTTCTGAAGGACAGGTCTTTCCCTATATACATGAAGTCCCTTTATGGAACTGAAGTGCGAACGTTACGGACGACTATGAAGCTTTATGGACGTTAAAAAACCAGTAGTGCGCGAGGTATTCGAACCAATCTGGATCGGCCGTCGCCGTAAGTAACCTGTAACGTTCAAATTTTTGCTTTTATTATGTATTTGAAGTGGTATTCTTCATTTTACGAGGCCACGCGGGCCTGGTTGTGCATGCTGACGTATACTATGATTATAATAGTATCAATATTGGAGATCGGCCGGTATCGCTTCCTAGATCAGCCGTCGGTCGGCCGGCGAGCGAGATGGGTCGGATAAGCTCGCATGTGCCTATGACCGAGGGCCATAATTCCCTGCATTGCAGACTGCCCTGCACTACGGTTTACGGGCAGCTCAAGTTATAAAAGAATAGTTATTCTCACTTGTAGTAGTGGTAGGACTCTTGGCAGAGTCCGCCTGGGGAAGGACCACACCGTTGCCAGTTATTCCACCGCCAAGCAGTAATGTGCAAACATTACTGTGTTCCGGTTTGAAGGGCAATGTTTCCAGAGAAATTACAGAGCTTAGAGATATAACAACTTAGATCTCTGGGTGACGAGCGCAGTGCAGTGCTAGGTAATGATTTGGATTCTTCATGTTCCAATACCTGCATGTCACTGTGCTGTTACGTGGCAGGTATGTTGCTTACCATCAGGCACATGTCCTGCTCGTCTTGTCACTCTTTATTTATAAAAAAAAACTCATTTGCCAGTAGGTAATGTTTTTTCTCACACGTTAAGAATAGTTTTTCTCACACATTTGCCAGTAATATTTAAGTATGTTCTTAAGCAAACAATGCGATACCAATACTTTATTATTATTTTTAGCAGTAGGTATACTGTGACGGGGCCTTCAAGACTTCGACGGGATTTAACGTGTTGTAGTGGTATGACTCGTTGCCGTCTTTTGCCGTCGTTTGTCGTTGCTCGTCGAGTTCGTCTGGAGAAGTACCACAGCTTAGCCAATTATTCTATCGCCAAGCAGTACTTTGCAAACGTTACTGTGTTCCGGTTTGAAGGTCAATGTTTCCAGTGAAATTACAGAGCATAGAGATAAAACGTCTTACATCTCTGGGTGCCGAGCGCAATGCAGTGATGCTCTTGGGATTTGAACCAGGGTTCTGGTTCAACCTGGTTCAAATCCCAAGAGCATCACTGTCTTTTCGAAGTCGTACGAACGTAATCCCGCTAAGTTAAAAAGGTGAAGGAGAACGTCGTAAAGAAATCGGTATGTTCCATGAATCTTTCGAGCTCATGTGTCATCAACCAACCGTCACTGTGCAAGCGTGGTGGATTATGGCCTTGACGCTCTCATTGCAAGATAAGGTCCCAAGCCCCAGCAGTGGGAACATTTAGTTGGCTGGTTGTGCTCTAAGTCTTGTGTGTGTTTGTTTTTTCGGCAAAAAAATAAACTATCAACTATTTTTTTAAAGTAAAGTAAAGATTTTTTAAAGTAAAGTTTTATTTCCGTAGTATGGGTACAATCACAGAAATTTAAATTACCTTATTATTTGGATTTCTGTGGGTACAATGGTAGATATAACGGTCATGGAAATAGTTCGCCTTACACTACCTTTCGGCATGCAAAATATACAAAACAATTTGAATCTACATTACCTAATTACACAATCAAAATTCATTTTTGAGATTTTTTGAGAAGTATACTTGCCAACGCTTATGTTTTACGCCTGCCGATAGGTCGCCAACGCCGCTTTGATTACCGCTTTCCGTGCCCACCGATCGACGGCTGTAATTCTCTGCTATCATAAAACTCGATTATTTACCTCACGGGAACCTTACGATATATCAAAATTGCATCAGGAAAGCTGTAGCCGCAATACTTAAATCCTAGAATGATCATCATAATAATCAGCCGTATGCGTCCACTGCTGAAATAAGGCTCTCAAATAATAAGCCTCTAAGCCCGAATCTCATATTTACGTCTCCAGCCGGTGCCAGTGTCTTTCATAAATAGTCATTCCATCTAGTCTTCACGGCATCGTACACTGCCTATCTCTTGTCATAAGCTAGTTATTCAACCACCAAGCTGCAATAGCATCACTGTGTTCTGGTCTAAAGGGCAATATTTCCAGAAAAAATAGTGTATAGATTTGAATCATCTTTATCCTAAAGTGACGAACGCAGTGCAGCGTTAGGTTATGATTTGGACTCTTCATGTTCAATAAGTGCGTGACACTGTGCTGTTATTCGTATGCGTGTTGCTTGCCATCAGGCACATGTCCTGTTCGCCTCGTCACTCTATAAGATTTATTACTATGTCATATACCTATACTATTTCATTTTTTAAGAAAAAAATTGCCTAAAAACGTGTTTTGCTCGTCTAGCTATTATTATGTTTTACAGAACATTTAAAAAGTAAGTATTAAGTATATCACTGAACGGAAGCTCACTTATATTTATTACCTACCTATGAACCTATTGCATAACATCGGAAAAACAATGATCTTCTGATTTGCGTGTCCATGGACAGTTTCGGCTAATTAGGTATTTTCAAAGTAGGTAAAACTTTCGTCGAATTGGAAAGCAATTTGCCTTAAAATAAAATAAAACATTCGGTCTGTTTGTGAGTTTCGCGGCGCTGCCAAATGCTTTCAATCACACTTACGATACAAATTTGCGAAAACATTTTTTAATGCGCGAATAAAAGTAGAGAGACTCGTAGACTAACTCTTTGTTGTACTGAAATTTAAAAAAAAATCGTTGATACTGAAAATCCTTTAAAAGGAGTAAGCGATCATATAAGTATGACTAAGAGCGAGCTTTTGGCGATCATATAAGTATGACTAAGAGCGATTTCTTCACGGCAACTGGAGAATGGGAAATAAGATACGAATAAGAAAACAATGAAATTAAAGGTATATACCTTTATACCTTTACTAATAAGAAAACAATGAAATTAAAGGTATATATACCTTTAATAAGAAAACAATGAAATTAAAGGTATATATACCTTTAATTTCATTGTTTTCTTATTCGTATCTTATTTCCCATTCTCCAGTTGCCGTGAAGAAATCGCTCTTAGTCATACTTATATGATCGCCAAAAGCTCGCTCTTAGTTTCATCAAAATATATATTAATCTATACGAACATTTTTTTGTTTCTATTTTAGGAACAACTGGACCGATTTACGTGGTCTCTGAGTGCTATTATAGAGTGTGAGTATAGGCTTTAATTTTATATTATATACCACGAATGAAGCTGGGACGTAACACTAGTATAAAAATAAAACATTATGTTCGCTTTTTGAAAAGTTGTATTAAATTTAAAACGTATTTACACGCCAGTTTTCGTACGCTGTCGTCACAGCACTTACGTCACAGAGTAGGTATATGGTATAAGGACGTGTCAACAAGACGAAGCCGTTTTCTCTTCAATCTTACGTCAAATTACTTAGACCGAATTCCGTCCCAGTAATGTAACGTAAAACAATTTTCGACGACATAAAAATATAATGGATGAAATTTACATTCGGGGTGGCGGCAATTTACCAATTGTGCTCGTCACCCTTCGTTATGGCATTTTACCATATTGACTTAGGTTATACTGTCAACAAATCGGGGAAGAGAGCTTTTAGTCTGAGTTTTGTATTTGCATGATCAAGATTTTGGTCATCATCATAAGCAGTCGAAATAAAATACAAGCATCTCTGTAAGCATCAGTTAAATGCTACCAAAAATATGAAAAACAAAAGCACTTCTAGCAAACCAGTTTATAAACTACCAATATGTCCAATATGACAAATATGTGTGGCATTCTCCCTGCCCGCCACGTTACAGTGGTGAACTTTTTAGATGGCGGGCGCATTGGGGTTGCAGAGGAGGAGGATTGATGGTATTGCGGCGACACTCTCCGTCTCCCCTGCAGCCGGATGGAGGTAGACGACGATTCCAACCATTATTATCTATCTGGCCTACTGCAGATGCACGAAGACGTTCAAACATGAACACATCTGACACATACCTACTTACTGGCTAGCCCCCAATATTATCCCGGCGTGCCTTAGTTGTTCCAATATGCCAGAGATGAAGCGTTGTCTTGGAGTAGGTCTGGAGGCGGAGAAGACACGGCGGGTTCGCGGTAAAATGCAAGAACGTCCCCACGTTCTTTCCATTTTACGACAAGAGTTTTATTCGGTACGTGCACCACTGTTAGTCAAGGGAGTTAGGGTCAACGGAGTTCCAGGATGTGGAAAGACAACATGGGTGATTAGACACTTCGACGTGGACAAGGACGGCATTATCACCAAAACAACTGAGGCAGCAAAATATCTAAGAGAAAAGCTATCGCACCGTATCGGGAACCTGATCAAAACCAAAGTGCGAACTATGACTTCTGCTCTGGTAAATGGTTTCGGAAGAGAAAATTTCAGACACCTTATGATGGACGAAGCTCTCATGAACCATTTTGGAGGCATTGTGATGGCTACAACGCTGTCTGGTGTTGGTGAAATTGTCCTCATCGGAGACGTCAATCAGTTGCCTTACATCGACAGGGAAAATCTCTTCGAAATGAGGTATCACCGCCCGAACTTGGTAATAAGAATCAGCCAGGAGTTGCTCTGCACACATCGCAACCCGATGGATGTCGCATATGCGCTGAGGGAAATATACTCAGTTGTGTACTCCTCAGCACCCCATATCAAGTCTCTAGAGCAGAGAAGGTAAAAAAGAACGCAAATACCCAACACCCTACCAAACACCCTCTTTTTAGTTCACACTCAAGAGAAAAAGGAGACCCTGACAAACCAGGTTTATGGGTCAGGCACAGGGTCACGTATCCTTACCATCTATGAAGCTCAGGAGCTGACGTTTGAGTCGGTAATCGCAATCAAAACTAAGACAAACATGAAGCTGCAGGAGAGTGTGCCCCATGCGGTTTTTGTAACCTCACGGCACACGGGGACCTTCACATACTACCGTGATTACACCGACGGCGTTAGCGGCGAGTGTTAGCTGCATCACCAAAGACCCTCTCAGAGTTCAACCTGCAGATGCCCATTAGGGATAGAAATGCGGCCGTAGTGGAGGCTCTGGGCCGGGAGGAGGCGGCTTAGGTAAATGACGATGTCGAGTTGATTACTAGCGGAATCCCAACCGGTAGTGATCGGCTCTACAGACAAGCACTAGTATTAGGTTTAAAATGTTCCCAACTCCCCCCTACTTTTCTCTCCTTCTGCTAATCCAAGAAATATGTAAAAAAAATAAGATTTGAAATGACAAGTCACGGACCCCGGAGTCTGTGGAGTGGCAAATTTAAATTTAAAAAAACACACTGTTAGTGTCGTGTCCTACATAACCCGATCGTTCCTTTGTTTGTTCTGGCACTCTATATTACATCTATAAAACTACAACCAATGAAGATCTAGAGGTAGCAAAAGCAGCCCAGTTCACTCTGGACTATTGGGACTCAGAGCTTTCACTCGCAAGAAGAGAGGCATCACAATTCACCAGCCAAATTTAGGTTGACGGGTGAAGCGAGTCCTTTAAATGTCTTTCTTAGAACATTTCAATTTCATCACGATCTAGTGATGAAGATAAAGTTCTACATCTGCACTTAGCTCAGAAGTGCATATGGGACTCAAACCCACATCCTTACGATTGCCAAATCGGACGTTCCCGTTCACCGTTCACTAGGGATATACCACCACCTATACAGTATAAGTAGACGTTATCTTACTAATATTATGAACTAGTAGCGTCCCGCGGTGCTACCCGCGCAGTTCTCGTTCCCGTTGTTTTTTCCGGGATAAAAAGTAACCTATGTGTTCTTCCAGACTATAATCTATCTGTGTTCCAACTTTCAGCCAGATCCGTTCATACGTTAGGACGTGATTGAGCAACAAACATCCAAGCATCCATACATTGACATTTATAATATTAGTAGGATGCGAACGTATGGATTTTTTAATGTTTGTTGCTCAATCACGTCGGAACGTATGAACGGATCTAGTTACAATTTGCATCACATATTATAGTTTGGAATAACACATAGCTCACCGTTTACTCCGCTAAAATAACAGGATCGAGAATTAAAATGGTAAAAACGCGGGGTGTAGTATAATTTAAAAAAAAATGCCTGTGCCTAACCTCTAACGTCTAACGTCTAAAACTAGACGTTTAGGGCTAAATATCTGAAAGTACAATACGAAATGAATCGCAACATTATTCTAATACGGGCTTGAATTTTAATCTTTTTGGGCCCTCATTCATGATAGAGACTGTTAAATGTTATATTATAAGACTCATTTCGGAATTCACCTGGTGAAGTAGGTTCTACATCTTTGCTAGTTTGTCTACCGCTTGTTATTGATCGTGTTCCGATTTTAATACGATATGATAAATGGAGTGACTACAAGTGGACCAAAATTTTCACGAAATGATGGCAGAGGCAATGTTAACGAAACGTCGGATCCACCACCAAGATGGTTCGACAATATTCGATGGTTCGGTTACTATTGCGGATCTGGACGTCTGCTGCTCTGTTTCTACGAAAACGAAATTTGGGAAAAAAACTCGCGACTTTCCTTCTCTCGTTCTACTTCGTTTCGTCCGATACAACATAGTTTGACGTTTAAATGTTCTAAGCATACTCTAATTAGAGTAGGCTTAGAACATTTAAACGGACAAAACGACGGATCGAAGTAGAATCGGAGTTCGAAAATCGCGAGTTTATTTCGAAATCACGTTTTCGTTGAATTAGAGTAGACGTCCTGGTTTCCATTACAGGGCCGAGGCAGATGGCAAGTATACTTATACTTTGTACAGATACTGCCGTTCTATGAAACCCTGCATTTACGTACTCGTACAATAAAATAAATCACTAAAAGTCAAATAGGTTTTATTTCGTTTTTTTCCCCTTCATAATTATGCAACTTCACATCAAGTGTGTCAGTATTCAAGTTACCGTACAGTTTGTTACCGGTAAAATCTAAATTCAATACTAATTCATCTCATTTTAAGTTTTTTGAGTGAAGACAGCAGGCAGTGAATGGAAACGTAAGCCTGAGAATGGCGATGCATGGAAGAGGTCTGTGTCCAGCAGTGGACTAATATAGGCTGATGATGATGAGTGTGAAAAATCTGTGGTGGCCAAATAGCTAGATCATCAGATATTACAACCGCGGGGTCTATCAGATGATAATATGATAAAAATGCAGATGAGTCTATCATCAGTAGTGTCATGGCTACTGATTTTCACATTAATCAGATCAACATCGTAACGATGCCGTCTGTTCCAGTAATGACATCTTTCGAGAATTTAAGTCATCTGCCGACTCGCATTTGACCAGCGTGGTGGATTATGGCATTGACCCTGTGACAAAATATTCAACGTCCCAGCAGTCGCAACACGAAGAGGGCTAATACTTATGCTGAGTGTGAAAGGGAGCGAAAAATATCGAATAGCAGAGAATAGAGGCCCCTTCAGGGAGGTTGATTGCAAAAAGTTTCTATACCAGCGGATTTATTTGACTCGACGGGGTTCGGACACCATTTGAATTTTGATTTGGCTTAATTTTAATTGACCCTAAAGCCACACTGCCGGCGATTCTTCTGCGGATAACGTAAACTTTTATGAGGATTGTGTTCGTTTTCAAATTACTTTTAACTTAGATTAAGGTTTTTATACAAAAAGAGGAATTGTTCGTTTTTGTTTTAAATTCACGACATACAACAGAGAGAGGTTATTGATAGATGACGTATAGGATCTTATGTGCATTGTAAAACATTTTTTTTAACACAACATGGAACATGAAAGTCCAAATCATTACCTAGCACTGCACTGTGGTCGTCACCCAGAAATCTAAGATATTATATCTCTAAGCCCTGTCATTTCTCTGGAAACATTTCCCTCAGAACCGGAACACAGTAATGTTTGCACATTACTGCTTGGCGGTAGAAAAACTGGCAAAGGTGTGGTCCTTCTCCAGGCGGACTCTGCTAAGAGTCCTACCACCAATACAACAATATTATACAATTATTACCTTACACTGCACTGCTCTCGTATACCAAACCAAAACACCTAAAGATATAACATGATTTATCTCTATGCCCTGTAATTTCTCTGGAAATATTAGTCTTCAGACCAGAACACAGTGACGTTTGCCCATTAGTGGTGGTGGTGGTAGTGGTGAAATAAATGGCAAAGGTGTGGAGTTCTCCAGGAGGACTCTATGAAGAGTCCTACCACTAGCATTACGAAGTACTAACCTAAAACAAACCGATTCACTTTGGACTTTTTTAACTTCTTTAACTTTTTTACACTTGACCGCCATCTCGCCTGATGTTAAGCGACGATGCAGTCTACGATGGAGCGCGTTTACCTAGAAGAAACCGATTCACTCTCGATTTGAAGACATTACAGTTTCTAACTATCAGGAAATATCCACTTAGCCAACGCATTCCAAAGCTGATTAAAGTTATTTTTACGAAATTATAGTTTTTTTTTTTGGTTTTATACTTGACCGCAATATCACCTCAGGTTAAGTGTCGATGCAGTCTATGATAGAGCATTCTTACCAAGGAGAAAAACCGATTCACTCTCGACTTGAAGACCTCAAGATTGAATCCATCGAGAATAAATCATTCAGGCAACGTATTCCACAGCCTCGAAGTTATTATTACGAAAGCAGACTCCAACCTTTTAGTTCGAGTAACCGCCATGTTTTGTCTGAAAACTTCTTTCAAGTAATGACCCGCATTTAACTGGTTTCTTATTTTTAACTTCAATAATATTTAGTAATAGTAGATAGCTAGGTATAGATATCTTAGTAGAGGCCGCCTGGGGAAAAACCACACCTTTGTCAGTAATTTTACCGCAAAGCAGTAGGTAATATGCAATTATGAATGTAGGTATTCAGGATTGAAATACAGTTCTGTTTTTTTTTCTTAAATTAGCCACTCGACTCCGGGGTCCGTGACCCTTGTCATTTGGGTTTATTTTTTTACAAATATTTGGGATTAGAAGAAAAAAAGGAAAAAAATAGGGAGTAGAGAAGATTTTCACGTTAATTCTAGTGCTAGTCCAATTTCGTCTGTAGAGCCGATCATTACCGGTTGGGGTTCCGCTAGTAATTGACTCGACATCGCCATTTGCCATTTTCTTTTTTTTAAGCCGCCTCTTCCTCAGAGCTTCCACGGTTGTGTGTTAGTATTTGATAGCCATCTGTAAGTTGTACCACAGAATACATTTAATAGACTGTAGTTAAAAGTTCAGGCTTTGCCTAGTTTAGGGCCCATTGTAAAAGCGATATAGCATAGGATCACTTTTGTTGTAAACCTGTCTTTGAAATAATTTTAACTGTATTTTTTATGGCAAATAAAATTATACTTTAGTACAAGTAAAGTTCTCGGATGATCTCCGGCTCAACGTTTACCGTACGTACCAACCGATTGCGTCGTCGCTGATTGGTAGTGTTATGGAGTCTTCATGTTCCGACAGCTGACTGGCACTGTGCTGTTACGGGCAGACGTGGCCCTGTTTAGTAGTGGTAGGGCTCTTTGCAGAGTCCGCCTGGGGAGGTACAACACGTTTGCCAGTTATTCTGTGCAAACATTGCTGTGTTCTGGTTTGAAAGGCAATGTTTTTATAAAAATTACTGGGCTTAGATATTAAACACCTTATATCTCCGGGTGACAAGCGCAGTGCAGTGCTAGATAATGATTTGGACTCTTCATGTTCCAATATTTGCGTGTCACTGTGCTGTTATGAACAGATATGTTACTTACCATCAGGCACATGTCCTGCTTGCCTTGTCACTCTATACTATTAAAAAAAAAGTGTCGCTTGTCTTGCTAGTCCCGTCTCTCATTTAAAAAAAAAAAGTTTTACCATAGATTATAATATATTCATAGCTTATGCATAGAGAGCATAATGCCCAAAGGGACGAAAAATTCCACGAAATATCGGTACGATATAACGAACCAATCCTGAAACAACAATACGAAATTAACTGCTTCATACGTTTTTATTCAAAAAAATAAAACAACCTCTGGTATCTCTTCACAAATAATAGTAAACATATTTGGAACACAAACGTATATCCAATTAATTATCCAACCATAACATTATTGAAATATATAATGATATATTAACTATACAGTCCCTGGTCGTGCTTACCTGTATAGGGGACATGCACAGATGAACTTTCAGCTTTTATAAAATAACGAAGGTCTGGCCTTAGTGGGCTCTTAGTCTATAATGAATGACCTAAATTAAAAATGAAATTTTGAAGAAAAAAAAAATTTTGGTCGAATTGCTAAAAGGAAGAGGTCCTTTTTGGAAGTCGGTTAATAAAAGACCTATTAAATAACTATTCAAAATAAATATATCCCGTAAAAAGTTATTTTACTAATATTAGAAATGTTCGGATGTTTGGAGGTTTGGGTGTTTGTTGCTCAATCACGTCGCAAAGTCTGAACGGATCGGGCTGAAATTTGGAACACATTTAGATAGTCCAAATCATTACCTAACATTGCATTGCGCTCGTCACCCAGAGATCTAAGATATTAGGTATGGCTCTAACCCCTGTAATTTCTCTGGAAACATTTCCCTTCAAACCGGAACACAGTAATGTTTGCACATTACTTCTTGGCGGTAGAATAACTGGCAAAGAAAAGTAGATCTAAAAATTAAAAATGGCTGTCATAGGAACTGCCGATATAATTGAAACCTTATAGCCCAGAATTCGATAGCTTACTTTGGAAACTACGCGGGTGAAACCGGAGGTCCTGGCCATGAGCATGGCCTTGGTCCCGAGTTTACCCGAAGACTTCTATCATTCTCGAGCGTGACGCTAGAGTTCAATTCACAGCCCACGAAAAATCTGTAAGTGATGCGCCAAAAAAAAATTTCACTTCAAAAATGAGGCTTTGGCTTTGGGTAGCGCAGAAAACCCAGGATTCTAACTAACCTACATTTACTAACACAGACGCAAACGCAGAGAAAAACGTAAAATATGGATTCAGTAAAGATATTTTTTACTGTCTGTTTATGGTAGATAAAGTTTTCCTTAAAGAAAGTAAATAAAGGCACTTGTATATTTGTAACATTATCCTCACAAAACATCTAAAACAACATTCTGTGATATTATCCCCATGATGTTACACGGCCCCACAACGGTTTGTTAAAGTTTATATAACGGGGTGTCTATTCTCTATGTCCGATCGCTAAAACGTGTCTGTTTACCAGCATTACTTGATCTCAAAAGTCGATGACATTCTACGCAATCGTAGGTCAAACTGACACTGCAAAATTATGCTACGAATAAAAACAATTACGACCCCACTGAGCTTGAGTTTCTGATGACGGAAAACTCCGTGAAGAAACCGAAGGCTTATGTAATAGTAAGAATCTTTGCTTAGTCCGCCTGGGGATGTAACATACCTTTGCCAATTATTCAACTGCCTAGGTTTAATGTGCAAAAATAACTGTGTTCCGATTTGAAGGGCAGTGTTTCCAGAAAAGTAACAGTAACAGTAAGTAACAGTCATTGAGATAAATTAATCGTCTTAAATCTGGCTGATGAGCGTACTGCAGTTCTAGGTAATGATTTTAGACTCTTAATGTTCCAATAATTTCGTGACACTCTGCATGTGTCTGATGGTAAGCAACACTGCTCATTACAACATAGTATCCAAATCATTACCTGGCACTATATTAAACTCGTCACCTTCTTGTGTCCCGGACACAGTAATCACAGTTTGTACATCAATGTTTGGCTGCAGAATGTTTGGCAAAGGTGGGTTACTTTCAGAGGTGGACTCTGAATATAGGCCTACTACTACTAAAATATTAATTATAATATTATTTATAACATATTTGCTCGTAAAGGGTCTCTTATTGGACCAATTTCTGTAATGTAATGTATCTTATTACGCATTAGTGCTGTAATGTGTAATGTAAAACGCACGGTTTCAAAATGCTCCGTCCACAGACTAGGTAGAGAGATTTGCTCCGTCTAAAACGAACGGTACCTTTTTAAATCTTAGTAAAGAGTTTTTATGTCAGAAAAGTGTGGTCAACATTTTATAAACAAAATTAACTTTGAGAGGTAAAATATAATAAAGAATGATTAAATTCGTTAATTTAATTAATTCAGACTATAAATTACTTTAATTTTTCTGTAACAAAACACAAAAATATTAATTTACTTTATTATTAATAGCATACCGGCCGATGCGCGCGCATTGCTAATCTGTGATCCATACCTAGTGATTACTTACTCTGTGCTGTGATCTGTGATCAAGTAAATATTATTCCACGCTTTTTTTTTCGATGTATTGTTTTTATTTGAAAATGTCGTCAGAGTTTTGTTTATTTCCTCGCAAATATGTTATAAAACGTCGTATGACATACGTGCGCTTTGATAATTACAGCCTCTGCTAATTATAGCTCTCGCCTTCGGCTCGAGCTAGCAATAAAGCCTCGGCTGTAATTATCAACTTACCGCACTTATATCATAATGTACTATTATGATGAGAGCACAAAGTGGACTATGTACGAGTATCTATCTATCTTGCCCTTCTTGGGCAGGTTAAATAATTTGTGTTTGCGCGTTGGTTTTTGGCCATAGAGAATAATGTCCCAGTCTCGATTGACCTACTTACCAAACATAGACTCAAAGACATGATTCCCCAAACGGACAACCGACGGAAGGCTCTCCCAAATGTTATTTAATTTCCTTTTAACCAATCTTTAAGATACTTGTCCTTCTATAACTGTTATACTGGGACGATGTTTAATTGACCATCAAAATAAGCACTGCTTGTAGTAAACAAAAACTTTCACGAAATCGAGATTAGTTTTAAATGTATTTTTTGAAGAGAATTCATACCAGCCCGGTGATGAGAACGTCTAATTTCCTACATGTGGTCTCGAACAGCCCACTAAATGTTCCCCACTG
Organism: Ectropis crepuscularia; assembly: GCA_963693475.1. Taxonomy (NCBI): domain Eukaryota; kingdom Metazoa; phylum Arthropoda; class Insecta; order Lepidoptera; family Geometridae; genus Ectropis; species Ectropis crepuscularia. The sequence goes on from OY856361.1 coordinate 12,034,503, forward strand.
CTGGAAATCGGGATCTTCTGTAACAAGGAGAAAGTCAAGACCATAGTCTACCACGTCAACCCAGTGTAGGTTGGCGGTCGATGTTCAAGACATTGCAATTGACAAATTTGTATATGTGCACTTGGAAAATTACAACAATAAGAAGCCGGGTGTCCGATCACCGCGAGGCTGACCAGAAAAGGTGCAGGCGGTGTCAGGAGTGTGACAGGGGTTCTGCGACTCTGACCGCAAGCCATGCCGGAGAAACCTGTAGAGGTTTTAATCGCTAAAAGCACCACTTTTAGGAGTGTTGAGCCCGACACACCCGATGTGTCCTTACTTGGCAGACGGTCCGTAAATGTATATCCCCCACACAAAAAAGTAATAGTTATGTTTACATCATAAATATATAAATATTACTGAACATTTCACACTCAAAACCATAAGACCCCAAACTAAGCAAAGGCGAACTATGGAAGTCAGATAGCTGATAAAATACTATAAAATACTTGCAATATTAGACAAGACTACAAACTGAAGAACTGAAAAACTTTACTTAAAAATAATTCGAACCAGTGGAAATATTTATTCCTAATCTATGCTGCAAGATTCTATTTACCTACAGAGGGATTTTTTCTGAATGAACAATTTAATTTAATTACCATGTCTCAAACAGTGTGTAAAGCTGTCTAGGGTTGCCTGCCGCCCTGATTTCTCCGGATATTTGGTCCTAGTTTTTAATAGGTCCTACCACTTTATATGAATTTTTTGTATTTCAACATAGCGTATTGTTGTCCTTTAGGGCGCCTGAGGCATGGCTCGCCCGGGGCGCCTAGATGGCTAAGGCCGGCCCTGGATACTTTAAAAATGTAATCTTTCAATATTATTCACCCTCCAGCCCTAGTCTTAAGTTTATAAACTTATTTTATTTTATTTATTGTATTAAAAATAACTAAATAATTTAACTGTCGTTGATTGATGTGAATACAAATGTATATATGATTTATATTTAAGTATTATACGTGTCTCGAAGCATCATGTTTGTATACATGGTTATTGGTATTCAGCCTGCATCCTTTTAAGATGTTAAGTATATTAAATCCGGCACCTTTTCTTTTACAGTGTATAAAATTCGTTTTTTTCATACATAATAAAAAAGTGTATTTGCACGGTGTAAGAGTATCGAACTCGTAACAATTTGTAATGCCTCGGCTACATTAGCGGGCTACGGCAAATATTTCGTGTTAACGCGATTAATGTGGTGGTACATCGTGTCATAGCGTAGTATTTCTATGTTATAGTCCTTTATGGTCCCCAAACTACATAATTTAATATTTATTTATTTCCTTAATTGCACTGCATTATTATCAAATGCAACAATAATACAAATATCTACTCTTCCGGCGGAGGGCATTGTCACGCCATCACACAGGTTAACTCCTAGCTTGGGTGACAATGCTTCTCCAGCTGGACTGAAATTACTGATTAAGACATTGATTAAATTGCTAAGCACCGTTTGTTAACGAAAATAAATTTTCATTTCATTTCATTTCATAAATTTTTCATTTCATTTCATTCGGGTGAAGACAATGTAGTAAATATCTTCACCCGCCTTAAGGTGCGTCCCCCAGCAAAACGAGTTTTTTGTCCAGTTTTCAGAGCTCAAAAATCAACTCATTAGCCAAAACAAATATCAACTGGAAAAAAATACATTAAATTTCTACATCTTCTTGGCTTGAATATGGTAGTTTTATTTTTTTGTTAAAGAACTTATTGTTTAAATAATCGCCTCACAACGAAACCATAAAAAAATTAAATAATTGTAGTTATCATGCATCTCCTCGAAAAACCTCCATTATTTTGATTTTGTACTTACACTAACGGATAGACAATTCCATTACGAACATTTTCGTAGAAATATTTTTTTCAAAAGACCAAAATCTGATTTTATAAAGAATTTATTCCATAATTTGAGCGTAAAACAGCGACAAATACTACTATTTCTCTCTTGCTCTTTCTTGCGGTGTGTGATAAGGTAAGAAATACTCAAGGTCATTTGCTCGGGGTACGGCCTTAATGTAGACAAGAACATCGCCTATGCCCGAACATTAAGTTTTTGTCGCGCCAACACGATACGAATCTTCGCTCGCTAATGTAGCCGAAGCGTAATAAGAGCGTACGCGCTCTTTAGCGCTCGATAAATGATATGTCGAAGTTAATAAAGACTAAACAACCGCTAAACAGTGCTAGACAGGACAACTAACACTTTTTTTTGGATATGTACTGAGTTTTAACAAAAGGTGTTGAACAGTTTGTGTTATTTGTTTAAATATACCGAACATGCCCTTAAAAGGATACAGGCTGATTACTAGTAACCCTGTATGTATTGTATATGCATGAAGTTTCGCGTCCCATTGATTTTCATTCGATAGATGTAGGTGTAGGTATTAGGTATTATTATATGGCTGAATTAAATGTTTGCGGGGTAAGTTGTTTTTCTGCAACGACTTCCAGGGAAGAAATGCAGATTTTACGTAAATATCCGTGATTACTGAAATCTGTGTCTGCTATATCCACTTTTTATCCTAACCAAATACGAGAAGACTAGAGCGTAAAATAGTTACATAGATACAGGCACCCGCACAAGAACACATTTATGGCTGTGTGCATGAAATTTTTGTTATATGAATCATATTGTTCCATGATCCTAAATCATCAATTCAAAAGCTCGCGCTCTGATCCAAATCTACAAACAACACAGCGTAACTTGACAATAAAGCAACATAATTTCGTCGAATATACAATTACAGAAAGAGCAAATTTTGAATTATAAAAGTATAAATTCTATTCGGAATGGAAATTTACGTCGTTTGTGATGTCGCAACCCCCACATTGCGCAAAAGTAAAGTTGTGGTATAAACTACTGTTTGAATTATGGTCTTAACTCTTCGAAAAGAAGTGTCCAAATATTAGATAAAACCAATGTTATGGTGAACGAGCTAACTATGGGATCGGTTGCCATAGCCAGGGAACGCTTTTACTTGGAAAACAATTTCAAATGTGAGTCCATGAAGAGGATTCAGCTAGGCTGTGCAGTGTTTGGGAAACTCTCTCTTCTCGTCACCCATCCCACAAGTTCAGCAGTGGAAACATTTAGTGAGCTACTTACCTATGTTTAGCTATGGGACATAAACTATTATTTGCAAACTGCTAGCTTATCATAAAATCGAGGTTCACTAATATTGTATTCATATGGTCTTTATTTGTATGTACTTACATTTATTTAAACGTGCTCTAGCATCACTAATGCTAGGAGTAGGGCTTTGCGACGAGGTGTACAGATCTCCATAGAACTTCTCAAGCTCTCTCAAAATCTCTGGCTTAAATGAGACAATTCTGCCAGATTCTTGATAGATCTCTTTGGAGCCCTTAACACGTGATGACATAAGGCACTGAGACGTGGGCGCTAACTATTGGCATGATATACAAGCTCAAATGGCAATGAAGAGAGCTATACTCGGAATATCACTGCGTGACAAAATCCGAAACGAGGAAATCCGCAGAGGAACGAAGGTCACCGACATATCTCATAAAATTAGCAAGTTGAAGTGACAATGGGTAGCCCATATAGCTCGTAGAACCGATAACCGCTGAGGAGTAAAGGTTCTCGAATGGCGACCACGAACCAGCAGACGCAGCGTAGGACCCACACAATGGACCGATGATATTGTCTCGGTCGCGGGAAGTCGGTGGATGGAGGCGGCACAAGACCGATCATTGGGGGAGGCCTATGTCCAGCAGCGGATGTCTGCAGGCTGCAGATGATGATGATGACATTCGCCTGTAACACTCGTTTTTATTGTTTTTCTTCACCTGTATAATAAAGAGTATGTATACATTTATTACGCTGTGAGCGACATAAACTACTATAGTTAGTCCTAGAGTATTGTAATTTGATGCTCACGTAGTATTTTTACCTTCCTTTATAATAATTCTCGTGTACAAGGAGCTTTCAGGGCAAGTCTCGAAGTTGTAAGCCCCTGGAAACTCGCTCATTAAGAAGTTTGCTCGCCGCTCAGACACAGCCATAATTAACAGATAACTCCTCCGGATAACTTGACAAAAAGGCATCCTACATGAATTATGACTTGTAAACTTATTTGAAGGGTTTTTGAAATTAGGACGACTCACCTGACGGCGCCGCGTCGGGAACGATGTAAAGATAAGTGAATGCAAATCACGTTTGGTTTTTTAAATGGTGGATATGTTTTTGTCGCACGATAGATAGATAGATAAACTCTTTATTGCACTAAATTAAAAACAAAACTTAAATGAAAAAGAAAACATAACCTAAAAATTTTGAAACAATTGGCGGCCTTATCGCTATAAGTGATATTTTCCAGGCAACCGTGATATGGAAAGGGATTAAAAAATAAAAGGAATGCGGGAAGTCGCATACAAAGAGTACACATTATATACGAATTAAAACAAACAATTAAATACTATTCGTGGACTACCATAATGACAAACATACATTCTAACAATGATACATTCTAATACATAAATAACGTTATATTATGGACTAATACGTAACGACTAATTAGTAGTGGTAGGACTCTTAGCAGAGTCCGCCTGGGGAAGTACCACACCTTTGCCAAATATTCTACCGCCAAGCAGTAATGTGCAGACATTACTGTGTTCCGGTTTGAAGGGCAATGATTCCAGAGAAATTACAGGGCTTAGAGACATAATATCTTAGATCTCTGGGTGACGAGCGCAGTGCAGTGCTAGGTAATGATTTGGACTATCATGTTCCAATAGCTGCGTGTTACTGTGCTGTTATGTGGCAGGCATGTTGCTTACCATCAGGCACATGACCTGCTCGTCTCGTCACTCTATGCTATAAAAAAAAAAAAAAAAATACATACACAATAGGTACCAATGAATAAAAGAGTATCAAGAGTATTTTCATTGAAAAGTAACATTGACTCATAGAGCGACTTCAGCTCCTTGTCTTGGTCAAATAAAAGCTTTTCACATATTCTTTGAATACAGCAAGCGAACGAGCTTCCCTGATTTCCACAGGCAAAGAGTTTCACAATTGTACTGCTTGGAATGCAAAAGATTTGTCAAAGAACTTTTCACAGCGCACAGAGGGGGCAGAAGTACCAAGTTATATGTAGGCTTCAGAGTACCTACGTGTCTGGGAGCTGCTCCAAAAGGTGAAACAATCTTTTAGGTAGCGGGGGGCAGCAGGGTTAAAAAGCACACTGTAGAGCAACGAAAGCACATGAGCAATTGAGCATTCCGTCGAAGGCGAATGGGGAGCCACTTGAGCTGTGTACGAAATTGAGACACATGTACTTGCGCAAGTCAAATTTAAATCTAATACAGTAATTTTGGAGTCGCTCAAGTTTATCTAGCTGGCTTTCCGTAAGGCCAAAATAGCAGGCGTCGGCGTAGTCAAGGATAGGGAGAAGAAGTGATTGAGCAAGAGCAACCTTAGTGGCAGTAGGTGTTTTTTTATGTGTTTTTCATTTCAAAATGGTTTGTCAATTCGGGTGTATTTTAAGGCTTAGTACTTCGTAACCTTTGTCGAAGAGATAGGATATATTTTGAATTTAGAACTGGCAAAAATGAAATTAGTATAAATCGTGTATGTAAATCGTCGTGTCGTGTAGGTATATCTATGTAATTAATCGTGCCTATATTAATGACTGTTGTAATGAAATGCAGGTTGTGGTTCACATGTTTTCATCATTCAGTCACCACGTGGTCACCACGCACTATCAATTTTAAAAAGTATTAAAATCAAATCAGTGTAGAAATTGTCAACGTTTGTGATGCATTTGTACGTCAGTAAGTTAGAGTGCTCGCAATAGAACTCTGCGCGTAGCAAAATTTGGAACTAATTGACAGGCCGTCAACTTCTTGTTTACGTCAGTTGAGACAAAAGTTTGTTTACGTTTGGTGTATTTATTAATTTCCAAAGTAATTATTAGCTTTTATTATGCCGAAAGTGATTAAAAGTGCTGGCCGTGGCTGGTTCTTGAAAATCAATCGTGGTTGTGAAGAAGAACGATACAATAACAGGCCAAAAGTGCAGTTTTCCAAACGCAGAGCTATTCGACAACTAATATGTAGGGATACCATAGCAATCAAATCTCCACCAATTATCGGCGTATTTTTAAGCTGTAGCTTTATTTTTGAGGTTTGATTGTTTTATCGCCCATGTCAATCAATAACAGTGGGAAAAAATGTGAGTGCTTAAGACCGAATGTGAGAATAAGTTATATTTAATTTTTTTTTACATAACATACAAATCAAAATAGGAAACACAGTGACACAGCAGTAAAGATCAGCTGATTGTATCTTTCTCGCTCGGGTACACTCGGCGGTCCTACGTTCACCCGATCGACCCTTTCACCTAACAGCGTCAGCTTCATTTACCACCGAAGCGAAAATATGTGGGCGGTGCGCCAAAAGAAATTTCACTTATTTTTTTTAGCTTGGATGCTCTGTAATCATTTACTCCGTATTCATTACTGTATGTTTTATTATAGGCGTTTCAGAACGTACAATTACGTGGTAATGGACAACGCATCATACCACTGCACTCAGACTAAAGAGGCTACAATGTATCTAATAAAGAGGCACAAAGAAGACCCACAATACTAAGTAGAATTACTGTTAAAAGGACATGGACAAGAAGTTTTGCGGTTACCGCTGTGATCCATCGTGATCTAAACCCTATTGAAAAATAAGACGATCCTTCAAAGAGCATTCATACGCCAAATTTTCAAATAGTGTTATTTATGGTCTCAATAAAAGATTTCCAAGTTTAAATTAAATTATCATTATTTCGTTGTTGGTGTAGGTTGAAAATGACAGATTTTTTATAATGTAATTAACTAAAATAAAGTTCTCCTGGTGGTAAGAGACTCAGACAGTCATTAACCTGTACCAATGATACTTGGTCATACTGAACCAAACTGCACTGAACCAGCACTGTAACGGCGTTCATTATTTCGAGACATTCATTCTAATCTCAGTTGTCCTATAATTTATAAATAGTTAGTTATATTGCTTCCCTGAAAAATCCCTTACCGTACCTGTTTTATGAAGTTGTAAGTTCCCAATGAACGGGAAGGGAACCTATTAGCTTGACCTGGCAACATTAAGTACGCCACCAGTCGCGCGCAGACTTATCCTGTGAGCACTATAGTTGTAATTTGACATTTCACGATCACGTCATCAGTAAACGAAATGACAACAAAATGGCTAATCGAGCTACTTCCGCCTGAGTACCTAATACGTCTGATTTATCCATAAGATTATCTTCGTTCCGAGCGAGCAATCGCGTTCTATCAGAAAATAAATTGAAATCCAGTGGATCCACGAGTGAATTTCCTGTGTAGTACAATCGTATAAACCTGTACCATGTGCTCGTATTTCCGCTATTGTTCCATTCAAATGACGTTCGACGTTTTGCACTCTGCGATTGTGTACCATATCGTCAAACGACAAAGTTTCAGGTCGTGATGCACGGAATGTTGAGCGTCAATTGTCTCACAAAGTGATCGCAATAAGACAGTAGGTACAAATACGCAATCGTATAGGTAACATTGCCATTTAGATCTTCAGATAGATATGAGATAATATTGTACTCGTGCTTATGTTAATTTAGTAAGTAGGTCTTTCAGATATTCGAATTATGTTTATAGCGATAGAATTTCATGTTGACCTTGAGAAGTAGCACTTATTTACCATTCAATCTAATCCCAAGCTATGCGATTTAAACATTAATGTGTCCAGAGAAATCATAGGGAAATAGAGCTAAATAATTTTTAAAAAAATTGGCCGTCGTAGGAACTGCCGATAGAAGTGAAAACTTATAACTCTAAAATTCTGAATCTAATATATATATATATATAGACTTCCTCGCCGATTTCGGCTTCGGCGACTATAACCTGCTTTTAAGTATTGCGACGACGTTCGCACGCGCGCATATGACTGGCGTAACCGATTTTTGCACGAAAAGTTCGTGCGCAGATAGGGCACGTTAAGATGCCGTTGTTAAAATTATAATTTATGTTAGAAGGTGGTCTGGTTTTAAGTTGGTCTCTCTTTGCATCAAGCTCACACCTTCTAACATTCTCAAAAAATTGAATGTTGTGTTTTACCAGACGTCTCCATTCAGTCCTATTTGACGCCAGATCCTCCCAGCGAGAAGGCTCTATATTGCATCTCTTCATATGTCTTTTTTGGACATCTTTAAATCTCAGAAATTGACCACCCTGTTTTCGTTTGCCTTCTTGAAGTTCAGAAAAGAAAATACGCTTAGCTATCCTCTTGTCGGACATTCTAGAAATACGACCGCACCACCGCAACTGTCGTCGCATCAGGTAAGACTCAATCCCCCCGACATTTGCTCGTCTTAAAACTTCGGTATTCCTGATGCGATTCGACCACTTGATGTTCAGTATGTCTCTAAGACATTTGAGATGGAAACGGTCTAGTTGCCGTATATGCCTACGATACGGACACCATGTTTCCGAAGAGTAGAGAAGGTTAGGAAGCACTATTGCCATGTAAACTTTTATCTTTGTTTCTAGCTTTAAATCATGTGTTTGAAAAACAGTTTTGCGCAATTTGAATTCTGAATCTAATCTAAGCTATCAATAGCTTACTTTGGAAATTACACGGGTGTAACCGGAGGGCGTGGCCAGGCCATCATGGTATGGCCATCTAGAAATACGTCAGCATTTCCCATTGGCTTACACATTTCTAGATGGCCATGCCATGACGCCCTTTCGGCATTTCCCATTGACTGACTCATTTCTAGACGGCCAATGGCCATGGTCCCGAGTTTACCCGAAGATTTCTTATCATGCCCGAGTGTGACGTTAGAATTCAATTCACACCCCACGAAAAATCTGTATATGCGCGCCAAAAGATGTATTCACTTCAAAAATAAATGTTGGTGGACAATTCACACACAACACCATCTGATCCCAAACTAAGCAAAGCTTGTACGTACTATGGCCGCCAGGTAGCTGTCTAATCATCTAATATAGGTACATATACATTATACATATAAGTATGTGTGACGAGCGCAATGCAGTGCAAAAGGAAATGATTAGGAGTCTTCTGTTCCAATAAATAATTTAATCATCAAAAATTAATTACAAAATACAGAATAATTATTATTACAATATTAGCGCCAAAGATTCGATTGTTTGTTATCTGCATAATTTTGGCCAAAAAACACGGTTCGATTTTAAAAATAAAAAACAAACAAGAACTAATATAGGCTGAATATCTACTATAAAGAATAGTACGTAATTTAACATGTAAATGGAAATATGTAATTGTCGATTCACCACAATTATGCACCAAGGTAGCGTCAAAGACCCACTTAACACAAACATAAAAGTTAATATACAGATTTTTTTTGTGGCGCCCAAACTCGACAAACACAATAGAGCCCACAAAACTCTGAAATAAATATACGTATTACACATGATCAGTAAAAATACTAAAATTAATGAACTATTCTGAAGAATATAACTAATATGTCCTGAATAGTTTTCATTTGAAATAATTGAACCAAGCCTTATAAAATAATTAATTAAGGGCAAAATAATGGCAAATAAGCAACTTTTTAGTCGTATTTGTGACATAGGAATGAAATATACTTTTACAAGTTCTACGTAAGTAGTGACTGAGAAAATAAATAGCCAGCATATGAAAGATTCTTTGAAAAATCCTTCAACATTGGCTATAGCAAAATAAATGAACGATGTGAAATCAAGTATTAAGTCAGGATAGTAAAAATTTATGACATGAAAGATTATACCAAATAAATTTGACAGAACATTTGTAAAACACAGGTTGAGAAAAAAAAAGTTCTTGTTCGTTCGCCATTTTGGAATTTTAACCCAGAATGCAAGCGCTGTCAAAAACACAACGGAAGATAAATATTCTACTATAACTTTTAAAACAAAGTAATAAAGTAGAAATGTTTTTCTTTCATTTTCCATTTTGTGATATCCTGGATCGTTATGTTTATCTCCATCAGTGCTGTTTGCGAGTTCTGTCACGTTTTCAGATTCCATAACTTCACTTTTGCAGGCCAGTTTGAAGCACCAAATTGGCTATGGTTTAATTTTGCTAATATTTTTAAAATATTATATTTTTTGCATTTCAAAATTTACAAACCGCACATTGCACGTCTGTCAAACCGTATCAAGTAATTAACTATGTATAAAAAAATAGAAACAGGTTCTATTGGGAATTCCGATCTCAATGACGTAAATAGGTATATAGGGGAGACTGGGTCACAGTGAATCGCGGGTCACTGTGGATAATGTACAATAATATAGTTTGTGTTGCACTCACGCACACAAACAAACCTGTATTTGCCGCTCGTCTATACATATTTGCGTCACACTAGTCGTCAGCGTGGTATAGAAGCGGGAGCACGTTCTGCCTCATTGCGGACCCTACGTAAGTACCTAACCTATTTTTTTACAAGATTTTTAAATTTGTTTAATTTCTAATTGAATAAGGAAAGTAGATGTTTTTGCTTTGTCGTACACTTGTCATATCTTAGATCCTTTGTTATAAATATTGATTTGTCCTCAAGATTGGTAGTTTTTATTTTTATTTAGGTATATTATATTTCTATAACGGTCAATGGGTCACGGTGAATTATTTTGTATTGGGTCACAGGGAACTGTTGATCCATTGTTACCCATCAAGCTAAGATGTCTTCTTATTATTTTTTGTTTTAGGTAAAAATGTCTCGCAATCGAGTAGAGAGTCTGCTCATATACGATAACCACGAGTCCCACATTTGCTTAGAGGCCTTGAATCTGGCAAAAGAAAATGGTGTGACAGTTTTAACAGTGCCGGTGGCACTGTTAGTCATTAGATGTCGGAATTTTTGGGCCATTCAAAACTGCGTATAACAATACTGTAGATAATTGTATGTTGCGTAACCCAGGCAAAACTTTCGCAATATATGAAGTGGCTGGATGTGTTAAGGAAGCCCATATGAAAGCTATGTCACCCGGGAATATTTGCGCAGCTTTCAAAGCTACTGGAATATTACTCTTCAACATAAATGTTTTTACTGGTCTGGATTATGCTCCTAACTAAGTTACTAATCGACAAGTCGATATAGAAAATAATCCTATCGATATTAATACACCTGTTCAAGACAATGCATCAAGAACCCCATCACCCGCAATATTAGAGCTGTCCAGTCCTGGTTTTCTTCAAGTTGTTCAACCTACTGCTCCAGACACTTGCAGCGATGGAACAACATTCTCTTCGGCTTGTGAACTACAATCCCATAGAACTCCACAAAAATCACCTGAAACCACAGTTAGTGCTTCTGGCTCAATCAAACCTCCTACAATTTTGGATCCGACTGCAACTACATCTGGTAGCTCCCCTGCAAATGTAAAAAACAACATTCTTAAGTCCATTCCAATTTCGAGGGCTACTTAAAGCAGGCCCGCGTAAATGTGGGAGAGCTCCAAGACGAAAAGGAAAATCAATAATTACAACTGACATATCAAATAAAAATAATATACAAATGAGAGAAAAAAGAAACAAAAACAGAGAGACAATTGCAAAAATAAAGAAAAGAAAAGTTTTACCAGACAGTTCCAGTGAAAACGAAGATGATATAAGTGTTTATTCTGAAGAAAAACCAATATTGGAACATGAAGAAGATGATAATGCAGTGGTGAATCCTGACTGCTTGCCTGCACTACAACATTTTCCAAAAGAAGGTTTGTTATTGTTGAATTCCAAGTTAAAGGGAAAAGAATTTATTATATAGTCAAACTTATAGGAGAACTGGAAAATGATACTGAAGTGAGTTTCCTTAGAAGATCTAACAAAATACCAAATATTTTTAGCATGCCAATCCTGCCAGATATTGCCACGGTTGCCTTACATGACATTAGGACCTTGCCCAGAGGCAACCGGCGGATGTGGCGATACAAGTCTGCCAAGGCATGCAAAAAAGCTCTTCAGAGGGCTCGTTTTGACCATATTAGTCGAATAGGGAACAAACTGGCTTCGTACCCTGCGGGCAGCAAAGCGTTTTGGTCCCTAGCTAAATCGGTCGAATAGATTAAACTTGAAGAGAAACATAAACATAACATAAATTCGCTTTAGAAAAAAATATTCCAAACCAAACATATGAGTGTTTTTCTCTTTTTGTACTACAAGACAGTTTTTCATGACATAGGTACCCATAAAAATATCAATCGCATTTTGATGAACATAAAAATAACTTTTCTTAGATCTAACAATTAACAAATATAAAACCGATTTTTCAACTGATTTTTCAAGCTCTTGGACACAGTGCTCTTGGATGCAGTGATCCAAAGTGACCCGTTCCCGGGTTACAGTGGATCATTTCTAATTTTTTTTAAAGTGACTATATCTTGTAAATTTGTGTAACACACGCCATGAAATGGCCTTTACTTCAGACATTAGGTATTCACATTATCATTTAACTTCAGAGATGTAGGTATCACTTTGACATAAATTCGGAGTAACAATTCTTTAAAAAAAAATGATTCACTGTTACCCAATCTCCCTATGTAGTTGAATAACACAAAAGGAAAAAGTGATTATTTAATAATAAACCTTATTAGCCAGGTCATGACTATGATAATTATATTAAATGTAATTAATGTGGTAAGTCATACATTTCCGAAAACAGGAAAACAAACAGGTTCGGAAAGAATCTGTGGCGTACATGCTGGTATGTCGACCCTGCGAATCCAAATCATAAAATAACAACTTTTTATTCTTGATTAAAACCGCTATCGTTTAAAGCGTGTAGCGCCTCTTTTCTCCGTTGGATTCGCAGGTGACATACAGGCCGCGCATGCGAGGAGCTCGCGACAGTCGCTGTCACACTCTGAAGTCTTGCACTTCTCGCCACTTTATAATATTTTCTAAATTAATTTCTTATTTCTAATAGTACTAATCTCATAGTTTTATTCTGTTTATTCGTGTTCTGTTCAATATAATTTTGTCTAACATATATTTTCGAATCATATACTTCACATTTAATTTCAACACCCTCTGCACTTCGCAACCTTCAATAGTGGCTAGCCGTCGGGAGTTCACGCCAACTCATTACCTAAGCGACTCCCACACTAGCCACCACATGGTGACCCCGACGTGACCCCGAAATTGGGACAAAAGTATTCAAGTGCAGATCAACTTCTGTATTTTTCGATTGGAAATTTGAAGGTTGGAAAAATTGACGTGTGGTCCAAGATTTGAGCGGTGAGCGATTCGATTTTGTTTTTCTTATCAAAACTATAAAATGACTTCCAAGAGCGAATTTCACGACGCCCAGCCCTTCGCAAGCCCAGAAATATTGCGTGTTGGGGTCAGAGTCCCACCTTTTTGGCCAGAAGAACCGGCTTTGTGGTTCGTCCAACGCTGCAGAAGTCAAAAACATCATCACTAACCCTCCTGTCACAGACAAATATTTAAAATTAAAAACTGAACTGATTAAACGTCTTTCGGCATCACAAGAGAAGCGCGTCAAGCAACTGTTAATGTACGAGGAGCTCGGAGACCGGAAGTCCTCACAGTTTCTACGTCACCTGGAGAGCCTTGCTGGTCCAACTGTACCCAAGGACTTTCTAAAGACCATCTGGTCCAGCCGACTGCCTGCCAACATCCAGATGGTATTAGCCTCACAAGTGGACCTCGCTCTAGATAAATTATCAGATCTAGCCGACAAAGTACACGAGATAGCTCCGTCTATGCCTCAGGTGGCTAGTACTTCCAGGGCTGAAACTTCATCTTCATCAGATGATGATTTGACTCGGCAAGTGTGTGAACTCACTAAGCAGGTGGCGATGCTAACGCAGGAGAGGTACAGCGGTGAACGATCACGCTCGCAGAACCAGAGGAGACGAGACAATCGTTCACGCTCACAATCACGCTCACGCTTACGTCAACCTCCTCCATCCATCCTCACTGTTTCTATCACTTTAATTATGGAGTTCAGGCGAGGAAATGTGGTAAGCCTTGCAACTTTAAGACGTCGACGGGAAACGCTCAAGGCAGTCGCACATTGCGGCCAACGACTGCCTCACTACTCAAACAGGCCGTTTATTTGTCTTTGATCGTGATTCCAAGATGCAGTTCCTCGTGGACACTGGTTCAGACTTGTGTGTCTTCCCACGGTCGGCAGTAAAGACGCCCTGTTCTCAGTCGAAGTTCACCTTGACAGCTTCCAACAACACGGTCATACACACTTACGGAACTACACAGCTGCATCTAAACTTAGGACTTCGACGTGCTTTTACCTGGAGTTTCACCATCGCGGATGTTTCCAGGCTTATCATAGGAATAGATTTCCTCAGCTTCTATGGACTTCTTGTTGACTGTAGGAATCAACGACTTGTTGATACCATCGCTTCGCTCTCAGTCAACGCTTTCTGTTCCGGATCATCTGATGACTCAGCTTCAATCAAGGCTGTAACAGGCGAATCGGAATTTCACTCTCTACTGAAGGAGTTTCCAGAGATTACTAGACCTGCAGGCATACCTTCTTCTCCCAAGCATAATACGCTACACTACATCAAAACTACTCCTGGTCCGCCCGTTTCTTGCAAACCGCGTCGTTTGGATCCATCTCGACTTAAAGCTGCAAAAAAAGAGTTTGAGGACATGATGTCAAGTGGTGTAGCTCGACGCTCTAAAAGCCCGTGGTGTTCTGCTTTGCACCTAGTGAAGAAGAAAGATGATGGATGGAGACCTTGCGGTGACTACCGCGCTCTCAACACACACACTATTCCTGATCGGTATCCAGTTCGCCATATAAGATAAGATAAGATAAATCTTTATTCAGTTTACATGTTTGACAATTAAATTTTAACAAATAGGAAGTGGAACCCAAACTCGGCCAGGCCGGTATCTTGGTATTCCTCTGTTATACTTAAACAAATTCCGCGTGTTGTACGGTAAAATTACATATAATTTAATTGATGAATAATTTATTATTACAAAAGTTTAATTTACGTAGTATCTGTGTCAAAAAAGATTGTATTCTAATATAATAAGTGGAGCTCAGGAGTTCTGTGTATTGGTGGGTACGTGTGTGTGTGTGTCTATAAATGTGTGTGTGTGGAAGTGGTGTAGATTTGTGGCAAAAGTTTCTGAGTAAATAAAAATACTTATAATATGTGTGATTGTTAGGGTTGCAAGTGACAGCGCGTGAGCTCATTAATTTGTGTTGAATCTTAAACAGGTAGCTTTACTTTACTGTCCCACTAAAGTCAAAAGGACGGTTTAGTGGAGAACCTTGAAGTGTGATGAAATGTGAGGTTTTGGCTGTTGTGACATAACTTCCAACATCGTGATCATACACCTTGACTAGTTTTTCCGATTCCTTATAGCTCAGGGACAGAAGCCAGTCTCTCACTCTGCCTCGGGCTTCTCTGTCTGTCAAACCCTTAAGATCACAGTGCTTGCATACTGTGTTATAGGTGAAAGCATGTATGTAGGGTGACAGGCGTGACGCAAAAACTGTTCTGACCTTCGGAAGCGTGACTGTGGCGGGACGGGATTTTCTTCTGTTAATGTGTTGATCTACAATGTGCGACTTTGCTATAGTATTCATGATGAAGAGTTTCCTAACAGAGAGCACCTTAGCTTCCTGAAACAATTCCTCGGTAGGATGTCGACGTGGTCTTCTAAGCATAACTTTTAGGACAGCCCTTTGTGCCCTCTCTACAGCAATCATATACTTAGCAGCGGCTCCACCCCAGACACCTATGCAGTAAGTAATCAGCGATTGGCATAAAGAGGTGTAAACAAGACCGAGCACGTCTCTGGTCGCGGCCGCTCTCAGTTTCTTCATGATATAGATGCCTTTCCTCACTCTTTTGGACAGAACAGCAATGTGTTGCTGGAATGATAAGTTGTGGTCTATTTGGATCCCCAGATACTTAGTGCAGGAAACTCTTTCAATTTGGGTACAGCAACAGTGCAGACAAACTGTGGGATCGTCTAAGAAAGGGCAATTCCCCCCATGGATTTTAATTCTAAATATTCAGGACTTCTCCCACCAGCTCTCAGGCTGCTCCATCTTCTCAACGATCGATCTGGTTAAGGCCTACAACCAATTGCGCGTAAATCCAGAGGACGTGCCCAAGACTGCTTTGACAACTTCTTTTGGATTTTTGGATTGTTCGAATTTGAGTATATAAATATAAATAAATAATAAATAAATAAATATTGGTGGACAATTCACACACAACACCGTCTGACCCCAAACTAAGCAAAGCTTGTGTGATGGCGGCCAGATAGCTGATATAATACTTATATAGTTTTAAATACATACTTATTATACATAGAAACACCCAGACACAGTGCAAACATTTGAATTCATCACACAAATATTTGCACTGGGTGGGGATCGAACCCACGACCCTCGGCTTCGCAGTCAGAGCTACTAACCACTTAGCCACAAGGCCAGTCAATATGACTTTTGGACTTAGAAATGCTGCTCAAACTTTCCAAAGGTTCCTCGATGAAGTTCTACTAGGCCTCGACTTCTGCTACGGGTACATAGATGACATACTCTGTTTCTCTTCTTCAATGGAAGATCATATGAGACATCTTCGTCAGCTATTCGATAATTTATTTTTTTATTCGTAAAATACTATGTCTGATCACATAAGACATTTTTTTAATCAAAAATGTTGCTTTAGCTTTAATAAGTAATATCAGCTCGTACTTTTTAGGGTTCCGTAAAACGTAAAAACGGAACCCTTATAGATTCGTCATGTCTGTCTGTCTGTCTGTCTGTCCGTCCGTATGTCATAGCCACTTTTTGCCGAAACTATGAGAACTACACTGTTGAAACTTTTTTTTTTTTTTTTTTTTTTATTTAAATTTTACAGCTCCACAGACTCCGGGGTCCGTGACCTTTGTCAATGGTTTTCTTTTTTTGTTACATGAATCTTGGATTGGAGAAGAAAAGGAAATAGGGGAGAGTAGGGAACATTTTCTTGCTAATTCTAGGACTATTTTATTTTCTAAGTCGCCTCCTCCCGGCTCAGCGCCTCCACCACGACTGCATTTCTATCCTTGATGGCCATCTGCAGCTGTTGAAACTTGGTAAGTAGATGTATTCTGTGAACTGCATTAAGATTTTTACAAAAGTTTAAAAAAAAAAACAAAAATTAGGGGTGCCCCCCATACTGAGAACTGAAACTCAAAAATTTTTTTTTTATCAAATCTACACGTGTGGGTTGTCTATCGATAGGTCTTCAAAAATGATGTTGAGGTTTCCAAAATAATTTTTGTCTATACTGAATAATTTGCGCGAGAGACGCTTCCAAAGCGGTAAAATGTGTGTGTCCCCCCCCCCCCCTCTAACTTCTAAAGTAAGAGAATGAAAAAACTAAAAAAAATATATGATGTACATTACCATGAAAACTACCAACGAAAATTAGTTTGAACTCGATCTGATGAGTAGTTTTTTTTTAGTACGTCATAAATACACTATTATTAAAACTTCGATCAAAGTTACAACGTACTACAAGAACTATGTGTACTATGTATATTATGTTACTTGCTGCAACGGAACCCTTCATGGGCGAGTCCAACTCGCACTTGGCTACTTTATTATTTTTGTATTTTAATAAACTTGTTCATAAAATATACCGCAGCACATTTTGATGTCATCAAACGGAAAATATTAAAATATAATCGGGATCAAGTTCGATCAAGTCGGGAAGATGTTTTTTACGCATAATTTAAGTTAATCTTTTCTGCCTAATATATTTTGTATATTTTTTAATTTTAAGATATACCTAGAATACCTACTCGTAGTTACATGTGTTATTTTTTATATTATCTTATTTACAGGGCTTAGAGATACAACATCTTAGATCTCTGGGTGACGAGCGCAGTGCAGTACTAAGTTTATAATGATTTGGACTCTTCACGTTTCAATAGTGCTGTTATGTGGCAGGCATGTTGCTTACCATCAGGCACATGTCCTGCTCGTCTCGTCACTCTATATTTAAAAAAGGACATTATAAACATCTATGTCACCAATAAATTGTAAAAATCGCCAGATTACTGTAATAGACTACAGGCCCGTGAACAAAATTTACGTAGAAAATGAACCACCAGGAGGCCTATGTGGGATGATAGAAGGGTTAGTAATAAGATTCAGCACTATGCCGTCACTTGTAAACTGTCCAAACTGAGTACAGTAGAAGAGTGGGGTTTGCAACTCTCGATCATTTCTCCTTGTCGCATGTCCTTGTTGCGCCGAGACCGCGACACGTGTCTCGGTCTCGGCGCGAACTGACGCCCATACAAAGCTATAATGTCAAGTGCCTGTCGCGGTCTCCGGTCGTAGTCTCCGCGCGAACCGCTACCTTAACTAACTACACCGATACATTTACATATCGATAACGTTCGCCGAAATACATATAAATCACCCTAAAATTGTAAAATCTGTCAGATTATAATCCAATATTATATTATAAACTGACCCAACCTAACATAACGTGAGATAAGATAAGATAAATTTATTCAGTTCACAAGTTCACATTTTTACAATTTGCTTAGTGGAAAATGGAACCCAAACTCGGCTAGGCCGGGATTTTGGTATTCCTCTGTTTGATTTATAAAAATTACAATACGTACAATCTAAATAAAATACAATCATCATCATCATCATCAACAGCCCACTAAACGTTCCCACTGCTGGGACTCGGGGCCTTCTCTCTCAAGGAGAGAGTTAAGGCCATAATCCACCACGCTGGCCCAATGCGGGTTGGCGGATGACACATGACTTCGAAAGATTCTAGGTACATGTCGGTTTCCTCACGATGTTTTCCTTCACCGTTTTTAAGTTAGCGGCATTACGCACATGACTTCGAAAAGACAGTGGTGCGTGTGGGGTTTGAACCCGGGGTCTCCGGATCGGCAGCCGCCGTTCTCCCGACTAGACCACCGTAACTTACAAATAAAATACAATACAGAATCTAAATAAAAAGTTTAAAAAAATAAAAAATCCCCGTTTTTTCGTGGTCCTACTAATTTGTCCTACTAGTAGGACCACGAGGGAGACCTACTTCTGTCTGTCCTATTACGTGAAGAATCAAAAATTTACCTCCTGTATATGCTGTGTATAGGTACTTATGATAAGAACTCGTTAGTGATTTAAATAGCTAGCCACTTTAAAATGATAATCTCTTTTCAATATAATGTCATCCTTATTGTCTGTCAAGTACCTATTTGTCAAACAATCGTCTAAGAAGAAATTTTCTCGCTACATTTTCTTGAGTGTAATCCGGTTTAAACTTTTGAAAATAATGTCTGAGGATGAGGAGGTAACATTTATAAAGAGAAAAGGTGGGACAGTTCTTTTATATGCAGGACGGCAGTACTACAAGCAGAGAGAGTATAAAAGTGGATTTATAATTTGGAATTGTAATCGGTCTAAAAAAGAAAAATGCCGAGGATCAGCGACTCTAAAGGTGGGTCATTTGTGTTTGGTGGTTAGATTTACGTGGACAATCTGGTTCTTGTAAATTATTTTAATTCAATCTATATTCTGCAGGGTACACAAGTTATAAAATTAAAGGAACACTCCTGTCAAGTCAACTATGCCAAGAACCAAATCCACGAAGCCATAGATAAAATGAGAGAACAAGCTTCTTCTTCGGATGTTCCGAAATATATAAAAAAGAAAAGAAGAGATTGGAAGATAAAGGTATACATTTCGTACAACCATTGCCACCCTTGAAAAATATACAAACTGCTCTGTACACTAGTCGCCAAAGAACAAATTTCAAGAACGTAGAGTCTGTAATAATACCAGAACAGTTGTCGATTTTTCTTTTAGCGGAATACCGGAATGGAAGTTGTTGCATTTTCATTTTTTGTTCTAATGAAGGCAGAATTCTTTTGACAAAAACTGAGGAGTTTTTCGTTGATGGAACTTTTCAGAGTTGCCCTCCGCCGTTTGGGCAACTGTTTTCCATTCATGGAGATATCGGTGCTTCAACATTAGAAACGAAAGTAGTCATCATATCAGCCGAAGGACGTCCACTGCTGAACGAAGGCCTCCCCCAAGGATCTCCACAAAGTCCGGTCTTGCGCCGCCCGCATCCAACGATTCCCGGCGACCTTCACCAGATCGTCGGTCCATCTTGTGGGAGGCCTGCCAACGCTGCGTTTTCCGGTACGTGGTCGCCACTCAAGAACCTTTCCGCCCCAACGGCCGTCAGTTCTGCGAGCTATGTGCCCCGCCCATTGCCACTTAAGTTTGGCAACTCGGTGAGCTATGTCGGTTACTTTGGTTCTCCTGCGGATATCCTCATTTCTGATTCTATCACGCAGGGAAACTCCGAGCATGGCTCTTTCCATTGCCCTTTGGGTAACTTTGAGCTTTTTTATGAGACCCATAGTAAGCGACCACGTCTCTGTTCCATATGTCATCACTGGCAACACGCACTGGTCAAAGACTTTCGTCTTGAGACACTGCGGAAGTTTGGATGAGAAGATATTACGTAACTTCCCGAACGCTGCCCAACCAAGTTGGATCCGACGAGTGATCTCTTTCTCAAAGTTGGATCTACCCAACTGGACCGTTTGTCCTAGGTAGACGTATTCGTCAACAACTTCGAGCGTAGAGTCTCCTACTTTTAAAGGAGTGGGTATAACATGGTTGTTCAACATGATTTTCGTCTTGTCCATGTTCATTTTTAGACCCATTTTTTCGGAGGCTCTACTGATGTCATTCAGCATCCTGCTTAAGTCGTCCAGGGTTTCAGCCATGACTACAATGTCATCGGCAAATCGGAGGTTGGTGATGTACTCGCCATTGATGTTGATGCCGAGTCCGTTCCAGTCCATAAGTTTGAAAACGTCTTCCAGTGCAGCGGTGAACAGTTTCGGGGATATGACATCCCCCTGTCTCACACCTCGCTGCAGTTGGATCGGTTTCGAGTTCTGGTCCTGGAGACGTACTGACATGGTGGCGTTTTCATACAGACACCTTAACACTTCGACGTACCGATGGTCAATTTGGCACCGCTGGAGCGACTGTAGCATAGCCCAGGTCTCGATCGAATCAAAGGCTTTTTCATAGTCCACAAACGCCAAACATAGGGGCTGGTTATACTCTTCGGTCTTCTGTATAACTTGCCGCAGCGTATGTATGTGGTCTATGGTGCTGAAGCCTTTACGAAATCCGGCTTGTTCGGGCGGTTGAAAGTCGTCAATCCTGCGAGCGAGACGGTTCGAAATAACCCTCGAAAACAGCTTATAAACATGACACAGAAGCGTGATGGGCCTGTAGTTCTTTAACAAGGTCTTATCGCCCTTCTTAAAAAAGAGTATAACCATACCTCTGTGCCATGCTTTTGGCGTTTTGCCTTCGAGTATGACGGAATTGAAAAGCTTTTGCAGAGTCCTTAGCATAGGTAACCCTGCTGCTTTAAGGAGCTCAGCTGTAATTCCGTCATCACCCGGCGCCTTGTTATTTTTGAGCTGTTTCAGGGCCATTCGAATCTCGTACAGGCTAACGTCCGGGATATCATCGGTGTAATGACGGGTCAATTTGGCTCTTGGGTCATGGGCCAGACTTATGACAGGCTGCTGTGTTGTTGTGTATAACTGTCCGTAGAACTTCTCCACTTCTCCCATCAGCTCGGATTTAGACGATACGATCCTTCCATCCTCGGTCTTCAGCTTCATCAGTTGACTTTGACCAACAGACAGATCCCTCGCGAACACTTTCGAGCCTTTGTTTTTCTCGATAGCCTTTTTTACACACATGGTGTTGAATCGGCGTATGTCGCGAGTTAATGATCTTGAGATCTGCCTATTGATTGCTCAATACTGAGAAGCGTCACCTGCAGATTGCAAGACTATCGCGCGCCTTTCCTCCATTAGCTTAAGGGTAGAGTCTGAGATCTTGTTGGTTCTTTTTGCACGACGGATATTGTAGTGTTTGGATCCAATCGTGTGGACAGCTTCGAAAGTAGTACCACTTGTTTATGCCCTCATGTCTGATAAAAAACAAGAGTCGTATGCTGCTGTATTCGCAATTATTAAATCGCAAATACCCGATTGGAATCCAAAAAAAATACACCTAGATTTCGAAGTCTCTATTTCCAATGCTTTGACGGTCATTTTTCCTGAAGTGCAATTAAAAAAGTGTTTTTATCATTTGTCTAAAGCCATTTGGAAAAATGCTAAAGACAAACTTAAAATAAAGACAAAAATAGAACGTAGAATTGTCGGATTATGTACGGCTCTAGCTCTACTTCCTGAAAATCTCATAGAAGTTGGTATTGATTATATAAATACTGAAAGCCCTAGTACACATAAAATTATGAAATTTCTGAAATATATGACCAGTACATGGTGGAAGAATGAAAATTACATATCAAAATGGTGCGTATATGGTGAATGTCACCGTACCAACAACGTCGTTGAAAGTTGGCGCTCTCGATTGAACAAGAACATTAAAAAGCGTTCACCAGTTTCCTTTTTACGATTAATAAATGTGATATTTGAAATGGAAAGCGAAATGACAAGTGATGCATCACGTCGTCGAAAGGAAGATATAGATCGAGATGATTTTATATTAAAATGTCAATTACAGTTAATTCACGGCGAAATATCAGTAGGCCACTTATTAGAAAAAAATAGATGAGTCTTGTTTCATGTCAGTTCTTATCATAAGTACCTATACACAGCATATACAGGAGGTACATTTTTGATTTTTCACGTAATAGGACAGACAGAAGTAGGTCTCCCTCGTGCTCCTACTAGTAGGACAAATTAATAGGACCACGAAAAAGCTCCCCGTTTTTTCGTGGTCCTACTAATAATATACAGGTGGTATAAATATGCGTTATTGTTTGCTTACTTCTTTAATAACCAAAAATAGGACAGACAGAAGTAGGTCTCCCTCGTGGTCCTACTAGTAGGACAAATTAGTAGGACCACGAAAAAACGGGGTAAAAAATGTAGGTGCAAACAAAAATTACAGTTAGGTATAAAACATAAAGTTAGCCAATTGGTGAGATTCAAGCGGACGTGTATGTACGAGAAAACGAGAATATAAGGGTGGATGCGTGTGATTGGATGCGAGAGAGTACGTGCGTGTATGGTGAAAATGGATGTGTGGCGAATATATGTAAGTGTATATGTGAAGGTATGGGTGTTTGATTGTGTGTATAAGTGCGCAAGTGTCAGTGCATTTGAAAACTTATTTCACTTTTCACGAGCTATTCGGTATTTAGTTTCGGGGTGAACTTCCAGAAGACATGTGTGTGGCCACGGGTGATGGTGTGGGATAGCTTCTAATATCGTGATCGTAAACCCTAACAAGTTCCTCCGACATCGCATAACTCAAAGGCTGGAGCTAGTCGCTCACTACGCTTCGAGCTTCTCTTTGCGACATACCCTTCAGGTCGCAGTGTTTGCACACTGAATTATAAGTGAAGGCATGGATGTACGGCGGTAGGCGTGACGCAAATACTGACCGGAACCTTCAAACCTTTGGAAGCGCAGCAGTGGCAGAGCGGCATCTTCTTTTGTTCGCATAAAGTTGTACTGTGCGTGACTTTTCAATGGCCTTTATGATGAAAAATTTTCTCACAGAGAGAACTCCAGCCTACTGAAAGACTTTTTCGGTAGGATGTCTGCGAGGTCTCCCCAGCAAAACCTTTAAGACAGCTCTGTGTGCCCTCTCCACAGCTATCATGTACCTTGCAGCGGCTCCACCCCACACACCTATGCAGTATTGAATTAGAGATTGGCATAAGGAGGTGTGAACGAGACCCAGCACCTCCCTGCTCGCGGCCGCTCTCAGTTTTTTCATAATGTGAATGGTTTTTCTCACTCTTTTAGCCTGTAAAGAAATGTGCTGCTGAAATGACTGGTTCTGATCTATTTGAATCCCTAGATGTTTAGTGCAGGACATTATCTTGATGTGGGTACAGCAACACTCCAGATGAGTTGCGAGATCGTCCAGCAAAAAACAATCTTCCCCGTGGATTTTTTTGTTATCCACATTAGGCTGTGAGGCTCGTGTTATGTGGAAGCCAATGAAGTTGGTCTTGTCTGTGTTAAGGGACAGGAGATTATCGTCAAGCCAACGTGCAATACGAGTTAACCCAATCTCGGCAGCTAGCTGAACCCTAGGCCAACTCTTCTCGTGAAAGACTGCCACCGTGTCGTCCGCATAGCTAATCAGAGAGACATTTGACATTTCTATCTCCGACAGTTCGTTGATGTTCATCAAAAAGAGCGTCGGAGATAAAATCCCGCCTTGAGGGACACCGAAGCAAACCTTGACCTCCTCACTGAGAAGTGCACCTATTTTTACCTTTTGAGTTCTATTACTGAGGTAGCTCGTAAACCAGTCCAAAGCCTTTCCGCGGACTCCGAAACGCTCCATTTTCCGAAGAAGTATATAAGGCGATAAGCTGTCAAAAGCACGAGCCAAATCAAGGAAGACAGCAATGCCTCTGTCCCCTTTATCCAAGCGTGATGTCACTGTCTCCGTCAAAATCCGCACCGCATCTTCCGTGCATTTACCTCGCCTAAAACCGAATTGTTTGGCAGCCAAAAGGTCGTGCCTCTCAAGGAAGTCAACTAGCCGTTTGTTCACTATTTTTTCCAATATTTTGGAGAGTATACACAATACAGATATTGGGGGGTAGTTGTGTACACAACTTTTTGCACCACTTTTGTGTATCGGAGACACTATTGCCGTCTTCCAGAAGTCTGGAAATGTCCCTGTTTCCAGGCTCAAGTTACAAATGTGCACCATAGGAACAAGAATAGAATTTCTAATATTCTTCAGCATCAACGATGAGATACCGTCGACATCGGGTGCTGAATCCGATTTAAGGTTCTTGATGAGATCATTTACCTCGTAAAGGTCTGAGACGTAAAGATGAGATGACAATCTCACGCTTTATGTTATAAACTGACGGTGATTGCTATTTGCTAGATCTTTCCTATTTTGGTAAATAGATGTAAATTATAAAGTAAAAGCACAGTGGTTAATTATTAATACAACGCTTTATTACCTTGCTTTTTTATTAGCACATAACCAGAAAAAAGAAAGAACGATTTTTGTATAGAATATATGACATCATATACCTACTAGACGCAGGCATAGACAACATTATATGATTTATATTCTCTGTTACTACACTATTTTACGGTACTGTTGCCAGATTGGGGATTTTCCCTCCAAATTTGGGGGTTTTTAAAAGCCGTGGAGGGAAATTTGGGGGGATTTACGGAGAGAAAAAAATCCTTGGGGGAAAATTGGGGATTTTTCATTACCGAATTTTGCGGTTTTTTAGCGAATACGGCGCTTATCCCAGTGGCTTAAGTACAAAATTTGGATCGCCATTTCTTATGTGAACTTATCGATAAAATAATAATATATTTTTTTTTAAATAAAGAGTGGCGAGACGAACAGGACATGCCACAGACTGCCACATAACAGCACAGTGACACGCAGCTAATGGAACACGAAGAGTCCAAATCATTACCTAGCACTGTACTGCGCTCGTCACCCAGAGATCTAAGATGTTATGTCTCTAAGCCCTGAATTTCTCTGGAAACATTGCCCTTCAAACCGGAACTCAATAATGTTTGCACATTACTGCTTGTTATATTTTATGTAAAATTATTTAAATTTAAATATATTTTTTTCTAGAAACCTCGGGTTGGGGGGATTTCGAGAACATTTTGGGAAGAGATTGTGTTGGTCTTGTGACAACACTGTTTTACGGTTACATTTAGATGACATCGTAACATTGCAATCACCATCAGTTAAAATCCAATGCGTTAGATTATAATCTCACGGTATGCAAGGTTAATTTAAAATCTACGGATATCAGATTGTAATGTAACGATTTTACAATTCTACGTTGATATAGATTACGGTTTTCCCCTGTCATAAAGTGCATAACGCGGCTACAGAAGTGTTAACAACAAAAATAGAAAATTAAGCAAATACGCCATTTTGTTTAGGACAAATTACGCTTACTGCGCGGAATGGCGTCGCAGCCCTGCTACAGCCGACGGCGGGGTAAGTATTTCCCTTCGTAAGGATTATCTCAGCGTAAGCCGCGTATTCTTGTCTCTGAGCCCGGCTTCATTATTGTTTTCACAATGATTTCGCTGCGTAGCGTCTTCGGGAATCCTGATCTGGAATAAGTGGGATCCGGAAGGGAAGAACACGTAAGTACACAGCAGTACACAGAAATTGTGTTGATTTATAGCGAAAAATATATGTTTGTATGCCACCTTGTAAAACATTTCTTAATTATACTGGCACCGCAGTTTTTATTGCGTATTATCCGTAGGTACTGTTATTTTTCCTCAGTAAAAAGCAGCTCGTGCTGCTCATTGATAATTCAAACTATAATTCGTGTATCAAATTTCAATCTAATCCGTGCAGTTTCGACGCGATTGAGCAACAAACATCATTGATTATATCCTATCAGGCTCCCATCATAGTACCTACAAGCTTTGCTTAGTTTGTGGCTAGATTGTGTTGATAAATACCTATTGGTGGTGGATATTGTCCACCACCAATATGTATTTATTTACTGGAGAGAGGAGGTTTATACCTAGCGGAGGGTTAATACAGACTGTTGATAATGAACTGCAAAGACAGTCCGACTTACATCCAGAGAGCCGGAGTTTGAGCAAGTTTGTCGAGACACTCAGATGTTCACTCACGCTTGTTTGAACCCCAATTTAATTACAACTTCGATAATTTTATTTAAGTGAGTAAATGAACGTGATGACAGCTTCAGCCTTGTTTAAAAGTTGCAGTTGGTAATAGAAAATCATTGACTCAAAAGTTTTTAGAGCGAAACAAATTATTATAAGACAATTTATCTACAAAAATATATATTGAAGGGAGACTTCTGATGCGACTTCCAACAAGGTTGCGTTAAACGTTTAATGCTATCATGGAGGGGATATGAAAGCACTGTTACGGGGGAGGGGGAATAAAAAGAAACAGAGCGAGAGAAAAAAGTTTCACTTCTCCCGCGTGGAGGGACTCCACGCACTATTTTTGAAATGATACCTTCTTTTGGCGCGCTACAGACAGATTTTTCGTGGACTGTGAATTGAATTCTAGCGTAAAATGGTAAGAAATCTTCTGGTAAACTCGGGACCATGGCCATTAAAAATCTAGAAATACGCCAGCATTTCCCATTGGCTAGATGGCCATGCTCATAGCCACGCCCTCCAGTTTCACCCGCGTAGTTTCCAAAGTAAGCTATCAAATTCTGAGTTTTCATTTCTATTGGCAGTTCTAATGGCTGCCAATTTTTTTTATTACTTATATGAGTAAAACTTAGTATGAGTACAATGTGGTTTCCCGGGCTAGGTACATGGTGTGTTCACTGTCTATAGCGGAAATACTGACTCCTGACTCCTTGAGTGTCCCTCGCATGTCCTCTATAAATGAAACACTGGAATACGTTTGTTGGTGACAGACGAGTGTACAGTAGTACAGAGACAAGGGAACGACTGCTGCTGCGAAAACTGGTTATGTGTGTGACCATAAACAGCCACAGTGGCCAAACCAGCTATAACCGTTGACAGGCTTCGATAATAATTCGTACCCGACTAACCCGAATATCGTTGTAAAACGAACTGCCGGGTTCCCCTTCTCTCATTGTCTGTTTTTGTTTTTTAGCCCCGATGCTAAAACAATGGGGTGCTATAAGTTTGTCGTGTCTTTATGTGTGTTCCTGATAAACCGAATTAAAATTTTGTTTTTTTTTGTTTGAAAGGTTTTAATCGAGAGTGATTGACATTTGATGAAGTTCGGTCCAAGATAGCCGCCGCACAAAATGGCGGATAGCATATTTTTCCCAATTCCCACAATATAAGTATTAAACGAAAGGGTTTCACTAGTAGGTACAATACTATAAACACAATGATACATTTCAAATCCAAGATGGTCAGCGGTAAGTCAACATTTTGTTATTTGTAACTATTCTAAAGGTTGCGGTTTGCACGGAGACCGCGACACGAGACCGCGACAAGCACTCGACATTATAGAATTGTATGGGCGTCAGTTCGCGTCAAGGCCGCGACAGGAGACCGAAACACGTGTCGCGGTCGCGGCGTGAACTGGCACCCATACAAAGCTAAAATGTCAAGTGCCTGTCGCGGTCTCCGCGCGAACCGCTACCGTTAAACGCCAATTACGTACAATGATCATCATAAACAGTCAAAGAAAAATAAAATAATTATTAGCTCCATCCCATCAGCTTATAAGACAGACATTATAACCTAACTAAAACGTTCCCAGTCCTGTTTCCACAGATAACAAAACCACAAAAAAAAAGTCTTCACCAACTTTTTCCTCACATGTGAAAATGTAAATTCTATTCTACCTCGCCCGATATTTTTCTTGTCGATGTGGAAGCATGTACAACATTTTATGTTTTTCTTGCAGAGTATTCTATAGCATTTGAGGAAACTCGCTCTATTCAAATTAGGGGCACATCCTTTGATGTCACTCACATTAATAGAAACATCACGTTCACGGAAATAAGAGTGGGAAAAAACAGCTTTGAAATACTATACAAGTGAAATTCGCAGACGAAGAGACAAGCGTGAGCATTTAATGGCTACTCTGGCTCAAAACTCGGTAACCTACTCGTACTTTACCACAAATGAGAAGTTTATAAATGTGTCCTTTTTCAATTTTCAAATATCTCTGTTAAATACTAGTATTACCAGCGTAATTGTGTGTGATTGTTAGACTACAGGCACATGTACAAAATTGGTGGGGCATTTGAACTACCAGGAGACCTATGTAGAAAGAGAGAAGGGTTTAAAATAATAAGATTCAACACTATGCCGTCATTTGTAAGCTGTCCAACTGAGTGCAGGTGAAGATAGGGTGTTGCAACCCTAATTGCTTGTAATAATGGATTAGAGAGAGAGGACTCTTACTTCATTATTCCGCAACCCCGTACAAAAATCATGCGACAAGGGGAAAAGGTCGAGGGTCACAACCCCCTATCTTCACCAGCACTCAGTCGGGTAGCTTACAGGTGACGGCATAGTGCTGAATGTTTGTATTTTATACCCTTCTATCTTTCTACATAGGTCTCCTGGTAGTTCAAATGACCCATCAATTATATACACGATTCATATAAAAACTATGGATTTTAATTGCCTAGTTTTAAGAATGTTTCTTCTTGTTTTTGTTTTAATGTATTGGGAACAAGTTATAAGACCTTTTTCAAATGTTCTGCGGGCAAGCCAAAGTTTGGTTCGGCAGTAGTAGATGCAGGCGCGGTTCCAGCGTCGAATTTTGGAGGGGGTCACCAGTACAGAGCCTCCGATTTTGGGGGGGTCACGAGTAGAAATACAATAAATCGAGTAAAAAAGACTACTAGTATCACCCCATTTTAATGTAACGTATACGGTTTTGGGGGGGTCATGTCCCCTGTGACCCCACTCTTCGGACCGCGCATGAGTAGATGACATCTGAGGATAACTGGACGTAGGTACTTTTATAAAAAAAAATATTGAGTCTATTATAATGCCACTTAAGCCAAAACAACTATTTACATCGAAATCGTGTTGTACCTACATTTTTTTATTTATTTACAATTAATAAAAAAGATTTAACAGAAGTTTTATCATTATCAGGTATACTAAACTCCCAAACTATAACTATTATTAAAATAAATGAAACATATATTTTTTGACCAGCTTTTAATTATTTTTTTCGGTTAAACCTGGTAAACTAACGCTGTGTTGAGACAAATCAAGCGGTAGGTATTATTTTATTTCTGCCCCTTATTGTTGGATATTTGTTTACAACCTTAGAGGATAAATAACTAAAGTACTTATGTATACTCTAAGTTTACAACGAATTGAAATAGTTCCAATTTGGGATAAAAAATAATTAAAAATAGATTGATGGAGTTATTGATGGAGAGATATGTATGAAGAACTCTCTAAAAACTACATTCGTATAATATAGTAGGTATACCTCATCCGTTTTCAATGTAAAAAGAGCGAAATTTCATTGATCATTTAAACAGTTTAAAATGGTAGGTACATATTTATATTATTTCGAGATAAGTTGCAATGTAAAGAACTACATTTTTACAAAAATGTTGATTACCGATGTCTGATATCTGATAGGTAGCTTCTTGCGGCGACAATAATTTGGATACGATTTTCCTGTACCGATGCCA
The DNA here is from genome assembly GCA_963693475.1 of Ectropis crepuscularia. Taxonomy (NCBI): domain Eukaryota; kingdom Metazoa; phylum Arthropoda; class Insecta; order Lepidoptera; family Geometridae; genus Ectropis; species Ectropis crepuscularia. Next base: position 12,064,793 of record OY856361.1, read on the forward strand.
GAGATATCGAGGGCAATGATCGGAAGATAAAAGCGGGGTAAAGATTTTTCAGACACAGGATAAGATTAGCAACAACTTAGGATTATTATTAGAAGTTGAGAGAGTTATTTTCCAAACTTTTTCTAAATGCTTGCGCGAGCCAAAAACGTGTCAAATTTTTGAACCGGTGCCGGTGTTGAAAATTTGGACGTGTGTACGTCAAGTAATTAAAAGATGCTAGCACAAACCAATTACGTTCTCTTTGGCACAAACAGGAGAAAGACAAAGCCACGATTCACCTCGCTGGCCAAAAGACCAGGGGGTTGACAGATAAAAGTAAAGTTATGACTAGCTTTGATTACCTACTATTTGTCTTAGTCCAGTAACTAGTAGTAAATTTGCTATAATATGATACTAAAATTGTGTCTGTACACCCAATAGTTTCTGAGGAGAAGTCTTTCAAAGTTTATAGTTTTTTTCGAACTTCACAATTTTTTGCAATATTTTAACTCCTACTTGGCCACTTTACGGCACAGCTACTGCGTTTTTAACCCCCGACCAAAAAAACGGGTGTTATAAGTTTGACGTAAAAGTCTGTCTGCCTGTCAGACAGACAGACATACAGCTCTGTCTCTCTGTTTGTCTGTCTGTGTGCGTGTCTGTCTATGGCACCGTAGAGCTCAAACGGATAAGCCGATTTCGATGCGGTTTTTTTTTATTTGATTTTCTGTGTTGATGTTTTTTACTATTTTTGGTTAATATCGATTGAAGATAGCCGCCTCCACAAAATGGTGGACCAAATATTTCATCACAATCTACCTCAATATGGGTATCAAATAAAAGGGCTTGACTAGTAGAATACTATACACTATAACAAATTTCAATTCACAAAATGGCGAATTTCATTTTTTTTTCACTGCTGCCTTAATATGGGTATCAAGTGAAAGGGCTTGACAAGACTACTATGCACTATGACAAAGGAGACGGCTCATTTCTGCCCCAAGTCGTTTCAAGTTTAGGTACTCAATTAGCCCCGGAGACCTAAACAAGTTATTTAATTAAAATAACATATCATTAAATAATTCAAACTGTACATTCAATACTAACCTGCCAAGCGGGGATTGCGAATTGGTGATTTAAAAGTACCTGAATGACTATGTATAAGTAATTTTGTATTAAGGTACTGTAGTTCCATAAAACTAAACTAGATGGCGTTGTACGGCGTTAAAACACGCTTGCGAAGTTTTTGTGAATTTATATAAGGCTGTTAAGGTTTAGTTCGTGATTTGTCTTCGGGTCAGTACCCAAGTTAAACATTCTTATTATGTGTACAGATTATAGATTTTAGTTAAAGTCAGCCATGTTTTTCTCTTTTATTGTTTGATGATGTTTACTTACGTACAGTAAGAATTCGTTCGAAAATCGATTCGCTCGAAACTCACTCAACACATGGAATTTCTTTAATTTTCCAAAGGTTTCGTAATTTTTTGTGGTTTGGCCGAATCTCCGGTCCTTTTCTGTGTTGAGTCGACATTATTTTGAGCACAGTAAGCAGTAAGTCGCAAAGTAATGAATTGACTACCTTCTTTTAGTAGTAAGTACATAATCACGTTCTTGATTACCTACTTGCGGCGTTATTTTTTTTCAATGTTTTAGTTGATATCTTTCAAACCCCGCTATGCAGGATAAAAACATAAACGGTTCCTCAATATATATTTAAAATCCTATACAATGATCCAATTTTGGTCAAGTCTCTTGCACTTTTTCTGTGGGGCAAATGCCCATGGAAAATGGGCCGTCTCCTTTCAAATCCATGATGGCCGCTACGACAAAATGGCAAAATACGTTTCTTTTTTCACAAATTTATACTACAACTGGTTATAGAATATGGAATACGTTTGTAATAGTAAGAAATAATGGATTAAATCAAATACCGTAATAAATAATGTGCTAATTATAAATTTAGTCAGTCTTATGGTGCCTTTACCACACTGAAAATCACATCGCGCATTTGAAGCCTTACAACATAGGCACAAGAAAATTACAAAGCGTAGTGGAAGGACTACCGCAAGAACAGCGGGATTGCTACGAACAGCAGAACAACAAAGCCGCGACGGAGTAATGTGCCGTACACACGGTCAATCAGGACTACGAACTACGATGATGTATGAACGAACATTTTATTTCAAGCACACAAAACTGATTTTAGCTCTTTAACGCACACAGGGCTGATTTTGACCATTCAGCGCGCCTGTTGGTAAAAGACGATGTGGTCTAAGATGGAGGTATCTATTCACTCTTATTTTTAAAAGACTTAGATTACAACTGGAAAGCAACAAGCTAGCCAGCATTATTCCTTTCTTTCGGTGTACGGATGATAAATGTGAGCGTAAAGTGTTTTTATAACATATTTGCTCGTAAAGGGTCTCTAATTGGACCAATTTCTGTAGCGTAATGTATCTTATTACGTACTTGTGCTGTAATATGTAATGTAAAACGCACGGTTTCAAAATGCTCCGTCCACAGACTAGGTAGAGAGATATGCTCCGTCTAAAAGGAATGGTACCTTTTTAAATCTTAGTAAAGAGTTTTTATGTCAAAAAAGTGTGGTCAATATTTTATGATTAAAATAAACTTTGAGGGGTCAAACATAATAAAGAATTATTTAATTCGTTAATTTAATTAATTTTGACCCTAAATTACTTTAATTTTTCTGTAACAAAACACAAAAATATTAATTTACTTTATTTCTAATGGCATACCGGCTGGTTCTGTGCCGTTGCTTAAAAAAAGGCGCCGATGCGCGCGCATTGCTAATCTGTGATCCATATTGATTACTTATTCTGTGCTGTGATCTGTGATCAAGTAAATATTATTCCACGCCTTTTTTTTCGCTGTATTATTTTTATTTAAAAATGTCGTCAGAGTTTTGTTTATGTCCTCGCAAATATGTTATAAAACATCGTATGACATACGTGCGCTTTGATAATTACAGCCTCTGCTAAATTATAGCTCTCGCCTTCGGCTCGAGCTAGCAATAAAGCCTCGGCTGTAATTATCAACTTACCGCACTTATATCATAATGTACTATTATAACATATTTGCTCGTAAAGGGTCTCTTATTGGACCAATTTCTGTATCGTAATGTATCTTATTACGCACTAGTGCTGTAATGTGTAATGTAAAACGCACGGTTTCAAAATGATCCGTCCACAGACTAGGTAGAGAGATATGCTCCGTCTAAAACGAATGGTACCTTTTTAAATCTTAGTAAAGAGTTTTTATGTCAGAAAACTGTGGTCAACATTTTATGAATAAAATTAACTTTGAGAGGTAAAATATAATAAAGAATTATTAAATTCGTTAATTTAATTAATTTAGACCATAAATTACTTTAATTTTTCTGTAACAAAACACAAAAATATTAATTTACTTTATTATTAATGGCATACCGGCTGGTTCTGTGCCGTTGCTTAAAAAAAAAGGCGCCGATGCGCGCGCATATCTAATCTGTGATCCATAGTGATTATGTACCTACTTACTCTGTGCTGTGATCCTGTGATCAAGTAAATATTATTCCGCGCGTTTTTTTTTCGCTGTATTGTTTTTATTTGAAAATGTCGTCAGAGTTTTGTTTATTTCCTCGCAAATATGTTATAAAACGTCGTATGACATACGTGCGCTTTGATAATTACAGCCTCTGCTAATTATAGCTCTCGCCTTCGGCTCGAGCTAGCAATAAAGCCTCGGCTGTAATTATCAACTTACCGCACTTATATCATAATGTACTATTATGGTACTGAAGGGTAATATATCGAGATACTTTTCGTATACCTACTGGTTTTTGTAAGTTTGACATGCAACATAAATAACAAAAATAAATAGTTATTAATAAATACTATGACTATATATTTTTTTATTTTTTTTTTAAATAAAGAGTGACGAGACGAGCAGGACATGTGCCTGATGGTAAGCAACATGCCTGCTACATAACAGCACAGTGACACGCAGCTTTTGGAACATGAAGAGCCAAAATCATTACCTAGCACCGCACTGCGCTCGTCACCCAGAGATCTAAGTTGTTTTATCTCTAAGTCCTGTAATTTCTCTGGAAACATTGCCCTTCAAACCGGAACACAGTAATGTTTGCACATTACTCCTTGGCGGTAGAATAATTGACAAAGGTGTGGTACTTCGCCAGGCGGACTCTGCTAAGAGTCCTACCACTACAATTAGTTTTGAGCGAGTGTAATTTATGAGTGAAAGTGAATCGATTTTCTGCTTGCATGGGCACAATTACGATGTTTAAAAGCAGACAGACAGATGTGTGTAGACTATGGGTCGCAATATGTCGAAATTACGCCTGTGTTTAGTTAGATGCACTGTTCTTCTATACTGTTGCTGCCACAGAACAGATGTTGCTGCAATTGCAACAATACCACTTTGCTTAACTTACATCTTAACCCAGCAACACTTTTTTAACTTTTATAAGGTTTACACTTGACCGCCATCTCGCCTTATGCTAACCGACGATGTGGTCTACGATGGAGCGTGTTTACCTAGATAAAAACCGATTCACTCTCGATTTGCAGACACAAAGATTGTAACCATCGGGGAAAACCCACTCAGGCAACGTATTCCACAGCCTAGACGTTCTTATCACAAAAGTAGAGTGAAATCTCTTCGTTCGTGTCTTTGGAACATCAACCATGAAACGATGTCGCTTTTTCGAGCTACGAGCATTCCGATAGAAAAAAGGACAGGGTGGTATCAGATCATGCAAATCAGTCGCACACTCTCCGAAGTGCATCCGATAAAAAACCGAGGCTAGCAATTTTTCGGCGATGTTCAAGACTTTGAGTCTTTTTCGCACAAGAATGTCGTTGCCTATGAGTTGTCGTTTGGCACTTCTCTCGATCGATTCCAGAGCCTCCAGCTGATACTTAGCCGATCCATCCCAAAGGTGCAAACAGTACTCCATGCAAGAAAAATAAGACGGACGCCTGTTGGTTGCCAGCCAAAAACAGCATACATCAACAACATCAACATCAACAGCCCACTAAACGTTCCCACTGCTGGGACTCGGGGCCTTCTCTCGCAAGGAGAGAGTTAAGGCCATAATCCACCACGCTGGCCCAGTGTGGGTTGGCGGATGACACATGACACTTCGTAGATTCTAGGTAGATGTCGGTTTCCTCACGATGCTTGCCGCTAACTTAAAACGGTGAACGTTTTAAGTTAGCGGCATTACGCACATGACTTCGAAAAGACAATGGTGCGTGTGGGGTTTGAACCCGGGTCGGCAGCCGCCGTTCTCCCGACTAGACCACCGTAACTTCTAACAAACAGCAAAAACAGCATAACCCACGCAATATTCCGAAAGTGCAAAGATTCACAAACATTAAAAACATGGCTAAACTCCACTGGGCTCGTAGGTCGGAGATGTTTTATTTTCTACTATGTAATGTCTATGAAAAAATTGCTCTTCCAACCATTCTATTCTTACCATGTCACTTTAAGTTATGTGATCTATTTTATTTTCATGGCTTGGTTCGCGATCGGCAACGCCAGTGAGTCAGTCACATTACTTGTTAGCGACTGTACAATCTTCGCCGGGTTGTCGTCTGTCGCATTACTAACATAATTGTATATCACAGCGTGTAAACACCTAAACACATGAGAAGTAAACTCATAAGGGGAGATTTAGCAACACATTGTCTACTTACGAGTTGTGAGCTCAGATGGTGAAGGTATTGTGGAATATTTTCCACATAATGCCTATGTATATTATAAATAAATAATAATAAATTTCTTTATTTGCGATAATGGTTAATCACAATAAGATCTTATATGTATGTTTACATTGAGAACTCCATAATCAACCTTACGGCATGCAAATATTAGGTTGTCTATGACAATTTGATAAAAAAACTTTACAATTCATTTCTCAATGTACCACTCTAAACTATTCAAGAACTACCACTTTCACATTACTATTGTTTACATTAATTAAAAGCAATTATACCAAACTAGCGGCCCGCTCCGGCTTCGCTCGAATAATAACCTAGATATCAACTGCAGCGCCATCTGCCGGGCTGATTTGTGAATCTAAACCTTCCAGGGCCCTACCCAAACGTATACAAAAAAAATCATTCAAATCGGTCCAGCCGTTTAGGAGGAGTTCAATAACAACGAAAAGTGGCATTGATTTATATATATATATACTAGCTGACCCGGTGAACTTCGTACCGACATGTATTTTTTCATCTACATTTTCTAACCTTTCTGCTGTACAAATCTTTTCTCGACAATAATAAATACATAGAGAAAAGAATCATCATATTTAGTGCAGTCATTCAAAAGTTATGAGCGTACATACATTTCGAAGATCCATTTTTACGGTTCCGTAAAACGTACTAACTGAACCCTTATGGGTTCGTTGTGTCTTTCTGTCTGTCCATTCATATGTCATAACCACTTTTTTCGAAACTATAATAATTATACTGTTGAAACTTAAGAGATGTATTCTGTGAACCGCATAAAGTAACTATTTTATGAAAAACATATTTATTTCAACGTACATAAACATTTAAAAGCTAGTAATAATCTTTTTTTAGGAAGGCATTATTACCACAACTGATAGAAGAACGAAACAAAGGGAATATCGCCTACTTAAAATTCGATAAACTCATAGTCAAGGAAGATACAAAAGCCAAGGAAAATAGAAAAAGGGAACTTTCAGTTTCTCCGCTAAATAATGTACAGCCAAAGAAACAACAAACTGCCTCCTTTTCGAGAAGCAACCGAACGAATGCATTTGACCTGATGAGGAATCGGTCCAACTCCCTTACAACCTACCTAACAGATAAAAAATAGCAATCAGTTATCGGCGAACGGAAACTAAAACAAACACTGAACCAAAAAAACAAATTAACAAATATAAAACACTCTCCCCCAAGCCGACTGGTCCTCGTGGGGGAAAATGACCAAGACCCTCTAAAGATGGATAAAAATACCTCAAACCACTCAGATATGAAGATCATAGATACGGAAAAGAGAAGAGAAATAAAGGCAAAACATATTCACATAGCAACCATCAACTGTCAATCACTAAGAACATCAGAAAAACTTAAAGAATTTGAACTGGCAGTAAAAGAAATAAAATGGGATATTATTGGGATTAGTGAAATGAGACGGTTTGGTGAGGGCATACAAGATCGAGGAAACTACATATTGCACTATATAGGCGAGACGCCTGGACTCTATGGAGTTGGATTCATGGTCAGGAAAAATCTTGCAGTCAATATAGAAGAGCTCAGAGGAATCTCAGAACGTATTGCAATCCTTAATATCAAACTATCTATAAAAGGAAAAGATGAAGAATGGTCGATTATTCAGGCATATTCTCCAACTGAATCAGACAAAAAGGAAGATGTAACAAAAATAGAAAACTTCTATAATGATCTTCAAAATACTATGGAAAGCGCTCACAAAAATAAAATTGTCATGGGCGACTTCAATGGTCAGATAGGAACACAGAAAAATGGAGAAGAATACATCATAGGAAGATATGGATTTGGCTTCAGAAGTAAAAACGGCACAAGATTAGTAAACTTTGCAACTGAAAACAAATTAAGTATTCTGAATAGCTTTTATATAAAAAAACCGCAGAAAAAATGGACGTGGATCTCACCTAGTGGGCTTTATAAGAACGAAATCGACTACATTTTATCTAACAATCAAAAACTTTTCCAAAACATAACCATAATAAACAATCTGAATTTCAACACAGACCATAGAATGGTTCGGGTAACACTGACAGGAAGACGTCCCAAGAAACTAAGAAAATTTCACAATAAGTGTACCACTATTGAATATACAGGCAATACAGATTTACTTCTTGAAAACCTCCAAACATCACTAAAGAAGGACAGACATGGGAAAAAAGAACTTACATCAACTGAAGAAAAATACAACGGACTAATCAACCAACTAAAAACTGTAACAAGGAAAACCAACACAAACAATAAGAAAGAAATATCACTCATAACTAAACAGTTGCTACAAGAACGCAAAGAACTTATACAACAGAAGAAAAGTAAAGAAATCCGCCAAAAAATTACAGAATTAAGCAAAAAGATAAGCGAACAACTTAGAAAGGAAAGGAAAACAAAAAGACTATCTACAATAGAAAAATTTATAGAAAGAACAGGAGGAATAAAAAAGGCAAGGAAGGAACTAAACCACAAGAAAGAGTGGATACCAAGGATGAAGAAGAAGGATGGTAGAACGACAGGTAACAGACTCGATATACTAAAGATTGCTACGGATTATTACCGCCATTTGTACACAAGCCAAAGATTTGAACAAACTCAAAAAGAATACAACATACCAACAGATGCAGAGCAGACACCGAAAATACTAACTATTGAAACAATGCAAGCAATTAAAACACAAAAACTTGATAAAGCACCTGGAGCAGATCTCATCACAAACGAGCTTCTAAAAACTACATTACCAGTGATTGCTCCAAAGCTTACGGATATATTTAACGAAATACTTAACACGGAAAACATCCCCGATGATTGGACTAAATCAACAATTATATTGCTCCATAAAAAAGGCGACAAAGGAGACATAGGAAATTATAGGCCCATTAGCCTGATGTCGAATATTTACAAGGTTTTTTCAAAAATTATACTCTCTAGAATTACAAATACCCTTGAAGAAAATCAGCCCAAAGAACAAGCTGGATTCCGTAGACATTTTTCAACTATAGATCACATTCACGCTTTGAGACAGATACTACAAAAATTTAAAGAATATAACAAAGCTTACTACCTGGGATTCATTGACTTTAACAAAGCATTCGACACATTAGAACACAGTTTTATTTGGAACGCACTTGAAGCACAAGGCGTCGAAACAAAATACATTAGAATACTTAAAAATATCTACACAAAAAGCACTGCTCGAGTGAAGCTAGAATCGACAGGAGACGAATTCCCTATTAATAGAGGTGTACGCCAAGGAGACCCTATATCACCAAAATTATTTTCAGCCGTTCTTGAAATGATATTTAGGAACCTAAAATGGACAAAGGGACTTAATATAAATGGTGAAAATCTAAATCATCTTCGCTTTGCAGACGACATTATTTTGTTTTCGGATTGCCCAAAAACTCTGGAAAGCATGTTGCAACAGCTATCGAATGAAAGTACTAAAGCAGGCCTGTCAATGAACTTAACAAAAACTAAAATAATGTCAAATTCTACAAATATAGAAATAAAAATAAATGACGAGGTAATAGATTATGTACAAGAATATATATATCTTGGACAACTTATATCTCAAGAAGACTGCATGCAAAAGGAAATAGAAAGAAGAATTGCTAATACCTGGAAACGGTTCTGGTCGCTAAGTGAAGTGATGAAAAATAAAGACATGCCTATAAAACAAAAGAGAAAAGTATTTAATATGTGTATTCTTCCATGCTTACTGTACGGGTGTCAAACTTGGGCGTTGACAGAAGAACTAGCAAACAAATTAAAAATTTGTCAAAATGGAATAGAGAGAAGTACAATAGGCGTAAAAAGAAAAGACCGAATAAAACTAAAAGACATAAAGAGCAAGACAAACTTTAAGAACGCATACACAACTTACAAACAACTAAAATGGCGATGGTCTGGACATATGATCAGAGAGAAAAAGGAGAAATGGACCAGTTTAATAACTGAATGGTATCCAAGAGATGGTAAAAGGAATAGAGGTAGACAGACTAAAAGATGGGAGGACGACGTTAAAAAAATAGCTGGTACTACATGGACGCGTACAGCAAAGGACAGGACACAGTGGAAATCTTTAGAGGAGGCCTTTGTCGAAGGACAAGCTGCGATACCACTACCACCGTTTGCCGATATTAATTTAATTCCATAAGGAACTTAGTATTTAAGTCTTGGCATGTTTAAATAACTTGATATAGTTTGTAAAACTAAGAACAGCAATAAAGGCTTTTTATTTTATTTTATTTATTTTATTATAATAATCTTTTTATGCAGAATGCAGAAGACCGCACCTTGTGGCGTTCATTAGGAGAGGCCTACGTCCAGCAGTGAACGAATATTAAATGGGCTGATGATGATGATTATGATAAATACCTTTATTGTTAATCAAGTTATTACCAAAAATCAGTTTTATTTTCATTGTATTGCTTTGTAATATACCTACGTTGTTTTTTGTTTGATTACCTGGCACATAGACAAACAAATATGATGGTTTTCGAACACGGGAGGGAATATGTAACATACAATCGACCATGTGAGAAACATGGGTTTTCTAGATTAATACCACAAACATTTTAACACGCTCAGCGCCATATGTATCGTTTAGGATACACACTGTCGTAAGGAGTGTGTATAGTTTATGATACACACTACTCATTTCAGTTAGCAGTGTGTATCCGAATATTTTCCCAGTGGTTTTGGGTTGGAAATCGGACAATCAGTTAAGGAGATATTAAGAGAAAAATTATAATCACCTTGAAATCATTTTATTAAAAAAACAAAATTTCTTAGAAACTAAATAATCAATTTATTAAGTTCAAAATAAATCAGTAAATATTATTGAAACATTTTTGCTACAGAAAACTTTCACATACATACATTTTGTAGTTGTTTGAGCTGCTCTGAAAGTCTTGCCACCAATAACTTTCCTGTCATAATTTTTATAGCACATCTTCAGCGTACAATTTTCTCTCCATCTTTGTTACTTATGAGATAATGTTTTCTCTTAAACGATCTTCTTGTCATAATAGGGGCTGATGACACTTCATCTCCGGCTAACTGTGCAGATCGTTTTAGTAAAACTACAATTATTTGTTCCCTGAATTGTGTGGTAATAAATTTCTTGAAATAATATTTGGTTGAATAATAAATGTGCATTCTAGAGAGAAACAAAGAGAAATAATATTACGAAATGTTTATCTTTATTGATACGCATGACCTGGGGAATAGTTTATCTAAATAAAGTATTCCCAGGCCACGTGTAAAAAATATATACACCGGTAAAAAAGAAAGGGATGACGGGGGAGGGGGTGTGATTATTTTCTATACCATTTTAACATCTCACAACACAAAAAAAAATTAAAAGTTGTGAAAATTTGGTAGTATATTTGCATATAGGGCTTGGCGCTAAGCGTGTTATGGTTGGCCCTGGGACTTGTTTATGGTCATAGCAGAAGCAAGCCGCACTGGAAACTGTAGTCGTTTAAACTCAAATGGTACATCAGTTGGAATCATTGGGATTCGTGGTATCAAAATGTCTTCCCCTTTATACTTTCCTTTCAGTATAGTTGCTTCTATCACGTTGTTCAGTATTTTTATAGCTAACCGTGTGCCGTTGCAAAGACGCGGTTCGTTGATATTTCGCAACATTTTAACTACCGATCAAACTTTTAATGAAGATGTGAGGTGGCAATACTGGAAAATCCAGCGAGTTTAAAAATTCCGGTGGATAGCAGTTGACGACATCATCATGATAAGTCACCGAATCAACTGATTTATAAATCCTCAGTTTGCCTGTAATTTGTTCTTGAATTTTGAAATTAAATTAATTTGCATCTATCTGATTTACGTAATGTGTATAATTAATATTTATTTATCATGTGGCTGTCTTGTTCCAATGTTGGGCAACGGCTTCCCTCCCTCCACTTTTTCCTTTCTATGGCTAACACAGTCCAGTCTTTCCAATATTTGTGGAGGTTGACTTGTCATCGTTTCTTTGGTCTGTTGCGTCGACGTTTGCAATCTGGCTTCCTCCGTGTGGTAATTTTGGCTCAATGATCATCCGACATGCGGCAAACATGTCATGCCCGATCCCACTTCAAATTGGCTGCTTTTTTAGTCACATCGGCTATTCCGGTTTTGGAAAGCAGGATGGTGTTTCGTATTCTGTCCGTTAGTTTTACTCCAAAAATACTGCGCTCCACAGCCCATGTGTATTTAAATAATTTTGCACAGATATTAAATTAATAATTCAAAATAATAAAACAATTTTGTTACGCGGTTTGTGTTTGACTGACACGTGACTGACATTTGATTGATATAATGACGTGAAAACTGACGCATTTTACATCGCGTTCCGAAACTAAATCAAAATAAATAATGTCGTGAAGCCGACCAAATTGAAAATCATTACGAATGATCTATGAGTCTTACGTTTTGTGACTATTCAATTTGATCTGGCTCGCGATGTTATCTCTTTTGTTGAGTTTCTTCGGAGTGAGTTTCGGAACGGTGACATCCGGCGACATCCTCCTATTCTGCAACGCACACACGCACACTGTTTTGATAGATATGATGGAAATTGAACTTTGTGCAGCGGGAATAAAGTGCAAATTGACTCCTTGACGTTAGGAACACACATATATTGCTTAGACATAAGTGAGTGCTTGTTATTTAATATGAACTTTATTTCTTAGCAAATAAAGCTCAAATTGCCTTAACAATTTAGTTAGAAAACGTTTGTATGGGTAAGCGCTTTATTTAATATGAACTTTATCACATAGCAATAAAGCTCAAATACCCTTAACATTTTAGTTAGAAAACGTGTGTATGGGAAAAAGAAATGGGCTGTTTTCAGGGTTTTCCCGACAATTATTTGTTTTTTTCTCGCCGTAAAAACCATCCTTGGACTTCAACGAACATTTTAAAAAAAGAATTGTCCAAATTGGTCCAGCCGTTGTTGAGTGATGCGCTTACCAACACATTTTGCGATTCATTTTTATATTATAGACTAGCGGCCCGCTCCGGCTTCGCTCGAATAATAACCTAGATATCAACTGCAGCGCCATCTGCCGGGCTGATTTGTGAATCTAAACCTTCCAGGGCCCTACCCAAACGTATACAAAAAAATTCATTCAAATCGGTCCAGCCGTTTAGGAGGAGTTCAATAACAACGAAAAGTGGCATTGATTTTTATAAATATAGATAAGAAGATACCAAAGGCCAAATTAAAAGCTCAATAAATCGTGTTACTAGATACAGTAGACTTGCACCATTCAAGAGTTGCAAATTCTTTATCATTATCTATTAAATATCATAAAATAATCATAAAATTGTTAAAATTTATAACAAAGTAGGTAATGACAATGAAAGCATTATATACCTGATAAGTACTTACTCGAATGTTTGATCCATATAGAGATGAAGTTAAAAGTATTCTAGGTGCCATAAGGAACCACTTTTAACTTTAGAATGAAAAGTAACAGTACAGTAAAGTACGAGTATCAATGGTTGTTACACATTTTTAGTTAACTCATGTGTAATATGGTCGGTATGGTCCGACTTAAGTTTCAGCTGCTCGTTTGGCTCGTGCCACTTTAGTTGGACCAAGCTGACCACATCAGACTTGAGTTACGTAAGTGAAATTAAAAAAGGTTTTGCTGTATTCGAGAGTTATCTGGCATTCAGATCGGTTAATGGCGGAATTCCCGAAAGTTCTAACAATGTGCTTTGAACACTATGAAACTATGGAAAAATCTACCTGGATTTGTTTTGACGTGACAACGTCTTATAAATTGGTTTGCCGGGTGACACTTCAAGAAACTGCGTTACGCTCCGCTCACGCTATGCGCTCACAATGAGAGCGAGTGAGAGGGACGCGTGCCTTTCACTTTTTATGTCTGTCTCTCTCGCTCTTAGGCGGGCTAACCACTCAAAGTCGTTGTCACGTAAAACTTTCGCCCGTATACCGACTTTACAGGCAACCAATTTTTTCTCAATGGGTACAATCTGAGTGTCTTGAAATTTAGAGTAAATAGGTATCGTCTAGGTAAATGTAACAATAGTTTAAATAAAAAATTGGCAGTCATAGGAACTGCCACTAGAAGTGAAAATAACTTAGAATTTGATAGCTTACTTTGGAAACTACACGGGTGTAACCGGAGGGTGTGGCCTGATCATCATGGCATGGCCATCTAGAAATGCACCAGCATTTCCCATTGGCTGACGCATTTCTAGATGGTCATGCCATGATGGGCAGGCCACGCCTTTTTAGCATTTCCCATTGGATGATGCATTTCTAGATAGCCAATGGTTATGGTCCCGAGTTTACCCGAAGATTTCTTATCATATCCGAGCGTGACGCTAAAATTCATTTCACAGCCCACGAAAAATCTGTCTAGTCGCGCCAAAAGAAGTTTTCACTTCAAAACTGAAACAATCAGTTTTGCATAAAATTGTTAATTACCTATTTTCAAGCTTCTAAACTACAAAAAAGTCTCGGAAAGTCTAGTGCATGTATTTGGAACACTCATCTCAACTGTACCAGCTTTCAAATAAAACCGGGTAAGCGAATAACACACAGTAAAATTGTATAGGAAAGTAAGAATACTTCTTAGATATTAAATTTTCATGTCACGACGCTAGTATACCTATATCTAGATGCTATGCGATGCTATTTAGTACTTCTTCAAAATGGCTGTCTGTATGAAATTATCCTGGGTCCAGCACCTGATTGGACTATTTTAATGGACACGTATGAAAAGCACTACAAAATCCCAGAGGATGTGGGTGTTTCGTCATCCAGACCGGACATTTTCCTTTTTTCTAGGGCTACGAAACGCATAGTCCTGGTAGAACTTACCGTACCGTGGGAAACTAATATACCTAAAGACCACGTGATGAAACAAAATAAGTATTACGACCTTCAAAATGAATTAACAAAAAATGGCTATGTAGTTAATTTATACGCTGTAGAAGTAGGAGCGAGAGGTATACCAGCAAAATCTCTCTATAACCTGCTTAAAGACCTTGGATTGTCCAGAGGTGCAGTAAGTTCTATACTAGAACGAGTATCTAAAGCTGCACTAGTAGGATCATATCGGATTTGGCTGGGCAGGGAGAGAAATACGAGTAGTGAAGGTGAGTGTTGACGTACGTCAATATAAGGGGCCCCTTTTAAACCTACGCCCAAGTCACAAGTCTTGGGGTCTATTCGAGATTTTTCTCTCTGCCACACGATGGACCCGGCACCCGCATGGTGAATCCATGGAATGCTAAGAAGTACGTCTCGCTACCTAAAAGTTACAGGCAAAATGCGACCTTTTCAGTATACTACTGGTATTCTGAGTAAAACCAAAGAAAAGTAAATTCTAACTCATAACAAAACCGAACAGAGTAAATTTTAAATAGCAGTCGTAAAAAACTAAAACCCGACTTCAATTTCAAAATTAAACTCACATAATCTTTTTTTTTTCACTTTTATAGGTTTACACTTGACCGCCATCTCGCCTGATGTTAAGCGACGATGCGGTCTACGATGGAGCGTGTTTACCTAGAAAACCCGATTCACTCTCGATTTGAAGACACAAATATTGTAACTATCGGGAAATACCCACTCAGGCAACGTATTCCACAGTCTTGACGTTCTTATCACAAAAGTAGAGTCAAATCTCTTCGTTCGTGTCTTGGGAACATCAACGATGAAACGATGTCGCTTTTTCGAGCTGCGAGCATGGTATCAGATCATGCAAATCAGTCGCACACTCTTCGAAGTGTATTCGATAAAAAACCGATAAGCTAGCAATTTTTCGGCGATGTTCAATCGTATAACAACAGCAAATAAGTTTTGGTTTGTATGTGATTTCTTAAGCATAAAAGTGCATAACAAGTTACTGGCCCCACTGACTACACTGCGTCTATGGCAGACGGAATCATCTGAGCGGATACGAATCCGTGTGGGTCGTTAGAGCAGTTCTGAATAGGGCTTGTGAGGACTCGTGCGACGCACTCACAGAGGAACAATCTAGATTTGAGAAACAAAACCTAACGAAACCGCTCGTAACTCGAAAAAACGACACACAAAGTTAACACTCGAAACGAGTCTCGAACGTTATTTGACTCAAATTCCGTAATGAAATTTTTGTTGTTTGATGCTTCACAGAAAAGCAAGAATTTAATAGATAAATGAACTCTGCAATAAAGAGTTCAGTAGTTAAAAATAAAATACTTAAATACTAAAATGGAAGTAGCAATGGTCTCTATCTAATCTCATCATAATCTAATCTAACAAAACACAAATTTTCCAGGAGATGAAAAAAAACGCTTTATTTAGTTTATAAATATATTTTCAAATGATTTTACGTGATATTTCTATCATCGTTTGAATAAACTGAGCTCTGTGTATTTTTATTTCAAAATATGTTAAATTCAGTGTCTTCTCAAGCAAAAGGATAGTAAATGGTGAGGGACATAACCTCCGAGTAATTTGAACTACACACACACGCTGGTGAGACAAACATCCGCTCTCATTTAAACAATTCGTCAACAGATCTAAGCTTTCACTGAAGGAAGTCTATAAGTTCTGGTCTACTAGTAATTTTGACACAACATCAAGAATATAAACCTTTCGCCACTTCGTGAACAACAAGTCTTTATATTACTTGTACTGAACTAGCTGATGAACTATACGCATTAACTGTTTTTTTCACCATACACAAGTCTGCAAACACTCATATAACGATAATTTTGGACCGTTATTATTATTTGAACTCATTATTATATTTATTTACACTTGAAGGTAAGGTGTAATTACATTTTTTGGAACTATTTACACTGGCATGACATCTCTGACAAATGATTGAACTGACAAAGCAACACCATATATTTGACACATGACACTGACATACAATTGGAGAAATAAAAAAATAAAAAATAAGGGCGCCTACAGACGTGTCGATCTGTTTTTACCAAAAAATGGATACAGACAATATCACATTTCGACCTTTAAAAAAATCAAGTTCGCTGAATGATATATCGGGCTCGACATTATTTGAAAGCACGATTTTAAGTCTGCCAGATAATACTTTGAACGAGAGTACCACTTATTTAGAGTTAAATAAGCAAATAGAAAAATTAAATATTGAATTACAGTCAGCTCACGGAGAAATTGAAAATTTATGTTCTGAAAACTATCGCCTTCAAAGCGAAAATGACGGTCTCCAAAAAATTGTAGATCGTTATAAGAAAATTGGTTTTGTAGGTAGTCCGATTATTCCTAGAAAACGACTACGCAATACAAAAAAAATTATCAATGATACCACTGTTGTGACCCCAACGAAGTTACAATTAGCAGCAAAACATAATGATCAATTTGACGCAGATGTGTTCTCAGATGTGGGAATACTAAACAGTTCTCAAAAATGTCAAGGACCTAACTCGCAAAATACTCAAATTAATGATGATGGAAGAGATACACAGCTACACAAGTCAAACAAAAATCAACAAGATAATAATGTAACACAAACCGAATCCATTGCAAAAACATGTTTTCCCATAAATGTAACAAAAAACGTGAAAAACAAGAAATTTGAACTAGAGAGTATTACAAATAAAAACGTAAGGACACAAAACAAGGATACAGTAAAAAAAGTTTTGGTATTAGGAGACGACCAAAGTCAGCACGTACGCTGTACACTACAACGTCTATTGGGGGACAGATATTATGTTACAAGTTTTTGGAAACCAGGAGCTCGAATACATGAAATAATACGTGCCTGTGAACGAGAAGTCTACAAATACACGAAAAATGACTGTATAATTTTATTAGCCGGAACAAATGAGCTGGTACCATATGAGTTTCTAGCTTGTCTTCATTCGTGGTTAAGATCACTAACACAGACAAATATTTTAATACCCGAAATATTTTATAATAAATATCTCAGAGAAGATAAACTGAACTATGAGCTGAGACTCATATGTAATCAGTACACAAATGTAACCTATATTAACATGCACTATGGTGATTATCGACCACGTAGGTGTGAATTCTGTACAAACATTTGTAGAAGCGTTTTAAAGGAAGTTCTGCACATTTCATATAAAAATGATTATAATACCTACCTAAATGAAATGCATGCATGTCGCGAATTACACCACGCTCAGACACTGCATATCGTACATGAGTCTGCGCGGGATTGCACAGGTCAGTGTATTAGTCCAACAGCTAACAACAAGAGTGCCCAAACATGTGACAGGGTGTCGGGTCTGGGTGGTGATGAAACATTATCCTCTACAGCCAAGTCTACCTTTTTTCGTTTCTAAAGTAATTCGGGTCTTACATCAAAATATAGCTGGCTTACTAAGCAAAGCTGACTTAATAACATCTAACTTACAATCCCTAGAGTCTAGTGAAGGCATAGTGGATGTATTGTGTGTGACGGAACACAATATGAAACAGGATGACTCAAAATTATTAAAAGTTCACAATTTCTCTCTTGGTTCTACTTACTGCAGGAAAAATAGACACGGGGGTGCTTGTATTCTTGTACGTAACACACATAGATTCAAACCCCTTTCAGGTCTACAAAAGTATTGCATTGAGGGTGTTATTGAATGCTCTGGTGTTGAGCTACTAGACCATAAAATTATAGTATTGTGTGTATACAGACCTCCCAAACAGAACGTGTATCACATGGATTCATTTTTTGTGTCTTTAAACTCTCTGCTCCAAGAAATAAGCTTTGGCAAACGAAATATAATACTTTGTGGTGATTTCAATATAAATTTAAATAATGTCACTAATAGAGTAACTCAATTCAAAGAGCTAGCTAGCTCATATAATTTAAAATTCGCAATAAATGAAACTACTAGGAGCATAAGTGGGACGTGTTTGGACAACATTTTATATAATAAACGTGGTTGCAAAGGCAAAGTTATAGAGCTTGCTATGTCTGATCATTCAGCTCAACTACTCACCTGTCCTATTAGACCTAGTTATACATTGAAACACTGGTTCATAAAACGACGCGACTATTGTCAAGAAAATATGGACAAATTCAAGGAATGCATAAACTCGCTTAGCTTCTCAGACATTCTCAGACATTCTGACCCGAATAATGCATTTAAGGACTTTCATGACTTATTTCTACTTTTCTATGACTTATGCTTCCCGTGGATAAAAATAAAAATTAGTGCACAAAAGCGGCCGCGATGGCTCACAAAAGGAATTAAAACCTGCTGTAAGCGAAAACGTGTGTTGCTATGGCAATACAGGAAGCATCGAACAATGGAAAATAAACAAAAGTTCAAAGAATTAGCAGCAAGGCTCAAAAAAGTAATAACACTTACTCAGCGATCCCACAATGATCACTTTATTAATAAAGCTGCAAATAAAAGTAAGGCAACGTGGAAAATAATAAATGGCATCCAGAGCGACCTTTCTCGGGAAGAAATACAGCTAAATAGTAATGGCAGTTTAGTTAAAGACCCGCTTGAAATCGCTAATATTTTTAATAATGCTTTTGTTGACCAAGTGCAACCAAATAAAAAGACACAAAAAAATGAAACAAGTGCAACAAACCGTATAGCTAACAATACTAGGTCACTCTTTATGGCTCCAACTGTACCAAAAGATATAAAAGCTATAATTATGTCTCTTAAAAATACAGGTAGTACAGGCTATGATGGCGTATCAACAAAAATACTTAAGCATGTGTCAGACTCTGTATCTTATGTACTGAGTCATATTGTCAATTTATGCATTTCTAAAGGAGTATTTCCTGAGCAGTTGAAGAAGACTATTATAAAGCCTATCTTCAAAAAAAATGATAAAGAGAACGTTAATTGCTATAGACCTATAGCTCTTATACCAGTCCTATCTAAAGTGTTTGAGAAAGTTATTTACAATAGCGTGTATAATTTTTTCGAACACAACAATCTGTTTTCCAAAGAGCAAATAGGGTTTCGTAGGAAAAAAACAATTAATCAAGCCATCTTTAAGTTTTTGGACACTGTTACAAAAAGCCTTGACAAAAAAGTACCTGCCTGTGCCTTATATATGGATTTAACTAAGGCCTTCGATTTTGTTGATCATAAATTGCTATTGGACAAATTGGAAAAATATGGTATCAGAGGTAACATCCACAAGCTTATTGAGTCATATTTGACTGGCCGGTACCAATGTACACAAATAAATAGGATCTGTTTGAGATTAAAAAAAGAAATTACTTATTGTTCTGAATATAAACAAGTAAAGCTTGGCGTGCCTCAAGGAAGCGTATTGGGTCCGCTCTTGTTTATAATATATATAAATGACCTTCCACTTGTTACAGACCAACCAATGGTTCTTTTTGCGGACGATAGTACCATTTTGTTTACTGGAAATAATAGTGTGGACATGGCAAATAAAATTGAGGTTGAACTTAATAAAACAATAAAATGGTTGACATTAAATAATCTGCATATAAATTTGACTAAAACACATATAATGACATTTCGAAATAAAATTAATACATTGGGGAAATTAGACATATCTCACTCAGGACATACAATTGAAAATACTGACATTACAAAGTTTTTAGGCCTCAACATTGATTGTCAGCTGAAATGGAAGGAGCATGTGGATAGTGTAGTGAATGCACTGAATCGGCATTCATACGGCCTTTACATGCTTTCCAAATCTGTAAACAAAGCAGCACTACTAACGGCCTATAATGGATATGTTTCGTCGACACTCAGGTACGGCATAATATTCTGGGGAAATAGCACAAAAAAAGAATCAGCTTTCAAAGCACAAAAAAAATGTGTCCGGGCTATATGCACGCTTAAGCAAACCGATAGCTGTAGATCACATTTTCAAAATTTACAAATATTAACGCTTCCATGTATGTACATTTATGAATGTGCGGTGTTTGTGCGCAGTAATTTAAATCTGTATTCTAATGTTCTAAGTAAAAGGAACAAACATAAAGTAAATATTCCAACAAACCAAACTACCCTGCTTAACAGTAGTGTTGTTTGTATGGCTCCTATTGTCTATAATCATCTACCTAAGTATTTGCTTGACATAGATGTAGAACACGCTTTCAAAAACAAGCTTAAATATTATCTCGTGAAGAAGGCTTACTACAGTGTGGAAGAGTACCTAAATGATAAATCTTGTATACTTATGACTTGACATGAAATGGTTATACGTATTTACACATATTGACATGTTATCACTAAACATTACTTTTATAAAAAAAACAATTTAGAATTCTGACATACAAAATATATTGTGAATTTTGACATTAATTTAAAAACACCTTGACAAATATGCCTATTTTTATTGTATAATATTTACTTCAAATAATTTCAAGTTCTTGTATGCAAATTAATGTATTTAGTGTTTTTGCATGCCGAAAGGCAGAATGTGGAGCTCTTTTTTTCTGTATCCTATCACCTGTAAAACACCCATATGCGCAAATAAAGAAATTTTTATTTTTTTTTATTTATTTTATCATTTTGAACCTAATTTTTGTTCCTATCATTTCATTTTAAAAATTTTATGGTACACGCAAAACTGAACTTTTATGCATTATGAATAAAAAAGTTTATTTTGCAAAAACTGTTAGATAGGAGGTATTCGCACTTCACTGTCAATATAACATATATATACTTACCCAACTTAGTTGGGTAAGTATATATGTGTATAAGTATAAGTATACTAGCGGCCCGTCTCAACATCTCAAAATCAACATCGTAAATCAATATATAGAGACTAATCGAGCAAGAAACGGTAAAAAATCAAGTTTGTTGTATTATAACCCTTAAATATTGTTTTTATTTTATTTTTAGTATATTTTGTTATAGCGGTACTTATTAGAAATACATCATCTGTGAAAATTTCAACTGTCTAGCTATCACCGTTCTTGAAATACAGCCTGGTGACAGATGGACGGACGGACGGACGCCCAAGTCTCAGTAATATGGTTCTGTTTTTACCCTTTGGGTACGGAACCCTAAAAAGTTCTAAATCTATCTCTAAACTTTTATCGAAATC